>OX940918.1:900810-2150810 GCA_954870645.1 Agrotis clavis | reverse complement strand
ATGGCTACAGAAATGCATGCAAATCAGCAATAGTAGGAGTCACAACCGGCGTCCCACAGGGAACCATCCTTGGACCATTTTTTTTTAATTTGTTTATCAATGATTTAATTAATTATATGAATTCAAATTTATCAGACATTGAAATAGTAATTTTCGCAGACGACACTAATGCCATCTTAGCAGCTAACGACATAGTATAACTTACAGAGAAAGTTAATGCAGCTTTGCAAGCCTTTCATGTGTGGTTCACTGCGAATAAATTAATTATTAATACCAATAAGACAAAAGTAATGTTATTTAGAACAACAGCCCGAATAAAAGATGACATGGAGATTGCGATGAATGAAGACAAAATCGAGCTCGTCACTGAAGTTAATTTTTTAGGTATGCGAATTGACGAAATGTTGAACTGGAAACCTGAACTGAGGGCAATAGATGCTGCAATATCTTCCGCATGTTATGCTTTGAGAGCTCTAAGAAACGAAATTAGTATTGATCAAATGAAAATGGTTTATTTTGCGTTAGTCGAGTCAAAAATTAGATATAGCATACTTCACTGGGGAAACAGTTACGATTACAATATGAACAGAGCCTTTGTTCTGCAGAAAAGGTCAATACGGACGATAGTCCGTATACCTCAAACAGAAAGTTGCAGACAACATTTTATGCAGTTAGGCATACTTACAGTTCCAAGTATATATGTTTTTGTACTTTTGATTAACTTAGCTAAATACATTCTAGAATTTGAAACGACAGAAGAAAGAGAAATAAGGGAAGGCACTCGTCGAAAAGACCTTAAAGGTATGATCAACCCAAATCTCAATGTTGTAAGACACAGTCCTCGTTACCAGTCTGTACAGTTGTTTAACAGGTTGCCTTTGGATCTGAAAAGTGCGGTCTATACTAGCTCTTTTAAAATAAAGTTGAAAAAATTCCTATTGGACAAATGTCTTTATGCCATTCATGAATTGTAGCACTTATTATTAAATTGTATTTTATCTTTTCTTTTTGTTGAGTTAGTGAATTGAAATGTAAAATGATTAATTTTTGTCTTTTTATATGATTTAATTTTACTGTTTATATGTATAAATTAATTTTATGTATAATTTAAATTATTACTATTACTTTTATTATTTTGTTGTGTAAATGTTCAGATACAAGTTTATTGTTTATGAATAAATGACTAATGACTAATGACCGCTAGCTAATGAACTGAATGATAATGTAATACATTTGAACAAGTGATACGAAAACTGCCGTGAGGAAAGTTTTAGTTACATGTGCATGATTACAAGATTAATTACAGCAAAACTACGGATGGGACGTGTACAAAAAAAAATGTTAATTTTTTTACTGGGAGACTACTGATATAGATGATGCCTTATACCTATAGAAAAGTCATGCCACAACCTCACCCATCTTGCATAAATTGAGAGCAGAAAAACGATTGGTTCGCCAGTATTTATCGGCCAGACTCGTTTATCGAAATATATTATCTTTACAATGAGATACTTAACTATATCTTGTTATTTCGAGCTTAACGAATACAATATTCTGGAATAATTTTGCAATTTGTTTTAATGAAATTAGTTAGTAGGCATTATAATTAGAACCCATTTTGTGATCCAAGGTCGGCGGTATGTAGTCGTATTAAAATAATCCTAGCTAGAATAATGTAATAACGATATTGTTTTATAGTTTAATTGCTAGCTAAATTGTTCATTCTCGGAAATTAATAAATTGCTTATTTGCTTACACATAGTATAAAGTTAAGGCAGAGGTGTACAAATACAATAGAACATCTACATTTCACCATTCATGCAGAATTTCTATAATATAATAGGTACGTACAAGGAGTTTCTATACAGTGAGTTTAGAAACAGGTAATCCGAAACCAAACACAATTTTGCGAATGCGAATACAAAGGCGATTGTATAACAATATGAGAATACAAGCGGATGCGAATGCAATTCGAAAACTGTTAACATGTCTAATACATTTATCCATCCCTCCTCACAAACTTACACATTTATAATATTATTGAGATTCATCTATATCGACGTAAGCCGAACCCGTCATTAAATGGCAATAACTTCAGAAATTAAAATTCATCGGTTAAATTGCATCGATAAACGACAGTCTCATCACTAGAAGAGCATAATGTTCATTTGACGATCGAACTAGTCAGCATGGTGATTAACTTTAATAATAATTTAATGTTGGACGATGGTGACGTCACGTTGGTTGTTAGAACCATGATGAACAGCCTTAGGTAAACCACTAGGAGGGAAGATGCAGTATCTGAGAAATAGACGAAATCTAACTAAATTACGCTCACCGAATGTTATGTCAAAAATTTATTTGACATAAGCTATCGAAGACCTTACGCTTTAAGGTCTTTTTCAATTACTAATTCAATCATTAATCCAATGACATTAATTAAAACATAAAAATCATTATCATCATTTGCCTATAATGTGCTCACTGCTTGGACACAGCTCTCCTCTCCATGACATAGACATCTTGGGTTCCATTCTTGCACTGAACAAATATTTTTAGGGCCTACATGCAGTTGTTCCAAGTTTGGTCGATACAAGAAAAAATCCTAAGGCGGCGTAACTTTTTTTTGTTTAAATGCTCCTCTATTTTATATAGAAAATGAAAGTTTGAAAGAAAAAACATTTACCTACAAATGAATAAAACAGCATTTTAATTGTACACAATTTTTCTTAGTTTCTCATTTATTCTGAGACAACTGAAACAAAAGGCGCTAGGAACACTAAGTTTAATCATTCAGAGGGTAGCTAAACTCCCGGAGCAGCATGTAGTTTTTCTTAATTAGGCCCTTAACTTGAACAAGACGATGAATAATGTTTATTATCAGTGTCATTGAAGATTAATTTAATTTTACATGCAAATTAGCTGACTCTTGCCCACTTCACTGGGCGTCAAACATCCTACTAATATTATAAATCCAAAAGTTTGTGAGGATGTATGTATGTGTATGTGTATGTAGGTATGTTTATTACTGTTTCACGCAAAAACCACTGAACGGATTTGGCTAAAATTTGGTACACAGATAGTTTATAACCTGGATTAACACATAGGATAGTTTTTATCCTGATTTTATGTTCCCGTGGGATAATTTTCGAGTTGTAGCGGTTGAAGCCGCTGGAAACAGCTAGTTAGTATAGAAAACTACCTGGCCTGGCAAACTTCGTACCTTACCTACCGTCTATAACTAACGTCATTCAATTGTTTTGCCTTCCCGGAACCCTCCACTACACTTAAAAGTTGATGGCATGGTATTAAAGTTCAAATTGATGATTGAATTGAATTACTAATCTTTTGTGTGGAAATGTAGAAAAGTGTTGTTTTTAGACTTTTTCAGGCAATTTTAATATTTTTCTCTCCTTATAAACCATCCTCGTACTTTAAAAAAATAATTAGCGAAATCAGTGCAGATTTGCTCTAAGCTAGACATTCGGCGATTCAGTTTTTTATTAGAAGCGTGACAAAAACTTTCCGACCTATTCCAAACATATTTTTTTATAAAGTAGATTAGACGAAACATGAATTATATAAATGAAACACAAATAATCATCTTTTATTAAAATTATCTTATTTTATTAAAAGAATAACACAATTGCGTTTTATCTCAAGTTTTAAACTATCGCAATTTGAACTCAGTAATTTTCCAATTTCACCGGCCAACCCGCTGAAACTTTGGTGACTTTTTAAGTTATAACTTTAAACTAAGTGAGTCTGCGTCCGATGTTCCGGGAAATAATTCTCTAGGTCGTCCTGTGTCGAACTTTTTTCCTTCTTTTAAAGTTCCTCTGTTACAATGAGAATCTGTAATGAATGAAAATCGTGATTGGGATGGTTTTTAGGTAGTTTGATTGAGACTCAAAATGGAATTTTATGCAGATAAGGTGACGCCATTTACTTATCTTGTGATTTTGTTATGTTAGTTCTAGCCCAGCAGTGGACGGGCACGCCGCATGACGCAGGTCCTCACCGGACACGGAAGTTTCAGGAGGTACAGTCACGAGCAATAGTATGTATACACTAAGCAGTATTCAAAAGCGATGTTCTGCTACCATATTGATTAAACGTTAGTCTTTTAATTAGACTTCTATTTCGGAAGCCATACTATTACAAACTAGGTCTTATTTCAAAGTGGAAATCAGTATTTCACGAGCAATTTGCGTTTGAATTTTGTTAAGTGTTTACATGTTATTGCTCGTGACTGTACCTGTGTCGGATCGCCCGGAGGACACGGTGGAGCATACGGTGCAGGACTGCCCCGCTTGGACAGAGCACCGCCGTGATCTCACGACGGCGATAGGCGGAGACCTCCCGCACCCAGCATTGGTCGATGCCATGCTGCGGGGCGACACGAATTGAGTTACAAACATCCATCCTAACCATCAAGTTAATAATTTCAGTTAAATTAGAACTTAGATGTGTTTTTATTTACCAATTACACATCGTAGAGTCTAGGCAAGGATATCAGCAACGTCTTTCAAGGTATTAATAAAGTTTCACAAAGCCCTAGAAGCCTAGAGCTTCAGACGCGATCCATACATTACAGCCTGTAGGACTAGAAGGCTGTCAGTATATTAAACGCGTGTTACCAAAACCCAACATGATATTGTAACACAAGGCTTGTTTTCAAGACCTTCCTTCCTTTCTAGGCTTAATTTCCGTCAGTCTTAATTACGTTTTAGTCTCATGAATATTATTACCACATCAAATTATAATTATAAGTTTAGTTTACAATGGTGACATTACTATCACAGGTACAGACACAGTAGACATATTTATATGTATAGTTTATGATATAAGAACGTGGAAGAAGCTATAATTATGGAATAAGTGACAGTTTCTGACAAACCTATCTCTACAGCCAGTGGAAGTCCACTGCTGGACGTAAGCCTCCCCCAAAGAACGCCAACCATCCCGGCCTAGGCAGTACGCATTCATCCACTTTGTACTATAAAATTATCTATATGTATGTAGGTACTATGCGACCAGGATAAAGGAAAACCCATCATCGACCTCCATCGGTCTACTGTTACTTGAAAATTACGTTTAACTGTTTTGTGCAAATCAAATTGTAAACGCAACCACGATACAGCATAATTTAAATTCATAGTGTGTAAAAAAAAAACAATTATACGAGTATTTATCGCCCTTATTTTTTCCTGTGATTATTATTTTTTAAGATATCGTGCAAGTATTTTTATTAATATGTGCATCAGATGTATTCACATAATAATATATAGTACACACCAATTTTATTGTTATTCTATGATAAAAAGTGACGTATCCTGAAAGCACAATATTTTCCTCGATCTATGTCCATATCTCAGTCGAAGGGACAGACGTAAATGTATGATTTGTGAAAGCGAATAAGATAGATTAGGTAGCCTCGCCCTACAATTTGTCATCCAGTGAACGGCGAGGGGTTGACCGATCACCCATAATATTGGATTCCGGGGTTTAAGCGACACTCAGACCCACTCGTAGAACTTTACATTATATAAGCGAAGTTAAAATTATTTTGACAAGGTTATCGATGAGAAAATTCTAATTAAAAGTGTACAGAATCTTCCGTTAAGTAAACGTGGAAGTTTGATAACATTCGTGCATGAACGCAATAACGACTGTTGAACGAATTAAAATTGAATCTGGCACAAAAAAAAATATTTTCATGTTAGTCCCACAGAATAATTTTTGACTTACACGGGCGAAGCCAGCATCCAAAAACTTAAAATCTTCGCTAAAAATTCTTCGCGAGACGATACTTTTCATATCATGAAAGGTTTTTGGAAACATAATTATGACCTCTTCTCATTATTAGAATTCCCAAAAATTTTACCAATGTATCAAATCATGCACCGTCTAAAACTAAACGCTCTGAAAGCCACAAAAACTAATATCGCGACCAGTACACAAAATGAGCGGTAACTCTCCGTGTCTGGCTCCAGACTGGCAGTATTTCAGTCTACCTACAAAGTTTCTCGCCTACCAAATGAAATATTACCTGTAAGCCCGATGTTATTTACCGAAAACACTAAAGTGGTACATTTTTTGTTATAAGAAGATACATATAAAAAACTTTTTCAAAAAAAAATGAAACCGACTTCAAAACAACCACAAAAAAAGTTCAAAATAACCTACAAAAAAACTTTTCTTTCGAAAGTCGGTGACTTTCTTTTTTATTTCATTGACTTTTTGTCACCGACTTTCGAAAGAAAAGTTTTTTTGTAGGTTATTTTGAACTTTTTTTGTGGTTGTTTTGAAGTCGGTTTCATTTTTTTTTGAAAAAGTTTTTTATTTTATCCTTTTTAGTTTCAATAGTCAACCCAAATTATTGTCAAATACATAATTTTCTGACATGTGCACTAAAATTTTGTAATCCGTAGCACCGGAAAATAACAACGCCCATGTATAAAAACTAAAAATAAAAACTACTGCACCAAACTTAATGAAAATTTTGTGGGACCAAATGGCAGATATACTGTATCGAACAAAAAAAGAATCATCGAAATCGGACCAGAAACCTCGGAGTAATCGGTGTAGACAAAGTTGAAAACTTTTTAGGTTTTTGTTGATTTATGCTGATTTTTCAAAAAGTGCTAGTCCGATTTCGATAAAATTTTAATGGGACCATTCCAGAAGTATATCCTATCCAACAAAAAAAGAATTTTTCAAATCGGTTGTTTAACGACGGAGTTATGCCCGAACAAACATAAAAAAAAAAAAAAAAAAAAAATACAAACATCCGAATTGAGAACCTCCTCCTTTTGGAAGTCGGTTAAAAACGTTTTCTTTCGAGCGCTCGGTAGACGATCCTCTTAATCGAATCCGCGACACGCCACGCTACAGTCAATCGCTCAGTCACTGCCAACCGAGCTGTCGATGTAAATCTCATTTCGTAAATAAAGCAATTTACCAGCTCTCTTGCAACACAAAAATTTTTTATCCGCTCATAACAAAAGCGATAGAACAACAGACTATACCTATATTGCAGTTGTTGATCTTGCTAAAAACGCGTTAATAAACTTTTGAACTTAATAAAAAGCATTTCTGTAGTTTTCGAGTTAACGCCGGCAATCATAAACATTGGCGAGAAGTTTTCAACGAGCTTCAGCCGAGATTTTATAGGTCATATTTATTTTAAAAGACTTTTCTAATAAAAGTTTGTGTTGAAATTGAAATGCCTCGTAACTCATAATATGTATTACTAGCTTTTGCTCGCAACTTTGCTCACGTTCATTTATTTATTGACAATCAATTTGGATCATACACAAATGGCGCTATCTTTTATCATAATTAATGTTACTTTTGATTTTTCGGGACCAGTACTTTCTGTCGTAAATAGTCGTAATGAAAGGTACCTTATATATCCATCTCTGTACCTGCACCTGACAACGGAAATACAAAATTTGATAATTGGTTCAGTGTTAAGGCGTAAAAAGGCATTTTCATATTTTCAATATTAGTTAGATAATAAATGCCTAAGTTTGAAATGTTTGAATGTTTGTTACTCACGTCACTGCGTAACATAATATGATAAATAATATTATTATATTCTGGAATAGTCTGAAACTAAAAAAAAACACTGTGGCATAAAATCTAACACACCGTTTTATAATTCTCTAACAAAAATAAATCTAAAATCAAATACATCCCTAAAAAAGCAAACATTTGAATCCCACTATGAAAATAGATCAGCATTCAATGGAAGCAATCTTTTAAAACGCACTGAACTATCGCTTGATTCATCCCACAGTCCCACAACACATTGCCTGATTGCACAGCTTCCAACAATGTGCTCCAACTAGCTCATAGCGTTTGTAAATAAAACCTTTGATGAATTATTTGGCGTTTTATTTAACTTTCAACGTTTAACAAAATTGCTTCGTGATTAGGGTTACCATTTGGAAGTTGGAATAGTCCGGACTGGTCAAAAAGTTTTTCGAAAATATATTTCGACAGCCATGTCCCGACTAATCTAAATAAACTCATTATTTACAGCTTAAAAAGGCTCAAATAATTAGCGTCCACAAGAATATGTACCTATAATTACGACTACTATCTCACCCTTAATTTGGTAACGTTAAGTATACTCAACATAACATTTGAAAAAATCTAGATGTCAAATTTTCTTCCGTGATTTCAAATTTTATAGGCTTGGAATACTTCAATGATAGTTAATTATAGTAGGAAAAAGTTTCTACCGGCCTGTCAATATTTTACTTGACAGTAGCGAACCAGAAAAGACAACGAGACAACGTCATCTGTGAGCCATAAACATAAATATTTATTTTTGTTGGGTTTTGGTCTAGTTTTGATACATATTTTGCTTATTTCTATTTATTTATTGTGTAATCAATACGTTAAAAATATTAGAAATTCATTTTTCACCTGGATAAGAACAAGAGGAGTCAGTGAACTTGATTGTTAAGTATACTCAACAAAATTCGATGGTGAGTAATCTTGTTATGTAGAGTATACTCAACAAGTCTGCATGGTGAGACTTATTGAAATGACAGTTCTAGCACTTTTTCAAATGAAATGATGCATTCTCAGTCAGGTAAGTGATTCTCCTCTACTATTTACACAAATCTTGGCCTTTGCGCCACTATCAACATGTGCTACAGCTACTAGAAAATCGTTTGAGACAGAAGGCTGTGTTCGGTCTCCACTCCACTCCACTTAACCTGATCCAGATGACTCCTGTACCCAAGAAAAAAAAAATTAAGTTTAAATGGTCTCATGGAAGTTTCCTTCATTGTGCTGAAGTAGATCCAGAAGCGTTCGAAAGCTCTAGGGTCCCGATAGAAAGAACGAATTCAATTATTTCATCGATTTCATTTCTGACAATCTGTTTGACGAAATTTGTGCCAAAACTAATGGTTAATTATAGTGTTAAATAAGTGAAAATTTCTTACTACATAAAAATACTGCATGTAAACCTTTTTTATTTATATATTATATAATATGATATATATAGTAATTCTTTAGCCATAGGATTTTGTTGAGTATACTTAACGTTGTGTTTTCAGGAAACCCTTCATGTAATATTTTTTTTATTATTTTTCCCGTAAGGTTTGAATGCATATTAACACAATATATTAACGCCAACTTTCTACTACAGCTTTTTTGGTCTTGCCAAATTAAGGGTTAATGTTGCAAAAGCCGAGCCAGATTTGAGAACAATTATATTATTATTGAAGAACTGTGCACACCACCCCCCCCCCCCCTGCAGTCAAAAAATCGAAGGAATTGATAAAGTGCAAATAACCATATCTTCCATTCTATCTTGCGAGGAACCCATTAGAGGAAAACCATCACATATAAGTAACTAACCCATCTCTGTATAACATAATCGATACCAATCAAATCCCATCTCTTTTACGACTTCATTTCAAGGACTTCAATTTGAATCTCGGTTATAAGTTACTGTCTTTCGGAGTTTACTCTAATTTAGGATGGTGGGTAATATTGTGAAATTGCTCCATACGTGAGTGCAATCATCGTTAAATATGGAAATAATGAGCCGTTCGCGTTTATGAGTCTAACGATGATATGGACTAGTGATGGGCTCATTTATCATTGATTAATATGTCGATGTGAATGGTTCAATCAAAGCGGATGAATTGGACAACAAAGAGTGATGGAAACAATGAATTGAAAGTATAAGTGGTACAAATCCAAAAACCTGAGTAGAGAAGTCTGGAAAGTCGTGAAAAAATGCACTAATAAAGCTAAAACAGAACACCCGCAGTTACGGCTCAAAGTTAATGATGGGTTGATAGTGGACCCACTTGATATATCCAATATACTTGCTAAGCAATTTGATTACAAACATGTCCCAAGCGAAGAAAACACCGATTTGGCAATGTCTTTTTGTTATCAGTACACAAGTCAAGTAAACAGTGAAATGCAAATATCTCCAGCCACCCCAGATGAAGTACTTGCTGTGGTGAATAGCATGGAAAACAAACTTTCGTGTGGATACGATGAGATCCCGATATCCGTATTTAAAGAGCACATCCAAATACTGGCTAAACCGCTATCTGATTTTTTTAATCTATGTATTGAGGAATCGATCTTTCCGGAACAATTAAAAATGGCGAAAATAATCCCCGTCTTTAAAAAGGGTAGTAGGACAGACCCTAAAAACTATAGGCCTATCTCGTTGCTACCGGTTTTATCAAAAATATTTGAAAAAATCTTGAAGAGTCGGCTCCTTTTTCACTTACGCGTAAATAAAGTTCTAGAAAATAGACAATTCGGTTACCAAAAAGGTGTTGGCACCTCAGATGCCATATTCACTTTACTAGATAAAGTAACAGGAAGCATAAATAGTAAAATGAGAGTTGCAGGTATTTTTCTGGACTTAAGTTCCGCTTTTGACACAATAGACCATAGGTTACTTCTTGAAAAAATGAGTCATTATGGTATAAGAGGCAAAGCCTTGAAACTTTTTTCTTCGTATCTAAAAAACCGAAAAATGTATGTTGAAGTTGACAAAATACAAGAAAATGGCTACAGAAATGCATGCAAATCAGCAATAGTAGGAGTCACAACCGGCGTCCCACAGGGAACCATCCTTGGACCATTTTTTTTTAATTTGTTTATCAATGATTTAATTAATTATATGAATTCAAATTTATCAGACATTGAAATAGTAATTTTCGCAGACGACACTAATGCCATCTTAGCAGCTAACGACATAGTATAACTTACAGAGAAAGTTAATGCAGCTTTGCAAGCCTTTCATGTGTGGTTCACTGCGAATAAATTAATTATTAATACCAATAAGACAAAAGTAATGTTATTTAGAACAACAGCCCGAATAAAAGATGACATGGAGATTGCGATGAATGAAGACAAAATCGAGCTCGTCACTGAAGTTAATTTTTTAGGTATGCGAATTGACGAAATGTTGAACTGGAAACCTGAACTGAGGGCAATAGATGCTGCAATATCTTCCGCATGTTATGCTTTGAGAGCTCTAAGAAACGAAATTAGTATTGATCAAATGAAAATGGTTTATTTTGCGTTAGTCGAGTCAAAAATTAGATATAGCATACTTCACTGGGGAAACAGTTACGATTACAATATGAACAGAGCCTTTGTTCTGCAGAAAAGGTCAATACGGACGATAGTCCGTATACCTCAAACAGAAAGTTGCAGACAACATTTTATGCAGTTAGGCATACTTACAGTTCCAAGTATATATGTTTTTGTACTTTTGATTAACTTAGCTAAATACATTCTAGAATTTGAAACGACAGAAGAAAGAGAAATAAGGGAAGGCACTCGTCGAAAAGACCTTAAAGGTATGATCAACCCAAATCTCAATGTTGTAAGACACAGTCCTCGTTACCAGTCTGTACAGTTGTTTAACAGGTTGCCTTTGGATCTGAAAAGTGCGGTCTATACTAGCTCTTTTAAAATAAAGTTGAAAAAATTCCTATTGGACAAATGTCTTTATGCCATTCATGAATTGTAGCACTTATTATTAAATTGTATTTTATCTTTTCTTTTTGTTGAGTTAGTGAATTGAAATGTAAAATGATTAATTTTTGTCTTTTTATATGATTTAATTTTACTGTTTATATGTATAAATTAATTTTATGTATAATTTAAATTATTACTATTACTTTTATTATTTTGTTGTGTAAATGTTCAGATACAAGTTTATTGTTTATGAATAAATGACTAATGACTAATGACTAATGACCGCTAGCTAATGAACTGAATGATAATGTAATACATTTGAACAAGTGATACGAAAACTGCCGTGAGGAAAGTTTTAGTTACATGTGCATGATTACAAGATTAATTACAGCAAAACTACGGATGGGACGTGTACAAAAAAAAATGTTAATTTTTTTACTGGGAGACTACTGATATAGATGATGCCTTATACCTATAGAAAAGTCATGCCACAACCTCACCCATCTTGCATAAATTGAGAGCAGAAAAACGATTGGTTCGCCAGTATTTATCGGCCAGACTCGTTTATCGAAATATATTATCTTTACAATGAGATACTTAACTATATCTTGTTATTTCGAGCTTAACGAATACAATATTCTGGAATAATTTTGCAATTTGTTTTAATGAAATTAGTTAGTAGGCATTATAATTAGAACCCATTTTGTGATCCAAGGTCGGCGGTATGTAGTCGTATTAAAATAATCCTAGCTAGAATAATGTAATAACGATATTGTTTTATAGTTTAATTGCTAGCTAAATTGTTCATTCTCGGAAATTAATAAATTGCTTATTTGCTTACACATAGTATAAAGTTAAGGCAGAGGTGTACAAATACAATAGAACATCTACATTTCACCATTCATGCAGAATTTCTATAATATAATAGGTACGTACAAGGAGTTTCTATACAGTGAGTTTAGAAACAGGTAATCCGAAACCAAACACAATTTTGCGAATGCGAATACAAAGGCGATTGTATAACAATATGAGAATACAAGCGGATGCGAATGCAATTCGAAAACTGTTAACATGTCTAATACATTTATCCATCCCTCCTCACAAACTTACACATTTATAATATTATTGAGATTCATCTATATCGACGTAAGCCGAACCCGTCATTAAATGGCAATAACTTCAGAAATTAAAATTCATCGGTTAAATTGCATCGATAAACGACAGTCTCATCACTAGAAGAGCATAATGTTCATTTGACGATCGAACTAGTCAGCATGGTGATTAACTTTAATAATAATTTAATGTTGGACGATGGTGACGTCACGTTGGTTGTTAGAACCATGATGAACAGCCTTAGGTAAACCACTAGGAGGGAAGATGCAGTATCTGAGAAATAGACGAAATCTAACTAAATTACGCTCACCGAATGTTATGTCAAAAATTTATTTGACATAAGCTATCGAAGACCTTACGCTTTAAGGTCTTTTTCAATTACTAATTCAATCATTAATCCAATGACATTAATTAAAACATAAAAATCATTATCATCATTTGCCTATAATGTGCTCACTGCTTGGACACAGCTCTCCTCTCCATGACATAGACATCTTGGGTTCCATTCTTGCACTGAACAAATATTTTTAGGGCCTACATGCAGTTGTTCCAAGTTTGGTCGATACAAGAAAAAATCCTAAGGCGGCGTAACTTTTTTTTGTTTAAATGCTCCTCTATTTTATATAGAAAATGAAAGTTTGAAAGAAAAAACATTTACCTACAAATGAATAAAACAGCATTTTAATTGTACACAATTTTTCTTAGTTTCTCATTTATTCTGAGACAACTGAAACAAAAGGCGCTAGGAACACTAAGTTTAATCATTCAGAGGGTAGCTAAACTCCCGGAGCAGCATGTAGTTTTTCTTAATTAGGCCCTTAACTTGAACAAGACGATGAATAATGTTTATTATCAGTGTCATTGAAGATTAATTTAATTTTACATGCAAATTAGCTGACTCTTGCCCACTTCACTGGGCGTCAAACATCCTACTAATATTATAAATCCAAAAGTTTGTGAGGATGTATGTATGTGTATGTGTATGTAGGTATGTTTATTACTGTTTCACGCAAAAACCACTGAACGGATTTGGCTAAAATTTGGTACACAGATAGTTTATAACCTGGATTAACACATAGGATAGTTTTTATCCTGATTTTATGTTCCCGTGGGATAATTTTCGAGTTGTAGCGGTTGAAGCCGCTGGAAACAGCTAGTTAGTATAGAAAACTACCTGGCCTGGCAAACTTCGTACCTTACCTACCGTCTATAACTAACGTCATTCAATTGTTTTGCCTTCCCGGAACCCTCCACTACACTTAAAAGTTGATGGCATGGTATTAAAGTTCAAATTGATGATTGAATTGAATTACTAATCTTTTGTGTGGAAATGTAGAAAAGTGTTGTTTTTAGACTTTTTCAGGCAATTTTAATATTTTTCTCTCCTTATAAACCATCCTCGTACTTTAAAAAAATAATTAGCGAAATCAGTGCAGATTTGCTCTAAGCTAGACATTCGGCGATTCAGTTTTTTATTAGAAGCGTGACAAAAACTTTCCGACCTATTCCAAACATATTTTTTTATAAAGTAGATTAGACGAAACATGAATTATATAAATGAAACACAAATAATCATCTTTTATTAAAATTATCTTATTTTATTAAAAGAATAACACAATTGCGTTTTATCTCAAGTTTTAAACTATCGCAATTTGAACTCAGTAATTTTCCAATTTCACCGGCCAACCCGCTGAAACTTTGGTGACTTTTTAAGTTATAACTTTAAACTAAGTGAGTCTGCGTCCGATGTTCCGGGAAATAATTCTCTAGGTCGTCCTGTGTCGAACTTTTTTCCTTCTTTTAAAGTTCCTCTGTTACAATGAGAATCTGTAATGAATGAAAATCGTGATTGGGATGGTTTTTAGGTAGTTTGATTGAGACTCAAAATGGAATTTTATGCAGATAAGGTGACGCCATTTACTTATCTTGTGATTTTGTTATGTTAGTTCTAGCCCAGCAGTGGACGGGCACGCCGCATGACGCAGGTCCTCACCGGACACGGAAGTTTCAGGAGGTACAGTCACGAGCAATAGTATGTATACACTAAGCAGTATTCAAAAGCGATGTTCTGCTACCATATTGATTAAACGTTAGTCTTTTAATTAGACTTCTATTTCGGAAGCCATACTATTACAAACTAGGTCTTATTTCAAAGTGGAAATCAGTATTTCACGAGCAATTTGCGTTTGAATTTTGTTAAGTGTTTACATGTTATTGCTCGTGACTGTACCTGTGTCGGATCGCCCGGAGGACACGGTGGAGCATACGGTGCAGGACTGCCCCGCTTGGACAGAGCACCGCCGTGATCTCACGACGGCGATAGGCGGAGACCTCCCGCACCCAGCATTGGTCGATGCCATGCTGCGGGGCGACACGAATTGAGTTACAAACATCCATCCTAACCATCAAGTTAATAATTTCAGTTAAATTAGAACTTAGATGTGTTTTTATTTACCAATTACACATCGTAGAGTCTAGGCAAGGATATCAGCAACGTCTTTCAAGGTATTAATAAAGTTTCACAAAGCCCTAGAAGCCTAGAGCTTCAGACGCGATCCATACATTACAGCCTGTAGGACTAGAAGGCTGTCAGTATATTAAACGCGTGTTACCAAAACCCAACATGATATTGTAACACAAGGCTTGTTTTCAAGACCTTCCTTCCTTTCTAGGCTTAATTTCCGTCAGTCTTAATTACGTTTTAGTCTCATGAATATTATTACCACATCAAATTATAATTATAAGTTTAGTTTACAATGGTGACATTACTATCACAGGTACAGACACAGTAGACATATTTATATGTATAGTTTATGATATAAGAACGTGGAAGAAGCTATAATTATGGAATAAGTGACAGTTTCTGACAAACCTATCTCTACAGCCAGTGGAAGTCCACTGCTGGACGTAAGCCTCCCCCAAAGAACGCCAACCATCCCGGCCTAGGCAGTACGCATTCATCCACTTTGTACTATAAAATTATCTATATGTATGTAGGTACTATGCGACCAGGATAAAGGAAAACCCATCATCGACCTCCATCGGTCTACTGTTACTTGAAAATTACGTTTAACTGTTTTGTGCAAATCAAATTGTAAACGCAACCACGATACAGCATAATTTAAATTCATAGTGTGTAAAAAAAAAACAAATATACGAGTATTTATCGCCCTTATTTTTTCCTGTGATTATTATTTTTTAAGATATCGTGCAAGTATTTTTATTAATATGTGCATCAGATGTATTCACATAATAATATATAGTACACACCAATTTTATTGTTATTCTATGATAAAAAGTGACGTATCCTGAAAGCACAATATTTTCCTCGATCTATGTCCATATCTCAGTCGAAGGGACAGACGTAAATGTATGATTTGTGAAAGCGAATAAGATAGATTAGGTAGCCTCGCCCTACAATTTGTCATCCAGTGAACGGCGAGGGGTTGACCGATCACCCATAATATTGGATTCCGGGGTTTAAGCGACACTCAGACCCACTCGTAGAACTTTACATTATATAAGCGAAGTTAAAATTATTTTGACAAGGTTATCGATGAGAAAATTCTAATTAAAAGTGTACAGAATCTTCCGTTAAGTAAACGTGGAAGTTTGATAACATTCGTGCATGAACGCAATAACGACTGTTGAACGAATTAAAATTGAATCTGGCACAAAAAAAAATATTTTCATGTTAGTCCCACAGAATAATTTTTGACTTACACGGGCGAAGCCAGCATCCAAAAACTTAAAATCTTCGCTAAAAATTCTTCGCGAGACGATACTTTTCATATCATGAAAGGTTTTTGGAAACATAATTATGACCTCTTCTCATTATTAGAATTCCCAAAAATTTTACCAATGTATCAAATCATGCACCGTCTAAAACTAAACGCTCTGAAAGCCACAAAAACTAATATCGCGACCAGTACACAAAATGAGCGGTAACTCTCCGTGTCTGGCTCCAGACTGGCAGTATTTCAGTCTACCTACAAAGTTTCTCGCCTACCAAATGAAATATTACCTGTAAGCCCGATGTTATTTACCGAAAACACTAAAGTGGTACATTTTTTGTTATAAGAAGATACATATAAAAAACTTTTTCAAAAAAAAATGAAACCGACTTCAAAACAACCACAAAAAAAGTTCAAAATAACCTACAAAAAAACTTTTCTTTCGAAAGTCGGTGACTTTCTTTTTTATTTCATTGACTTTTTGTCACCGACTTTCGAAAGAAAAGTTTTTTTGTAGGTTATTTTGAACTTTTTTTGTGGTTGTTTTGAAGTCGGTTTCATTTTTTTTTGAAAAAGTTTTTTATTTTATCCTTTTTAGTTTCAATAGTCAACCCAAATTATTGTCAAATACATAATTTTCTGACATGTGCACTAAAATTTTGTAATCCGTAGCACCGGAAAATAACAACGCCCATGTATAAAAACTAAAAATAAAAACTACTGCACCAAACTTAATGAAAATTTTGTGGGACCAAATGGCAGATATACTGTATCGAACAAAAAAAGAATCATCGAAATCGGACCAGAAACCTCGGAGTAATCGGTGTAGACAAAGTTGAAAACTTTTTAGGTTTTTGTTGATTTATGCTGATTTTTCAAAAAGTGCTAGTCCGATTTCGATAAAATTTTAATGGGACCATTCCAGAAGTATATCCTATCCAACAAAAAAAGAATTTTTCAAATCGGTTGTTTAACGACGGAGTTATGCCCGAACAAACATAAAAAAAAAAAAAAAAAAAAAATACAAACATCCGAATTGAGAACCTCCTCCTTTTGGAAGTCGGTTAAAAACGTTTTCTTTCGAGCGCTCGGTAGACGATCCTCTTAATCGAATCCGCGACACGCCACGCTACAGTCAATCGCTCAGTCACTGCCAACCGAGCTGTCGATGTAAATCTCATTTCGTAAATAAAGCAATTTACCATCAGCTCTCTTGCAACACAAAAATTTTTTATCCGCTCATAACAAAAGCGATAGAACAACAGACTATACCTATATTGCAGTTGTTGATCTTGCTAAAAACGCGTTAATAAACTTTTGAACTTAATAAAAAGCATTTCTGTAGTTTTCGAGTTAACGCCGGCAATCATAAACATTGGCGAGAAGTTTTCAACGAGCTTCAGCCGAGATTTTATAGGTCATATTTATTTTAAAAGACTTTTCTAATAAAAGTTTGTGTTGAAATTGAAATGCCTCGTAACTCATAATATGTATTACTAGCTTTTGCTCGCAACTTTGCTCACGTTCATTTATTTATTGACAATCAATTTGGATCATACACAAATGGCGCTATCTTTTATCATAATTAATGTTACTTTTGATTTTTCGGGACCAGTACTTTCTGTCGTAAATAGTCGTAATGAAAGGTACCTTATATATCCATCTCTGTACCTGCACCTGACAACGGAAATACAAAATTTGATAATTGGTTCAGTGTTAAGGCGTAAAAAGGCATTTTCATATTTTCAATATTAGTTAGATAATAAATGCCTAAGTTTGAAATGTTTGAATGTTTGTTACTCACGTCACTGCGTAACATAATATGATAAATAATATTATTATATTCTGGAATAGTCTGAAACTAAAAAAAAACACTGTGGCATAAAATCTAACACACCGTTTTATAATTCTCTAACAAAAATAAATCTAAAATCAAATACATCCCTAAAAAAGCAAACATTTGAATCCCACTATGAAAATAGATCAGCATTCAATGGAAGCAATCTTTTAAAACGCACTGAACTATCGCTTGATTCATCCCACAGTCCCACAACACATTGCCTGATTGCACAGCTTCCAACAATGTGCTCCAACTAGCTCATAGCGTTTGTAAATAAAACCTTTGATGAATTATTTGGCGTTTTATTTAACTTTCAACGTTTAACAAAATTGCTTCGTGATTAGGGTTACCATTTGGAAGTTGGAATAGTCCGGACTGGTCAAAAAGTTTTTCGAAAATATATTTCGACAGCCATGTCCCGACTAATCTAAATAAACTCATTATTTACAGCTTAAAAAGGCTCAAATAATTAGCGTCCACAAGAATATGTACCTATAATTACGACTACTATCTCACCCTTAATTTGGTAACGTTAAGTATACTCAACATAACATTTGAAAAAATCTAGATGTCAAATTTTCTTCCGTGATTTCAAATTTTATAGGCTTGGAATACTTCAATGATAGTTAATTATAGTAGGAAAAAGTTTCTACCGGCCTGTCAATATTTTACTTGACAGTAGCGAACCAGAAAAGACAACGAGACAACGTCATCTGTGAGCCATAAACATAAATATTTATTTTTGTTGGGTTTTGGTCTAGTTTTGATACATATTTTGCTTATTTCTATTTATTTATTGTGTAATCAATACGTTAAAAATATTAGAAATTCATTTTTCACCTGGATAAGAACAAGAGGAGTCAGTGAACTTGATTGTTAAGTATACTCAACAAAATTCGATGGTGAGTAATCTTGTTATGTAGAGTATACTCAACAAGTCTGCATGGTGAGACTTATTGAAATGACAGTTCTAGCACTTTTTCAAATGAAATGATGCATTCTCAGTCAGGTAAGTGATTCTCCTCTACTATTTACACAAATCTTGGCCTTTGCGCCACTATCAACATGTGCTACAGCTACTAGAAAATCGTTTGAGACAGAAGGCTGTGTTCGGTCTCCACTCCACTCCACTTAACCTGATCCAGATGACTCCTGTACCCAAGAAAAAAAAAATTAAGTTTAAATGGTCTCATGGAAGTTTCCTTCATTGTGCTGAAGTAGATCCAGAAGCGTTCGAAAGCTCTAGGGTCCCGATAGAAAGAACGAATTCAATTATTTCATCGATTTCATTTCTGACAATCTGTTTGACGAAATTTGTGCCAAAACTAATGGTTAATTATAGTGTTAAATAAGTGAAAATTTCTTACTACATAAAAATACTGCATGTAAACCTTTTTTATTTATATATTATATAATATGATATATATAGTAATTCTTTAGCCATAGGATTTTGTTGAGTATACTTAACGTTGTGTTTTCAGGAAACCCTTCATGTAATATTTTTTTTATTATTTTTCCCGTAAGGTTTGAATGCATATTAACACAATATATTAACGCCAACTTTCTACTACAGCTTTTTTGGTCTTGCCAAATTAAGGGTTAATGTTGCAAAAGCCGAGCCAGATTTGAGAACAATTATATTATTATTGAAGAACTGTGCACACCACCCCCCCCCCCCCCCTGCAGTCAAAAAATCGAAGGAATTGATAAAGTGCAAATAACCATATCTTCCATTCTATCTTGCGAGGAACCCATTAGAGGAAAACCATCACATATAAGTAACTAACCCATCTCTGTATAACATAATCGATACCAATCAAATCCCATCTCTTTTACGACTTCATTTCAAGGACTTCAATTTGAATCTCGGTTATAAGTTACTGTCTTTCGGAGTTTACTCTAATTTAGGATGGTGGGTAATATTGTGAAATTGCTCCATACGTGAGTGCAATCATCGTTAAATATGGAAATAATGAGCCGTTCGCGTTTATGAGTCTAACGATGATATGGACTAGTGATGGGCTCATTTATCATTGATTAATATGTCGATGTGAATGGTTCAATCAAAGCGGATGAATTGGACAACAAAGAGTGATGGAAACAATGAATTGAAAGTATAAGTGGTACAAATCCAAAAACCTGAGTAGAGAAGTCTGGAAAGTCGTGAAAAAATGCACTAATAAAGCTAAAACAGAACACCCGCAGTTACGGCTCAAAGTTAATGATGGGTTGATAGTGGACCCACTTGATATATCCAATATACTTGCTAAGCAATTTGATTACAAACATGTCCCAAGCGAAGAAAACACCGATTTGGCAATGTCTTTTTGTTATCAGTACACAAGTCAAGTAAACAGTGAAATGCAAATATCTCCAGCCACCCCAGATGAAGTACTTGCTGTGGTGAATAGCATGGAAAACAAACTTTCGTGTGGATACGATGAGATCCCGATATCCGTATTTAAAGAGCACATCCAAATACTGGCTAAACCGCTATCTGATTTTTTTAATCTATGTATTGAGGAATCGATCTTTCCGGAACAATTAAAAATGGCGAAAATAATCCCCGTCTTTAAAAAGGGTAGTAGGACAGACCCTAAAAACTATAGGCCTATCTCGTTGCTACCGGTTTTATCAAAAATATTTGAAAAAATCTTGAAGAGTCGGCTCCTTTTTCACTTACGCGTAAATAAAGTTCTAGAAAATAGACAATTCGGTTACCAAAAAGGTGTTGGCACCTCAGATGCCATATTCACTTTACTAGATAAAGTAACAGGAAGCATAAATAGTAAAATGAGAGTTGCAGGTATTTTTCTGGACTTAAGTTCCGCTTTTGACACAATAGACCATAGGTTACTTCTTGAAAAAATGAGTCATTATGGTATAAGAGGCAAAGCCTTGAAACTTTTTTCTTCGTATCTAAAAAACCGAAAAATGTATGTTGAAGTTGACAAAATACAAGAAAATGGCTACAGAAATGCATGCAAATCAGCAATAGTAGGAGTCACAACCGGCGTCCCACAGGGAACCATCCTTGGACCATTTTTTTTTAATTTGTTTATCAATGATTTAATTAATTATATGAATTCAAATTTATCAGACATTGAAATAGTAATTTTCGCAGACGACACTAATGCCATCTTAGCAGCTAACGACATAGTATAACTTACAGAGAAAGTTAATGCAGCTTTGCAAGCCTTTCATGTGTGGTTCACTGCGAATAAATTAATTATTAATACCAATAAGACAAAAGTAATGTTATTTAGAACAACAGCCCGAATAAAAGATGACATGGAGATTGCGATGAATGAAGACAAAATCGAGCTCGTCACTGAAGTTAATTTTTTAGGTATGCGAATTGACGAAATGTTGAACTGGAAACCTGAACTGAGGGCAATAGATGCTGCAATATCTTCCGCATGTTATGCTTTGAGAGCTCTAAGAAACGAAATTAGTATTGATCAAATGAAAATGGTTTATTTTGCGTTAGTCGAGTCAAAAATTAGATATAGCATACTTCACTGGGGAAACAGTTACGATTACAATATGAACAGAGCCTTTGTTCTGCAGAAAAGGTCAATACGGACGATAGTCCGTATACCTCAAACAGAAAGTTGCAGACAACATTTTATGCAGTTAGGCATACTTACAGTTCCAAGTATATATGTTTTTGTACTTTTGATTAACTTAGCTAAATACATTCTAGAATTTGAAATGACAGAAGAAAGAGAAATAAGGGAAGGCACTCGTCGAAAAGACCTTAAAGGTATGATCAACCCAAATCTCAATGTTGTAAGACACAGTCCTCGTTACCAGTCTGTACAGTTGTTTAACAGGTTGCCTTTGGATCTGAAAAGTGCGGTCTATACTAGCTCTTTTAAAATAAAGTTGAAAAAATTCCTATTGGACAAATGTCTTTATGCCATTCATGAATTGTAGCACTTATTATTAAATTGTATTTTATCTTTTCTTTTTGTTGAGTTAGTGAATTGAAATGTAAAATGATTAATTTTTGTCTTTTTATATGATTTAATTTTACTGTTTATATGTATAAATTAATTTTATGTATAATTTAAATTATTACTATTACTTTTATTATTTTGTTGTGTAAATGTTCAGATACAAGTTTATTGTTTATGAATAAATGACTAATGACTAATGACTAATGACCGCTAGCTAATGAACTGAATGATAATGTAATACATTTGAACAAGTGATACGAAAACTGCCGTGAGGAAAGTTTTAGTTACATGTGCATGATTACAAGATTAATTACAGCAAAACTACGGATGGGACGTGTACAAAAAAAAATGTTAATTTTTTTACTGGGAGACTACTGATATAGATGATGCCTTATACCTATAGAAAAGTCATGCCACAACCTCACCCATCTTGCATAAATTGAGAGCAGAAAAACGATTGGTTCGCCAGTATTTATCGGCCAGACTCGTTTATCGAAATATATTATCTTTACAATGAGATACTTAACTATATCTTGTTATTTCGAGCTTAACGAATACAATATTCTGGAATAATTTTGCAATTTGTTTTAATGAAATTAGTTAGTAGGCATTATAATTAGAACCCATTTTGTGATCCAAGGTCGGCGGTATGTAGTCGTATTAAAATAATCCTAGCTAGAATAATGTAATAACGATATTGTTTTATAGTTTAATTGCTAGCTAAATTGTTCATTCTCGGAAATTAATAAATTGCTTATTTGCTTACACATAGTATAAAGTTAAGGCAGAGGTGTACAAATACAATAGAACATCTACATTTCACCATTCATGCAGAATTTCTATAATATAATAGGTACGTACAAGGAGTTTCTATACAGTGAGTTTAGAAACAGGTAATCCGAAACCAAACACAATTTTGCGAATGCGAATACAAAGGCGAATGTATAACAATATGAGAATACAAGCGGATGCGAATGCAATTCGAAAACTGTTAACATGTCTAATACATTTATCCATCCCTCCTCACAAACTTACACATTTATAATATTATTGAGATTCATCTATATCGACGTAAGCCGAACCCGTCATTAAATGGCAATAACTTCAGAAATTAAAATTCATCGGTTAAATTGCATCGATAAACGACAGTCTCATCACTAGAAGAGCATAATGTTCATTTGACGATCGAACTAGTCAGCATGGTGATTAACTTTAATAATAATTTAATGTTGGACGATGGTGACGTCACGTTGGTTGTTAGAACCATGATGAACAGCCTTAGGTAAACCACTAGGAGGGAAGATGCAGTATCTGAGAAATAGACGAAATCTAACTAAATTACGCTCACCGAATGTTATGTCAAAAATTTATTTGACATAAGCTATCGAAGACCTTACGCTTTAAGGTCTTTTTCAATTACTAATTCAATCATTAATCCAATGACATTAATTAAAACATAAAAATCATTATCATCATTTGCCTATAATGTGCTCACTGCTTGGACACAGCTCTCCTCTCCATGACATAGACATCTTGGGTTCCATTCTTGCACTGAACAAATATTTTTAGGGCCTACATGCAGTTGTTCCAAGTTTGGTCGATACAAGAAAAAATCCTAAGGCGGCGTAACTTTTTTTTGTTTAAATGCTCCTCTATTTTATATAGAAAATGAAAGTTTGAAAGAAAAAACATTTACCTACAAATGAATAAAACAGCATTTTAATTGTACACAATTTTTCTTAGTTTCTCATTTATTCTGAGACAACTGAAACAAAAGGCGCTAGGAACACTAAGTTTAATCATTCAGAGGGTAGCTAAACTCCCGGAGCAGCATGTAGTTTTTCTTAATTAGGCCCTTAACTTGAACAAGACGATGAATAATGTTTATTATCAGTGTCATTGAAGATTAATTTAATTTTACATGCAAATTAGCTGACTCTTGCCCACTTCACTGGGCGTCAAACATCCTACTAATATTATAAATCCAAAAGTTTGTGAGGATGTATGTATGTGTATGTGTATGTAGGTATGTTTATTACTGTTTCACGCAAAAACCACTGAACGGATTTGGCTAAAATTTGGTACACAGATAGTTTATAACCTGGATTAACACATAGGATAGTTTTTATCCTGATTTTATGTTCCCGTGGGATAATTTTCGAGTTGTAGCGGTTGAAGCCGCTGGAAACAGCTAGTTAGTATAGAAAACTACCTGGCCTGGCAAACTTCGTACCTTACCTACCGTCTATAACTAACGTCATTCAATTGTTTTGCCTTCCCGGAACCCTCCACTACACTTAAAAGTTGATGGCATGGTATTAAAGTTCAAATTGATGATTGAATTGAATTACTAATCTTTTGTGTGGAAATGTAGAAAAGTGTTGTTTTTAGACTTTTTCAGGCAATTTTAATATTTTTCTCTCCTTATAAACCATCCTCGTACTTTAAAAAAATAATTAGCGAAATCAGTGCAGATTTGCTCTAAGCTAGACATTCGGCGATTCAGTTTTTTATTAGAAGCGTGACAAAAACTTTCCGACCTATTCCAAACATATTTTTTTATAAAGTAGATTAGACGAAACATGAATTATATAAATGAAACACAAATAATCATCTTTTATTAAAATTATCTTATTTTATTAAAAGAATAACACAATTGCGTTTTATCTCAAGTTTTAAACTATCGCAATTTGAACTCAGTAATTTTCCAATTTCACCGGCCAACCCGCTGAAACTTTGGTGACTTTTTAAGTTATAACTTTAAACTAAGTGAGTCTGCGTCCGATGTTCCGGGAAATAATTCTCTAGGTCGTCCTGTGTCGAACTTTTTTCCTTCTTTTAAAGTTCCTCTGTTACAATGAGAATCTGTAATGAATGAAAATCGTGATTGGGATGGTTTTTAGGTAGTTTGATTGAGACTCAAAATGGAATTTTATGCAGATAAGGTGACGCCATTTACTTATCTTGTGATTTTGTTATGTTAGTTCTAGCCCAGCAGTGGACGGGCACGCCGCATGACGCAGGTCCTCACCGGACACGGAAGTTTCAGGAGGTACAGTCACGAGCAATAGTATGTATACACTAAGCAGTATTCAAAAGCGATGTTCTGCTACCATATTGATTAAACGTTAGTCTTTTAATTAGACTTCTATTTCGGAAGCCATACTATTACAAACTAGGTCTTATTTCAAAGTGGAAATCAGTATTTCACGAGCAATTTGCGTTTGAATTTTGTTAAGTGTTTACATGTTATTGCTCGTGACTGTACCTGTGTCGGATCGCCCGGAGGACACGGTGGAGCATACGGTGCAGGACTGCCCCGCTTGGACAGAGCACCGCCGTGATCTCACGACGGCGATAGGCGGAGACCTCCCGCACCCAGCATTGGTCGATGCCATGCTGCGGGGCGACACGAATTGAGTTACAAACATCCATCCTAACCATCAAGTTAATAATTTCAGTTAAATTAGAACTTAGATGTGTTTTTATTTACCAATTACACATCGTAGAGTCTAGGCAAGGATATCAGCAACGTCTTTCAAGGTATTAATAAAGTTTCACAAAGCCCTAGAAGCCTAGAGCTTCAGACGCGATCCATACATTACAGCCTGTAGGACTAGAAGGCTGTCAGTATATTAAACGCGTGTTACCAAAACCCAACATGATATTGTAACACAAGGCTTGTTTTCAAGACCTTCCTTCCTTTCTAGGCTTAATTTCCGTCAGTCTTAATTACGTTTTAGTCTCATGAATATTATTACCACATCAAATTATAATTATAAGTTTAGTTTACAATGGTGACATTACTATCACAGGTACAGACACAGTAGACATATTTATATGTATAGTTTATGATATAAGAACGTGGAAGAAGCTATAATTATGGAATAAGTGACAGTTTCTGACAAACCTATCTCTACAGCCAGTGGAAGTCCACTGCTGGACGTAAGCCTCCCCCAAAGAACGCCAACCATCCCGGCCTAGGCAGTACGCATTCATCCACTTTGTACTATAAAATTATCTATATGTATGTAGGTACTATGCGACCAGGATAAAGGAAAACCCATCATCGACCTCCATCGGTCTACTGTTACTTGAAAATTACGTTTAACTGTTTTGTGCAAATCAAATTGTAAACGCAACCACGATACAGCATAATTTAAATTCATAGTGTGTAAAAAAAAAACAAATATACGAGTATTTATCGCCCTTATTTTTTCCTGTGATTATTATTTTTTAAGATATCGTGCAAGTATTTTTATTAATATGTGCATCAGATGTATTCACATAATAATATATAGTACACACCAATTTTATTGTTATTCTATGATAAAAAGTGACGTATCCTGAAAGCACAATATTTTCCTCGATCTATGTCCATATCTCAGTCGAAGGGACAGACGTAAATGTATGATTTGTGAAAGCGAATAAGATAGATTAGGTAGCCTCGCCCTACAATTTGTCATCCAGTGAACGGCGAGGGGTTGACCGATCACCCATAATATTGGATTCCGGGGTTTAAGCGACACTCAGACCCACTCGTAGAACTTTACATTATATAAGCGAAGTTAAAATTATTTTGACAAGGTTATCGATGAGAAAATTCTAATTAAAAGTGTACAGAATCTTCCGTTAAGTAAACGTGGAAGTTTGATAACATTCGTGCATGAACGCAATAACGACTGTTGAACGAATTAAAATTGAATCTGGCACAAAAAAAAATATTTTCATGTTAGTCCCACAGAATAATTTTTGACTTACACGGGCGAAGCCAGCATCCAAAAACTTAAAATCTTCGCTAAAAATTCTTCGCGAGACGATACTTTTCATATCATGAAAGGTTTTTGGAAACATAATTATGACCTCTTCTCATTATTAGAATTCCCAAAAATTTTACCAATGTATCAAATCATGCACCGTCTAAAACTAAACGCTCTGAAAGCCACAAAAACTAATATCGCGACCAGTACACAAAATGAGCGGTAACTCTCCGTGTCTGGCTCCAGACTGGCAGTATTTCAGTCTACCTACAAAGTTTCTCGCCTACCAAATGAAATATTACCTGTAAGCCCGATGTTATTTACCGAAAACACTAAAGTGGTACATTTTTTGTTATAAGAAGATACATATAAAAAACTTTTTCAAAAAAAAATGAAACCGACTTCAAAACAACCACAAAAAAAGTTCAAAATAACCTACAAAAAAACTTTTCTTTCGAAAGTCGGTGACTTTCTTTTTTATTTCATTGACTTTTTGTCACCGACTTTTGAAAGAAAAGTTTTTTTGTAGGTTATTTTGAACTTTTTTTGTGGTTGTTTTGAAGTCGGTTTCATTTTTTTTTGAAAAAGTTTTTTATTTTATCCTTTTTAGTTTCAATAGTCAACCCAAATTATTGTCAAATACATAATTTTCTGACATGTGCACTAAAATTTTGTAATCCGTAGCACCGGAAAATAACAACGCCCATGTATAAAAACTAAAAATAAAAACTACTGCACCAAACTTAATGAAAATTTTGTGGGACCAAATGGCAGATATACTGTATCGAACAAAAAAAGAATCATCGAAATCGGACCAGAAACCTCGGAGTAATCGGTGTAGACAAAGTTGAAAACTTTTTAGGTTTTTGTTGATTTATGCTGATTTTTCAAAAAGTGCTAGTCCGATTTCGATAAAATTTTAATGGGACCATTCCAGAAGTATATCCTATCCAACAAAAAAAGAATTTTTCAAATCGGTTGTTTAACGACGGAGTTATGCCCGAACAAACATAAAAAAAAAAAAAAAAAAAATACAAACATCCGAATTGAGAACCTCCTCCTTTTGGAAGTCGGTTAAAAACATAACTTTGCCCCTGAAGGCGTAGGCAGAAGAGTACACTAGGCCGCTATCTAGCTTCTGCTATGTAATTAAATAATAAGATAAAATACGACAGTGTAATGCTATTAGCCAGTTACATCATAATGATCAAATCGTATAATTTTTATAACAGACAAGATAATAAGAGGCTATGAATCAATTAATTTTGTTCTTTATTATAAATATTTGTTAAGGTGTGATGTACAATAAAGCGCTTTTTTCTCTGTCTGTCTTTGTACTGTCTTTGTACAACACGAAGTTTGAACGCAGTACTACAATTCCATACGGTTATGAAACTAAATATAAATCGCGTTTAATAAAAAATGGCGACTGCTGCCATTCACACGGTTGACGAACATTTTATTTTAACTTTGTTTAGATTCGACGATCGACAGAATAAATAAACAGAAAAGCGAAAATATATTATTCGAAAAAGATACTGCGTCGCGCTTTTCATAACAAACTAAAAACTGAATTATTCCAAATCTAACTTGAATTATTGAAAATAGTTATGAACTTATCTTCTTGTTTATTGTAGGAACTCTGTTGCTTATAGAAATAAGGTGCATTTGAAAGGCTTAACTCTTAGTAAAAAAAAAAGTATTCCTAAAACGAACGCCGCATTTTATCTGAAAAATTGGAACGGAATAAAATTAAGAAAACTTCCCCTCGAAATACGAGATTAAACTTTTAATATATTTGAATAGTTACATTCGTTCCTGGGGAAGTCAAGAATTTTATAAATTAGAACTTTTTCAGTGGTTTTCAGCCAAATGGAAGCAAGCGTCTTTAGTCACAGCCTCCGAGTAAAAGTTCAAAGTTCCCATTTTTCAAGAAATTCTTAGCGAAGTGTTCACAAGCTCGTTTTCGGTCACTGCTTACGTAGGTAAAACATTCGTTGAAACAGAAATATTTGGAATTCCTACGATAGTTTGTGCTTATTATATCTATATAATTATATAAAAATCAATGCCACTTTTAGTTGTAATTTTGAAACTCAAGAACGGGCTCACCTATCCAAACTAAATGTCTAGACTTTGTTTGGAATATTTAGTAGATGGTTTATGTGAAGTTTGCACAAAATCGGTTGAGTGGTTCTTCATTTATCACATTTTTTGTAACTAATGAATTCAATAATGGCGGATCACTTTGTTAATGGGATTTTGCTGTCAAAGTAGCGAAGCACGTACGGGGCCGCTAGTTATTTATATTTTTTAATCCCAAATAATTATTTAATAACTATAATTATAGGGGATGGAGAGGAGTAGTGGGCCTATGTTCAGCAGTGGACGTCTTACGGCAGATATGATGATCTGATGATCCCAAATTATAGGAGAAACTAAAACCTAAAATTTAGAAAAAAAATTAAAAAAATTATTTTAAAGAGTTGTGACAACACAACTCTTATCCAATAAGAGGGTCTAAACTGGCGACACCGCTTTTAAACTGACGTTCAGAATTTAAAATTAATGAAAAATATGGAGTAAAATATTTCTGCGCAAATATACACATAGGTACCCATGTTTCTTCTCCGAAATTTATTTCTTTCCCATAACCACGGAGCATGGTGCCCTTTCCAATATTTCTTTTTATTAATGGTCTGTGACATGACCTCTCAGTGTGACCATCAATTGCGCGTTTGGTCGAGCAGTGACCAAAAATCCTGTAACTGTTCGTGAGATAAATCGGTTTTTGTCACCGATATTTGGAAGGTTTTGTTATCAAAATGAATGAAGGAATAAGGATCCTCTTCTTTGACATATTCTGTTTATAACTGTGAGTCTCATAAGTTCTGCAATGGACTGCCATTTACCTAATGATCGCCACACTTATTTTACTGTTTTTTTTTTTTTTCGAATTAAAATACCTTTAAAATATATTTATACATATACAACTATAACAAGATTATTTTATAAAAAAAATACCTACATATATATACATACTATATATAAAAACTAAAATTAAGAGTAAAATATTTACAGAAATACCTAAACTAAAACTAAAATTTAAAGGGCGTCAAAAAACTCATCCACATCGTTGTCAATGGGGAAAGTGCCCAGAACGCTGGCAGCATTGCCACGTTGGATGGCAATGCTGATCCTTTGGCCAAGAAATATGCCAGCCCTCTGGTCAGGCGAGGCGTCGACTATACGCTTGGCGATGTCTTTGAAAACTCGATGGGCACTCGGACCCCATGGCCCTAGTGTTTCAACCCCAAACGGCTCAAATACATAGCTAGTAGTCAAGCCATTGTATTTGCGCCGTTTGAGGTTTTCGGCACTTGCAGCAGCCGCACCAGCACAGCATGCAGTACCAGGAAGATGGGATGGCGCAAGGGTGTCGACACAGGTTGCATCCCACACCAAAGGTCTACCCAACTTCCATGGCATTATAGTCATCCCATCTGGTCTCTTCCCATCGTCGCGTGCCAAGCCACTGGGTTCTAAAACGGCTGGCACACCGGCGGTGACAAGAGCACGACGGATAATGTCATTTAAACTTGCGTGCCGTGCTAGCCGACCTGCACTCTTGCTGCAGGAAAGGCCATGGTGCCCGAGGCAGTCGACGCCTTCGCCACACTGACAACGATGTGGAGCCCCACAAGAGGCGCCAAGACGCAGGCATGTAGCGATCCGGAAGGTTTCGTCACCCAGCATAGTGCCTATGTTGGGTGACGGTAGTGCCTGAAGCCATAGACCCGACTCCCATTCGCCCACAGCCAGCAGGCGGGCACGCTCTACAGAATTGGTTGACGTATTAATAAGATTATACCGTACCAACCTGCAGAGCGGCTCATCCCACTGCCTCTGGGAAGATGGGTTCACGGGTCGATCTGAATCCGGGCAAGTCATTTTCCAGGCGTTCTCCGCATCGGTCAAGCACGGCACTTCAGAGTCAACCAGGGATAGATTTAAAATCTTCCTGGTTAAGGTTTCAGTGCTGTGGACAGAGGACAGGAACGCCGGTAAACTCACACTAGAAATTTTGCGGAACAAATTTTTTTTTTTGGTATTTTTCGCAATACTCGTATATTTATTAACATGTTACTGGCATATGATGCGGTAGAATGACGACAATATAGTGAAGTAAGTTTTGACTATGCAGAGATACAATCGTTGCTCTAAACATAAGTGCCCTAAAAATAGTTGCTCCAACGGGAAAATCTCAAAATGGGAGATAATGGGCTGTTAATGTAGAGAAGGGCCAAAGAAACGATGGATGGACTGTGTGATGGATGATATGACGGAAAAGGACGTGACATCTAAGATGACTCGTTAGCAGGATCGTCTTTCATACTGGAAGATTAGGCCCGGTATCCACCAAAGCGGAGAGGAGAGTAGATGTGTTTGAATAACCAATCAGATGTCCATATCTCCTCTCCGCTTAGCTTCAGTTGACATCTAGTTGACATCTGATTGGTTATTCAAACACATCTCCTCTCCTCTCCGCTTTGGTGGATACCGGGCCTTATCGTCTAGCGAACCCCTTATGAATAAGGATAAAAATAATGTCTAAAGAATGGTGATACACATTGTTAAAATGATTTCAAAAGATGACTGCAACAAGACACTGTAGCTACAAAACTGCCTTATCCCAATGAGAGTAAAAATGAAACAAATACTTTTGTTTTCAATCGCTGACATGAGGCAATTCACAATAAACGTCTTCTTTAATACTCTCATTATTTTTCAAAAAGGCACAAATTAATTCTGCGTGGCATTTCGTCTTAACTTTTATTATATTCACATAAAATTAAACACTTGTATTCTGAAGAGATCTAATTGAAATAAGCCCACTTATTATTTAAGCATATTAAAATGGTACTGTCTGCAACGCTTTGTCTCCTTTTAGGGATCCATCGCCCGTTGAAGAAGTCTATATTTAGAACTTTTTAGAACAAAGGTATTTGATTAAATTATTTCTTGCATTTAGAAATTCTAATCCTATAACGGTGTTAAAGTCATCGTACGTTGGTAACTTTTACCGATGTAAACTACAAATGTAAATAACCCAAAAAAAAAACATCAGCACCTATGCGGCTAAATACATAATTATAGATGGTTATTTTACAGATTTCATTAATTAATATAAGACGGAAAATTTCGCCACTGTCATTTTGAGAGTTCGCATCATACATTACTGTAACTAAACATGGTAAAACATGGTTAATTCGTTATATTATCTCTTATCTCGTACCTATAGGTATTAAAGTAGTTGTTTTTTTAACAAACTAATATTTCAGCCTGAAAGCTTCTAGTTTACCTTGTAACTATCCAGACTTCAATATGCCTTAGTTTCAAAGGCTGTATAACTTTAAACGAACCAAAGCGCGCACCGCGAAACCATTCAAAGGTACTCATAAATAACAGTCGGAAAAGGCTTTTAGATAGTGTTAAATCGTCCCTAATTGATGTAAGTGAGAGTTTCACTCAGGTTAATTGCGTTGACTTGGCACCTCGCCAGCTCCCAGATTTATTTGATTTTACACTGAGTACTTACGTGATTTTTTATGTCTCTACTATTGTTTACATCTGGGTTGTTAGTAGTATGCTACAACCCTCTTAATTTTGTTATATGGAAGCTTTTAGTAAAACTTGATGTTTTATAGTACCAGAATAATCATATTCTTGCAATTTATTTGGTGTCGATGCGGTATATGTTTTTCTTCCACATCATTTCCTTTCTAACGGTTATGTTCACACCATCTATCCATCCTTTCTTAAGTGAACTTCACTCCTACTTCAATGGCTATCCACATTCATCGAGGTAATAATCCTTATATCACTTGTAAATGAGCCGTTACTGCTTACAACATAAGGTACTGTCAATGCAAAATTGTTTGTGTGCAGAAGAATGAGTAAAAATTTAATAAAATCCGGTAAGTAATCAACATCATAACACGACACAGAGAGTGGCATTTTGCGTTTTTTTGGTATCTATATAAAATCGTCAAATAGATCCTACAGCCCTGAATGGAGCCAGATATCTACAGTCTGAAACCACACTTTTCCTTCGGGTTTCGTTTGCGTTCCAGGGTCGCAATAGTCCCCGGGTCGACGGAGCGTTGTCCACGCGCGCCTCAAAGAGTTGTCAGTAATATGACAGGCCCCCCTTAGAGGGCCAAAGCCTGCCGGGGTCGCGGGAGTAACGAGCTACCGTGACTCTGGAACGTAAAGGGCTAATAAAGGACACCATGGATTTTAGTCAGTACGAGTCTGATAGTCCATTCCGCCCTGCCCTGGATGGGAGGACTCATTTGATGATTTTACCACGCTAAAAACTACCCCGTTTAGACAATTCTCCATAAAGCGACATCGTTTCATATAATATCTAAAGTGTACAGAACCCAACCGCAGAAACAGCAGTACTTATTGAAAATCACTCTTGTCCCTGCGATACGTGTAGTAGTAAGTAATTGGGTTCGTTTCATGAAGAACGTGAGCACGCGAGCACGGAGACAGATTGCAGGTAAACGTATCTTACAGACACGACCCGTACCGTCGGCGGTGACGGAGGTATATTATTATTTAGTGGTTTTGAAGGGGAATATTTAGATTGTAATTATTTTGAAACCTTTATTGACTGGAATTTCCCAGGTTTGGATAGGTATCTGTTTGTAAAGAACTAGCTTTTTGGCTGTGACTTCGCTAAATTTTACGGTCGGAATCGGTTATCACATTTTCTTCTTTTTTAAGTGTGGTAAAATCATCAAATGAGTCCTCCCACCCAGGGCAGGGCGGGAGGGACTGTCAGACTCGTACTGACTAAAATCTAAGGTGTCCTTCAATAGCCCTTTACGTTCCGGGGTCACGGTAATTCGTTAGTCCCGCGACCCCGGCAGGCTTTGGCCCTGTATAGAGGGGCCCCGTCATAATGCTGACACTCTTTAAGAGGATCGTCTACCGAGCGCTCGTCCATACTAAAAGAGAAAACGTTTTCCTACCCCTAAATGTTATCCTATCTCAATGATTTTTTAGAATGCTTCTGACACAGTAAAAAACTAGGTTTATAGGTTTTCTTTTTTCAAAATTTATAATAGTTTGAAAGTTACAGGCGCCTAAGAGTTACTTTTGAAAAAAAGAAAACCTATAAACCTAGTTTTCTACTGTGTCAGAAGCATTCTAAAAAAATCATTGAGATAGGATAACATTTAGGGGTAGGAAAACGTTTTCTCTTTTAGTATGGACGAGCGCTCGGTAGACGATCCTCTTGAGGCGCGCGTGGAAAACAACGCACCGTCAACCCGGACATTGTCCATGGTCGGACAGCGAGTTGCCCTTTACTCGCCGCCCGCATGCCCGCGCCTACGGTGGCCGGAGATCGTCTTGCGACGTCCGTTGCCGTGGGCGTCTACCACTGCGGCTGGGTTGGAGGGAGGACGCTGTCCTCTCCCTCACGCGACGCGTCTCCTCCGTCACGAGCATGACTGCTATGCAGAAAGAGGCGACCGCTTCCCACTCCGTCTCGCCCCGCATGGCCTCGACCAATGCCGGGCGCGAGAGGTCTCCGCCTATCGGTTATCACATAACATTTGGGATATTGTAGCTATATTTTAGGAGTGCCTGTGAAATATTTTTTGGAATCAGATGGAATTCCGGAGACAACCCCTACATCCAAATGACACCAGCTCTTCACAGTAGAAAAGGAAAGATAGAACATAATTTGAATTTTGTGAATTAAACAAGAGCCTGTATAAACCTCATGTTGTATAATATGTCTCCAACATTAAAGAGCAGAGTTTTCCCACATTTTCTTTATTTTACATAGATTTTAGTAAAAATAAATAAGTAAATTGTAGTATCACCTCATTTGCATTGAAAAACCTCATCTTCAGCAGTCAAACAGTGATTGAAAAAATATCAAGCAAAACATAATTATAAAACATTATGAACTGTAATTAAAACTCGTGGTTTACTATCGTACCAATGCATACAAACCACTTTAATTATATTCGTGCAAGTTATAAAACTTAGCTCAAAACTTAATTACAGAGTAAATCTTAACTTGCTAACTTAACTGGCCGCATAAGAAGTTTAAATACCTACAGTTTTGTTTACTTGTTTCAGTTGAAAACATACGAGATGGACGAGACATCGGCGTTTCAAAAAAAGTATGTAAGGTAATGAACTTAAACGGGCTTCCTTAATGACGAACTTTATACACACGCTTTTCTTTCGAGTTTCTTAATTTTCTCAGTGTTCGTGGATCAAAAGGACTCGGGCCTGACCCTTGATGGGAAGGCGAGATACCCTGATCAAAGCATGAATTATTATGAGATATTCAAAATGACGTAACAAACTGATTTTTGATTTTTTTTATTGGATATTTACCTAATTCCTTTTGATAAAATAAAAATATAACTACGCATTCAAATATGATACTGTAGCTGGTACTACAATTAAGCTATGGCCGCATAATTAAAAGTATTTAAATAAACAAAATAATTAAAATTATAAGCTATTTAAGAAAAATATCATACCATTTTTTTCATTTCACGCTTCAAAAGATGTTGTCTCGGTAAAATAATTCCTTTGACACGAATCTTAAAAATACTACATCAATCCTTTTTTATAACTTCTTGCTGCGTTTAATGAAACTAACATTAGATGAAAAATCTACCAATTAGCAAGAAACCTTTTGCGTTTTGAAAACTATTTAAGAAAATTTTCAGGCGTTGCCGCTTATTTAAGACTCGTGTATGTTTTCACTTAAAGTAGCAGCTTTGTTTTTCTTACCGCTTCTTAGTAAAACACTGGGCGGACGGTTAATTTATCGGGCCATTTGTACGACTAGCTGGGTGACCACTTTTCGTAATAACTTTTAGGATTTTATCATTTACACTCCAGACGCACAGCATCTTAGTACTTCAACAACATCGTTACCAAGAGCAGATAATCATAAACACTTTACTTTTGGGCTGAAATATCTTCATTAATTGATAATGCTTAGACAGATCTTATCCATCTTTAGTTTAATTTTTCTGGATTCGATTTCATTCGAAGATACGCAATACCTACTTATTTTTAAAACAGTTTTTTTTATACGTGGTAAAATCATCAAATGAGTCCTCTCTACCAGGGCAGGGCGGGAGGGACTGTCAAACTCGTACTGACTAAAATCCACGGTGTCCTTCAATAGCCGTTTACGTTCCAGGGTCACGGTAATTCGATAATTCCCGCGACCCAAAACTGTGTTTAGGTGAATACTAAACACGATTAAAACAGCGTTCAAAGGCTATCAGTATCTGACAATTTGTGGAATCCCTTAACTGCACGATTCTATGTAGGTTAATCTTTTCTGCATTAAGATTTTGTACCAAGTCCAATAAAAATATTCTTATATCATGGTCACTGCAGGGTGTATGCAAACCACGTCACCGGAACTTTTTTCTTGTGCTGCCACCTGCCGGAGTGGGGCTTAATGATGTAAAAACACAGCTGATCCACCTTCGTAATATTGTGGAGCACAGTAGGACAAGATTTCTGTCTTAGGCATAAGTATGATTTGGGAACTTAAAGAAAACAAGTATAAGACATTTTAGTTAGTTTAATAAACCTGGGGCTTATTATTTTGTTCTAATAATTAGCTCAACTTATTGATCATTAAAAATTAAAGATATACAGTATAAAGTCTCTATTTAAAATGTGAAGTGCAAATGTTACGTTTTATTGAAGAATACAGTTTTTAAATACCCTGAAAAAGTAATATGCAACGTTTAAAAGTATTTATAGTAGCATTCACAATTTTTTTGCTTTCCAATGTAGCTAACTTTTCTGTGTGGATGTGCATAATTATTACTAAATTGAGTTCATATTCCAAGTTAGCCTACCGTTAACTAGTACCTTGTGCAACACATTACCGGAGGCCTATGTAAACAATACCCCATACACGGCGTGCTTATGAAAATGTATGTGCATACTAATTTGATGGCGCCGCCGTACGCAGTGACGACTTTGATGAGGTTTGTTTACCACCTACACATGTCCTCTACATGTACTTACGCAGTGTAGCAGGAAATGCGACAAGACTTAGAACAAAACAAAACTACTACCTAGGTACATAAATGACTTAGGTACTCATCAGGGTTTCGTTTTAGCGCAACTCTTTTACAATGATACCGCTTTGGCTACTTTCTCTGGACCAGAAAAAAATCCAGAAACTCAAAATAGTCGGTTCTCGAGTTTTATGGGATAATTACTACAATACATCGGCTTGGTTTCGACCAATATCGTTAGGAAGAGAGACGCTTTGTGTCTCCATAAGGTCAAACCGATTGAGAAATGTCCTAACGGGGCATCACCCTGGGGAATTGTTTTCATTTCAGTGAAACACGAACATGGCCACCATATTAATTTATGAGTCCTGTCCTTTCTAGTTGGTCTTACAGTTGCAAGCGTGGAACATGGAGTCCTGAAGAGTCAGTCGCGTGAACAGGTAGTGTTATTGGGTTTTTCGTTGAAAATATCTCAGTAGAGAGCATTAACGGTTGAAACTTGTACCTACTAGACATAAGGAAGACGTATTGCTTTACATGATGTCGAATTGCATCAAAGAAAGTTCCGTATTTCGACGTAGGTAGTCTCAATCAAACTTCAGTCTTGTAGGTACTGTGCTTACATTATGATTAAGTATTATGTGCGGAGCAACAACAAGCTCTACCTACTAAGCCCTAGCGTCCAATATTGTAAGCTCGTAGCTATTTATCTCCTATATCCCGATATTAGAACATCATAACAATAAAAGCCATTGTTCGGGGCGTTGAGAGCTGGTTACCGCCATAGCACGCGGCCAACGTGTCGAAGTTTCGCTATAACAACACGGTATTACGCATTAGCTTAGAATTTAGACAACAGGAACTGAAGTGCAGTAGAAAGTTAACTCTACAGAGAAGATTAATATTTTTAAGCATGCCACGACTTACACCAATGCGATTACGGTACCCAATGCGAATGGTAGTGAAGAACTCACAAGTCGTTTGACGCATGACGCATCGCCTGAGGGCGTGAGCGAAGCGTAATGTGCAGTTGCACACTGACTTAAAGTGATGCCAAATGAAGAAAAGACAGATTTAAAAAAAACTTGAGATTGCTGAATTTAGTGTAATTTTTTTTTTAGCGTGGTAAATCACAAATGAGTCCTCCCACCCAGGGCAGGGCGGGAGGGACTGTCAGACTTGTACTGTTAAAATCCACGGTGTCCTTCAATAGCCCTTTACGTTCCGGGGTCACGGTAATTCGTTAGTCCCGCGACCCCGGCAGGCTTTGGAATTTAGTGTCATAGATAAAAACTGAAAGTGGAGAGTAAAACAGAGTACCTCAAAGCAATTATGAACCTAATGGACATTCCAAGGTTATTACAAAATACCAGGCACTCCATTAACTACTATAGAGAACATAATGAATGAAACAGGGAATCGTTCCCGAGTCTCAGCGTCTGTTCGATAAAACTTAAAGTGCTTATTCCGATAACTGCTCGGGAAGAGACCGCTTAAGTTATGACCATCTTGGAACTTTCAATCTATTGAGAAGTACCAATATTCTTTTGAGAATGGGGCAAAGTTCCTCGGAATGGTGACCGAAGGTCTATATTTATTTATGAACAATTTTTGAATGTTACAGCTATTACTATCTACTATCAACATATAAAGGCACGAAAGTTTTTAAATGGAAGTGATTTTTTTTGAAGACAAATAGTATGTATATTTTAAGTTTCATTGGAGGACCGAGGAACTGAATTTTGAGGGACTTTTATTTGGGTTTTGGTGTCACGAATTTCTAAGTCAGCCAGCCTCAGTCAGACAGCCACCTGGAATTCTGATTTTTAGCCAATTTTTGGAAGTTTCACGAAAAGCTCGGCTCAGATGGCGCTACCAGCGCATGATGTTATTTACTGTATGATTAACTTGACATACATGACGTTGTTTACGTAATGCACTTGTAGCGCCACTGACGGCTAAAACTCGCAGTGAAACCCCTATTGTTGTCAATATTGACAATAGACTCGCCTAATATTAGGTAAAGAATGAAGAGCAATAGAATTGTGGACCTCTAGGAACCACCTACGGAACTTAAATAGAACTCATGAATTGCGGGTTTCATACAGGTTTATTTCTGCCTAACCCTTCGGGCATGACAGACGATAGTTTTATGTTGGGAGGTATTTTCGGGGAAATATCTCTCAATATATTCTATTCCACCTCTATCGAATCCGTGAATATTTATACAAAATGACACAATAGATATTGAGTGTGCGCGGAAGTCGTTGGCACATAGTTCCACAATGCCCGCTCTAATTCCCAGCTATAACTGTTACATTTCTGATTAAATCCGTTGCTTTTAGTGCCGAAGTTTTGTCATTTGATTACAGAGTTCATAGCTGTCATAAAAGTTGGGTTTATTTATTTTAAGAGGGAGTTGCGAGACAGATGGTCTGTGGTGGTAAATTGTGTCCCTGGCCATCGCTATAAAGTTTCGCTGGTAAGAGTTTAATCTTGCTATCTCCATCTTCATCGTCGCTCAAAAGTACAGTAAGAATGTTATTTCCTAAAACTTACACTGCCATGTAACTTAGGGCCGGACGTCAGACGACGATTTTTAAATGTTAATTCAAAGTTATATCTACATGGTCGAAGTTTTTAGAACATTTTATTTTTATTACTATGACTACGAAAAATATTACGTACCTACTCTGGAGCGTCTAAATCGATTATTACTAAATTCGAGTAAATACTTACAAGCATTTTTTCCGTCGATTTCTCTTACGCCCTTTAACATAAAATAATATTTATGTAGTTAGTTCAACGAAACAGTACCTATCTAATCTAACGAAAGTACACTTTCAGTGTTCTGGAAAACACTCCGCTGCGTGTAATTACAAGGAAACAATTACTGAGCTCAGAATTTAATACCAAATTAACTCTAAACCTACAAAATAACTCTGAATTAAAGTAATCGGGTTAAAACTTTCGTGGAGTTGTAATTTAGTTACTGTTTTCACGTTTTATTCATACTAGTGAGTTAGAGGAATAGTTTTTATGCATCTCTTGGGATGCAATTTTTGTTTGGCTTGTGGACTTTGTATGCTTTTAGTGGGAAACACCAATTACAGAGAAATAGAAAAATAAAAGCTTTTTATAATTTAAGTTTCGGAAGTCGTGTTGGTGGTAAAGACAGCCACTATTATACAGGATGATTTTTTAGTCACCATCCAAATTTTAATATATTAATCTTTGGCGAAAATCATTGAATACGTGTTTTTTCTTTTTGTATCAATCAATACAAAAATATCGAGATATCACGTCTCAATGTTATCTATAAAAAGTTGATGAACCTGGACACCGCGCTGTGATGTGTCGCTCAGGTGAAGCGGGGCGGGGCGGGGGGTCAGCGGGGTGCGCTCTGCCCGTTTCATGCGTCGGCAAGTGTATATTATTAACGTTTAGCTTATTGACCACACAGATCGGATGAGAAAATGATTTAATATGACAATTTGACGTATCGATTTTTTTTCAAAAATGGGTTTAGTGATTGATACCTAATGCATAGAAAAATTTTGGACGGTGGTAAAAAAGTCACCCTGTATAGACGGGGTCTGATATTTTTTGCCTGCAACTTTTCAAAATACACTAATACATTTTTTTTAAATAAAATAATAACTACAAAACAATAAATAATTTATTAAATTAATAATTTACTACAAAAAGGTCACTTGCACCACAAATCAGTGAACACGTTCAAGTTGCGTTTGAAGCGCGATGCAAACAGACTTAAAACTACTATTATTTTCATAGAACTAGAAACATTGTTTTATATTTTCGCCTAGAAACAGTTTACAGCTTTTACTATAGATTAATATACCATTACAATACATTTTATTATGGCATTTTGTTCATTTTTTATGGCACTAAATGAGACATATATTTTGTACTATTACAATAAAGCTATTGTCAAACAGACAGGCGTGACGAACGCGAAGCGAGGCGTTTTTGTTTGTAATGTATGGAATTGTTTGAAGCCTGTCACATAGACTATCAGATCGCTTTCGCATTTTTATATGACATGATTCGTTTCGGTTCGCTATCGCCTGTCTGTTTGACAAAAGCCTAAATGTATACAATACAGATGACCTAATAGAAATACCAGGACATAGTTAAAAGGTTTGATTTGTATCTAATAAACATTCCATTATATCTTTGCGGTAGTAAACACATGCAATGTAATAGTGCAGATTCAAACATTACATCGGTGGAGCTTTAAAATATGCAGTCTGGTATAAAACCATTTATTACAATAATTTTGTTTCTACACAAAATCATAACTAGGATTGTTACATAACAGGTGAAGGCATTTCACCATAAAGGCCCGAATTTTTCATACGCTGAAATCATCATACATTTTTGGTGAAGTATGTCTGTGACAAATACATGAAAACTTACACGCGACAGTGTTGCAGTCAAATACTAGTTTGACGGTAGAACACTTGTCAAGATATTATTATGTATTGAGACTGTTTCAGACATTCAACTCCTCACTTTCATCAAGCTTTAGAACATGTAGGTTAGATGGGATAGGGATTATACTTTGGTGAAAACAATAAACAACACATTGTATATTCTGACGCGCGACAAACGAACACGATTGCCATCAGCGTCAGAAGATTTCAGGCATTAGGTATTAAGCAGTGATTATAATCATGACATCATTTAACATAATTATCATTGAATTTATTTTTTATTTTTGTTGCAATGGAATGTATTCTTTTTATGATTTTAACACTTTCACTACTGGTGATTCTTAAACAACCATTTAAATCCATTACTGAAATCAGCTATACTAGGCAAAGAGTCAGGAGATTGGAAGGGCTCACTTTCGGGTTCATAGCTGTACCCCACAGTGTCATACTCCTGGGGAGGACCGTACATCATCTGAGGAGCTGAGCCCGAAGGTGGACCCGACTGGTTCTTCATGTAGTAGTTGAGGAGTAGGCCACCAGCGTAGAAGAGTTTTTGGAAGAACGCGACGAGGAAGAAGAATGATGCGACCTTGATTACTGCTAGTTTTGATAGCACTACTAGTGCAACGATTGCTGGAACAAATGAAAAACATTAAAATGTAATGTGTATTAACAATAGACACACATCACACAAACACATACATCTCACTCTACATACAGACCACTCTCGCATTACATAAGTACATGTGCACTTAACTTAATTTAAATTTAACTTAATTTCAAAGAAGTACATAAATGAAATGATTTTATTGTTTTTTTTTATATATAATTTATTTTATTTTTCATAATCTACAACTAGCTAAGTTTTGTATTGGAACTTAATAAAATTCCACGAGAAAGCCTAATTTGGAGACCACCCATCAAATAAACCAATAGAAAAAATGTTTTATGTTCCTTACAATCCTTAAATAAACACTTCCTTTTCAGTTCTAATATTCCATGTAATTAATAATTTTACTTGGTGACGTAAATAGGTTTTCCACAGAAATATTAAAAACAGAGGTTTTCCATTAAAAGGTTTCACTACCAACCATTTTTCTGAGACCAAAAGAAAATGAAAAAAAAAATTATACTTCATTTTCTATGAACAAGTAATATTTTCATGAAAGCATCTACTAGTGCTCGGTCTTGTTCTAGTTCTTTGGAAAGTTAATAAATTATGTTCTAATTGAATTGTCAAGACTAAGTAAATGTTTGGCGGTCCGGTCGTAAATTACTCTAGCAGTTTTATTTAATTACCCTCCGTCAGGAAGGAGCTGAAATTGTGTCAACTTCAGACTCAAACCGTCTAAGAGCACGGAGACAGACTTTTGCGGCTTTGTTACATTTTCCATTCGAATCAACCAGAGTAGACTGAACTCCAAAATGAACTACTGTTACCTAACTTTATAAGAGGCATCTAGGTATCTACACCTAGTCAGTCGTTCGGTCAGCACCTTCACTATGTACTACTACAATAATGACATTAACAGTATACAACATTATTTTTTGTTTATGCGAAACCGGATACACCTGTCCAATATTTTTGTGTAAAGAATCGATGTACAAAATTTTAAAACCGTATCATAAAAAATCACAAAGTTATAAGCTTGCATATTACCTGGTTTTCCGTTCAAAAACATGCTCATTTCGCGGTACACCCGCGTAAAGCACGTCTACTGTGTTATACACTCGTGATAATAGTTTGGCAATAGGCACCTAACCGTACGGTGATTGTATTGTAATTAACTGGTAATAAAATTTAATTAAAATATTTTTGAAAAAAAATATAACATGGTGTAAAAATTATTGGAATCGAATCAGTTACTGATCCTGAACAAACTATATTCAGGTTTCGCATATACTAAAAATAATGTTGTATACCAGAAGTGCATGTTCGTGATGTTCGTATTTAAGGGTAGACTAATCAGACTGAACAACTTTCCCAATGGGTAAAAGGAATGAAAAAGAAATAATGTACATATTTGATTTTTGAATTTGACCCCACCGTTCTGTTACACGTTATAGAAACTGACGCCTTCGAAGGCTGAGCGTGGCGGAGGTCTTGTGCTTATATCACTTTTGGCGCCAGATACTGTCTCTAGACGCTACACTTATAGCGATTCCATGCTCAGACTTAAGAAATAAGGACTGTTTTCTTTTGTTTTTGATACATCCCAAAATTATTTAAACATAATAAGCATACTCATTTACGAGCTCAATTACGACAAGTGTAACCATTTCAATAGAAAACACATTACAGATTTCGCTGACCAAAATGTTTAGGATCCGCCTTCAAATTCCAACATAAACCTCAAGGTTAATCTTCTGAAGATCACATCCGGCAAACAGCAAGTCAATAAATTATATTGACGAGATGAAATGTCAAGCCAAGCGCAGTTAGTTTCCATTACGGAAATTGTATCAATTCAGTAATCTCGTAGGTTGAGATCTAACTTAATCTTGATTAAACCACCATTTTGTTAGTAGGTAAGTATATGTACAGTAGTTAAGGTAATTTGTAGATAACGCAGGTATCTCGGTAAGATTAAGGCTCATTTATCCGAAGTAGTGTATTGAGTAGTCAAATTAAGTTTACTAATTATTGTATTTACGCAGGTACATTTCGACATTAGGAACAATTTAAAACAGGACCAAAGACACGGGAAGTAAAACTATGCAAATAGAAAAGTTGTCCATTTCTTAAAAGCACTGCATTATATTACTTGTCTTGATTCCTTCTTTTATAGATTTAAATTCATTTTTTTCCGGGTTTTTTTCTTTTTTGTAAAAACACGGAACCATGATTTACGTTCTCATTTTATGTTCCGATGAACATCGTCATAACTCTTCGGCTATATTAGGACTACATTAGATCCCTTTGATTTTTTTTTATTACAAAACACTCCAATTAACTCAACTACTCACCCAAAAGTTTTAAAGATCCTTTCTTTTTCTTCGCCCTCGCTTCCTCCACTAATTGTTCGTTGCTTTCCAAACAATAACAACACACCAATAGCGATAAAATAACGATAATTTTCTTCAACATTTTGACGGGAAGAGCTAATTTATAAACTGTATTTTAATTAAAAAAATATTTATTCTATTTTCCGGCACTTTCCGACAGCTTGAAGTTGACAGTTTGGTTTATAATGTGAAAATTATGAAGCAATGAAATTGATATCGAGAAGTTTTGTCATAATCTCTCCGGGTTATTATAAAATGTTCGAGTTTTAAAGAGTTTTGGCTTGTTAGAAATGTATTTAAGACTTTTCCCGAACACCGAACTGTACGGTCTGCGTTCCCGTTAATATATAAGTATTGGTTGGTGTGTGGCATTCGTAAATTCTTTTCTCGAAGAAAGTTTGTTCATTGTTTCCATAACTTAAAGGAAACTGTGTCGAGTTTTCATTTCTGTGACTAATTTGCATGTAAGGAAATAATTATTATGTTCTTTTGTGTAACTTTCCCGTTCCATACGTTTTGCTTGTAACTATTCAAATTTTTATGTTTGTTTCCAAAAATTTCTCCGTCATTTGCATTTGAATGATGGTTATTGAATATTCTACATATCGGACCTACCCATGTACGTTCTTACAATTTACATTCTCCGTTATGTCTCAGAGGGGAGAGTGTTGTGATTTGTCTTCATCATTAAAATTTAATTTGCCTCTCTCTCCTGGTTGGAATGATTTATTTCAGAAAATCTTATGTGTATTTAATTTATGAACCTAACCAGTGGTTTAATTTCAATTTCATGTTTGGTTCTTTTCTCGGCCAATTAAAATCATCATCATCATCATCATCTCAGCCGTAGGACGTCCACTGCTGAACATAGGCCTCCCCTTTTGATTTCCACTTATACCGGTTGGAAGCGACCTGCATCCAGCGTCTTCCGGCGACCTTTATAAGGTCGTCTGTCCACCTTGCTGGTGGACGTCCTACGCTGCGCTTGCTAGTCCGTGGTCTCCACTCTAATACTTTTCGACCCCATCGGCCATCTGCTCTGCGAGCAATATGGCCTGCCCATTGCCACTTCAGCTTGCTAATCCGGTGGGCTATATCGGTGACTTTAGTTCGTCTACGGATCTCCTCATTTCGGATTCGATCACGTAGAGAAACACCGAGCATAGCCCTCTCCATAGCTATGTTTAATATAATTAAAATGTTATATTTAAATGTGAGAGTTGTAATTATAATTTCCTTTTATTGATTTTATTGAATTTATTACCAACTATCTTCTGCCCGCGACTTCGTACGCGGATCCTGTTGCTTATGCCAGCGTCAAAGGGGTCGTCAAAATCGAACATCTGAAACGTCTGACGTCGAATTCTAAGAGCCTGGGGACGGGAAAACAACGGGATGCACGTGACGATTCCAGACATCCCAGATCTTTCATTTTTGCTATGGCGCTAGTTTTGTATCTCTTTATAGTTTAGCTGTTCTATTGCAGTTCTGCATCAGGTGTTCAAGTTTCCAAGATAAATAATAGCCTATATGTTGCCCAGATTTAATAGCAACAAAAAAAAATCAATCAAATCCGTCCAGTAGTTCCGAAGATTAGCGTGCACAAACACACAGACAAACAGACAAACAGACAAAAACAATTAATTACAATTTCGAGTTCGTTATCGATTTATAATAACAAACCCTGCTACTGTTTTTACATATTTCCATTGTACAGACACCACTTTCCTACAATTTTATTATATATTTTTAGATGTATAGAAGATTTAGATAGATTTCGATTGAAATGTTATCGAACGTATACCTACACTAAAATATTTCATTTTCTATAGTACGAGTATACCTACTACATACTAAGTTATATGATAACACTTTAAAATAATTATTTTTCAAAGAAGATTTAAAAAGCTCTACCCTAATGTCTTATCGTTCAAGTAAATCCTGAACAACAAAAGGAAACTAAAAATAAATTCAAAGTTCTAAAGGTTTCCGAGCTAAAAGTTAAAACCGATCAAGGCGTCCGATCTAAATGGATTAGGTAGTAGGTACAGCCAAAATGGAAACATTAAAGAAAAATTTATTTTGCATTCATTTCGTTTTACAAAGCAAAACAAGTTCCAGATATCGTTTTTTTTTAACATAACCAAAAATTAAACATTGGGTAAACTCAATGTTTATAAATAAAAGAACGTTGCAAAAAAAACTTTTGTAAAGTGTTTGGTGGAAATAAAAATTCGAATGCGGACAGGACTCGAACCTGCGACCTTCTCATTCAGTACATCGGACGCTTTAGCAACCAAGCAACCGCAATCATATTTATGCTGCTAGCTCAAATGTTTCAGCCCTTGTTATTGCGTGTAAAAATAAAAGGGAAGTTTTATGTTCAACTTCTGCATAACTAATATTAGGATCCCTGTCCTTTAAGAAAACTTCTTCCTTTCGTCCTTTAACGCATTGATTTAATTAGGAAAAGGGTGTAAAAAACACCCTTTTCCCAATCAAATCATAGTTTTGTAATTATTTTGAATGTAAACTATCTAAACCATACCAATATTCTGATATACTTTAAAACGTTTAATTTTAGTATTTACAAGATTATTAATTAATTATTTAAAAAAAATACCTAAATATACATACTACATATAAAAACAAATTAAAAGTAAAATATTTACAGAAATAACTAAATTAAAACTAAAAAATTAAAACTCAATAATTATGCACTTATCAGTTTAACAAAATGCTTAATTTCGGCTGAAGTATTTTTAAAGTTCCATTGTCGGTACTCGGTATTTAGATTTAGTACGGTCATCAGCGCGTGCCGTTGTTGCCGTCGCTCGTGGCTCGTGGCTAAACAACCCCTCAACAAGTGTTGATTTACGTTTTAGTTTAGCTATATTTTGTTCTCGGGAATTTAGATAAGCTGTGTTTTAGCTTTCGTGTGAATTTTGTAGTGTTTTACTTAATGGGTACAGGGTATATGGGTACTGTATTCCATCAGCATAGCAAATAGCCAAGATTTTATTAAAGTGGGAACATAAAACAAATCCTCGATTATATTGTTTTGATCGTTGTTTTTAACACACAATTGGTTCCATATGAGCAGGAATGTGCAGGTAACATTTACACAGATGTCACAAGCTATGTAACGTGTCAGAATTACAGTTTACCAGCGAATGACCGCTATTCCAAGGGGGCAGATTCCCCTTCTTGCCCGTACTTCGCTACGCTCATACGAACGTAACATGTGACTGCTTACCGGGGTAGTCATGAATTGGCCTCAATGATTCCTTCAATGACTATCACGACAAAAGAACCATTGTGTACAGACTTTATGAAGTAAAGACGTGTATCTATTAAATAGTAATATTAAAACGTATATTTCCTTAATTATCGATGACTTGGATTTATTTTCAGTCAACTTATGTTCATAAGATCTGCTATTTACTACCGACTACATAACAAAACATTTAATTTCAGAGACATTGCTGATCTGTGCGTATACAGTTTGAAACCCATTATTTACACAAAAGCTCCAAATAAATACAGCTATTCACGAACTGCCAATCCAGCTAGAAATAAATAAACACAACAATTTTGTTGAAATTAAACTCGCTGCATTTATAACGCAGCTCGAAGCTATAAGTACTGTGCTATAAGCGACGCGATATTACTAATAGAGAGTATGAATAATGTAAGCGTCACCAGTCATGAGAAAATAATACGGGAACGTAGGGAACGGAAATGTTTTCCGGGACTTTCTGATTTGGAACAAACTTTTTAAGGAATACACAATTTTGAGTGAGAAATCCAAATCTTGATTGATGTCTGGCCTGTTGGTCCAGTGGTTAGTGACCCTGACTGCTATGCCGGAGGTCGTGGGTACGATTCCCACCCAGGACAAATGTTTGTGTGATGAGCACGATCATTTGTTCTGTGTCTGGGTGTAATTTATCTATAATATTATGTATGTATTTAGAAATATGTATATAAGTACGAATATGTTTATCAGTTGTCTAGTACCCATAACACAAGCTCTGCTTAGCTTGGGGCTAGATGGCGTTGTGTGATAGTTGTGGAATATTATTATAGTGGAATATTATTATCTGAGTTGAGTCTTGTGGTTTGTTAGGCCTTTTATGGAAAATGGTTGTCATAATTTACTGGACTTATAGCAAAACGGCTAAGTACCTATCCTAAAGAAAAGAAAAGTTGCAAATAAAATTCCAATAAGATATAATATCAAAATAAGCTACTCAAAAAAACTTAGCTCGAAAGCAAAGAGATATTACTAGCGAGGCTAATAGAAAGCATAAATTATGCAAGCGTCGCATCGTCGTCGTAATCTCAACCGATGCAGGCTGTAGTGATGTAAAGTGAACACCGGGAATGTCGCATCTAGGACATCAGGAAACTTAGAATGTTAGTAATGCACTTCTGCGGAGGTGCCAGCCCAAATAAATGCATAATTAATTACTTAACCAGTCACGATGGTTAACTCATAACGTACAGAGCGGGAGCCAAAGCAAAATTTCGTCAGTGATTTCTTCTCAAGCCATAATTAGTAGCAATGGAACCGCAGCACGATACGACTCCCTCATGTAGTCTACTAATTATCGCTTGAGAGGAAATTGATCTCGGGAATCTGCCATTGCCTCCCGCTCTATTAGATAATAAAACATCGTTGAAGAATACTGCATGGTTAAATTAAGAATTCAAATATCTTTACCAGGTTTAAGCTTTCACTCTATGATACTAACTTTAGTGACAGTTTTGATAAAGTTATCTTAATCTTACGTGGTTACTGACATGAAGGACTTGATTACAGCAGTCATTGTGCCGCTGGTTTTGCCGACCAATGGCTTAATGGCCTAGATCCTCGAATGAGGCTCTCGCTTAGCAACTGGTTTGAATGCTTCATTCAGAAAGCAGTAGGTACTTCTGCATAATTAACTTATTTTTTAAATTAAATGGTTTTGCTATTAGTAAAAAATTAACTAATATTGCACGTAGAAAATAAATAAAGAAAAAATAAAACGTCGTTGAACAAAATATTTATCCAGCATTTATCACGTTTATACAAATCCCGGGCTTATTTCCCGTATCGTCCCAACACTGCTACCGGGCAAAACTTCCAGATTTTTATTGAATTTCACCTTATTCCGGACTCATTCCACTCATTGCAAAGCGCCCTGATTTTCAGTTAACTATTTTAAAGTGTAATATTTTAACCGATTTCAAAAGAGGCATTTTATGTTGTGTTTTTAATTTATTTTTTACTGTATGCGTATGAAACACATTTTAAACATTTGTTGCGTTATACAAACATCTGGTTTTCTGTATGAATTTGCTCCATTTTGGGTTTCACCTTCTGCTACTGGGCTAGGTTGAGGCCAAGAGTGTAACATTTCAAACAAAAATGGAAACTTTAATAACAATGGATGAACAATTAAATCAATTAGAATTGTACTTTACAACAAACTGGCAACCAGTGTTATGATATCAATATTTCCAAGTAATTGAATTGTACAGGTCAGTATGGATCTGATTTCAAATTGCAGATTGAGACGTACTCCAACGACGTCGTCAAACTAGTATCTGATCTATTTTATAGTTGGTAAGGCACTGATTCATTTCAGCAAGAGAGAAATTGTGAAATAATAGTAGATAGGTTATAATAATATCCTAGGAATAGCGTAGAACAGGTTCGGAAATAGCACTATTCCTAACCGGTCTTACTGTTTAGAAATAATTGCTAAAATGACCACGGCTTCGCCTGCGTGAAGTTTGGCAATCATTCCACGACATTATGGAGCCAGGATAAAAAAGTATTTGCTAATCCAGGTTATAAGATGCGTGTGCATATTTAACCAAAATCTGTATAGCCTTTTTTGCGTAATGAAGTAACAAACATACTCACTTACACATTTATGATATTAGTACGATTACTGTCGTCCTTCCCAAAATAAATGTATCATCTCATGCACGTTCATACTATGCTGTCTTCGTTATTGATTCACAAAGTTCTTCTGAATAAAATACCATAAGCACACGGTCGAAATACTCACATTACCTTTTTTCTAAAATGGTAATATCATCAAGATGAGTCCTCCCGCCGGTGCAACGGAAGGGACTGTCAGACCCCTACTGATTAAAATCCACTTATATAATTGCTCTTTACGTTCCAGTGTCACGGTTACCTGTTTGATGGCGTTCTGCTTTTTCGGGAATTCATATTATAAGAAAATGTTGTGAAGTTAAACCAGTAATAAAAACATCTATCTTACTTTACGATCTTTGTTACTTTTCACACAAAACTATAGTACAATCCTGAGGGATCAATCACCGAACTACTCACGAGTGAAGCAAAAAATAGTTAAGATTTGCTATCTTAGTTTGGCTGTGTAACGAATTTCGACACATACAACGTGTAACGTTAATAGCGCAAAACCTTTTTGTATGAAAAAGCAATTTTTTTTTTGCGAATTTCCAAAAGTCTTGGAACAAACATTGTTCAGTAACATGGGCTGAGTTACCCCACGAGAAGTTTTGCGCTATTAACGTTACACGTTGTCTATTATGTGAATAATGCTACATTCCGTTTTCCTTTGACCCTGGATACTTATTCTTATCTATTCGCAATCTTTAATAAGTTTCTTTATAAAATATTCCAAACAATTATTTTAATAGACTAGCTTCTGCCAGCGACTTCGTACGCGGATCCTGTTGCTTATGCCAGCGACAATGGGGTCGTCAAAATCGAAGATCTGATGTCGAATTCTTAGAGCCTGGGGACGGGAGAACAAAGGGACGCGCATGACGATTCCAGACGTTCCAGATCTATCATTTTTGTAAGTCAACAGGAAATGCCCATCAGACTAAACAACTCTTGCTAAGACGTCATTCCTATATATGTCCACATCAGGTGTTCCAGATCTTCAGTTTTTATACGACAACAGGGAGTGCTCATCAGGCTGAACAACTCTTGCTAAGACGTCATTACTGTATATGTAATAGTGTAGCTGGGCTCTTGAAGTTCCACATCAGGTGTTCTATATCTTCAAATTTATTTTCTCAGCAGAAAATGCTCATCATGCGGAACAATTTTTGCTATGGCGCTATTTTTGTATCTTTTATAGTTTAGCTGATCTATTGCAGTTCTGCATCAGGTGTTCAAGTTTCCAAGATAAATTATAGCCTATATGTTGCCTAGACTTAATAGCTATACAACAAAAAAAAAAACAATCAAATCCGTCCAGTAGTTCCGAAGATTAGCGTGTATGGAATAACTTCTCCCGTTTTCCTAACATTTCCCTTCACTGCTCTGCTCCTATTGATTGTAGCGTGATGAAAAGTATACTATAACCAGCGCAGGAGTATGAAAAATAATTGTACCAAGTTTCGTCAAAATCCGTCGAGTAGTTTTTGTTTCTATAACGGTTATACAGACAGACAGACAGACAGACAGACAGACAGACAATAATTTTATTAATTGCATTTTTGACATCAGTATCGATCCCTAATCACCCCCTGATAGTTATTTTGGAAATATATTTCATGTACAGAATTGACCTTTCTACAGATTTATTATAAGTATAGAAGATATAGATGTCTTAGCTTTACGTACTTTGCATAGGTACGTGCCTTTTTAAATATTAAAAAGAAATGGATAGAAGTGTGCAACCGCAGCGGAAATGAAGTCAGCAATTGTAAAATGACATTTCAACTCAGATTTCTGAATAACTATGTAAAAGCTTGCGACATTCGGCTGTGCGGCCTACGTACGGGCATGTGGTCGCCTTTGTAGTACTCATACCTTTTAAACCTAGAGAATTAAATTGTAATGATAATTGATATTCCCAAAAACTAACTAAACTAACATCAAATAACTCATTTCATTAAATTATTGTTCAAACTGACTATTTAAGAGCAGTGGTGGCCCAGTGGTATCGGTCCCGACTTACGAGTTGTAGGTCGTGGGTTCGAACCCCGCCAGGCGCATTGCTTTGTGTAATTTATTTCATCACTACTGCTCTCAAAACGGTGAAGGAAAACATCGTGAGGAAACCGGCATGTCCTAGAACCAAAAATTCGAAGACATGACTGTGACATCTACCAACCCGCACTGGGCCCGCGTGGTGGATTACGGCCCACTCCCTCTCACAGAGAGGAGGCCTGTGTCCCAGCAGTGGGAACATTATAGGCTGATGATGAAGACAACCAAGTCAAATGCAAAACTTCCGAGTAACTTATACCCTTATTATGTACTCCTTGCACATAAAAAAAGTACAACGTACCTGAGGAGGCTAGCACTATATGCACATTGCGCATATACCGGTGCACTAGACGCCCGCCATACGCCACCCGGGCCGGATTCCTACCGTAATGAGCATGGCATTCCTTGGCGCGCGCTCAAACATAAAACTCTATAACGCTGGCTTGGGTGTGGTGACCATAGGTTACGTAAGTTTGAAGAATAGTCTCGAAGTCATTAGCACATCTAACTTTAATACTTTAAAATCGGCTCGTTCAGTTGGAAATCGAGGTGTTGTACCGCAACTGAGAAAAATATATTTTTCAAACCTTGCACATCGGGAATTATTCCAACATTTTGAGTGTTTGACTAACATTTATACTCACATGCACAAACAGCCAGACTTGGAATAACAACTTCTTGTTCATACAAATTCGTGTTCAATGCGAGAAACGAAGAATACATGAAACGAAAATATCGATTTTTCGAGCACTGCGCCAAACGTAATTGTTAACTCGTCCAAAATAACAACAAACATCACAAAATCCTTCGAGGTTGGAGAGGTTTGTATGAAAGACATGCAAATATGTTGCTTCCTCAATAATGCATTGTTTCGATCGTAATGTTTGGATAGCTAATGTATGAGTTTTGTTAAACGTGTCCAACTCCATTAGCAAAGTATATATTCAGCACATGCTAGGAAAATTAGACTTTTCATCATCACTGCCCTCCGACACACACCGAATTTTTTATTGAATTGTGATTTGCCGTCCCCTTTGAAAAATAACCCACAATGAGCCGGCGAATCTAGGTGGATAATGGCCAGCACTTGACATAGACCTCTTCCTCTCGATACGGAGGACAGAAAAGAGGCCTCAGTTAGATGATCATCATACAGCCCTTACCATGAAGGAGCGTTATTTCTTATTATTGCCGATCACTTTGTAGATCCAGGATAAGATGGGCAAATAAAATGAATTTGAATCAATACTTAAACTTTTAGTTCCTGTCTCAAAATCCAGACTGTCCTTTTTATCTTTTTAAATAGTTAGCCATCTAAAAAGAAAGCAGGACAGTCTCATAAATTGATAAATGGCGAACACCCTAGCTGCAAGCGCTTGAACTTAACTCAGCGTACGTCTTGACAAAAATTGGTTTTACTAAGCATCAAGCTACCGTACCTAGCCGCAATTTAAAAATCAAGTTTAAAACAAAATATGTAAAGGTATCGAAGATATAATGTCTTTCTTCGCTTTTGAGGTTTAGTGATATGTGTTCTGATTTTAATGATCGGTTGTAACTTATAACTGCAGTGATCGGAATAAGAATAGAGAAAAAGAGGAGACGTCCTACGGCAAAATGTTTAAGTACAACTAAGTGATCTCATGAAATCCAGAAAAAAAATCACAATCAAAAAATTTTAACACTGAGAAGCCTACACTTTTTTGCCCCTGTTCGCTGAACTTTTGGGATATCAGCTCACCTAATTTCGAGCACTATTTCTAAGCAATGCACCAAAACAGCATCTTATCAAGTCATTCACCATTCTATCTGTAAATAAGTATGTCATAATTAATGCAACCCACACCTAAATGACATCATAACGGCAGCATCGCCACAGCCCGTAATCAGCGTATCGTACGTACATTTACATTACTTAAAAAGGACCACTCTAATGAAATTGGTTTGTAACTCCACTCAACCGAACCAATATCACGTTAAATCGAAATCAAAATAAACAAGGAAAACAAAGTAATGATAGTATTAATATCGGTATAATTGGCAAGTCATCGTAACTCGACAATAACTTGGTATAGCGCGGCTACAAAAGATTGAAGCAATCATCGTTAAATTAAGTCATGGAACAGACGAGCGCAGATCGGACACGATGCCTCCACAAAAGGATGTATGCACAACTAACCAGTAAATTAGTTATTTTTATATGCACATACTGCTGTAGAAAATCTCATGTTTGTTTCTTATCTGCAACTATGACTATTCCAGAACAAGATCATTTTTATTTGAACTTGGGCACAATCCACAGCCATTTGCCAATTTTCTATATTGTTTTCAACATAACGTAGAGGTTCTCTAGACATAAATTAAAACGGCTTTGAAAAAGCGATGAAAGTCTTGCGTAGGAGATCGCGGGGCGATTTTTTCCCATGGCTTCTACATATTATCATCTCAAATCTCTTGGTACACCATCGAACACGATACTTGACAATAAACTAATCTGACAACAGTTCTAGCTTGTATGTAGGTACAAACAGTTTTTCCCCATCTGTTACTCTTCCCAACTTTTACGATATCAGTAAAGTCTAAATACGGCAATACTAAAAAGAACTGCTTGTTTTAGTTAACGTTAATGTTCATACAGTTGAAATAACTGTTTAGCTCTTAACTGTTTAGCTCCTTACTATAAGCTATAAAAACTGTTTAGAAGCAGTAAAAATAACTGCTATGATATCAGTAAACGTTAATATTCAAAAAGTTGACATAAATTAAAACGGCTTTGAAAAAGCGATGAAAGTCTTGCGTAGGAGACCGCGGGGCGATTTTTTCCCATGGCTTCTACATTTATTATTATCTCAAATCTCTTGGTACACCATAGAACACGATACTTGACAATAATCGTTATCTGACAACAGTTCTGGCTTGTATGTAGGTACAAACACTTTTTCCCCATCTGTTACTCTTCCCAACTTTGTCCATGTTGCTTTATGTTGAACGTAAAATGCTTATAATCGCGCCCGGCGGCATCGCATTTATAGCAAATTCGTTAACCCTTCTTTATGGCTCACCAAACGACTGTTTTTATTGTGTCGTACGTTCATACCCTTGGGTGGTGAAATGTTGGGTTTTCGCGGGTAAGTTTTGACAGTTCACAATGAGTTTAATTGTATACTTCATTCAACAAAACGCCCCTAATCGACATAATCACAAAGCAAACTGTGCATCAAGTGTGTTCAGCTTCTTATAAGGTACCTGTTTTGCACAGAATATTCGTAATCGAAGTGCAATGAAACCCCAAAGAAGACAAAAAAATCCAGATAACATAATTATGTTTCTATTGAAGCGCTCTCCATGTAGCAAAGAACTAGCACCACTACACTGTGTGTGTAAGTAACAGGCTAAGGAGCATAGACCAGGAGCTGGTTTTGATCCTCAAAACTCCAACAGACACCACTATTTTTCTTAATCCATGAATAAACTATAAGTACGTACAGCATGGAAGACTTCAATTTCCTCAATAGCATTTTTATTCCTGCCTGAGTAATAAAAAGACTTGCATTTATGTCTACCTCCACGGAATCCCAGCCGCTCTCCACAACAGCGGAAATGAAAACCGCAACCGCTGACACTCATTAAAAATTGAAAACTTTCAACAGTTATCGGTTATTTTAATACCGGAACCGCTGAAATATAAATCACGCTTTACAATTTCCGCTAGAGATAACCAAGGCTACGGTTTTACGGTATTTTTTGCTTCACTTGCTAAATAAATATATTATGTACGGTTTATCGGTTTGTTGGCAAGTGACCTGTATAATGTAGGCTTTTAACAGATTGGTTAAAAGATGCAGTTTATTGAAAGTTTAAATACGACTTTATGTTCTGAGGCAATTGTTCATGACTATTTGGAGCATTTTTGGCAGGGTTGTCATAAGGACGAGAATGGGTGGGTACTTATATGTTTTTATATTATGTGAATATTTTTCAATTCTTTTAGTTTTATAGTTCGTGATATTTGTGAAGTTTCTATGGGGTATTCTTGTAGCATACTCCACAGTTATTTCTAAGAAAGTTCTTAGAGAGTAATTAGAAGGAGAAAGTTTTTTGAGAATAACTAGTAACGCCCCCCGATCGCTCTCTATTTATCATCTGGTTTGCTAGCACAACTGAAGCAACTTACCATAAATTCTCAAGATAAAGTCAGCAAAAACTATGAAATATGTTATCATAATCATTAAAAAGAGTCCCATAAAACGTAAGATGTAAAATCGTCCATTAAATGAGACCATTAGCAAACTGAAATTATTAAAGTTTTCGCAAAATGTTTACACCCACAACTTATATTTTTACACCCCTGATCGTATTACTTTGCACCCCTCAACGTTTTTACGTAACTCCAATCTTGATTGCGCATCTGATCTGAGGTTATGTTATAAATAAACGTGATAGTAAATCAAAAGTGTTATGTCGGAAAGGCTGGAGAAGTACATATTTGATTAGTAAAACACATGATTTTCTGCAAATCTGAGATTAAGTGAATGCCTTTTTACCCGACTACGGCAAAACCAAAAGGAGGGTTATGATTTTTTATGACTATAATTTCAGGAATACTAGTTGTTAATATTTTGAATGGAATATTATCATAAAAAAACTTTTTCTAAAAAAAATGTGACCGCCTTCAAAAACAACCACAAAAAAGGGTAAAATAACCTACAAAACTTTTCTTTCGGAAGTCGGTGACTTTTTTTATTAATTTCATTGTCTTTTTTGCCACCGACTTCCGAAAGAAAAGTTTTGTAGGTTATTTTACCCTTTTTTGTGGTTGTTTTTGAAGGCGGTCACATTTTTTTTAGAAAAAGTTTTTATTTTACTCTTTTTAGTTTAAATATTCAACCAAAATTCTTGTCAAATACATCATTTTCTTACATGTGCACTAGAATTTTGTAATCCGTAGCACAGGTAATAACATCGTTAACATCTCTTTAATTCATTCCCTATCTCAAAAACTACTGAACCGATTTTGATGAAATTTGCAGTATTCCCTAAGTTGAACGATACCTAGTACAACAAAAAAAGAATTACTTAAATCGGACTTGTAGTTCCGGAGATATGCAAACACAAACATAGTTTTCTTACTTGAGGAGTTGTACCTTCCATCATCAGCTCAGGTACATGAGATGATGATTTCCATACGCAAATACTTGAATTACCTCATAAGATTTGCGAAAAACTATGTGTCAGCCAATAAAATTAAGGGTTGCCCTCGATTTCTCCAAGATCCAATCATCAGATCCTGAAATGGTGACAATGGGACCACACGGGAAGCACCAGCTTTCGAATAAAAAAAGAATCATGAAAATCGGTTCACCCAGTCGCAAGTTATGAGGTAACAAACATAAAAAAAAAAAATACAGTCGAATTGATAACCTCCTCCTTTTTTTGAAGTCGGTTAAAAAATGAGCTACGTTTTGAGATAGACTGTCCTTATAGTAAAATTAAATCTTAGACAGCCAAGGAAAAAAAGGGTTTAAACAGATAAAAAGACACGTCACGCTTCAAAAACAGCTTCACTCATAATCCTCTTTTGAAAAAATATCCTCTTTTCAAAAGTAAACAGTAATATTCAACATTAAAATAAACAAACCCTAAATATACTATGAACAAAGGGACATCGTGTTATCCAGTAGGTACGAACTGGGTTCTGAAGAATTATTAGATAGGCAATCGCTCGCGCTAGTTTGACTGGAAGCCTTCCTCCCTTCCTTCGTGCACTCACGCTGTCACGCACCCAAAATGACCTCACGATCCATCCCTGTGCATGCACTCAAAACTCATCCCGTAACAAATGTTCAACCCTAAATTATAAATTATCACGCGGAACCGGTACAGTCGCGCGTATAAATTAATACTTACTGTTACTCCAGATTTATGTACGTGACGTGACAAATCAATTGCGTGAATGTACGGGAAATAAACTATTGTTTGTTTGAAGTTTTATTGTGAATGTGCATCGTCCATCATCATAAAAATGAAACTGAAAATACTGAACCTTTTTCAAAAGGTTCCAAACTCACGGTAGGTATACAGCTCGATCTCTGCATTACTTCCAGATAGGGCTGCTATCCGTCCGGGTTTCCCCGGATTTCTCATAGTTTAGAGGGCATCCGAGGAGCGTCGGGGGGTTCATTTGTAGTCCGGGTTTAATTTTTTTAAAGTCGGTTGCCCGCGGCACACGCACACTTTACCGTCCCCCCGCCCCTAAACTCTAACGAAACGTAACGTAACTTAACGAGCATTTGCCACGGTCCGCACTTCGACTTATGTCCGGGTTCTGGACTCTAAAATCCGGGGTTTTCACGCGTCTTATCCTGGTTCCCAAATTTTAGAGATCGCAACCCTACTTCCAGATTTAGATTTTTCGGTAAAGGACGTGAAAAAATTTAACGGAGACGCCGTTAACTTTTTTCACGTCCTTTACCGAAAATTCAGTGTTCTTGTGAAAATCAGTCACTAAATTAGTTTATTTGAGCTTTTATGTCCAAATAAAGTCGTTGAAACAGTGTACAGTTTCAAATGGCATCCTTAAGTACTTTTCACGCTTCGCTAAAGATTATTAAACTGGTTACGGGCGGTTATAACTGGAGTGAACAGGTTCTATCCGGTTTACGACCTGGTAGCGTCGCGAAATTGTTATTTTAATTTTCTTTTGAATGTGAGCAAAAATCTAATAAGATGTCAGGATTAAATGAGTTTGTATCAACGTACTTTGATGGGTTATAATTTTAAATTAGACAAGATTATTTTAATGTTGATTGGAAGGATCGTGGAAAACACTGGAACAGAATCAACCTTGATGCTTACCTATACCTATATGTATCGAAATCCTTCCTGAAAACCTGAACCTCAAAGAAAGGTTAATTACTTACCTCCTTTTAGGTCGCAACAGCCTGTCTGTTAGAAATAAGTGTGTCAGAGAGCATGTTATCGTATCGTATACGTGTTAACTGTAAACTTCTTTGTAATCTTGAACCATTATGTTTTAACTACCAACAAAATTACTACATTGATATCAGGAAATGCGACGCTTGAAAACAAAAGCGAACAAATAAGGCAGACCTACATCAAATTTTATTGTCATACAATACGTTTACTTTAAAATAACGTAAATTAACGTCAAGATAAAAAGCAGAGAACTTGGCACCACAAGTGGCAGAATATGCCGCAGCCATCGCCAGGGGGCGCTACTTGTTTACTTGCTGATAAACTATAGTTTTCACGCGGTTTCTCTTGTTTGTATAACTTTAAATGATAAAGCAGAGATACCTACTCGTTCTCGGCGTATTCCTTGAAAAGAAAGAAATGAAAGTCGTTGGTTAGATCTGCTTTACGAAGAATGTCTTTATTTGGACACAAGCTGTTGCCAGCGGCTTCACCCGCTACAACTCGAAAATTATCCCACGGGAACATAAAATCGGGATAAAAACTATCCTATGTGTTAATCCAGGTTATAAACTATCTGTATACCAAATTTAAGCCAAATCCGTTCTGTGATTTTTGCGTGAAAGAGTAACAAACATACACGTACACATACATACATCCTCACAAATTTTCGCATTTATAATATTAGTAGGACTCCTCGTCCAGAATAGTAATTTATTAAACAACAAGCAGTTCTCATTTCCGTTTTCTGCTGTTATAATTTGTGCATATTACCATTTCACATCAACAGGCCCTGAGTTTTAGTTTTAAAGAAGATTTCAGGTATTGTCATATCTAAATCATTAGACATGTGATAAAAAGGGGCGTCTCATGAGATGAGAAATAAATAATCTATACATATAATAAAACAGTAAAAAAACTGTGTCTGTACATTGACTACATTTAAAAAAAAAATTGACAGGGGTTTAGAAACAGTAATAGAGCACGAATCCAAAAAAAAATATGTCTGTATGTCTGTTTGTCTGTTTGTTTGTACACGCTAATCTTCGGAACTACTGGACAGATTTGAATGATTTTTTTTTGTTGTATAGATATAAAGTCTGGGCAAAACATAGGCTATAATTTATCTTGGAAACTTTAAGGCCTGATGCAGAACCGCAACAGAACAGCTAAACTATAAAAGATACAAAAATGGTGCCGTAGCAAAAATTGTTCCACGTGATAAGCATTTTCTGTTGAGGAAATAATTTTGAAGATCTGGAACAGCTGATGTGGAACTTCAAGAGCCCAGCTACACTATAACATATATAGGAATGACGTCTTAGCAAGAGTTGTTCAACCTGATCAGCACTCTCTGTTGACGTATATAAATTGAAGATCTGGAACACCTGATGAGGAAATCCAAGAGCCCAGCTACACTATTACATACATAGGAATGACGTCTTAGCAAGAGTTGTTCAGCCTGATGAGCACTCTCTATTGACGTACAAAAATTGAAGATCTGGAACACCTGATGTGGAACTCCAAGAGCCCGTGAGGAATGACGTCATTCCTATATTAGCAAGAGTTGTTTAGTCTGATGGTCATTTCCTGTTGACTTACAAAAATGAAAGATCTGGAACGTCTGGAATCGTCTCGCGCATCCCGTCCCGTCCCCAGGCTCTTAGAATTTGACGTTTCAGATCTTCGATTTTAACGGCCCCGTTGTCGCTGGCATAAGCAACAGGATCCGCGTACGAAGTCGCGAGCAGAAGCTAGTAGGTAATTAATAAATCCGGACAGGAGAAATGATAAATTTCTTTTCTTTTTATAGGAATTTCTCCTGTATCGTGGGTGCGCTTGCAAACATAGACACTCACATACACAAACACCCAGACCCGGAACAACTAATTGCAGATCAAAAGAAAGTTTGTACCGTGCGGGAATCGAACCCGCGTCACGTTGCACAGCAGTCGATCGCTCAGCTACTGCGCCAAGCGTGCCGTCAATAAATTATATTGATGAACAAACAGACAAGTTACTCAGCTCAACTATACCGATGTGAATTTCTGTGCAGCAACGTGAACCTTGCCAACTTCTTGATAAGCTTGCATTATGGGAAACACGTTAATTACTTCGTATTTAAGTTCTCTAGTTTCACCTGGCTCCATCAGATAGATACCGAGTGTCTGCTTCTGACATAGTACTAAGAAATAGGTAACTCAACGAGAAGTTTCCTCGTAGAACCGTTACTCTCAGCTAATTTAATATCGTCGAATGTGTATGTGAGCATTTTCATTAACTTAGAATTAAAAATAAAACACAGGAACTTCAATAAATTAATTATTTTAATTATCTACCTAGATATTTATTTATCACAATAAATTAACTTATTTTTTTATTATTGCTATTTACAGTTATATTTCTAAGAATTCAATAATTAATATGGTCATACACACATAATGTTTACGCTCTTATTCATTTTTAACAATTTGATATTAATGTTTTGATTCTGTTAACCCCGCGTTCTAAACAAAACAATCGATGGGAAACAAACGGAAACATCATTCTTTGTCGACATGATCAAATTATCGTAGTAATCGTTCGATGGCGCAATGTTCAGTTTGGTTAGAACGCAACTAGAATAGATTCAATTCTTACAAAGAAAATGTTCAACTTTTCGAAATGAGATTCTGCGACGAAAAACAGCATTAGGGTGAGTTGGAATGAAAAATTGATGAGATGAACATTGTTGATTTGAAACTGTTGTCACACAAAGGGATTTAATGCAAATGCAAAAAAAAAATGTTTTGGGTAAAAAAGCATGGTCAAGTTGTTTCTATAATGTTGAAAGAAATCTTTGTGAAACAATTATTTATGAAAAAACTGTATTTAAAATTGGTCTTAATGAAGAAAAGATGTAGGGGTAAGACGAAATGCCCAAGGGGTAAGACTGAAATAGTGACTAAAATAGTCCTTATGGTTATGACCATAAGTACGTTTTTATTCTTACCCCGCTTGATGGAAGACTAAAATTTAAATTTTACGCGGATAATGTGTCCGTACGGAAAATGTCAAAAAACACACAAATGCTCTCACTTAGCGACTGACGCAGACTGCGGTGTGGGGCAAGATAAAACGGTGTCTACAATGATGCTGCCAGCATTAAAAGATTTCCTTTATATTCGGCGTTATTTTATCTTTTTTATCTTTCCCCGTTTTTCATCTTACCCCCACTCACCCTATTTAAAAAAAAACGTACACTAGGAATTTCTCCTGTATCGTGGGGGTGCGTTTACAAACACATAAACTCATATCCCACAAACGCCCAGACCCAGAACAACTACGGGAATCGAACCCGCGACAGACACTCACTCACTCGCTCAGCCACTGCGCTAGTCAAAATCGAAATCTTATAGACCAACACTCATTACAACCTCACAAAAATTAATTAACATTCTCTCAACATTTATACACCGTGACTTTTTGGTCGTCTTACAAAAGCAGCCCAGTTCATGTATCCAATGGCTAGAACACGTTTATAATAAAAAAATTGGTATTTAAGAGATTTGAATTTAATAATAAAATTTTAATTCGTTATTATGACGCAAGGCGTCGTCGTTAGAAACACCCTTGTCTCATAGAAAATTGGAATGGAATGATCTGCCCGACTATTGCGCTGGGTAGGACGGTATACTCTACAGCTTGATACGTAAACATTTTAACAGGGTGTTTCATATTTCTAATGTACCTATTTATTAAAAATTAAAATTATTGTTACGATTAAAAAAAAAACTCGCCTAGAGGTATTTTAGGTCGGATACATTAAGTGGACCACTTTTTTAAGATGACTAAAAAGTCACGGTGTATTTATCAAAATTGAAAAAGGGTTCTAGGACATAGGTATATACGATGGCCTCGTTGGTTTAGCTGAGTAGGGCTTTGAATAAGGGTCAATCGGTTTGGGCTGACTGCCCCTTCTATAAGGCCCAGGGGGGCCATACTCCACGTGGTGATGGTCGTGGTGCCCGTGGTACTCCGGCTTCTCTTTGATGTAGCTGAGGAACCAGCCGAAGATATAGCCGGCTTTGTGGAGCAACAACCAGAAGGCGAACGCGTATATCAGCTTGAGGATGAAGATCTTCTTGATGACCAGGTCCAAGAAGTATACTGGAAAGAGAGGATGTTGTTAATAAGATCAGAAGAAGGCGTTTTTATCGTCTTCCCAAAACAATAGGAAGTATCGAATAGCGCTTTGGGGGAATGTCTTATGTTAGAATTGGCATTCAAAAAGCGCTGATACATCAGTCTATTTTGAACAAATGATTATTATCTAATAATACCTTAGGATTTACAAAAAAAATGTATCTAAAGGCGCTCCCTCACCGCGAGCATTCACATGTAATGTACCATAAAAGTGTGCAATTTGATGCTCTATTGTCTTCGAATGTTCGAATCTGTAACGTTACATTACAGGTGAATGCTCGCGGTGAGGGAGCGCCCAGGCGCCCTTACATATCTTGCAGTTTCTGTTCAGCTCAGGTTAAAATGAGGCAGATTCCGTCAAACTGACGCATATTAATCTGTAGAACAAAGACGCACGAAGTCGCGCCCTGTGGCCTGCCCTGGTTTCATTCACGTCAATGCCAGGATTTTTAATTTAACGCTATATTTATCTTATTGTGACTGACATAAATATCATAGAAGTTAGCAATTTCCACAAACCTCACTTCTTTTACGAAAAGATAAAAAGATACTGGAGTAGTATTTTGTTTCATAAGTATCTTCATATTCGTTCTAAGCTGAGCACAAATCCGTTGGTTTTTGGACATAACAATAAAGTGGACTTAGCTAAGTAATTGCTATGGTCTACCCGTGCGTGTGGAGGAATTCAATAAAACAATCATATTTATTTTTATTAATATTTACAAGATGTTAGGTAATCCTTGTTTATATAGGTTGTTTCTTTGTGGTCGGGAATTATTTGACGAAGGACTTTTAATTCCGTTTTTTCCGAGTTGTACTGGTTTTATCAAAAGAATTGACGTTGCGCCGTTATCTATTTCTAGAGGAAAGTTGAGATTACTTATCTCTTAATGCCTTTCAATTCAGAGGTTTGTTATCCCGCGCATAACCTAACCAAAACCTACTCCTCCCCTATTCTTTTCTGATTAATTTCGTTGCAGGATCCAAGACAGGTAAATTCATTCTCCGGGACACGTCGAGCTTCATTGTCTCGGCGCTTTTCTGGTGGTTGCCACTGTTGATTCTGGCTTTCAGGAGTTGCATTGGTTCGGGAATAGTGTATTGGTTTGTCCCAAAAAAAAAAAATATTCGCAATCGTCGCATTCATTCGTTCAGGCTTTGAAAACCAAATGGCGCTCTCTATCAGTGTTAACCCCATCTACTCGTAATTGTCAGTCGAACAAAAGTGAAGAGTTAGAGTTATTTAGTTAGTAAGTAGTGAGTTATTCTTTTACACGGATCAAGAATTACACACAATTTCCACATTTGATCAAAAACGAAATCGCTGCAATACAAAATAAAAAAGCCATTTACGAATCAATCAAAGAAGAGCACAATAAAATCCACAACATTATTGAAATGGTGACAAATAGCTTCGCACTACAGTTATGACCCGGCTTCGCCGATAAAGTGGTATTCGATAATCGCTTTCCAATGGCCGTGCACATTTGAATTTATTGAACTTCGTCCATTTACGATTTAATAATAAAATTATTTGTTTCAAACTGCATATTTTGTTTGAGTGATGTTAAAATATCAATCTGTGACTTAACTATGAATTTGTCTGATATGAATTTATTGAAAAACTATTGAAACGTGATTTAAAACTAAATTCTTTTGAAAGTATTATTTAAATAAATGTGGTCAAATAATTTGGTCTTTGATGGATTTAAGTTTTATCTGTTTTTTAGTACTGAATTGCACAAATATTTAATACTAGCTGACCCGGCGAACTCCGTACCGCCTGAGAAACGATTAAAAAAAACCTTTTAAACCTTCCCTGGACTTTCCAAAATAATTCAAAACCAAAATCAGCCAAATCGGCCCAGCCGTTCTCGAGTTTTAATCAGACTAACGAACAACAATTCATTTTTATTTATATAGATTATTTGCTTTCATTTCAGAAATTGAAAAGTCTCTAAATAAATATAATAAAATCCTAATTCTTTCTGTACATTTATACTTCATTAAAAACTTACTAGAAAGTCCAATTTTCTTCTTCTTCCCTCTCTCTTCAACAGCATCTTCCAACCCTTCACAGTACACCACATATAAAAACAATAGCAACACTGTCAACTGACGCATTTTTTAACTGGCAACTCTGAAAAAGTGCAAAGGTTAAAAATTATTTAATGTTATTTTAAATATCACTTTTATTGTCTGTATTCACCATGAATCGATCGCAAAATGGTGGAAGATCTTTCATACAGTAAATTTTTAGTCACACAAGAGGCGAACACGTGCTAATTGAAGGAAAGCCGTATGTTTGTTTAGTAACCACTTTCTCAGAAACTGCTAAACTGAATATAATGAAGTTATGCTGAACTTGACAATCTTGAAAATTATTTAGATGTTGTTATGTAAGATATTTCATAGGATTTCATGACTTGTGGTTTTTGCTTCAGCCTTTTACGGAAAATGTGATAAAAGAAAGTGATAAGCGGTTGTTTTTGAATAATTTCGTAACTGTTGAATAAATTACACGTGTTGTTACACAATTACTTTCGAGAAGTAGACGGCTGCTGGACCTGTGGTAAATACTTGGTAGCGTTGTAAATGTGAGAGCTTTTCCTTAAAAATTTAATAAGTCGAGAACTTTTTTGTATTTTTAACCTTTCTCTGCACATTACTTGTTAAATTCTTTGATAATATTATATTTTTTTAATATTACGTTAAAACGATAAAATAATGAAAGTTAAAAAGTGAATATATGCAAACAAAAATAGTAATGAACTGGCTCTTTCAACTTTTAAATTACTGACTAAATATACTGTCGTCTTTTTGAATTTTACAATTTGATTTGTCAAAATAATTAAGTCTAATGTTACTACTGTAATTGTTGCGAATGTTACATTACAGAAAAACAAACAAGAGCGTTCTGACTGTCAAGCCTGACATCTTCATAAAGAAAAAAATTGTTGACGACCTCGTCTGATCGCCTAGATCTAGAGCGTTCGCTAGAAAGATCGTGAAAATGTTCTTAGCGATGTTAAAAAATGGCGAATGCTCGATGTTCTGTTACAAGTGAATGCTATCAGCACCTTTACATAATTTTTCTACCCAATTATCTTGGTAGGGTCATAATATTATCTACTATTATTTATTTGGTAAGTTATACTAGCAATATGAAGGTATCCCACTGAGGATACATATACGTATGTGCTCATAATTCATTAACTAAGAGAATTATTTCAATATATCCCTCTTTTGTCTCCAAGGGACGTATAACTTATTAGTGTGATGCTTAATTTTCCTTATTACTATTATTGCGTTGCAATAATGTATCAGAAAGTGGTATAATGGGCCGCATATCAGTAGCATCGAAACAAAAATATGGTGTAAGAAGAAGAGTTACCACCACGACGTAAAGTCTACACTACAAAATATACCATGTAGCGATTTATAAAACAACGATTGCTTATAGCATTTTTATTACCTATATTTTAAGGTGAAAGGAGATTTGGTATTTTACAAAATTGACCCAGGTTCACCATCTAATTAAATTACCTATGTTCATAACAAAAAAAAAAAATGCTATTTTATTTTTATCACATAAAATACTGGAACAGTTATTTATTTACAAAACACTGAACAAATCATATCGAATACTGAACATCAACATAATATTTTGAGCGAGTGTTGTCGATATCGATGCCAATTGATAGAGCGGGGCAAATACGGCGGTTCATGGTCGTTGTCGATAAATATGACGGTATCACTAGGGATGGGGATATACACATAAATACGGAGCGCCCAGTATTACCTGAACTCTTGGATTTACCGTGATTTTTTATAAAGTTCCTGAATCAGGGATTTTTATTATTTATTATCCTATACTGTCCCACCGCTGGGCATAGGCCTCCCTCCATTCCTTTCAACGTTCACGACTTTGCGCCACCTCTTACCAATTCTCAAGGAAGACATCCAGTTCGTCCCATCTCCTTCGAGGTCTACCGCGGCCCCGTGTCGCTGTTTCAGGGCACCAATCATGAGCTTTGCGTGCCCACATCTCGTTCGGCATGCGGCAGACATGTCCTGCCCAGTCCCATTTAAGTTGGGCAGCCTTTTGGGCCACGTCAATGATTTGTGTTTTAGAGCGCAGTGTAGTGTTTCGAACGTGATAATTTAACACCTGAATTAGGGATATCAAGGTTTATTTATACAACAATATTTTTTGTTTATGCGAAACCCGATACACCTGTCCAATATTTTTTTATAAAGAATCTATGTCAAAATTTTAAAACCGTGTCGTAAAAAATCACAAAGTTATAAGCGTATATTACCTAACAACATAAACCTATAATATCCCAAAATAATGCGCCCTACGTCTGTATAAAGTGCAAAGGATCTAGTTAGGTTGGTGTATCACCTGAATAAGGGACTGTGACCGTAATCGTTCATTTTTAGAAGCCCCGCGATTATCCCACACACTAAATAAAGGGTTGATACTCGAATCCAAAATTTTGAGTTGATGGAGAGTTGGATTCACCACTTATTAATCGTATAAAAGACACTAAGAAGAGGCAAAAGGAAGGTGGTTTGAGGGACTACCTTAGCTTAATATTGACATTCAAGAAGTACTGTTTTTTTAAAAAACGTTGCCCCACACTGGTACTTATATTTCCTTTGTCGTGGATGAGACAAAGATCCAGAAAAATATTTGAAGACAAAATAAATACTTGTTACGTGCGGCAATCAAATTAACCCACTACACGCAGGACAGTACAACAGTCGATAGCTCGGCCACTGGACAAACTGTGTCGTCCAATATATTTTTTATTAGGTATTTGTCAACCTTGTTAGAATTAATGACCTTTATAAATATAAATTTGATTTAATCATCCGTACAACATCGGACAACACAGGAACTCTCCAAGCAACGTCATTCACTTCGTTGTGGGACTTTTGCACTCTATCTCATTTATTTTACAACTTTCTATACAATTTATGATTATCCCTCTAATTCGTCACCGCAGTAGTCACGCGAGGAACTCGTGAAAATTATTCAGTTATTACGGCGATTCGTTATGTGGCGCAGTTTTGTGCGTGAGTATAATGGTGACATACTGATGCCTTGTTTGCGCTATTTATTTCACGTATGACAAATATTATTACTAGCAAGAGGTAAATGAGTACAAAAGTTGATGAAACGAGAATAGGGATTTAGGAGAAAACATTTTGTGACGCTTTTCATGTAACCGAAATAAAATGAGATAAGGGTAGGAGAATAGCGATTCACGAGACGTAGACTTGAACAGAGGCAGTATTCACGTGATGAAATGCACAGCATCTGCATTAAGTTTTCAGGACAATGAAGAAAAACAATGCGAGGAACAGAACCAAAAATACTCCGCACTTCATGGGAATTTTGCTAAGGGCATGTTATAAAACAAGCGAAGAACGTCTAATACTGTGGCTGTTAGGTACTAATTACTACTTGAATACCCTTTCATTTACAATCTATTCAATCTGTAGCCACTTAATTATATCAAACAACACTCGTGGACCTTCGTAGATTCGTACATACATGGCCCATACAATTAATATAAATCGCAAAATAAATCAATTTACTTCGGCATTGTCCCGATAACTCGGTCCATACATCTCTCAGACAGGCTGTACTTCATTACCGGCTTACAATATAAAACAAATCGGGCTGTTATAACAGCTAAATTGTTGGTCTTAAGCCCTGCTCAATAAAGTATGACATTACGCCACTGAGGCCCGATTATATTACAAACAAAAACGTCCTGGAGCAGTGGTAGTCAAACATTTTTAGTTAAAACTCCTTCTTTTATTACCTATTTTACTGTTAAGCAGGTTAACAGTAAAAATAACAGAAGAAGGAATTTTAGTGTGGAGTGTCTTATTGTTAACGAAGGAGGAGGCGAGAGACACAAGGAAGAGGACATCCTCCACCTTACGTCTCAACCGCTGAAAACACCCACTGCGTAGGACATCACTTGGTAAAGCAGAACGGCGAGTAATCGGTAGCACGCTGTCCGATAAAGAAACAAGGGCGAGTCGATAGCGCGTCAATAGCATGCAAGGACATGAACAAGGACATCAGAGGCAAAGCAGATATCAAGCAGATCTGTGAGCATTATCGTCAACCCGTGCGACTCCATTAGCAAACATAAGCGAATGTTCATACATATTTTTTTTTCTGACGAACAGTTTATGCGATTTCTGACCGATATCGTCAATCGATACAATTCTGTAACGCTGTATCGCGTCGCGTTATGAGCAAGCTCGCTTCAAATAAAATAGTTATCCTTACCAGAAGATATAACGAAATTATATCCATGCATAAGACAGAGATGCAACACTATCATGAATAATTTTCAATATCTATCAATCCGACCAATCAGCAACTACTGTCCATAAGTTCCATCCGCTCCCTGGGGTCCCAAGCTTCATAAACCACTTTGGCAACCTCAGTACCGACCAGTTAATTGTTGTATCGCTTTTTATGAGCGTTCCTAATCCCGGCCGGCCGACCATCGGCACAATCATTACACGAAAACGAGGGATTACGGCTTAATGAGCACTTTGAGAACCACTGCTACGACAAAAATAGGTTCGGATGGAAATAAAAGCTGTTGTTACGTTATATGTGTTGAATTGGCGAAGGCTTACGCCTGTGAGAGAAATACAAATATGTAGGTTTTCTTTTGTTCTAATTCTTACAATTTAGAAACTGTTACGAGTATGTGATAAAAGAAATTGTTACAAAATCGTCTTAAAGATGTTGAAGAGCTCGTGATTAAGTAATGACTGCTGTTCCCCATGGTTTCACGCATCCTCCTAATGTTTTATTAAGCCTTCCTCGATGAATTGACTAGCCAACACAAAAAAAAATCAATTCTAATCAAGAGTTCCTGAAATTATTAGTAGTATAGCGCGTTCAACCAAACAAAATCTTCAACATTACAATATTAGTATACATAGATTCCTAATGAGTAGTTGATTACTTAAATGGATGTAATAAACATCAAAACCAATTTGATGTCCCTCATCACAAGGGTATATCTGTGCCTAATCTTTCGGGGAGTACATGTTTATGTGTAGCATAAGCTACTAATAAAGTATCCATTGACCATCTTAAACTTTTACTTACAACTTTTCATCTAATTTTCACCTTCAATTTTCAATCTTCTCAAGTATTCACTTCAGGATTGCTTCCACACACTCCACACGACCTGCTCAAAACTCGGAGTTTATACACAAACTCCAACTGAACCTAGAACATTGATATCGGTGCAATATCTTTGCCTTAACTGAGCTTTAAACCTAGTAATAAGTTCGATATTCGGCTGCAATACCTGAGGTTAATCTCTCAAGGTAAAGATCTCACTTTGATTTTGATCAAAGTGAGATCTTTACTACTGGTACTTTGCAATACGAGTAGTAGAGAATTTTGTTTGTCTATGTGCTTTGAGTTAAGAAAACGCATGTTGCTGACTTAAAAGCCATCACTTTCCGTACTATCGCTTTAATAATTTACTTAGTCGTCCTAACCGTTTTCGATCTCGGCGACTAATATCAGCTGAGATGTGAGCACCGGTACAGGTGCACTCTCTTAATCATTTCAGAAGAATAAATTCCGTTTTTAATTGCATTGCTTGTTACTGTGCTTGTGCAACATCTCAAAAACCATAAACAAACAACCGGCATTTATTTATCTACTTTCTTTTTCGGGTTTCCTCACGTTTTCTTTGATGTCAATGACGGAAAGTACTTTTTTTCTTAGCATTTTTTGTTCCACGGCTGGGCAAAGACACACGAATTTAATAAAAAACTTTTTGAAAAAAAAGGGAACCGCGTTCAAAACCAAACACAAAAAAACTATAAAATAACTTTTCTTTCGGAAGTCGGTGGCTTTGTTTTTTTTTATTTCATTGACATATCGACGCAAGAAAGCAATCTTGTAGTATCTCGAAAAGTGGAACTTTACACCAGAGCCAAAAAACTATTTAAAAAATTCATAACTCGTAAACCAGCTGAAATCAAGAGGTAATTTTTGGAACATATATTTCTTATAATGAAATTAATTAGATAACACTAAAATTAATGATCTAAAGTTGGTATAACATGAGTTTTTGCTAGTTACAGCAATTGGTTTTTCAATTTGAGTCATCAATATTGCTGTATCTTGGTCATAGACCAGGGTTGGAAAAAAAACAGTTTTTTTAAAATTATATAAAACAAACAGTTCAAAATGTTTTAAACAAGTGTTTTTTTTGTTTTTTTTTTAGTTTAGGGCATTATTTCAAATTAATTCGACTATGTTTCTTTTGTAGACTATATAAACTCGCCATAATAAATTAAATATTTACAAAAAAAACGACCAATAGATACCTAACATTTATTTGTATGTTGCGTAATCAAACGCTTCAAATTCACCCGGTAGGTATGTTCTAATGTTGATTTTATATTGGGCGACGACGCGACGGCGCGGCGCGGCGACGCGACGTAGGGACTTTCCTAGCGGGTCAGGCGGCGCGCCTCTTATTCGTAGAAATAGTTCATTGTTCATGAGGTGATTCCCCGCGCGCGGGGAGTCACCTTATGAACAATGAACCACCGAAGAAACACCGACCTACTCTAAAAGATAGGGGAATAACCAATAATCCTTTAAATTACTTTCTTTCGTCAGCCGACATTAGGGATCGAAGTTTACGTTTTTTCTTTTTTACATGACTAAGTAATGTTGTTTATTAATTAAAATTGTTACAATTTTAGTTGTTTTCAAATTATTATGAATTATGATAATGTTTCAAAAATAGGTGCTATCTTGTCCTATACAAATCCTGGTAGGTACTTAGGTACATACTTATTTGTTTGATTGAATGAAATACACAAAATAAAAATAATGTTGTCGGGGCTGGGCGTTTTTGCGTGTGAGTTTTTCAATGAAAGTTCAAAAATATAACAGCAATAGAGACTCGATTGGTTTTATGTTGAACTATTCAGACTCAAATATTATTTTATTTTCATTTTATATTCAGTTATGCGCCATGAAAAGTAGTTTTATACATGTTTTTTTTTCGTATTGTTTTATACAATGTTTAAAACTTGTTTTAATCTTTGTTTTTAAACATGTAATAAAAAACACTGTTTAATTTCAAACTGTTTTAAACACTGTTTTAAACATGTGTATTAAAACAACTTGTTTTAATCATGCCAACCCTGTCATAGACGTAGTAATCATATCGACGCCAGAAAGCAATCTTGTAGTATCTCGAAAAGTGGAACTTTAAATCAGAGCCAAAAAACTATTTAAAAAATTCATAACTCGTAAACTAGCTGAAATCGAGAGGTAATTTTTGAAACACATATTTCTTATACTAAAATTTATTAGATAACACTAAAGATAGTGTTCTAAAGTTGCGAGTTACAGGAATTGGTATTTCAATTTGAAGCATCAATATTGCTGTATCTTGAAAAAAGAAAAAAAAAATTTAGACAACGATTATGATGTTGATTTTGTTGTATCTATAATTTTTTGTAAAATAGCTGATTTTATGGTACTTACAGCATTTTGAAGTATGTTTTCTTAAAAAAGTCAAGAAAATTCCACGTCGTATCATAAAAAAAAAACCTCCTAGGAAAACATGGATCAGACTGTCCGACGCAGTATTTTTTTCTGAATTCAAATATGTAATAAAAAAAAAATCCCATTTTGCGAGATACGACAAAATCGCTTTCCAGCGTCGATATGGCCACCGACTTCCGAAAGAAAAGTTATTTTATAGTTTTTTTGTGTTTGGTTTTGAAGTCGGTTCTCTTTTTTTCAAAAAGTTTTTTTATTTTTCCCTTTTTAGTTGAGATATTCAACAAAAATCTTCATAAAATCGGCGTCTTTGAAAATCTACAATCCTATTAAGCAAAACGGATCTATGTGAGCAACTTCACGAGATATCCATTATTTTATATACTAAAACCTTTCCCAGGATGTAACAAACACTTTTCTGAAAACTGCATCAAAATCGGTTCAGTCAAACGCGAGATAATTGCGGACAAACATGCAATCGTCCCTGAAAATCTACGATCCAAGTAAGCAAAACGGATCCACGCGGGCAACGTCACGGTATATCTATTAGTGTTATATACTAAAACCTAATCCAGAATGTAATGAACACTTTCCTGAAAACTGCATCAAAATCCGTTCAGCCAAACGCGAGATAATCGCGGACAAACATACATACATACATACATACATACATATATACATACATACTAGTGATGTTGCGAATATCTGATTATTGACATTCGCGAATGCGAATGCGGATGCGAATATTCAATTCCAATATTCGCGAATGCGAATGCGAATGCGAATATTCATTTTTAAATCAATTACGTTTGATAATTTAATAAATACCAAAAAGAAAACCTTTTTAATGTAACATTATAACTTATTTTTAATTTTTTTTTAATTTTTTTACTTCCTGTCAGTAACGAAATGGAAAAAGTATGCAAGGTGATTTTTTTAACTGGGCGTGAATGGCCTTATGAAACTAAGAGGAATGTCGAAAAACTATGAAAGGAGTCTCGAGGGCGATTTTGACGAAAACTAAAACTGCATTTACTTCACCAAAATTTGATCCTTGCTGCAGCAGAAGCAGAATCAGTAATCCTGGCCAGGAATCGAACTATCGATTCCTGGCCAGGATTACTGATTCTACTAAAATCTAATGATGTAGTTTTAGTTTCCGTCAAAATCGGCGTCGAGACTCCTTTCAATGTTTTTCGATATTCCTCATAGTTTCGGATATAGTCATCCACACCTCGTTGAAAAACTCTTATACAGGTATAAGAGTAGCTCTAAGAGTGGCGTCAGTAAAAGAAAAACAGACTGAAACACGTTTATCTTAGCATTGTCATATTTATGATTAATTATTTTGATTGATTTGATGAAAATTAATATTGATGAATGGCGAGATAAAGGCAAATTGAACAAAAGATGAACAGAGAGGACGACAAAAGATAAGAATGAATGGAGTGTGTGGAAGAAGGAGTACCAAATATTGGTATTTTTCCAGTCGTTCGTATTCGCAAAATATTCGCATGAATTTTGCGAATGCGAATGCGAATGTCCAAAAATATGCGAATATCCGCATGATGCGAATGCGAATGCGAATATTCGTAACATCTCTAATACATACATACATACATACAGGTCGAACTGAGAACCTACTTTTTTTTGAAGTCGGTTAAAAATATGTCATACGTTTGTCTAGTTGGTCTAGTGGTTAGTGACCCTGACTGCTATGCCGGAGGTCGTGGGTTCGATTCCCACCCAGAACAAATGTTTGTGTTATAAACACGATCATTTGTTCTGTCTGGGTGTAATTTATCTGTAATATTTATTTATTTAGAAATATATGAGTATGTTTATCAGTTGTCTAGTACCCATAACACAAGCTCTGCTCAGCTTGGGACTAGATGGCGTTATGTGATAGTTGTGGAATAGGTATAGGTAATTTATTATACAAAAAGCTTTTCCTCTTTTATTGAACACTGTATATCATCACAACCTTAAGAAATCCGTCCCGTGCACTAATGTAAAAGTCCTCACATAAAGGTTAGTCTCGTCGGAGTCACGTCCACCTCGTCCGAGACAACGGCATCACTCGCGTGATCGCGTCCACTGAACAGGGGATTGATTTCAGTTACATGAAGGGAAATAATAATAGAGAATAGATTTTTAAGATTGTGAACAAGGAATGGCTTTTATTTTAACGAGGTATTCCATTCTTCTGATTCCATATGTCACCATAATTTTATTTATTTGTCTGTGCTATCTCATCGCTAAGCAAAGGTTTCCCCCATTCCTTCCAAAGATCATTAGTCTATACGTTAACTTAGTGTAAACTTACAAGTACTTTCCTAGCCACATCGTCAGTCTTCATAAGACCTTTTTTGGTATCCTAGAAGAATAGACAAGGGTGCCTATAATAAATATTTCCATGATCAAAATATCATCGCGACATTTTCAACTTGTTTTTCTTAAACAAGTGCGTGTCGGGCCACGCACAGTGTAGGGTTCCGTAGTTGCCTATCAAAATACTTATGCGAACTAATTAAAATGATTCGCTGAATTTAATTTTAAAAAGAAGAATTTTCAAAATCGGTCCAGGCGTCTTTGAGAAATCGGGCAAAATACATTTAAAAAAAAGATTACGACGAATTTAGAACCTTTTTTTTTGAAGTTAGTTAAAAATAGTTGACGATAAAAACCTACCTATCCCCAAAAAACATACCGTAAAACATACCTATTAAAGCTGTAAAAATAAAGTTGACAAACTTACATTTGCAGTTGAATAACATGTTCTCCGATTCATTTTGTTTAAGAAAAATATTATCCAAGTACATTTTATAAGTTGGTCGACTATTACTCGTAAAGTTGTAAAGCCTACTAAGTCATGACAATTTTCTTTTAAACTTCGTTATATATACTACTATTGTGAATTTTTTCATACCCCCACACATAACCGTTTAGCTGGTAGAGGGGGGGGACACTCGAGTCGAGCAAAATTTAGCACTTTAAAGCTTAATATTTCACAAACCAATTTTTTTATCAAAAAATTGTTAATGGAAACTGTCAATATTTTTTAAAGACCTATTTAATGATACCCCACACTATGGGGTACGCGAGAAAAAAAAATAACATCCCCACTTTACGTGTACAGGAGATACCCTAAAAAAAAATATTTTACGAGATTTTATTTTACCACTTTTTCGGCACAACAAATCCATATATTTACACCAAATTACAGCTCTCTAGTACTGTGCGTCTCTGAGCTAAACTGCGGACAGACGGACGGACGGACGGACGGACGGACATGGCGAAACTATAAGGGTTCCTTGTTGACTACGGAACCCTAAAAATTATGTTATACCGAAAAAGTACTTACAAAGGTTGTGGTTAATACTAAACTTGACACGTTTTTCATTCGCGGGTGCGCGGCAGTCGATTTGATAGTTCCCACAACCGACTTCGCACTAACATGAATTTTATAATTTTATGACCGGAAATTTTTGTATTTCAAGGTGTAAAATAAGACTGAGACTATTATATTATATTTTCCTACGTTTTTACTAGCATCATTCCCCTCGTCGCAAAACGAACCAGTCTTAACGTTTCAGTACCCTCACGTGCCAGACAAATCGCCGCATCAGACGACTGCGATATATGGTTAGCATTTACTATCGGATTGAAAGATTACGCTACTAATAGAAAATGGAATCAAATCATTTGTTTTATGTTTCCGAGAGCAATGGAGTCAATGTTTTAGGTGTTTGTCAAATAGAAATAGTGCATTTTACTGAAGAGCTATTTACGACTTTTCCGTATGAAAATCCCACGAATGTAACTATAAATATATTCGATTACATTATTAGACTTTGGCCGAGATAAATAGTCGTAGCTAGCAACAGCCAAGCCGAAGTCAGTGCTTAGCGACGTTCTAAGCATCCACTTCGTATTAATAGACAGTTCTTTAGTATCGACAGTCCTTTAATGTTCATACGCACTATGCGGTTACCTGCAATGCGGCTTGCCGTCCGGCTGACCGCAAGCACAATAATGTAAGTAATATTCATTTCTATGCGCTCTGCGATGCGGTTACCCGCAGACCGCTCCGGTCGCTCGGAGGGCTGCGGCCCGAGTGTCGGCCACCCGGACGGTTGCAGCTATACGCACTGTACGGCTGTCTGCAGCTGCCCGCCATTGAGTGAGTGTGTGCACGTGGTACGTCTGCTAAAAATTAGCATCGAAATCCAGTCGGCCAGCAACTTGTGGAACACCAAATTACCAGAGTAATGTACAACTTTGTCTACGTCAGTGGTTCTTGAACCGCACTATGCGGTTACCCAGAGTGAGGCTACCCGTCCGGCTGGCCGCATTCGCAACCGCATCCTGCGGTCAGCCGGATAAAAGCAAAAGCAAAAGTATAAGTATAAGTAAAAGTAAAAGTAAAAGTAAAAGTAAAAGTAAAAGTAAAAGTAAAAGTAAAAGTAAAAGTAAAAGTAAAAGTAAAAGTAAAAGTAAAAGTAAAAGTAAAAGTAAAAGTAAAAGTAAAAGTAAAAGTAAAAGTAAAAGTAAAAGTAAAAGTAAAAGTAAAAGTAAAAGTAAAAGTAAAAGTAAAAGTAAAAGTAAAAGTAAAAGTAAAAGTAAAAGTAAAAGTAAAAGTAAAAGTAAAAGTAAAAGTAAAAGTAAAAGTAAAAGTAAAAGTAAAAGTAAAAGTACAAGTAAAAGTAAAAGTAAAAGTAAAAGTAAAAGTAAAAGTAAAAGTAAAGGTAAAGGTAAAAGTAAAGGTAAAGGTAAAAGTAAAAGTAAAAGTAAAAGTAAAAGTAAAAGTAAAAGTAAAAGTAAAAGTAAAAGTAAAAGTAAAAGTAAAAGTAAAAGTAAAAGTAAAAGTAAAAGTAAAAGTAAAAGTAAAAGTAAAAGTAAAAGTAAAAGTAAAAGTAAAAGTAAAAGTAAAAGTAAAAGTAAAAGTAAAAGTAAAAGTAAAAGTAAAAGTAAAAGTAAAAGTAAAAGTAAAAGTAAAAGTAAAAGTAAAAGTAAAAGTAAAAGTAAAAGTAAAAGTAAAAGTAAAAGTAAAAGTAAAAGTAAAAGTAAAAGTAAAAGTAAAAGTAAAAGTAAAAGTAAAAGTAAAAGTAAAAGTAAAAGTAAAAGTAAAAGTAAAAGTAAAAGTAAAAGTAAAAGTAAAAGTAAAAGTAAAAGTAAAAGTAAAAGTAAAAGTAAAAGTAAAAGTAAAAGTAAAAGTAAAAGTAAAAGTAAAAGTAAAAGTAAAATGTAAAAGTAAAAGTAAAAGTAAAAGTAAAGCAAAAGCAAAAGCAAAAGCAAAAGCAAAAGCAAAAGCAAAAGCAAAAGCAAAAGCAAAAGCAAAAGCAAAAGCAAAAGCAAAAGCAAAAGCAAAAGCAAAAGCAAAAGCAAAAGCAAAAGCAAAAGCAAAAGCAAAAGCAAAAGCAAAAGCAAAAGCAAAAGCAAAAGCAAAAGCAAAAGCAAAAGCAAAAGCAAAAGCAAAAGCAAAAGCAAAAGCAAAAGCAAAAGCAAAAGCAAAAGCAAAAGCAAAAGCAAAAGAAAAGCAAAAGCAAAAGCAAAAGCAAAAGCAAAAGCAAAAGCAAAAGCAAAAGCAAAAGCAAAAGCAAAAGCAAAAGCAAAAGCAAAAGCAAAAGCAAAAGCAAAAGCAAAAGCAAAAGCAAAAGCAAAAGCAAAAGCAAAAGCAAAAGCAAAAGCAAAAGCAAAAGCAAAAGCAAAAGCAAAAGCAAAAGCAAAAGCAAAAGCAAAAGCAAAAGCAAAAGCAAAAGCAAAAGCAAAAGCAAAAGCAAAAGCAAAAGCAAAAGCAAAAGCAAAAGCAAAAGTCAAAGCAAAAGTCAAAGTCAAAGTCAAAGTCAAAGTCAAACTCAAATACAAAGTCAAAGTCAAATACAAAGTCAAAGTCAAAGTCAAAGTAAAATAAAATTGTAGGTTCTTATATTTCGACATTCGTTCAGGATGAACGAATGACGAAATGTTAGAATGGTAGAATAATAAAATGGTAGTATGGTAGGATTGAAGAATGGTAGAATGGTAGCAAATTTTACAGTAGGTAGGTAGGATGAACAAATGGTAGAATAGTAGAATAGTAGTATGGTAGAATGTTAGAATGGTAGAATAGTTAAATGGTAGAATGGTAGAATGGTAGAATTGTAGAATGGTAGAATGGTAGAATGTTAGAATGGTAGAATGGTAGAATGGTAGAATGGTAGAATGGTAGAATGGTAGAATGGTAGAATGGTAGAATGGTAGAATTGTTGAATAGTAGAATGATAGAATGGTATGATGGTAGCAAATTTCACACTAGATAGGTAGGATGAACGAATGACCAAATTTTAGAATGGTAAAATGGTAGAATAGTAGAATGGTAGTATGCTCTAAGTCGTGTCATTAGGGCTTAAACGAAAATCGGACTAAGAATCGCATTAAATGCAACTCACGCATCGCCAATGCACTCCCAGTCATACATACCTTAAGCTCGGAAGCTCGGCTTTACGCTAATTTGGATTCGTTCCAGTTAAGGCCGATACAAACGTTGCGTTGGCTCTTTTAGAAAAAGTAAAGGCAAATGAAGATAAGTTCCGTAGAGAGGAAATAAAGGAATTTCCGTAGATTATATCCGCACTTTTATAACCTCGTTTGCATTTCAGGAAATAGGTGTTTATTAGCATATTGACTGCAATTAACGTTATCTTTGCCGTGGTTCTATAGGGACGCGACATTTTTATCAATATACGTGTATTCAGAGTAGCTTTTGGGAAAACAATCAAAAGTCGAGTAGGTCAGATTTCAGATTTGTTTTAAAAAATTTACTTCTCTTCGTCTAGTCTTTTGCGTATGAGGCATGATGTCTTAAATTTTTATAATATTATCAAACAAACTGAAGAGAATGATGACTGCTGCACTGCGTGTCGCGGGTTCGGTTTCCGCATGGAACAAAAGTCGTTTCAGGTATGTGACTTCAACTGTTTGTAAATGTATCTGTGCCCCACACTAGGAATTTCGAAAGTTCCTGGTGTGCCCCACACACAGTTTAAAATAGTTAAAAAAATTCTTAAAGTAGTTGAAGCAACTCAATGTTTTCTTTCTTAGAGTCGGTCTCATTTAATAATATATGTTTATTTGGTGTGTTTTAACGCGCGCAAAATTATTATTTGTCAGACATACTTATTTATCGTATACAGTCGATATAATGTAGTTGAATGAAAGTAACTTCATTCATTCAACACATTTATTCAACAAGGTATGGACTTATAAACTCATCAAAAATATTTTATATTTGGTCTTCTCTTTTTCTCATATATGCAAAAATTATGTTGTAGAATTTTTAATATTACTGGTTGGTAGGAATTTGATGATTTTATCACGATAAAACTGAGTTTTGAAATTTTTGTTTGCGATTCTTTTAATATTTTAATACAATTGGACTAACAGAACTATTTCAACTTAGTTGTCTACTTCAAGACTATTCCGTTACATAATAGTTTCCATATTCAAATCATAGTAGTTCATTAAAAAATAGTTTTCCCGAAATATTCGCAAACATTCGCATCGATTTATGCGGATGCGAATGCGAATATCAAAAAAACTGATTTATCTGTTGTTAATGCATCCATAAACAACAACAGACGCCTGTTCCCGACACCACCCAAAAAATGAAAATTTGTAAATTAAACCTGAACACTACGCCTATCAGATGTGAGTTTTCCCGATAAGAATTTACAGATACTGAGTCTTAAGCTGATGACCATTTTTATTATCTTTTTTATACGCTGTTCGAGTTCAAAAACTCATGTTCCCTTTTTTACGAGCTCTTTACAAATGAGTTAAAACAAAACAGAACTCTCCGACAGGAATTAAATAAGTACTATAAGTTTTAACAATTTTTTATAATAGAAGGTACAGAGAAATTTTATTTAGCTTTAAACGACACACAGATAATATTTAATTTCCTTCGCAGCCATCTAAAAATAACAAAACGAATAAGAGTCGCAAACAGACGGTACCGTTCGTATTATTGCATTATATCTCATAAGGCGCTATGAAAACAGAGCGACTCGCAAAAGATTTACTAATAAACTAGCTTCTGCCAGCGACTTCGTACGCGGAACCTGTTGCTTATGCCAGCGACAATGGGGTCGTCAAAATCGAAGATCTGAAACGTCTGATGTCGAATTCTTAGAGCCTGGGGACGGGAAAACAACGGGACGCGCATGACGATTCCAGACGTTCCAGATCTTTCATTTTTGTAAGCCAACAGGAAATGCCCATCAGACTAAACAACTCTTGCTAAGATGTTATTCATATACCTATATGTTTTAGTGTAGCTGGGCTCTTGGAATTCCACATCAGTTGTTCCAGATCTCAATTTTCATACGTCAACAGAGAGTGCTCATTAGGCTGGACAACTCTTGCTAAGACGTCATTCCTATATATTTTATAGTATAGCTGGGCTCTTGGAGTTCCACATCAGGTGTTCCAGATCTTCAGTTTTTATACGACAACAGGGAGTGCTCATCAGGCTGGACAACTCTTGCTGAGACGTCATTACTGTATATGTAATAGTGTAGCTGGGCTCTTGGAGTTCCACATCAGGTGTTCCATATCTTCAAATTTATTTTCTCAGCAGAAAATGCTCATCACGCGAAACAATTTTTGCTATGGCGCTATTTTTGTATCTCTTATAGTTTAGCTGATCTATTGCAGTTCTGCATTAGGTGTTCAAGTTTCCAAGATAAATTATAGCCTATCATTATGTTGCCCAGACTTAATAGCTATACAACAAAAAAAAAAAACAATCAAATCCGTCCAGTAGTTCCGAAGATTAGCGTGTCTGGAGTAACTTCTCCCGTTTTCCTAACATTTCCCTTCACTGCTCTGCTCCTATTGATTGTAGCGTGATGAAAAGTATACTATAACTAGCGCAGGGGTATGACAAATAATTGTACCAAGTTTCGTCAAAATCCGTCGAGTAGTTTTTGTTTCTATAACGGTTATACAGACAGACAGACAGACAGACAATAATTTTATTAATTACATTTTTGGCATCAGTATCGATCCTTAATCACCCCCTGATAGTTATTTTGGAAATATATTTCATGTACAAAATTGACCTCTCTACAGATTTATTATAAGTATAGATAGATAGAAGATAGATAGATACATAGAAGATGTAATCATTAGAAATAACCTGCAAGAAAATGTATTTTTGATGACGAACTTTATAGTTATAAAATATTTTCCTGAAACCTATAATTTTCTTGGAAAAGTTATTTCAGCTTAGCAACCTTGAGTGGCATGTGGATATTGTGGATGTTGGACTTGGAACGTGTTACCGTAATATGATATGATAAGCAAAGTAGATCAAACCTTGAAGGATATAAACCTTGAAACTACTAAGAAAACAGAGTTATTACATCAATATTAATTAGCCTACCGAAACTCGTTCCTGTATACATTATATTATAACTACGTTATAGATGAATCTAAATCTCTTGACGAGTTCATTTGTGGAGGCTGACTACCTTAACATATAATAAAATCGTAGAGCTGTCATTCCTGTACATTGAATATTTTTTTCTTTTTGTATTTTTTTCGAGATGAGGGATCGATTCTGATGCCAAATCAACTTTTTTTTTTCGAATTTTTTTATGTTTTTTTTGAGTTGATCTATCTCCGAAACTACTGTAAAGTTGTCGATCAAATTTTCCTCAAATATTCCTAATAATATGCTTCTGTTAATAGGCTATGTATTATTACGCTATTTGCCCTGGGAGATAAGCAATTTTGAATTTTGTTGTTTTTAAATGTTTGTTGGGAGTTGGAAGCTATTAAATGTTATGAAAAATATCTAGTTTTAATTCCGCGACAAAAATCCAGGCTTGTTGCAAGATGCAATCCCACCCTATGCAATCATGCATAATATGCACATGCAGCAAAGGACCCACCCTCCCGCCCACATGCATATGCACAAGTGCAAGAAACAGAAAAACATGCCATGCAATCAAACCTATACTCGACACGTGTTTCGCCCCTCCACGGGGCATCCTCAGGAGATGTTGACTCGACAAGCGCTCGGCCTCGAATGAGCCAGTTTGACAGCTCTCGCCTCTTTATATAGCGTGGTGATGACGCATTAGTAACGGTCGATACAACCGTTATAAAGACGTTTGTATCGATCTACCTGTAATCATACTTAAAAGAGGTGATGTAATTAAGTTTGTTTGTTCATTCAACAGTGTATTATTATTATTATTATGTTTAGAGATTTCTAACTGCTCCAACACACACAACCGGAAGTTTTTATCACAAACATGGAGAATCTTATACGTGTTATTGTCGCTTAAGGAATGGCCGGTATCGATTAAATGTTTTGCGAAATGTGATTTGTCTGGATGGCCATTCCTATAAGCGGCAACATGCTCCCTATATCTAACCTCGAAATTACGGCCTGTCTGACCCACATAGACCCCGTTGCAATCGTTGCATACTAATTTATAAACACCGGATTTTTTTGAATTTTCTAATTTATCTTTACCGTTACAAAGATTACGTAAGTTGTGATCTGATCGAAAAGTAACGAAAACATTGTGTTTTTTAAGAATATTCGCGATTTTATCGGAAATGGGGCCTATGTAAGACAGACTACCGACATACTTGTCAATTCGTTCGGGGGTACATGCATAAAGTAGTGAGCGAACCCTGTCATTCTGTTTTTTCTGAATTATATTATCGATAACTTGTTTTGAATACCCGTTTGAAATCGCGATTTGATATATTATTTTAAGTTCTTTGACGTAATTATCCGTGGACAGTGGGACTGACATTAAACGATGGACATAGCTGCGGAAGGCTGCTAGTTTGTGTTGTGATGGGTGACATGAGGAGGCGGGAATTGTTGTGTCGGTGTGAGTGGGTTTTCGATAAATTTGGAAATCGAGTTTGTTATTAACTCTAGTGATTGTTAGATCCAAAAAATTGAGGGATTGGTTGGATTCTAATTCTAATTTGAATTTAATTTTGGGGTGGAAAGTGTTAAGTTTATTAACAAAAATGTCTAATTGACGAATAGTACCCGTCCAACAGATAATTACGTCATCCACGTATCTATAATAAAACAGAATACGTAAGCAATTATTTACAAATATTCCATTTGAAGAGTGCTTACGTATTTTGGGGAACCATTTGGAGAGACAACGTTTACATCCTGGAGAAATGCATGACCTTCTTGACCTCACGCGTATTTGCATGCAACAAAATTATTTTCGTTTCAATAACGAATATTTTCGCCAAAAAGAGGGGTTAGCAATGGGATCACCTTTAAGTCCTTTAATGGCGGAAATATTTATGGACTACTTTGAATGTAAATATGTGGTGGGCCAGCCCAACATTCTGTTTTATTATAGATACGTGGATGACGTAATTATCTGTTGGACGGGTACTATTCGTCAATTAGACATTTTTGTTAATAAACTTAACACTTTCCACCCCAAAATTAAATTCAAATTAGAATTAGAATCCAACCAATCCCTCAATTTTTTGGATCTAACAATCACTAGAGTTAATAACAAACTCGATTTCCAAATTTATCGAAAACCCACTCACACCGACACAACAATTCCCGCCTCCTCATGTCACCCATCACAACACAAACTAGCAGCCTTCCGCAGCTATGTCCATCGTTTAATGTCAGTCCCACTGTCCACGGATAATTACGTCAAAGAACTTAAAATAATATATCAAATCGCGATTTCAAACGGGTATTCAAAACAAGTTATTGATAATATAATTCAGAAAAAACAGAATGACAGGGTTCGCTCACTACTTTATGCATGTACCCCCGAACGAATTGACAAGTATGTCGGTAGTCTGTCTTACATAGGCCCCATTTCCGATAAAATCGCGAATATTCTTAAAAAACACAATGTTTTCGTTACTTTTCGATCAGATCACAACTTACGTAATCTTTGTAACGGTAAAGATAAATTAGAAAATTCAAAAAAATCCGGTGTTTATAAATTAGTATGCAACGATTGCAACGGGGTCTATGTGGGTCAGACAGGCCGTAATTTCGAGGTTAGATATAGGGAGCATGTTGCCGCTTATAGGAATGGCCATCCAGACAAATCACATTTCGCAAAACATTTAATCGATACCGGCCATTCCTTAAGCGACAATAACACGTATAAGATTCTCCATGTTTGTGATAAAAACTTCCGGTTGTGTGTGTTGGAGCAGTTAGAAATCTCTAAACATAATAATAATAATAATACACTGTTGAATGAACAAACAAACTTAATTACATCACCTCTTTTAAGTATGATTACAGGTAGATCGATACAAACGTCTTTATAACGGTTGTATCGACCGTTACTAATGCGTCATCACCACGCTATATAAAGAGGCGAGAGCTGTCAAACTGGCTCATTCGAGGCCGAGCGCTTGTCGAGTCAACATCTCCTGAGGATGCCCCGTGGAGGGGCGAAACACGTGTCGAGTATAGGTTTGATTGCATGGCATGTTTTTCTGTTTCTTGCACTTGTGCATATGCATGTGGGCGGGAGGGTGGGTCCTTTGCTGCATGTGCATATGCATGATTGCATAGGGTGGGATTGCATCCTGCAACAAGCCTGGATTTTTGTCGCGGAATTAAAACTAGATATTTTTCATAACATTTAATGTCATGGATTTCCGCAAAGTAACGCCTGATTCCATAATTTAGTTGGAAGCTAAACCACTGGATATTATTTATTCAATTTTTCCTCAAATATTCCTTAAATAGCTCTTCAATTAATAGGATATGTATAATTACGCTATTCCCCTTGGGGGATTAGCAATGTTATAATATGTTGATTTTCAGTCATTGTTGACATTTGTATAAGAACCGCTATTTGAAATCTACTGTCAGCGAACCAGCCAGTCTGGTTGGTAACCCGCTTGACTTTCGTGCAATAGGTCTCAAGATCAAATCTTGAAATTTTCTTTTTCACTTTTTGTTTCTTTTTTTTTTTGTTTTTATAAATAATAAAAATTATAAAAAAATGCATACTTTTATCTCAATATTATTCGCAATTTTAATTTATTACTATTTTTTTTCAATAGTTCTTTAGGATATACCTATTTACGCTGATTTAAATTGTAGGTAGTAGGTAAGTTAGATATTTTTTTAAATTGTAATTGTTTCGAGGTGTAAGAATTTTAAAGATTCGAAAACAATCAGTGTTTCTATTATTTTGTGTTTATTTATGTTTTGAATTGGTGCTCAAACCAGTGTATAGATTTTGTTTTAAACGACGACAAGTTGTACTCATCGAGTTAAATAATTATCTATTTTTAAGAATCACGCGGTATGCTAAAGGGAGAAGAGCAATGCTATGGTTCGTTTAATTTCGTTAACAAATTGCAGCGATACTGTAAATTGACCAAAAAATGATAGTCTAATGTTTAAGATAAAGATAAACACGGATCTTTGAAATTAGTGTCGCTCAAATGGTCAAAGGATGTTTCCTATGCAAACTATGTACTTACCTATAACATTATTGATCTAAACTAATAGGTACCTATTATAAATGCAAGTATGTTTGTTTTTTACCTCTTCACGCATTACTCCCTATTACTGAATCGATCGTCCCAAAATTTAGCATATACGTTGTCAGGAGTATAAACACGGATAATCGGATATAGGGTATTTTTCATCCCGATTAACAGAAGAGAGCTGTTGCCGAGAAAACAATTACGTTCATATTCCAGATGGCGCCACTTACACGATCCGTTTTGTTTCTCAAATTCTAAATTAACGCAAGCGAAGCCGCGGGCAAACACTAGTCTTAGAATATATGCAAAAACCATTTCGACCTAAAGAACATAAATCATTAAACCTGGCGACAGAAATAGTAAAAACAGTGTCTAAGGTCCTGGGTCTCATTTACTAATGAGACCCAGTAGTAATGCTGTGTACTTGTAGAGATAAGACAGACAGTACCTCCTGTACCGTCATATAAGATGTTAGTATTCAGCTGCATCCGATAAGACGCAAAACACACAATTTCAAACCTACCAATTTGCTACTAAACTTGATGAAATTAATCCTACATGATAATGATAGCGATCTTTTATAATATTATGATCTATCTTTTCTATTAAGGTCTTCCATAATTCTATCTAAACTTCTACACAAAATGTTATATTACAACAAATCGTCCAGAAATCGTTCATGTTTTCATAGACATAAAAAGTAACATTGTATTGTATAACGGGCTGGTATCCGCAACTCCACGTCATATGCGCGTATTTTGCGTGCGGAAAAGTAACATTTATAAGGATCTTATTTACCAGTCTTGTTTAAGAATTGGCGGAAAATTATATAGGTACTCGTATTTTGCATAAAATTAATTAGGAATGAAATTAACATTAAATTACCAAATCCATAAAATTAATATTTATATCCTCATTTCGTCAAGTAGTCCATCGGAATGTGAAAATAATTCAGCACTATGTAATACACTCATGGAAATGAAAATTGCAAGCGGGTGAACGTTAGATTGTTATCTCCCAATGCTTAGTTGTCTATGTTTTGAAAATAAATGTAATTAGCTAAGTAACAGTTGTATAAGTGAAATAATACCGAAGCTATGAAATTCGTAATACCTTTGACAACCCAATGCCGTAAATAATTACCAAAATATTGTTATACCTGAGGGACGCTAGACTCACGCCTGTTTTAAGATGCCCAGGTTTTATGTAGGTGCAGGTGGAAACTCTTATAACCTCAATTTTTGGTATAACAAGTGAAACCCTACACGAAAGCCAAGCGAGGTACGCATAAAAGTGTTGTATTTCTGAGAATAAAAGGTTTAACAATTTTACAAGCGCTCGTAAATATGGTGGATGCGTAATAAAGTCAATTTATGAAGTTTATTATTCAAGTATTTTATAGCGGTCTGCGGTAAATGTATTTATAGACAGATTATTATAATAAGCACTATTCTTCGTTCTTATACTTAAAAAGAAAAACGGATTTGGCTGTAAAAATGCTTTAATATTTAAGTACAGGAGTATGTTAAGCTTTGAATAGGCTCGATGATATTATTATGTGATATTATCCAGGGGTGACATTACCGACAAGTGAATGTAAGCTTCTGAATAAATAAATAGAGGGAACTTTAGCTTTCTTACCAATTTCATTTTATCTAGGTACAAGCTTATTCATATATCAGAGGCCTTATCATGAATTCCCAATTTTTGTGACGTGACGTGTAAATTAGAACTTGCATTAATTTCAAGGAAAAAATGAGTTCCTTCTTCATACTTACACTAGAGGCGCTGTTCCATTTTTCCAAACAAGAAACGCAGTAAATGCTTCAAGTACGCTGTAAATAAAATACTGAAATCTTGTAATCGAACTACTGTACCTACCCTTAGCACGAATTTTCACTCTTTTACTTTACAGCGTCTTTCCAGTATTTACAGCGTTTCTTGTATGAAAAAACACAAAAAAACGATAATAGTTATTTGTTATGCAAGGCTGCAAAGTTGATTTTTGGCGCGAGTACTTGAATTGAAAACTGAGCGAGCGAAGGATTCTAAGATTGAACCGCGAGAGAAACGAGCGGTTCAAATATAGAATCCTGAGCGATGCGAAGTTTTCAAAGGTACGAGACGCAGAAAAACTTTGCTGCCGAGTGCAACACACAACTTTTCACCTCACACAGCGAGGAAATGTAGTGGGGGCGACTCGCCTGCCAGTGTAGAAAAGTAGAAAACAATTGAATACAAGACGTGTTCGAATTTTAAACAACACTTTGTGCTCTAGAGCACAAAATGGAGTTTTGCGCTCAGATTTTGAATGAGAAATAGAATCTTTCCGAGCGGGTGAGGTGAAAAATTACTTTTCTTTCGGAAGTCGGTGGCTTTGTTTTTTTTTTATTTCATTCAGTTATGGCCACCGACTTCCGAAAGAAAAGTTATTTTATCGTTTTTTTGTGTTTGGTTTTGAAGTCGGTTCCCTTTTTTTTTAAAAAGTTTTTTTATTTTTCCCTTTTTAGTTGCGATATTCAACAAAAATCTTCATAAAATCGGCTTCTTTGCAAACAAAACGGATCTCTGCGAGCAACTTCACGAGATATCCATTATTGTTATATACTCAAACTTTCCCCAGAATGTAACAAACACTTTTCTGAAAACTGCATCAAAATCGGTTCAGCCAAACGCGAGATAATCGCGGACAAACATGCAATCGTCCCTGAAAATCTACGATCCAAGTAAGCAAAACGGATCCACGCGGGCAACGTCACGGGATATCTATTAGTATTATATACTAAAACCTTCTCCAGAATGTAACAAACACTTTCCTGAAAACTGCATCAAAATCGGTTCAGCTAAACGCGAGATAATCGCGGACAAACATGCAATCGTCCCTGAAAATCTACGATCCAAGTAAGCAAAACGGATCCACGCGGGCAACGTCACGGGATATCTATTAGTGTTATATACTAAAACCTTCTCCAGAATGTAGAGAACACTTTCCTGAAAACTGCATCAAAATCCGTTCAGCCAATCGCGAGATAATCGCGGACAAACATACATACATACATACATACATACATACATACATACATACATACATACATACATACATACATACATACATACATACATACATACATACAGGTCGAACTGAGAACCTACTTTTTTTTTTGAAGTCGGTTAAAAATGGAACAGCGCCTCTGGTGTGTGCTAAGAAGGAACTAATTTTTTCCTTGAAAATTGTCAATTTGAAATTGTCAAAGTTCCAGTTTACGTCTCAAATACTGAAAACTCGTGCTAAGGGTACTGGTGTGATGTGGTTTCCTTAATCTTTAAAAATATTTATAAAACTAAACGTGATTGCCACGTTAAATTATTTAAACCACGCTTAAGACTTGTCAGTTTCATCACTGTTTAGATGAACTCAGTTCATCTAAACGAAGCTCAGACTCAAAGGTAAAACTTGCCTTTTTATTAGTAAGCAATTTACGACACCCACAATCCAAAAAAAAAACACAAGTCACTTGGCAAAAAACCGACGGCCAAAGACCAATGTAAAAAGGTACAATTCCGAGACGGGCCGCAGACTGCAACCGCAGGCGACACTGTGGCTACCGGCTGCGGTTACCGCAATGCTGCCTGCGGTCGCTATTCCAACTGCGGCTGCATGCCGTGGCTGCACAATGCACAGAACCGTGCCTCAGTTGTTCCAATAGCTTCATGCGAGACAGAATGTTAGATAACGCTACCGATAGTGTACTAATGTGTCTTTTACTAGAAGAGGAAGATGATGATGACTTGTTGTTATTACCGTTATATGCCAAAAGAAAAAGAAAAGCACCTCATCTTTTTTTTTAAAGTCGAACCAAAGAAGGAAGTTATTCTATTAAGAACTGGATGACCAGCTACAATGTTAATAAGTTTTTCTTCATCGTCATCCGAAAAAGTCGACATTATACGTGTGAAGTCTCTGCGGTTCGCGACACGACTTGCGCTGCAGTCTGCGGTCGCTGCGCGCCGCGGCCGCACGCTGCGCGTTGCGTCTGCAGGCAGCAGTGTTGCCGCGCTTGGAATCAATTTCATAGATGTTCATAGAAACAAGTGTTGTCGATTGCAGTTTGCTGTTGCAGTTTGCGGTCTGCGGCCCGTCTCGGAATTGTACCTTAATGCGACCAAAACACATAAAATGGACGACGACCAAATAAATCTAAAGACCACAATCCATTTTACCAGCAGCGACCACACGGCATGAAACCCTGAATACATTCCGTTTTTAATTAACCCCTTAAAATAATTAAAACCTCGTAATTAAAACGTGAAAGGCCATGAAATCGTATAAAAATGTATTTTTGTTTCGTATCATTTAACTTGGAGTGCTGCACTGTAAAATAAAAGGATAGTATCCGTGTGGGATTTAATTAAATAGTTTAATTACATTTTAGAGTGGCCACTCGGAGTCGCATCTCCACTGGATTCTGTCCAAGATATTAGATGTAGCGAAAAGTAGTCATGGTTAAATAAAGTCCTAAGATCGTTCTATGGATGAGTGACCACCCGTATGTACCTGAATCACCTCGAGTTTCCTCTATAATAACATTCTAAGTCCAAGCTCTGCTGATATTTTATAGATCTTTGACAGTCGGTACAGTCAACTTTTCAAAGGCGATCATTATTTTTGATCCGTATTATTTGTAATTTGTAATCTTTTCAACTGAAATTTCTCCATGTAAATTAGGTATGCCGCTAGATGGCGCTATACATAATGCTCAAAAATATTAGCACGATTCCAACATGACAGTTTGAAATTTGAAACCAAGTTCTGTCCTAACGGGATGCTAATTCACTTATGTTAATTAAGTTTTGATAATTTAACAATCGTGTCTGTTAAATTACGCTCCGTAATTTGAAACCGCTGGGAATTTTCATAATTGAATTTGAGAAACAACTGTTATTCGCGGTGTTGTCCTTTCTGCGGAAGGAGAAACGTGTTAAAAATTTAAAATAGTCTTCGCAATTTTTATACTTACTTTTTACTCCTTCCCTTATAATTTGTTTGTTTATTCATTATTATACCTACACTGCATTATAACTGGGCCCGATTTTATCTAGGACAGATAAAACATACCAACCCTGATAATATATTATTATGTAGGTAGTTGGTTAAGGCTTCGTAAGAAATGACAAGCTCAGAACCAGTTGATGTGGCGATACTTAGGTACCTAGTATTAAAATTATAATGAACGTTTTTCGATATAAATTATGAAGGTTGACAAAAAAAAGAAAACTCTCTAAGTTCGACATCTGGCTTGGCGTATAAAGCCATGGCCAAGGAAGTAGGTACGAAGTACGAAGTTTTGGCCCAATGATGACCAAGGTTAGGAAAATATTCAGAGTAATTCACAAAAACCTGGGTCAACGAAAACTCCTGGATAAAAATAACAAAAAATCCTCATATTTTCATGTTCTTTATATCCGAGGCTTTCTCTCACTACAATATTTTGACACGGTGTTACACTGGCTGGGCTCAGTATCATCACGGCGGTGCTTCGTTATCAGCAGTCCGAGCAGTGACAGTAATCTTATAATTAATTAAATCCCCAGTCGCCGCGCCTCGTGAATAATAATAAGCTACGCTTCGGACAGGATGGGGTGTGGTCCGTATGCCAGCGAGGAGTGTAGTTTAAGTTTCATCAGAGTAAAAATGACACTCCTGAAACTTCTGGTTTAGGTCATTGACGCACGAGATATTATTCTCACATGTGTGCGCAGGCTCAGATAAATTGTTCTTCCCTCATTCTCATAGTCCGATAAGCAGAAATCCGACACAAATGTGAAGACAGTAGCAATAATATGTCATAGTGAGTCGTTGTAGATGAGTACGTTGACGAAACTATGGTTTGTAGATCGCTCGCCAGCCAAAAAAGTTAAGAACCGCTACTTTAGAGCATAAAATTGAGAATATTTTATGATAAATTGATTTGTTATTAAATAGCTTATGCTAGCGTATGCATTAATGCATGTACAGTCAGGTTCAAAAATGAATTATAAACTTCTCAAAGCAATAGACTGACGCTTCACTTTGACTTACGACCTTTTGTTATAAGTTGTTTTATTACTATACATATCAAATTAACTTTTGATGTAGTTCATAATTTCAACTGTTAATCTACAAGTAATGCTGGCGCAATGGTAATCGTGCTCGGATAGAACATCTGTTCGTTCGAATGCGGAGGATCGAATCCCACTTTTTTTCCCAAATACTTTATTTTTTTTTTTTTTAATAATTACTTTATTCTTTTTGTTATTTTTAATAAATTTTTTAGTAGGAATTTGATAATTAAAATTGATTTTTGTGTAACTACTAATATAAGTCATTAGTGTTGTGGGTCGTTCGTTATAATCACAGATATAGGTCTATCTATATCTATGGTTAAGTTTAATAAAGTTTTGTAGGTAGATCGTAGAAAAAAAAAAGTGAATTATTTCGATTTGTGCGGTAGGCATAACTATGTTATCTCGTTTTGAGTCTCCTAATTGAACGTTGTTGATTCTTGGTTATTTTGTGTGACTATGTAAACAGCATATAAGTGTTACACTGTCCTGTGGTTTTGCAGTGAAATATTAACAATTGGATTTATATAAATATGGAGGGCGAACATTAAAGCCCTGTATAAATATGTGGATTACACTTAAAACAAATATCAAATGAAACCAGACTAAGTGTGAGTATTAACATTTAAATTTTGATCATTCCACATGTTAATAATTATATTTTTATAAATAAGGTTTCCTATTCAAAAGTATTTGTTAAAAGTAAAAAAAGTGATTGATACTTAGTATGTGGTTTTAAAGTTTTTTCTTAGTAGTAAAATAGATCAACAGCTGTTTTTGCATAAATAATATAATAGTATTCTATGTTTTATTCCAGTGACGAAATACTATGAGTCTGTGGGATGAGATATGGCATGATGATGAGATGAGTTGTTAAGAATAAACAGGGACGTCAGGGACGTCCGGGAATGGTGAATGAATACGAAGGAAAATGGTTTCCATATAACTAATTCAACACAAAATTAATAACCGTTCATCGTGTACTCAACATTGAAGGCATCAACGACTATCAACTAAAAACTGTTATGTTTAAAGGAATAAAAAAAACGTTAAGATTGTCTCGAGGACCTTTTATTGATATAAATTTTGTTTATTTATTGTAAATAGACTGAAAACGTAAACATCATTTGATAACTTATTATTCAAGGATTAAGAATTGAGGTATGGTTTCAAACATCTTTTCGTAAAGAAAACGATCCTTAAACTTACCTCAATAACTTGTAACAGGGTATTTTTTATATATGTAGTTTGGATATTTTTTTCCGTGGTTCTATTTCAGAAGTAGAACACATTTCCATAATATAACTTTATTTCACTAAATCGAATTTGGTGAAACTGAAGAAACTTACACCGCGGTACTGGAACGCAAAGGGCAACTGGCCCTTTGCGTTCCAGGGCCGCTATGCCCCGTTACTGTTACAAAATAATCGCCTTTTAGCATAGCAGCCCTGGAGCGCAAAGGGCCAGTTGCCCTTTGCGTTCCAGTACCGCGGTGTCAAAAAATTTTTGTTATTGAGCATAACAAGTTTCTTCAGTTCACCAAATTCAATTTAGTGAAAAAAAGTTATATTATGGAAATGTGTCTTGAGCGTAAAGGTCAATTGGCCCTTTGCATTCCAGGGCCTAAGATAATCTGTCTGAGTCAGAATAACCCAAGTCACGAGCTCACTTCGCTCGTTCTTGCGGACCCGGAAGGCAAAAGGCAACTGCTCTTTTGTGTTCCAGGGCCTACCTAACATGTCCGAGTCGGGATGACCCAAATAGCGAGCTCGCCTTCCTCGGTTTTGCGGCACTGGAACGCAAAAAGGCAACTGGCCCTTTGCGTTTCATGGCCGCGGTGCCTTGGTACTGTTTCCAAATAAACGGCTTTAATAATGATAACTTTGTTAAAAATGTCCGCAATGTATAAAAATACCCTGTAATTGCTAATTAGCTTATAATAATACGTAAGTTACCCTTGTTAAAACCACTTATTTTAATTTGAAGAGAATAATAATGTTTTTATTTTGAATTTTTAAATTTTCTTATTTATTGTTTTATATTACTTATATTAATTTTAATAATTTCATAATTTTGTTTAATTAATAAAAATTGCATCTATGATTTTCGACATCTATTTCACATTATATCCAGGTCGAGTAATAATATTCATAATTTTAGCAGTTTTATAACTTTAAACATAGAATTATAATAATTTCAACTAAAATATATTAATATTGTTATTACATGTTTTTTTTATTATAAACCCTGTAGGTAATAAATTATCGTCATTAGTAAAAATTTAAAACGAAATAAAATGACAATATGTAGTACTAGACTAACGAAACGAGTAAAAATATTTGACTAACAAAAACAGATGGTGACCATTGCATTACTTTCATTAGTAATGATCTAACATTAAGATTGTGCCGATAGCGTGGGTTCACGATCAATGAAGTTTGAGTTCGAATCTTAACTTTTGAAATGTCAGTTGATTTTATGATAATATTTTTAATAAATAACTTATTTATTTTTATTTTGTTTTAACGCTTATTTATTTTTAAATAAGTTATATATTAGTTATTGAATTAAGTATTATTTTTGTGTTTACATTAATTTTTGCTTGCATTTTGAGAATATTTAACAATACCGTTATAATTATATTAAATCACACGACACTAACCAACAAATACAAGAAAAAACACACGGAAATTCCAAACAAACGCAATAAAATTTGTGTGTTAAAAATTATAATTTTTAACAATCGAGTAAAAACCCACAAAAAGTCTATCAACTGCTGCGTGATATTTGAACTCGCACCTCTTTCGACTAACGCATTTATGTCCTAAATGCCAAAACCACTGAGCCAACTGGACTCATATTTAGACGTTGAAATTATGAACTTAATAGTTGAAGGATTATTGTGTATCTCGAAAGTAGAAGGTCATAAGTCACACTAAACGTTAAGCAATTTCTTTGATAGCGTACGCATGGAATTTTGATCGCCACTGTACAGGCAATTAACGACAGTGGGTGGAACATGGGGCCCGTTGTTTATGAAATACAAAAGAATCCGTATATCTTGCAGAAGTCTCTCTATTCCGAAGGTTTTAGTGATCAACTTCACAAATTCTCAAGAAAACCTATAACATAATTATTATTCTCGTCGCTTTCACTGTGACCACATCCCCATTTCTTATACGACACACGCGTAATGTTGCGTACGAAACAGCATGTTAACAGCTGCTGTACTACCTACCCGTGCAAGCTTCACTTTACTGACTTTTATTTGACTTTTATTCTACTACTTAAAAACACTAGTTTCGCTTAGGTACTAATTATTTGTTACGTGCGGACGTAACAAATATTTGTGTAAGATCTTAGATTTGAAGTTTAGTTGTTCCGGGTCTGGCTATATGTGAGTTTCAATTCAATGTTTGTAAACGCACCCACAATACAAGAGAAATTCTTATATAGTGATAATTGGTACAAATACATTGTATTTATTTTGTAAATTCTTTATTTATTCTTCCAAATCAATTACATCCCCTTCAAAGTAATCCCCTCCCGATGCAATACACTTACGTATGCCAACGGATTTTCCAATCTTCGAAACACTGATTGTTGTCACTTTCCGGGATAGCCTTCAGTTCCGTCTTCGCTGCGGCTTGAATCTCTTCTACGGATATGGGTTGAGTATTTGGCGAAATGATCACGAATTACGAGTGCAGTATGGGATGGTGCAGACAGTACAAAAAATCTAAAAAAAAAATCTCCCAATCCTTCAACTCACGCAGATGTCACCTTATTTTTTGGACACAGCATGTATTTATCGGGAACATAATCGTGTTGTGAGTGACACAAGTGACAATGGCAGTAGCGTCAAACGTAAAAAAAAACGAACAAGAAAGAGGGTAGTCCGTTTTGTCTGCTCATATACTTCCACCCGCAATAACTTCAGTTCGTCCGTGATCATGTAGTTTGCAACAGTGCCGAAATATCGGAAAGTCAGAACAAATAATGAAATGGTAAGTTTCCTTTCAATATTCTAATAACAACACAAAAAATGACAGGTGACCTAGCAATTTTACATACTGCTCACAACTAGGTACCACAATCTTTTGTGAAACAGTATAATTTTTTTCGGTAAATTGTGTAGACAGTGCTGGGTCGTGGAGCTCAGATCCCTATAAAACAATCTTGTTATACTGGAAGCCGACCCCAACATAATTTGGAAAAGCCTCAGTGGGTGGTGATCAATATTCTTTGAATAACGTCTAATAGTAATCGTAAATTACTCTCTAATCAGACCGTAAAATTAGTGAATGCCAAGCTCCATAGCTTTACTCATCGCCGCAAGGTTGCCTGCCTGTCGGTCTTCTACAGATTGTACTTCGGTGAGTGTGCCCAAGAACTCCACGACCTCATCCCACCAGCCCCCTTCTATTATCGCACATCTAGACGCACGGCAAATTACCATCCTTACCTCATTGCTATACCACCAATTTGCACGAAGCGTTTCCAAACGTCTTTCAGCGAAGGAGTGGAACGCTCTGTCTGCGTCTGTGTTTCCGAACACGTACATGTACAACCCTAATCTCTTCAAAGTTAGAGTGAACAGGCTTCTTCTGGGTAAGCTCAGGGCCGGATTAACCATCTCGAGGCCCCTAGGCACAGCTCGTTTCGGGCCCTCCCTTTTTCATACAACAACAACGCATAATAGACCCTGATACCATTTTGCCCTGTCAATAATACCCACACTTGAGTAGCTGATTTCAAATTAATTTAAAAGTCATTTAATAAGCGATCATTTAAATATAAAGATTAGATTATACTACTTAATAAATTAGTGTCCGACCGAAACTGATTTTTCAGCCGAAACCGAAACCGAAACCGAACTTTCGGCCTTGCCTCAGTTTCGGTCGAAACCGAAACCGAAACCGAAACTTTTTAACACATTTAAAATTTCGAATCATTTTCTTTTTTTTAACATTTATTAACACATAAGAAATGAAGGATTAAATTTTTCAACTGAGCGTGGATGACTAGGTATATCCTTAACTATGAGGAATATCGAAAAACGTTGAATGGAGTCTCGAGACCGATTTTGACGATATCTAAAACTGCATCATTGGATTTTAGAAAAATCAATAATCCTGGCCAAGAATCGAAACCGCTGATTTTGGAAAAAAAATCACACCTTGTATTATTTTACCATTCAACAGTGTCGCTAATAAGGACAAAATTCTGGAAAGTAATGATATACAAAAACTTATGGAATTAGCAGATTTTTAAGAAATTGCTATTTTCCTATGTTATTCAACGTCTACTAAGCCATAATCTATTATAAATAATAAAAAAATAATTGTTTTCAATGTTTCAATGGACTTGAAGTCTTAACAATCGCACTATATTCAGCGATACGAAATTACTGAGTTGAAAAAAATACAAAATTAAAAAAAACCGTTAACTTATATTTCGAATACAGTCACTGCCTTGACGATTGATAAGTTCTTTAATCATTAAAGTATCTACGTAACAAATATATTTTATTATCACATGAATATACAAGACTTACTCTTAGCAGCAAAACCCAAAAAAATACTTCATCTCACGATTAAATGGCCGGTGGCGAACTGAGCCGGGGGCCCCGCCGGCGAGCAAGCACATGTTAGCTACGAATTTTGCCGAACGACGCACGAAAATGCACGGACACTTGAGTTTCGGCGAGGCCGAAAGTTTCGGCTATATTTTGGCCGAAACCGAAACTAAATACGAAACTAGATTTTTTGGCCGAAACCGGCCGAAAACGAAACCGAAACCGAAAGAATCATGTCCAATAATGACCTGTCAAACATTTTGACAGAAGATGGTGTGTATAGTGATGTTATTTAGCGTATTAAATAAGTAATTTTTTGCTATGCACGTAGTACTAACTTACAACAGAATTAGTAATGTGAAAAAAAAGAAAAGTTAATTTTAAAACAGCCACCAAATAAAGCGTTGTTTTTAATATGGAACGCAGCCATTTCAAATGCATTGAAGTACCGTTCCGTTTTAAGTTGAGATTGACATTTGGACGCAGTTTTAGCACTGTTATCATTTATTGATTTTGTATTTCGTTCATACTTTTTGTACAGTTCATTTTATTTAAATTCTTTGGTTAGTAGTAAATGTATTCCTAGGTTGTCAATCAGAGGTTGTGAAGATATTAAGTGAAGTTATAACTGTAAAACGAAACGTTTTTTCGTGCTGTCAGTGTGACATCCCTGACATGATGGTGTCGGTTGGTTATGAATGTTCTTTGCAGTCCTTCGTCTGTGTCCTTCGTTTGCTTTCGCGTCGATGTGTTCTGCGGTTTTACGGTTTTCCTCTTTCTGACGACATATTTTGCATTCACTACGGCCTCCAATTCCCTGCGCTTACGTTTACTTTGGCTTGTGTTACACGGACACTGATTACGCTTACGTTTCCTTCGGTTAGTGTTACACGGATACTGAGTGCTTTTGTGATTTTGGACTTGTCTTCGTTTGCACTAAAACAAGACACCATGAGTGAATGCACGAGACCGCTGATGTCGCAGCGGATAAATTGTATCAACTGCAATATATGTGTGACTTCATCAAACACACAAAGTCGCTATCTCTTCTTCGAACAAAACACAAGAGTCATCATTCTCTCTAATCAGCTAGTAAGAGAAGATTTAGAATAAAATAATGAAACTAATAAATGTGCTGTTTTATTTTTATTTAATTTCCCAACTTTTTTCTTATTGGTTTTCAGCAAGTAAGAACAACCAATAATACTACATAATCAACCAATAATAAAAGTGGGTACTTTATTCATGAAGGTCAATACTTAGATATTAGGCAATAGTTCTAAAACTGACAGTTTGTACTAATGTTTGTTTGACAGTTAAGTAGTGTACCTACCTAACCTCAAATATTGTTTTCATTGTAACATTTTTACCTCATTGTCAAATCAAACCAAGTTTTTACTGTGGCTTAGTTATGACTTAATCTATAATTTGATATAATTCACATCACTATACATCATGTGATAAAAAATTTGATTGACAGGTCATCGCATGTATGGAGCGTGGTCATTGTTCTTTCGGTCGGTCACTATATAAATTATTATAGTGGCTAATACAAAAAAAAAATTGATTAATTTCAATACAATTAAAAATTCAGACATTCACCGTCACTCATAAAGTGTCAATAATGGGGGCTTTTACCTTATAATGTGGAAAAAAGTCTCACTTTTACCGTGGTTTCATAAAACCACCCAATCCCTTTTTTTAATTTTTTATTCGGGAGTGCTGGGCCCCTGGTCATAGTGGGCCCCTAGGCACTGGCCTAAAGTGCCTTATGGATAATACGGCACTGGGTAAGCTCGCTTCATCGTCGACCTTGTCTTAGTCACTCCTGACCTAGACCAAGGTCAAGAGCAAACCCATTACGCATAAAAAGAGACTGATCTGTTGTTGCATTTTGTTTTTTTTGTATTTGAGTTTGATTCGTATGTTTTAAATTTTTAACCTAAAAATCATATAACACACAGCCCTGAAAATGCATTTATTTAGGTACGTTTTAGATATCCGCACGAAACCCTGAAATACCAGGGAAATATCAAATGGTGCAACTTATCGCAAATGTATTCTGAATTCAAAAGTTTGCATCTACGTGCCTCGTATATCTATGAGTAACAATTGAAATCGTTTGAGTAAAACTGTTCAGAACTTTCTTTGACTGAAGTTTTATTCGTGCGGTTTCTGAATACTTGATAGTTTTAGGATAATATTGAGCAAGCTTTTTCGCTTTTTTTCTGAAATCACAGATTTTAAAATCGTTATGATCTTTTTTTTTGTTTTCTTTAATAAATTCTTATGGGTATCGTAGAAACTATTAAGTGACGTCAGTACTGATCGAATTTAAGCGTCAGTATAATATGAGGGCCACCACGACGATCGTAAATCGGTTCAAATGGATTGGTCGGTGTTTATAAAAACTTTTTCTAAAAAAAATGTGACCGCCTTCAAAAACAACCACAAAAAAGGGTAAAATAACCTACAAAACTTTTCTTTCGGAAGTCGGTGACTTTTTTTATTAATTTCATTGTCTCTTTTGCCACCGACTTCCGAAAGAAAAGTTTTGTAGGTTATTTTACCCTTTTTTGTGGTTGTTTTTGAAGGCGGTCACAGATTTTTTAGAAAAAGTTTTTATTTTACTCTTTTTAGTTTAAATATTCAACCAAAATTCTTGTCAAATACATCATTTTCTTACATGTGCACTAGAATTTTGTAATCCGTAGCACCGGTAATAACATCGTTAACATCTCTCATCTCTTTAATTCATTCCCTATCTCAAAAACTACTGAACCGATTTTGATGAAATTGCAGTATTCCCTAAGTTGAACGATACCTAGTACAACAAAAAAAGAATTACTTAAATCGGACTTGTAGTTCCGGAGATATGCGAACACAAACATAGTTTTCTTACTTGAGGAGTTGTACCTTCCATCATCAGCTCAGGTACATAAGATGATGATTTCCATACGCAAATACTTGAAATACTTCATAAGATTTGCGAAAAACTATGTGTCAGCCAATAAAATTTGAGGGTTGCCCTCGATTTCTCCAAGATCCAATCATCAGATCCTGAAATGGTGACAATGGGACCACACGGGAAGCACCAGCTTTCGAATAAAAAAAGAATCATGAAAATCGGTTCACCCAGTCGCAAGTTATGAGGTAACAAACATAAAAAAAAAAAAAAAAAATTCATAACCTCCTCCTTTTTTTGAAGTCGGTTAAAAATTGCCACCCGCCGTATCCCAGAGAATGGAACTCCATTCTCTAGTTTGACTTTTGGACTACTGGGTTTTTCTCCCAGTAGTTCCATGGAACTAGAATACTATTTACCTAATCCCATAAGTTCCATTAAGGCCTACGGTCGACGATAGATCGGCGTCGAACTTTATTTTGGAGTGGTAATCATAAGCATCCTCCCTGTGTGGAGCAGACAGGACTGTTTTTTTTACTCTTATTAACAAAAAATTCTCCCTTTGCTCCTGACGTTCGTTTTCGTCTTTGTTCAGACAGTCCCGCGGCCCATGGACGTTGATCAACAATGGATCGATAGTCAGATGGACCCCGTTATTGATCGGTACCCATTACTGAAATTGAACTCAACATTACTAACTGGAGAAGAAAATTATTTGCCAAACATTCTATGAAAATTGTTCTCCTTTAAAAATAATACAATGTTTGTTTCTTCTAAAGAAAATCACGACAACCGCTTAAAATTCACACCGTATATTCCCATTAAATCATAGTTATGACACTACCCTCGTGTCGCGCATGTTAATCTGTTTAACTTAACCCCGGCTACCTTCCACTCATTAGTTATAGTTCATCACAATCCCATTATTTATTTTATCAGATAGGTTTTGTCAGCTTGTGGCTTGTTACTGAATTTGTTTTGTAAAACTTTATGTCGTCGGTCGTCGGAAGACATAAAGGTTTCTCCTTCATTTATTAGATGGATCTTCGAGCTATTTTAACCCTTTTTAGGGTTCCGTACCCTAAGGGTAAAATGGGACCCTATTACATCGCGGCGGTAAGACCCCTCTTTGAGGAGTGGCTGGGATAGGCGTCACGGCGTCCTGACCTACCGCATGACGCAGGTCCTCACCGGACACGGAAGTTTCGGGAGGTGCCTGTGTCGGATGAGGAAGGAAGAAACGCCTGGGTGTCACCACTGCGAGGATCGCCCGGAGGACACGGTGGAGCATACGGTGCACGACTGCCTCGCTTGGGCAGAGCACCACCGTGTCCTCACGATGGCGATAGGCGGCGACCTCACGCGCCCGGCATTGTTCTAGGCCATTGCTGCGGGGCGAAACGGAGTGGGAAGTGGTCAGATAGCGAGTCGCCTCCTTCTACGAAGCAATGCTCACGAAGGAGGAGGCGGGACGCGTGAGGAAGAAGACAACGTCCACCTCACAGCCCAGTCGCAGTGGTAGACGCCCACGGCGACAGACGTCGCAAGACGATCTCCGGAAACCGTAGGCGCCGGGCGACTCGCTATCCGACCATAGACCATGCCCGGGACGACGGCCCGTTGTGTTCCACGAGGCCATTTCCATAGCACCGAAATGACTTTTTATAAATAAATGGTACGGAAAAATTCGTACGCGAGTCCGACTCGCATTGTTTATTTTCCACTTAAATTACTCTATCTTTCTTATCCTAGAGCTTTCTTTTTAAAGACAGACTCTAGGTAATTACCTAAACATAATATTGTTCTTACTTTGTATTTTAATTAAAATCAACAAACTATTTGTAAATTCTTTACAATCAACTTCAGACTGCGAAAAATCCAAGCTGAAATCCATCTGTACCTACCTACGTTACTATCGCTTTGTATCTAGAATGTAGACGGTACCCGCTGTGAGCCGTCAAATATAATTTTATTTTCTTTGTGTAGTCCAAGAGCAGACATTCTCTTATTGTTATTATCCATCATAAGTATAGAGCGAGATACACACTTGTTCGACTATAAATGAAAAATTTTCAAAAAATAATATTGGTTTCATTACAAAATCGTATCTACTAATGGTACATAAGGATGTATCTTCTGGGTGTCCCTATTCTGGCCCATTAAAAAATGCTTGGCCCCCCGCCTTTCATAGGAGCAGACGAGATTGGGCACTTCCACAACCACACACAGACGATAATTTATACTAATGACGATATCGACACGATATCGGTGAGATGGGTAGTTTCATACGTTTCTAAGAAAAAATAGTAAGAGCGGACGATATGCTAGTATCGTGTAAGTGTCGTTACCGTTATCGTCTAATGTGAAAACGCTCATTAAGATCAATGTAGCTCTGTCCCAGTAATATTATGCTAGGAAGTTTAGAAATAAAAGATACGAGGTAACTGGTAAAGAGAAACTTCATGTCCAAGTGAAAATGTGTGTAATTGCTTCGAAAGGTTTTGTTGCTCAACAGCCACGTACCTACTGCCAAATCTGAGATCCGAACCAGTGTATAACATGCCTTACAGTTACAGTGTTTGTTTGAAAAGCCTTTCCATTCTGAATTGCAGGCGATAGCGAATTTTATGTAACTTGATTTGTTTTAGAAAAATAAAAGTATATAGTAAAGTATTTAGAATAAGTACCTACTACATAATGTGTTTAACTACTTATCACTAGAAATTCTTGACCAAGTAGGTAAGCATCAGGGCACTCTTTCACCGACAATAGTTTCAGTTTAATCATTTCTACACTTTCTTTAGTTAAGAGCATAATGTTCACGCCGTACGGTTTTTCATATAGATTTTCGAGGCCATTCTTTCCCAAATGACTGAAGCGATTTTTTGAAACATCGCACAATAGCCGCTTTCACATTAGGCGATATCGACACTACACTGGCATATCGTTCTATGTCGTTAATTTTCCCAAAAATATATGAAACTACGAAACCCCGCTGATACTGTGTTGTTACCGTTACTACTAAACATTTTTGATACTTTTTATAGGTCTGTTTTCATCATCATCATCATCAGCCTATAATGTTCCCACTGCTGGGACACAGGCCTCCTCTCTGTGAGAGGGAGTGGGCCATAATCCACCACGCGGGCCCAGTGCGGATTGGTGGATGTCACATGTCTTCGAATTTTTGGTTCTAGGACATGCCGGTTTCCTCACGATGTTTTCCTTCACCGTTTCGGTCTGTTTTAGTAATTATGTAACGTTTAGTGTAAATGACATGTGATCAGTCCTGTTTTTGGTCATCATTATTTTATTCTTATAATCAACATACTCGTACTTAACAAAGCTTCCCCAAAACTGGTCGCCCACTACGTCTGATTAAAGGCGAGTGCCAGAACCCAGTCACACGAATACACGATTATTCGGGAATTTGCGCCAATTGCATAATTGCCACTCAGCATGTTTAGCCCAGTTACAAGCTTTTTGGAACCGAACTTAGTCGGAACGTTTCAGTTAAGCGGACGTGACTAGCCAATGCTAAAATGTATGCAGCTGCGTTTTGAAGCTGAATTTAGAAGGAATTTAAATGTAGTTTAGCATTTTTAGATCGGGTCTGACTTAAGGCGGTACTTTGAGTCAGTAATTTAAGTAGGTATTTCATCCTCGCTGCTCTTAAAACGGCAAAGAAAAACATATAGTGAGAAAACCGACATGTCCTAAAAATTTTTGGACATCAACCAAACTAAACTGGGACCGTTTGCTGCACTCGGCCAAGTGAGAGTTCTCACACGAGAGGCATATCTGTTCCAGGATTTAGCGTTCCCACTAAACGAAGGGTCATTTATTAGTAAAATCAATCAATTACCCACGTAATTGGTTGTTCAAACATTGACCAGGATTTAATTAGTTATTAAGTTTCAAATTAAGTTTCAATTCCAAGGATATTTTCTCGATAGAGCTGCATTCTCCCGGGCAGCTGACTAAACCGTCAATATCCTTTATTTGATGATAACACATGATAGCAAATTGCGCTTTTTCTAAAGTGCTTTGCCGATATGCATATGCTCGAGGAAAATTCTGGAATGCTAGCAAGGTTATGTGCATCAAGATTTCGCTCTCATAACGATCTAAACTCCAGACTGCACTTACTTTCATTTGGGCATCAATTTTCCCCAGTGTTTGGTATTTTCGAAAATCAATAACAAAACCTCATTTTAAATTATTTTTAAATCTATAAAATTTTACTGAAACCCTGAATCACATACCGCTATCTTATATTTTGATCAAGATAAACTAAGACCCTATTCAACTTCAATGCCATTATGATGGTGTCATTTTCTTTGATGATATATGTTAAGGAAGCAGTCCAGGGTTACAACCCTGATTCGACGAAGTGGAAATGACAAATTCAAGATTATCTATACCACTGAATCCCACATCACGGAAATGACTCATTTCCCAAAAACATTATCTTTTGCAGCCACCATCTCCCATAATTGCTGCAAATAATCACTTTTACGTTCCACTCCGGTAGAACATGAAACTTCCATAAATTCGCGATTTAACCAAACGACCTCCCATTTACTTTTAGTCCAAGAGCTACTGAACCCTGCGACTAACGGTCTTCCTGTAAGGTTAGAAATTTGTACACGTAATATTTATAGCATGCTAAGAGCAATAGCGACGACCTGGCAGGCGTCAGCCGTGCACATCATTAGAAAATTTAATTTTCAGTGAAAAAAAAAATTAAAAAAAAAACTTGTTCCTGTAAGCTTAAAAATTTAACAGGATGTAGTTTATTTATTGTAAATCTTGGAAAAAAAATGACAGGCGATTACAAGGTGCACAAGTATGTGACAGGCGAATTGAAAAGTGCAAAGTTGATGAGGAAAAATAAACTTTCTCCTGTAAGATCAAAATTATCTCGCGTTTGGCAGAACTGATTTTGATGCCGTTTTCAGAAAAGTGTGCGTTACATTCCGAGAAAGGTTTTAATATACAGGGTGAATTTTTCAACTGGGCGTGGATGGCTATCTCCGAAACAATGAGGAATATCGAAAAAAGTTTAAAGGAATCTCGAGGCCGATTTTGACGAAAATAAAACTGCATCGTTGGATTTTAGAAAAATCAATAATCCTGGCCAGGAATCGAACCCGCTGATTTTGGAAAAAAAATCACAGCCTGTATAATACACCATTCGATAGTGTTGCTAATAAGGATCAAATTCTGGGAAGTAATCATATACGGCAAACTTTAGGAAAACGTATAATTATTGAAAAAAGAAACTGATGAATGTTCAAGACGATAACTGTATTCGGAACATAAGTTAACCGTTTCTTCTTTGAAATAACGCTTATTTTTGTTCAACTCAATAATTTCGCATTGCTGAATACACTGGGATTGTTGAGACATCAAATCCACTGTATTACTGAAAACAATTATAAATAAATTATGGCTCAGTAGAACATAGTAACATAGAAATATAGCAATTTCATGAAAATCTGCTATTTCCTTAAGTTTGCCTTATATGATCACTTCCCAGAATTTGATTCTTATTAGCAACACTATCGAATGGTGTAATAATACAGGCTGTGATTTTTTTTCCAAAATCAGCGGGTTCGATTCCTGGCCAGGATTATTGATTTTTCTAAAATTCAACGATGCAGTTTTATTTTCGTCAAAATCGGCCTTGAGATTCCTTTCAACGTTTTTTGATATTCCTCATAGTTTCGGAGATAGCCATCCACGCCCAGTTGAAAAATTCACCCTGTATATTAAAACCTTTCTCGGAATGTAACGCACACTTTTCTAAAAACGGCATCAAAATCAGTTCAGCCAAACGCGAGATAATTTTGATCTTACAGGAGAAAGTTTATTTTTCTTATCAACTTTGCACTTTTCAATTCGCCTGTCACATACTTGTGCACCTTGTAATCGCCTGTCATTTTTTTTCCATGATTTACAATAAATAAACTACATCCTGTTAAATTTTTAAGCTTACAGGAACAAGTTTTTTTTTTCAATTTTTTTTACACTTTGAAAATTATATTGTCTAATGATGTGCACGGCTGACGCCTGCCAGGTCGTCGCTATTGCTCTTAGCATGCTATAAATATTACGTGTACAAATTTCTAACCTTACAGGAAGACCGTTAGTCGCAGGGTTCAGTAGCTCTCCAGCTATTTAACGTTGGCGAACATAACTGAATCCAGGTAAAGTTCAGGCCTTAATTTCAGGACATTCATCAGGTATATTATTTTGGTCTGCGACCTAGAGGAAAGTTTTCAGGTAAAACGATTTCGTAGTGATGTTTCATTTAACTAAACCGTTTTAGTTTGGTCTTTAAAGAATTTAAACTACTGCGGTATACGAATTTTTTACTCAACATTTCAACTATTTCTTCGTTACAATTATTAAGAGGCCTTTTACCCATTTGCGCGTAGAACTAAAATTATGATCGTCTAATTTACCATATTAAGTAATACTCCAACATTTTTGAATACCTGCAAAAGAAAGACCAGTCTTTCGTGTTGTAATTATACGTAACATATTTCAAAAAACTCTTTTATTAACTTTGTGGTAATTAATCTCCGACAAGTAGTTTACTGAAAAATCAACGCAGAGTCGATTTGCGACTCCTACATCTACCATTAACATTCGTAATTTTAACCAAAAAAAATACACAAATCATCAGACATACGTTTTTGTCGTAAAACTACGTAGTAGAATTTTTATTTTTAATAACACAAATTAGTAAAAAAATAAATTCTGAGGTCAATTTTTACGTTTTATATCGCTGTTTTATCGCCATTTTTGGTTCGAACAAAGCGTAATTACATTAAAAAAACTATGTAAATATAAACTATGTTTACAGACTAAACTAATTTCTAAATTTCATTAAAATCCCTTCATGTAATAATTAAACATACTATCGTTTTTAAAATCACTCTAAACTAGTATAAATTACGAAACATAACCGGGCTGCAATCATAGTTCCGTTCGCCGACCAAGGCATACCCTCATCACCCCCGACGACCCCATCACCCTCCTCCAGGAGAGCCGTAGGGAAACCAGTACGCTGCGCAAACACAGACACAGACCGACTCCGTCATTCCGCCCTCGCCGCCGAGGCCGCCCGTCGCGACGCCCAAGTCAATGCCCCCCCCGACCCTTGCAAGAGCCAGCCCGCGATGCTGAGCCTGTAGTTTTAAATTAGCCCCTAAATAATGAAATATTTAGTTATCCAGCCTGTCCCTTGCTGCCCTCTGTCAGTGACGCCCTAAGCCGAGGTCCGTACCCCACAGGGGGTGCCCTTAGCGTGTGGTCACTTAGTTTTTAACTTAGTTTGTAAGCCCCTGGCTGGAGGCCTTAGAGTCATCTATGGCAACCACAGGAAAGTCCGGTTAAGCAGCACACAACCTCTTATAGGTTGACCTGCGAGATGCCCGTATCCAAAAAAAAAAAAAAAAAGGGCTGCAATCAGTACGGCTCTACTTAATAAGTAATCTGTGGTACGGCTCCAGCGCCCGTCGACGTAGGACCTGTATCACTTTTTTCCTCGTCCTGATTATAGAGCGTACGTATCGTGAACGGAGTATTATACTGCGACTGCCACATTTTGATTCTCTCCATATTTTTTTCATAAGGTAATATTTTCGTTACTTTATCAAACTAAAGTATTATTTTAATTATAATAGTAGTTTGTAGAATTTGTGCATTAATTAGCCATCCGTTTTCGTTTTATTAGTTTTTGCAATGGGGCGCAAGAGTGGTGAGAAATCCAATACGGCGGCCTCCCCAAGATCGCGGTCGGGCTGTTTGAAATCCACCCCCATGATATGGGTATCAAATGAAAGGGTTTGCTGTCAGGAATATGAAAAAAATAGTCACGTGTCTTAAATCCAACATGGCGGACATCCAAGATGGCGGATTGCCTATATGAAATGCATCCCCATGATATGGGTATCAAATGAAAGGGTTTGCTGTCAGGAATATGATAAAAATAGTCACGTACCTGAAATCCAGCATGGCGGACATCCAAGATGGCGGATTGGCTATTTGAAATGCATCTCCATGATATGGGTATCAAATGAAAGGGTTGCTGTCAGTAATATAATGAAAAAAATAGTCACGTGTCTTAAATCCAACATGGCGGACATCCAAGATGGCGGTTTGGCTATTTGAAAGGTACCCCAATGATATGGGTATTAAATGAAAGGGTTTGCTGTCAGGAATACGAAAAAAATAGTCACGTGTCTTAAATCCAACATGGCGGACATCCAAGATGGCGGATTAGCTGTTTGAAATGCACCCCCATGATATGGGTATCAAATGAAAGGGTTTGCTGTCAGAAATATGAAAAACCCACGTTTTCAATTTTCTTTAAAAAAAAAGAAAATAACCCTACGGGGCTGAGAGAGGGGCCTGGGATATATTTACATGACGTGTATAGATCGTGGTTGTAACTTGCAAAGATACGCTCCCACGCTTTGAGTGGCTCTTGTCTGCCCCGTAGCACAGTAAAAATATGGATGGTCCGAAAATTACGTACTAACGTTCGAAACGGTGCACTCACACAAACACGCGCATCTACGAGGCTTCTAAGCGGACATCGCAGTGCTGTCAGTTCTGAGTGCCGCGTAAAGACGAGTTGCGTTTATTTATGTTACGTATATGGCTGTTTGAACTCGGCTTCATCATAACCGGAGATTTTGTTTTTTAAACTCCCTGCTTATTTTGAAGATAAGAATGATTTTTATCAATATCGAATTCTATATCCGCGTGACCGTTTAATAAATTCGTAAATAAATAATTTGTAAAAAAAACCAACATGGTTTCTGCTACAATTTCTCATAATAGGCGTCTTTTTATAGTTTTCGTCTTCGAGGGTTTTGAATCCGATAGTGCTGTCAAAATGTAAATCCAAGATGGCGGCTGCAAAAAATATCGAGGTTTTCGTCATGGGTGTCGTTTTCATGGTTTTCGAGGGTGTTGAAACCGATGTTGCAGTCAAAATGCAAATCCAAGATGGCGGCTGCATAAATTATCGAGGTTTTCGTCATGGGTGTCGTTTTCATGGTTTTCGAGGGTGTTGAAACCGATGTTGCAGTCAAAATGCAAATCCAAGATGGCGGCTGCATAAATTATCGAGGTTTTCGTCATGGGTGTCGTTTTGACATATCTCCAACGGTAATTGATTGGTTTCGTAGTTACCTGTGTGGCCGCCGGCAACGTGTTTGCATTGAAGGGTCATCATCTTCATGGTGCAATACAACTGCCGGCGTACCACAGGGGGGCGTGCTATCTCCTCTTCTTTTCGCTATTTTTATAAATTCTATTTCTAATGAACTTCTCTCTTCTTATCATCTGTATGCTGACGATCTGCAAATTTACTCACAAGCTCCTGTAGATGAATTGTCCGAGGCAGTGAATATGGTAAATAAAGACCTGGCACGTATCCCTGAATGGAGTTTGGCTCATGGTTTGAAGGTTAACCCTGTGAAGACGCAAGTAATTATTGTCGGCAGCCCTAGGCTTCGTTCAAAGATAAACTGGTTGACCCTTCCTCAGATATTTTTTGATGGAACTTTAATCCCATATAGTGATTCAGTGAAAAACCTGGGTATTTATATAGATAAGGACTTATCTTGGGGGCCTCAGTTACAAGAAGTGAGCCGCAAATTGTTTGCGTCTGCAGGTTCCTTACGCCGATTACGCAATTTCCTTCCAACTGCCACCAAAGCTGCGCTCGCCCAATCTCTCCTTCTCCCTATTCTCGACTATGCTGATACCAGTTATCCAGATCTCACTGAAGTTCAGCTAGATAAGCTTGAGCGTCTCCAAAACTTTTGTATCAGGTTCATATTTGGTTTGCGCAAATATGACCATGTCTCCGAGTTTCGCAATAAACTCAAGTGGCTGCCTATCCGCCTTCGCCGGAATACGCATATTTTATCGTTATTGTACAATATTCTTTTCAATCCCACAACTCCCTTTTATCTCAAAGAACGTTTTAAGTTCATTAATGACACACATATTAGAAATTTGAGATCATCGGAGAATTTGAGGCTTTTGATGCCTGCACATGCCACTAAGTTCTATGACCAATCGTTTACGGTTCAGGCTATCCGTTTATGGAATACACTGCCGGAGTCGGTAAGGCAAGCTAAGTCACTTATTGCTTTTAAAAACTTAGTTGTGAATCATTTTCATTCGCTCCTGTGATATAAAGTTTACAAGTCAATCATAATTATTTTGATTACCTATAATGAATATTGTTTTTATTTATTTAATTTTCTGATTACTTCATTTGTGTTTAACCCATTCTTGACCACTGTGCCAATTTGGGAACACTTAATTAAAAAGGGTAAATAAAAAAAGTTTTGACAATAGTAAAATTGTGTTACTTTGTTGTGCAGTCGAAGGTGCGTTCATTAGGTAAAGATGTCGGATTATACTCATTTGTTCAAAAATCTTTCGTTTTGGATACATACAATTTCTTTATCCGGAGGACACTGCAGGTAAGTGTATTTTTGTTCTTTTTTTTCATTACAGATAATGAATATCGTGAATATTGGTGATATTTTCGTATAATAGGTACATAATCTAACCTCTAAAGTTATTTTATTGCAGTTATTTTACATGTATATAAAATCATAGTGACATATATATAGGTGTGCCAATTTGGGTACAATGGCTACAAGTGTACTAAAATTAACCTTTTCATTTACAGAATCAACATGAATCGCAAGCAATATTTTAGTGGTACTAATGACTTCAGGGGCTTTTCTTTTGTTTTTTTTAGCTTGGTAAAATCATCAAATGAGTCCTCCTACCCCGGGCAGGGCGGGAGGGACTGTCAGACTTGTACTGACTAAAATCCACAGTGTCCTTCAATAGCTCTTTATGTTCCGGGGTCACGGTAGGGAAATAAGTCCCGCGAGGGCAGGCTTTGGCCCTCTAAGAGGGGGCCCCGTCATTTCGCTGACGTTCTTTGAGGCGTCGACCCAGGCATGGTCCATGGTCGGACAGCGAGTTGCCGTTTACTCGCTGTCCGCATGCCCGCGCCTACGGTGACTGGAGATCGTCTGCCGACGTCCGACGCCGTGGGCGTCTACCACTGCGGCTGGGGCGGAGGGAGGACGCTATCCTCTCCCTCGCGCGGCCTGCCTCCTCCTTCGCGAGCATGACTTCTTCGCAGAAGGAGGCGACCGCTTCCCACTCCGTCTCGCCCCGCAGCATGGCCTCGACCAATGCCGGGCGCGAGAGGTCTCCGCCTATCGCCTCCGTGAGGACACGGTGGTGCTCTGCCCAAGCGGGGCAGTCCTGCACCGTAAGCTCCACCGTGTCCTCCGGGCGATCATCGCAGTGGTGACACCCGGGCGTCTCTTCCCTCCCTATCCGACACAGGTACCTCCCGAAACTTCCGTGTCCGGTGAGGACCTGCGTCATCCAATAGGTCAGGACGCCGTGACGTCTCTCCAGCCACTCCTCAAAGAGGGGTCTTACCGCCGCGATTGCGGCGCGCCCGGACTTCAGGGGCTTAGAAGAAGCTATCAACACAATTTCTGAGGATAGTGACGATGGCTTGGAGTATGATATAACGATCGTTCCACCAGAGCCGAGCTTTGTGACTGACGAAGAAGAAGGAGATGATGATGTGGCACCTAATACCCTACCAAATGGTATCCCAGATAATATTGAGGTATTTGTTCGCAACGTGGGTACTCTGGAATCCGAGGATAGCAGTGATGATGAACCTTTGGCTGCTAAAGGTCACGACCTTCCTTTAGATCGGCTCAACCAGAGCTGAGAGAAACAAGTGCGATGTGCTGTGTGCCATATCAGAGGTCGCTGGGGTTGCAAGAAGTGCAAGAAAACCGTGTGTATTGACAAATCGTGTTTTGCAAATTTTCACTCATAAGGAGCCGTTGTGCCAATTTGGGAACACCATTGAAAAATCATGAAAATTATTCCATTTGTTTTTTTTTGTGATACTGGTTTTTCTTGTAGCTACTAAATTTCAATTAATAAAAGAATTTTGAAAATCCGGTCTTTAGTTTTGATTTGGCCACTAATGGGTTAAATAATATATATGTATATATATAATATATATAATCACTTATTTATTTGTTTAAATTTTGTTTGAAGAGTATTTATAGTACACCACTGACTACCCCCTCCCCTTCTTATCTTAGTACGTACAGTCCATCCAAAGGTTGTCTGGAAGAAATCGCTCTTAGCGATAAGACCGCCATTGTAACCATAGTTTATGCAATATTGTAAGCAGTAGTTTTAAAATTTTGGTGTACAATAAAGTATATTCTATTCTATTCTATTCTCGTATATGTATCAGGCATTACTTATCGTAGTCGGACGGAGAGCGGCACGTTCGCCCAGTAACACGTGCTAAGCGCACGATGCATTCACGGACATTTTATTTTTAGCCATCCTATTTCGTAAGAATTTCGTGCAGATCCTGCTGATATGAAATTGTGATTGTGATCTGAATATCGCTGAACTATGTTTATAACCAATGGATAAGAGCAATATATTTATTATGTATTTATAATATTTTGATTTCATACTACGTGCATGTTTATTAAACCGGCCCAAAGTTATTTGAGGAACACTATAGGCCAAATAATGTGTGATCTTTTACACAGGGCAAGGGCACATTGAATTAACTAAAACACAAAAGTGATCAAATAATATTTTATTTCTCCATCCTTGTCAACAAATTCATTAAAAACATCGCCTGGATGTGGCGTTTGTCACAGGTTCAACAAGCGCGACGTTCGCGTTACTAAGAACTTTTGCACCGACAAGTTAGTAATAGTCATAAATAATAATCAAATACCATACACGACATTAAATACATAGCACAATACAGAAGCCTTCATTTTCTTGAAGACAATGAAATAATACATAATGTTATACTATAAATAGTTGTTAAAGTAGGGCAGGGATAAAAAATTTATACGTCGGTCGACGACGTGTTCCAAAATTTTGGTTTATGGTAATATTCTTTACTGGCACCGAATTCCAATGAGATTTACGATGACGAAATACTAAGAAGATTTAGTACGAAGCCTAACTTATGCCAACTTTTTTTTCAGTGTCTGTCGAATATTCAGTCTCGTCAGATTCACATAAAATGGTGTAAAATGTCTCTATAATTTGAATATAATTTTAATACATCATTATTGCTTCCGTTTACTATTTATCTAACGTCTATTTGTGGTGGTATATAATGGTACTTATGTGCTAGCTTATATTTTTGGTGTTATATAATATTATTGTGTGTACCTACTTGTTATGTAGCAAGGCAGTAAGTCAATTAGGTTGAATCGGAACCTACATTGAGGTTGGAAATTTGAAAAGCCGCTAGGGCTACTTTAGACTCAGCGCGGAAAGTTGAAAATTCTATAGCACGTGCAATAGGGTGTCCCGTCGATGTATGAAAAAAATTTTTTTTCAAGCTACGCTATCGCAAGAGGTATCAAAACTTGCGTAATTTTATATAGATTACGAATATGCTAAAAAAACTATAATTAAGTATTATCTTTAGGGCTCTACCGGAGCTTGAAGTTTTGTAAATTTTCATTTTTACAGACAGAAACCGTATGGTTAACAGAATATAAAAATCAGTTAAAAAGGGTATTTTATTATTTATATCAGTTAAACAAAGCATTAGAAAAGAAATTAAAGCTTCTAATATTATTCAAAACGTGAAATTAAAATTATTTTAATGTCAAAATTTAGCACTTCCATTCAAATCCGTTCTAAGTAACTATCTCCTAAAGTTTCGTCAGTTAGACTTTATGAGGCCTCTGTCATGGTTTAACACATCTTCCTTGCTTGTGTGTGACAGAAAAAGTCAATTATTTACAAGCCCCTTACTTTTACCATGATTTGATAGTACTCGTTATAAATACGTTTAAAAACAAGTGTTGCTTTGCGTTGCGTTTCGGTGTAATCTCTATTTTTTATTAATGGTTTAAATATCCTGAGTTTACAGCTACTTTTAGCTTCTCGAGCTTTTAGTATTCTTCGAAAAACCAGCTCCTGAATGTGATCTCTGTCATCATAAAGCGTGCTGGCAAGAAGGTTTTCTGATAAGCATTTCTTGTAGTGATAGAATTCACAACAGAGCTCAGATTTTCAAGTGAAATTCGAGATTACAACATCAACCTCAACAACATCAAATTCAGATGTGAAGAATATGTTTGTCTCCGTCCATAAAAGACTTCTTTAGTTTGAAAAGGAACGAAACCGAACAATTTAGTTGACAAGCAGTTGTAAATTTTGTGATGGCTTAATAGTATTTAAGTAAAGCTGTAAGGTGCGATAGGAATCGACGATTTAATCCAAATAGTATTGATCTTTTTAGAAATAATCGAAAACACATCTAAATTGGATGGATTCTTTCTATTTTAATTTAACTTTAGGTCATTCTTAAAAAATAAACCATATTTAATGACGTTCCTTATAGTTGGTAGCTGTCGTTCGTCAAGTTCTTTGTAGGCCTCAATAAATCACGGGCAGTTTCATCCGCCTCGAACTCATTATTTAAGAACGATTAAACACAATAACAACCGTAATTAGATACGAAAATAACATTCGCAGGTCAAGTGCAGAAAATCATCGCGCTATGTAGAAACTGAAGGGTGTTTGCATGTCAAAAACTATAAAACCTTCCGTTTCTAAGGGTGCAAATAGGATTTTTGTGTATGTATGACACATATTTAATATAAAAAAATGTTTTTTAAACTATTATGTAGTTCAATAGCCAACATTAGGGACAACTAAATATCACAATAAAAATGTCAATTTTTCGTAACTTTGCAGACCGGTAGAGCCCTAAAGATAAAATTTGATATTTTTTAAATTATTTTTCCAGTAATCTACAATAAATTACGCAACTTTTGAGACGTCTTGCGTTGTGAAAATCTAAAAAAAAATTTTTCGGGACACCCTAACGTGCAATAAAGCCGTGTTTGAGACATAATAATTGTATGTAGTATTGATCAGAATGTTTTCAGTAGTACACTCTGCCATCACTTCAGATCGATGAATAAATACACATAGATATCTCATATTATATAATTAAACATTTAAGATATATTTGACATTTTTATTAATGACGTGTCCACGTTTAAGCATTGAACTATTTTGAGCACACAACAAGAGCACCCTGTCGTTACAATTGTATTTGTATTAAAACTATGAAATGGCTTATTTTACACAACGATTATTGTAAGCATCCAGTTAGAATAAGGAATCTTCTATTAATTCTTTAATAATCCTAAGTTCGTATAAAAAATAAAAAAATAATAAAAACATTGAAAATTATTGGATGGAATAAACAATTTAAATGCGTAAAACATTGAATAAATAGGGATTATTAGCGAAAAAAGTAACTAAAGTATAAGTGTAACTTAATTTAACTTACAATAATAAATTGAATCAGCACTGACATATAATAATTAAAAGTCATTCAAGAAATCTGTAACACAATGTAAATAAATAAAAGATTCCTTGTTCTTTCACAACTTTATCCCACTACTAGCATGCAAGCTTTCACAGTGTTGGGCACCATGCCCACGATCCAAGCTTAGATCTATAAAACAATAATCTCCTAATATTATATTTAATTTCATTCTAAACACTCCGGCAGTACGGACTCTATTTAGAAACCATTGGAAGAATTCAAATTATAGTTGATTTCAATTATTAACATGAAGCTTAATTGAGAAAGTATTGCGAGAACAATAAAAATAGTGTTGACCTGAATGTCACATTTTCATCTAATCATTGGAAGGTACTGTTAGACTTGACTGGCTAAAAACCACCCTGTTCCTTCAATTGCCTTTTGCGATCCAGGGCTACGTAAACCTCTAAAGACATCGCCTTTACTTTCGATTGCTATTCAGTCAGATTTTATCAATTGTCTTCGCTTCAAAGATTCTAATTGCGATCACACAGTATTATTTTACAACAGAACTTTACCACAATTGTATAATACGAAACAGTCATTGATTACAGATCGTCACTGACGAGTTCAAAGGAATAAGACAACAAAGTGAGCTAACAATACTTCGGAAAAGAAAGAATTTGACTATCTAGAATTTAATCATTTGGACTTACTTATAACGATACAGTATCGCCAACAATTTATCTAAAAATCTATTTCATTAATGGGCTATCATAAATCTGTATTATTTCCTATTATAATAATCTGCATTGTAAAACAACAGTATGTTTCAGTGTAATACGTACAAAACCGTCGCAAAGCGGACTACTCTTGTAAAACTTCAAGCAAGATTTGTTTGTTTATAAATATTTCATTAGTTTTCATGTGTACCGATAGAATATTATTTCATAAGTATTGTTGATTTTTGATGGAACTCCTAAAAACCAATAAAAACAAAACTGCAGTTACGACATCGATATCTAAAAAAATCATTTAACGTATTTGTATTTCAAAAGATATCGCGTTCTTTCGCCAGTTAGTTAGATATGACCCTGTAGACCAAAAATTGCCACCGCTGGATGAAATATTCTTCCCTTTCCGCAGGCAAGACGGATATCATTTAGAATGAAAACTTTATTCAACGGTAGGCATTTGTGGCGGATAAAAATTGACGTAGATTTTGTTGTTTACTGAACACAATTTGCTGTAAACTATGTTAGTGAGAAACAAGAGTTTTTTCTCAACTGTCAAAGAGGACGCCATCTAAAAGTAATTAAAAATTAATGGCGATGAAAATCAAGTTTCACTGAACATTAGGACCTAAGCGCGAGTACACATCGAATGTCGGCACTACCAGGAGTCTAAACTAATTTCTCGTATGATCAGCTCACCAAAATGTTATATTCAGCAAGCAACAAAATCTATCCCAATTTTTCTTTCTATCAGTACACACAAAAAACTCTTCTAACGTCTCTATTTCAAGTACTAGAATGGTCTGTACACGGCGGGGTACTTGATGGGCAAGGAGGACTGCGCCGCCTTCGCGTAGAAGTTCCACCCGAGCTGCTGGTACGCCTCTATGAGTCGCTCCTCTACTTCCTTGGAGGGACGCTCCTCTTGTATCTTCATGAGCAGTTTGATGGCGCGTCCCCACTGCTTAAACGTGAAGCAATGCCATACTCCGTAGTGGATCGCCTGTGAGAAAAAAATGTTTTGAGTATGGACGCTTCAAATAAATGTCCGTACGGGTTATTTTTACTTATTAACCGACGAAAAAAAAAGGAGGAGGTTCTCAATTCGACATGTATATTTTTTTTTTCTGTATGACCGCGCATAACTTTTCCTAACGCGGTACGATTTCAAAAATTCTTTTTTTGTTGGAAAGAGTATATCTCAAAGTTGGTCCCATTTAAATTTCAAAATTAAAATCGGCCTCTAAGGGTAGAAAAAAAGGAATTAATTGTCAATCTTCCTACAGAATTTTCAATTATGAACCGATTCTGTTGAAATAAAGTTAACAATTGTAGTTCTGAGGACATTATTATATAGCAGAGATGTGGAGAACATAACATGATGGCGTCACCATCATCAGATCAACTCCAGATCCCTGTTATTTTGTGAAGTCAGTCCCAAGAGTTCCTTAACAGTTAACAACAGCTATATTGTGTTTGGGCTCATTTCACTCAGCTTAATGAGAACTTTAGACCTAGCTGAGGTATCATTGCCATCGAGGGTCTGAGGATGGTGACGGATAGCAGGGGCAAGAGGTCCTCAACAGTTAACAGCACCTTTATCGTGTTTGGGCTCATTTCACTAGTCTTGATGAAAACTTTATACCTAGCTGGGGTATAATTGTCATCGAGGGTCTGAGGATGGTGACAGAGGGCAGTAGCAAGAGATCCTTAATAGTTAAGAGCAACTATATCGTATTTGGGCTCATTTCACTCATCTTGATGAGAACTTTAGACGTAGCTGCGGTATGACAGTCGTTGAGAGTTTGAGAATGAAGACAGAAAGCAAGTGTAGGAGGTCGTCAATAGTTAACAAAAAAAATATATAAGTACCTATTAAAAAACTTATATTTTTTTTTAGTTACTGGAATTGACACGAGATAGGAAACTCAAAAGTAAAAAATAAAACCTTTTAAAAAAACAATCAAACCGACGAAACATCGAACTCAAAAGCAAAAAATAAATTTTGAGGCGGCGCCAAAGAAACAATCAACGCATAGCTACGACGAGCTATTCGACCACGACAAGCTATACAACGAGCTATTCTGCTCTTCAAATAGTTCATTTATATGTTTGTTTGTTTGGCGCCGCCGCAAAATTTATTTTTTGCTTTTCAGTTCGATGTGTCGTCGGTTTCATTTTTTTTTAAAAAGGTTTTATTTTTGTGCATTCGTTCATCAGTACGTGTAGCATGACCAATTCTATCAAGAATAGACAAAGTTATGTCTCTATACAATTGAAGGCATGATCCCTAAATGCATTAGAATTCATCGAGTCTGGTTATGATTATGACCTAAGCAATCATGCCCACAAGACGGTTTTCACCGGACAGGCGTCAAACCGGTTCTAAGTCCAGTTGTCAGTATTGTATGGGGAAACCATGAAAATATTCACGAGTAACTGGGTCGTATTAAAACTGTCTCTTATGCAGAAGCCCGTTTGCCCTAAGTTTTTTGTTTCCTTTACAGTTTTACTGCATGTCTTTCGGCCTGATAATTTGTTGCCATTGTGTAAATCTCTTAATTTCATAGATTTAAATGCGAAAACATAATTTGCAAGTGCATTGACGCATCTTAAATGTGAACAGTAGTTTTTTTGCTAAGGATTCTGCATAAGTAAATATTAAATTAATAAAATTATAATGAATTGTTAACCATACGCAACAAAACAACACAGCAACAAATCAGCAGTATATTTACGTAATCCGCAATTTATTAAAAAATATAGTGAAATTCTTTAGATTCATATTGCCGAGAACCTAACCTCTAAAACTTTTACATGGATTATCTGTTTTTCAGACTTCCTTGTAATAGTGAACCTTGAAGCAAAAATGATTAGGAGTTTACACTCTATACATTAACATAGTTTTCATAACCAGACGCAAGAAATTAAACCAACAAAAAAAAACTAAAAATGCCAATGTTCTTTAATTAAAACAAATGTATGCTATGTTGTCTCACCTTGGTGTCAGTGAGGTCTGTGAACTTGAGCAGGTCGGTGAGGTTGTTCTGCAGCGCCTCCGTGATCTTCTCCCGCGCCGCGTTGCTCTGTGCGAGCGCCCGCAGACGACACAGCGCGGTGCCCTTGCGACACAGCGCGTCCACCAGGTAGCCGCGCTGCTTCTCTTGCTCCCTGGGGAGGCACACGAGGTCTTAAAACTAGTAAGTTGGTGGATTTTCTTGAACCAATCACGCCTCGTAGTTGCGGAGTGTCTTGCACATTTTTTCTTTTACAGAATACGAATGAATTTTTCAACTGGGCGTGGATGGCTATTTCCGAAACTATGAGGAATATCGAAAAACGTTGAAAGGAGTCTCGAGGCCAATTTTGACGAAAACTAAAACTGCATCATTCGATTTTGGAAAAATAGATAATCCTGGCCAGGAATCGAACACGCCGATTTTGGAAAAAAATCACACCCTGTATTATTACACCATTTGATAGTGTTGCTGGTAAGGATAAAATTCTGGGAAGTAATCATACACGGCAAACTTAAGGAAAACGAGCTGAAATAATTAAAATTATTTCTTTGCTTTTGCAACACATACAAAAGTAATAACTTACTGTTTAATCTTAGTGGCGTCACTTCTCGTGTCATTCTTCATACCGAGATACGCGAGCAATTTATCTTGTTCAATATTCTTTATGACCTACAAAATAAAGTACATAATTGAATAAATAATTTATCAGTTGTATGGGTGAGATACCTGTTACAAAATATTAATATTGAAATAACGTAAATTTATACCTTTTCAGAGATGGTGATGAGCTGTTCACACCACGCTGTCGTTACATCAGGGTCTTCATTGGCATGAGGTAGTCTGGAATAAGACAATTCATTACTTTTTGTTGCTAAATGGCTAAAAAGCGGAGGTAGTTTTCTTGATATTAAATGGCTACAGTTGCCTGCAGTGCACAAAAACGTAGACATAAGAGAGACGGGAGAAGTGATTTCCTTTCAATTACGTTCAGTTAAGACCGAGAAGCGATGCAACGCGACGTAAAGCAACGACACTGCAAATGTGTATATTTTCGTGGAGTAAATAAAGTTAGATATTTTGAGAAAGGTGTATCTTTTCGTCTAGTAAATAGTTAGATTTTGAGTAGCTCTATTGAAATGTGCGCGAAGCGTCGTGTCAGTGTGACTTGACCCTTAGACGTTTTAAATGTTTGATATAGTTGTAGTACAAGTGTGTATAGTGCGTCAGTGGTTCCAAGTAAACTGTGAAACCATTCTCTTTTTTTCGCATGTCAATAGCAATCTAAATTGAGTTGGCCCAGAACTGAGCTACAAAGGACATCATTCATTTGGGCATTTTCTGAAAGTGGTCGTTTGTTGGCCAAAAAGAAAAGATAAGGCCCAAAAATTTATTTTTGTTGATGATCTCCTTTGGCGCTTTCAGGAGCATCAGTTCTCGAAATAAATAATTGGTATGACAACAAATAATTATCATATTACATTTTCGTCGTTCTTTCTCTATAAATGAGTGTGCCTTACTTCTTGGCGTCAGTGGGTGCGTCGAGTGCGTGCAGGTACGCGACGTGTGCGCCCAGGTACCCCGGGAACTTGTCCACCAGCTCCTCGTACACCTGCTCCAACTTGTCACCCTCTGTATTTTAAATAAAAAAATATTTTGTCTGTGAATTAAGCAGAATTTATTTCGTCCGACAAAATACTTAATCCAGCCTTATGCACTAAAATTAAAACTAAAGTATCTACAAAAATGGCTGAATTAAAATTTTAAGGTTGTCAAAAAAATTCATCCACATCACTGTCAATAGGTAAAGTGCCCAGAACGGTGCCAGCATTGTCACGTTGGATGGCAATGGTAATTTTGACTAAAGCCGGAAACACATTATATAACACGCCACACGACGCAACGTGTCGACACCCGATGTGCACCGTGCACATTAACCAACACGCGACGCCACGACACACTAGCATTTTCTGAATACAGTTAGCTAACGCGATATTTTTTTTTTGTAAGTGGCATCTTGCAGGCCAACCTAAGGAGGTTGTGAGTGAGCTGCTTAACCGGACTTTTCTGTGGATTGATAATTTCTGTGTCTATACTCTGTGAGTTCTTGAAGTTTTCGAACGACTGACGCGTGGCGTCGGATCTGGACTAGAAACACACTACATGTGATGCGTCGGAAGGCGTGTTTACCCCCACCACCGGCAACACACCGACCTGCCACGTCTGGATCAGGTGGCGTGTGAGCGCATGTCGTCGCGTCGGGTGTTGATAGTGTGATTCTGGTCATAGAAAAAAATACATTTGATTTGACTCAACACGCATCACGTTTCAGCGGGTGTTAATAATGTGTTTCCGGCTTTATAAATAGGCCAGTCCTTTGGTCACGTGAAGCGTCGACAATACGCTTGGCAATGTCTTAAAAACTTTAAATTGGTAGAATTGTCATTTCAGTCATTTTAGAATGCTTTAACGTTAATCTGAGGCATTTGTGTGTCGAGCTTTAAAGATTGAGTCATTTTTTTTCATGATTATTACCTAGTTTAGTGAGCCAGTTGACGGTGAAGTCTTTGACGGCGTCCATGTAGTCGTCGTGCGGCTTGGCCTTGTCCTTGGGCTGTGCGGGTCTCTTGGGCGGCTCACACAGTGCGTACTGCAGCACGTAGCTGTCCACCTTGCGACCGTACTCGTCCTTCGCGAACGTTATTGTACCTGATAGCGTGTGGCCCACGGTCAGGTTGGAGCGGCTTATCCTGAGGAGAAAATATCAATAAACTAATGATCATTACATGGGATTAACATATTTAGTGAAATGCGGGTTGTTGTTAGGATATGACTCTACCGAACTCTTTGTGAATCACAAACAATCTATTATGAACCAAATAAATTCGAACGAACAACAACAGTAATGACGCAAAACATAACGTAACTAACTGTATAACTAACGATAAATGATCGTTTACTTACTTATCTGACGGCACAGGTGCGATGTAAAGAGGTAGTAAGTTTCCACTTGATAACGATGCCGTACTGAACTTTTTACCTCCCGTTAGCGCCTGAAGAAAGGGAAAATTAAAATTAGATGTCACATGTATACTTATATGGGCGCGCCAAAGTTCACCTAAAATTTAAACTCCGATCATCGGAAACCCGAAAATTGTATTCCTAACATTTTTAATCCTAATGATCACAACTCCTAATTGCACTGTCACTAATGTTCATAATTCCGAATCATTCGACTTCATAATGTCGGTAGCAATAAACATCTATTATACTATTATTTGTTTTCCTATATTTTCTCAACATAACCTTCTTTTACACTATTATTCAAAGTCATATCTTTTTTGTTTAGATTTATTTTTATTTTGTTGGCATATTAGCACGTATACTTGAGGAAGTGCTTGAGGAAGTGATCTCCCATATTTTATTTAAAGACACTTTTGACAATTCAAAAATACCTGTAAGCTACCCACGACGCGATTCATGCGATTTGCAATTTCTACTGACTAAAAATAAAAAACGTCCTTCCTACTACGATATAATGATGCAATTCGATTGACTTGACGTCGTCCGTCGCAGAGAGCGTGTTTTGTTTTTCATCTACCCGCAGACAACCGCACGTTTTATGTCATATGTCGTAGTGGTAAGGATGATTTTCACTTGTAGTTGGATTCGGTGGAATTGCGTCGCATCGCGTCTTCGGAAACTCCCTAACTGACGTACAATCGACAAAGTGGAATTATGAACCACCCTAAGCTTATTTTCTGACAGACATTCAAATACAATGGGGAAGGCCGGTCAAAGATAATTGTAGATGGCGCCACCACAGCTAAGTCCTAATCCGACCAATGAGGTAGTACTATTTTGAAGTACCTATAAGATTTGAACCAATGACGATGCTTGGAACTAGCTATACTAGCGCCATTAGTTTCCCAGTTGCCATCCCCATTATATCTACATTCGCGTAAACATACGTATCCATGGTAACGACTTTGATCTTTGAAACTATTGTCAAAATGGGTCATGATTCCACTTTGTCGATTGTACTTAAATTAAATGCTTTGATATTGATATCTTACCAGCGCTTGTGAGCAGTACACGTCTAAGGTGATAGGTTGTTGTAGCCGCTGTTGTATGACGGCCGGCAGATCTTGTAGCTTCTCCAACAGAGACTTGTTTTCATGACGAATGCTCAAACGAAGAGTGTATTCGCCTTTCTCTAGTTTTACAGAGTACTGGAAAAGAAGAAATTATCTAATTTTTAATAGTGTTACCATTTCTGTCAGTAAAAAATGGATAATTAATTAGCGGATTTGTGAATTTAAACTACTCGTAGATGTGGTCGGTATGTCTAGACCAGGCTACAGCTTTTCAAATGAATATTTGGGTTAATATCTCGAGATAGTATTAACCTACTTAGTGCAATATTTAATAATCCTTTTGGTAGTTAAGCAATAATTAATAGAAAAAGCAAAGATGTTAATAAAACATTAAGTAATCATGCGAAACATATTTAGAATTAGCACTTCTAATATCGGGATTAACAAACATGGTGATTTTTTTAAGTGGGCGTGACTATATTAGAAACTATGAGGAATATCGAAAAACGTTGAAAGAAGTCTCGAGGCCGATTTTGACGAAAACTAAAACTGCATCATTGGATTTTTAGAAAAATCAATAATCCTGGCTAGTAATAGAACCCGCTGATTTTGGAAAAAAAAACACACTCTAGTTTTGGAAATAGCCATCCACGCGCAGTTGAAAAATTCACCATGTTTACTAAGCTTTATTTCAGACTACACTACATTATGAGCAAAATTTCATCAAGATTTGTTTAGTTAGTTTAAGTTTTAGTAAGGAAGTAAGGATAGAATTGTATTTACCTATCTATCAACACAAAATCAATTTGTTAGTTAAAAATATATAAAGTAATAAATATACTAGCAGTTGAAAAACTAAAGCCACTACTCATCATCTGCCTGCCTTTTCCCAATTATATTGGGGTCGGCTTCCAGTCGAACCAGATATCAGTATTTTACATGGAGCAACTGCCTATCGGACCTTCACAACCCAGTAACTGGGTAATACGATACTCCATGGTAAGACTGGTTGTCAGACTTTAGAGCTTCTGACTAACAGTAACGACTGTCAAAAACCTCCTGTCTGACTGTCAAAGAACTAAAACCACTACTAACAGAATACAATCAATCACTACAATCTACAACTACAGTACAGTTTCCAAGTGTGAGTGTGATTACTTGTTTGGTTCTTAGTTTCCTGCGTCTCACCTTAGAAGGGTACGCGTCGCCGGTCGCCATTAGCTGCTTGCAGCTATTGTAGATCATCCACATCTGGGACTCGAACTCCGACTCGTACAGCATGTCGCATAGTAGAGATATTATTGGTGACACCTGAAACATTTTTTTTTTAATTTAACGGTAAGTTCGCGTTTAAACTACTATCTAGCCTGATGGTAAGCAGCTTGACCTGAAGACAGACCCCGACAGGGAATTTCACTCCGTAGCTGTGCGCATAATAAAAGTATTGGCAAAACGCTACATAACGTAAATATAAAATGCTCTGTAAGTTGCTAGTTGACACTTCCTATGACCCAAAGACGAACTTGACTAGAGCTTTTGCTATAACGTGGCATTGTACCACTTTGGTACGAGCAAAATGTGAGTTTAAACCTAAGTGTAGCGGAACATATATTTTGTTTGATCTACAAGTATGTTTTTAGGTTTGTGAGATAATAAAAAATAAATAATTATTTTATTCTTTAAAAATATATAATTAAACTAGCTGTTGCCAGCGGCTTCACCCGCTACAACTCGAAAATTATCCCACGGCAACATAAAATCGGGATAAAAACTATCCTACGTGTTCCAGATCCAGGTTATAAACTATTTGTATACTAAATTTTAGCCAAATCTGTTCAGCGTTTTTTGCGTGAAAGAGTAACAAACATACCTACATACACATACATACATCCTCACAAACTTTCGCATTTATATTATGTAGGATTCTTACCTCTGTAGCCTTAGCGATATGGAAGTTGTATGTGTTGACTAGTTGGTAGATCTGTCTGCTGGGCGGGATGACGTCACGCGCTGTTAGCGGCGCCAACTTGGATTCTGTGGGCCTGCAAACATTTATTATTGAGACAATCACAACTGATGGCGAGAACGTCGCAGAATGGTTTGTGGGACGGGATTAGTCGTTAACTGTCAGGTTGGTGAGGCGTTCGATATGCTGCTGCGAAACCATTTCATACTCGGGTTTGAACCGTGTCCGTCTCGAGGCGCGTGACGCTGCTCGCTGCACTCACCGTATGACAGGCTCGCTGTACTTGAGCTGCGCGCTGGGCTGCACGTCCTGCAGGCGCAGCGCGGCCAGCAGCACGGCCCGCAGTGCTCGAGGCCGCGGCGCTGCTCGCTGCACTCACCGTATGACAGGCTCGCTGTACTTGAGCTGCGCGCTGGGCTGCACGTCCTGCAGGCGCAGCGCGGCCAGCAGCACGGCCCGCAGTGCTCGAGGCCGCGGCGCTGCTCGCTGCACTCACCGTATGACAGGCTCGCTGTACTTGAGCTGCGCGCTGGGCTGCACGTCCTGCAGGCGCAGCGCGGCCAGCAGCACGGCCCGCACTCCGTCGGCCGCGCCCAGCGCCAGGCGCGGCCCGCAGTCCGGCTTGAGGCCGTGGAACTCTATGCTGTAGTCCACCGTTAGCTCCCCGATGTTCGCCCAGTACTTGGCTATCACCACTTCTAGAGTCACGCCTCCCTGTTACAAAGTGCAAGGTTTTACAAGAGATTGAGACCTTACAACATAACATAGTCACACAAATGACGATTGTTTGGAGCGATGCGTCATGAGATCCTGACGAATGCGCTGCTCGCGTGCGTAGCTGTTGTGCGCATCCGCTTGAAATTAGAGCCTCAGTTTTGGGTGACGAAGCTGCAACACAGGCGGCACACACTACCTCCTGCAATCGAGCACGGCGTATAGCTTGCGCAGGGGCTGCGTACCAACATTTAATGCACGCGCGCAGTTCGCGACGTTCGCGACGTGACGTGACGTTCGTTCATGCGACGCTCGCAAGCCACTTGGCTTGCGAGCGTCGCATTCGTCAGGTCTGGACGCACCTTTATAAAAATTATGCTACAAAAACAGAACAATATTCATGATCTACTTACCACTAACTGGAAAGGTAAAAAGGTAGGTGCTTCAGCATTAACATTGATCATCTTCTGCGTCTCGTGGCTTCTACAACTCTTCTTAGGTAACAATTGCATGGTGTGGACTAGGAATCTACCAGTCTTTTCTTTGTCTTCCGTTGAGATCTTTAGGACTCCCCATGTGGCTTCCGGGGGAACTGTGGAAGGCATGATTCTGATTCTAGATTTATATGGTAACAATTCAATAAAGGTTCACGACACATTTGCGGAACGTACGATCGAAAGTTCGGCGCGTGAAGCGACCAAAAGTTCAGAGTGTTGAGCGACCGAAATTTCTGCGCGATAAGCGACCGAAAGTTCGGCACGTTAAGCGACTAAAAGTTCCACGCGCGTCATTCATTTCTATTGCTATCTTCGTTATTTTGCATCGCGTAACGCGCTGAAGTAAACGCAGCCGTTGTTGCTGCACTGTTGCGTTTCCGAATGTTCAGCGCATTTGCTGTGTCAAGTCGTTGAAGTGTCGGCGCAGAACCTTTCCCAGATGTGTCACGACCCTAAGATCCACATGGTTTAACACAAATTTTATTCGAATTTACACAGACCAAATAAAGTTGTTTTTTAAATGTGAGCAAAGTATGATAAGCTAAGTTTCTAATCAAACAGGTGACGCAATACTAATTTGAAATGTAAAAACTTTTGTGGACAATTTTGAGACGCAAGAACGTGATCTTGGACTTTTTACTCAACATAAAAAATGTAAGAACTCACCAATAACAAAATGCCTGACGATAGTGGCGGGTTTGAACAGCACGTTCCTCTCGTGCAGGCGCGGCGGCGCGGGCGCGGGCCCGGCCAGCGGCTGCGGCTGCAGCACGGTCACCGGCACACGGAACACCGGGCCCTTCTCCACACACGACACGTCGTACGCGTTTATACTGGAACATACCACCACACACTATTCGTACAAAAAAAAAGGTTATTTGGTAAAAAATCTCGTTTAAATGGACTAAGTCCAGTTGGCCTACCATGACATCTTAAAGCCAGAGTAGGTTCAGTGTGGGAAAGTGACAGAGCTATACAACTCGTCTAGTGCCACCTCGTTCCCTCACTGGAACTACTAAGTCCAGTCAACGAGGCATATGTGTTCCGAAAAATTCCTCCGACACTGTGGCATATGATGAAAGAAGGTGATACAGATTACAGATGTACAATAATCCAACCTTTTTTTTTTCAAGATGACCAAAATATGAAAATTGCATAAAACTCTGTGTGAAAAATTCCTCAGCTAGAAATACTATCTTGATTTTTTTTAATTACTATGGTATGAATGTATTAGTTAGAATAGGTAACTTGTACAAAAATTCAACAAATTTTCGATTTCAGTGTCACTCCAAATTAACTTTTTACATCTTAAGAAGACCACAGGATCACGCTGGATGCAAGCCGCTTCCAACCGGTCCTACTGGAAGTCTAAAGGGGAGACCTATGTTCAGCAGTGGACGTCTTACGGCTGATATGATGATGATGATGATGATGAACTTTTTACATAATTATATCGCGCTCTAACTTCTAGTGAAAAAATGCTCTGCCGATGTTTGTGTTTTTATGTGATATATTATCCTGAAATACATAGGTTACAGAAAGAATTTGAGGCTGAGGAATTTTTCGCAGAGTATACATATATTATGTATACTCCTCAAAACAAAATAAGTGCCACTTAATAAATTTCACTTTAAATAAGTATTGCTCTTATTCTGGGTGCATAATAAATAGTAAATATCTTGTTATGGATTCTTTCAAGTATTAATATTGTTTCTACTGCATAATTGGAAATTCATAACTTTTTTTATTGAGATTACTTAGAATTTACGGTTTGGTGTTTTTTATTTCTCAAACTTCTAACGGAGTTTTCTTCGACTAATACAGCAAGAAGGCTATAATGATCTTTCAATCTCATAATGTCATGTATTCGGAGACATTTGGACGCAAAAAAAGCCACTTGGGTTGTCACCTTAATCCAGGAGGCCCATACCCAGAAGAGGTAGGTTTAATGGTGGAATATTCTCAATGAGTGGTTCAAAACGCTTGAAACTGGTCTCAAAAGACGGGTAATATCACCAGACGCTGTGATCGAAGAAGAAAGTAAGTAAGTAAGTAAAGCCCAAAAAGACCATTAAGTTTGTTTAACCGCGCAAATAGAGCAAAAATCTACTGCCCAGACCATACAAACTCCATTGCATCGACCTACAGGCACCCCTAAATTGACTAGACTATTTTTAATCGACTCCATGAAGACTAGCAATACTCAAGGAGATGCTTAGTTCACCTCCAGTTAACTGCAGCACATGGTGCAAATCGTTAAACATTTGTAAAGGAGAAAATTTATTGAACTGTTTTTACTGGGCTTCAGTGCTTCTTATTGATGACAGCTGGGTTATTTTTTTTTATTAAGGACTGATTCATTAGAGCCTACAGAAGATCTAAACAACAGGTTTCAGAACCTTGCACTCTTGAAACAGACTGTTTCGGTGAGCTCTGAATTATGCTCTGGGGCGGTTTTCTCTATCACGCAAAACTGAGCTCGCTCTTCTTAATGAGGGTGAAGAAATAAATAAAAAAATTGCATAAAAAATGTGTTGCAACTCCATATTATTCCATTTGCACAGCAAGGAGTACCTGAGTTCATCTTGAAGCAGGATAATGGTTGAGCGAACACGATGCGACTGACAGTGCACACATTCGCTGACGCTCGAATTACGATGTTACAGTGGTCACTCATGATTTTTACCTTAATTTTATTGAGCATTTATGAGATGAGTTAAAGATGAATGCAAAAGAAAGTAAAATTCCCATCAAAACTCAGCTGGATCTCATAAATTGTCTGAAAACTCTTGTTGGTAGAGGATTCCAAAAGAAAATGTTCGGCGAACACCGAATTAAACACCGTATTAAATAATCCAGACCTTTCCACCTCCAATCAAATAACACAGAGTTAAATACAGAAGCTTTAAAGAACATTTTGGAACATAGAAGCCGTTATTTCTTCGATTTTTTTATGTTTTATGTAACTTGATACATTCCTGCAATTCCTCACTTTTCATTCAAATTCGTTTATTTTAACGGTTTATTGGGATACAAACTTAATTTTTGTGTATTTCCATCTAAAATCGTTTATACTAATCAGATAAAGTCCTTATGACTAATAACATTTAAATATTATGTAATAAATCGATAAAAATCAGGTGGCCCCTATTTTGTATTGAGTAGTATACATAATTATAAGCAATTTGCATGTTTTGGTAAAAAAAAACTAACTTCCTGAAAAAAAAATGGATTATTGAGCATCTATAATTTGTATCACCTACTCTCATAATATGCCAAATTTCAGTGCCGGAGGAATTTTTCGGAAGTCTTCATACAAAAAAATCCTCGTTGATCGGACTAACTCTGGCTAGGACGTCTTGGTAGGCCACCAGGGCGGTTCTGTTCCTCCTAGTTTTGCTTCCAGTGAAAATATTCTTGGTCTCCTAAGTACTTACACCCTGATTCTGTGCTTGTGCTCCAAGTTTATGAATAAACGTACTCCTAGTGAGTACGTTTATTTATCCGCTTTTGTTTCAAGTGTGTATTAATATTAAGGGGAACGAGGCGATTTTGTAGTAAGTACGGACCGTAGCAAGTGGCAACATTAGTTATTTACAACGCATGAGTTTGTGTACGTGTGCCTCACCTAGTGAAGTGCGGACCAGGCTGCAGGCCCGCGGTGTCCAGGCGCACGCTCCAGGGCCGCGCCGCGTTCATCATGTCGAGATGCGCGGGCGCAGACAGCCAGGCTGCGTCGCAGGCCAGCGCCAGGCGCATGCCGAACGCGATCTGCTTCGGAATTATCGACTTGTCTGCAACACATGTGCGCTACATAGCTTTCGTTGTATCTGCTGCTAGTACACAGGTGGGAATAGAGACTAGTTTTGATTGCATAGGCTGCATATGGTTGGCAACAGTTGTATGAAGCTGCATGGTTCTTATGTATCTTGTTATGCATTTAAAATAAGCCGTGTTCCCACTGCTGCTGCTGTGACACTGACTGTAAAATTGGCTATAATCCACCATGTTGGCCCAGTACGAGTTGGTAGATGTCACGTCACATGTCTTTAATTTGTCTTGATATTTTAGTGCTTGAATGAGTGTCGAGAAAGCACTGCTGGTAAACATTACAGCAAATGTCGATGGAAAATTTATTGAAAAAACAAAGGTATTTGAAAGGACGCGCCAAAAGAACCATGCAGCAGATACAGTGCTGCTATAGTTGGTACAGTAAATACTGGTTGTAAAGGGTCGACTATGGCATAACTGATGTCTTCAACTTGAACCTTTTTTTACACAATGTATGCAATGTGGAACTACAATTTGTATTGTATAAATGTAACTAAAAGAAAAAAATCCTTTGAGTTTAGGTGAAATTAAATATACACACTCAATTTCGTCCCATCATGACAAAAATCTCTGGTGGTAATAAATAATGCTGTAAATGAAAGATCACAATAGAAAATTTTTATGATGAAATAGCTCTTAACTTTCGTCCATAAGATTGACCAAGATCTGTGTGCTTAGTGCGAGTTTTCTTACGTTGACGTGATAGTAACGTTTATACGCGTTTGACCCTCTCATTGGTTGAGAGTTCTCACGACCTTGGAGCGGGCCAATAAGAGCGCCGAACGTAGTAAAACGTTACTTACGAGTCAACGTAAAAAAAACTCGCACTAAGCACACAGGTAGCCTATCATGACGTCTTAAAGCGTGAGTAGTTCCGCTCAGAGAACGAGATGGCGCTAGACGACTTGTATAGCTCTGTCTCTTTCTCACAACCTATCTACTCACGGCTTATGACGTCATGATAAGCGACCAGGCATGATGCTAAATAAAGAGGATTGCCCTTTTAATCGTACCCCCCAAAAACTACATAAAATAAACATCTTAGACGTACCGTCACATAAAGTTCCAATTATAATATCCTTGAGCAAAGGCACTTTCGAGTCTACGAAATGAAAATACGGGTCAAAGTCCAAACAAAATTAAGCGTATAACTAAAAATCTATCACAGTAAAAAAAATATCCTATCAACTGCACAGCCTAATCTGAATTCTACAAGGATAAGCATAGGGTATAAAGTGAGACTCACTCTCCGCATCGTTGTGGTCTTGTAAGAAGTGTGGCTCGATGGTAACTCCGACGTCCTTGGGCGGGTCGTCCGGTCGCGGTCGTAGGAAGATGCCCTTAGCGTTGCTGGGCCCGCACTGTATGCTGAACGTTACGTCACGCTCTGGCTGATCGTGGTATGTACTTAGGAGATCGAAGGCCTGTCATATAGATAAGAACTTATTTAAATCTAGCTTTAAGAGTGCTTTTCCACCAGACATTTATGCTATGCAGTTATGCTGCGAGAATTTTAAAGCTGAACTACGAAACTACATATTATGTGACCGTTTCCACTGATGCTAAGCTATGTAGCGGTGCGAGTAAGATGTGCTATGAAGATCGCCGCCGCAAAGTAATTACGCGAGGAAGATGCGCAGCTCGAGCTATGCGATGTATCGATAGTAGGGAAGACGACCCATAGCAGGCATTTATAGCACGCATACATAGTACTCATCCATAGCACACATCCATAGCACGCATCCATAGCACTCATCCATAGCACGCATCCATAGTACTCATCCATAGCACCCATTCATAGTACTCATCCATAGCACGCATCCATAGTACTCATCCATAGCACACAACATTCCATATAAAAAACATATCTTAGTTGAATCCATTTCCACTAGTGCTATGCTATGTGTATACCAATGAATATGATTGGTGGAAATCAAACGCATCCATAGCAACATAGCATAGTACATCTATAGTGGAAAAGCACCTTACGTTACAGTATACTGGCGATGAATATTGCTCAACGATATTTGGAAATGGATAACCAGCTAGTTTGACCTCTCGTTCATTATGGTTGGTTGGTCAATAATTATCATCTCTATGCGTGAACTATTTAAGAGCTAAATTATGAAGATTTCTTAAAATACCTTCTCGACATTTAGAAGTCCGCAGCCTTGTGCCCAAGGTTCCACGTGCGATAGGTAGGTGGCAGAGTTCTCTAAAGATCGTTTTATTGAGTATGGAGAGTACGGGAGATTTTTCTGTTTCAGTCCGGAGATTAGGATTGCTGGAACAATCAATAAAAATTGTTAGTTAAAATAAAAATGGCCGCAGCGATCAGTCACAAAAACGCTAAGTATAGCTTGCCAAACTCGTGCAGGTAAGCGAAATGAAGCGATTACTAAATGCACCCAGCATTAGAAATCGCTCAAAGCGTTGAACAGTTAAATTGAATGTACTTATAGGAATGTTTTAAGCTCGCCACGAGACACCGCTCATAGCGAAAACGCGCGCAGTGTGCTCTGAGCGAATCGCTACACAAAGATTGGGTAAAAGTAACAAACGACTTACCTACTGCGCCGGCGACATGTGGTGCTGCCATTGATGTTCCATTCATAAGTTGACAATTTCTTAGTGTAAATCTGCAAACAAAAGAAATAAAATTTATTTTTCATTCCTCATACTCTGAAAGTAGGTCATTACATGCCGGATAAGCGGTTTAAAAGTTATGCATTGCAGCCCTAGGGAGAATCGCTTTCAACTGAGTGCTGCGTAATTAAAAAAAAAATACTTGTTCTATTTTAACATTTCTATTTAACTATTCGCGCCGTCTGCCGTGGGCCCGCGGGAGCTCCAACTGAACGTTACTCACCTAGCGACGGCGGCCACAGCTCCCCCCGGCGCACACACGGACAGTCCGGCGGCGCCGTCTGCCGTGGGAGCTCCAACTGAACGTTACTCACCTAGCGACGGCGGCCACAGCTCCCCCCGGCGCACACACGGACAGTCCGGCGGCGCCGTCTGCCGTGGGCCCGCGGGAGCTCCAACTGAACGTTACTCACCTAGCGACGGCGGCCACAGCTCCCCCCGGCGCACACACGGACAGTCCGGCGGCGCCGTCTGCCGTGGGAGCTCCAACTGAACGTTACTCACCTAGCGACGGCGGCCACAGCTCCCCCCGGCGCACACACGGACAGTCCGGCGGCGCCGTCTGCCGTGGGCCCGCGGGAGCTCCAACTGAACGTTACTCACCTAGCGACGGCGGCCACAGCTCCCCCCGGCGCACACACGGACAGTCCGGCGGCGCCGTCTGCCGTGGGCCCGCGGGAGCTCCAACTGAACGTTACTCACCTAGCGACGGCGGCCACAGCTCCCCCCGGCGCACACACGGACAGTCCGGCGGCGCCGTCTGCCGTGGGAGCTCCAACTGAACGTTACTCACCTAGCGACGGCGGCCACAGCTCCCCCCGGCGCACACACGGACAGTCCGGCGGCGCCGTCTGCCGTGGGCCCGCGGGAGCTCCAACTGAACGTTACTCACCTAGCGACGGCGGCCACAGCTCCCCCCGGCGCACACACGGACAGTCCGGCGGCGCCGTCTGCCGTGGGCCCGCGGGAGCTCCAACTGAACGTTACTCACCTAGCGACGGCGGCCACAGCTCCCCCCGGCGCACACACGGACAGTCCGGCGGCGCCGTCTGCCGTGGGCCCGCGGGAGCTCCAACTGAACGTTACTCACCTAGCGACGGCGGCCACAGCTCCCCCCGGCGCACACACGGACAGTCCGGCGGCGCCGTCTGCCGTGGGCCCGCGGGAGCTCCAACTGAACGCTCCTCCACACACGCGAGCTCGCATGGAGTATGCTGCTGACATCATCTCAGGTGACACATACGCTCCGACACCTAAACAAAAGGGAACATCACGCTTATTTACCTATCTGGGATATACCACAATTAAATTTATCACTGGAGACTTTCATAGAGTTTAACATTGATCTTCAATAATTTCAATTACATACCAATGAGTATGGGCTGCGCGATGTCCGGCGGCGCGCCCACGGTGCAGAGCGCGGGCCCGTGGTTCCCGCCCGACACCACCCACGACACGTTGTAGCGGTTCACAACCGAGCAGATGATGTCTCCGATACGACTACGGGGAAGAAGTACATTCAGCTATTGTGTAAATCAAACAAATTGAATTCAATTAATAGTTTAGTCATGTCGACATAAAAGGTATACTAGGACTGTTCCCATACAAGATCTGTAGGAAGATTGCTTGTTGACAGCTCATAAAAAAGTATCTCTGTGGACCACTATCCTCTTTAACTATATCTGCTTAGATAGACTACAAACATAGTTAACAACGTTTTTATTTTTCTCACCCAGCATCAGCCCAATGCGCATGTTCCCCATAGCTCATATTAATGACATCGATCTTCATCTTCTTGGACAGCTCCATGATCTTGATGCAGGCCCTCACCAGCGCCGTGCCGGTCTCCATGGACCCGAGGCGGCTGTCTCCGATGGTGAGCGACACTATCTTGGCCCCCGGCGCCACTCCGTTCCTGTCCGGCTCGTCCGGGAAGTACCCGGCTGCGATGGCTGCCACGTGAGTGCCGTGGGTTGCTGACAACGAAGCATATTTTTTAGATTTATTACAGGAGAGAATAGTTAATGGGATGATTGTTTTGTGTTTTTTAAAAAACGCGATGAATATAATTACTACTACGATATAATAACTACTTTCACTGTTTGTTTCACTGAGTATTGAATAGCAGCCATAGAGTCCTAAGTGTCATGCACTTAGGACTCTATGGCTGCTTTTCAATATACTGTAATCACAGACTTGACTTTTCATTATCACATACCTTTTAGGATAAGCCTCTATTCGACAAAGGAGTACTTAACTGAATAGTGTACACTACTCACAACACATGCCGACGACCTCGAGCGTGTGTCCCTCGTCGTGCACGTTGATGCTGACGGTCATCTCGTCGAAGGGCGTGAGGTGCGCGTGCTCGTGGGTGACGCTGTACTCTCCCAGCAGTGGGCCCGAGGCCAGGTCGCCGCACTCTGACGTATCGATACATGCTCTGTTGAAAAAAAAAACTAATAATCAAGAACATTAATTATTCTTGATGTCACATTTGGATGGAGAGGATTTGTACAGATTTTACAATGCACTATTTGACTCATACCTCAATGACTTTTAGTTCTTATTTTGGCAAAGCACCAATATCCTAGTGCTGCTGTAACTGCTGGTCCCAAGAATGTAATATTTATTGTCATATATTTTAGCAGTAAGACCTTTAAAGACCTGGCCCAAAGGTTGTGGCAGGTGAAGTCTCTCTTGCACCATTTTCATAGTCATGGAGATTAAGTTAAGGACCAATTAATTTTATACAATTTCACTCAGTTCTATTATCTCGCATAAAAACGAATTGTAGTTACCTATCCACAATAGATAACACACATAGCTACTCCACTGTTATCTCTTTGTTTCAAGTAGTGACCGACCGAAATTTCGGTTTCGGTTTCGGTTTCGGCCGGTTTCGGCCAAAAAAGCTAGTTTCGGCCTTAGTTTCGGTTTCGGCCAAAATATAGCCGAAACTTTCGGCCCCGCCGAAACTCAAATGTTCGTGCATTTTCGTGCTTCGTTCGGTAAAATTCGTAGCTTAGACGTGCTTACTCGCCGGTGGGGCTCCGGCTCAGTTCGCCACCGTCCATTTAATCGTGATTCGTGAGTTGAGGTAATGTTTTTGAGTTTACTGCCAAGAGTAAGTTTTGTATATTCATGTCATAATAAAATATATTTGTTAAGTAGGTTTATGATTAAAAAACTTATCAATCACCAAGGTAGTGACTGTTTTCGAAATGTTAACGGTTTCTTCTTTGAAATAATGCATTTTTTTTTAACTCTGCGATTTCGTATTTTTGAATTTAGTGCGATTGTTAACCTTCTACTGGTGACGTCAGATTGAGTAACAGTATTGGTGACGTACCGTCATTTTGACGTACTTCTGCAAAGCCGAATTTCAGGACAACTAAGTGCATGGGGTTGAAACAAATGGCTTTATTTACAAGTAGATATCTTACTTTCATAAATTAAACACTTTTTATATATTATTACAATAGAAAATGTTACGTATATTATTCACACAAACTTAGTATTAATATTCAGCTTGCATTTTCGTAGATATTGAAATCAATGAAGATAAAATTAAATGAATAAATCAAAATGAAATCCAACGTTCAGTTCTTATTGATACTTTAATAAGTAACGAAAAAAAATGGTTTAACATACTACTACAGTGGAAAAAAATAAAGATTAATTTTGGTGAGGAGTGGGTTTTTTTTTTTAAGGCAATAAAAGCAGGATTCTTGCACTACATGTACAGATGTGATGTTTTTATTTATTTTTTGCGGCACTTATTGAGCAACAAAAGCCTATCACTTTTCAAATTACTAAAAAACTCATCCTCGAAGTCCGTGTCAGGTTCTGGACTTTCTGCTCACTTTTCGTGTTACGATCAGATTCCACTCAGTGATTCTGTTCTAACTCATCACTGCTACTTTGTTTTAAAATCTCAGTGTTAATACTCGTTATCTTCGTCATTTGGATTAATTTTTAATGAAAAATTACAACTTGATAGTAGTATAAATTACGGACACTATTGGTGATGTGACGTCAAATTGACGTCGGGTATCCTATATCTCATCATCTGTGCGTTTGCAAGTACCAATTTGTGTGAAATCGGACGCCAAACTGAGCTAAATGCAGCTACTGAGAAGTGCGGGTGAGGGGAAACAGTCGTTCGACACATATTTAGTGGTTTTAGTTAATAGGTGTCAAATTGACGGCACGTCACCAATAGAAGGTTAAGACTTCAAATCCAGTGAATCAATGAAAACAATGATTATTTTTTATAATTTCGAATAGATTATGGCTCAGTAGAAGTTAAATAACATGGGAAAATTGCAATGTCACAAAACGGCTATTTCCATATTAAGTTTGCCGTATTTCATTACTTCCCAGAATTTGATCTTATTAGCAACACTATCAAATGGTGTATGTGATTTTTTTTTCAATATCAGCTGTTTCGATTCCTGGCCAGGATTATAGATTTTTCAAAAATCTAATGATGCAGATTTAGCAACGACGATATAATACTAGACTCCGCATGTACGATCTAAGGATCAAAAACTATTCTGCCAACTCGCTGAGGTACTACGTAAGCGAGGGGGACGGGGTACTGCGTTGTGATTGGCTAACTCAAGGTCTGTTCTGTCTCAACGTATGTTTACGGCTCATAGGAGTGGTCGAAATGAGACGGATATAAGACTTTTTTGCCTAATGTGTTGACAGACATCGGTCGCCGGTTATTAGGAGTCTAGTAATATATCGTCGTTGAGTTTTAGCTTTCGTCAAAATCGGTCTCGAGACTCCATTCAACGTTTTTCGATATTCCTCAAAGTAAAAAATATAGCCATCCACGCCCATTTGAAAAATTCACCCTGTTTATTTGACACTTTTTCCTATGTGTTAATAAATGTTATTATGACGGGGCCCCACTATAGAGGGCCAAAGCCTACCGGGGTCACGGGACTAACGAATTATCGTGACCCCGGAACGTAAGGGCTATTGAACGACACCGTGGATTTTAGTCAGTACGAGTCTAACTGTCCCTCCCGCTCCTGTGTTAATAAATGTTAAAAAAACAGTTTTCAGAAAATTTTGGAAATAAATGTTCTAAAAAGTTTCGGTTTCGGTTTCGGTTTCGGCCGAAACTGAGAGCAAGGCCGAAAGTTCGGTTTCGGTTTCGGTTTCGGCTGAAAAATCAGTTTCGGTCGGACACTAGTTTCAAGCCTAGCAACAGACCAACAATTGTCTGTAAAACTATTTACTGTACTATTTATCAAGATTAAGTTAGCAAGTTGAACAAGAGATCCATGTTACCATCCATACTAATATTTTGATAATTAATAAAGTGCACACACGCAAAACCGCAGGCATATAGTGGATTATAAAGCAATAACTTCAAACACAATAGACACATAAAAAATTTAATACTCCTCGATAAAATGCGTCGACTATAAAAAACCTGTTTATTATCGCCTAATGACTACCCATTGTAATTTGTATAACAACAGTTACTAGTGATTAGTTAATTCCTATTTGATAAACACTGGCTTGGCTATCAAAGGTAGAAAGCTAGAATTTTACAATTAATAAATGGTAAAGTCATCTTAATTTTCATATTCAAATCAGATTGGTAAGACTTGTGCAGCTCTGGGAGCCTTATACTCAGCAGTGGGTAGAACAGGGTTGGACAAGTCTGGTATGAATTTCCCGATGATACTGTTTCACACCTACAAGTATAAAATGAATACCATTCACATTAGCTACTTTAGCAGTCTATTCATGATCTCAGCTTGATAAAACTAAACTGTATAAATTATTTTAAAATTGATTGTTTAGCAAGTAGCAGCTTTGCCTGCAGTCTGCTACATGTTAGTTAGAAATTTCCCACGTTTAAATACTTCCGAGATATAACTTGTGTCCAAACCCAGGTTTATGGTCTTTCTACGGTAGATGCCAAATTCCAACAAACCTGTTCAATCTTCTCAGTGTGACAAGGTTACATACTCAATTGTTTTTACCATAATTATCTAATATTTAAATGGATAATGTAAGTACAAAGGCCCGCCAGGACAGACTGTATCTCATGACCCGTGATAGTTAGAAGGTTGAAATTTTCACAGATGATGTATTTTTGTTGACGTTATAACAAACACAAAAAAAAACAAACGAAATCTTAAAGGACATGTGTTTTGCTGTTGGCTTGCACTTGACTGATTTATTCTTTTTTTTTTTTAATTTCCAACATACCTCCATACATTTCCATCATGGAACAGCACACAGTCATAAGTAGGTCCAAGATCATTGAACTTCTTCTCTGCAGTCTGCAGAACTTCCACTCGGGCTTCCAACTCCTCCTTCAGGATTTTGTCATCTGGGCTCAGAATTGGGTTTTTGGCCACTGGAATAGAAAATTGTTATTATACTAACTAGTGGATATTATTACGAAAGATAGGTAGATCTCTTTAAACAAGTAATTCTCATGTATCAATTTATTTACCGACTTTCTGAAACTGCATCAACAAGTTGTATGAAATTTTGGATTACGAAAGGTTTTGCTTTTTAAGTCTACTACAGCTGTCTTTCTTTTCAAAACGCAAATCTCCCTCAACTTCCTTTTTAATAAATTGTGAAGTTAATCCTTGAAATATGGTTAACCTGAAGACTAAAGTTATTGTAACATTCTACATATTGATAAGGGTGCTAAATTTTAAAGAAGTAAGGAATGTGTATATAATTTCTCCATGACTCCATCTATTTGAAAACTTAGATTGCAATAAATAATGAAACTTGTATGTAGCAGTGGTACTACTAATGAAACAGAAATTAAATTCTATAAACTTACCAACATCAGTTTCAAAATCTTGCAAATTCTTATTAGCCTCAGCAAAAGCTGGCTTATAGCCAACATCCCAGCCATGTTCCTTGCGATGCTCTTGCATGCGTTCCTTCAACTTGGTTGGGTATAAACTAAATGCATGTAAAATTCCCACACGCCATGATCCTGAGGGATTCTTCCATAGCTCTGGGATCTATTGGAAATAATATTGAGTACATAATATTAACTATATTTAACTATAAAGTTATAATTATAATATGACTGACAAAGAGAGCCAAAACTCATCATCAGAATCACACATTACCTAGCAAGTACTAAGTAAGGAATGACTTAATGTTATTAGGATCAATGACCTTTATTCCGGACTTATTTGGGGGTGACTATAGTAAAACCAGACTTTTATTTTTCTAGTTAGACTATTGAGAGACTTGCATGAACCTATACAATTAATAATTATAAGTTTACTAGCAGCTCCTGAATAAATTGTTTTATGTAAAAAAAAAAAAGGTTGCACTCCAGGAGTGCCGGTAGAAGTGAAAACTTTTTTGTTACTATGTTTTATTTTTAATTTGAATGACGTCTTACTCATTTTCGATCAGGGTCACGTGACCCTGACGGTCACGTGACCCTGACGCGAGTTTTAAATTTTTTACCCATTACAGAAAAAGTGTACAACGCCGCTAAAGAAGTTTTCACTTCAAAAAATTACATGGACTTCAAAAGTTAATTAGTCACTATCTACAGTATTCATACAAAGTCAAAGCAATTTATGACAGAGGCAATTAATTTTAATAAAGCTTAAAATATAGAACTACATGTCCTGACGAGACTTATGAAATGAGGTAAACATACACAAGTTTCAACTTGGAAAAACATACATTTCTTAATTACCTACTACTACAAGGCACATACAGGTTTATTGTAAAATATCCAACCTGCTGATATAGCAGAATAATACGTATCGAACCCACAAAACAATCAGGAAAAGTCGGAAGGAAAACTATTTCCGCAAGATTTTACCTTCAGTTTGCGGCCCGAGAGACCGGTAATGCATCCATCGACGACTTTTTTAATGACAGTACTGGTGTCCACATCGCCGCAGCCGCTGCAGTCGTACCTCTCAATAACCTTCGTTTCACCCGTGCTCGTCACCTGCAACCTCAGCAATCATTAGCATCGGCCAAAATTGCAATAAAATGCAACTAAACAAATCGTGACATGACAATTTTTTACCGTAAGTCCAGCCGCTGCAGGGTCCACACCTGAATCGAAAATAGCAATAACAGTGTCTCTGCCATCATAACTTGCATTTTTATTGATAAATGAGACAACTCCCGTCTCTTTTTTCGGCAATAATCCCCAGACGGGGAAATCACAGTCGATCGGAGCGTCTGCCATTTTTGATGACCCGATAACTAGTGTTGCCAGAAAATAAAGACATATATATGAATTTAAAAGAAAATGGTAGAAACGTCATGCAAGGAACAGAGTGAGACTTCAGTAGAGATGCGCAAAATGTGTCAGAATGAAGCATGGACCTAAAAAAAAAGGCAGACGGAACTTCACTAAGAAACAATGGGGATGGCAACTCAAAGCTAATCGTAGATGGCGCTGCGATAGTTGGTCCCCACGTCTACCTTGTACAAAAAAACAAACAAGATTATTTGTTATAAAAATTGAGTATAAATACAAAACAAATATGGAAAATTATTCGTCCATGCAAGTACTATATACTAAAAGAAGAATTAAGACGCCGCGGCGCATCTACAAGAGAAAAAAAGTGATTTAATTGAGTGGTTATACATTTGATTTTACCGTAATAAATCCACAATTACTTGTAGTTGAGGTTTCAATTTTTGAGTTTAGGTATGTTTTACCTGTCCTCTCCTTTATCAAGAATATAATGCTGCTTTTGACTTTCTATTTTGATAAAATATCATAATGTTTTAAGTCAGTAATTTTAACCTTTTTTTCTATTTAGATTCGAGAAATATCACAATATATTTAATTTCTTAACACCACAACTATTACAAAACTCGTTCCAGGTGATAATTCTTCGATTTTCGAGCGATGCAATACTGGTACATAACCTCCAAAAGAAAAGTAGATATTATTGAAGTGAAAACTTCTTTAGCGGCGTTGTACACTTTTTCTGTAATGGGTAAAAAATTTAAAACTCGCGTCAGGGTCACGTGACCGTCAGGGTCACGTGACCGTCAGGGTCACGTGACCCTGATCGAAAATGAGTAAGACGTCATTCAAATTAAAAATAAAACATAGTAACAAAAAAGTTTTCACTTCTACCGGCACTCCTGGAGTGCAACCTTTTTTTTGAAAAGTGTATTCCATCATTTTTACAGCTTATTACACAACATCTAGTCATTTTACATCAATAAATGTTTTTTTTTCTGAAAATTCCTTTGATTTTACAGTTCTTTGGGGACCAAACTGTCATTTTCACTTTGACACTTGCCTTCCCCATTGAAGCACCCATAGTAAGTCAGTGCGCTTGTCCACACAAGCCAGCACACACACATTCACACCATAGTAAGTCAGCCATCGGCCATTACGCTTCGAACGACACTCGCGGTTTCATACGGTGTCATTTTGTCTAATAAAAATCAAAGTATGCCGTCATGTGTTGCAAAAAGTTGTCTAAACCATAGTAGTTCAATTAAAAAAGCCAGGGGATCACTTCTCATAGTTAAGCATGTCAATTTGAAGCTTATTTCTCGATTTTACGTCAATAAATTTTATAAACATCTCGAAATCAATCAGTGTTGCAACTATTTCAAGGTTCTTTTTTTTTAAATTGGGAGATTTATATTTCATGTTACTATTTATCGTTATTGTATTCTTCTGTATTTTTACAGATTTCCCTCGGCAAATGATGCATGTGTGGCGACAAGCCTTTAATTCCATAAATGTGTCACCACCTTAAATAATTATTAGAGGTAGCAACACCGGGAAAACAATAGATGTTTTTGACCATGGACCTAAAAAAAAAGGCGGACGGAACTTCACTAAGAAACAATTGAAGCACCCATAGTAAGTCAGTGCGCTAATGTGGACAAGCCAGCACGCACACACTCACACCATAGTAAGTCAGCCGTCGGCCATTACGCTTCGAACGACACTCGCGGTTTTATACGGTGTTATTTTGTCTAATAAAAATCAAAGTATGCCGTCATGTGTTGCAAAAAGTTGTCTAAACCATAGTAGTTCAATTAAAAAAGCCCGGGGATCACTTTTTATAGTTATGCATGTCAATTTGAAGCTTATTTCTCGATTTTACGTCAATAAATTTAATAAACATCTCGAAATCAATCAGTGTTGCAACTATTTCAAGGTTCAAATTATTTTAAAATTGGGAGATTTATATTTTATGTTACTATTTATCGTTATTGTATTCTTCTATATTTTTAAAGATTTCCCCACGGCAAAATGATGCATGGGAAAATGATTGTATAAAATAATAAGGGTGTGTAGACATGGAATAGGAATGTAGACGTGTAGGAATGGAACATAAAATAGCATTAATTAAATATTTATAGCCGAAAACTACTTAAACATTCGTTTTCACCACTTATGTAAATTAGAAGGGATTTCTAGATGTGTCGATAGCAAAAGACAAGTCTACAAAAATTTGAATCACCAAAAGGGATTGTAAAACTTTATTAACATTAAACGAATTGTAAATATTTTAATATCCAATATGTTTAAATTATTTTACCTTTATTTTAAAAATAGGTATCCGTCACAAAAAAATTGTAATTTAACTTAAGTTCAAGGGAGATCTTAATTAAATATTGTTTAAAAATGGGTAATTTTTTCCTTCATCTGGCATCCCTATAGACACGCACACATACTTACGCCGCCGCCATTGTGGTGCTTCAATCGTTTCTTAGTGAAGTTCCGTCCGCCTTTTTTTTTAGGTCCATGGTGGAACATTATGGCGAATGCTCCAACCAGCCCGCGAAATTCAAATTTTCTTATGACATGTTGTAACTTTATCAAAATATGATTCACGGCAATAACAAGTATACATTTTTTAATTATGAAAATGATCAAAACGTAAATTGTTAAAATCTCCGAAATCTAACTTACATGCACCTTTTCTATGTGAGAGCTGATGGAGCGAATGTTTTGATCTTTCTTGTATTTAAAATTATACTTGATAATGCCGCGAATATGATTATGAAATAAGATATGAAGTAAGATATTTCTGTCCACAACATTTTGATGCTTCCTGTAAAGTTACTCGCTGCATACATATTAGACACTGCAAGAAAAAAGAAAACTACTGTAAGATAATTATATTCTGACTGATTGTCCGCTTCTGATGCTCGCTGGAAGGCACTCGTCTGTCTGTCTCTCTGTGTTTTTAAAGTTGCCGGATCAAAATTACTAATGCGGGGTGCATCCAGCGAGAGTCAAAACTATTCTGACATTCTGACAGTACAGTATGCAGTCGCCACGCGCACGACCCAGAAAAAAAATCTTATAGATCATACAAAAATTTATCCAGTACGGGAATCAAACCCTTGACACGCAGCGTGGAAGTTGACCAGCCATGCCGTGAAATTCTGTTATTAAGTTGTGTTCTAAAACCAGTCAAGTGTAGGTAACAAAGAAAGGAATTTAATTTAAAAAAAAGACTGAGTGCGTGCCACGAAAGAAGACCCGCAGAAAATGTTTAAGCAAAGAGTATAGTAGTATAATAGTGGCATGGACTGGACTCTACTATCATACTCAATGGTAGAGCTCACAAAAAATGACACTGAAAGAAAGAAGAAAGTAAATAAGTCATACATGGTCATACATGTGTGTCAAGTGTGTCAAGACAGGCATCTAAGATAAGCATTGAATTTATTATTGTTTCAAGGAATTATGTGGTACAATATCCTTCCAGGGGCCGTCATTATTGGTACATGTCTTGCACTCGCAGGATACGGGAGCTGGTGGGCTAATTATTTATTGGTTGGGAACGTAAGTCATGAAAATTATTTAAGCACCAAAGAGACCGTAATGTAATATTTTAAATGTCTTTTCACACCACTTGCTCGTAAATGTCACATTATAAGTCATGCAAACTGGCCGTAAAGCAAGTCATTGTTCCCCACACTCAAACCAGGGAATAATATATGTACTGAATTTCATTATTCCCTGGGAATAATGTGATTTGAATTTGGAACCTCAAACAAAACATAGTATGAAAACTTGGAACGAAGGAATTGAAGCAGCGGCGGCTGCCCCCCGGCAGTCCCCACTGCAACAGCTGATCGCTTGCTGAGGTGGGCACCACAGCATGCTCACGTTCGAAGGCTGTCGTACCACATCAAATTTCAAAATTCGAATTTATTTCCTCGCAGGTGGTGTGAAAAGCAGAGTACTCACCTCAGGAATAAAGCTGCCTTTGTCTTGGGCTAACTTAAATCCCTCGCTACACTAAGGATTCTTATCTTAATTCCCTCGTTTCACTCGGGAATTAACACTTGAACCTCCTCGCTGCGCTCCGGAGGTTCACCCCCAGAATCCTTAGTGTCGCTTCGGGATTCAATACGCCCGTGACGTAAGGCACTGCTTTATTCCCTTGGTGCGTAATCTACTATTGTTATGCACTAATCTAGCCTGAAAGCCACGAAATTGAAGCTCTAAGCGAAAGCGACTATTGCTGCATTAGGCGTCAGCGTCGAGCGTCCGAAATGTATGTCTATTATCTACAAGGCCTAAAAGTAGCGCTGTAAGCAGCAGCAAAGTTTGTTTACTTTAGTAGGTGACGCACATTTAAAAAAAAAAACGTGGCCGCACACCAGGAATTTCCAACCTGTATCGTGGGTGCGTTTACAAACATAGAAACTCACATAAACAAACACCCAGACCTGGAACAACTACTTGCAGATCATGCAAATATTTGTTGCGCGCGAGGATCGAACCCGCGAGCGCGACACTCTGCGCAGCAGTCGATCTCTCAGTCACTACGCCAACCGTGTCGTCATTTGTTTTTAACGTTCGAAGCTGAGGCTTGCAGCACAAGATTTATCTTGGAGCATCGCATTTCTGGAAAAGTAGCTATGAATTACGTCTATCTTGTAAATACTACCTTAGGTACGAAGCCTATCCTACGCCTATCTTATTATCCCACTAAAATTATAAACGTGAAAGTTTCTTTAGATGGATGGATGGATTCTAAACGGCCATTTTTATACCCCATTTATGCCGCATGATACAAATACAAATATTTTTATTTGTTGAACATAGGTAGGTCAGGTACAGATGTTGTCATTACTAGTGAACGCTATGTTTAGCCGTCATGGGCGTACAAATATTATTTTTGTTTATGATACGTAACGTAAAGTAAGGTGGATTAGAAGCTTATCACTTTCGTACAATTTTTTCCTTTTATTTCCAATAAAATTAAGATAGGTGCACATTAATTTGAATGATGCGTTATAAATAATGAAAAAAAAAAACTTGAGAGGTGTCAAAGGATACCCGGATGGAACGAAGTTACTGTATACACTCAACAAAAATAATCGTCGCGACTCTACTCCAGTCCAGTCCAGTCCGGTCCGGTCCGGTCCGGTCCAGTCCAGTCCAGTCCGGTCCGGTCCGGTCTGGTCCGGTCCGGTCCGGTCCGGTCCGGTCCAGTCCAGTCCAGTCCAGTCCAGTCCATTCCATTCCATGGTAATAAACACATTTTACCCTCCTTTGCGTCGCGCAGTCGGGCAAAAGTGTCGTGACAACTTTTCATAAGAATTTCCGTCCAGCCCCCTTTCACAACGCGCGATAAGGAACTTCGTTCCAAAAATCTTGTTACTTTCGACACGCGGTCTTGTATGTTTCAATCTATAATCAAGATATTGATTTGTATTGATTAGGTTCGATTTTTCAAAAATATTTTAACATACGTTTTATCAATTTGGGTAATAATTCTACATTCTAATTTTCAAATTCAAACTTTTTAGTAAAATCGCATGAAAATTATGATTTACAATTTGTTGTTTGAACGTTTGTTAGTTTGAAGTTACGAAAAGCAATAGGAATATAGGATGCGGATGACTAGCTAGAATGACCTACCTTCGCGAGATTGTCCTTTATTAAACTGGTCACACCGTGATTGCTTGTCATATTTAATCTCTACCTCTGGCAACACACAGTTCACTGTCATTCTAATTACGAAATTGTTGCTACTGTGACTCCGATATTTTGTTAAAATGTGGTACGAAATTCTGCCCAGCGCCTTCATTATCACAGCGGCCCTAGGTTTGCCAGGCTGGGGTCTATATCACATTCACAATCTTGTAATAGGCAACGTAAGTTCACTTATAATAACATGTTAGATAACAACCTCGCAGCAAAGTGTCTTCTGCCTTCCATAGATCATACAGAGTTAGAAAATGATTAAATCAGCTTAGTTTTGAAATCACAGATAATATATTTTGATGGTCTAACAAAACTAGAACAATGATCATCAGCTGTTGGAATAGTGGAGCTGAAACAAATGTTTTACATAAGCCGTTGTAGTTGGAACTGTACAAACTCAGATAACCATAGCAGAGTTCAAACAAAATAAATTTCTGTCGCATTGATAAATGGAACATTTTGTGTCTTACCTTACACTGGTATATTGTAAAGGATTCATTGTTTGCAGCACTACAGACGCAACCTTGATGACAGATGGGGCCGTTTCTTGTACCAGAGGGACCTCAGGCTAACCGGAAACCCTTACAAAGTTGCAGTAAGAAAAATTTGTTTTACATCAGATAAAACAGTAACTCATAAATATTTGCTAGTCAACTCTTTTAATTAGCCTTTTATAGAAAACTTCCATTATTGTTTTATTCTAAATTAATTAATGTTATTTTGTGTTGAAATACTGATTCTGCTAGCCTGTATCATCCCACTGCTGGGCAAAGGTACCTCATAATATCGTTTCCTTGATCCAGTGCCTAAGTGAGCCACTGGCTGCAAAATAATGTTTTGTCCAGATATTGCACCATCTTACATATTTCCAGAAATTAACATGCTGTTTCTACAAGTTTAATTTTATTTTCAGGGATTAGAATCAATTCCAGATGAAGAATGTAAGTAATGCATAATATTAATATCCAAGGAAAACCTGTGATTGTTGTTTTATCTTCAAATTTTATTCATATTAGTGAACAGACTGCCTTCATACTTTTCAATTTCTTAAGGAAAATAAATGTGCTTATGTGCTATTATTACAAAATCAAAAAAAAATAAAAATATTTAGCCAAATTAATCCAGTGGGTCCCAAGTTTTTTGTTTAGCACATTAGCTATTAATTTTTATTTATAGGTACACACCATCACTTAAAGGTTAAATTAGGTATACAAGTGATTAAATGAATGTAATTTTTATAGCTTAAAAGAATTCATGGATAAGAAAAATTTATCTCTCTCACATTCTGTAAAAACAAAAATTTTGCATGCTTTGTTGTACCCTAGCTAAACATGCTTGAACTCGGACTATATTTATTTTACACCATTGTATACCATGTTTAAAGCAAATAAATGATTTGATTTGATTTGATCAAAAAAAGATTGTGATCACTAGCATAAGCTGATATTTTTAATACATTATTGAACTGTTTTATTTTCTATTTATATTCTAAATCTATTTTTAAACTAAGCATAAAAAGGAGAAGAAATCATAATAATTATAATTATTATCTAACAGAACAAAAAAGATTTCTTATTTTCAAAGTGAATAAAGCCCGGTATACACGACAACGATTTATCGTAGCGATCCGACTGCGCAGTCGGTTTGCGCAGTGTACGATTTATCGAATAGATTTTAATCCTTGCTCCGATGGCTTGCACCAACCAAAAAAACTGTTCCGATTTTTGTACATACGTTCGATAAAACTGCGCAAATGAAATGTGCAGTTCGTTTGCGCAGTTTTATCTTTGCCGTGTATACCGGCCATTACAAATCTATCAACTTGATAGATAGAATAAGAAATAGTTACTAATTTCATATTATGTACAGACGCCAGCGCATCAAGCTATCACAGTCTGTCAAATTTCTTTAAGAGATTTTCTACCTTATAACAATATTATAGTGGAAGGTTAATTTTCGATTGGTATTTGACAGATCCGGGTGGTGTCCGTTTCGACCGCGCGGCCATGACGTTTTTTTTAAATAAAAACCATCCCAAGTTTTTGTAAAAAAATGTAAAAGTCGATTCCCAAAAACCATAAATTTGTCAAAGCAATGGTTAAAAAGTTATAAGGGTTTGAACGTGGCCGCGCCATCGAAACTTTCCGAACCGCGCGGCCATGGAGATCTTTAAAACTAAGAGTAGCAGAGACCTGAAATTTTGGGAAATAGTAGATTGAATTTGTAAACCAAATGTAAAAATATAGAAAAAAATCCTGTGTTTGTATTTTAGGAGTTGTAAGGATAAAACCTCATGGCCGCGCCATTGAAACGGTGTCAAAAACGTTATAGCCGATATCTCACTGAAAAAGAATCTCAGACGTCTGAAATTTTTTGTAAAACACAGATTTGAATTTGTCGAAACTAGTAAAAATACAACAAAAAATCCTAGGTTTATATTTCAGGAGCTGTAAGACTAAAACGCCATGGCCGCGCCATCGAAACGTTGAAAATTTCGTTTTTCGCCAATATCTCGCTGAAAAAGCATCGCAGAGGTCTGAAGTTTTTTGTAAAACACAGATTTGAATTTGTCAAAACTAGTAAAAATACAACAAAAAATCCTAGGTTTATATTTGAGGAGCTGTTGAAGAAAATCTTCAATGCGTCTTGAATATGTCGATTAGGGTGACCACGGATTATTATTTACAGAGAAATTTCCACCTTTTTTTATAAGAAATGATATCCCAAGGATTCGTCGAACAATGAGGAGCAATAATATGGCTATATCTTTAAAAATCACATAATTTAGAGATTGTTCTATGTTGAGTGCTCCATTTAAAGACGCCCCGTCTTTAAATGGAGCTTATTCTCACTATAGTTTTTAAAATTCTCCTGTTGTTTAATATCTTAATAGCAGGGACCGAAAACCTGTATAAATTACGGTACCGGTATTGAAGAATTTTGGTTATTTTTCAGACTTAGGTAACCGCTATCTGGGTAACCAGACCGAAGAAAAATGTAACCTCTATTCAGGTTACCGTTTTAATACCGGTTAACTAAAGATAACGACTCTTTGTCACACACACATGCGATGCGCGCGCTGTGACTATTGCCGACGGCACGTGTGAAGTGTACAAGATAGGGGTAATTTTTATTTCGGTAACCGGTATTTATACTGGTTATGTATTCACTTTTAATAATAAAGGTAATCTTTAAAATTACCTGTAAAAGAAAAAAAGGTTGTTACCGAAAAAATACCCGTATTGATCATACCGGTTTCGGTCCCTGCTTAATAGTCATCGATTAAACCATATGTTAAATTATGTATCGTCTTATACCGACCTGAAACCGACCTGATTTTTTTATTTAATAATTACTTTTTTTTTAAACATATATGTACCAACAATCGAACAATCTCTAATTTATGTGATTTTTAAAAATTTTGTTCAACGAATCCTTGGGATATCATTTTTTATAAAAAAGGTGGAAATTTCTCTGTAAATAATAATCCGTGGTCACCCTAATCGACATATTCAAGACGCATTGAAGATTTTCTTCAACAGCTCCTCAAATATAAACCTAGGTTTTTTTGTTGTATTTTTACTAGTTTTGACAAATTCAAATCTGTGTTTTACAAAAAACTTCAGACCTCTGCGATGCTTTTTCAGCGAGATATTGGCGAAAAACGAAATTTTCAACGTTTCGATGGCGCGGCCATGGCGTTTTAGTCTTACAGCTCCTGAAATATAAACCTAGGATTTTTTGTTGTATTTTTACTAGTTTCGACAAATTCAAATCTGTGTTTTACAAAAAATTTCAGACGTCTGAGATTCTTTTTCAGTGAGATATCGGCTATAACGTTTTTGACACCGTTTCAATGGCGCGGCCATGAGGTTTTATCCTTACAACTCCTAAAATACAAACACAGGATTTTTTTCTCTATTTTTACATTTGGTTTACAAATTCAATCTACTATTTCCCAAAATTTCAGGTCTCCTCGACTCTTAGTTTTAAAGATCTCCATGGCCGCGCGGTTCGGAAAGTTTCGATGGCGCGGCCACGTTCAAACCCTTATAACTTTTTAACCATTGCTTTGACAAATTTATGGTTTTTGGGAATCGACTTTTACATTTTTTTACAAAAACTTGGGATGGTTTTTATTTAAAAAAAACGTCATGGCCGCGCGGTCGAAACGGATACATCCGGGTGAGTTGACCTGCTGTCTGTACTTTGAATTTTTTGAAGCAGTAATGAGTTCAAAACCAGAACAAAAATCCCAAGGACAATTATTATTAGTTATAATTTTATGGATTTTCATCTACTATTGCAACCTTTTTAAAATAATCTTTTTTTTTATTTTCAGCTAAGTCGAAGAAGAAGTAAATAAAAGAATACATGATTGTAGACCTACGTAAATTATGTACTAGATATTTCTGTTGTTATTAAATTTCTTTTAAGGACGTCTCCTTTTTTTTCGCAAAATAAAAATAAGAATTCTCAGCACTTTGAATGACACGGTTGGCGAAGTGGCTGAGCAATCCAGTGTGCACAGTCTGCCGCGGGTTCGATCCCCCCACTGTACAATTATTTGCATGATCTGCATGGGTAGCTGTAATGTTTCGGGTCTGGTTGTTTGTGTATGTGAGTTTCTAATGTTTGTAAACGCACCTACGAAAACCTAGAAATTTCTACTGAGGGGCAAAGATAAAGGCAAAGGAAATCATCCAGATTGGGCTAATTTTGTTTTTGCCGGCCCACTAAAATAAACGCAAAATCCAAGCAAAACCTTAATAGAGGCCGTGAAAATAGATATTTTATTAGTACATCAAAGTTCTATCCCAACAAAAACATTTCATGTAAAGTGTTGCTAAAACGACCACATAAGGTTTGCCCTACGAAAAAGATATCAGATCTCACGTAGAACTAAGCTTCTGAATTACGTCCTAACTCTACCGACCCTTCTTCTTCCTGCCCTTATCCCATTCTACTTGGGGTCGGCGCAACACGTTTTCTTCTTCCATTCTCCCCTATCAGACGTCATAGTATCATTTACTCCTTTTTCTTTCATATCATTCCTTAGACAATCCATCCATCTTTTCTTTGGCCTTCCTCTTCCTCTCCATCCATCAACATTCATACTCATCACTCTCTTCGTCACATGGGTGTCATCCCTTCTCATCACATGTCCATACCAAGACAGATGATTCCCTTTCATTTTTTCCGTAACAGGCGCCACTTTCAAACCTCCCCTTATAAACTCATTCCTCACTTTATCCATTCTTGTCACTCCACACATCCATCTCAACATCCTCATCTCCGCTACATGCAATCGTTTCTCATCCATCTTTTTCACAGCCCAGCATTCCGATCCCTTCAATATGACAGGTCTAATCACAGATTTGTATATTTTCCCCTTTAACTTGAGGGGCATCCGTGAGTCGCAAGTTGTTCCGGTGACCTGTCGCCATTTCATCCATCCCGAGTTGATCCGGTGTGTTATGTCCCGATTTACATCGCCGTCTCCTTAGACAAGCTACCCGAGGTACCGAAAGTCGGAACAGACTGGTATGGGCGCTCCTGCAAGAGTTATGGGCACAGGACTGGAGAGGCCGCCAAAATCGCAAAACAGATATTCTGTTTTTGTTCTGCTTAATTTCAGGCCAACGTTCTCCAGTCTTTTCCACCACACCTCCAATCTGCTCTGGACCTCTAGGCTGCTCTCGGCAATCAACACAATGTCATCGGCAAACAGCATACACCAGGGTGCCTCTTCCTGGATGTCCGACGTCAAAGCATCCATTATCATCAGGAAGAGGTACGGGCTGAGAGCCGAACCTTGGTGCAAGCCAACTGCCACATTGAACTCTACCGACCCTAACTTCACAAATTCTACACAACATCAGTAAAAATGTATGGCTTCACCGTTTCGCTACCGTCGTGGAGTTGATGCTAATATATATTAGTTTCTGAAGTAAGTAACGGAACAGCCAAGCAATACATTTTTGTAGTACTATTACATATTCTGTGCTGATGTGTAGAATTTGTGAAGTTAGGGTTGGTAGAGTTCGAGTTAGAGATGGTCCGCCATATTGAATTTATAATTACCTCACATTACTTTTCGAGTTGCTCTCAACCAGCCCTTTCATTTGATACCCATATTGCAGAAGTGCATTAAAAATAACTATTCCGCCATCGTGGATTTAGAATGACGTCACATTATTCATCGAGTTGCTCTCAAAGAGCCCTTTCATTTGATACCCATATTGTAGAAGTGCATTAAAAATAACTATTCCGCCATCCTAGATGGTCCACCATATTGGATTCAGTCACATTATTTTTCGAGTTGCTCTCAACGAGCCCTTTCATTAAAGATATCCACATGTAGAAGTGGTAATGCGGGGACTGCGGAGACTGCGGTGCGGCTAGGTCTGCGTTCACCTTTAGTCGCGGTTGTTTTTGTCCAAGCGATTGACAGACAGTTGACAATTTGCTTGCTATTATGCTATTATGACATGACCCGCCCGATGGCCCGCATTTTTTGTTTACATATTATTTCGCATGCCTGAATTTGTAGTGAACTAATTATGGATAACTGTTTTGTGGAAATAACAGTAGAATTCCTAGCCGTTGCCTTCCACAGCATTCTTTATTATGCGTCAGTTTATCCAGAAAGTGTTTTTGAAACTCGTAAAAAGTACAATACTGTCGTGTATCGTTCAATTCATCCCGAAGTGAATAAATATCTTGATCTGTGTCTGAAGAGTATAGCAGAATGTTTGAAAAGTGACCAGCTGGGATGTGTGGAGTTTGTGGTTACAGACAATGAATACAAGCCTTTATTGAAGTTCGTATTTCAATTCGATAAGAGCAGCCACTTTGACGACACAATTGATGCTTACTTGGTACAATGTGAACAGAATTTGCGAGCTTTTTGCTTGAAGGTTTCATCAGTAAGCAATAACTTTAAATATTTACCAGAAGATAGTAGTTTCTCCATATACATTCATACCAATGAGTCCAATGCTGTTGCCATGTCTACCAATCCTGAATTTGAAGAGTTCCCGCTGATTGAAGTTGGTGAGAAGCAAGATGAGACTGATAGAATAATTCCACTAAGCAGGTTCTCAATAAGGAGTTATGCTATAGACACATATGTGGAAATTAAATGAGTTCTTAGAATGGACATGTGCAGAGAAAAATCTGACGTTTTTACATTTATTATCCTGACTTCTGGAAATTTTCACCTTTTCATACATTGTCAGTAGTGGAAGTATGCTATAATTTAATTGAATGACCCTAGCGTTTGAAAGTTATCTCAAGCATGGCTTGTGTTTCAGATCATTTTCAAATGGTTAAACTGAATGCTGCTGACATTATGTGCCATGTTCATGATTGGGCGCTGCCAGTTGAGACTGGTCATATCTTGGCTGTAACAGTTTATTTTAATTATTGATAACTTTATTTCTCAATTGTCTTTTTTGCTTTTACTAAGGACACTTAACTTGCTGCATCAATCTCACACCATGATGTACTAAATTATTTTTTATTAACTCAAGAAGAATGATGTAACAATGGTTCTGTAATTTTGATGATTGAAAAAGATTGTCCATGGAGTTTTTTGCCCATTATTTTCTGTACAGATCTACAATTTGAAATGGGCACCTACAGTACTTTCATAGTTATTATGTCTTATGACTGGGACTGTAGCACCATTATTTTGTACTATTTTATTTCTTGTCTTATGACAATTTTAAAGTGCCTGTAACTGGCCTCCTTGAAATAAATGTTTTGACTTTGTAAGGCACAATGAACTGCACTGTTCATAAGATTTGAAATCTGATCATTGAATAAAGTTGAAAATCCAGTAAGTAGCATATACAGTATCTCTTGAGTTTAGCTAGGCTGGTCCTACATGTAACTAAATAAAATCCTTTAAGATTGCAAGTGGGATTCGAACCCGCGTCTTCTGGATAGGTACTCCAGACGATTTGCAATCTTAAAATTTTTCTTTCCTCAAAAAATCATCTTTGATCATCAAAAAATCAGATTTGCAATCTTAAAATTTTTCTTTCCTCAAAAAATCATCTTTACGATGCGCGTCGCATGCGTTAATGCGTTTAAAATAATAATTAAATAAAATCCATCCATATTTTAATAAAATAGGCAGTTAAGCACTTATCTGTAGTTTTATTGTGTACTTTTAAATTAAACTTAGGGCTGATTTTTCAATCCTCCTTCTGCGAAGCAGTAATGCTCGTGAAGGAGGAGGCGGGCCGCGAGCGAGAGAGGACAGAGTCCTCCCTCCGCCCCATCCGCGGTAGTAGACGCCCACGGCGACGGACGTCGCTAGATGATCTCCGGCCACCGTAGGCGCGGGCATGCGGGCAGCGAGTAAAAGGCAACTCGCTGCCCGACCAAGGACCATGCCCGGGTCGACGGCGCGTTGTGTCCCACGCGCGCCTCAAAGAGCGTCAGCATAATGACGGGGCCCCCCTCTCAGAGGGCCAAAGCCTGCCGGGGTCGCGGGATTATTTCCTTACCGTGACCCTGGAACAGAACCACGCTAAAAAAAAAAAAAAAAAAAAGGGCTGATTTTTCAATAGTCGGATAACTTTTATCTGAGGAATAAAAATGGCAGTTTGACAGCATATAGATAGAAAATATGTCAAACCGCTATTTTTATTCCTCAGAGAGAAGTTATCTGACTATTAAAAAATCAGCCCTTAGCTGCTGTTCAGACACGGCGGGAACCGCGAGATTCCCGCGCGGGAATCGCGCGGTTATGTCTGAACGATTGCTTAATAACTCATACAAATAAGACTCACGCGATTTCCATGCGATTCTGAAATCGCGCGGTTCCCGCCGTGTCTGAACAGGCGCTTAGTGTCTTTGAATAATCTCATACAATGCCATCTTCATTGGTCAACTTAATTTTTAAACATCTCAATCGTGAGTATATCTCATCCCAGTCCACATAGGCTCCTATCAGCTGCCTCACATTATTCTCACTGTCCTCATACGCATTCCGGCCATGCAACAACCTTATATTATTAAAACACAGTATATCTCCAGCTTTAGTTTTAAACCTCGCGGCGAACTTATGGTTCAGTGCTAAGAACAGGCCATGAGCCTCATACCACGGTTTCACTAATTCTATCGGGCCAGGAAATTGGCTACCTCTTTGTGGAATCGAAAAGTTAATTCTAGTTATCTCGCCGTGACGATCTAAGCAGATGACGGGTTCACGATGAAGTTTGAAGAATTCGTTGCCATCTTCTGTACCAACATCCCTCCACTCGATTTCTGTATCAGTGAGAAGTTTGTACTGTGCTGGATGATTCTCCTTCATATAGTTGGCCACGTAGTGGCAGTCTGAAAGCAGATTCTCACCACCTTTACTAGCTGTTTGAACTAAACAATGTAGTAAATTAGCTCCTGGACAATACTCGTAGTAAGGCAGGTCAGTATGGAGTTGAAGGTTACTTGACAAGTAGGCTACGTTGCTTGTATTCGGGACATTTCGCACAACAAACTTGACACCGTAGTGTGTCCTCTTAGTAAATCCAACTTTATTCACAACGGCGTCTATAGCCGTCTCAGAGTCCGGTGTGTTCTTAATCAACGCAACTCCATAAACAGACAACTTGAACAACCAGTTGTACAAAGCTTCGTCGGAGTTCAATATCTCGTTGTAATCATGTTTAGAAAATATTTCATCGAAGTCTTTACTATGCCACGTAATCTTCTTAGGTTTGTAGATAGTCTCAGTGTAATTCTTCTGATTTTCAGGCTTAAAACCTCTGAATTTGAGCCAGTTCAAATTATATTCAGATGTGTGTCCGTCGTTCCAGGTGACTTGCAGAGAATTTTGGTCCTTAGAGACGTCTTTTGGCTTTACATTTTGGTCGAAATAGCTCCAGTCTAGTATCCGGCTTTTGGCTGAGGTATGGTAGCACTGTTCACAAGGACAGTTGTCCCTTAACCACACGTATGGAAATTGTAAAGATTCTCCGCGAATCTCTACATTTAGTAGATCGTCTGTTTTATTTTTGTATAGCACATTATGTGTGTGAATTAGTTTAATGCAAGACGCGCTTGGCAACAATCTAGTGAAGTTTTTCGCCCTCGTCGCGAGTTTCAAGGCGAACATGTTGACGTGTTGCTCCGTGCGAGCAAAACGCCACACTGAGATAAAACTGTGATCTGTGATATAATATGAATTCATTAATGTTAATGAACCGGGATGCCCGCTATGATATAACAGTCAATGTTTGTACGAGATAAACATTGCTCGATTATTTGAATACGCCAATTCTGAAAGGCTTGTTTAAGATGCCTAAATTGTTAGGTTGTGTTTCTATTTCCATCGTCATAGTATTAACATATTAAAATGTTAAATTGATGATAATTCGGCCTTTAGCCGATAAAAAGGCGCGTATACTATCTGAATAATTTTCCAGATAGTAATGCGTTAAGTCAACATACACGCAACAAATTACTTAAGTAGGTAAGTATACCTAGTGCAAACAAAATCAACATAAATGGTAAGTAATGGTAAAGGGTTCGTTCAATAAGAAACCGGATTTCGTGAAGTCCCTATCGAACTTTTTGTCGCTGAAATAATCTTTATTATACCTACCCATTATTTATATCAGTAAGTACCTACTGGTTACTCAAAGAATTTAAGAGATAAAACAGTTATTTACGGTAATTATTGTACATTTTTTCAAGCGTAGGTATTATAAATGCCAAAATTGTGATGCTCTCGTCTCTGTCGCACCGCGTCTGGTTGAAAATCAAACAGTGCGATTTTGTAGTAAGTAGGTAATGCCTATGGTTCATGAAAACGGGCATTCGTTTATAATAATTTCCAGTTAATAACTCGTCAAACGTGACATCGCCTGATTACTGTGGAGAAAACTTCGTTAATTGACGATCTTACCAGTTGTCCTTATCAAAATATACCCAATATCCTCCCCTCCCTCCAGTCCTTCCGCCCTGAGTGGAAGAAGGATTGTCAATATCATACACTAATTACTAACTATACCTAAATCCTCCCTGTTACCTCGATTTACCTTTGCGTTACAGGGCCATGGTATCTTACTTAGTCTCGCGACTCCGGCAGTTTGCTGACTATTCCTTCCTACTCGGGCGGTGAGTAGCAAGTGCATCTGATGAGGTAGCTCATCATACCCTATAAAATATTGTCGTAGCAAAAAATAAGACGGAAGCATGGAGGGTTACCTTTGCGTTCCAGGGCCATGGTATCTTACTTAGTCTCGCGACTCCGTCAGTTTGCTGACTATTCCTTCCTACTCGGGCGGTGAGTAGCAAGTGCATCTGAAGAGGTAGCTCATCATACCCTATAAAATATTGTAGTAGCAAAAAATAAGACGGAAGCACGGAGGGTAGTCGGTTAAAAACGTGCAACTTTTTTTTGGATTTATTGTATTTTGGTTTCAGATGTCATGTTGATTATCCATTTGAGATGGAAAAATATATCTACGTATTTACAGAACGACACTATTACAATTTTAGATACAATATTCATGCGTTCTTTGGGATAGTATGAAGTCAGGTAGTACTTATTTGTCTCCTAAATTCCCTCCTGATTGGTTACAGTAGTCATTATGACACTCATTACATAACTATTTTATTATGCAATAGGATTAACCCATGAATATAGATAAAATTACTATGAGTAAAAAACATTTGATTCATGGTATTTTAAACTAAAACGCCTAATTATATGTATATTTATTGCTAAAAAGCATAATTATTAATAAGTAAATATTTCATTTTGTAACAATTTGTAATTAGACCAGTATAAATTAGTCGTTATTTGACTAATTTATTATGAGAGTGAACAAAACAATCAAACATGAATTAAAAAATTAACTCTACTTTTTTTAATACTTACAACATTTTTTAAGAAAATTTATCAATAACACAGTTAATTATTGTTCGAAACTAATACATGCAATTTTTAAAATCCTAACAACAAATAAAAAAAAAAATATATGGATGTTTTTGTTTAAAAGCTAGTCATAATTTATTTTATTCTATATTAATTTTTGATAATTTAAAAAAGTTAATGATAAAAAAAGATACAATAATTATGTAAAACTTAAAAAATAAAACAACATTTTGCTCCAATCTTGCCCAGTCTAACTGGAAATAAAGTGAGGACTTAATAAAAAATGTATACTTACTATCACAACACTAGTTGAGTAAGCAAAACCGAGTATATTTACGTGTGCAGTACAGTAAACACAATTTCAAAAATTACTACGAGTATATTTTTGAAATAATCGTCATTAAATTAAAATAACTTAAAAATCTAGAAGCATACATTTCAGTACTTTAGAATTTCGATAAAATGTAAAAGACTTTTCAATCGACTTGTAACATAATTCTAAACTACTCATTGTTAATGTTTGAGCTGTACTTTGATCTTATGGTAAGCGTTGCTAAGCACTCCTCGTATGTTCCAAATGTCTTCAAACCTCTCTGGCTGAGTATTGAAGTTGCTATCTGTCGCCTTCGCCCATAATATCAGCTGAGAAAAAGAAATAAGTCTGTTTGTAAACCATTATTTTACGTGGATTTTTATTCAACTGTGGTAACTCGGATGTCTAGGGAGTGACGTGTGTCCTCCTGACTGGATGCCTTAGAGTAATTTAAGGTATCCACAGAAAAGTCCGTTAAGTAGCTCATAATCTCGGGCACGCCGCAATCGCGGCGGTAAGACCCCTTTTTGAGGAGTGGCTGAAGAGGCGTCACGGCGTCCTGACCTACCGCATGACGCAGGTCCTCACCGGACACGAAAGTTTCGGGAGGTACGCCTCAAAGATCGTCAGCATTGTGACGGGTATCTAGAGGGCCAAAGCCTGCCGGGGTCGCGGGACTAATCTCATTAGCGTGACCCCGGAACGTAAAGGGCTATTTCAATAGCCCTTTAAGTTCCGGGGTTCCGTTCCGTTACGTAAGGACACCGTGGATTTTAGTCAGTACGAGTCTGATAGTCCCTCCCGCCCTGCCTGCTGTGGAAGGACTCATTTGATGATTTTACCATACAAAAAAAAAGTAGCTCTGCGAGATGCCACTCACAAAAAAGGGACGTGTGTCAAGTTAAAAAAAACCGGTAAAATTCCTACCAAACGGCTATTTTCCGACTGTCGTAAACAAAGACCCGCGGAAAACAGCTTGCGTGACATAGGAATGGGAGAAGTCAAGTGATGTTTAGTTTATTTTTTGATAGAGTGATAGATGTCGTTGCAGTCGTTTGACCCTACCTCCTTTTGTCCCTTGTCGACGGGTATCCTCGCTGTCCACAGTGTCCACCCGTAGTGTTGCTGCGGCGGCGCGTCGTCACACTGCATGTCGTCGGCCTGCACCCACGTCTTGCCGCAGTCGGGCGATATGTCCACGCGCAGGATCTTGGCGCCACCGCCCGAGTATGCGTAGCCTGGTGTTGGAAAACAGACATGAATTATAGCTTCGGTCACACACGGCGAATTCGCAGCGATTAGGCGCTATGTGTGACCGAAGCTTAAGTGTAAACTATGACTTTTTAAAATCCACTAAGGATTTAAAAAGTACAGTGTAAAGAGCACAGCTTCTAAAAATATACATAACAAATTATAATAGTTTGAATTTTGGGTAGCAAAATTTAAAGTAATTTATTATGTAAGACAACACTGATGCTACAAATGCTAAAAGTTACAAAATATTGATAAAGTGACAAAGAGTGCATATTGTCAGATGACTTGAAGGGTGGACGCGAGAAGTGAGTATGGGCCGATAAAATAGGTTGGACTATATCTGTAGACAGAGTTACAGTTTCTTGAACCTTATTCCTTACCTCTAACCTCGACGTATCCATTTTTTACATGGACAGTGTCTCCCTCTGCCGGGTCACATATAGCGGACGTGACGGGCAGACTGTATATGGGCGGCGCGGAGGCAAAGTCAGCTGTCTCCCAAGTCTTGGACGCGTTGAATGAACGATAGTCTTTTTGATGCCAGTGGGAGGGACTCTCGTCATTCGATATCGTTATTGATTCTGTTGATGGAAGGAAGTATGTTCAATATGGTTGGAACGTTCTTATATTGTATATTATGTGATTGTTGAGTTAAGGTACTCTTTGGTTGTGAATCGTGGGCCGGACTACAATTGCATTTTTTTTTTTTAATTAGGCCCCCCTGTTTTTTCTCCTGTGTCGTGGGTAGAGATGTGCCTGATGGCAATATTCCCACTGCCGGGAATATTCCCAATATTGCCACTGCCGGTAAAATACCAAAATTGCCGGCAACTTTGGCAATATTGCCAAAGTTGCCAGTCAAATAACACCAGTATATTTTATTATTACTGCAGGTGCAGTTTATATTACTGTAGCTAATACGTTGCGGCATTAAGTCCGCCTTATAAAAACTACTAAGTTGTTACTCTAAACGGTGATTTACTGATTATGTAAGAATTACCGAAACAAGTGCATTAAAATAATGCTATTTTTGTTGATTATTTGTAGTTTTGACAGAGATTTATACTTCCATATTGTATAGGTACTTATACTCGTTGTTTTTGCTATGTGATTTTGCATGAAAAACTAGTAGCCCACTCAACGAACGGTTATAGAGGGAAATTCTTGGAACACGATTTTGGACTACGTTACTTTGTTTGAACTAGTTAGGAGGTGAATATAATTATCAAAAGTCCCCGCCACTAGCCCTTGAGCTGTGGGGGAGGGGGGTTTAAAGGTTCCATTTTTTGATTTTTCACTTATAACTCGGAAACCATGCCTCCTAGCGGCATGGTTTGTATGAATAAACCAAGGCTGAATAAATTTTCTATAAGTTTTATTTAGTAACCATTTCGATATCTTCTATAGTTTTCAAAAAACCATATTTACCTTTTTGCATTCGGAAAGTCTTTGCTATCGGTCCCGACTTACAAATCGTAGGTCGTGGGTTAGATCCCCGCCAGGCGCATTACTTTGTGTAATCTATTTCATCACCACTGCTCTCAAAACGGTGAAGGAAAACATCGTGCGGAAACCGGCATGTCCTAGAACCAAAAATTCGAAGACATGTGACATCTGCCAACTCGCACTGGGCCCGCGTGGTGGATTATGGCCCACTCCCTCTCACAGAGAGGAGGCCTGTGTCCCAGCAGTGGGAACATTATAGGCTGATGATGATGATTCGGAAAGTCTTATTTAATATTGCCATAAATCCAGAAAGCAGCAGCAGTCTTTTCAGGCTCTCCCTGTAGTACCTACTCCTCCGTGTATTTTTGTGGGCAACTCACACTTGACCAAAAATTAATACCTACCTATACGAAAATTGTTTACAACAAAAAAGAACTAAAGTTTCCAAAGACAGTTTTTCCGCATCTCTTATGGGTGCAGAGTCAGAAATAAAAATTTTAGTTCCGTTTCAATCCGTTCTGGCCAAGCTGTACATAGTACAGTCCTACCTACTCTGTAAGTACCTAATATAATTTAAAATGAGTTTCTAACCTAATTTTTACTGCTCCTTCGGTGGGGGAAGACAAGAGATAATTATCAAGCTTGATGGTGGTCACCGAATTTAAGAACTACTTATACCTGGTGGACATTGAGAGAGACCCGAAGGGGTCTCTCTCTCTGCTTTCTGGATCTATGGCGATATCAATAACTTTCCAAATGCGAAAAACTAAAAATGTTTTTCCCCTAAATTACAGACTTTCAAAAGCGGATACCTCGAAAACTATGAAAACTCGAAAACTTACAAGATATTGAAATGCTTACTGAGTAAAAGTTACGGAAAATTGATTTAGTTTTTTATTTTGTTCACACACGCTATGCTGCTAGAACGCATGGTTGTCCGAGATGTAAGCGAAAAACCAAAATATGTGTAATTTCTTATATTCAGTCGTGTGCGGCAACAATGGGCAATATTGCCGGTAAAATACCGGGAATATTGCCAAAATTTTTTGTATATAATGTAGACCATGGTCTGTAAATGCTAATTTTAAGTGTGACTTAAAATTAAGCAATATTCCCAAATATTTCCACTCCCGGCAATATTGCCGGCAATATTTCCACCTATATTCCCACCTTGGGCAATATTGCCGGCAACGGCACATCTCTAGTCGTGGGTGCGTTTACAAACTTATAAGCTCACATACACAAATGCTCAGATCCGGAACAACTACTTGTGGTGGTCATTTTCGATATTCAACAAAAATCTTCGTGTAATCGGCGTCTTTGAAAAGCTAGAAAAAAAAACAGATCCATGCGGGCAACGTTAAGAGCGTATATTCCGAAAGTTGGCAACGTCGCAAATGGTTGTCAAATATTAACAAGTTTTAATTAATTTAGCATTGTTACTGTATGAAAATAAGAAATAAGGCTCTGTAGTGCACTAAAAAAATATAAGGGAATGCAATAATTAATATCGTAACACCGATTAATTGGTTTTAGATGTAAAAAAAGCATTTGGAAGCTTTCCAAATGCCTTTTATACACCTGAAACGGTTACAACATCAAATTCAGTGTTTTAATTGCATTCCTATATCATTTTTTTAGTGCACTACAGAGCGATATTTCTTGTTTTCATACAGAAACTTTGCCAAATTAATTAAAACTTGTAAATATTTGACAGCTTTTTGCGACGTTGCCAACTTTCAGAATATGCGGCCTTAAGGGATATCCATTAGTGTTATATACCAAAACCTTCCCCAGAATGTAACAAACACTTTTCTGAAAACCCCATCAAAATCAACCAAACGCGAGATAATTGCGGACAAACAATCAAACATACAGGTCTAACTGAGGACATACTTTTATTTTGGAGTTGGTTAAAATGGTAAAATTTTATTTTTATTCCATTATCTGGGTACACCGATCTTATTATCAGATATAGCTGGCTGGCAGTTAATTGAAATTTCTCGAAGCTCAGAAGATTTCCTAGAACAGACTCACCGAGCCACTTGACACTCCTGACGGCCGGAGCCCCCGGCACCACGACCCTCAGCGGGCGGCCGTGGTCCGCGGGCAGCGCGCGGCCGTTCATGTGGGTGGCCAGCAAGATGCGACCGTTTGGGTTCAGCGCCTGCTCCAGAGGGATCGATGTGGAGAAGTTCACGCCCGTCGCGTCGATGTCCGCGCCTGTGAACTGAACACATTTCTGTTATGTTTCAATATTTTTTTAAACTAGAAAAAATAACTTAGCTAAGAGGCAAAATATTCAATAAAAAGAGGGACTCATCAATTATCGTGACCCCGGAACGTAAAGGGCTATTGAAGGACCCCGTGAAGTTTAGCACAGAGAGTCTGACAGTGCCTCCCGCTTTGCCCTTTTTTTATCGTGGTAAAATCATCAAACGAGTCCTGGAACGTGGAACCCAGGACAGGGCGAGAGGGACTGTCAGACTCGAACTGACTAAAATCGATGGTGTCCTCCAATAGCTCTTTACGTTCCGGGGTCATGGTAATGAGATAAGTCCCGCGACCCCGGCAGACTTTGGCTTGCTTTGGCGGCGGCCATTGTCCATGGTCGGACAGCGAGTCGACCCGCTCTGCCGTGGATGTGGACTCGTTTTGATGATTTTACCACATTTAAAAAAAAAGGCCTTGGCGATGATCGCTCTTGCTGCATAAATTAAAATGTTCTTTATGAAGTATGAAGAATATGATGTAAGGTTCCTCCATACTCTTTTGAGGGGGCATCCTCTGACTAAGATTTGAATTTATCTTTTTTGGTCAAGTTTGAGAAATTATAAAATTGACTATTCTTAACAGCATTGGGCTGCTTCGGCTCTGTTTGCGCTAGGATCATTTGCTGCGATACTTTTTTTTATTATTGCACTACAATCTTTAGCGGACATAATAATATATTTTACATCTCTCATGTTCGGTAAGTAGGTCCTTATTACCCCCAAATGGGGCTTGTAAGTAACCAATTAGCGCTCTAGGGTATTAATGTAGCTAGAAAAGACCTAGGGCGGTAAGTAATTAAAAAAAAAGTTATCGGACATCTAACCATCATATTGGCAATAGACATCATGCATTCAGCCTAATGACAAAAGAGGTCGCTTCGCTATTCAGCCTTGTCTTCGAGTTTAATAGTCATCAATTTTAAATATCGAACGGCGAAGCTCAAATCCCGTTCTTGAAAAAAAAAAGATGAAAAAAGGCGGGAATTGAAAACTTTTACTTTAAATATACATATAATTTAAATTATATTGTTTGTTTTTGAGACTTTTTTATAATTACGTGATAATTAGGAAAAAAACATGAGTACTGCAAGTGATGAAGATTTAATTAAGCTGCACTCCCGAATCAATGAAAATGGAAGCTGAAGCAGCAATTAACTAATAAAATGTTTTATTCTTGCAATGCCGGTTTTTTCTACTTACCTTACAATCGAGATGTAAAGCAGAGTAGTTAGCTCGGGTGTAAGCATCAATTGCACCCTCGAACTATAGGCGCCCTCGCTGCGCTCGTGCGCCTAAATATCTCGGGCTGCAATTGATACCTTACAGCCCTTGGCTACTAATCTACTATTTTTATTATTTACAACATGGTGCTAGACCATCTAGCTCGTAATAATATGCCACAATATAATATACTACGTTACAATAACGTGTTTCCCAGCGGTGTCCCTCGTGTCCACTCCGCAGTCCAGCAGCACGTCCCGCAGCAGCACGCCGCCCCACACTGCGCTGCTGATGGCGCCGCCCTGCCAGCTGATGCCCTTCACTGGCTTCACCTGCTTTTGTAGAGGGAACAGAAGAAAATAACAAATTGAACATTACGATGCTGAAACGACTGACTAAGGAATATATGGATTCTATAAATATTTATACGCAATAACGCTTGGATGAGATGGATGGCGCCGCTGAGGCCGGCCAGAAAGAGGTGGCGATATGAGCTGGACTCATACCTTGAGGGCTGGTTTGAGGTGGCGTTGGACAAGAAAACTTGGAAAAACTTAGAGAGGCCTTTGTCCAGCAGTGGGATAGTGTAAGGCTGAACAAAAAAAATACGCCTGAGTAGCGAATCGTAAATTATTTCTCGGGAAGGTAAGCAGTGTTTCTTTCAGGCAAAATTCTCCAGGGGGGCAATTAAGAGACCTGGGGGGGCGGACTAAATAATTAAAACAAAGTAATATTTAAAATTAATTCCAGTTATTATTAATATTTTAATGAATGAAAAATGCTATCAAGCTACACAATAACTAAAAGATCAACTAAGCTGAACCAAAATTGTCAAAGTAACATATTATTCTTTACAAAAATCTTATTCTTCGTGGCTTTTTTCTTGCATACAAATCAACAAATTTTTCCAAAAATTCTTTTGGAGTCTCTGGTGCCTCGATGCTAATCATCATACAATGCATTAAAGTTTCAGGTAGCATTCTGTTTCTTGCCTTATTCAGTATCCTATTCATCGTACTAAACGATCTGTTGTATGGAGTGGTCTGTTGTGTTTGAAGTAAGTTTGTTGATACGTAAACAAAGGATTAAATTGAAATAAACTTGATGATGATGAACACAATCACTTAGATTATTATTTTATGCTTCCAACAAACTCCGACAAAGTTTTCTCACTGTCAAATTTATAGTGAATAAACTTTCGTGAAACTCGCAAACCAGCTTTCGACAATGACGATACTATACGTCATTTTAAACCTTCGTGCTAGCTATCTTCATACAAACCGCTCAAGGTTACGTACGTTACGAATTCGATACGAATACGAAACCTATAGGACTAAGTTCGTGCTCACAAAATAAGTTCAAATTAGGCACACCAGACGCGCTGTTCACGTTTCCATACAAAATGCTCACGTTAACGATACGAATACTTTTTCGCAAGTTGTTCGTGCTAGGGGTATCTGACCGATACGAAACAAAAATTTGTTCATTTTACGTCTGGGGATTCCCCGGCCCCGCGCGTGCACGTTTCCCAAGTACGAGTTGGACTCGCCCGTGAAGGGTTTTGTAGTAGCAAGCATATCTTTTTTTTCTTTCAAATTTCAGAGCTAGCACCGATGAAAAGTTAGATGAGGCTAGCATTCCGTTAAACAAAGAGTATCCCTATTTTTTTCTAAACAGACTGCACCTCTTAAAATAATGCGGACTCCGCTTTCTCTCGAACAAGCCTGCCGACTCGCCTTGCTACACACCACGTGTGTTCTGTTCTGACTGTCGATATTATTATGTTATACTGTATGCTTCCCGTGGTCCACGGAAAGCAGCTCGCTTTATAGGTTTAAATGATTTGCCAAATTGTCGGGAAATTCGTCGTGAACATACGTAATGCTATTCAGTTCCAAGTGCCCCGGGGGGGCGGTAAGGCTACTTCGGGGGGGCTTTGCCCCCCCGGAGTAGTACCTGAAAGAAACACTGAAGGTAAGTTTGAACCGGAACACGTTTAAAGGCCTATTCAGACCTAAGCGATATTCGCTGCCGCTGTGGGTACAGGTACATACCGCGCGGGTTTCGCTCAGATATTTAGTATCAAGTACCGCGGCTAGAGCGACCTAGCGATTACCGCGCGTTATTCTACCCTGTAATATTACCCTACGTGAACAGTAATATTACCGCATACGCACTGGGTTTTTTCTGCTGCAAACGGTAGCGAATACCACTTAGGTCTGAATAGGCCTTAAGAGGCCTTTTACACATTTGCGCGTAGAACTAAAATTATGATCGTCTAATTTACCATATTAAGTAATACTCCAACATTTTTGAATACCTGCAAAAGAAAGACCAGTCTTTCATGTTGTAATTATACGTAACATATTTCAAAAAACTCTTTTATTAACTTTGTGGTAATTAATCTCCGACAAGTAGTTTACTGAAAAATCAACGCAGAGTCGATTTGCGACTCCTACATCTACCATTAACATTCGTAATTTTAACCAAAAAAAATACACAAATCATCAGACATACGTTTTTGTCGTAAAACTACGTAGTAGAATTTATATTTTTAATAACACAAATTAGTAAAAAAATAAATTCTGAGGTCAATTTTTACGTTTTATATCGCTGTTTTATCGCCATTTTTGGTTCGAACAAAGCGTAATTAAATTAAAAAAACTATGTAAATATAAACTATGTTTACAGACTAAACTAATTTCTAAATTCCATTAAAATCCCTTCATGTAATTAAACATACTATCGTTTTTAAAATCACTCTAAACTAGTATAAATTACGAAACATAACCGGGCTGCAATCAGTACGGCTCCAGCGCCCGTCGACGTAGGACCTGTATCACTTTTTTCCTCGTCCTGATTATAGAGCGTACGTATCGTGAACGGAATATTATACTGCGACTGCCACATTTTGATTCTCTCCATATTTTTTTTCATAAGGTAAGATTTTCGTCACTTTATCAAACTAAAGTATTATTATAATTAAAATAGTAGTTTGTAGAATTTGTGCATTAATTAGCCATCCGTTTTCGTTTTATTAGTTTTTGCAATGGGGCGCAAGAGTGGTGAGAAATCCAATATGGCGGCCTCCCCAAGATCGCGGTCGGGCTGTTTGAAATCCACCCCCATGATATGGGTATCAAATGAAAGGGTTTGCTGTCAGGAATATGGAAAAAATAGTCACGTGTCTTAAATCCAACATGGCGGACATCCAAGATGGCGGATTGCCTATTTGAAATGCATCCCCATGATATGGGTATCAAATGAAAGGGTTTGCTGTCAGGAATATGATAAAAATAGTCACGTACCTGAAATCCAGCATGACGGACATCCAAGATGGCGGATTGGCTATTTGAAATGCATCTCCATGATATGGGTATCAAATGAAAGGGTTGCTGTCAGTAATATGAAAAAAATAGTCACGTGTCTTAAATCCAACATGGCGGACATCCAAGATGGCGGATTGGCTATTTGAAAGGTACCCCCATGATATGGGTATTAAATGAAAGGGTTTGCTGTCAGGAATACGAAAAAAATAGTCATGTGTCTTAAATCCAACATGGCGGACATCCAAGATGGCGGATTAGCTGTTTGAAATGCACCCCCATGATATGGATATATATCAAATGAAAGGGTTTGCTGTCAGAAATATGAAAAACCCACGTTTTTAATTTTCTTTAAAAAAAAAAGAAAATAACCCTACGGGGCTGAGAGAGGGGCCTGAGGGGCCTGAGGGGACTAACGTTCGAAACGGTGCACTCACACAAACACGCGCATCTACGAGGCTTCTAAGCGGACATCGCAGTGCTGTCAGTTCTGAGTGCCGCGTAAAGACGAGTTGCGTTTATTTATGGTAGTACCCTCGTATTGTTAGGCCGACCAATTTGGCGTTTTTTCAAATAACCATGTCTGTGGAGCCGACCAATTGGTCGCTTTCGTCTATGCTTTCTTATTTGACGTAAATTGATAATTAAACCTTTGCTGATCTTGCTCAAACTTTCCCAGAGTCTAAAACAAAGAACAAGGAAGACATTTTACGTCATTCCAAATATTTCCAACGAACGAACGACGCGAGGAACCCCGGCTCGTCAGTTGAGATTTCGCACGCGCGCCGACAAGTCGCCGCTCGCGAGTTTTTTGTTGGTGATTGTGATTTATCTTGTGTTTTGTGTTGTGCTGAACTGAAAACATGCCTGGGTAAGTAATAAACATTTTTGATTGCATAAACAGTGTAGTTGATAAAGATTTCGGGCCCAAATAGTCATTTCAACAAACATGAAAAACCGTTAAAACGTAGTTGATACATTTCGCGCTATTTTAGCGGTAAATCGTAAAAGAAATGCAAACTGTGGCTATTACGTATGTTTTTATGTATCGTTTTATATATGTATGGCGTTTTATTTGAATATTATCGATTTTTGTTGTGTTCAATTCGAAAATCAAATTACGTAAAACTACCTGAGCCGTTGCGCCAATCACAGCGCAGCAGTTCGTTAACAAGGACCCCGACACATGGATCGTTAAAAATGGTTGCGGCATCTGTGATTTATAGTTGAATATTTTTTGTTGAAGTTTTTTTTATTCGTGATTTTGAATGTTCAACGTATTGGAACTGAAAATTTAGTAGGTGTGTTTGAGTGTATGCATATATGTAAATATTTTTTATTTGTGATTAATAAAAAGTATATTGTTCATTAAGCACGTCTTAATGTTGAACTTATTGGATCTGAAAATGTAGTAGGTAGGAGGCGGATCCGGGGCGGATTTTTATTCATTTTTTTTTTCCAAAATGTTCTCGTCTATTATAATGCTGCTTCATTTTTTGTTTTTTAATTATTATTTTTATTTGCATAATATATACATAATATACACGCTAAAATACTTTAAGGGGGATGCTCCAACCAGCCCGCGAAATTCAAATTTTTTTACGTTTTTTGCAATTTGCAGGCCAGTGACATGTTGTAACTTTATAAATATTTGTGTTGCGCAAATAACAAGTATAATTTTAAATATAAAAAATATCAAAAAACTCGCTCCATCAGCTCTCACATAGAAAAGGTGCATCGTAGTTAGATTTCGGAGATTTTAACATGATGCACCTTTTCTATGTGAGAGCTGATGGAGCGAGTTTTTTGATATTTTTTATATTTAAAATTATACTTGTTATTTGCGCAACACAAATATTTATAAAGTTACAACATGTCACTGGCCTGCAAATTGCAAAAAACGTAAAAAAAATTGAATTTCGCGGGCTACATCGAAGCAATCACCTTAACCTCTATCGTCCTGAGATACCAAATGTGGTTCCTAAACGGTCACCACCGTTGAGTCCTGAGGAACCATATGTGGTTCGCGCGCGGCACGCGCGTACAAGCCTACTTCAACCTTATTTATATTAAACACTATGGCTCAGAATTGCTTGAAAAAATTCATCCATAGAGCTCGATTTTAGTCGATTATTATTGTACCGAATAGTTACTGAAATCAACTGGGTGTCATTATAAAAAAAAAAAAAAGAATCGCTCTTTGTCGATGTCAAAATGTCAAGTGATCAACCACTTGTAATGTTGTTTATGTCTTATTTTTTCCATGATAGGACTATAAGTGTACTGAAATTGATCAAGTGTCGTGTTTATGTTAGATTTCAACTAAAATTTTAATTGGAAAACGTAAATTATCGAGTAGAAATAGGTTTTTGTCCCTCGTATAGGCCAATTCGGTTGTCAACAATGTATTTCTAATACCATGGAATTTCCGTTGTTTATTTTTTCGATTCAAGGTTAGTAATCAGTTGAAGAAGGTTTATGTAGTATCCTAAAAAACATTTTATAGTGATACCTGTTCATAATAACACGGATGATCGTTTACAAAGTCGTGCATTGAACTGCGCATGGAAAAATTACAGCTCCATATAAATAAATGAATTTTAGAGTTGGAATCTTATAGGAATAGTGTATGTGAGAATTTTTTTATTAGAATACTTATGTATTCGTTATATTAGTTCTAAAGTTTCGTGTAAATTGATTCAGTAGTTTTATCAAAAATAAATAAGGTACGTCAACAGGTCTAGTTACGGCTGTGGTTACGGCGAGATCTCTTATCTACAGGATATTTTAATTCCGAAGTACTTATACAAGAGGTGTTTATATTGAAATACAAAGTCTCGTTACTAAGGAACACGAAACTTTTTACCGTTTGAGATAAGAGTCATTGTATCTCGAGTGATTACAATTATTGTGAGCGTCGGCCAGTGTTGACAGTCGCGCAATATTAACAAATAATAGCTCCATGTAAGTTGAATTTTGAGTTGGAATCTTATAACATTATATGTTGGAATTTTCTTATTAGATTACTTATATATTCGTTATATTAGTTCTAAAGTTTCGTGTAAATTGATTCAGTAGTTTTATCAAAAATAAATAAGATACGTCAACGGGTCTAGTTACGGCGAGATCTCTCCTATCTATGGGATATTTATAATACCAAAGTAGTCATACAAGAATTGTTTATGTTGTAATACAAAGACTCTTTATCAACGAATACGAAACTGTTTACAGTTGGCCATTTGAGTAATTCTAACTGGAGCGATAACGGTTAATGTAAGCGGCCGCCACTTGACGCGCGCGATGACGTAAGCGCTCGTAAATGTCAAGGACGGGACGGAGTTTACGATACGCGAGCGCGGTACCTGAGAGGTTAAATAATAATCATAAAAAACAAGTAAGTAAAATATATTTGATTTCAATAAAAAAAAATCTTATTTACATGTACATACAAATACTGTATTCGCCGGATCCATATTTTGTATGATCCTTGTGTTTTGTTTGTGATTTTTTTAGTGAAATTGTTCGTTTTTATTATCGATTTGTGTAATGTTTTTGTTAGGCAGCATGCCTTTTTTATGTGTCTAACGTTTTATAAATATCTTCAACATGTAGAATGTAAAATTACATTTCAAATTTAGGCAACAGAATATAAACAGTGATCCAAAATTTGAGTGGGTGTTTTTTGCGCCCGTTTTCAAGTGGTTGTTTGGGTAAGCGATACTGATAAACTAAACACTTCTGAGAGCTGAGTCATTTCGTCTGTGATAAGTATGTGAACCAAACATTATTATTAAAATGTAACCCGAACCACTAGGCGTAAAGCTTTCTGAGAATAGAACTGTAAACAAACCCGTTCTTTTGTTTCGAACACGGCACTCATAAATTACGTCATGTTATTGTTAAGCTTGTGAGATGAAAAAAATGTATGGCGAGGTCTGTTCTTTTGTTTTATTTATGTAAGATAATGTGTATTTGTGGAAATAAAACAATAACTTTTTGAAATAATGGTTTGTTTTTTGAATTCTAATCACCTTTACGCAAGAAACTGGTAAAAATTCCCTCACACTGAACACACGTTACATAACTAATACATTACAAGGCAAAACCATACTAAACCATATATAACTAGTTAGCTAATTTAATGAAGATTCCATTGATATAACTGCCAGCGGGCTAACTAACGGAATTTCGGAAATATCGTCGTTTTAATCAGACGCGCCGAAATTGCATTCGTCCCCCCAAATGACCCCACAAAGATGGCGCTGGGGTCGTTTTTTCGAGCCACAGAACGAGGGATGGCTGTTTGAACTCGGCTTCATCATAACCGGAGATTTTGTTTTTTAAACTCCCTGCTTATTTTGAAGGTAAGAATGATTTTTATCAATATCGAATTCTATATCCGCGTGACCGTTTAATAAATTCGTAAATAAATAATTTGTAAAAAAAACCAACATGGTTTCTGCTACAATTTCTCATAATAGGCGTCTTTTTATAGTTTTCGTCTTCGAGGGTTTTGAATCCGATAGCGCTGTCAAAATGTAAATCCAAGATGGCGGCTGCAAAAAATATCGAGGTTTTCGTCATGGGTGTCGTTTTCATGGTTTTCGAGGGTGTTGAAACCGATGTTGCAGTCAAAATGCAAATCCAAGATGATGGCTGCATAAATTATCGAGGTTTTCGTCATGGGTGTCGTTTTCATGGTTTTCGAAGGTGTTGAAACCGATGTTGCAGTCAAAATGCAAATCCAAGATGGCGGCTGCATAAATTATCGAGGTTTTCGTCATGGGTGTCGTTTTCATAGTTTTCGAGGGTGTTGAAACCGATGGTGCAGTCAAAATGTATATCCAAGATGGCGGCTGCATAAATTATCGAAGTTTTCGTCATGGGTGTCGTTTTCATGGTTTTCGAGGGTGTTGAAACCGATGTTGCAGTCAAAATGCAAATCCAAGATGGCGGCTGCATAAATTATCGAAGTTTTCGTCATGGGTGTCGTTTTCATAGTTTTCGAGGGTGTTGAAACCGATGGTGCAGTCAAAATGTATATCCAAGATGGCGGCTGCATAAATTATCGAAGTTTTCGTCATGGGTGTCGTTTTCATAGTTTTCGAGGGTGTTGAAACCGATGGTGCAGTCAAAATGTAAATCCAAGATGGCGGCTGCATAAATTATCGAGGTTTTCGTCATGGGTGTCGTTTTCATAGTTTTCGAAGGTGTTGAAACCGATGGTGCAGTCAAAATGTATATCCAAGATGGCGGCTGCATAAATTATCGAAGTTTTCGTCATGGGTGTCGTTTTCATGGTTTTCGAGGGTGTTGAAACCGATGGTGCAGTCAAAATGTATATCCAAGATGGCGGCTGCATAAATTATCGAGATTTTCGTCATGGGTGTCGTTTTCATAGTTTTCGAGGGTGTTGAAACCGATGGTGCAGTCAAAATGTAAATCCAAGATGGCGGCTGCAAAAAATATCGAGGTTTTCGTCATGGGTGTCGTTTTCATAGTTTTCGAGGGTGTTGAAACCGATGGTGCAGTCAAAATGTAAATCCAAGATGGCGGCTGCATAAATTATCGAGGTTTTCGTCATGGTTGTCGTTTTCATAGTTTTCGAAGGTGTTGAAACCGATGGTGCAGTCAAAATGTATATCAAAGATGGCGGCTGCATAAATTATCGAAGTTTTCGTCATGGGTGTCGTTTTCATGGTTTTCGAGGGTGTTGAAACCGATGGTGCAGTCAAAATGTATATCCAAGATGGCGGCTGCATAAATTATCGAGATTTTCGTCATGGGTGTCGTTTTCATAGTTTTCGAGGGTGTTGAAACCGATGGTGCAGTCAAAATGTAAATCCAAGATGGCGGCTGCAAAAAATATCGAGGTTTTCGTCATGGGTGTCGTTTTCATAGTTTTCGAGGGTGTTGAAACCGATGGTGCAGTCAAAATGTAATTCCAAGATGGCGGCTGCATAAATTATCGAGGTTTTCATCATGGATGTCGTTTTCATTATTTTTGAGGGTGTTGAAACCGATATTGCTATCAAAATAGAAATCCCAGATGTCAAATAACGAAAATCACATGAAAATAACATGAATAAGATAAATATTAAGTATTGAAAAGTAATTTGCGCAAAGTATTTTTCGTTAAACACAATAATTGCAGTTACAATATGGTGCCAAGGTCATCTTATACTTAGTTGAAACGCATAGTAAGGTGCGCAGCCACCGGGTTCATCAAGCATCAGCGCCACATAATTATGTTCCATTCTCCGCGCTCGTGACAACCCTAAGGCTGCAGTTGAGAGCGTAGGTATTTATTTCTACAATTAGGCCTTGTTTCCATACTATCCATATTTTGACTGCACCATCGGTTTCAACACCCTCGGAAACCATGAAAACGACACCCATGACGAAAACCTCGATATTTTTTGCAGCCGCCATCTTGGATTTACATTTTGACTGCACCATCGGTTTCAACTTCCTCGAAAACCATGAAAACGACACCCATGACGAAAACCTCGATATTTTTTGCAGCCGCCATCTTGGATTTACATTTAGACTGCACCATCGGTTTCAACACCCTCGAAAACCATGAAAACGACACCCATGACGAAAACTTCGATAATTTATGCTGCCGCCATCTTGGATTTACATTTCGACTGCACCATCGGTTTCAACACCTTCGAAAACCATGAAAACGACACCCATGACGAAAACCACGATATTTTTTGCAGCCGCCATCTTGGATTTACATTTTGACTGCAACATCGGTTTCAACACCCTCGAAAACCATGAAAACGACACCCATGACGAAAACTTCGATAGTTTATGCTGCCGCCATCTTGGATTTACATTTTGACTGCATCATCGGTTTATATACACCCTGGAAAACCATGAAAACGACACCGATAACGAAAACCTCGATATTTTTTCATTAAGGATTCATTATTATTATTATTTTTTATTATTTACAAAAAACCTGTATACACTCAACAAAAATAATCGTCGCGACACCACACTGTTCAATGCGAAATAGAAATGAAAAAATATCTGGCTTGCTTTCTATAAGAGAGAGAGAGACAGACAGAGAAACATATCTGTCTGTCTCTTACTATAGCAAAAAGTGTCGTGACAACTTTTCGTAAGAATTTTTTTCCGTCTAGCCCCGGAACTTCGTTCCAAAAACTTTTTCAGAAATGTAACCAAAGTGCATTACGATTATATCGGCTCAAGATTGTTTAGTCCGTCTCAACACTAGCGCTACACTGGTTGCGTTGTGTATGTGTGAATAGCTACGCACACATGAACATTGCTCCCGTCTTTTACCTAAACTCGAGCGTTCGAATTTTGTGAACTGGCTCTTAACAATGGAATCACACAAGCGAAGTCGAATCTTTTATTCGACTTCGCTTGTGTAGCTGTGGTAGCTTGGTTGATTAAGCTTCTGAAGTACTTATCTAGAAAAACGAATGTTCGAGTTGCGCTCGCAGTCAATTTCGAAAATTTCGAATAAATATAGACATTATGTAGAATATTCTATTGCTCAAGCAACATAGTATAATAGATAAAGACAAATTTTAGCAACGTTGGTAAAGTGGCGATTTTAGTAGACCCGCAATACCCGCCTTTAACGAAACAAAACCTACCTACCTCATTCATCTCACTCCGTCTGTTCCCGGCACACATGAGCGCCGCGCGCACTGTCGCCTGCGGGAACCTCTGCAACTGTTGCAGACTGAACTCCTTGCTCCGGACGCTGCCGTTCTTAATGATGACCCTCACTCGGTGCCGGGACGGGTCCAACTCTGGAACAGGCATGTGTTGACGGACGTAAAATAATTCGCTGCAAAGAAAAGAAGAGCGTAAAGATGGACATAGAAGTAGAAATTAGACAGAATAGAAGTATTAATAATTAGAAAGAAAACATTTCTCATGGTTTGAGCTCACGATAAAGGGAAAAACATATGATGCAAATAGTCAATTTAGGTGTGGGTTTTCATCCTTATCACAATACTGGAAGGGTTAATATTCGATTGGTAAAATTTGATAGATCTATTCGGTAGGTTGACCTGCTGGCGATTAAACGACGCTACGATTTAATTACGGTTGACGCTGATCAAGCGCTGGTATAATCGGTTGAAAGTTAACGCAGCGCTATGCGCACCGACTTTTTATAAAAATGAAAACACGCATTAGAAACACTAACGCGGCGAATGGCTTTGCGTGATACCAATCAACGAAATACTCTCGGAGCACGCTAAATCCGACTTGCACCACAAATTACCAAATTAATACAGTCAGTGTTTTCCATGTTTCCAACTTCACGCCGTGCCTACCTCATCCAAAGATAAATAATACGCAGCTTTAAACTCGTGGCCCAATTCTGGGCCGAGTCAATTTAGATTGTCATCGACACGATAAGAAGAAGAATGCGTTTATCCTTAAATGTATTAAGCGATTTGTATGAATATTGACAAAGATAAAACGCTTCCCGGGAGTTTTGTGATTTTTAGAAACATTATATTTTCGTTAGTGTCCGACCGAAACTGCTTTTTCAGCCGAAACCGAAACCGAACCTTCGGCCTTGCTCTCAGTTTCGGCCGAAACCGAAACTTTTTAAAACATTTAAAACTTCGATTTTTTCTGAAATTTATTGTTTTTTTTTTTATGTTTATTAACACATAACAAAAAGTGCCAAATATACAGGGCTAATTTTTCAACGGGCCTATATTCTTAACTCCCTAATCAACGTTATTCGATATTCCTCATGAATATCGAAAAACGTTATATAGTAACGATACCGATTTTGCCGAAAACAAAACTGCATCATTGGATTTTAGAAAAAATCAATAATCCTGGCCAGGAATCGAACCCGCTAATTTTTGAAAAAAAACATCATAAAAATCACAACCTGTATATTATTACACCATTCGATAGTGTTGCTAATAAGGATCAAATTCTGGGAAGTAATGAAATACGGCAAACTTATGGATAAATGATTTTAAGAAGTTGCTATTTTTCTATGTTATTTAACTTCTACTGAGCCATACATAATCTATTCGAAATTATAAAAATTCATTGTTTCCAGTGTTCCACAAGATTTGAAGTCTCAACAATCGCAGTATATTTAGCAATACGAAATTACTGAGTTGAAAAAAATTGCATTATTTCAAAGAAGAGAAAGCGTTAATTTAATTATGTTTAGAATACCGCCTAATCCTATTCCTAATCGCCTTGACGATTGATACGTTTTTTAATAATTATCGTACGTAACAAATATATTGGCAGTGAACTCAAAAACATAACCTCAACTCACGATTAAATGGACGGTGGCAAACAGAGCCCCCCCCCCCCGCCGGCGAGCAAGCACGTGTTAGCTACGAATTTTACCGAACGACGCACGAAAATGCACGAACACTTGAGTTTCGGCGGGGCCGAAAGTTTCGGCTATATTTTGGCCGAAACCGAAACTAAGGCCGAAACTAGATTTTTTGGCCGAAACCGAAACCGAAATTTCGGTCGGTCACTAATTTCGTCAATATTGGTTTACGAATTGTTTACGAACAAGAGTAAAAAAAATCTGATAATCTATCTTTCGGGCTAATTGATTTCTTTGAGTAAAAAAGCCTATTTTAGAAGTTTATAATTTACAGCCACATTGTTCAACATACTTAGGTGTATCAAAGTACGCTATCTGCAACTTCGCGGGTATCTCTGCGTTGAATGGCTTGGTGGTCTTCACGATGAGCCGCTTGTCTCTGCTCGGCTCCTTCACCCACATCTCCTCGTCCGTGTGGTCCACTACATCGTCCTCGTGAAGGTTTCCTGGGGATATGCTGCTCATGTTTTTATTGGGAATTCAATAGGTAAATGTTATTCCGTAAAAAGTGGAAAGATAAGGAAGACCTTCTCGGCTAATTGGGTGGTTCGTGGTTTAGGATACCTAGTCGAATTCTTTACAGCATGATAGCCAATAACGTAATTGCGCAACATTATAACTATTCGAAAGAATCTAGACCTATCGATTATTGGGTGTTTGAAACAAAAAATCATCTCCGACGTTAACAACGTATTATGAAGAAGACTCTTATTGAGAAATATATCTGCCAGTTCTTTTCAAATCATTCTGAATTATGTAGATTTTCGTTTAAAGATATTAGATAAATCTAAAAAAAGATTTATCTAATATCTTTAAACGAGCAATTCTTGTATATTTATTTATATATAATCAGGATCTCGGAAACGGCTCCAAGGATTTTCATGAAATTACAGATTAGGGGTTTTGCGGCTCAAGGAATCGATTTATCAAGGTCCCAGGTTCGAGAAAAGCTCGGTTCCCAAGATATAGACATTTTAAAAACCGAGCAAAGCTCGGTCAACCAGATTGTTATTTAAGTTTCAACTCACGCTCAAAAACATTATCATCTGCCAAACCTTTTACAACTACGTTTGGGCCGGCTTCCAGTCTAACCTCATTCAGCTGGATATCAGTATTTTACTTGGAGCGACAGCCTGTCTAACCTCGAGTTTGACAACCCTTTTAAAATTATGATAACAGGGTCTCTTAAGGCGGACGCAGATATGTGTAGCGCACGGCAATCGCAATGTATGAACGTTTATATTCGTAGTGCATAATTTTAACTAAACATGCGTTGCGAGGCATGCGCCGCGCATGACCTGCAACGCACGTCTCTATAAAGCTTTGGGTCAAAATCTGGTAAACTTTGCTCATATGTCTTCATAAACACTTACCTATCCTGTAAGACTCCAGCAAGGCATATACCTCTTGCGTCTTATGCATCCCGTAGACGTTCCAGAAGGGCTCAATACTCAGCCCTCCGGAGTTCATGATCTGATCCCCGCCCGGGTGGGAAGGCAAGAATGAGGTCACGTCGTACACGCCATTCTTGTATGTTACCCAGAAGCTTTTCCTGTGGAGAAATGCTCTATTTAGTTTCCTCCATTTGACAAACCGACTGCTACTCTAAGCCTGCTGCAAGGCAACACTAGTATGCTGTGAGGTTAGAATATTTATTAGAGTAGAACTACCAGGAACCGTAAAACTGGATTTGTGACAGAACAAGTGGGAATAAAAATTCCCATTCGTTTTATTATTTTGAAACATCTTAAATCTTAAGACAATTGAGAAGGAAAATCTCATTATTTCTGCCATAGAACTGTTTAGTAGAACAAGTGCTGGCACAACAATCAACAGTTACGCAGTAATCGTTGATAACAAATAACAACACAGTTGTCAACAAAATTGTTGCATATGAAATTGACGTATTATTGTGTTAAAAGGTCACAGATATCTTGATAAATTACCAATAAGCTAAATACGATATTAAATAATGCCCGTACCTACCAGAACTTGTAGGAAAAGCTAATATTTTCATATTTTACCTGGTACCTGTTACCTACTGAGTCTACGACGACTCAACGTCGAGGTCCAAAACAGTTTGTCTTTAATAGATTTTCAACTTTATACTCAAACGCACAGAGTTGAATATAGGACTACAGATCGGGAGGAAAAATCAATTTTATAATTTGTCGACCGGCTGTGTCGAATAAGGTCGACACTATTAAACAATCTTACAGAGAAACAAATAATTTCAATTTCATCATAATCTAAATACGTAATCAGAGTCACAACATCTTGACAACAAATGTAATTTGTATCTACGTAGTACATAGTACAAGCTCTCTTATCAGTGCAAACTGTGGTATAAGATTGTTGATTAACAGAAGCCGATTTACGTACTGCGTACATAATTATTATTATGTTGCCTTGCTTCCTTGTTATCGGCTTTTTTTTATCTTGGTAAATATCATCAAATGAGTCCTCCCACCCACTGACTATAGCCCTTTATGTTCCGGGGTCACGGTGAGGAAATAAAATCCCGCGACCCCGGCAGGCTTTGGCCCTCTGAGAGGGGGCCCCGTCATTTTCGCTGACGCTCTTTGAGGCGCGCGTGGAACACGACGCGCCGTCGGCCCGGGCATGGTCCATGGTCGGACAGCGAGTTGCCCTTTACTCGCTGTCCACATGCCCGCGCCTACGGTGGCCGGAGATCGTCTGCCGACGTCCGATGCCGCGGGCGTCTAACACTGCGGTTGGGGCGGAGGGAGGACGCTGTCCTCTCCCTCTCGCGGCCCGCCTCCTCCTTCACGAGCACTTGTCGGCTTTGGTAAATTTATCAGTATTTATTGATCTTGCCAATCTGATCTAATGAACAGATTTAATCGGAAAAGAATTTTTTTTTCAATGTACTCTGGTGGCCTATCATGACGTCTTAATGAGAGAGTAATTCGAGTGTGGAAAAGAGACAGAGCTATACAAGTCGTCTCGTGCCACCTCGTTCCCACACTGGAATTACTCTAGCTTTAAGACGTCATGGTAGGCCACCAGAACTATCCTTTAGTGTAAATCTATGTATAACCCGGTTCATTGAAGAAAGGAATCTTAAATGGCGGCGCTTATCACCTGTCGTGTTCTCTCGCTCGCACACTAGTGCCGTCTATATTCACTCCCGCGCGTAGTGTTAGCAGAAAAAAAACTAGTCTTGATGTCTTGACGCGCTCAGTCATCATCATCAGCCTATTATGTTCCCACTGCTGGGACACAGGCCTCCTCTCTGTGAGAGGGAGTAGGCCATAATCCACCACGCGGGCCCACTGCGGGTTGGTGGATGTCACATGCCTTCGAATTTTTGGTTCTAGGACATGCCGGTTTCCTCACGATGTTTTCCTTCACCGTTTTGAGAGCAGTGGTGATGAAATAAATTACACAAAGTAATGCGCCTGGCGGGGTTCGAACCCACGACCTACAACTCGTAAGTTGGGACCGATACCACTGGGCCACCACTGCTCTCAGTGATCTTTTTTAAAAATATTAACCAATGATATTTTAGTAAACAGATATGTTATGAGCGCGCAAAACGTGAAGACCAGAAAATGTCCTACGTGAGACAATTTGCTAGTCTATGATGCCGACGTGCGGGGGGATTGATGGCGCGTGGCCAACGACGATATAATACTAGACTACGCATGCACGATCTAAGGAACAAAAATTATTCTGCCAACTCGCTGAGGTACTACGTAAGCGAGGGGGGCGGGGTACTGCGTTGTGATTGGCTAACTCAAGGTCTGTTCTGTCTCAACGTATGTTTACGGCTCACAGGATTGGTCGAAATGAGACGAATATAAGACTTTTTTGCCTAATGTGTTGGCAGACATCGGTCGCCTGTTATTAGGAGTCTAGTATTATATCGTCGTTGCGCGTGGCGCTGTATGTTTATCTAGTTGTCATTTTTTTTTCTTATTGCGTTTTATCAAGCTATCCTTTTTACTTGTAGTGAAATGTAATGAATGAATAAAAAAGTTTGTATGTGTGCTGCCGCTAGAATATCATTGATATTAACTATAATTTTCTGTTATTTTTCCGTTGTTACCTGTTGATTATTGTTGTTGAAGTTTGTTTTATTGTTGGGTTAAGTTTGAGAAATTATTGTGATCCAGTCTTGTTTTTATCTTCTAATATCTTTAAACGAGCAATTCTTGTATATTTATTTATATATAATCAGGATCTCGGAAACGGCTCCAAGGATTTTCATGAAAGTTACAGATTAGGGGTTTTTCGGCTCAAGGAATCGATTTATCAAGGTCCCAGGTTCGAGAAAAGCTCGGTTCTCAAGATATAGACATTTTAAAAACCGAGCGAAGCTCGGTCAACCAGATATTTATTTTTAATTTGAAAAAAAAAACTATAACTTGAAATTGAAATCTTATATGCTGACTGTACTTATCTGTCAACGCAAGTACAAGCCGCCATTTAAGATTCCTTTCTTCAATGCCCCGGCTTATATCGTTGTCAATCGTCATATCAAGGAAAATCCTTATCAAACATGATAAGTAAACAAATTAATAGTCATCCACCTAAAAGTAATCAAGTTTCAGATAAAAAGAATTTGTCATAATTTCAGAAACGGGTGCCCTCTATCTGGCAGAAACTTGTTGCTCCGAAACCTATTTGGCAGAACTCACTTGGCAGAAACTTTTTTAAACGAACATTGTTATGGTATAAAAATATTTTATATAATTGTTTTTTGGCCTAATGTTTTTATGTCCGAATTTAAATTGGGATACTTTTAAGATGGCAGAATTGTATTGGGCATAATTACCTTTGTCAGAGTTACAATTTTGCATATTTTCATTTAGCATAACGTTTATCTAAAGCGCCGATTATTTGGAATAATTTGACTTAGTATACTTCGAAGATCACAGAATTTCAGAATAGAAATAATTTAATAGTCATAATAAAAAATAAAAACATTGTTTTATAAAATCAATATGGTGTGCTACAAAAGTTAGTGACAGAAATGAATCGCTGCAAAACCGACTTCACGTAGTCTTGTCTGCCCTACCCCTAGAGTGTAATTTATAATCGCGTAGGCGCGGAGGGGCGAGGCGGCCCGCGAGCTGAGGAGCAGGTGGTTTTAACGCACACCGCCGCGGCTGAGGCTGGCCGGCTTGCCGGCCAGTAAGCCGAAGCTGCGTATCTATATTGAGACGCGAGACTAAGCGGACGTGTGTTTTTATTGATCACGATGAATTAAACAATTACGACAAATAAATGCAGTTATTTGCGCTGTCAACATAAAAGTAAAGTGTGTCGCGTGTGACTTTTTATTTTTTTTTAAACTCATGTGCAAGATGAACTAAATATTTTTTATAAACAATTAGTAAAGTGTTACGGGTAGCATGTCTAACCCAGGATCGAGCCCATTTGGAGGTAGCCAAGTGCAGAGAAGTCCTCCGCCGACGCCATCCGCACCATTAACCCCCAGCGATCCAAATCAACCAGTGGATAATGAATTGCCCATTGAAGCCGTCAGTACGCCGGAGATTCAGAAATGGATAGGATCTATAGATTCTATCCTCAACGAAGTGTGCACTATTGTCGGGGAAGGAAAAATGAACACAGACCAGAAGCTTCGTGTCTCCAATCTTTGCCGCAGAGTTTCAACTGCAGGGACTTCTCAGATGGCCGTTTTGTATCAATCGTTGAAGTCAAAAACGATCCAAGCCCATACCACAATCCAGTATCTCAAGACTCACCAAAATTTTGTGGACTCTCTCCAGCAGTTTAAAGAGGTAGTTGAGACTAAGTTGAAGCCCTCGGAAAATACTTCTTACGCTAGCATGGTGAAGAAAGGTTCCGATGACTTCGTTCGTCCTGCAAACTTGAGATCGGTCGCCATCTACCCCAACGATAAGAACCAAACAAGTGACGCCACCAAGTCACTCGTACAAAAATTAATCTCCCCCGAACAACTTAAGCTCCATGTCCGTGGTCTGAAAAAAATGAAAAATGGGGGCGTATTGATTAGCACAGAAAATAAAGGTGATATTGACAAGCTCAAGAATTCCGAAAAATTGATATCATCGGGCCTTACAATAGAAGAATCTACTAAACGACGCCCTAGGGTTGCTGTCATTGGTGTCCCCGTTGCCCTCACCGAGAAGGAAGTATTTGACTGTTTATACGAGCAAAACCTTTCAAATAAGTTGCCGAATATAACTCGAGAGTCCTTCCTTGAGAGCATCAAATTAAGTCACAAATCGGGTAAAAAAGACCTTACCACCTGCAACTACATAGTAGAAATGCCAGCTAGCATAAGAAAAATGTTGATAAATCAGAGTCGAATTTTTATTAATTGGACATCTTGCCCTGTGAGAGATTTCACTATAGTGACCAGATGTTTCAATTGCCAGCAGTACGGTCACGCAGCCAAGTTTTGCCGAGAACCTAATACTACTTGCAATCACTGTGGAGAAACTGGACACACCTTCAAAGAATGTAGCAGCAAATCTTCTCCCCCTAAATGTGCGACGTGCAAACACTTTAAGAGGAAATGTGACCATCCTACAGGCGATGCAAGTTGTCCGGCGCGCAAATACGCAGAGATGAACTTCATCAATTCAATTGACTACGAAGACGCTTAACTGTGCCACCCGATACCCTTATCCTCATGCACTTAAGCAGTAGTTTTCCTTATATTTGTTAGTTTATAATTTATATTAGAAAATAAAATAAGATTGGCTCATCAGCTGATCTAGATTAGGTAGTTGTTTAAACAATTCAATATCAAGCTGTTTTTTCTAACACTGCAAATTTTTTAACTAATTATAACTGCAATGTGTGCAACCTTGAAAATGTCATACGCGCAACTAATTTTGACCCAGTTTGTAAGTAGTATGCAAGTACTTATTTGTTGTTTGTGTAATTGTTAAGAATAGTTTTAAATGTTTATTATAGTCAATGAAGAATCTTTATATTGATCTAGTTTACACAAATAATTAGCCCCATTTAAATTGCTTTGAAGTGATGGCCTGAAACACAGGTTTTTAGTAACTTAGTTCAGGCAGGTCGCTACATATAATTTAAATCCCGAGTTAAATATCCTGTACCTATATACTTTAGTTATACACTAGTTTTTATTTATGCACTAATTACCTATTATTATATAAGACTTAACTATATTACTTTTCTGTGGCTATGTTTACACCCATCTTTGTAAAAAGTTTATGAATAAAAAAACCGGCCAAGTGCGTGTCGGGCCACGCACAGTGTAGGGTTCCGTAGTTGCCCATCAAAATATTTATGCGAACTAATTAAACTGATTCGCTGAATTTAATTTTAAAAAGAAGAACTTTCAAAATCGGTCCAGGCGTCTTTGAGAAATCGGGGAAAATACATAAAAAAAAGATTAGGACGAATTGAGAACCTCCTCCTTTTTTTGAAGTTAGTTAAAAATAGTTGACAATAAAAACCTACCTATCCCCAAAACATACCCACCTATTATAGCTGTAAAAATAAAGTTTACAAACTAACATTTGCAGTTGAAGAACATGTTCTGCGATACATTTTGTTTAGGAAAATATGCTATCCAAGTACGTTTTATAAGTTGGTCGACTATTACTCGTAAACTTGTAAAGCCTACTTAGTCATGATAATTTTCCTTCAAACTTCGTTATATATACTACTATTGTGAATTTTTTCACACCCCCAAACATAACCGTTTAGCTGGTAGAGGGGGGGGGACACTCGAGTCGAGCAAAAATTAGCACTTTAAAGCTTAATATTTCACAAACGAATCTTTTTATCAAAAAATTGTTAATGGAAACTATCAATATTTTTGAAAGACCTATTTAATGATACCGCACACTAAGGGGTACGCGAGAAATAAAAAAAACATCCCCACTTTACGTGTACAGGAGGTACCCTAAAAAAAAATATTTTACGAGATTTTATTTTACCACTTTTTCGGCACAACAAATCCGTATATTTACACCAAATTACAGCTTTCTAGTACTGGGCGTCTCTGAGCTAAACTGCGGACAGACGGACGGACGGACGGACATGGCGAAACTATAAGGGTTCCTTGTTGACTACGGAACCCTAAAAAATTATTATTATTATTATATACTTATTGATTATTATGGAAATGAAATTTATGCCTAAAGATGATTCTGACTTACAAAATTATGGGTTTCGGTGTTATGGTAAATGAGTGTATGCCAAACGATTTTCTGCGAAAAGAGGTTTATGCTATCCGTTGCTATGCAAAATAAAATTATGACGTAAAAAGTTCTGCTATAAAGGGTGGACCCTTCAGAAACCAGCATGTGAATAAATTCATGTTTACAATAAGGATTCCAATAACTTGTGTGTCACAACACAATGGCATCAGTTATGATGCCATTGTGATTGACATTTAGTATAGTAGGCACTGTCAAGATTTGTGCTAAGTTTCTATGGAGGCAACTATAATTGTTTGTGAGCAGTGGTGGCCCAGTGGTATCGGGCCTGACTTACAAGTTGTAGGTCGTGGGTTCTAACCTAGCCTGGCGCATTTCCACTGCTCTCAAAACGGCGAAGGAAAACTTCGTGAGGAAACAGACATGTCCTAGAACCAATAAAAAAAGAAAAAGATACGTAGCATCTACCAACCCGCACTGGGCACGCGTAGTGGATTATGGCCCACTCCTTCTAACTGAGAGGAGGCCTGTGTCCCAGCAGTGGGAACATTATTCGTTGTGTGCGCGATGACAGCGCCCCTAGTGGCCGCAACTATTCAGGACTTGTCATCTGTCAAATCATGTCAACTAGATGATAAGATATCTTTGTGATATTAAATTTCGACTAGTTTTTCAACGAAATTGAAAAAATAGTGTAAAAAGTGAGTGTGTATATTATACCTAGCGATTTTCTTCCTCGTGGAAAATATGGATATTATAATACGCACGGGATTTGAATCGGTTAAGCATAAAATACATTTCCAACCTCAAACTGAGCAAAAAGGGAAAAAATTTGTATTAGCACAGCATGTGAGAGAAGTGGAAGAGCTTAGAACGAACGGGAAAAGTTAAAGTTTAGTGTCCGACCGAAACTGATTTTTCAGCCGAAACCGAAACCGAAACCGAACTTTCGGCCTTGCTCTCAGTTTCGGCCGAAACCGAAACCGAAACTTTTTAGAACATTTAAAATTTCCAAAATTTTCTGAAATTAACTGTTTTTTTAACATTTATTAACACATTTTTTTATCAAATTGAGTCCTCCCACCCAGGGCAGAGCGGGAGGGACTGGCAGACTCGTACTGACTAAAATCCATGGTGTCCTTCAATAGCCCTTACGTTTCGGGGTCACGGTAATTCGTTAGTCCCGTGACCCCGGTAGGCTTTGGCCCTCTATAGTGGGGCCACGTCATAATAACTTTTATTAACACATAGGAAATAAGGCGTTCCACAGGGCACTATTTTAGCCCCTCCACTATTTCTGCTATACATAAATGACCTGTCAAAAGTAACTGACCATCCCTGCATACTCTTTGCAGACGATGTGTCCGTAATCATCCCTAAAACTACAGACAACTATAATGAGGAAATAAATAGTACCGTAAGCAAAATAGTAACTTGGATGGAAAAGAATAACCTTAAACCTAATATAGATAAAACCAAATATGTACAATTTTCAAACAAAAAATGGAAGAAAATTGATCTAAACATCACTTATAAAGATAAGCAAATAGAGCAATCAGATAGTATGACCTTTCTTGGGATAGTTTTGGATGAGAGGTGTTCCTGGCTTGGCCATATTGATATGATATGTGGAAGACTCGGTAAGTTTGCTTATGCTCTATGGCGTTTATCTAATCTAACAAATAGACAAGCCACACTGCAAGCTTATCATGCATATGTTGGTTCTATATTGCGTTATGGTATACTAGTTTGGGGAAACTCGGTGCATCTCGGAAGAGCTTTCATCGCACAAAAGAGGTGTATACGTGCAATTTGTAATGTTGACCCACTCACATCCTGTAAACCACTGTTTAAAAAACTCAGAATACTAACATTGACTTGTATTTATATTGAGGAAATATGTAATTTTACCAAATCCCATCCAGAGATGTTTGAAAAACTGGGAGATAAATGTGCGTTCAAAACCAGATATCCTAATAGACTTATTAATACTAGAATAAGAACGGAACTATATAGGCGAAGCTGTTATCCTATGTGTATTCAGATCTACAACAAGATTCCTAACCAAATTAAAGAACTTCCAATGGTTCGCTTCAAAAGAGCTTTACGTAGGTGGTTAATTGAGAATCCGTTCTATAATATAAAAGAATTCTTTCAATTTAAACCTTCTTAATAATGTAATAGATATCTGTAACAAAAATTTGCATGTCATTATGTTATGATTAAATATGTTAAGCCACTAATATTACCTACCATTTTAAGAACTTTTGTAACCATATTTTATTGCAAATAAATCTTTGACTTTGACTTTGACTTTGAAAAAGTGTCAAATAAACAGCGTGAATTTTGCAACTGGGTGTGGATGGCTATATTTTTTACTTTGAGGAATATAGAAAAACGTTGAATGGAGTCTCGAGACCGATTTGGACGAAAGCTAAAACTGCATCATTCGATTTTAGAAAAATCAATAATCCTGGCCAGGAATTGAAACCGCTGATATTTAAAAAAATATCAAACCATTATTATTACACCATTTGATAGTATTGCTAATAAGGATCAAATTCTGGGAAGTAATGAAATACGGCAAACTTAATATGGAAATAGCCGTTTTGTGACATTGCAATTTTCCCATGTTATTTAACTTCTACTGAGCCATCTATTCGAAATTATAAAAAAAATCATTGTTTTCATTGATTCACTGCATTTGAAGTCTCAACAATCGCACTAAATTCAAAAATACTAAATTACAGAGTTAAAAAAAAAATTGCATTATTTCAAAGAAGAAACCGTTAACGTTTCGAATACAGTCACTACATTGGTGATTGATAAGTTTTTTAATCATTAACCTACTCACCAAATATATTTTATTATGACATGAATAGACAAAACTTACTCTTGGTAGTAAACTCAAAAACATTACCTCAACTCACGAATCACGATTAAATGGACGGTGGCGAACTGAGCCGGAGCCCCACCGGCGAGTAAGCACGTCTTAGCTACGAATTTTACCGAACAAAGCACGAAAATGCACGAACATTTGAGTTTCGGCAGGGCCGAAAGTTTCGGCTACATTTTGGCCGAAACCGAAACTAAGGCCGAAACTAGCTTTTTTGGCCGAAACCGGCCGAAACCGAAACCGAAACCGAAATTTCGGTCGGTCACTATAAAGTTAAAGTTTTCGTATTAAATTATAAAGAAAGTTATGAAAATAAAGCAACTTGACACATGACAGCCCAGAATTAATTCACATTTCTGCCACGTCGTGCGCTACGATCGATTTGCCGTTCCCCACCACCCACTTCGCACATAGTCAATAGGCTACAGATGATGGTTGTCTGTTTGTCAGCTATATAGAATATGCTATGTTGAAAATCAACACTTTAACAAAGCTTATATTATTATCATCATTCTCCTGTCTTTAATTAATTTGGGGTTGATACAGTACATCATGAGATGTACTGTATCAACCCCAAATTAACATCCATTTCAGGAGTCACCTCTGTTCTAGCCATTCTCATCCTTTACACTTCATTGTGGCATTAGCAAACTATTTTGTTACTGATTACGTCACTGATTACTAACATTTTTCAGTAAAAATGTTGACTGGCATTAATTATTATTTTTCCCTGCTTGTTTTCTTAGCAATTGAATGTGTACAACAATAAATTATTATTTTCCTACTCAGATGCAGGTATGTGGCATGGCTGTTATTGTCAAAGCTTAAATAGCCATTAGTTGCATCATTTAAAACTCATAGTTGGTTTCAAATGATACAAGATGGATTTTAATAAATGTTTATTCTAATGTTTAAACCTATGTGTTGTTTGACTGCTTTCTACATACTTTCTGGGTCACTAGAAACTAGCGCTTACCTGAGAATGTGAGCTGTGTACTTGCACTAGTTAAAGTGTGCTGTGAATATGTACTAACTTTACCATGCGGCTCCACAAATATATTTTTGTGTTGGTGTGGAAGCTATATTACTGTTGTATTGTTACTGTTTAAAGATAAACAAAAATAAATCTATCTTCACTAACTTTTGTGTTTAATGAATAATATAATATATTCCACAACTATCACACAATGCCATCTAGTCCCAAGCTAAGCAGAGCTTGTGTTATGGGTACTAGACAACTGATAAACATACTTATATATTTCTAAATACATACATATTATAGATAAATTACGCCCAGACACAGAACAAATGATCATGCTCATCACACAAACATTTGTCCTGGGTGGGAATCAAACCCACAACCTCCGGCATAGCAGTCAGGGTCACTAACCACTAGACCAACAGGCCAGCCAATACATGTAATGTATGTGTTTGCAGTTCTATTTCTTAATAAATACCATGGTTATGTCAATACCTAAGTTAAAACTTACTCGTTGTCATGCTTGCTAACTTCTTCAGCCCTGAAGGTCGGTAGGTCGGGCCTCTTCTCTCCCGCCTCCAATGTTTGGTTCTCCGAATTCTTCTTTTTACTTTCATTTTTATTTGACTCTTCTGAAATTTAAAAGAGATATTTGTTGGTTTGTATTAGAGATGTTACGAATATTCGCATTCGCATTCGCATCATGCGGATATTCGCATATTTTTAGTCATTCGCATTCGCATTCGCAAAATTCATGCGAATATTTTGCGAATACGAAAGACTGAAAAAATACCAATATCTGGTACTCCTTCTTCCACACACTTCATTCATTCTTATCTTTTGCCGTTCTCTCCATTCATCTTTTGTTTAATCTGCCTTTATCTCGCCATTCATCAACATTAATGTTCATCATCATCAACTCAATCACAATAATTAATCATAAATATGACATATGACCATGTACGAGCAAACCCGTACAATATTAGTTGTTTAAGTTTTATGCTGACATCGACGCGCAGCAAATGAATAAAACGCATGCATTTGTGTAATCGTAGAGTAGTTGCATATCATCGGTACAAAGACTCATTCGCCGCGGGTCGATCATTTACCAGTTTTCGGGCATTATACAAATCTATCAAAAAACAGTTTATCATTTAAATGTACCCTAACCCGTACAGACCATGCTAAGATAAACATGTTTCTGTCTGTTTTTCTTTCACTGACGCCATTCTTAGAACCACTCTTATACAGGGTGAATTGTTCAATGGGGTGTTGATGGCTAAATCCGAAACTATGAGGAATATCGAAAAACATTGAAAGGAGTCTCCAGGCCAATTTTGACGGAAACTAAAAATGCATCATGGGATTTTAGCAGAATCAGTAATCCTGGCCAGGAATCGAACCAGCTGGAGCAAGGATCAAATTCTGGTGAAGTAAAAATACAGTTTTAGTTTTCGTCAAAATCGGCCTCGAGACGATCCTTTCATGGTTTTCGACATTCCTTTTAGTTTCATAAGGCCAACCACGCCTAGTTAAAAAAATCACCCTGCATACTTTTTCCATTCTCGTTACAGACAGGAAGTAAAAAAATTAATAAAAATAAGTTAAAAAGTTACATTAAAAAGTGTAGCTTTTTGTACTTTCTAAATTATCAAAAGTAATTGATTTAAAACTGAATATTCGCATTCGCATTCGCATTCGCGAATATTGGAATTGAATATTCGCATCCGCATTCGCATTCGCGAATGTCAAAAATCAGGTATTCGCAACATCACTAGTTTGTATGTAGGGAGTAATCTCCAGAACTAATGGGCCAAAAAAAGGAAAATGATGTGGTCCGATGCAGTGGTTCAGGGGCGTTCACGCGAATGCCACCAAAAGCTAGTTTGCAATAAAACTAATGATTTAAATAGTTTACTTTTATTTTGTCATTTTTAATAATTAATATTGTTTTTTATCTGGTTCTAAGGTCTTTGAGTACACAATTGAAAATAGAATTTAAATAAAATTGAAACTTAAACTAAATAAGCTTTATTTTAACTTGCCAGTCTCAATTTAATTTGTTTGTATTTAAATAAACAAAATTAATTGCATGTAATTTATGTATTGAGGAAATTGAAGCTATTTATTTCAGACTGTTGAAACATGTTTTCAGCCAATTCTTAGAACAAATTGATAAAATTGGAATTGTTTATTTACCTACCTATTTATTTCTTTATTACATTTAGTTTACCATGACATGTACCTACTTATAAAACGATTTTGATGGTTTTTAACAAGAGACCCAAGGGATTCTGAGTCTACTTCCACTTCATTTTTCAAAGATATGGCTCAGATTTCTGCAGTAAGAATATTATAGCTACAGAACTAGATTTCATATGCAGTCATGGTGCCGAAATATTGTCCAATGTTGTTGGTAATGCTCATGAAAACATAGATCTTTTTTTGTTATAAGAACTTGGGTTATGAGTTATTTCCAACAAATCTCCAGGATAGGTATCATATCACACCAGTGTATCTAGATTTGGGTCACACACTTGTGGAATGCAGAAATAATCAAGTTAGCAGCAATAAGAAAAAAATGCCATGAAAAACAGGTTGAAAAAGAAAATACCTGCTAGCACAGTTCCAACAATCACAGAACTGAATAGTGCTGTGGCCACCATTCTTCTATATTGACCAGAGCTACTCTTTTGTTCTCTATGTCCATATTGTTCTTGATTTGAAACTCTCACTGCAGTGGCAGCAAGATTTATGAATTTGTTCTTCTGGTTAATTGTTCTGGAAATACACTTAAGCAATTATTTAATAGTTTTCAAGAAATAGATGGCCCACTGACTATAAAAACTACTCACTAAAGTACCTTTTGAAGATCAACTACAGTTCATTGTTTTATATTATCTGAAACTAAGAGTTAACTTATATGTTTATCTAGACATTTTCTGATTATTTACCCAGCATAGATGATACAAAAAAAAGTGTTAATATTTTTATGAAGACTATATAATAACACATAATTATCTTCTTGACAGAATCAATCCTGTTATCAGGAAAATAAACAAATATATTACTCGGTACATAAAATACCTGTTTTTCAAACATTCATAAGAATTCATCGATTTAATTTCAACTTAGGGAAGCAATGTGTTATTTGGACGTATAATTTTTACTGACTCACCTCAGAAATATGTTTTTTAGCGACATATTTTTTGATCGAAATTCTTAAAAACTGTGTTGTTACTGAGTATTACATGATACACTTGTTAAAATAAAATGTTGTGTGATAACAATTACTATCACAATAGCACTCCGACCTTGAATTCGTGACGACCTTTTATCATTTATTCTTTATCACTATTCAAACAACACTTTTGCGAAAAAGCGATGTCGGAACCTCCACCGTTACTTGTCCCGTTGTCTGTCCCGATAAATAGAATGAGAAAATGACAATTCGAACTTCGAAGTAGTTCGAATTGTCATTTTCTGATTCATGAATCAGCTGATTCAGCAAGTTGTATAGCGTTTAGTTATTGGCAAAAAAGCATCGAAATAAACTAAAGGTGAAAATACACGGTTCAATCAAATTGAATCACTTTGGTTGAATGGAGCAGAAATGAAAGGGTTGCTGTTTACACGGTATCTGGAAAATGAACTGTTCAACACATATTATTCGAAAGATGTCGTCGAATGAGGTCGTACGTTTAGGAGTTGCAATAATATGTGATCATTTAATAAAAGAAGCTAAGGAAACGCCGTCGTATACTTTTTACCACGTATACTTTTTAAAATGTTCCAAGAACAGAGGCGTGTGTTCTTCCTTCCATTTGAAAACCATTTCGTAGCTATGTAGTAGGTAGGTATTGTATTGTCCAAAAATACGACACTGGGGCGCGCACGGCTGACTGTAAAAGTGAATCGTTCAATTCTTGTGTTTACACATTCATTTCTCATTCATCCGTTGAAGATTGAACGCTAAAAGTGAAAATATTGAGCATGTTCAATTCTTTCAACGCCTTTGAACGACAACTTTCAATGACATTGAATGATTCACTTATAAGTTTACACCAACGACGATATAATACTAGACTCCTAATAACAGGCGACCGATGTCTGCCAACACATTAGGCAAAAAAGTCTTATATCCGTCTCATTTCGACCAATCCTGTGAGCCGTAAACATACGTTGAGACAGAACAGACCTTGAGTTAGCCAATCACAACGCAGTACCCCGCCCCCCTCGCTTACGTAGTACCTCAGCGAGTTGGCAGAATAGTCGCCCATTACACGGTCAATCTAGATCGCAATCCGCGATCAAAATCAATGATCACGATCCAGATTGATAATGTACGAGTGGCGCCCGTTACACGGTCAATCTAGATTGCAATCCGAGATCTCGGATCGAGATCACGGATCACTGGATCGCGTCACAACATTACACGTTCAATCCTGATTTCTTCAGTCCATGTATCGTAACCGCCGCGTTAACACCTGTTGCCATGGATATAAATAAAGTTAAAGCGGTAGTTGAGGCGGTAGTGTCCCTTGTTTTGGCCTTAACGTTGAAGAAAAGGATTCGAAAAAGGCGCTGGGTTAAACACTGGTTACTCAAAAGAGAAATTTACACTAATTTAAATCTACTAAATGAAATCCAACTAACTGCTGAAGTTGATGATTATAAAAAATACTTCAGGCTGGGGGAAAAATGTTTCGATCGTCCATTTTCAAAGAGCGCACAGCTTGTACTGACGCGATCTTGCGCTTACACGTTCAATCTTGATCGCGATCAGAGGATCGCAATCTGGATTTCAAAATATCTAGATAATTTTGTGATCAGATACATCAATCCGTCAATCTAACTCGTACATTATCAATCTGGATCGTGATCATTGATTTTGATCGCGGATTGCGATCTAGATTGACTGTGTAATGGGCGCCTTAGATTGACGGATTGATGTATCTGATCACAAAATTATCTAGATATTTTGAAATCCAGATTGCGATCCCCTGATCGCGATCAAGATTGAACGTGTAAGCGCAAGATCGCGTCAGTACAAGCTGTTCGCTCTTTGAAAATGGACGATCGAAACATTTTCCCCCAGCCTGAAGTATTTTTTAATAATCGTCAACTTCAGCAGTTAGTTGGATTTTATTTAGTAGATTTAACTGAGTGTACATTTCTCTTTTGAGTAACCAGTGTTTAACCCAGCGCCTTTTTGCAATCCTTTTCTTCAACGTTAAGGCCAAAACAAGGGACACTACCGCCTCAACTACCGCTTTAACTTTATTTATATCCATGCCAATAGGTGTTAACGTGGCGGTTACGATACATGGACTGAAGAAATCAGGATTGAACGTGTAATGTTGTGACGCGATCCAGTGATCCGTGATCTCAATCCGAGATCTCGGATTGCAATCTAGATTGACCGTGTAATGGGCGCCATAGTTTTGTTCGTTAGATCGTGCAATGCGTAGTCTAGTATTATATCGTCGTTGGTTTACACGGATCAATTTGGTTGCTTCATCCAAATTGAAAGCCAAAAGTGAACCGTGTAATTTCACCTTACGCCGGATCCACACATTGGCCCTGTTGGCCGAATAGAAGGAGACGGCGCTATACTAAGAAACGAGATAGAATTATTTGCGTCTTGCTTTCTGGTATAGCGCCGTCTCCGTTGGTACGAGCGTTGGGGCCAACGTGTGGAGCCGGTGTTAAGATAATGTTCTCAAGTATTGGGCAGTTGCAAAGTAGGTACATAATGTGGCGTACAATCTCATAGCTTTAATAACCTAACCTAAAACCATCCTAAAACATAATGGGTGTTAGTATTATCCACAGACTACATAGGTATTATCACAGAAGACTATAAGGGTTGAACCATATCTGGCAGCACGGAATCGCCTTTTTCCGTTGCCCTTTCTCTTTCTGTCGCTTAGAACTGCCATTTGCTAGACCGAGACAATGCGACAGCAGCCGGCCGCCTCGCGCATTCCGCCGCGTGCTATCGCATTATGCATTCTGTCTCGGTCTAGCAAATGGCAGTTCTAAGCGACAGAAAGAGAAAGGGCGACGGAAAAAGGCGATTCCGTGCTGCCAGATGTGGTGTAGCCCTAAGACGCACAGTGCTCTATCTGCGAAGAGGGAGAGCATGGTCGAGTGAAGACATCGAAGACATCCAGTCATTTGGCTAGGGAAGGTGCCGTCACGTAGTATCTCTAAGTAGTCTGTGGTGCCGTCCATCCTCTAAATCTGTGGGTAATTGCAAGCATTTTCTAAAGGCTATAATTTGGCTGTAATCTATACATATAATAAATTTGTAGAAAAGTGGTGTCTGTACAATGGAAATATACAAAAAAAAAGTAGCAGGGGTTGTTATTTTATCGATGCCGAACCCGAAAATGTAGTTAAAATTTTTTTTGTCTGTTTGTCTGTTTGTCGGTTTGTCTGTTTGTCTGTTTGTCTGTGTGTTTGTGCACGCTAATCTTCGGAACTACTGGACGGATTTGAATGATTTTTTTTTGTTGTATAGGTATTAAGTTCGATTAACATATAGGCTATAATTTATCTTGGAAACTTGAACACCTGATGCAGAACTGCAACAGACCTGCTAAACTATAAGAGATACAAAAATGATGCCATAGCAAAAATTGTTCCACGTGATGAGCATTTTCTGCTGAGAGAATAAAATTGAAGATCCTGGACACCTGATGTGGAACTTCAAGAGCCCAGCTACACTATAACATATACAGGAATGACGTCTTAGCAAGAGTTGTTCAGCCTGATGAGCACCTTCTGTTGATGTATAAAAGTTGAAGATCTGGAACACCTGATGTGGAACTTCAAGAGCCCAGCTACACTTTAACATATACAGGAATGACGTCTTAGCAAGAGTTGTTCAGCCTGATGAGCACCTTCTGTTGATGTTTAAAAATTGAAGATCTGGAACACCTGATGTGGAACTCCAAGAGCCCAGCTACACTATAACATATACAGTTAAGACGTCTTAGCAAGAGTTGTTCAGCCTGATGAGCACTCTCTGTTGACGTATAAAAATTAAAGAACTTGAACACCTGATGTGGAACTCTAAGTGCCTAGCTACACTATATCATATACAGTAAAGACGTCTTAGCAAGAGTTGTTGAGCCTGATGAGCAACCTTTGTTGTCGTATAAAAATTGAAGATCTGGTACACCTGATGTGGAACTTCAACAGCCCAGCTACTTTATAACATATATAGGAATGACGTCTTAGCAAGAGTTGTTCAGCCTGATGAGCCCTCTCTGTTGACGTATAAAAATTAAAGAACTTGAACACCTGATGTGGAACTCTAAGTGCCTAGCTACACTATATCATATACAGTAAAGACGTCTTAGCAAGAGATGTTGAGCCTGATGAGCAACCTCTGTTGTCGTATAAAAATTGAAGATCTGGTACACCTGATGTGGAACTCCGACAGCCCAGCTACTTTATAACATAATGTAGGAATGACGTCTTAGCAAGAGTTGTTTAGTCTGATGGTCATTTCCTGTTGACCTACAAAAATGAAAGATCTGGAACGTCTGGAATCGTCTCGCGCATCCCGTTGTTTTCCCGTCCCCAGGCTCTTAGAATTCGACGTTTGAGATCTTCGATTTTGACGACCCCGTCGTCGCTGACATAAGCAACAGGATCCGCGTACGAAGTCGCGGGCAGAAGCTAGTCTATAATATTATGTATAATCGGTAATAGCAATAATAAATATGTAATATGATTGTGTTATTACATAAGTTGAAATAAATGAATGTAGACCACCGCAGAACAGGAACAATGTTGATTCGGCCCACTGAAATACGGCAGGATGTTAGTCATGATCAGGATGGCCGTGGCCCGTGTTACATTCTGTGCGGGGATTTTACCGGTATTTTCCGACTAATTGTCCAAGAACAATAGTTGTATGTCTGTGTTGTAACAAAAGTTTCCCTTCTGCGGATCCTATACGGAGGGCATGTTTACTAGGTACTTGATGGCTTCGAGTCCGAGGTCTACTTCTAGTTCCCAATTTTTATTTATTTTTGATATTTCGGCTAGGTTTGTGTTTTCAGAAGCTACAGATAGTGCACGTTTAAACAAAAACACTGGGCCTTGCATATTAAACGCATGTTCATGGTAACATAATTGTACTGCGAAGCGAAAAATCCTTCGTTTGTACGTCGTTAACCTCTTTCTCATGTTCTAATGAGATTTTAAAGACTTTATGCATTAAGTTATACAATTTAGTTTTACACGTAAAACATGTGCTTTAAAAGATTTCTTTGAATTTTTAAATAGGCACACTAGTCAAAACATTAAAAAATGGGACTACAGATGAAAAAATGTGAATATTATGCAATAGACTGGTAAAAGGTATAAGTGCACGTTTCAGCATGGTTCTTTTGGCACTTGAATGATATTTTCAGGAGATTGCTATTGAAAAAACAACCACAAAAAAAGTTCAAAATAACCTACAAAAAAACTTTTCTTTCGAAAGTCGGTGACTTTCTTTTTTATTTCATTGACTTTTTGTCACCGACTTTCGAAAGAAAAGTTTTTTTGTAGGTTATTTTGAACTTTTTTTGTGGTTGTTTTGAAGTCGGTTTCATTTTTTTTTGAAAAAGTTTTTTATTTTATCCTTTTTAGTTTCACTACTCAACCCAAATTATTGTCAAATACATAATTTTCTTACATGTGCACTAAAATTTTGTAATCCGTAGCACCGGAAAATAACAACGCCCATGTTTAAAAACTAAAAATAAAAACTACTGCACCAAACTTAATGAAAATTTTGTGGGACCAAATGGCAGATATACTATAACGAACAAAAAAAGAATCATCGAAATCGGACCAGAAAACTCGGAGTAATCGGCGTAGACAAAGTTGAAAACTTTTTAGGTTTTTGTTGATTTATGTTGATTTTTCAAAAAGTGCTAGTCCGATTTCGATAAAATTTTAATGGGACCATTCCAGAAGTATATCCTATCCAGCAAAAAAAGAATTTTTCAAATCGGTTGTTAAACGACGGAGTTATGCCCGAACAAACATAAAAAAAAAAAAAAAAAAAAAAATACAAACATCCGAATTGAGAACCTCCTCCTTTTGGAAGTCGGTTAAAAATACGGTATTGTCGGTGAAAAATGGTAGAAAAATTATTTATGATCACGTTCTAAGATCTAAATAAGGCCTAATGAAAAGTACAAATCCATTGTAGGTTTATGTGTACCCACTTATGTACAGACGCCAGCACATCAACCTACCTCAAACCTTTAATAGATTTTCAACCTTATCACAATCATCATCATCATCATCAGCCTATAATGTTCCCACTGCTGGGACACAGGCCTCCTCTCTTGTGAGAGGGAGTGGGCCATAATCCACCACGCGGGCCCAGTGCGGGTTGGCAGATGTCACATGTCTTCGAATTTTAGTTTTAGGACATGCCGGTTTCCTCACGATGTTTTCCTTCACCGTTTTGAGAGCAGTGGTGATGAAACAAATTACACAAAGTAATGCGCCTGGCGGGGTTCGAACCCACGACCTACAACTCGTAAGTCGAGACCGATACCACTGGGCCACCACTGCTCTGCACGGTAGGCCCAGAGGCTGCCGCGCTGCATGTTACAGGTTCCACTCACATATAGAAAAAATATTTGTGTGGCCTATCATGACGTCTTAAAGCGTCAGTGGTTCCGCTCAGGGAACGAGATGGCGCTAGACGACTTTTATAGCTCTGTCTCTTTCTCACAGCCTAACTACTCACGCTTAACGCTGGTAACCCGCGCAGGAAAATATAATTGACCGCGCTGATAAGCACTGAACGGTGCCGACAAGTTCCGACAAGCTTCAACACGCGCTGGTCAGCGCTAGGCGCTGCAATTTAAAATTAATAAACAAACCTGCTTCCTTTGTGTAGAACGGACCAGCGCTGTCAAGCGCCGGTAAGCGCTTATAAGTTTCCAGCTTTCTTTCTATAAACAGCCTCATGGTAAGCCACCTGTTCTGAGTCCGGCTGGTTGTGTAGCATACCTACCTACACGTTACGTCACGTCTCATGACAAATTCCTGGCGAGGGGCAAAGTTAAAAAGCAGTTAGTACACAATATGCCAACCAAACTCTTCAATTCCACGAGTCGAAAAGTACCTTCTTCTAGGAGGTAGTTTATCAATAAAATCCTTTCTTTCATTATTACATTCCGTCGCGAGCAGCAATGTTTTATTGCTCTCCTTACGAGTAATAACCTCTCGAACTACAAGTGGAATAAAGTTTACCTAATAGGTAACTCTTCAGTCGAAGGGCAGTCGGGGCAGTCGGAAACGCTTGTAGAACAGCCATACTCAAAGTGTGCTCCGCGGTACCCTGGGGCTCCGTTAAGCCTTTATGGGGGCTCCGCGTGAATACCTACAGCTACCAAAACAAAATATCGCAATAGAATGGATGCCGAACCTGATATAAGAATTCAACAATAAACCGATGAATGAAAATTAAGAAATATGTAGTTTCACACATCTCAATTTTTTTCATTTATTAACAGTATACAGTTTCATTGTAAGAATGCACGTAACTTTTTGTTTCATTTTGGGGCTCCGTCAATTTGCTTTTCGAAAGGGTTCCGCCACCAAAAAAGTTTGAAAACCGCTGTTGTAGAACATTGGGTGTTCACATTGTTGAAATGAAATATAGCCATAATCATAATAACATGTTGCCATCACATTTCTTTTATTAGTTGACATCATGGTTTTTATCTTTGTATTGAGTATGTTTCCATCATTTGTGTTTTCTCCATGATTTCACAAACAGTAGGTTCGAATGGTAACGTATACAGGGTGCAATCTTAGTCGTGGGCAATACTTTAATCTAAGACTCTAGTCACGATACTGATTGCATTAGGGCTAATAATTCGCAAATCAAAAATATTTTTAATGCAAGTTTGGAAAACCTTTAAAATGTTTTAAGTCACATTGCAAAGGCATAATGTTGCAAATAAACACTAAAAGTAATAAAAAAAAATCTTAATCCCCAATAAGTCTTGAAGTATCCAAATTTTAAAGCGCAGTATAACGCGTCTACACGCCGCGTTGATACTTTGAGACACTTATGAATTTTTTTAAGGTTTTACATACTTGCATTAATAATGCTTTTGAGTTGCGTTATACATTCAGTATCGTTAGTAGAGCATTAGATTAAAATATTGCCCACGACTAAGATTGCACCCTGTATAGCTAGTAATCAAGGATATAATTTAAGATAAGTGTTTAAGATTCTGCTGAGGCCCTAAAGAATAGTTACCACTATTCTTCTATTCTTCTGTTTCAAAGCTATTCGGATTTACAGTTACGCTTAGCCAGTCAATTACCCCTTCAGAGGGTTCGACTGATCACCACTTGCTTAGGTCAGGCTTCGAGCTGGGTCAGCCAGTTCTTGAAAAATCGTTGTGCCAACAAGATAGACTTTTCGTCGTACTCACGGTAGTCCGGGTGTAGACACATTTCACCGAATTATTGTAACTTTTAATTGTTGCGGTCGGAACAACGTTCCTTCCTACATTTTGTAATCCTGCAATTTTTTTACACTCTTTTTGAACCCTCTAAAAGTGCGTGAACAAAAATGCAGGATTTGCAACGCATAGACGATACCTATACCTGGTGTTGAAGTTTCAATAGCCTTAGGTGACCCTTCCATCGGTGTTCCAGCGGGTCGTATGCTTTTTTGTCACCTTTATAGTATAAACAAACTATAAACTAACAATGCTTGAGCAGCATAACTCTTTTTTAATGCGCCATAAATTGAAATTAAGGTGAGTACAGCCCATGAAATATGTCTAAAATATTTCATACAACAAATTTTTATTTTTACGACCCCTAATTCTTATTTTATGACCGAAAATGCGGTCCTTATGGTTTTACCTTATGATTCTTTTCGACAAAATAATTGCTCATTTTTATGTCACTCTTAGAACGTGTTGAATAGAAAACTATTATTGTATTTTACATAAAATACTTTTATGGTTTCCATTCCTTGAGTTAAAAAAATTGTTATAGATAGGTACGTGTTTCTTTGAATAAATATTTCGGACCGCAAAAAAAATGCTATGATCCCATAGTTACAGTTGCAAGTAGGTAGGTAATCAGTATAATGACCCCTAGAGAGGTTTCAACTATGGACGGTTAGAAAATCATCTCGAATCAGCTACTGGAAAAACTTTTATAGATCCTGATGTATACCTACGTTAGTTATGATCAAATGTTTGGAAACAACTTAAGTGCAAATATGATTTAAGTTTCTCGTGTTTGGGAAAAAGATGTTTCGTGTAAGGGACACTATTCTTTCGGAAATCGATAGCAATAAAGTTCATGAAAAAAAAAACAAAGTTACCGACCTCCGGAAAGAAAAGTATTTTACACTTTTTTGTGGTGGTTTTTGAAGTCTGTTGACTTTTTTTTTATAATTACTTGTTACGTATGTTTGTTTATCCTAACTTTACTAATCCTAATTTAATATTAGGTATATTTGCGAATATAAGTTTGTTATACTTTCACGCCTAATCCACTAAAACGATCAATCTGAAATTATTGTACATAATTATGTAACATACATACACAAACGCCCAGACCGGAAACAACTACTTGTAGATCATACAAATATGTATTTGCTCCGTGCCGCGGAATTGAACCCACAACACAGCGCAGCAGTCATATCGCTCAACAACTGCGCTAACCGTGCCGTCATATACGTCAAACCTTTCATCTAGATTCTATATCAGCGTTTCCCAACTTTTTTCAGCCACGGACCCCTAGGAAATCAAGCACACTTTTCACGGACCCCGGAGCGCGGAGGTGTGTAACCATTGCATTTTGTACTTGTGCTGGCAATATTGCTTCATCAGAGGATTCCAAAAACGCTGACAGTGTTAGAAAGTGATTACCTACCTATAGTTTTTTTTTTGTGAGTTCCCAAGTTCAGTTCGTTAAGGGCACAAAATATATCAGCTAAATATGCTGCCATTGAAAGCCATCCAATCCATTGAAGTGATCAGCATGTTTGTTGACGAGCGCTGTGTACAGAGTTCTTCAAAAAGAACATTCTCATCTGATCTCTCAGCTCGAAAATACACGATACAACTGCTTGTGAATGCTTCCCAATACTTCACAAATCATCAAGTCTCGCTCACCGCATGTTGGCGCACTTTCGCCATGCTAACTAAGCGTAGCGATTACGAGACATTAGCATTTATGTATGGTCCAGAGATGACACCGCGGACCCCCATACATATACTCGCGGACCCCCAGGGGTCCGCGGACCACAGGTTGGGAATCACTGTTCTAAATAATCTAAAAAAAAATTACCTGTTCCCGAGGATAACAACGATACAACAATAACGTTGTCATAATAGAAGATGGCGCCACGTGTTGTCATTTGAGTTTCAATTCGAGGGCAAAAGTTAGTAAGGTATTATTAATTACGAGTCTGAAATAAATGGTTATTTTGGCAAGAAGCTATAAAAAAGTTATTTTCTAATATAATCTTGAGTCTAGCTATACCTCCTTATTAATACTGGGTCTTAGGTTCTCGAACGATTAAGAAAAAATGTTGAAAACTAAAGTGGGTAATCATTTTTATGAAAATCTTAATAAAAAATAAAGATTACTGGTATTTCTCAAAAGAATTTGTTCTGTAAAAGTTTATGTATCTGTATACGTTTCAAGACAGTGTAACGAGCTCCTATTTATTAAGCCTCACTGAGGCGTGGTCGCAGTTTTAGCGGTACCTAGCTTATGATACCACACGGCCTACACTGTTCTCTCATGTCTAAGTATTGAAACTATAACAATAATATTTTAAAACCAACTATATTAATCGTATAGTTCGGTACCGATCTATAATCAGGCTAATATTTTACTGGTACGATAATAATCTTCATTAAATATTATTTTAATTTTGTGCATCTATAGAGTGTAGTACTTACTGTATGTGGAGTTAGTTAACGTGAAAAACCGATATACGTAGTAGGAAAAATATAATAGGCAGTTGGTGAGGGTGACGCGAAGAGAGTTGGAGATCACTACCTATTTATTTGTGCATCATCATGGGACTGACTCTCCTCTCTACATTATGCGTACTCAAGGCTTGTTAAATGATTGCCCGTGTTCACCGAGACCCCGCTCCAAACGCGAGGTCCGATTTGCCCGGGACTCGGTTCCCGGGGGACGGTTATTGAAAAAGTTAGCGGCACGGCCGAGGTCTGGCCGTGAATTAATGCCGCGCAAATACGGGAACTCACACTTTACCTTATCGAGGACCGGCCCAAAGAAACGTATCTCAGGGATTTCTAAAAGAATCCGCTTTTTTCCGCACCCACTGATTAAGTAGACTGGTTATTTAAATGTGGTGTATTTTTTTATTTCTGCATGTTTATATTCAGATCCTGGATTCCCCAACCCGGTAAGTGTTTTGACCGGGAAGACGACGATTGCATTATGTTAACTATAGGCCTATAGCACTCCCAAAATTTTTCATTACACCCTACCTAATCCTTTGGTTTGGTTTGAGCAGTGGTGGCCTAGTGGTATCAGCCCCGACTTACGAGTTGTAGGTCGTGGGTTCGAACCCCGCCAGGCGCATTACTTTTTGTAATTTATTTCATCACCACTGCTCTCAAAACGGTGAAGGAAAACATCGTGAGGAAACCGGCATGTCCGACATGCCGATTTCCCACAAAACATGTGACATCTACTAACCCGCACTGGGCCCGCCTGTTGGATTATGGCCCACTCCCTCTCACAGAGAGGAGGTCTGTGTCCCAGCTGTGGGAACATAAAAGGCTGATGATGATGATGATGAATCCTTTGGGAAATACCAGGTGTGACTTATTTAAGAAGAAAATTCATAAACCATAAGTACCCCTATTGCCTTTATCTTAAGGATTATAGCTGTGACCCGTTTACCAATTTAAAAGTGATAAATACATTGTATCTTTCTCCCACCTTTTACATTAGTAAGTAAATTAAGCCACCGGCGGGGCGCGGCGGCGGATAATAAGCTGAGTTTGAGGGATGATTCGCCGAATTTCGATAACGTTGCCTCAAATGATGGATCAGGTGGGATGTAGGGTAATATTGATTGTGTAAACTTCGCGTATAATGAAGTTGATTTTCACCTAGCGAATGGAGTGGAGCGATGAGATGGATGGATCAGGTGTCACGTCTTTCTTATTAACCGACTTAAAAAAAAGGTGGGTATTAACCGACTTGGTTATTGACCGATGTACTTAAGTAATATTTCCAGAACTGCCCATTTTTCAGGCTGAAATTTTGCACACGCTCTGAGTTCTGATGACAATACATGACTAGCTAAGACTAAACGTCATAACAAATCCAATACGGCGGTCTCCCCAATAATCGGACTGGCTGTTTGAAATCCACCCCCATGATATGGGTATCAAATGAAAGGGTTTGCTGTCAGAAATACGAAAAAAATAGTCACATGACTTAAATCCAATATGGCGGACGTCCAAGATGGCAGACAGGCTATTTGAAATGCACCCATAAGATATGGATATCAAATGAAAGGGTTTGCTGTCAGGAGTACGAAAAAAATAGTCACGTGACTTAAATCCAATATGGCGGTCGTCCAAGATGGCAGACTGGCTGTTTAAAATCCACCCCCATAATATGGGTATCAAATGAAAGGGTTTGCTATCAGGAATACGAAAAAAATAGTCATGTGACTTAAAGCCAATATGGCGGATGTCCAAGATGGCGGATAGGCTTTGAGGTGCCTCAAAGCCTGTCCGCCCCGTTCCCGATAAGCTAGCAGGCTGAAATTTTCAGGGTAGCTTCAAACCAGATGAATAAATATAACAAATACCTAATAAAATAATTAATAGATTTCAAAAATCTAAAAACCCTTGTTTTTAAATTACCTAAAAATAAGAAAATAACCCTACGGGACTGAGAGAGGGGCCACTCAAAACGTGGGGGCGTATCTTTGCAAGTTACACCCACGATCTTTACACGTCATGTAAGTACCTATATCCCATAAATAATCCCTCAAATAATATACGCCCCCACATTTTGAGTGGCCCCTCTCTCAGCCCCGTAGAGTTATTTTTGTTATTTTTAGGATATTTAAAAACGTGGGTTTTTAGATTTTTTCGTATACGAGTATTAAGTCTATCAGCGTCTAAACAAATGAGGCGAATTTCAAAAGTGTATAATTATGTATGTATTTATGTTAGTGTTAGGATATCTCCGGAACGGGAACACCCAAATACTCCGAAATATTTTATTCCGAATTTCGATCTCATATAACCACCTTAGTGGTGCTATAACCCAGGATGCAATATAGCGAGCAAAATGTGTCTTGGGGCACCCCGACTATTCCGAAATTTCAAAATTCCTAACGTTTATAACATTAGGAATTTTGAAATTTCGGAATTATTAAAATAGGAATAATGATCCATCGAAGTTGTTATATTAGGAATTTTGAACCATTCGGAATTATGAAAATCGGTATTTTGAAATTCGCTGAGTAGCATTGTATCAGAAATAAAAGGAAGACCATGAATTTTTGTATTTTTTTTACAAAATTAATCAATTATAATAATAATGCTCACAATGAGTGTCATACCTACTGTTGAATACAAAGTCTCACTCTTTTGATTATTTTTCGTATAATAATATTTCTATGTTCTGTTTGTAGCTCGTGGACATAATTAATTTTTTTTAAATCTCAAGTATTTCTAAATACAGTATAGTTTCTGAACAAAATTTCACATCAAATGTCAAAATTCATGATCTTCCTTTTATTTCTGACACTATGTTATTAAAAAAAAATAACCCATAGGATGACGCCTTTCGTTCGGTAGGTATAATAAAGCCACAAGTAATTATTTTTTCTCGTGTAGCTAGTTCGATTCCTGGTTCAACCGTGTAATTATTTAAAAATCAATGAATGCAGATTAATTTTTTCTTCAAATTAAAATAATGTCTTCTTTCAGTAAAGTGTTCTATCTACAATATTCAAGGTACTTTCCCTCCATGTGACATAGCCGTGGGACGCCCTGTATAAATTAAATATCTACATGGTTATCTTATGAAATGTAATGGATGAATATCAACGTAATTTGTGACACATTTCACTTTATTCTAATTAGCAGACTTTACGGTGGTTAATACATTAAAATGAATATTTGAACTTTTTTGTATGTGCCGTGTACCAGGTGCCATCAGCCATCCACCATTTTGTTTTTTTTTCAAAACGGCGTACACGAATGAAACATTGATAAATCGATAGATCACATCAATACAAACATAAAATGTATGGGGCAAAACCTCGTAACCCGTCACGTTTCCGAGTTATGAGCTGTCAAACATGTACAAGTAGTGACATATTTTTTCTTATTTTTTAATATTAATTTATTTATTTATGTACACAAAAACACATAGATACAAAAAACATTTAGAAAACCAGCGACAGAAGAGGTAGACATGAAAACGTAGACACAGTGTACAAATAATAAGTAAAATATAATAGTAGTTTATGTAACTGGTACATAATGAGGGGTATTATACACGAGTGTGAGTTTAAAAAACGAGCGAAGCGAGTTTTTTAATAGTATCACACGAGTGGTATAATACCTAGTTATGTACAGTTTCATACACTACTTTATCTACTCTCATTGAACACGAACATATCAAATAAAAGATAAAAATTAATAAACACTAATAATAATCATCCACTGACACACAAATGTCAAAATTCCAACATTCCCATTTAAAGCGCACGCAACCACAGATAAAAAATTAAATAGATGTATCTATGATGTGTAATCTGTATCATAATGAAAAAAAATTATATTATAACATTATTTTGTTAGAGAAACAGTGTTATAATTTAATTTTTTAATTTCATTTCGATACTCTATGGTATGGTTGCCGTGGGGCGCCGGCTTAGAATTGCGCTTCCCCAAATCCTCCCGTGGGTGTCGTAAGAGGCGACTAAGGGACAAACCGGAGGTCGGGCAGCAGCGTCCTCCGTGTACTGCACATCCTCACTGCGATCGCCAACCCGCCTGCCAAGCGTGGCGATTAAGGCAAATAACCCCCTACAATGAAAACCACAGAAACCAGGCCCCCAGTCCCCGGCAGCTCCGCTATCCCTGGCGCGGGTAGCGGTCAAGGTAACGGCGGAGCAGGGGGTGCTAAGAATCTCCGGAAGAGATCCGGCTACCCACCCCCACGACGACTGGCCCTGGTAACACACAACATACGCACATTGAGGACTGACGAAAAGATCTGCGAGCTGGAAGAGGAGCTGAGCAAGTTACACTGGGACATTATGGGGTTATGCGAAGTCCGTAGAGAGGGGGAGGACACCGTAACCCTGAAGTCTGGTAACTTGCTCTACTACCGGGAGGGCGACCAACAGTCCCAAGGTGGTGTCGGGTTTCTCGTTCACAAGTCCCTCGTAAACAACATAATAACCATCGACAGTGTGTCGAGCAGGGTGGTATACCTAATACTCAGAATATCCAAAAGATATTCGCTGAAGGTCATTCAGGTATACGCACCGACCTCGTCACACTCCGATGATGAAGTGGAGACTATGTATGAGGACGTAAGTAGGGCCATACATAGCTCCAAAACCCACTTCACTGTTGTTATGGGGGACTTTAACGCAAAGTTGGGTAAGAAAAGCGGTGATGAGTTGAGAGTGGGGCAATTTGGGTATGGGCAACGGAACCCTAGGGGACAGAGGCTGGCCGACTTTCTGGAGAAAGAGGAACTCTTTATGATGAACTCTTTCTTCCAGAAGCCGCCTCACAGGAAATGGACCTGGCTGAGTCCCGATGGTTTCACGAGAAACGAGATAGACTTCTTCATGACCGACAAGAAACGGATATTCAGCGATGTCTCTGTGATCAACAGGGTAAAAACCGGTAGCGATCACCGAATCGTAAGAGGCTCGCTGAATATCAATGTTAAACTTGAAAGGTCCAGCCTGATGAAGTCTACGCTCCGACCTACTCGGCCCCATATTCAAAACCCCGAAAGCTTTCAACTCGAGCTCTCTAATCGCTTTGCTTGCCTTGAGAACTTAGTGTCAGTGGACGAGATCAACGACGGGCTAGTGGAAACTGTCCGCACGGTAGGGTCTAAGTTTTTTAGACCCTGTCGTAAAGATAGACCTCAGAAATTGACCGAGCAAACCTTAAACCTCATGGCTGAACGACGTTTGCTACAGTTGCAGTCTTCCGATGACGCGAAGTTATATAGGCAGCTCAATAGACGTATATCTAAGTCCTTGCGACACGATCTGCGTCTCTTTAATACGAATCGTGTTAAAGAGACCATACAGCGAAACCAAGGCTCTAAAGTGTTCGCAAAGGACAAGTCTATTGGGCAAAGCCAGATGACAAAGCTGAAACGGGAGGATGGCAGCATAGCGTCGACCAAAGCAGAGGTTTTAGGCGAGATCGAGAGGTTCTATGGACAGTTATACACTTCGGTCGCAAAGCCCGTTGACAGCTTGGTAGGAGATCCAAGAGCCAAGCTGTCCCGACATTATACCGAAGATATCCCGGACATCAGTCTGTACGAGATTAGGATGGCCCTGAAGCAGCTTAAGAACAACAAGGCGCCGGGCGAGGACGGAATCACTTCAGAGCTTCTGAGAGCGGGTGGAACACCGGTACTTAAGGTCCTCCAGAAACTCTTTAATTCCGTCCTCTTCGAGGGCAAAACGCCTGAAACATGGAGTAGAGGTGAGGTGGTGCTGTTCTTCAAAAAAGGTGATAACAGCCTATTGAAGAACTACAGACCCATCACGCTTCTAAGTCATGTTTATAAGCTGTTTTCAAGGGTTATCACGAACCGTCTCGAGCACAGACTTGATGACTTCCAGCCTCCCGAACAAGCCGGTTTCCGAAGAGGCTATAGTACCATAGACCACATCCATACGCTGCGGCAAGTTATACAGAAGACCGAAGAGTATAACTTGCCATTGTGCTTAGCGTTTGTGGACTATGAGAAAGCCTTCGATTCGGTGGAAACATGGGCGGTACTTGAGTCACTCCAGCGATGCCGTATTGACTATCGGTACATCGAGGTGTTGAAGTGCTTGTATAATAACGCCACCATGTCGGTCCGAGTACAGGAGCAGAGCACGAAGGCGATTCCATTGAGAAGAGGCGTAAGACAGGGGGACGTTATCTCCCCGAAACTGTTTACTGCCGCAATGGAAGACGCCTTCAAGCTCCTGGAATGGCAAGGACTTGGCATCAACATCAACGGCGAATACATCACTCACTTTCGGTTTGCCGACGACATCGTAGTCATGGCAAAGTCGATGGAGGAACTCAGCATGATGCTCGTTGGCCTCGACCGAGTTTCACAACGGGTGGGCTTGAAAATGAACATGGACAAGACGAAAATTATGTCAAATGCCAATGTTGTGCCCACCCCAGTCTCTGTTGGAAACTCGGTACTCGAAGTTGTTGACTCATATATCTACTTAGGACAAGTAGTCCAGTTAGGTAGGTCCAACTTCGAGAAAGAGGTCAACCGCCGAATCCAACTCGGTTGGGCAGCGTTCGGGAAACTACGCAATGTCTTTTCGTCCGACATACCTCAGTGCCTCAAGACGAAAGTCTTCAACCAATGTGTGTTACCAGTGATGAGTTACGGCACCGAAACGTGGTCTTTCACTATCGGCCTCATCTCAAAGCTCAAAGTCGCTCAACGAGCTATGGAGAGGGCTATGCTCGGTGTTTCTCTACGTGATCGAATCCGAAATGAGGAGATCCGTAGACGAACTAAAGTCACCGATATAGCCCACCGGATTAGCAAGCTGAAGTGGCAATGGGCAGGCCATATTGCTCGCAGAGCAGATGGCCGATGGGGTCGAAAAGTACTAGAGTGGAGACCACGGACTAGCAAGCGCAGCGTAGGACGTCCACCAGCAAGGTGGACAGACGATCTTATAAAGGTCGCCGGAAGACGCTGGATGCAGGTCGCTTCCAACCGGTATCTGTGGAGATCAAAAGGGGAGGCCTATGTTCAGCAGTGGACGTCCTATGGCTGAGATGATGATGATGACTCTATGGTATAAAGTACGTCTGTATAAACTCGTTTTGAGTTTTGTATTTCGAATTTTACGATATGAGAGTAGATAAACATACATACTATAATATTTTGATGTTTATTGATCAAAAAGGATACTTCCGTAATAAAACTAATTGAATTTTAGTTTTTCCACACATTTTAAATGCTGAAATTGCGTTAAACGAAATAATCCTATCTAAAAGCATTTGAAATGCGTGAAAAACTAATATTCAATTACTTTTATTGTGAAATAACCTTTTTGATCAATAAACATCAAAATATATAAAAAAAAGAAAAAATGAGTCGATAATTGTACATTTTTGACAGCTCATAACTCGGAAACGTGACGGTTTACGAGGTTTTGCCGCTTACATTTTATGTTTGTATTGATGTGATCTATCGATTTATCAATGTTTCATTGGTGTACGCCGTTTTGAAAAAAAATCAAAATGGCGGATAAGGAACTGGTATAAAAGGCACAAAGCCCTTTGTTGTTACAAACCAAAACCGCAATCAAAGCGCACAGATACAGGAGAAATTCCTAGTGCGGGGCACAAAGATACTGTCGAAGGTCACGAAACTATCAAAATGATATACAAAAAGCTGTGAACCTAACCTAACCTACCCCTTAGGTTTTTGTCACACCCGCTAAGTCACCTCTAAATAAAGAGGTCCCATCTACTCTATTAAAAAATTCAAAAGCACAGTTTGTTGTTATTTCTTTTAAACTACCTATACCGACTTGTTTAACTTCGTGAGCTTTCGGTCCAAGCTTTTAATGGACCCGTTCTACTTCTGCTGTTCTAGTTATTATAAAACTTTAAAATGCGGAAGTCACTCCGCTGCATTCTACACGAGCACACCAAGTTTAAATATTTAACTTCTGCCTGTATTTGTTCACGTGGCTGACTTGTTATTAAATAAGAAATATATTATTTGCTGATTTTGAGAATGCACTAAGTACTTATTTATATTAGTTATATATATATTAGGCTTAAAAGATGGTTAACAGACAATGTTTTTTACAATATAAGAGAATTTTTAACATAAAAGCCCAATCGTACCTAACGATGTAAGTACCAACATAAATTTCAGTACACTTTAATTTTTTGTGTATTATTGTTAATTATTATTATTACTCTTGATGTTATTTATATTTGTTATTTTTCTTATAAATGTTTATGTACTTGTTTCATATTTTGGTTAATTAACGTTTAATGTTCTCCTTTTGTTATATTTTATTAAATGTTTAATATTTTCATTAGGTACGGGCAATAACAACTATTAATCTCTTTGTAATTTTTATTATTATAATAACTTAGTTTTAAAAACAATTTGCATGCTGAATAGTAGTAAGCGGAATTTGTTGAACTTTTATAATTTAAACACCTCAATGTACCATATTTCACGCAAATAAAGATATTCTATTCTATTCTATTCAGATGAATACTAAAGTAAGTGAAAGTTACAGGAAAGAAGCAGAAAACAGCGTTTTTTAGTTAGTAAGCTTCTCAGGTAACTTCAGGGCTGTCTTTAACCTGGGTCGCAGGTCTGTATGAAGTAGGAGTAGTACCTTAGTCTTAGCTGGAACGCAAAAGGCAACCGAAGCCGGATGATCTTTTTTTTTTTTTTTTTCCATTTATTTTCCAATAACATTTACAAATACATTTTGTTCAAATACAACATACCGCAAAAACCATCGCGGGTTTAACAGCGGAATGGGCAGACACAGCAACTCGGTGCCATAACATAACGTTTACAGATTTACGGTTTATAATTTGTACACAAATATTAAGACGTCACTTAAAGAGACACTTTCTAGATCGGCTCACAATCTAGAAAGTATCTCTTCAGTACTTTAGAGCATTTCTTTGCATTAAGTGCATTACAGATCTCAAGCGGTAATTCATTCATGTAAGATGGCAGCATGCATTCCCACGTCCGTGCTCCATATACATTATTCCATTTAGGTACAATATACTTTGGTAGGTACGACAAACAACGCAACGACTTTAGCCTTTCGTATTTACGAATATTACTTATGTTATGATAATTCTCGCTTATAACACGTAAGCGTACCTTATCAAAGACATTTACAATTTTACAGTGCTTAAATAAACCTGAGTCATTGTCTTGGAATTCATTTTTTATTCTTGTGTGTACAATTGTTTTTAAAATTCGTAACTGTAACTTGTAGATGTCTTCGACATAAGTCTTGTACGTGCGACCATAACTACTTAGGCCATAATCAATTACGGAATCGGCCAATGCCAAGTACAATGTTCGAAGTGTGTTATAAGGTAATTTATACTTTAGTATCGATAACTTTGCTAATACAGACCTAAGCTTATTACATACATAATCAATGTGCGGCCGCCAGTGGAAATTACTATCTATTATCAGACCAAGATACATATGATGAGTCACCAACTCTAGTGTCTGGCAACTACACGTAGTGACCTGTTGATGAAGACACAGGTGCTCATGGGCAACGATAAAAGGCACACGAAACTCAGTCAGGTATGGTGAGTGTATATGCAGTAGCTTGGTTTTTTTTGCATTAATTACAAGACCGACGTCGTGAGCCCACTTACACAAGAGGTCGAAATTACCTTGCATCACTCTCTGTGCCTCTTGTATGTCCCTATGTGCAGCTACCAGACACGTGTCATCAGCAAATTGGTACACCGAGCCCTCTGTGAAAATGTTACACATATCGTTCACATACAGTAAATATTCGGTCGGCCCGAGAATCGAACCTTGTGCTGTGCCTTTATCAGTTGCAATCATACTACTCAACGAGCCTGAGATATTCACCGACGTGAAGCGATTTTTGTGGTAATTTTTAAACCATTTCAATAATGGACCCCGTATACCATTTTGCTGTAATTTATTAAAAAGTGTCTTATAATCTAAACAATCGAAAGCTTTGCTGAAATCAATGAGGACAACAAGTACATGCTCGCGATTGTTCAGGCACTTGTTGACCTCATCACTAAACTTAGCTAGTAATTGTGAGGTATTTCTGTTTTTCTGGAATCCGTATTGTTTCTCATTAATAACATTGTTTGATTTCAAAAATTTGTTAATTTCTTGTCCGAGATACCTCTCAATAATTTTATCAATACATGATAATATCGTTATGGGCCTGTAATTGTTAACGTCTGTGTATGAGCCATTTTTATAGATAGGTCTTACTATTCCAACTTTAAGTTGATCTGGGTACAAGGACGTGGCAATGCATGTGTTAATTAGATGAGTTATAACTGGCGTAATTTCTTTATAAATATATTTCAAATCTTTGACTCGGATACCATCGAAACCTGGGCATTTCTTTTCATTTAGGTGTTTTATTATAGAGGATACAACTTCCTCATTGGCCTTCCGTAATCTCATTGATACGTTACAATTGTTGATATAGGAGTTAATATCTAGAATAGACGTTTTACATTGGAAACAAGTATTGTTAACATTATTTCTGAATTCAGAAGCAAACTTGTTTGAAACAATGTTTGGTAATAGTTTAAAATGTTTTATTATTATGTCATCTATTGATTTAGTTATTTTCCCGCATAGGTTATTGATCGTTTCCCAAACCTTTTTACTATTATGAAAATTAGATTTAATCTCCTTTAAAATATAATTATTCTTAACATTATTGATATGCTTATTTGTTTTATTTCTGTATTTATTGTATAGTAACCTCTTTGCGATATTGCTCTGATCTTTAAGCCAGATATCTAATAATTGATCCCTTTTTATACACATTTTTTCTATTCTACTAGTTTTCCATTTACACAATTGCCTTTTACCAAGTTTAATTTTTACATTGCACTTACAGTTTTCATATACATTAGAAAAATTTTCCAACACAAAACTCAAAATATCTTTGGGATTGTTGTAATCTAAGGCCAAACTCCAATTAATTTTACGCAATTCACTTTGCAACTTACTCGTGTCTAATTTGCTAATGATTTTACATTGACTATCTTTGTTTACATACGTATTGTCGACCAGCGCGCAACCGGTTATGAAGTGGTCGGCTAACGCATTCTTAACAACAGCTGTTTGCACGGTGCGGCAGTCGACACTACGTATAAATATATGATCTATACATGATTTTGTTATGAACTCACCTCGCTTATCTATTCGGGTAAACTGGTTTATTCCAGAATCAAGACCCATTTCACAGAGTGTATTTAAATAAAGTTTTGTTTGCGACGTTTTTTGTTTCAAGTCGATGTTCATGTCGCCTATCAAAACAACATTGTGTGTTGGTGAAAATTTATTAATATGACCACACAACTCTTCGATGAACAGGGTCTTATTCGTATCAGGTGGTCTATATACAGCACACAAACCAATCTTAGAACCATAGTCTGTTTTTAGCTCACCGGTTATACACTCGAAGTTTCGTGTACGCGATAGTCGTCTGGTGAAGCAAATGCTCTTGTGCACATATACGATGACTCCACCTCCCTTCTTTGAATCACGTAGCTGAGTATTCATGTCATAATCTTCAAGCTCGAACAGGGATTTGGTCCTGTCCGATATATTTGCCTCGGTGATGATGACCAGGTGAATAGTTTGAGGGCAGTTCATGACAATATATTCGAGTTGAGAGAAGTTCTTCAGCATTGATCTGATATTTACATGAAGCATTGTTATTGAGTTATATAAATCTGGTAAATCATCTGTGTAATCATTCCAATTTTTGTATGAATTTTCTGTTATATTATCGTATGTATCATCCATTTAGACGTTTTATAATTTGGTATAAGGGAAACTGCGTTCTCGATATTAATTTGAAGGTACTTTATGTTTCTTGGTCATTTTTAAATTCTGAAACTAGTTTCTGTATATCTTTCTCGGATCGGATATTGTAGGTTTTACCCTTTTCGTGCCTTTTTGATAATATTTGTCCGTTCTTGCACCAGACGAATTTACAAATATTTGTTAGTTTCAGAGCGGTCTTCGTTGCCCAAAGTAGGTAGGCAGTTGTAGGTGATAAGCTTTCTCGAAGGTATATTTTGTTGTCCTCATCAAAACCTAGGTCTTTCCCCGTAATATTTTGGTTCTTTGCGACTTGCAGCCATGTGTCCCTACAACCCTCCTTAAGGGTCACAATGATTACAGGGGGGGCTTTTTCGATTTTGGCTTCTGGGCGGTTACTTTTTTTCCTGTGTGTATTAACAACATCATCGTATCTTAGATCTAGCTTCTCACATATGTTCTTCATGACACTATCTAAGTCTTCTTTTTCAGCTACCCCGCAAATATCGATGTTGTTGGCTAATTTGCTCTGTTCGATTGCATTAATTTTTTGCTCCACTACATCATATTTAATCTCGAGGTTTTTATAATTATTTTTCAGCTCAATGTTCTGATTTTCGACTAATTTTAGTTTGTTTTCATACACATTTATCTTTCGTTCATAATCATCAATTTTGTCTGAGTAGAACTGTAGGGTACTTTGCAGCTCTTCTTTAATTATATCACGTACTTCTCGCCGTATATCGCTGAGAATGCGTTGGGTTAAATTGGTGTCCGTAACGATCTCCGTATCTGTGATGTCTTCATCATCTACGTCGGGCAGGATACAGGACAGGCGTTTGGGTTTGGTATTACCCACACACAGGCGGCATTTCCAGTCAACGGCATCCGTTGAGTACAGCACGGTTAACTGATCTGCTGTTATTGAAGCACATGATGCATGAATCCATTTGGCACATTTGGAACACTGTATACCTGGGCTTTTTTTCGTCACCATCTTCCCGCACTTAGCACATTTCACCATGTTGATGACTAGGTTGGTGCGACGGTGGGAGATATGTCGTAAATATAACTCAAGTAATTAATGCGCGCGCGCAGGTAATTAAGCGGTATACGTCTATACGGTTTCGCACCGAGCGCGTGAATCCGCGCGTGAATCTACGAGCCAGACTGACACGCTATCTCACAGACGAGCTTCCCGGCATTGACATGGGTCTCACCCAGAATAGCTCTGCAGGGCTAGCATGCGCAAGGCGACATTATCTCTTATTTTGTCGTTCTCGATTCGTTTGTCACTTTTCATAACATGCGCACCACGAGAAGATATCTCGTCGTGACTTCGCCTTCACGACGCGAGATAACCGATATTACCATTTCATGAAAACAAACCGTATTAGTTAAGTTACCTCGCAAAATTTTATCCTGCTGTCAGATTGACATTAAGTTTTGTTGTTTTGCTCGATTCGCGCCGTAAAAACGAATATTATTTTTATTTTAGAGAGTGAATATTATTTGTGGATTATGGATTTATATTAAACCGGCAAAATGATTATTTGTTCAATAAACTGAGCTGTCAATTGAATTTGACAACTAACATTGACATAAACTTATGACTCAAGGCTGCGTTTAAATCCTTTATCCAGTTTAAATTTATACTGACTAAATGTCAAACACCCCGTTTAAGTACACCGCGAGGTGAAAAATGAAGCTAACTAAAATTTAATCTGCCCCGTTTACGGTCGTCCGCTGGTATAAGTTTTTACTAAATGGAATAAATTTTTGCGACCTTTTTACCACGCAAAATTTTATCCTGCTGTCAGACTGACATTAAGTTTTGTTGTTTTGCTCGATTCGCGCCGTAAAAACGAATATTATTTTTATTTTAGAGAGTAATAGACCGGAAGCCAGACCAAAATATCGTTAGTGATTTCTTCTCAAGCCATAATTAGTAGACTACATAAGGGAGTCGGATCATAAAGATTTGTGGAAGTCAGCTGCTGTTCCGTTGGTGGGATAAGCAGCAATAGCCGTTCAAACACGTAGAAAAAATAATATTTTTTTGTCATTTCCTCCCAACTGAAACCTGGTTTATATTGAAGATTACCTTATATCACGAAGAATAAAACCAATCAGCTGTCTGTAACATGGTGGAATACACGTCTGCTGGTCACTCGAACATGTAATTTTTTATATTATTTTCAGTGATTTCCTCTCGACTCAAATTTTACCTGATGAAAGTTTACATGAAGATATGGATAAAAGCAAACGTCAGCTGGCTGTATCTCGGTGGAAAGATCGTAAAATAAAATATGAAGAAACAAATATTTTATTAAATCTGAATAACTAAACGTAATTTATTTGCAATATCAAAACGGACTTAAGGGAAACGAGTGTCTATCATAATGACACATAGAAGAAGCCATAAAAAAATATTATTTGGAAAAAAAAACTTGTGTCATCCATAATGTCTAATCTTGTCAAATCATTCTGCTGTCATAAGGTTTCAAATCAATATTAAATGATTTTGTTGTTGTATTTCGTTATTTTGTTCAAGTTATGGAACTGTTCTTACTGGAGTGAATAAGTAATTGACACCCTGATCAAGAAGGTCCGTTAACCGGTTTAACAGAATCAGAAGGATTCCCGCACGATCTTCAATGATGAGACAAGGCTCTCGCTTGGAGATTACGTGAAGAGCTTCTCGATCCGGCTTGCATTATGAAGAAATTCCTATCTTTGAGGTCCGAACTAGATATCCATTGATATATGTATCATAACAACATGCTTATTTTGTATTTTTAATTGTTTTATATGTAATGTAAATGAAAATTGTAAATGACAATAACATCAAACAATGAATCAAGCAATGATTGGGGGTTTTCTTTATAGAAAAGCTTTTTATTTCTTATACTTTTCACTAATTGTGAAAATAAATCAATAGACCCATTTATACGTTTTTTCAAGAGTTCATTATGATCGTTTTGCATATTCGTGCAAAGAATGGGCAGAAAACCTTAGGCCCATCGCATACGGCGTATTCTAAACGCGCAGAAGACGCGCGTTTCAGGAACGCGCCTCTTCGGCGCCGTAGACGCTGATTTGTTATTGCGTTTGGATTGATGATACAAGCGCGCGTATAAAGAAGCGGAGTAGAGGCAGGGGCGGGGCCCTCACGCCACTACTGCACCGCCCGTGCCTAAACAACTGAAGAAGAGGAGGAGTTTCTGATCTAAAAAACGCAGAATCTACGAGCGACTATAGCGCGTCTGTTTCGCTGTATCTGCGCGTATACGTGCAGTAGAGGCGCGATTCACGCCCTGAGTGCTTATGTTACAAGGTTGTGATTAAATCTCGTATACGCGCGTAATCTGCGCGGTTAAAGAACGCCGTGTGGCGTAGGGCCTATGTATACCACGTTTTTTAAACGCGCCGTCGACGCGCTTTTTGTAAAAGAGCAGTTTGTTGTCGCGACAAAAAGCGTCAAACGCGCGTTTGCATTGCATCTGTATCACTACAAACGCGCGTCAACGGCGCGTTTAATAAACGTGATGTACATAGGCTATTTGGGCTAGTCCATACACGGTGGAACCGCGCTATTTCAGAATCGCCTGGAAATCGCGCGAGTCTTATAATTATATGTATGAGTTATTAAGTAATCGTTCAGACATAACCGCGCGGTTAGTCAACCGCCAGAAAATAGAATCGCGCTGCTCCCGCGCGTTTCTATTACCTACTATGGAGTCTTTACTTTGCGTTCAGTTGCGTGGCGGATACCGCGCGGTTAGCACATCACAGCTCGTGAGTTTGGCACGGTTCGTTTCGACACTGAACTGTTTATTGATGAAGTGGAGAAGAGAAATGCAATATGGGATATTCAGTGTGAGGATTACTCAAATAAAACTATCATAACCAAGCTTGGCAAGAGTTAGAGGAGATATTTGGAAATTGTGAAAATACGTTGGAAACTTGGTTGGTTACTTAATATTGGATGCACCCATTTGCATAGCATACCGCATTTTTCTTATCGTTTTTTTAAGGAGCAACAACCACAGTAAATCGATTTTTCGCTGACCTCCTTTTTCAAACGGACGTTATCCCTGTACGATAATCACATATAACCGCCGGAGTCTGATTGCATCACAATTTTGCGGTTTCGAACCGCGCGATTCATGAACGCGCGGTTTCCGCAAGTCTGTACTAGCCCTTAGTCCTGCTTGTACAATAATTTTCAAAGTATCAGCTGAGGACCTTTCCACCGAGATACAGCCAGCTGACGTCTGTTTTTATCCATATCTTCATGTAAACTTTCATCAGGCAAAATTTGGGTTGAGAGGAAATCACTGAAAATAAAATAAAAAATTACATGTTCGAGTGACCAGCTGACGTGTATTCCACCATGGTACCGTCGGCTGATTGGTTTTATTCTTCGTGATACAAGGTAATCTTCAATATAAACCAGGTTTCAATTGAGAGGAAATGACTAAAAAAAAATATTTTTTCTACGTGTTTGAACGGCGATTGCTGCTTATCCCACCAACGGAATCGCAGCTGACTTCCACGAATCTTTATGATACGACTCCCTCATGTAGTCTGCTAATTATCGCTTGAGAGGAAATTGGTCACGGACATCTGTTACGGGCTCCCGCTCTATAAATATTATTTGTGGATTATGGATTTTTATTAAACCGGCAAATTGATTATTTGTTTAATAAACTGAGCTGTCAATTGAATTTGACAACTAACATTGACAGAAACTTATGACTCCGTTCAGCAAACCCTCGCTAGTTTAATTTTTTACCGGCGAAACATCGCCGGAAGATTTAAACGCACCCCAATTCAGCGAATCCTCGCTAGTTTAATTTTTTTCCGGCGAAACATCGACGGAAGATTTAAACGCACCCCCTGTGGTTCGCTCGTGCTAAATATTTTCGAATTTGAAATAATTGTTAGATGGCTTTGGCATCAAAGAAATTGTAAGTATTAGATCAAAATCCCGTTACAGATGGCGGAGATGCATAATTTAGTTTATTATCACCTATTCAATGATGGCCCAGAGCAGTGGTGGCCCAGTGGTATCGGTCCCGACTAACGAGTTGTAGGTCGTGGGTTCGAACCCCGCCAGGCGCATTACTTTGTGTAATTTATTTCATCACCACTGCTCTCAAAACGGTGAAGAAAAACATCGTGAGGAAACCGGCATGTCCTAGAACCAAAAATTCGAAGACATGTGACATCCACCAATCCGCACTGGGCCCACAGAAATATTAAAAACAGGAGAAGTGGCAAGGGGACGTGTCCGCTACCATGTGGTTCTGAGCGGTACGCTCAGAAAGTGAAAAAATGGCCGTCACCGCGAGTTAGTCTGTTGTCAACCGCATTCGTGAAAAAAACGATTATGCCGTCTTGTTCGGTGCTTTTGTGCAAAAATAGAAACCAAAACAAATATTTTAGAAGTCATGGCATCGGGTTTCACATGTAATTACAAGTATTTTACAATATTTGTCTTAAAAATCACGAAAAACAACAAGCAGTAAAATATATCTGACTTGTACTACTGTACTTTTGTTTTCCTACATTACTCCGACGGTATTATTTTTGCAATAAATACATTGCTCTTTTACAACCACATCATTGCATCACATAGTGACTGAACAAGCAATGTAAAACTGACATAACGATACCTCAATCAGCCGTAATGTCGCATGGTACGGCCGCTGGCTAGTGACGTGCTCTTAGAAATCCGACAAAGTCTATCGACAAGAAAGTCGACTGCTAATTGCTATTTTTTTTTTTTTGAATTTTTTATCTTGTAATAAGGCTGGAAGGCCGATGTGGTTCATGGATTTTTACATTTTTTTATTATTTTACAGAGTATTAAATAAATGCGAAACCGAAGATGGTTAAGTAAATTAATTAATGTTTAGTTTAGTAATCTATGGACTAAATTAATAGTAATCTATACAATAAAGATAATAAAAACGGTTTCATATCGTTTTTTATTAATTTTATTTCCAAACCTTTATAATTTATCGATATATTTATCGTGAACTCTTCGATTTAGTCAAACACTGTCGAGTCCGCCCCCGTGTCCCGACGACACACAATGATAATTGTTTTAGTGTGAGTAAATTACACGGAAAAAGTACGCTGTGGTTTAAAGAATAAGGTTTATATTTAAATGACAGAGTTTTCGACGGCGCGTGTGTGCACTTGTTCGTAGTATTGTTTTGATATACTACATGCGTAATATTATCTTTATGGTGGGGCAGTTGTGGCTTCACCGGTTTTCTATACATTTTGAACTCCACGCCATATCTCCTTCTATAATATATCTATGGCCCACTCCCTCTCACAGAGTGAAGGCTCGTGTCCCAGCAGTGGGAACAATATAGGCTGATGATGATGATGATGAATGTTGTAATTGATTTACAAAACAAACCGTGTAAATAATGGATTTTTCAAAGTTCTAAGTTATGTAATCATAATACTATGTAACATTAAATTATCTCGATGAAATGTCCTAAATGTAATGTACAAAATAAACACTATGCCAACCATAAATCAAGATTGAATGTTGACTATTCATAAAGTACAAAGTTCTGAAATTGCTGCGAAACATTATTCGTAATACGAACGAAAGTTTACTTGTCGTGTGTGTACGTAGGTACTGTACAATAATAGTGCCCTTATTAATTGAAAGAGATAGATTGATAGTTACAAATTGAACTGTAAATAACTGTAAATGTAATCGGCTTGGAGCTTATCTATAACATAAATAGCCATAGGCTTTGTAATTCGCCAAAGGGACTGGAACTCGTTATCCCTTAGGTCAAATGGGTTGCAGACGTCGCGAATCACCTTCCTCTGTATTTTTCATGCTTCCCTCTCCTCATACACAGATAAATGATAATTGTAGTACGGCACCGCCATTATACTTAAAAGTTTACAGAACACTGTTTTCAGTTTTTAGTCACTGTTGTCGCGATTTCTCGTCTTCGAAAACCATCGACGAGAAACTTGTCATAGGAAAATGTCAAAATTCGACTAAATATAGCGCGCATGACGACAAAAACAGGTTTGACAGAACGACATGAGTTCTATGTCAGAACGACACGACATATAAGTGTCACCATGTTAGCTCCCATCGACAAACAGACATTATGTCGTCTCAGGACGAGATAATGTTGCGCATGTTAGCCCCTCCCATCGACAAACAGACATAAGTCGTCTCAGCACGAGATAATGTGTCGACAAAATTTTGTCGACTTGCGCATGCTAGCCCTGCTGGAATAGCTTCATCAGGTGGAACACTTCTCTTGACAGAGTCCAATACTACACATGTCTTTCGGTAAATACTGTATTGTATACACAAAAAATGTAATAGGAAAAACACTGCGCCAACCGCGCCGTGTCGCTTAAATACATGGTGGTATTTTTATTTAAACAGTTCTGTTCCAAAATCATATAAAATTGGGGCAGTATAAAGATACTGCCCCAATTACTTTTTATCATAAAAAGTTATGATAAAAAGTACCTACTAAGCTTTCATGAAATTAAGATAGTATTTAAATAATTAATTTAAGGTTTTTCGTAATAGGTAGATAGGTATTTCACACTATTTCTACAAAAAACAGATAATATAAAATACCAATAATGTTAACGCTTTTTTGTCCGGTGTCTTTGCCCCACAATAATAGGAATATCTACTGCGGATACGGTTTTTTTAAATCGTGGTAAAATCGGGTCAGAGCCCATTCGTCCCCTAAAATTCGTACCCCAGCATAAAAGTTGTGGATTCGGCCCCTATATAGGTGCCCATTGGTCTCCTGGTAGGGTACCAATTAATATTTTAATAAAAAATATTATTTCTAAGGTACCCATTCGTCCCCTATAATATAATACAATATAAGTTAAAGATTCGGCACCTATTCAGGTCCCCTGAGATAAAATTAGCTATATTTTACATAAGAAACGGTTAACAGAGTACACTTGTGAACAGTTTATTAACGGAATTAATTTAATAAATCATAACAGCTCATTGAAAAAAGAGCTATGATGAATGATATCCGTCATGATAATAATATATGGCTTGTTAAAAAAAACGGGTTACAAAATTAGATAAGGTGTTTTGTTTGTATGTTATGGCTGCCTCGGTGATATATTGGTTCTTGAAAGTGACTGCGAATACGAGACTGTTCAATGTGTCTTTGGTCTTTTATTAACCCTTAAAGGCTACTACGGTGTTTTTACACCCGGGTCGTTTAATTTTGTGTCGGTATCTTTTTTCGTTTTTAGCGCAGCGCCTTGCGATTTCGTGTATTCTCATAAGTCGACAGTAGCCCTCGAACACGCGGGGAAAGAGATTGTGCGCGTGCTCCAGTCCCGAGTTACACTCGCAACCCGGTGTTATTACACCCGTTGTAGTCATAGTGGGCTACTGACTTACAGCGTAAGTAATGAACTTTTAATGTTTTATTTTTAGAAATTTTGTAGAATACTATTTGTATGTTTAATATTATATGCATTATTTATTATTATTTATGTGTATTATTTTTAACTGTGTTATTTTCTTATGAAATTTTTATTTCAGATTATTCATCGACTGAGGGACCAAGAAATAGAAGATGTACTGGCATCGGATGAAGAATCCAAAAAAAATATTACAAGCTATAAGTGATTGTTAATTTTCTTTATTGTTTAGTTTATTATTACTAAAAAGATGTTAATTTGATATCATGTTAGGTTACAAGCAACTTTGAAAAAGATTGCTTGAACTTCATTTTGATTTAAAAAATTCATATGTTTTTTTGAAGGTATAAAGATAAGTTCCATGCCAAATTAAAGCCTTATCTGTGATTACAAAGAAATATAAAGACTGTTAAAAATGCATAATTAGTTTTTCTTTTTTCGAAATTTTTCCATACACCTTCAAAAATTACCATGATGTTGAGAACCCTTTTTCACACGCAAATTAAATTGTTTTCTTTTTTTTTAAATAAACCCATAAATCAAAATTTCAAAGGGCACGATCTATACTTAAAGAATACATAATAAAAAGGTGTAACATACATTGAATTAATTAATTTACTCCAATGACTAAATCCGGGTGTTTTTTCACCCATTATAGTCTTAACAGTATACAAATTCATTGTAGCCTTTAAGGGTTAAATGAAGTTCGCCTAACGAAATAATCTTTTTGTTTTTGTCACCGACTTTCGAAAGAAAAGTTTTTATGTAGGTTATTTTGAACTTTTTTTGTGGTTGTTTTGAAGTCGGTTACTTACATTTTTTTTTGTTGTTTTATCCTTTTTAGTTTCACTATTCAACCCAAATTTTATGGGGCCAAATGGCAGATAATATGGACGTAGATAAACAAAAAGGATCCAACCCACAACATGACCGAAAATGAGTTAAGTGGACCAAACTGCTCATCAAGGTCTATATTTTCGATTAGCAAAAACAATCCAAGTTAAATATGAATATTTTGACATTAAAATGACACTGGTTACCAAGCCACATGTATGGCGAACGCCTATTTAAGTTTCGTAAAAACGATCCATTCCCCTTGGATCATATTGTAAAACGGTCAATCTAAGATGCGGACACGAAATTAAAATGTTAAAAAGAATCCAAAGCATGTGGATCCTTTTAGATTATAATATTTTACTTCAAATCATTGCAAAAGATAAATCACTAAAAAGATTCAGAAAGCATGAAGCTTTTTTGAGAAACTAAATTTTTATTTAAAAAATGCACTAGTTAAATCACAAAAACGATTCAGTACGCGTGGATATTTTTCGTTAAACACATTTCTGTGTTTCTGTTGGTATTGATGAATACAACGAAAGGGATCCATACACATCGCAGTCATTATGTACCTATATTTTGAAGATTGAAGGCGATGCTGGTAGAGGCGTCCAAGAAGTGGGATCGTCTTTGATTAAATATACATATAAAACAAAATTTAATCCAAATGTTTTGTGACTGCTGTGGGGGACAAAACCGTAACATTAAAATCGTACTATCGTATCTTTGACAGTAGGTACATCGTTTTTATAATATCTAAAGACTGCCTTTATAAAAAAAAAACGTATAGAATGCTAAAATCTTCCAATGGGTCCTCCCGTCCCTCCCTGGGCGGGAGGACTCATTTGATGATTTTGGACTGTCAGACTCGTACTGACTAAAATCAACGGTGATCCTTCAATAGCCCTTTACGTTCAAGCAGGTTTTGGCTTCTAAGGGGGCCGCGTTGGATTGCTGGCGCGCGTGGAACAAGACGTGCCGTCGACCCGGGCATGGTCTATGATCGGACGGCGAGTCACCCATTACTCACCGCCCGCATGCCCGCTCCTACGGTGGCCGGAAATCGCCTCGCGACGTCTGTCAGTTGCTGTGGGCGTCTCCCGCGGCAGCTGGTCTTGAGGTGGACTCTGTCCTATACCTCACGCGTCCCGCCTCCTCCTTTGCTAGCATGACTGCTTCGCGGAAGGAGGCGACCGCTTTCCATTCCGTCTCGGATCTTGGCCTCGACCAATGCCGGGCGCGAGAGGTCGCCGCATATAACCTCTGTGAGGACACGCCGGTGCTCTGCCCAAGCGGGCCAGTCGGGCGTTTCTTCCTTTCCTATACGAAACAGGAACCTCCCGAAACATCCGTGGCCGGTAAGGACCTGTGTCAAGCGGAAGATGAGGACGCCGTGACGCCTCTCCAGCCACTCTTCAAAAGGGGTCTTACTACCCTCCATGCCGCCTTGAGATCGCGCCGGAGCTCTTCTCGCAGTGCCTCGACTTGTCGAGGCAGCGGCGATTTCCCCAACTTTGCGCCTCCACGCGCCACTCGTAGACGCACTGGAGGGCTTTCACCTTCAGATCCTAAGGCGGCAATCCGGCCAGGAAATTGGCCGATTTGCCGGCGATCGTGCGGTATCCCTGGATCATCCGTATGGCCATGACGCTCTGGCATGCTTTGCCGATCGCCTCCGTATGCACAGGGCCCACACAGGGACCCCGTAGACCATGGACCTCACGATACCGGTGTACAGCCTACGGCAGGAGGCGTTTGACCCACTGAGATTGGGCAGGAGCCGCTTGAAGGCGGTTACCACCCGATTCAGCTTTGGGGCCAAACGAAGGAAATGTTCCTTAAAGCTCCACCGGCTGTCGAGGATGAGTCCCAGGTACTATATCGTCGACTCGACGCCGATGCAAGCCCCTTCCACCGTTATGCGGGACTCTGACCGTGGCCGATCCCTGTGGGACGCCGCTTCTAATCTCCCCGGTGGCCGGGATAGATGACGGGACTGTCCATCAAATAGGCCTCGACCACGCGGCGGAGGTAGGTCGGCACCCGGTGATTATCAAACTACTTGTTTTATTAATGAAATGAATATTTTTTAACGATTTAAGTGGCAATTAGCTATTTTGAATCGTTTTTGCTAAATGAAATTGAGGTTAACATAATTGAAAATAGCTTTTATCAAAAAGGATCCTAACACACATTTAGTTGAATATCTCAAGAAATAAAACTAAATTCTCTTAAATTTATTTGTATGAGTAAAATATACATTGCCACACACATATTTTCTTAAGAAACCAATAAACATAAGCAAGTCGATAATGAGCAAACACAGGATAAACTTCAATCTCGATTATCTCAAAAGTAACATTTTGTGGGGTGGATCCTTTTTGGTTATCTACGTCCATATATACTAAGTATATCGAACAAAAAAGAATCATCGAAATCGGACCAGAAACCTCGGAGTAATCGGTGTAGACAAAGTTGAAGACTTTTTAGGTTTTTGTTGATTTTTCAAAATGTGCTAGTCCGATTTCGATAAAATTTTAATGGGACCATTACGGAAGTATACCCTATCCAACAGAATTTTTCAAATCGGTTGTTAAACGACGGAGTTATGCCCGAACCAACATAAAAAAACACAAACATCCGAACTGAGAACCTCCTCCTTTTGGTAGTCGGTTAAAAATAATCAACTTTCTAACATTAATTCTGTTTTGCTCCAAAAATTGCTTTAAAATTGATAAGTACTCTCCTGATGTGCGCGGGGTGTGGAATGCCAAAGCGGGAGGGGTAATCTTAGTCAGAGTATCTGCGCGCAAGCAAATTAGATTTAAGTTATTATGATTTTGCATGTATGTAGTTGGTAAATATACAAAAAAATAAGAAGTGATTATTTACTGTTGATAATATTGTGTTCTATTTTTTTTTTACATTTAATGTTGATTTATTATGATGGTCAATCAAGGCTGATTTTTGTAAAAAGATTTGTATTTTGTTAGTTTCTAGGACAGTGTGTTTTGCATGTGTATTTGTTGCTAGTAAAAATGTTGGTTTTACATACCTAGTTGATAAAGACTGATTTTACTTTTATATTTCTTTAATACAAAGTTATTGTGATATTGCATTATTTTGTATATCTATTTGACTGAACAAAGTACTAACAATGAATTGTTATTTCTGTTATATTGGTATTCATATTTGGTTATTTGTTTGTACACTGGATGTAAATTTATCTAAAATTCAGTTATTATTTCTGAGATTTTATTTAAATAGTTACACAGTTTTATTTTACTGCATAAAGATTATTGTATGTAGTTATCATATATTTTGCTAAATATTTACAAATGTACAAGAAACCAAAAGTTGATTAATTATTTTGAAGACTGACTTAATGCCTAGAGCCTAGAGGCATTTATTAAACTTAATCTTATTTGAAATAAACATGATATCTACCGAATTACTATATTTTTTATTTTACCCTTTTCTGCGCGACTGTATCAGGACTACCAAGCTGCAGTATACACATGTACATGTATCATATTAGAAGAATGAATAAAAATAAATATTCTTCAGGGGACGAGTGGGCCCCTCAAAACTTCCAGGGTACGAGTGGGCACAGGGTGCGAATCTTAGGATACGAATGGGCTCTGACTCGTAAAATCATCAAAATGAGTCCTCGGAACCGTCTTCAAAACCAAACACAGAAAGTGTACCTAAAATAACTTTTCTTTCGGAAGTGGTGGCTTTGTTTTTTATTTCATTGACTATGGCCACCGACTTCCGAAAGAAAAGTTATTTTACACTTTTTTGTGGTGGTTTTTGAAGTCGGTTAACATTTTTAAAGTTATTATTTTACCCTTTTTAGTTCAGATCAGTGGTTCTCAAACTTTTTTGGTGGCGGAACCCTTTTGAAATGCAAAATTTTTGTCGGAACCCCAAAATAAATCGAAAAGTTACAAAAGTGTCTCCCTACTATATTAAAAAAAAAAAAAAAAAAAAAAAACTAATGAGATGAGTGAGACTGTTTCTTATTTTTCATAAAACGGTATATTATATTATTAGGTTTGATCTGAGAGAATTCTTATATCATAAAAAATATCGCAATCGATATTTTCCGCGGAGCACACTTTGAGTTGATTTGATTTGATTTGAGTATAGCTGGTTTAGATATTCAACAAATATTTTCATATAATCGGCGTCTTTGAAGATCTGCTATCCAAGTAAGCAACAAAAACGGATCTATGAGGGCGAGTGTTATATTATTGTGTTATACAGGGTGACTTTTTTAGTCACCATCCAAATTTTAATATATTAATCTTTGGCGAAAATCATTGAATACGTGTTTTTTCTTTTTGTATCATTATTTACAAAAATATCAAGATATCACGTCTCAATGTTATCTATAAAAAGTTGATGAATCTGGACACCGCGCTGTGATGTGTCGCTCAGGTGTAGCGGGGCGGGGGGTCAGCGGGGTGCGCTCTGCCCGTTTCATGCGTCGGCAAGTGTATATTATTAACGTTTAGCTTAGTGACCACACAGAGCGGATGAGAAAATGATTTAATATGACAATTTCACGTATCGATTTTTTTTCAAAAATGGGTTTAGTGATTGATACCTAAAGCATAGAAAAATTTTGGACGGTGGTAAAAAAGTCACCCTGTATTAAAACCTTTCCCAGAATGTAACAAACACTTTTCTGAGTATCGCACCAAAATCGGTTCAGCCAAACGCGATATAATCGCGGACAAACATACATACATAGACAAACATATATACCGGTCGAACTGAGAGCCTATTTTTTTTAAGTCGGTTAAAAATTTAAATGTATCTTATACAATAAGTAGCAATATTTCATTTGAAACGGTTTATCAGTGGCCGGGTGGTTTGAAATCATTAAACTAACTGCTGGTACTCTATTAATTATGGTGATAGGAATAGGAATATATTATGTAATAAAACACCAATGAGGAGGTTGAACATATTGTTTATTCACACAGTTATTTCAAGGACAAACGTAACTACCAGTCTCCAAATACGAAATAACTACCGGAGTTAAATATTTAGGTATATCCTTACCATAAATAAAATCTAAATGACCAAAACTTTGGTTAGAAACCACGCAAAGTGAAGAGTTCTTTAATTTAGATTGAGTCGTTTTTATGTCTGTGATGTCAGCAACATAGTCGTTATTACTTCCTAGGAATACCCACGGCATAGTAACATCAGACAAGTCGATTTCCGGAGGACTTAATTGTCCATATGTTAAAAAGTTCTTGACAGGACCGTAATCAAACTCGGTGAATCCATTGTTCTGCATCTGTCCCCATCTGATGAAGTTTTTAAGAGAAGTTCCAGATGGAGTGTGTCCCACCACTACAGGCAGAACATCACTAGTTATTTGGAACTCATTGTAACCCAAAACTGCGAATATAACAACAGAGCAAAATGGATATGCCAGGTTAGTGGATCCGCAAAATAATTCTCCAGAACTTTGCAGCGGTCCATTTCGTCTTAATATTTCTTTATGTAGAAACTCGCCTGTCAGTTGAAGTCCTGGGGCAATAAGACTTTGGAACTTTATCACTACAAATCTAGAATTCTGCAACCCTGATGTCGGTGATAAGCCGAAGCCAACCTTAATCTTGGCGTTATATTCAGGTTTTTTTGCGCATAGAATTAGTAACATACTAACTCCTTGTGAATGACCGACGAACGATATTTGAGTTTCGTTTGTTTGCAGTAAAACATAATCTATGACTGCCGGTAGATCAAGAACACTCATTTCATCAACGGAAAAATTCCAGAACTCTGAATCTGTGTCGGGATTATACTTGGTATGGTTTCTGCTGTAGTAGCTTCCTCTGACGTTGGGAACCCAGACTTCGTAACAGTTGTCGGAGTAGACGTAGCAGTGAGCTTTCCCAGGTCCCGGTATGAGGCAGTCGTCACCACTGAGGTACAGGCCGTGCATGAATATTATCCTATCTTTGACGACCGTGCATGATTCATTGACAGGGAGTCGGAAAATGCTCAAGATGTATCCATCTTCGGTGGTTACAAAATGTTGTTCGGCTGAGTAACCATCGAATTCAGCTAGTCCTATAAATGTTAAATCTTGTCTGGGTGATACTCCGAATGGAGAGGAGACCTCACAGAGAACTGTGTGTACTGAGCAGAGCAGGAGGAGAGCGTACAGAAAGTTCATGTTTGGAGAAGAGTTCCTGAAAAAATATTGAAGGAATATTAATGAAATTTATGTAAATAGAATGTTTATCACGTTTGTTTATATGACATTTTAATACCGATTTGGGAAAAAGAGGGGGTTTTCAATTCGTAGAACCTTTTTTAGGATTGCTTACGTCCGAATGAAAAAACGGAGCCCTTATCACTTGTGTGGTTTATTTAACTGATTAAGTTGTTCGGTCCATATATTGTTATTTTGAACCGACATAAAACAAAGTGTTTTTCCAAGATTTTCTCGCATTTGCTCTTTACATTCTGAAGAAGGTTCATGACAATACCTATACATATAATAAGGATATCCGTGACGTTGCCCGCATGGATCCGTTTTTGCTAACTTGGATTGTAGATTTTCAAAGTCGCCGATTATACGAATAGGTAATCTGAACTAAAAAGTGTAAAATAAAAATGAAACTGTTGGTTTTTTTTAAATTATTAGTTTCAGATTTATTCAAGAAGATAAGAAATGGTAAGAGGGAAAATTAAAAAAATAATTATTTGCAAAGTGCATCATGTGAAGAAACAGACAGACAGCGGGGAGAGACTTTTTTATAATATGAAGAAGATTTAAACCAGTGGGTACTAACCTGTTACATGGGTATGAAGACCAAATTGACTGCTCAGATGATGAACTTGTGCCATTTCTGTTTCCACCTTCACGCTTTATATATAGCGCCCGAAATATTCTTTATCGGGTAGGTAGTTAATTTATAAAAAAAGACATCTACAAACGATACATAAATAAATCTTTAGCCTTTTTTTGAAGATATTCTTCATCACCAAAACATTCTCTCTGGGTCTCAGAGCCCTCAAAGATAATCAGTGTTACTTAAGGGTTCCATCAATTTTGTAGAGTTAAAGTAAAAAAAAAACATTCACTTCACTTCATTTTGAAAAGTGGTATTGTGATACATATCATGTTTTTTTTTATAAATACGCATACAGCTAGATTGAAAGCAAGACATGTGACAATGTTTTAGAAATCCAGGATTATTATTTAGTAGTTTTTGTTAGTATGGTTAACTAAACTCTTATCATCCATAAAGAGTCTTATCATACTTCGGAAGCGTAAGTACAGATCTGTTATAGAGACCGTTTATTTGAAAATAATAATAAACAACAGCAACATGTTTTATTACATGACTTTTCTCGTTTGTAGATTGCCTATACAACTAAATACCTTTGTAATTATTGTTTGTTTATGAATATGTAAACACTACCCTGTTATTATAGCGACAATATATTGTTCACTTGGACAAATAAACGTCAAAAAATAAAATGATTCAGTTATGAATAAACTAGCACTTTGCCCGCAACTTCGCCTGCGGGTGTTTCAAACTTCGAACTCCGTGAATTTAATTCCCGCTCACCCTCCTTATAGGATACTTTTGGAAATCTAAATATGCTCTAGTATTTACGGAGCCTATTCAATACAAACAAACATTTTTGTTTTAGATTTGCACCCCGCTAGGGGTTGATTCTTGAAATATAAATAAATACGCATCCTTTATTCGATTGTGATATAATTTATGCCCAGTTTTAAGATTATCGAAGCAAGCTGTAAAATCTTTCCCTTAAAACTTAATCACCCCTTTTCACTAATTTAGGGGGTGATTTATAAAAAACTAATAATGCCAATCTTTCTTTATTTACTTATACTCATATTCGTACCAAGTTTCAAGTTTATCAACCCAAGGAATAAGATTTTACATACAAAGGTTTTCACCCCTTTTCACCCCCTTAGAGGTAGATTTTCGTAAAATCCTTTCTTAATGCTTACTTACATTATAAAATGCAACTATCATCCAAAATTCAGGTTTCCACGTTTAGTGGTTTAATATCCTCCCCTTAAAACTTGAATACCCCTTTTCACCAAATTGGGGGGTGATTTTCGAAAAATTCAAAAACACGTGTTTGATTAATTCTTCTCTAGTATATAACTACTGATTTTCAAATTCATCAGCTCACGCGTTATGATTTTCCCATACAAACTTTAACATCATCTAGATTACCAATGGAGGGTAGTTTTAAAAAAATAGTGGTGCTAATCTTATTTATTTACTGGTGTTCTAATTCGTGGTAAGTTTCAAGTATATAAACCCAAGACATAAGATTTTTCATACAAACGTTTTCACCCCTTTTCACCCCCTTAGAGGAGGATTTTCGCAAAATCCCGTCTTATTGCCACTCTACATGGTAGACTGCAAATGCTGTCCAAAATTCAAGTGCGTTTAGCGGTTTCGGCTGTAGTCGAGTCAAAATAAAAACCCCTGTTCTTTTATACAATATGTATATAGATAAAAAGTATGACAGTAAAGTTTAAAACTCCAATGATACGTTATGCTCACAAATATCGCGGCGGTATAGTGTGTGACACGACTAACAGTTTCAAGAAAAGAAAAAAAATTGTAAGTAAAAGATTTTTATTGATTAAAGCATAGCAATGCTTAAAATATAGAAGAGATATGTTTCTATTATTTAATGGTGTACGAATCCTGTAATACTCGTGAAAAAAAACAGTCGATTTGTATAGGAATAATGATAAAATAACTTTGTCTTTCTTGGTAGAATAGAGATAGGATCGCCATGCTACGCGTGCAGCAATAACAGTGCCCAAGTGTATCGAACGACGGACGTTTTTCAAAACACTTCCGAAGAAGAAAAAGCAATTTGCAAATTAGTTTTGTCATAATTATTAGCAATCTATGACATAATTTTTTTCTACGCTTTATTTTGTTACGTTGCAGAAGAAGCAAAGGTAGAAGCTGCTAAACAACCCTATATTAATAATAGAACATTTTAAGTTTTTTGAATTAAGAACACAAATAAATGTGAATTTGCTCATAAAAGTAAAAAAAAAAATGTAATTATTCCATTTACACAATTTTAGCATTCAAAAAATACTTATGCCATTTAAGACGCCGAACTGTTTGGTGGAATCTAAAAAAATCATTCACCGCCGACTATGGAGTTTATAATTTCAGCACAAGTGTGACAAAAAAAGAAGAAAATTTTAGTGTGAAAAACATCCCTCCCGACCTGCTGTGAGTGGGAGAATTCGTTGGATGATTTTACCACAGTTTCAATTTTTTTCTGTCTTTTTACGATAAGCACCTGTTTTCGAGGTAGTGTATTGACAACAATTTAATTTTATTGAACTCTTGTTGGAATTAATTTTTAGCGCACGCAGTGTGATATCAGTGAACACGCGCTGGCACGTGATAAGGTCTCCCCCTCCTCCACCAGTACTAGAGTATAGGCACGGATACTGTGGTATAGGCTGATTAGAATGACGATTGTTTAATTTTTACCGAATTTTGAAGCTTGACTGGTTGGTTGTTTTGGAAATATAAGAAGACTTGTTGGTTTGTTCCTGGTGACTTTGCGTGTTCAAGATCAAAAAAATGTCTTTTATACCATTCAAGGTGAGATTCAGTACTATTTTGTTGTTCAAAATCACAGTTCCCTGAAACCTGCCTTTCGTTGCTACAGTAGTATTTTCTTTATCAGATAACCATATTTGAACAACAAACTGTTTCTCTTATGACTATGAAAGCAGATAGAACTTACAGCGCCTACGCGTAATTAAACAATAACTAACAAAATCGAATAGGTAACAATAACTTGTCATAAAATCAGATCATTTTATATAGAAAACTAGCAAATTTTTCCTCGGTAGTTCCAAAGATATGTAGTCATATCTTCCGGGATAAAGGTCCTGGATTCTGCATTGGTTTGCAAATGGGATGCAAGGCAAGCTAGCTGGCTCTTAATTTATAGGTAACATGCGGCGGTGCAGTGCACGCAATGGTATGGAAGATACGCCGCAGCCGTAACTGGGGCAATGGAAAACTAACACGAGTATACTGTTAACTGGGTAGAAAATTGAGCTTTATTATATTACTAGCTTCTGCCTGCGACTTCGTATGCGGATCCTGTTGCTTATGCCAGCAGCAACGGGGTCGTCAAAATCGAAGATCTGAAACGTCTGATGTCGAATTCTTAGGGCCTGGGGCCGCCAACGGGACGCGCATGACGTTCGTTCGACGTGACGTTCGACGCGCAGGAAATGCCCATCAGACTAAACAACTCTTGCTAAGACGTGATTCCTATATGTACTTATATGTTATAGTGTAGCTGGGCTCTTGGAGTTCTACATCAGGTGTTCCAGATCTCAATTTTCATTCGTCAACAGAGAGTGCTCATTAGGCTGAACAACTCTTGCTAAGACGTCATTCCTATATATGTTATAGTGTAGCTGGGCTCTTGGAGTTCCACATCAGGTGTTCCAGATCTTCATTTTTTATATGTTAACAGAGAATGCTCATCAGGCTGAACAACTCTTGCTAAGACGTCATTCCTATTATATATGTTATAGTGTAGCTGGGCTCTTGGAGTTCCACATCAGGTGTTCCAGATCTTCAATTTTTATACAACAACAGAGAGTGCTCATCAGGCTGAACAACTATTGCTAAGACGTCATTACTGTATGTCGGATCCGGTCAATAGTACGGACAGCAAACGAATCGTAAGCGCGCCATTTTGAGTATCACGTGGTCTGTGCGCGCTTATACAGAGTCGTGATGTTTCATCGGGGCTGCGAGGAGCGCATTCAATGCCCGACCGCAGCAGTGTGAAGACATCCCGAAACTGTACTCGATTCGTTGTGCCCATTATAAGTGTAGTGAGTGATTAAATTAAATTGTGTTTGATTCAATTTGTGATTTAAAATTAAAATAACCAAGTGAACCGCACCCAGTGTATTTTCATTGCACGAGACCCAAACTCTGCCCACATGATGCCTGAATCTGACGGAACAATACCGGTGGCTCCGACATCAGAATTGGGATCAAATCGTGCTAATGAAATTACACGCGGGAACAGTGACAATAACAATCAGTGGAAGTTAGTTACTTTTTGAAATGCAAAACCAGCAAACTTTGAAAACGCAGCCAGTGAAAAGAAGTTTTTATTGCCGGAATTCGACCCCGACAAACCGGATTCCGATGCGCGGTCGTGGTGTGCCACCACTGACTTTTGTATTAACGGGAGTGCAGTGGAGGGATGCCAGCTTATTTTGACGCTGAGCAAGGCGCTAAACGTGAAGCATCAACCTGGCTATCTCAAATAGCCTACAAAGGAATTTAAGGTACTTTTTACAACAAGATTTATTTCGCAACGGTGGAGGGTACCCACCGTTTAAAAAAAAAAATGAGTGCTGAAAAACCAAGTGATAAAGAAACATTACCCACGTTCGCCAGTCGTTTCATATCTGATGCGAAAAATGAACACTATCTGTGAATCATCGAAAACAAGTGACACCAAGCGAGGAAAAATAACGTCAATTAAGTGTTATAACTGTGCTAAAACGCCCATAAGCGTATTGAGTGCAGAAGTAAGGCGATGGATACGAAGGGAAGACCTACAGCATCAAGTCAAGTGACGCAGCAGCCGGCATCGAGAGAGACCTTGCGTGTGCTTCAAATGTGGCAAGCCAGGTCACATAGCCGTGCGCTGTACGAGCAGTAGTGGCGGCAGTGGCAACGGACAAGTCCAAGGCGCGGCGCGACGCGTCGATGTCTGCATCGTGCAACCACCATCAGACACGTTCCAACACAGGTGAATCGTTTCATTTTTACTTACGCCTCTGGTGCCTTGTGTTCTTTATGTTGACTATCGCTGGTTAAGCGTTAGTGAGTTAATATCGCTGGTTAAGCTTTTTTTATTATTACTGTATAAGTGATAGGATTTGTAACGCTGGTTAAGCGCTACAATGTTAAGAACTGGTTAAGTACTTCAGTGATTTACACTACTGCGTAAGTAGTGATGCATAGTGCTGGTTAAGTGCTGTGGATTTGGGGGGAATGCCTGAGGTTCAAGTACCATTTTGAAGTAGAGATGTTGAGTTTATTTATTTATTTATTTATTTATTTATTTCCATTTTACAACTATCATTACAGGATGACAACCTAATGCGATAGTGTACACACACAGAGTTGGATGATAGTGTGGAATCTTAGGTCGGCTGGTCGGACCGTACCAGTAGCTATTTCGTAGCCGTAATCCGTATCTTATTGACATCCCGGTGTCCATGGAAGCGCGGTGTGCGGATGGCACTGGCGGAGGTCGTGTATTGTGTGTTCATGGTGAACGGTGTGAAACAAACAGAGGTTTGTTAGTGAGGCTAGTGTTAGCCACAGGCCACGAATTTGATTCCTGCTGTTTTGATTGTAATATTGCTGCATTGTGATAATACAATTGCGAAGGTACTTGAATGCTCTGGGATTTCCGATCAGTCTTAGTTAGATCCAAAGTTTAAGGGTCTGTTTAGAGTGATAAAGATTTTGAGATGGTGACCGTTACACATTGAAACCCTTGAACTCTAAGTGTACCTACAAACATGCCAACGGGTCATATACCAGTCGAAGTTACCGTAGATTCTGATTAAGTTGTGGTGAGAGGTCGAGTAAACGGTCTATCGGCCGTATTGTTTTCGACCGTACCAGTAGCTGTTTCGTAGCCGTAGTCCGTATCTTATTGACATCCTGGTGTCCATGGATGCGCGGTGCGCGGGTGGCTCTGGCGGAGGTTGGGGTCTTGAGAGACCATAGTGTGTAGTCAGCGGGTGATGCACACGGGCGATCCACGTGGTGGATGCGCATAGAAGTTCTGATCCATGCGTTGGATGTGTGAAAGCAATGTGATTGCTGGTCGGCTAGAGAGCCGTGGCGTTAGAAGTTTTACTCGAAAGTCGAAGGTCACTGGAAAATCGGCAGTTTTTTTGCAATAGAGTTGTGAATGTAGATTCGAACGACTGTGGTACATGGCCCAGGGTAGTTGTTAGTGGCCTAGGGTAGTTGTTGGTGGCCTAGGGTATTTGTTGGTGGCCTAGGGTTTTCAATTGGCTATTCCCAATTTTTGATTTAGTTGAAGAGTATTGGTTTTAATGGTACAGTAGAGTTCTGAAATTTCCTTATTTTCACTAAAGAACTGAATATAGAGTTTGGTCAGGAATGACCGAGTGGAACAGTATTCTGTCGTAGACTATTTTGTGTTTCAGAGTGATTATTACACGAGGAGAATGAAAAGAGTTGAAGGAGGCCTATATCAAGATGGTAGAAAGAGGCTGAAGAAGAAGAAGATCACACGAGGACGTGTTAATCGCAGGATGGCCGTGTCGGATCCGGTCAATAGTACGGACAGCAAACGAATCGTAAGCGCGCCATTTTGAGTATCACGTGGTCTGTGCGCGCTTATACAGAGTCGTGATGTTTCATCGGGGCTGCGAGGAGCGCATTCAATGCCCGACCGCAGCAGTGTGAAGACATCCCGAAACTGTACTCGATTCGTTGTGCCCATTATAAGTGTAGTGAGTGATTAAATTAAATTGTGTTTGATTCAATTTGTGATTTAAAATTAAAATAACCAAGTGAACCGCACCCAGTGTATTTTCATTGCACGAGACCCAAACTCTGCCCACATGATGCCTGAATCTGACGGAACAATACCGGTGGCTCCGACATGAATATTATGTTATAGTGTAGCTAGGCTCTTGGAGTTCCACATCAGGTGTTCCAGATCTTCAGTTTTTATACGACAACAGGGAGTGCTCATCAGGCTGAACAACTCTTGCTAAGTCGTCATTACTGTATATGTAGTAGTGTAGCTGGGCTCTTGGAGTTCCACATCAGGTGTTCCATATCTTAAAATTTATTTTCTCAGCAGAATATGCTCATCACGTGGAACAATTTCTGCTATGGCGCTATTTTTGTATCTCTTTTAGTTTAGCTGATCTATTGCAGTCCTGCATCAGGTGTTCAAGTTTCCAACATAATTATAGCCTATATTATGTTGCCCAGACTTAATATACAACAAAAAAAAAAACAATCAAATCCGTCAAGTATTTCCGAAGGTTAGCGTGCATGGAGTAACTTCTTCCGTTTTCCTAACATTTCCCTTCACTGCTCTGCTCCTATTGATTGTAGCGTGATGAAAAGTATACTATAACCAGCGCAGGAGTATGAAAAATAATTGTACCAAGTTTCGTCAAAATCCGTCGAGTAGTTTTTGTTTCTATAACGGTTATACAGACAGACAGACAAAAATTTTACTAATTACATTTTTGGCATTAGTATCTACCGACCTATATTTACCTATCGACCTGATAGTTATTTTGGAAATATATTTCATGTACAGAATTGACCTCTCTACAGATTTATTATAAGTATAGATATAGATAAATTATATGGGTGCAGAGAACAAAGAGGATGACTTATGAAAATATACGACTTTTGTCTTGACTAAAGATGCGGCAGATTTTGAAAAACACGGAATATTTTTTTCAGAATGAATGACCATTGAAATGAAATGAAATGAAAAGCAAGAAACCTACAGGTACAACATAATATGCTGATAGAATTTTTGTACGTACTGCATTATGCAACAATGTGTTACGTTATACCCCGACACGTGTGGTGAGGTGATAATATGTTTTATTTTTGTTCATTTTACATACCCGGAAAGGTTATAACACGCCTGAGGAGCGTGTTGAAAGTAATATTTTTCAGCTCTAGAGAGAGTCGCTTTCAAGTGAAAGCTAAGAAATTAAAAAAAAAACTAAAAATTAATTGAAATTTCACTGATTTAGCTATAATTTAGTTTCAACCATTTCTATACGCAAAATAACAATAGATTTGGGCCAAATTTTTACCACTTTTTTCTATAATGAAATGAATAGCTGGCCGACCAAAGGCTAAAAAAAAAACAAAATAGGCGGGAAAGCGATCTACGCAATTTTGATTTATTCCATTCTAATACCAAAAACTAATACCACTGGTATTTGTTTCAACTCATATTTTTTTTCTATTCCGAACCGATACCATTGTTTAAACTAATACCAAAACAAGTTCAAAGATATAAGGTACAGTCAGTAAAAATGCTTTGTATGTAAATATAAGACCTTTAATTGAAAAAAAAAACAGATAACTCCAAAAAAAACAAATTTTGTTAGCAAACGTCTTGTTCAATGATAAAATATCACTTAAATAATCAACTTTAATATAATTTTAGTTCCTCTCTATACCTGTATAATATTTTTTTTTGCAAAAACATCAAACAGGAAGAATTTACTTACAATCTAAAAATTACAAAATATCTCAAAAAATTAACTCTTAATTTATATTGAAATTTATCTGACATAGTTATTATTAGATAGGTACGTAATTATTCACGTCTACCTATCTCATAACAACTATGTCAGGTAAATTTTTAACAAAAATAAATCACTTTTTATCTAACAATTGTAAAATATCACAGAAAATCAACTTTTTGTATAATCTAATCAGTCATTCATCACCTACATAGCAATGAATCAGCATTTTTTTTTTGCAACAATATCTAATATGAAAAATTCACTTTAAATCTAACAATTATAAAATATCACAGAAAATCAACTTTTTGTATAATCAAATCAGTCATTCATCACTTACATAGCAATGAATCAGCAATTTTTTCTCATCTTTATAATCGTAAAACAAAAAATCTCTAAATTGTAATGGAACTTCTACTTCATCAATTGATTTACATTTAATTTTTTTTACACCAGCTGCGTTGTTTCTTGCATAATACAATTTTGATTTGATGTTTGCAAACGATGGGATATTTCTCACCAAATCTGATTCAGTAGCGCAGAATTGTGATTTGAATTTGTTATATATGTTTGGTATTGGGGCGAAATCAGACTTCATCACTTTATCTCTTAAATCATCCAGCTTTTTTGCCATTACATTTTTGAATTCATCGGGCTCGCAGCTATGATTTTTCTCATTGGAAATATTGCCATCCTGTGAGGACAACAAAATAGCTTTAGCAAAATAGTTTTCGGATAAAAATACATATTGAAAGATGGAACACTAACTGTCTTATTCATAATATAACGCTTACCGAAGGTATAAACCTTCATTAGTTAAAACATGTTTTAAGGTGGATGCTCCAGGGTGGCCCGCAAAATTCAAATTATCGTAAGTTTTTTGCAATTTGCAGCTCAGTATGGGATAGTATGGTAATAGAAACTAAATTCGCGGTACTGGCATGTATGTATTTATATCATTATATTAGTTAAATTTATCAATGTAACCCACTAAGTTAAAATTTATATTAAACGTAAAGTTATTATTAAAATGGCACATTTTCTCTTTTCTCTAAGTTAGACAATTATATTGAAGGTTTTAATAAGTATAATTGTGTAAATACATACATGCCGGTACCGCGAATTTAGTTTCTATTAATAAAATATCCGATACTCAGCTGCTAATTGCAGAAAACGTATGGAAATTTGAATTTCACGGGCTACCCTGGAGCATTCACCTTAAGCCTACCGAACGTTCGATAAAAATTCTTATTCATAATCGTTTCTTAGAGCTCCCATAACTAAACGCCACTATCGTACACAATGTTGCCATTTTGTAGAAAAATATGCGATTTTAGTCGATTTTAACGTTTGTTTGCCTCTGGTCACAGAAAATTTGTCTATGCATTTTTAAACACTGTCATAAAAAACTTACACCAAGGTAAAGGAGGGAATAGTTTGAACTACCTAGTCTTTTGAACAATTTGTTGAATTTGTTATTATGCAATCTGGGAAAAAGCGGCAAAGGCCGTTGCCGTTAATACTTGTAATTCTGGTGAAGTACCACACCACCGACTAAATTAATTATAAAAGCAGCCGTTTCTTTGGAAAAACTGTACCATTTACGAAATTCTTCGTCATCCAGATAAAATGCATCGAATCTCTGCTAATACAATTTTATACGCGAACAACCACAATGCTATGTAGGGATTTTAGAGTAGGTATTTTAATACTAACTGACTGACATTGTAAACCGAACGTCAAACACGAAACAACTGATCGATGTCGGCCATTTGTTTCCCTTTTTTTTTTGTTAATCTAGTGTTTTTTTTTTTACTCTTGCTAATTCCAATTCACTTTTGACAATGGCAGAATTGTCGACAACGGCATCGGTACTAATTGCCATTTAAAGAAATAGAATAGAATTGATGTCGGCCATTTTATTGTTAACGAACGTTTAAAGAAGGGTCATGGCTTCTTTAAATCAAATTAACTTTAATGGAGAAATAAAGAGTGTTTTTACCTCTAAAATACGATTATGAATACCATTTTTTTAACAAGCTTCCTACAAAGGCCTTATAAAGCTCCACTAATCCATTATAAATAAGCCAGTTAAACTCTATGTAAGAAGTTGGTAACATACCTTTATCTGTAAAGATCCACTGCACTCTTTAACATTCACACATCTCCAATGGGTCCATCCATTTTTATTTTCCCTTTTTTTTGTGTACTGGTAACCAGCTCTCATTAAAACCAAGCCACCATTTCTTGTTATGAAAGTCAAGCTTCCTGTTTTTCCCGAAGATGTTGAGGGCTGATTATCAGCTTCCTCAGACATATCTAAAAAAAATTATATATTGTATGTAACTTTTACATTTGATTGGATTATGATAAAAAAATCAAATAATAGGTATTTTAAATAACACTAATTTTAATAAAGAGAAGTAAATTATACAAAAGAACAAATTAATATACTCACTTAATAAATAAAAATCACTGTCACTCTGATACCAATACGCCACCGCCACCGCACGGAAATGTACTGAGGAATTTATGTAGATAAAATTTCTCTCCGAGTCAAAGCACAACATTCCAGTCACACTTGACTCTGATTGGTTGTTTCGAATTTTGGAACAATAGAGCAAACTCACCCTTTCTCGCAGGTAAAAAAAATAGCAAGATGATTCACTAAAACTACTCTTACCTATGCTAACCTTTGTAAAAATATTGGAGTGAAGTGAATTTGGAAAGTTTTAAGCATTATATTACGATTACATAAAAACTTTTTGAAGAAAAGGGAACCGACTTCAAAACCAAACACAAAAAAACAATAAAATAACTTTTCTTTCGGAAGTGGGTGGCTTTGTTTTTTTTTTATTTCATTGACATTTATGGCCACCGACTTCCGAAAGAAAAGTTATTTTATTGTTTTTTTGTGTTTGGTTTTGAAGTCGGTTCCCTTTTCTTCAAAAAGTTTTTTATTTTTCCCTTTTTAGTTTTGATAATCTTCAAAAATCTTCATAAAATCTGTGTCTTTGAAAATCTACAATCCTATTAAGAAAAACGGATCTATGTGAGCAACTTCACGAGATATCCATTATTGTTATATATTAAAACCTTCCCCAGAGTGTAACAAACACTTTTCTGAAAACTGCATTAAAATCGGTTCAGCCAAACGCGAGATAATTGCGGACAAACATGCAATCGTCCCTGAAAATCTACGAACCAAGTAAGCAAAACGGATCCACGCGGGCAACGTCACGGGATATCTATTAGTGTTATATACTAAAACCTTCTCCAGAATGTAATGAACACTTTCCTGAAAACTGCATCAAAATCGGTTCAGCCAAACGCGAGATAATTGCGGACAAACATGCAATCGTCCCTGAAAATCTACGATCCAAGTAAGCAAAACGGATCCACGCGGGCAACGTCACGGGATATCTATTAGTGTTATATACTAAAACCTTCTCCAGAATGTAATGAACACTTTCCTGAAAACTGCATCAAAATCCGTTCAGCCAAACGCGAGATAATCGCGGACAAACATACATACATACATACATACATACATACATAGTTACATACATACATACATACATACATACATACATACATACAGGTCGAACTGAGAACCTACTTTTTTTTTTGAAGTCGGTTAAAAATATTGAAAAACAAATTTACTTTGATTAGGTTTGACTGCGCTGACTGTACCAAATTCAAGTTGTTGGTATTCGTTCGTACATTAAATTAAATTATTTAAAAAGTGGTATCCGTTCGGAATAGAAAAAAAATATGAGTTGAAACAAATACCAGTGGTATTAGTTTTTGGTATTAGAATGGAATAAATCGCAATTTTTGCTTTGCTTAATAATTCATGTTCTTATTTTAACTTTCTTTGTATTCGTAATGAAAAGCACGGCGTTAACCCTCGGGTAAAAGCAATATCGTCGTTGGGTAAAAGAGTTAAGTATTTAGTCCCTCGAACTATTAGCGCCGTAGCGCCTCGCTCCGCTCGAGTGCCAAACTCAATGAGTTACTTTCACCCCTAGAAAAATAATGTAAGTAGGTACTATTATCACGACTGTGGGTATAGCAGCCTTGGTTTTGGAATTTTTATAACGAATTTATTCAAAACAATATAAGCAAAATGAATCAGACCACACACAAAACATTCCTCCAAATAAATATTCATGAGTGATTCCAGAACAAAGCCGAAGCATATAGTTATAGAATGTATTCGAGACGGCGTTGTAGTGAGTACTAGGCAAACAGGAATGTTTGGGAGCAGTCGCCATGTTATTTATGGAGCAGCCAGGAAGATAGTGAGAGGTGGTATTGAGCCGATTAATATAAATATTACATTGTTAGAGAAGGAAGGGAACAAAAGAAGCATTTATTTAAAGAAGCAGGTGAGACTACAGTTCCGGTCTGAAGTCATCTGAAGGGACATCGCTCAGTGACTTCTTAAGCTGGTTACTCACTTACCAGTGTTGCATGTAACGTATCAGATACTGTATCAACCTCAAATGGGTACGGCTCGTCCGAGCACACTGCGAGCCGCCTTTGTGTTTCTATAGTTAACAGCGAGTGATTCGCAGCGGGCTCGAGCCCACGTGCGTACTCACTTGATACCGTATCTGGTACGTTAAATGCAACACTGTTAAGTGAGTACCCAGCCTTATACATCGGCACAACAATGGTATTCTGTAGCCAATTGCACCGGACAACACCCCATTAAAATAGAAAACAAAAAAAGTAGGTATTGTCACAAGCACACGTACACTACATTAAAAGTAAAATGTAGTGAATCTAATAAATAAACAAAACTGCCGGGCGCCCACTGAAGGGTGGTCAGCTGGTGTTTTGTTTTATTTATGGACGAGGAAATGTATACATACAGTCCTAAGTTAAAAAAAAAATCAAAAAAATGTAACCGCCTTCAAAAACAACCACAGAAGAGGGTAAAATAGCCTACTAAATAACTTTTCTTTCGGAAGTCGGTGGCTTTGTTTGTTTTTTTAATTTTATTTCATTGTCTTTATTTGCCACCGACTTTCGAAAGAAAAGTTATTTTGTAGGTTATTTCTTATTTTACCCTTTTTTGTGGTTGTTTTTGAAGGCAGTTACATTTTTTTAAAAGTTTTTTTTTACTCTTTTTAGTAATATTCAAAATGTTTAAAATATTCAACCCATATTCTTGTCAAATACATCATTTTCTTACATGTGCTCGAGAATTTTGTAATCCGTAGCACCGGTAATAACATCGCTCATGTACACAATAAGCTAGGTAATAAAATTCCCTATCTCGAAAACTACTGAACCGATTTTGATGAAACTTACAGTATTCCCTAAGTTGAATGATACTTGGTACAATAAAAAGAATTACTTAAATCGTACTTGTAGTTCCGGAGATATGCGAACACAAACTAAATCAGTCGATGCCTATTCCTTATAAGGAATAGGCATCGACTGATCATACTATTAAAGAGTTGTACCTTCCATCATCAGCTCAGCTACATGAGATGATGATTACCATTCGCAAGTACTTATATAAAATTTGAGGGTTGCCCTCGATTTCTCCAGGATTCAATCATCAGATCCTGACTTGGTGACTATAGGACCACTTCAGAAGTATCTACTTTCGAACAAAAAAAAAAGAGTTTTGAAAATTGGTCCACAATTCGCGGAGTAATCGCGTAACAAACACACAATAAAACATACCGTCGAATTGATAACCTCCTCCTTTTATTGAAGTCGGTTAACAATGAGAAAATTGTGATTAATACGAATATACATAATTATAGTAAAATAAAGTAGTACAGAATTTTCCTGGCGCTTATTCCAATCTTCATAATATTATCAAAAAATACTATTTGACGACATAATTACGAACTGCCTGTTTACTTTCACGAACAAATTATTTTCCAGGAAAATCTAATGGCTATTTTTCTTTGGATTTCGGAGTACTACGGGATAAACAAGCAAAACATTTTTTTCTTAAAAAAATGTCACGCCTAAAGTGGTGATGCGCCGTTGACCGGGAGTTAATGAGGTAGATCTTTACTCCATACAAACTTTTTCTGTTCTTTTTGTACATTGACCATTAAGCAATGATTTTTATCACTAGAACCCTAATTTCAAAATTGCCTGTAACGGTGCGTACAGACTATGTAACATAACATGTTATATAACATTTTTCGTAGTGTGGTCATGTTATATAACATTGTTATATAACATTTTACGTACATTTGCAGTGTTATATAACATTGTTACATGGTCTGTTATACGCACCTTAACATTCGCTGTCAATCATAACATAATATAAAAACAAAGTCGATTCCCGCTGTCTGTCTGTCCCTATGTATGCTTACATCTTTACAACTACGCAACGGATTTTGATGCGGTTTTTTTAATAGATAGAGTGATTCAAGAGGAAGGTTAACAATGTATAAAACACGAATATTAGTAGAGATTGCACCCGTGCGGAGCCGGGGCGGGTCGCTAGTAGAGACTAATTGTGGACATTTGACAACTATTAATGAAAGAAGAAAACATAAGGGCACAATGTAATATCCTCCTTGTTTAGTTTAAACAAAGAACTTTTAAATTGGTCCAATGGTGAAGGAGGAAATAAGCGAGAGGCCGAGAGCCAAACCTGAAAATATGACTTTATCCTGAGGCTATTTAGACGGAACTTTTTTGTGGTTACCGCATAAACATGCCGCCGAGCACTCGCAAAACTTTGACTCAAAGATTACGTCGAAGCTAAGAGCCTCATACCCGACGAGCAATACGGCTTCAGGGCCGGACACTCGTGCGTCCAACAAGTCCACCGTATAGTCGAGCACATTAGCGCGGGCTTTCAGCGCGGTGCGATGACTGGTGTTCTGTTTTTCGACATAGCGAAAGCCTTCGACAAAGTCTGGCACAATGGCTTATTATATAAGCTCTACCAACTGGGTGTGCCAGACCGTCTCGTGCTCATCATACGAGACTTTTTGTCGAATCGCACCTTTCGCTATCGCATAGGCGACGCCCTCTCCTCCCCACACCGCATCCTAGCCGGTGTCCTTCAAGGCGCAGTCCTCTCGCCCCACCTATTCTCGCTGTTTACTAGCGATATCCCCAAGAGCAAGAAGGCTCAGTTAGCTCTCTTCGCGGACGACACAGCCCTGTATTACACAGGCCAAAGTCCTACCGCTATAGCCCAAACCCTCCAAACCTCAGCCAACGCCCTAGGCGCCTGGTTCAGGAAATGGAGAATTGAGGTTAATCCCGATAAAAGCCAGGCGGTCCTATTCACTAAACCGCGTAAGCGACCAGTAGACCCCACCCCGATCACTATGTACGGCAAGCCTATTCCTTGGAAGAAGCAAGCCAAGTACCTAGGTGTGACCCTCGACAGTCACCTCTCCTTCCGAGACCACATCAAAGCAGCTCGTAATCGGGCTGCTTTTGCTATGGGTAGGCTCCACTTCATGCTCATTCCAAAAAGTCCCCTGTCCCGCAAGTGCAAAATGCGCTTATTCACCGCGGTTATCCGCCCCATCATGACTTACGCGTGTGCCATCTTTGCGCATTCCAATCCCCGCCACCTCTATAAAATGCAGGTCCTCCAAAACCGGTTTCTTAGGAAAATCACGGGAGCCCCGTACTATGTCCGTAACGACACCCTCCACCTAGACCTTAGGATCCCCACCATCGCTCAGTTCATGAAGCGCATTGCCACGCGCTTCTTTGAAACTGCAATTAGGCACCCCAATCCGTTAATCGCATCGTCCGCTCGATACGATCCATCGCGTATTAGCCCCGTTCGCCGACCAAGGCATACCCTCATCACCCCCGACGACCCCATCACCCTCCTCCAGGAGAGCCGTAGGGAAACCAGTACGCTGCGCAAACACAGACACAGACCGACTCCGTCATTCCGCCCTCGCCGCCGAGGCCGCCCGTCGCGACGCCCAAGTCAATGCCCCCCCCGACCCTTGCAAGAGCCAGCCCGCGATGCTGAGCCTGTAGTTTTAAATTAGCCCCTAAATAATGAAATATTTAGTTATCCAGCCTGTCCCTTGCTGTCCTCTGTCAGTGACGCCCTAAGCCGAGGCCCGTACCCCACAGGGGGTGCCCTTAGCGTGTGGTCACTTAGTTTTTAACTTAGTTTGTAAGCCCCTGGCTGGAGGCCTTAGAGTCATCTATGGCAACCACAGGAAAGTCCGGTTAAGCAGCACACAACCTCTTATAGGTTGACCTGCGAGATGCCCGTATCTAAAAAAAAAAAAAAAATCGCAAAACTTTGAAGTCGCATTTCCTATTTCCTATATATACAATATTTATTACCATGACCAGAATTCGTAAACTAATTAAGGATAAGTTAAGTACTTCAAATTCCTGCTACCATGCATCTTTCTTTTCGAAATGCCGTAAGCAGGTAAATTAGTTCTGTACCCTTAGCACGAGTTTTCAGTATTTGAGACGTAAAGTAAACTGGAACTTTGACAAATTCAAATTGACAATTTTCAAGGAAAAAATTTGTTCTTTCTTCGCACACCAGAGGCGCTGTTCCATTTTTTCATACAAGAAACGCTGTAAATACTGGAAAGACGCTGTAAAGTAAAAGACTGAAAACTCGTGCTAAGGGTACAGATTGCTTCAAATTACTTCATAAAGTTGCTCTCTGGATGCTGCGCGTTCTATAAATCAAACTGATTTTTATTTTTGTATCGATAACATTGCTATGAAAAAAAAAACAGTTTCTGGACTGCGCGAAGAAAAGTTTCAATTTGGAACTCATCTTCGTTCTTTCGTACATTCAAGTTTGAACTTGGAATCGATAGTATGCGCAGAATGTTGGAAACGAAAGCGTTCAGTAAATTAACCGCTGCTTCTCTGTTTAAGCCTAGTTTGTGTATGTTTGGTCTACTTATCATATTACAACTATGTGGAATGTTCGTGGTTATCTAGACGTTTAGATAAGCTATTTGTGCAGCAAAATCGTACAAATATTTGAATACTCTGTAGATAAATGTAATAGGTATCTTGTGTTGTAAATGTAAACAAGTGTGAATATTGAACTAGCTTAGGCGGTTTCTCTCGTAAAGATGGGTAATAGGCTATTTCACTCAAAAAATTAAATTAATCATAAATATAGATTGTCAAAAAATAAAATTGTTCTTTAATAGCAACATTATCAAATCAGCGGGTTCGATTTCTGGCCAAGATTATAGATTTTTTTTAAATCCAATGCAGTTTTTCGATATTCCTCATAGTTTTGGATATAGCAAACCGCGCCCAGTTGAAAAATTCACTCTGGATAGCATAATCTTTACTAATAATTAATTTATTAGGGGAAAGTGTTTATTTTGATTTGTTGTAAGTTTCGTTTACACGTCAAAACGATTGAACAAATTTTGATATAGAGATTGAGTCCTTATAGACGGTCATTGTAGGTACCTATATTTAGGGGGAGGGCTAGAGTGAAACCACGGCTAACAGATAGTGAAGCATAATTTTTAAATATAAAGGTGCGTACAGACCATGTAACAATGTTATATAACATTGTTGTATAACACTACAAATGTATGTAAAATGTTATATAACAATGTTATGTGTGTAGTGTGGTCATGTTATATAACATGACCACACTATGAAAAATGTTATATAACAATGTTATATGTATAACATGTTATGTTACATAGTCTGTACGCACCGTAAGAAGATCAACCTAACTGTATCCTCTAATCTCAAGTAAAAGTGACACTCAATTTACAAAAATGATATTCCCCACAATATGGAGGTCTTATAGGCAAGCTATTAGCTCCGTGGCATGATGGATGACGTCCCAGCGAGCTCACATATTGGTGAAGGAAATTGTGTTGCACCGCAGCGGAGCCAGTAATAGTTATTTGTTATGCAAGGCTGCAAAGTTGATTTTTGGCGCGAGTACTTGAATTGAAAACTGAGCGAGCGAAGGATTCTAAGATTGAACCGCGAGAGAAACGAGCGGTTCAAATATAGAATCCTGAGCGATGCGAAGTTTTCAAAGGTACGAGACGCAGAAAAACTTTGCTGCCGAGTGCAACACACAACTTTTCACCTCACACAGCGAGGAAATGTAGTGGGGGCGGCTCGCCTGCCAGTGTAGAAAAGAAGAAAACAATTGAATACAAGACGTGTTCGAATTTTAAACAACACTTTGTGCTCTAGAGCACAAAATGGAGTTTTCCGCTCAGATTTTGAATGAGAAATAGAATCTTTCCGAGCGGGTGAGGTGAAATAGTTATTTGTTATGCAAGGCTGCAAAGTTGATTTTTGGCGCGAGTACTTGAATTGAAAACTGAGCGAGCGAAGGATTCTAAGATTGAACCGCGAGAGAAACGAGCGGTTCAAATATAGAATCCTGAGCGATGCGAAGTTTTCAAAGGTACGAGACGCAGAAAAACTTTGCTGCCGAGTGCAACACACAACTTTTCACCTCACACAGCGAGGAAATGCAGCGGGGGCGGCTCGCCTGCCAGTGTAGAAAACAATTGAATAAAGCGTGTTCGAATTTTGAACAACACTTTGTGCTCTAGAGCACAAAATGGAGTTTTGCGCTCAGATTTTGAGTGAGAAATGGAATCTTTCCGAGCGCGTGAGGTGAAAATTATATTATAGCCTGGCTTGTAATGAGCTCTTAATTTGTGAGACATTATTACTTTGCGTTGTTATTGTGTACTGTTGACGGTGGTAAGACCCGGTATCCCTTTTCGTCACCTAAAACGGTTTGTCCGAAAATCATTATCCATAACACGTTTGCTATAAAATTCAGTAACCATAATGATCAAAAGTTCTAAATATTGTTTTACATAATTATCTTCACTTCTAACGCTGTTTTGGCATAATATCGAGTATCATAATAATTGAATCTCCTAATTTTGTATGAAATAAAGTCATATGTCCTAATCATTGTATTACATAATGTGTATTATTCCGAATGTTGAATTAGGTATAGTAAAACTGATATTTCATTATTTTGTTTAGAAACCGAAGATCTTGGGATCCAAGAGCGAGCGAAGCGAGCTCGGGACTTGTGGGCACCCCGACACGGACAGGTTAGGTTCGGTTACGTGTTAGGTTACTATAAACCTTGCACGCAGAAATAGGAGCCCCGCGTGTCGGTTTCATTTTTTATTTTACCCTTTTTGTGGGTACAGGCGTAATATTCTGCTGTGTGATTGTGTAAGCAATGCATAGTCACGTTATAATATCAATCGGGTTCGATTCTCGCACGGAAAAAGTATTTGTACTTATGACCTTCAAGTACCTAGTTGTTCCGGGTCTGGGTGTTTGTGTATGTGAGTTTCTATGTTTGTAAACGCCCCCACGACTCAGGAGAAATTCCTAGCGTGGGACAACGTTTTTTTAAACTAAAAATTGAAGAGTTCTCTTTGATTTTTCCAAGAACACGTCATCAGATCTAGACCTAATTACCATGGGACCATCGGTGAAGTTTGAGTGAAGTGAAGACCCTTTCAAATAAAATAATTTTCCAAATCGGTAAAGGCGTCATCGAGAAATTGGGGAACAAACACAAAAAAAAACTAAGTTTAACGAAAAGAAATTAATGTTTAAGTTGACTGATTTTGCTGTGATCATCAATCTACCAATCAGAGACAACTCATTTTAACGTAAATTAGGTAGTAAGTCCTGGTACTATTCGTGCAAACCGCAGCCTGGCACATGGCCAAATAAATAAACATCAAATAGCTCTAGACTTCTCTCTGAACTGAAGGTCACGCTATCAAATGTACACGTGCGAAAATAAACGGAAAATAACACTCAATTTTATGATCAACACGCTTTTGAAAGTGCACAGATGGTTACAGAAGGTTTATTGTGACCTACCAACAGGAAAAATACACAAGAAAGGAAATATATCCTATTTTAGAGGTACGGCCTGCTCGCCACCTGGCAAGAGACTTCGATGTGTGCGCTGACATGCCCGCAATGTGTGAGGATTTTACAAAGAAGATTGGTAACATAAACCGCATGCGAGCACACGAACAACAACCTCAGCAGGAAATCGTTCAGATCACATCATTATCAGAAGAGACTCAAACATAACTGGTGACATGCAAGTATAGGTGGCACCGTAGCTAGTCTTTTATGCGTCCAGGGGGGGTATTACAACGACTTAAGACCAGGCTTATTCCGGCGAGTGAAAGTGACAGAGCTATACAAGTCGTCTAGCGCCATCTGGTTCACTCATTGGAACAAGCCTGGTTTTAAGACGTTGTAAAACCCCCCCTGGGGGGGTACGTAGACGACTTGTTTAACTCTATCACTTTCACTCGCCGGAAGGAGCGCCCTTGTAATACGGCCGCAGTTCGAGCTTATGACGTGTTAAAGCGTGAGTAGTTTAGCTGTGGAAACGTGATGGCGCTAGACGACTTGTATAGCTCTGTCGCTTTCCCTTAGAGACAGCTGGTTTTAAGACGTCACGGTGGGCCACCTGATCTGGCCAAATGCGGTCCTGGTTTGACCACTTCAGCGTTCCCCAAGGGTCTGGGCCTTGAGCCTGGGCCCTACCCATATTTTACGGCACCAAGTTTAGGTGCTACACAAATACAAACTCAAACTCTCCGTATAAAAATTACCCTTACAAATTGTAAGGAATAACTACCATTTTACAGAACCAACGTTAGATCTTGCACTTTTTGGTTTCGTATTTTTTTTTAATTTGCTCCTACAATCTTCAATAACATGGCGATAACACGCTTCTTATGATTCTAGCGACACGATTATTATTTCCCCTTTATATTCTACCCCGGGGGTAAAATTTCCTATGTCGTAAACTGATATTTACGTTTTTTATGACGAACTAGCGTTTTGCGCTCGTGTTGGCAGTTATTACTTTTTATCTCTATTACTTGAGTTGTATTCTGGTTTTTATATTTATGACATTCAGTTTATACATAAATGTTGTTGCGTCTTATCATAATCTGACTAAGGATGGATGGATAGATGGCTTGTTTCTTACTGTTTAATGCAGAAACGATTCGTGTAGGGATGTGGCCACCATCTAGTTTCCAGATGTAGTACTTTACCTATCTCATAAAAAGACACCAAAGGCACAATTATGGTGCGTGTATTAATATGCGGTGGTGAGTATTAATACAATACACCATAATTGTGCAATATGCACTAAAACTTTGTACTGCTAGCATTCACATAATACAAAAAAGTGAGTTTTAACAGTGAGCTATTTTATATTAAATTGGCTAGCGAAACTCAACAATTGTGCAGAATAAACAGATTTTCTCTACTAACAGATTTAAGCATGGAATACAAAATACAGTGATTTGAATACTGTAATTTCAATATAATTACTGTCCCGTGCTTAATTTAATCAGCTTCCAGAGACACAGGAAGCGTGGACATCCATCTTTGTTGTGACCGCAGCAATCACAGCTTAACCTGAGACCTCAGACGTCTGATCCATACAATTATCAGTTTGCCGGATGACTCATACAAGTTTCAATTTACCGCACAAACAAGACATAAAACAGAAAGATAAAAGAAGTTTCATTTTATGTGTGATTTGGCTCGGCCATAGTTTTACGTTCGCATATAAAACCGTGAAGACCTCCAATGTTCGCGGTTCGTTATCTGGAGGAGAGTGACCGACTCGTAACCCCTTCCCCCGGTTAGAGGAAACAAGGGGGTTTTATTATTTAGCAGAAAATGGATTGAACTAATTTGAAAAACTTGACGTAGGTAATCATCATCGCTGAGATGTCACACTATGCTAACGTCTACAAGTTAGTTCCTTTTAACTTTGGGAGCCGTCTTTACATTCACACGAATAGATGTGTGATATTTGTAAAATTTAAATGGCATAAGTATGGGTTTCCAATCCAGCATAGGTATATTTTATTGATAACATAGAGACAGTAAACACTAAAGATTTATACTAGCGAAATTAATAATAACACTTTAATTTTTTCACTTCGCTTTTCCAATAATCGTTTTAACAGCCTGGTTTAGGAGAAGCTCTTCAAGTTAAAACGCAAAAAGTTTACGGTAATATAAACTTGGTAAACTTTAAAATTCATAACCAAACTCCGAAGCCGAAGGAGCTATAAAATCAACATCTTATAGTATAATACTTTAACGAGACTCGTTTCTCGTTGGCACCTTATTTTGGCGATGAGTTGCACTTTCAAGTTACCGGTGTTGATGTTGAGACAGCTGGCATGACGGACAAAGAAAAAGAAGTTGCTTTTAACATCGCATTGACACTTATAATAATCATTCCCATTATCATATCAATATCATTTATTGGCGTAAATGAGGTACAGGTGATAAATAATTATGCAGTCGAGTGCATGATATCGAAGACATGGACAGTGGTTTAAAGAATTTTTCTGTGACCGAGAAGGACGACGGTTTTTTGAACTCTGATTTGCCACCTGTAACGAACATTAGATGAGACATTTTGACAATAAACACCATGGGTTATTGACCCTCAATCTGCTATAAAGGGGCCTTTATAACGTATGGAACGTTAGTCTTATAAGTCAAAAAGCAGCAATTACTGTACGCCACATGGATACTAAGTATGTATGGAAACTCGTGTGAAAACCTGCTATTTTCCAAAGCCCCTCATGAATGTGTCGTTTCACACCGAGCGCCCGCGTCTATGAAGGACATTCTTTACTTTTTCTGAGCGATTATAAGGGCAACGTGCTCGCGCCACAGATAAAATACAGTAAGTCAACTGGTTATTTTTTGTTACCGGGTGGTCTCAATTTTTTTTTGTTGCCTTGTCCTACAATACTGTGCTCTACTTTCTCAACCTGAATATAGGTAATTATAAAACTATCGGATCGGCAGAGGTGGCATAGCACTGTGCGTCGCGCGGTGAAAGAGTGACCGCTTTTTGTCTATGCGGTCGCGTGGAATACAAGGCAAAGAAAAATCATCGTGAGATTCGCTTCACCGCCCCGGTTGAGGTGGTCTCCTGAGTAAGCTTGCAGGGCCGTCTTTACCAGGGGGTGCAAAGGGTGCAGTGCACCCGGGCGCAGAGCGCCCGGGGGCGCCTGGCTAGCGCTGAATTTTTGGATACCTATTTCGGGTAAGTAATATATGATATAACTACAAAATCTCTAAAATTTACAAGAGATAACAACTGAATATATAATTTTATTTGATATAACGATCTGTTAATATAATAAACGATTGACATAATTTTATAATGACTAATTTCTATAAGCATAACAATCTATACATAAGAAAGAAAGAAAGAAAGAAAGAAAGAAAGAAAAACATTTATTTGGCGCAAAGGGACCACGATGGACACACACATTCAAAATAAAAATAAACACAGAAAAAGAAAAAAGAGAAAACCTGTATCTAACACAAGAAAAAAAAATAAAAGAATAATTTTTGTGTGTCTCACGGCTGCGCCAAAAAGGCCCAGTTCAGCAAAATGTCGAGCACCTAGTGCTCGACGCTGGTTTTCAACTGGACCTGTAATGTTGATGTTACGGATGTAAAACAGCTCTAAACATGATTTATGGTCTCGATTGTGTGTACTTCTACTTATATAAAATATAGATATAATACAAAAGTAAATAGGTATACATACATAATAATATTTAAAAAACATATATATATATATATATATATAGGAGTATATTTAATACTAGGTAGGTACATTATAAAACATAAGTTTAAGCAATGTAGGTAAATCAAATAAATAATAAACAAAAAAAGGACGATCGCGTGATACGAGTAGTAGGCTAGGTTGCTAGTTAGTACGAAAACCTGTTTAGCCTGTTGCCAGATTTCGTACTTCTTATCTGCGCACACTTGTTACTACCCGATGCATTTCTTTGACAAAACGCCTCAGGCAGCCAGGCGCGGCAGACTAGCCTATTTAATTAAATCGTCTATTTTTATTGTTGTGTGCTTTACAAAGGAATGTATGTAATAAGTTGGTCATGTTATGATTATATCAGGTCAATGTAACGTTTTTGAGGAAGGTGCAATGGGAAGATAATTATGTATAATACGGATAAAATATGGAAAGGCGGGTAAGCGCTAGTCATTAATATTTGGTTGTATAAACAATAAAAAATGTCGAAGATTATGTCATACGCAAGTATAATAAAACTGTAGAAAAATATTTTTTGTACATTAAAAAAAAACTCAAAAAATATAGCCAGCGTGTTTAAGGACAACCAATAGAACTCATTTCTAGCATTTTTAGAATTTTTGTCTGTTTGTCTGTTTGTCTGTATGTCTGTTTGTATGTTTATTTGTTCGGGCATCACGTAAAATGTACGAAAGCTATGTAGATAACTTTAATACATAACGACTGACCGTAACTTGAAGTAACATTTAGTTTTTGTTTCATTGAAATCGGATCAGTCTATCAAAAGATATTTGAATTTAAAGTGTTCCAGAAGTAAAATTGCGGTCAGTTTACACCGAGACACGTAGCTCGCAGTTCAGTAGCGCGATCTAGCTTGGAATAGAAAAACAACATACCTATTCAAATATGGTGTGGAGTGGAGTGGAGTGGTTTGGAGAGGAGTGGAGTGGAGTAGAGTAGAGTAGAGTGGAATGGAATAGAATGGGATGGAATGGAAAGAAAGAAAGAAAGAAAAGGTTTTTATTTGACTCACACTAGAAAGGGATGGAAGCGGATGGAGTGGGATAGAGTGGGATGGAGTGGGTTGGAGTGGGATGGAGTGAGATGGAGTGGGATGGAGTGGGATGGAGTGGGATGGAGTGGGTTGGAGTGAGATGGAGTTGGATGGAGTGGGATGGAGTGGGATGGAGTGGGATGGAGTGGGTTGGAGTGGGATGGAGTGGGATGGAGTAGGATGGAGTAGGATGGAGTGGGATGGAGTGGGATGGAGTGGGATGGAGTGGGATGGAGTGGGATGGAGTAGGATGGAGTGGGATGGAGTGGGATGGAGTGGTATGGAGTAGGATGGAGAGGGATGGAGTGGGATGGAGTGGTATGGAATGGGATGGAGCGGGATGGAATGGGATGGAGTGGGATGGAGTGGGATGGAGTGGGATGGAATGGGATAGAGTGGGATGGAGTGGTATGGAGTCGGATGGAGTGGGATTGAGTCGGATGGTGTGGGATCGAGTGGGATGGAATGGGATGGAGTGGGATGGAGTGGGATGGAATGGGATGGAGTGGGATGGAGTGGGATAGAGTGGGATGGAAAGGGATGGAGTGGGATGGAGTGGGATGGAATGGGATGGAATGAGATGGAATGGGTGCTCTAATCCAGTAGCAATTGAATAGTACTGCCTTTGAACGACAGAGGGCGTTTATTACAAACACGTCAAATATTCTTGAAAAATCTAAATAAATTCTAAATATAGGGTTTATATGACAACGATTTTGTTTGGAGTGGAGTGGAGTGGAGTAGAGTAGAGTGGAATGGAATAGAATGGGATGGAATGGAAAGAAAGAAAGAAAGAAAGGGTTTTTATTTGACTCACACTAGAAAGGGATGGAATGGGATGGAAGCGGATGGAAGTGGATGGAGTGGGATGGAGTGGGATGGAGTGGGATGGAGTGGGATGGAGTGGGATGGAGTGGGATGGAGTGGGATGGAGTGGGATGGAGTGGGATGGAGTGGGACGGAGTGGGATGGAGTGGGATGGAGTGGGTTGGAGTGGGATGGCGTGTTATGGAGTAGGATGGAGTGGGATGGAGTGGGATGGAGTGGGATGGAGTAGGATGGAGTGGGATGGAGTGGTATGGAGTAGGATGGAGAGGGATGGAGTAGGATGGAGTGGGATGGAGTGGTATGGAATGGGATGAAGAGGGATGGAGTGGGATGGAGTGGAATAAAGCGGGATGGAGTGGGATGGAGTGAGATGGAGTGGGATGGGGTGGGATGGAGTGGGATGGAATGGGATGGAGTGGGATGGAATGGGATGGAGCAGGATGGAATGGGATGGAGTGGGATGGAGTGGGATGGAATGGGATAGAGTGGGATGGAGTAGGATAGAGTGGGATGGAATGGGATCGAGTGGGATGGAGTGGGATGGAGTGGGATGCAGTGGTATGGATTGGTATGGAGTGGGATGGAGTGGGATGGAGTGGGATGGAATGGGATGGAATGGGATGGAATGAGATGGAATGGGTGCTCTAATCCAGTAGCAATTGAATAGTACTGCCTTTGAACGACAGAGGACGTTTATTACAAACACGTCAAATATTCTTGAAAAATCTAAGTAAATTCTAAATATAGGGTTTATATGAAAACGATATGATTTATAAAAAACCTGGCGAGAATTAAGCGCTTCGCACAAAAAAATACATTGTTAAATTCCGACATCCACGCGAACGAAGTCGCGGGCACAGCTAGTCAATGAATATAAATTCGTTTTGTATACCACTCAAAAGACATAAAACTTATTTCGTCTAATTTTTTTTTTCTTCCTGGCAAGTAATCTAACACTGATGTACCTAGTAATAGTACCACCTGCCATGAATGTACGACGGGCTCCTATTTCTGCGTACAGGGTTTAAAGTAACCTAACACGAAGGGGATGGCGGGGTCTGAAAGACCCCGCCATCCTCTTCGAACCTAACCTGTCCGTGTCGGGATGCCCCAAGTCCCGAGCTCGCTTCGCTCGCTCTTGCATCCTAGGTCAAATTAATGATAACTACCTGTCATGCTGGCTCGACGGAGCCCTGCTTCGCGGGGCTCCTATTTCTGGGTGCAAGGTTTACAGTAACCTAACACGAAGGGGATGGCGGGGTCTTTCAGACCCCGCCATACCCTTCGAACCGAAGAACCGCCTTCGAACCGCCATAACCTGTCCAAGTCGGGGTGTCCCAGGACACGAGCTCGCTTCGCTCGCTCTTGGATACTAAATTTTTCTAATAACAATAGTAATAGTGAAGGCAAACAATCAAAGCTCAAAGGATAAGCCGAAGTCATCAAAGAAAATAGTTTAAACGTTATATTATATGTTTCAATCGTTAAATGTAATGATTTTCGCTTAAATAAACGTTATATCAAATAAAATTATATGAAATGAGTTTAAGAGTAACACAAACATTATGTGTAAAGAAATTATATCAACCGTTGGTATATCTCACGTTGATTATATCATGTGAACGTTATTGAAATTAAAATAGATCAAATAACTTTATATGAAATGAGACGCACCCATTTCATTGAACTTAACGCCATTGCACAGTTTTTAACCGACGAAAAAAAAAGGAGGAGGTTCTCAATTCGACATGTACTTTTGTATATACTTGTTACTTACGACAAATATGTAGGTATGCGCAAGCAAAAAAAAATAGTCATCAACAATAATATTTTTTTAACTTTTATTACGCTTTCGGCGCTTGTCATACCGCATTACTACAACAATTAACAATTTTATTTAATACAACACGCGCGCGGCAAAATCTCTAATCCAAAAAGAGTGTATGTATGTACGTTTGACACGTTGCCACCCGGTCGTCCGCACTTTTTTCTTTTTTTTTTGGTGTGGTAAAATCATCAAATGAGTCCTTCCACCCCGGGCAAGGCGGGAGAGACTGTCATACTCGTACTGAATGCAAAAAAATGACCCCTTTTATACTGTAGTGTGTCGTCGGTCGCGACTCGCGTGGCACACTGCAGTGTAAAAAAAACGAGGGCGTAGGGTCCCGCACCCCGGCGCAGAATAGACTTAAGACGGCCCTGTAAGCTTGGAATTCATATATGAGCTAAATCAGAACATTTGGTTCCTAGTTGAATTACTGCATGTTTATACACATCTGTTATGGCTGTGTCGTGTTAAGAGGCGTGACATTCTGATGACGTCACGGTGGTTAGCTTTTATAATGCGCACAAAGAAGTTGGGTAACGTTCTATTATAATATATGCGGTACAAGCCGACAAGGCTGATTTTCCATAGGAAGGTAAAAAGCGTAGGTAGTAGACTTACCCAAAGAAAAAGTCATAATAAAATTTTCTTTCTGGATGTTCGAACAATATAATTCATTGCATCAAAAAAAACCACATAGAAATACGTAGGTATGTTTGAAAAAATCTTTGCCAAAGCGTTGCCTTACACTAGGAATTATCCTTTATTGCGTTCTCAAATATTGTAACTCACACGCACGGACCGTGACTATCTGAACGCTATGCAAATATTTGTTACATGTGGGAATCAAACTCGCGAAATACAGTTCAGCACTCATTCGCTACTTAGTTTGGCAGGGGAGAATTGAAGAAAAAAACATGTAGTGCCGACTAAAATGGGATAAGGGTAGACAGATGATGACTTCTTCAAACTATGGCAATAATTTTTATCATCAGCTCTTAAACGATTAATTTTATCATCAGTCAATATCGTAGCAGCAAACAGGTTGATGAAAGTAATCAAGATAGTCAAACAATTATAATTCCTTGTATAAACTCCATCACAATTTCGGTTGGCAACGTAGTAATTCCAAAAACATGAATTGGTATAAAATGAAATATTACGTCGTGGCGAATCCCCGTGCCTAATGGACAGACCCTTTTGTGGCCAGTAAAACTGATACCGAAATCATTTTATTTACTGTGATTAACTGGAGACCAGATTTGAGGAGCTCGTGGCTAAATAATAACAGCAGGTCGACTTTCCAGGTAAAGCTGTGCCTGCTGCCGAGGGTGGTCGAGCGTGTCCTCCATTGCTTCAAAAAGTACAAGTAAGTTCCGTTGCTCTCGGCTGTCATTTGAGCCTTTCAAAGTCATGGCAGATATTAAGTGGTTTGGTAGGGAGTTCGTCATCATGAGCCTATAATGTTAAACCAAGCCTACTGCTGGGACACAGGCCTCCTCTCTGTGAGAGGGAGTGGGCCATAATCCACCTCGCGGGCCCAGTGCGGGTTGGTAGATGTCACATGTCTTCCAATTTGATAGTTCTAGGATATGCCGGTTCCCTCACGATGTTTTCCTTCACCGTTTTGAGAGCAGTGGTGATGAAATAAATTACACAAAGTAATGCGCCAGGCTGGGTTCGAACCCACGACCTACATACTACTACTACTCGTAAAGCGGCCGATACCACTGGTTGGCAGTTGCTCCATGTAAAATATTGAGTTTAACTTGTATCTGGATAGATTAGAAACGGTCCTCAGGTCATTCGAATATAATTTATAAATTAAAATCTCCTTTCTTCCTATGGTTATCAGGCAGAATATTTTTTTCAGTAAATTCTTACATTGTTGTAGGTTCATACGTACTTAGTTACTCGCTTCTCCTATAGCCTCGTCCAAAACGTTTTATTCGTGTCACGTACCGTCCCTCTCATATTTTTATTGTCCGCAACAGCTTAAGAAAATGCCCCTCACTGAAAAACAAGGGCTTTTAATGGTTTTCAGTGAAAACAATATGAATTATTGAATAACTCGTGTTTTCCGTCGTGGTGGAATTGTTGAAAAACTTTTTATGTTAAGTTATATGTGACTGTAATTATTTTATTGTGGGGGTAAATGGGTCTACTTGTAATGTAAGGAAAGAAATTTTTTTTTTTACGTAGTAAAATCATCAAATGTCCACCCAGGGCAGGGCGGGAGGGACTGTCAGACTCGTACTGACTAAAATCAACGGTGTCCTTCAATAGCCCTTTATGTTCCGGGGTCACGGTAATGAGATAAGTCCCGCGACCCCGGCAGGCTTTGGCCCCCTCATCATGCTGACACTCTTTGAGGCGCGCGTGACTGCTAATTTATGGTCGTTGATCATTGAGTTCAGATTTCCTTTTTTACCTTTCATTCACATTTGAATGTTTAGCATTACTAGGAAGATTTAAGATTATCAGGTCGAGTGTAAGAAAGTAAGTAAGACTCTTCGTCTACTAGGCGACGTAAGTTTCCGATACCTTACGACTTTGGTATCCAGGTGACTATCGCAATACAAACTGATAGGGTTCGTACACAGGCACGCGTCAATGGATACCAAAGTCGTAAGGTATCGGAGACTTGCGTCGCCTTGTGTACGAAGGACCTAAGTCTCATCTAATCCATCCCTTGGGAAGATCGAAACCCAGTGTGTCTCCAACTATGTTGTAGCATTAGCTAACGTAACAAATGCAAGTTTACATGTATATTACTTGAGGGAAATGTTTAACTTCGCATTTCACTCCTCAATTATTCGCATAGACGTACTGAACTTCTGCGACATAGTCAAAGAATCTTTTATTACACAGGGTTTCTGTCGCTTAGTGCACTGAAGTATCACGGCAACGTGTTTCATTTAAAAGCACAATAACGTGCATACTCAAGCGGTCAGCGCTGCGATTTGCTGAAAGCACTGGACTGCTATTAAACATGCTAGTAGTAATACCTGGACCACACAGTACCAGGTAGACAGGCGAGACTTTTCGGATTCTGTTTATTTCACTATAGCTAGCGTCTTTCCTTGAATGTGATACATATGGAACAAGAGAAATAATCTAGTTGGGTCTTGTTATGAAGAAGAGTGGAAAATGGCTTTAATACATAACAATTTAGTCCTCGCTAAGTAGGTATTATATATATTATCAGCCTATTGCCGTCCACTGCTGGACGTACGCCTCCCCCAAAGAGCGCCAACCCTACCGGTCCTGGGCAGTCCGCATCCATCACTACGTTTGCCCATTCGCGGTCTCCACTCTATCACCTGTCTGCTCCATCTACCATCGGTCCGTCTACAGACGTGGCCGGCCCACTTCCACTTCAACGTGCTTATTCTACGCGCAATGTCGATTACTTTGGTTCTCTGGCGAATGACTTCGTTCCGAATTCTATCCGCTAGAGAGACTCCGAGCATTGCTCTCTCCATTGGTATTAATCTGGTGGAATTACGAAGAATAACAGAAATGATAAACACACGTCATCAAAAAAAGTTTGTGAAAAGGAAGCTAAGACTGAAAGCCTTTTTTATGGAAATACAATTGAACTGTTCTAAATTCTAAATCTATATATTTTTAAAGTGTGTTTGTATACATTTATTCAGTCTCTCTTCTTTTCTCTTGTATACATTTTTTCTCTCTCAATCAGGTAGGCATCATAAAAGGCTTTTAACTAACATTTGCCACTTGCATCCACCGGAGCATGATGTCTATTTTGGACGTGCCATGAAAGAACTAGTATAGTTTTTAGCACTTAGTCAGAGCGGCTAACGAAGCAGAATACTCGTATTAATTTAAAACTGCAGTGTACGTATTATGAAAGTAGAACAAATAAATTCTACCATTTCTAAGCCATAAATATCAGAGGCCATATATTTTAAAATAAAAAGCTGGACCGACGAACTTTACCAGGACTACGCTCTAAAATATTATAGCGTGCCTGCATCTGCGATTTCCAACTAAGCCCATTAAAGAGGAAACAAACTTACACATACAGTTGACACACCCTTACTCCTTTCTAATAAGGTTGCTTTTGGCAAATAATATTTTTATATAAAATCACTTTTGCGTTTTACATGAGTTTTAAAGCCTCGGGTTAAGGATTGTTTTGTAAGGCCCACTTGCGCCAGGCTGGGTTATCTTTTAACTCAGAGTTAGTTGCTAACACAAGGTTAAATTGACAATATTGTATGACAAACTGTCAATTTGACCTTGTGTTAGCAACTAACTCTGAGTTAAAAGATAACCCAGCCTGGCGCAAGTGGGCCTAAGGGTGGCGGTACCTAATAGTGCTTAAACTTGTTGCATACGACTTTGGAGTTAATAGGTTCCAGCAGTTTTATATTTACTAGGACACGCATGGCGGGTAGTTTGCGGTTTTGGCTAGGTGTTGTAAGGTTTTTACAAAATAAAATAACTATTTTGACATTCCAACCTCTGTTATTTTTTCCCTGGGAAACAATGGGAGTTTGATATTTTTGTTTGCTTATACAAATAACTAAAAGTATTTCCATGACTTATTAAACCTTGTACTTTCTCGAAGTATAAATCCTAAATTTAAATTCAAATACTTGTACATTTTCAAAATGGATATTAAAATTTCTAAAACATTTTGAGCCTTTGTTAACCAGTCTGGTAGATTTTAATATAAAAGTGATGTAGAAACGCTGTCCTTTTCATGAATTTTTATTTTACGAGTGTTCTTATTTTTGAAGTAACCTTTTTGGACTAGTTTTGAATGGCGTAGTTCGATGAATAAGATATACATATATCATCGTTATGAAGATGGAATGATTAATAAAGGTCACCAAAAATATAACTACATAATATATAACTATTGTCACCGAATTTGCCCGCGTTTAACTCGAAAGTTATCGCAAATGAAAGTAATATCGGGATAAACGATATCCTAGTAAGTTATTCCAGAATTAATAGAACTTATCTCTAAGGCTTTCACTAAAAACCGCAAGTTCAGCCATTGTGACGTGCTTGAATAGGTAACAAACATCCATAAATTCAAACTTTCGCATTTGTAATACATAAGAGGTATAATTATGTGCGGGGCGTGAAGTGTCATGGCGCTCCTATTTAATTATAACATTAATTTTATTACATTAATATTAAACACGTGTTAATTAAGTTTCAACTAGACTTAATTAGAGTTTAGCAAGTTCTTCAAAATCCTGCAAATCTTTTCTAATCAGAAATTGAAACTCCGTATAAAAAAGGTATTAAATTCCAATATACATATTAAAAAAACCATTTTTTATTATCTAACAAGTTCACTGCGTTAGTCAAATTTGATGACTTTCAGTTGGTGCGGCATCGGGTCTTCTAACCAGAAGGACCTCACTAGCTCAATTACTCACATGTAATCTAGTGCAGCTATAGGGTGGGTATCGGGTCGTTTAGATCCGATAAACGCACCGATCCGATCGACGTAAAAAATGTTGCTCCAGTCGGCATCGGGTCTAGAGGACGATGCATTTTTTTAGTACCTTTATTATTTATTTAAAGAGGCAATTCTAAAACACTAAATGTCTCATTCATATTCATAGGGAGACCAAATATATCTGTCCCGCACCAGCGGTTGGCACAATATTTTTTACCCCGCACCAGTGGCAAGATGAGCATCGGATATAATCGACCCGATACCTCACCGAACGTGTTAACCCATAAATAGTACTGACATACAGACACATTGGGCCCTATTTTTATTAACTTTTTGATTTTTTCTAGTTTAGTATTGCAGAAGCACTTTACCCAGTAGTACCGAGCACTCAAGTCATGACATAGCTTAGTGCAATCTTAGTGCAAATTCAACCAGCAATATTTGATATAAATATGGAGCTTTTTCTTAGAATCGGACTCTTGGTCACAACTTTCAATCTTGAGATGTAGCAATATTGTAGAACCACTAGAATGTCCACCCTCGATTTAATGAGAAATTCTATGAAATTAATTTGAAATGAAACCGTGAACTTTGTAGCATTTTCAAGTCAGAACTATTGAAGGTTTTCATTTAATGTGGTATTAAGAAGTAAATAAACCTAAGGTTCTTTTACTTGACATTTATTTAAAGGCTCAGGGGGGGTATCACAACGTCTTAAAACCAGGTTTGTTCCAGTGAGTAAACGAGATGGCGCTAGACAACTTGTATAGCTCTGTCACTTTCACTCGCCAGGTAGAGTCTGAGTAATTTACTTATGGTTATTATTAAATATCGTTTGCTTGAGCTAAGATTTCAGGTCACTAGAACTAGTATTTTCTTTTATGTTTTTGAGGTCGCAGCAATTAAAGTTAAACTATCTTATGTTTGTTATAACGAGTACCATTTTATCAATCAGTTCAAACCTCCCACCTCTTTTCCCTACGGTATAAATTCAAGATCAAAAACTCCGCGTCGTAAAAATTCGAAACTAGTGAGTCGCATTGGGAAAACTCGAAGTATTTCCGATAGCTAGTGGAATCTTAGCCGCTGGGTGTAAATAATGAAGCATGGCCGCCGAGGGGCACAATTAATATTGACTGGTGGGCCCCGGGGGATGGCGCTGCGTATCGTCTTTCTGTGTGCTATGTTATGGCGGATAAAATGTGTGGATTACACACGGTTCTCGTAATAAAATGGTGCGTTGTAATTATGGATAGTCAGGATAGTAGTGTAAAAGTTTTATCTGTTTGCAGAAAAAACATGAACCAAAGATTAACTTTGTCGCATTAAATCTCTATACGTGGACAGTTAACAAAAAAAGGAGGTATTCAGACAAATAGAAGAGAAGATCGCGCTCTACTCCAAAATCAGTTAATTTTACAGAAAATGCAAGAGGCATTTTTTGTAGATAATTCCACGACAAACAATTTTATAATGACCAATTTTGTATTGACCTCCGAGCAATATTTGCAAAAACCTGATTTTCGGGGTTTTTTGACCTTGATAACTTTGCCGGCACGATATGAATGTCGATTTTTAACATCTTCATTACAACGCCGTAATAAAGCCGTATTAAACGCCGTACAAAAATTCAGCTCACTAGGAATTTTTGCGCAGATTGGGGTTTAAAATGCCTAAAATGACTGGGCTATAGTATATTTTGATATTATTATTGTATTTCAAGACAAGAACACCATCTACGTGAACGTTGAGATACGACCCAGCCAGTAACTGAATCATTTCTGACGATACTACGGTTGCGCAGTTGCGCTCGCTGTAAATTGTGTGTAACAAGACGTCAATTTTTTATGTTCCACACGTTTGTCATGTCGCAGTGAGGATGTTTATGACTGTTATAGAAGTCAACATCTGCCTAGCCATTTCTTCTTAACTATGTTGAGGGTGGGTTCCACTCTTATCAGATGCCTATCTGAACTCCAGAAACGGGTAACCCGCGTGTGATACCTCTTGTAAGACTATTTGTAATCGATTTAGTAATATGACATAAACGACTTTATTCAAACAACAGTTAAGTACCGGTATCTATCACCGTGACTTTTTACTTTTTAATCGTCTTACAACGGCAGCCCAGTTCATGTATCCAATGACTAGTAGATACACGTTTATAATAAAAAAAATGGTATTTAAGAGATTTAAAAAATTAAAAAATAAAAGTTTGATTCGTTATTATGACGCAAGGTGTAGTTTGAAACACCCTTGTCACATAGAAAATGGAGATGGAACAGTCGTACAGTTATCTGTACGACTATTGCGCTGGGTTGGTATACGCGTACTCTACCTACAGCTTGATACGTAAACATTTTGACAGGGTGTTTCATATTTCTAATGTACCTATTTGTTAATAATAAAAATAATTATTAACGATAAAAATAAAACTCGCCTAGAGGTATTTTAGGTCGGATATTTTAAGTGGACCACTTTTGTAAGACGACTAAAAAGTCACGGTGTTACACACGCCCGTTGCAAGTCTTTTTTGGCTGTAAAACTCATCAAATGTGTCTGTCCTCCCGCCGTGGGTGACATGTAAGGGACTGACAGATTCTTGCTGACCATAAAAAATCCAGTACCCCTAGCACGAATCACTTTCGAAAAAGTATTCGTATCCTCTGGGAAAGCATTTTGTATGGGAACTTGAACAGCGCCTCTGGTGAGCGTAAATTAAACTATTAGTTTTGTTAAAATTAAGTTCTGAAAATTAGTTTAATTTACGCTCACCAGAGGCGCTGTTCAAGTTCCCATACAAAATGCTTTCCAAGACGATACGAATACTTTTTCGAAAGTGATTCGTGCTAGGGGTACTGTTCCTTTACATGCTCTTTACGTTTGGGGCAGCGCAGCGGTGCCTTTTTAAGAAAGTTCCGCAACGATAGCAAGTACCTAACCTTTCTGTTGCCAATATTTCCATTTGACGGCACGACGACGGCACGTGGGTTAGCGCAGTGGCTGAGTGATTGGACTGCTGCGTGTCGCGGGTTCGATTCCCGCACGGAGCAAATGTTTGTATGATCTACAAGTAGTTGTTTCGGGCCTAGCCGTTTGTGAATGTGAGTTTCTATGTTTGTAAACGCACCCACGACCCAGGAGAAATTCCTAGTGAGGGACAACGATTAAAAAAAACAGTATTTATTTTCAAAATATTTCCCACGTGAAGCTGGGGTCAGGTGCTAGTCTTCTTATAAATATACATTCATTGACACTATATAGCAAGACCTAGTACTATAAATATACATTGATTGACACTATATAGCAAGACCTAGTACTAGTAGGTTCTTCGAATACACTCATAGGTGTAGGTTAGGGTAGAGCGTAAGTCCTCGACATAAAGTTGCCGTAGGAGTGGCGTCGCGTCGCGCGTCGTGTCGTCTAATTAGTCGCACTCGGCGCCTCATTACCATCTTCACACCTGTCTAATGTGGTGCATCTCACGTTTGTAGGTACCTGTGTTATGTATGTGAGCGTTGCCATGTATGAGCAAATTGATATTTCAATTTTATTATAATTTTATTATTCGTCCGCAGATATGAATACTAAATGGATCAAACTCACAACTACGTATGAATTCGCCGTTAAAGGCGTTAGTATACAAACCCACCACACTATTCCCGAACCACTGTAACTCCTGAAAGCCAGAATCAACAGTGGCAACCACTAGAAAAGCGCCGAGACAATGAAGCTCGACGTGTCCAGGAGAGTGAATTTACCTGTCTTGGTCCCTTGTCTGTCAACAGTTTTTTCTACCTATTGGGATCTAAAACAGCTGGTACCCCAGTGGGGAAGAACCTCTTCAAATTTTGCTTAAAACTTATTTTGGTAAACAACAAAAAGCAACTTAAGTCAGCTCATTTGACCTTCCAGGGTAGACCGTGCCCTCTCGTAGTACGTTGTACACGGGTTACGGATTACCATGTTTATTTGATTGGACTAGTGATCTATATAATTTGTTTGTTAAAAGCTTTACAGAGCTCTGTTATAAATGTTTTGTTGTTTTATTTTATTCAAATTGTGTTTTGGATGGCCGATAGGAATAGGTTTTGAAGTGGAAAAATACCTATACATATAAAAGGTGCAGTATCAGAATCTGTGGTTTAACAAGGAGATGTCAATGCTCTGTAAAGAAAATATGTAGACATAACTTGTACATACGTTTTTGAATGAATATCAAAACTAAAAAAACCGGCCAAGTGCGTGTCGGGCCACGCACAGTGTAGGGTTCCGTAGTTGCCCATCAAAATACTTATGGGAATTAACTAAACTGATTCGCTGAATTTAATTTTAAAAATAAGAATTTTCAAAATCGGTCCAGGAGTCTTTGAGAAATCGGGGAAAATACATAAAAAAAAAGATTACGACGAATTTAGAACCTCCCCCTTTTTTTGAAGTAAGTTAAAAACAGTTGACGATAAAAACCTACCTATCCCCAAAAAACATACCCTAAAAACATACCTATTAAAGCTGTAAAAATAAAGTTGACAAACTTACATTTGCAGTTGAAGAGCATGTTCTCCGATACATTTTGTTTAGGAAAATATGTTATCCAAGTACATTTTATAAGTTGGTCGACTATTACTCGTAAAGTTGTAAAGCCTACTTAGTCATGATAATTTTCTTTTAAACTTCGTTATACAGGGTGATTTTTTAGTCACCATCCAAATTTTAATATATTAATCTTTGGCAAAAATCATTGAATACGTGTTTTTTCTTTTTGTATCTCTCAATACAAAAATATCGAGATATCACGTCTCAATGTTATCTATAAAAAGTTGATGAATCTGGACACCGCGCTGTGACGTGTCTCTCAGGTGTAGCGGGGCGGGGCGGGGGGTGAGCGGGGTGCGCTCTACCCGTTTCATGCGTCGGAAAGTGTAAATTATTAACGTTTAGCTTAGTGACCACATAGAGCGGATGAGAAAATTATTTAATATGACAATTTGAATTATCGATTTTTTTTCAAAAATGGGGTTAGTGATTGATACCTAATGCCTAGAAAAATTTTGGACGGTGCTAAAAAAGTCACCCTGTATATACTACTATTGTGAATTTTTTCACACCCCCAAACATAACCGTTTAGCTGGTAGAGGGGGGGGACACTCGAGTCGAGCAAAATTTAGGACTTAAAAGCTTAATATTTCACAAACGAATTTTTTTATCAAAAAATTGTTAATGAAAACTATCAATATTTTTTAAAGACCTATTTAATGATACCCCACACTAAGGGGTACGCGAGAAAAAAAAAAACATCCCCACTTTACGTGTACAGGAGGTACCCTAAAAAAAATTGTTTTACGAGATTTTATTTTACCACTTTTTCGGCACAACAAATCCGTATATTTACACCAAATTATAGCTCTCTAGGACTGTGCGTCTCTGAGCTAAACTGCGGACAGACGGACGGACGGACGGACGGACGGACGGACGGACGGACGGACGGACGGACGGACGGACGGACATGGCGAAACTATAAGGTTTCCTTGTTGACTACGGAACCCTAAAAAGGGTTAAATAAAATAATAAAAAAATCTTTTTGAAAAAAAAAGGAACCGACTTCAAAACCATACAAAAAAAAAGTGTAAAACCATACACAATGAAAAAAAAAAAGAAAAGTTATTTTACACGTTTTTGTGTTTGGTTTTGAAGTCGGTTCCTTTTTACCCGACTGCGCCAGGAGGGTTATGTTTTTCGAGTGTATGTATGTATGTATGAATGTATGTTTCGTTGTGTTGCTCTGCAGCCTAAACGGCTTGATGGATTTTAACTTGAGAGGTGTCGTTAGATTCGTCTTAAACGTGAGAGTGTCACTGGGTACATTAAACTGGCCAAGTGCGAGTCGAACTCGCGTGCAAAGGGTTCTGAACTAAAAATTTTTTTTTTTTAATCTCTCACATTCTATCAAGTGGGGTATCAAATTAAAAGATTTTAAAAATGGTTTACCAAAATAAATATAACTTATATGTTTCAATTTAATTTGGACTGATAAATGCTAACAAAAACTAAAAATAGTAAAATAAAATAAATATTTAAAAAAAAAACAACAAACCCGAATGCGTAATAAAACTAAAAAGAAAGAAACAAGCCCAGTAGTTTAGAATTCACTCATTCACACTCACAGTCGGGGCCCCTTGGGAAGATTTGATTGGTATAATTTGAATGGGCCCCGACTGTGAGTGTGAATGATTGAATTGATGAAAGCTGTGATGATGTGAGTGTGAATGAATGAAAGCTGTTTTTGGTTCATCAAACATTCATCCTTCGATCGTCAAAAAAGTTTCACAGGTACTTGAATAACATAAACATGGAAAATATTTTCTATTCTAACTTCTAATGATCTAGACACGCGACTGAGCGTGGCCAGCCAAAGCAAAGCACAGACGCGCTCACAGTGTGTAATATTACACGAACCATTTGGAGGCACTTTTCAGCCCCTCATAACTCAAAAACTATTTAACCTAGACTTGTCAAATTTGGCACATATATTGAGACTGGCGAGATAGATATGTGTTCCAAATTTTATAAACATATCTCAAACGGTTATTTAGTTATTAACGACCAAAAATCGTCATTTTTATGACTGACCTATAGATCAAAACTATATCCCAGTTCCAGATGACCTAGAAAGTTCAAATTTGGCATGCAGATAGGTAATTACGTGTATACAAAGGAAAAAATCAGAAACTGGCAATTTTTTATCATTTTACTATAATTTTCACTTAACTTATAATTAGTGCCTGTAAATCTCTACATGTGGATTTTAAGATCTTTACGTGAATATTTATCGAGTTGAATGCCACCCTTAATTTTTTTAATGCAAATATTCCTGTTTTTGTACTTAAATATAAGAATTATAGTAGGTTTTGGTATTTATTACGCGTAACTAACCGTATTCAAAAACCAGTAGCGCCATCTATTATCATATTCAGGAACTCCTGCACCATGCACGAAATCAATGAAGGATTGATTTATTCAACAGAACATAGATGGCGTTACTCAATTAGTGCCGAAACTCTATTTGTGTAATGTAGATTTTTATGACCTTTACGTGAATATATAACGAGTTAAACAGCACCCTAATTTTTTTAATTCAAATATTCCCAATTTTGTACTTATAATTAAGAATATAGTTGATTTTCGTATTTATTACGCGTAACTAACCGTATTCTACAAACACTAGCGCCACCTTTTATCATTTTCAGAAACTCACTGCACCACGCACTAAATCAATGAAGGATTGCATTGCTACTTTGCTAGATGGCATTGCTTAATTAGTGCCTAAACTCTATTTAATTTTGTGAAATGTGGATTTTATGATCTTTACGTGAATATATAACGAGTTAAACACCACCCTAATTTTTTAAAATCCATGTAATCCCGTCTTTGTACTTATTATTAAGAATAGTTGATTTTCGTATTTATTACACGTAACCCACTAGATGGCGTTGTGCAATTACGTCACGATCCTGAATCGCGGTGTTAAGATGGGCAGCCGATTAGTATAAGGTTTTGTGAACATGACTTTTTTTAAATAATTTTGTTATGAACAGACCAATGAATGTACAAATATAAATATTGGTATTAAATGTAAAATATCCTTGTCCGTTAAAAATCGAACTTCCCTTCTTGCCGGCAACGAACGGTGTCCCGTGTCTAACATCCCCTTGATCCCCTACAGAGTACAGTTATTAACTGAGATTTATTATTATTTATTGTTTCAATATTTAGCGATCAACAGTGTAAGATCATTATTTAAGTACAAAAAGTAATGATATCCCATCAAAAACATAAATGTGAAATGAGAGCCAAAGCCAAGCATAATAGTTTGGTATTATGCCTTGGTTTTTGACTTCAACAAAAAAAGAAGTGAAATCTAAATGGGTGCCAAGTTCAATGGTCAGTTCTGAAATTTATTTAAAACAACATAAAATAGATTTCTTTTTATAACTAAGGATCATACATTGTAGCCTAATTTCTTGCTTGGCTAGTTCTCATATACGAATTTTTCGATGGTTAGTACTACCAGCAAGCCAAATTTTCGGAAAAATAAAATAAAACTGAGAAGTTACAGGTTTAGAAATTATGAAGGCTACAATATAATTCGTATTTTATGAGAAATAGCCAAGCAAGAAATTAGGCTACAATGTATGATCCTTAGTTATAAAAAGAAATCTATTTTATGTTGTTTTAAATAAATTTCAGAACTGACCATTGAACTTGGCACCCATTTAGATTTCACTTCTTTTTTTGTTGAAGTCAAAAACCAAGGCATAATACCAAACTATTATGCTTGGCTTTGGCTCTCATTTCACATTTATGTTTTTGATGGGATATTATTAATCACGTCAGTTTAAAACATTCAGTTATGTTTAAGTTCTATGTAATATGGGGCCCACCAATCGTGAACCGGGCAAGAAAATTTCACTTGACCTAGAGTGTACATCACTAGGCTCTAGGTCAGGTGAAATTTTTTTGTTCTCATGAATACTACACACTGTACTACGCAGTGATCGGAGTAATTCCCGGCATGTTCTGTTAGAACTGAAGCTACGTCTAGCGTCACTTGCAGGTGAATTTTTCTTTCCTCCAAAAAAAGAGATGCAATCAGATATAAAAGATAGCTACATTATCTAAGAAAAAAGAATTTCAACGCTTACTTGCACAAAAATACCAATTCATCCACAAACTCTACGTTCCAGCGGCAAGAACGTCTCCTTAAGGGTCGATTTATACTAGCGCAGAGTCGAAGCGCATCGAAGCGAATTTCTAAAACTGAACATAACAATTTCTACCTTAACTCCACAGCGTAACGCACATAATTACTTCTGAGATTTTAAAAAGTCGCGCGCTTTCTTCAGAATTCGCGCGTCTGCGCGCGAACAACGCCGATCGTGAATCGTGAAAATCTTAGAAGTAAAGTGTGCGTTACGCTGTGGAGTTAAGATTGAAATTGTTATGTTCAGTTTTAGAAAATGCGCTTCGATGCGCTTCGACTCTGTGCTAGTATAAATCGACCCTAAAAGGTCAGTGTGGACACGCCCTTAATACCCATAAAAACGCTCTCAAACGCCTGTCAAATAAGCCTCCGTATGGCACCATTCATAGTCTCGAGCGATGCGACTTACGACACGACAACACGCGCCACTTATGACTGTGAAGAAGTGCAAGACGAATAGTGGTATGATCTAAAGGCGCTCCCTCACTGCGAGCATTCACTTGTTACGTTACAGATTCGAACATATCATCAGTGAGTGAAGACAATCGACAGCACAATGCGCACCTTGTATCAAATCTTTACTAAATGTACGCGAATGCTGGTCAGTCAGGGAGGTAGTATAATTGTAATGTAATGCTCAAAGTCGAATCTATAATGTTACATTACACGCGAATGCTCCCGGTGATCCCAGCACCTTAAGGAACTTCTTTTTTGATTTTTTACTCCGTGGTGTATGCTATCGCGATACGCGTTTAGTTTCCAGCGAAAATGTCCATGAAAACGCTCTCAAACGCCTGTCAAATAAGCCGCTGTATTTTTCCAGTGGGTTTCGTAAGTAGAAACAATATTAACCGGGCTCCAGTTTAATTTCCATAAGAAAATAAAAATGCCCGTTATTTGTCTTTGGCGAGAGAAAATCTTGGTTTTTGTGGGGTAAGTACTTGTGGTACTAGATGTGTTACAAGCCGAGTATTTTGTGAGCAAAAGATACATTTAAAAAAAGTTACATTTAAAGGTCCTGAATCAATATAAGCAACTGAAAAGTTTTTCTTCAACCTGTCGTAAGCTGTTGTAGAAACAGGAAATGCTTCGAAAGCGTTTATCTAATTTATTTAGTCTTAATCAGAATAATAACTGTCCGACTACTCTGCTACTGCGGCAATAGACCATTCAACAAAAGTTACATTTAGGCCCTAAATACACGGTGAAACGCACATGCACATGCGCACATGACGCAACCGATGAAACCGGTTTGAAACGATTGCGTTATGTGCGCTCACTCATAAGAGTCTATGGCAGAAACTCAAATGAAACTCTAAAGTAACTAGAAGTTGCAGCTTCGTTGCAGTTGCGTTTCATCGTGTATTTAGGGCCTTACAGTTAGGAAAAATAACGACACGAGTATTTCTCGACAGCAACTCGTTTCAAACTCACCAAGATTGTACTTAGTAGCGGAGTCCATAATCTTTTACTTATTATTTCGCATTTGCATCCAGAGAGACGTGATTTTCAGCATGAGTTTCAGCAAAAGGTGTTATTGTTTGTCAGCACTATTTAAGGCTAAGTTTAATCCTGTCTACACCTATATCTCTTTTAGTTTTCACAATGTTCCATTATTGAGAAGAATTAGGGCATGTCTTTGCTATCCGTAGGTGTAGTAGAGTGTGCTTCTTTTACTTCGACCTGGGTGGTGGTTGCATGTAACGTATCAGACACGATATCAAGTGAGTACGTAGGCACGAGCCCGCTGCGAACCGCTCGCGCGTGGTGCGCTGTGAGCTCGCAGTGACCGCCGAGTGACGGTATCACTGCGAACACCAAGGCGGCTCGCAGTGTGCTCTGGCGAGCTGTACCCACTTGCAGGTTGATACATTATCTGATACATGTGACACTGCAAGTGAGTATCCAGCCTTACACTAAAAATCCCCAATGTTACTTCAGTTGCCCTTTGCGTTTTAGGGTCACAGTTACCTTTTCAGACGGTCCTGCAAACCCGGTAAAATGGTGCTTAGAACTTAAAATTCGTCGTTTTCAACGATTTTATCAAAGGTATAAATAAAAACACACTTGCAAAGTGGGTATATTAATTAGAGTAACTTTCAAGTAATCAGAGATGAAATGTTTTATGTTATTTCTTTTTATAATCATACCCACTGCCACTCCACAGCGGATTATAATTATTGGTCCTCAAGTCTTCATACTGGTCATTCCCAGCCGGATATTGATATGGGTCCTTTGGTACTGAATATTCGTACTGGTTCTTCTTAGCCGGGTAACATTTAGGGTCCACCCACTTATAGAGGTCCATAGCTGGTATCTGCTTGCAAGGTATTATTTTGTTTCTGAAATATCAAAAAATAACATTTTAAAAAGCTTGTTTTTCACCCACGATTTACAAGGTTCGATTTTCGCTGTGCAGCAAGTGAACAGTCGCATCGCTTGCAAAAATTGAATCACCAACCCCTTTACACTGGTCAAAAAATCGGATGGATGGGACTTGTTCATTAGCGGAACAACCATTTGCACGGTCGATTTTGTCACCAGCCGTATTCGGCTTGTTACAGCATGGAAAAAGTCGAAACATAGGGTCTCGCGAATTTAGTCAGTTTCATCGCACGGCTAGGCTATTTTTTAGGTCGACCTAATCGTACCGATTAGGTCGACCTAAAAAATGACACCCTTAAAATCCCCTCTAAAATAAAATCAAGACAGAGCTGTCTCTCTACTTGCTCAAATAGTTTTCTCTACTTAAAATACTTGGATAGCATAACAACCAGTACCTGTAATTCTTGATTTTGAGTATTAAAAGACCTGCCTATTATCACTACTTTACTTTTGTATCCAGGATCCTAATAGATACCAAAACGGGTCCCGACCTGGGACTCGAACATAGGACTTCATACTCAACAACAATCCTGATCACTAGACTTGAATGTTAAAGAAACTGGAGTGTTCTTTAGATGCAGGTTTCTGGGTCACGGCTTCGTAGACGAGGAACCTATTTTGCTTAATTGGCTCTTGTGCATAATAATAAGTTATTGACTTAATACCTTTGATGTGAAATGCAGGCAGTCTACTTATAGTTTATTTTGATAGCAAGAACGTAGTTGAAAATGTTACTTGAATAGGATTCTGAATAGACGGCGCAGTTGGTGCATTGCCTGAGTGACTAATTGCTGCGTTACGTATCGTGGGTTTCATCCCGGCGCGCAAGAAATATTTGTATGTTCAGGGTCTAGCCGTTTGACTATGTGATTTTTAATGTTTTTAAACAAACAACAGGAAAAATTAATAAAGACAACGTCCAAAAATCAGACATTTAAAAAGATAAATTACAACGGGTTATTGCAGCCGAGTCGGATATGCATTTTGGCCTGTTCTTTTACTCACATCAAATCACGTCAACCAATTTGTACCATGTAATTAGCAAAATGTAGAATTCTAGATGTATAATGCCATTGCCCTACAAAAGGCCAGTCGCCATCTAGAGACAACATGTCGGAATATCCTCCTTTTTGACAGCAAGTGATTCAATTTCAGCTTGTTCTTTCAGCATACAAAAGTAAAGACAGAAAGAAAATAAATCAATCATAAAACAGGACTCACTTCTTGCTGACGTTGAGCATAGCTTTAGGTTGTATCTCTTCGACGCCGTCGCCGTTGTCACAGAGCAGTCGAGCCATACTGGTACGCCTTACTTCGTTCAATTGAGCTGTAGGTGTAACGTATTTAAGCTAAGATACTAAAGGCTAAGTTTTTTTAGGTGGTTTTATGGTTAATCTGGTAGGTATTTACTATTTTTCATCACTTCCCCGCCCTTGTGTCACATTTCTTAGGCTAATACGTTTTCTTCTTAATTTTTTAGACAAACCCCATGCTATCGTTCAAACTTTAATACCCTACTCTATCTCAGCTTTTACTTTGCTTATAGAAGAAAACTCTCTTTATTGCATCTGCCGTTAACTTGGCACATAGACACTCGGTACATAATTTCTACAATACTTACGAAGAGTCAGTGCAGCATGCGAGTATCCATTCTCAAAGAAGAACTGATCAGATCTCCTCCAGTTGACGAGGTTCTCCACCATGATGCAGAACAGTGTGGGCCCCACCCAGGCGCCGTGCAGCAGTCTCTCGCTGTAGATGGCCACCATCAGCTCCATGTCGTCAACCTCGTCGTCGTAGATGCGACGGAGTTGTTCCACTTTCTGGAGTATAAGAAACCTTACTGTAGTATCATTTGCTTTTTTTACTTGGAATTAATCTTCCCGCCCAGGGCAGGACAGGAGGGATTGTCAAACCTGTACTGACTAAAATCCACGGTGTCCTCCAATAGCCCTTTACGTTCTGCAGCCACGGTTACGTGATAGTCCCGCAACCCCGGCAGTACTGTTTGCTTAGCCAAAATTTTGGGGTAGGCTTCCAGTCTTACTGGATGCAGATTGCAGCTGAATGCCAGTATTTGGGGTAAGATCTTCCGGCCAGCATTCCACCCTGGGCAACAGCATCTGTGGCTACGTAGCCTGCTGTGACGGCTGAGTGATCCAAGTGGCGGTGGTAAACCTCAACAGAGCCGCTTGACTCGTGACCAGCCCGGTCTTGTTGGAATTCAGCGCCAAACAGTTTTTACTGTATTCCGTCGGAGCGCAGGATATATACTGGTACCTAGCTGTTTCTGGTTAGACTGGTAATTGCTTTCACAACATAGCTGAGGAAAGGCTATGTATAATGATGCTTATATGTTATGACATAGTGGGATAAATACTGTTGTCTGTATATTAGTTGCTTGCTTGACTAATGAATTCGATAATGGGAAGGAATTGGAGCCGGATTTGACATTGTTTATTACATCAGGGTATATGGCGTCTTCGAAGTCCTTAAACTTGTGAGCCACTGGCAAGCCGCAAATTTTCCTGTACTCGTTGTAAGGAGGTAGACCCTGGTCTCGTCCTCTCATGATGTCGATGGCACTTAGATCTGAAGCTGATTGTAACTCTCCCAGGACCCGCTCCGCTATCTGTACCAGAAAACAAGAAGCTGATATTATCAATATTTCGCTTAAAATAGCTGAGCTTGATGTATGTAAACTGTATTTTTGACGACTTATTTTTGGCTTTGAAAGTTATGTACCACGTGAGCACAACTTACACACTCATGATTGTGGAGACAAGATTAACCAGAAAACAAAAGAAACTGTGAACTGTGTACCAAAAGTTGTATTGCCTGAGGTCAAGGTCGTAGAACAAGAACAAAAAAGAAACTAATACAGTATGGTTATTGTTGACTCACATCCGGCTCAATAGTATAGTCGAACTTCGCGGCTCTTTGTCTGAAGGCTCCCTGTGTGAGATCAGCCTCAGTATTGTTCACCTCGAGGATACCGCTTCTGAACTCATCGTCTACCGTGGTCCGAGTGCCGAGGTATTTACCCTTTCCGTTGTAGAGGCTGCGAGAATAACATAAAATAATTACTTAAAGACAACTGTAGATACTTCGACTTGCAACCTCATTTAGACGATGCAAGAACTCGCACGCGAGTTGCGTTACATTGCAGACTTTATAGGTACAACGAATTCAGTTGATGAAACAAAAACCGCAATGTAGTGAAACTCGCATACGTGTTCTTGTTCTGTCTAAATGAGGCTTTATTGCTGGGAAGTTTGCAAGAAAATCATATCTAGAATAGCTTAGTGCAAAATGCAATGCCTGATAATGATAGCTTCAACCATAACATGCATGATGTTTTTTGTTTCTGTGTTACAGATCAGATAACTTTAGTACATTTTTTTACAGTTATTTTCCATTCTATTTGCCAAAATATAATATCGTTTTTGTGATCATTTTCAAACATGGCCGATTTAAGTTAATAGACACGTGTACCCTCTTTTCATAGTCTAATGAGACGATAGTCCATCACGACTGGAGTGAGATTAGGCACAAATCTTATTTGCCTTACGATGCTTTCATACCACTAACCACTAAATTCCTGGCTGCTATAGATACATTTCAAATGATCTGGTAAAGAAATATAATCTTCTTACTCGGTCCTTCCATCCTGGAAGGTGTGGAACCAGCGCGTTCCGACCAAATACTCGTGGTACACCCCTGGCTTGTATCGTTCATCAAAGTCATTGACGTAACCATTCGTGTCGTATATCACACCTGTTTCCAGAGCGTTTTTAGGTCCTGGGAAATAGAAATGGAGAATTCCTAGTTTTTATACTGTGTGTCTTTTTATCTTATTATAATGGTTGATGCAATCAGGAGGACTATTGGAGGCACCATGCACTGAGTAGTTTACAGTCCACAGTAACTAAGCCAGGCGAAGTTCTTATGTGGTTGCAATAAACATCATTGAGCGAAAATCGAAAATGAAGGAGTACTCGTACTATGGGTCATAATTGCGTCGGTATATCAGATCAACTGATGACTGATGACGTTTGAACATCTGCATCCACCCCCTTGTTTCTCAAACTGGGTCATACAGAACAACTGACCTAGAAAACGACGTATTTTCATTAGTCTAATGAGAGTCATACCCAAGATCTCCGCCATTAGTTCATAATACAGTATATACTGCCACTGCGCGATGTTGATCTGCCGCGCTGTCTCGAACAGCTTCTGGTCGTCCCAGCAGGGGTTGAGCTCGGCAAGCTTGCGTGCCAAGCGGTTGTGCTCGCGATAAAACCACATCGCCGTCAGGTAAATCCCTGATAGAACGTTGCCATCGTAGAAATCACCTGAAGTAAGAAGGTCATGATGATGAAGAAGAAGATAACAACTCTTGATAAATCCCGGCGGGACGATGACCTTAAAAATTCTCAATTTTTATTAATAAAATATTAAACCTAGAGGCTAGAACATGGAGATTATACCAGCCAATATAAAAAAAAAACATTATTACCCTCTTAGGTGCTCCACCACAGTCAAGTAAAATTGTAACGGTCTCAGGGTTAGACTGTTTTAAAAATATGATACGAGTATTATCAAACTCACCAAACTCATAACAAGCGTTCTCAACGGGTCTCCTGTTGTTGATACAAATAGGTGAGGTGCCGGGTGGACGCTCGACTCCATCCCTCTCTTCAGATTTCAGTAGTCCTCCTTGGTACGTCCTGATCTGTTTCTCACGGATGTCAGAGTAGCCGTACACTATTGAAAGATCTTGGAGGGGAGTTGGCAGGTTGTACTGTGAAAGAAATTGAGTATTGTGAGTGTGCTCGTAATCCACCAAAGGCCCAGTGGAGGTTTGTGAATGTAAAGTTTTCGAATTCGTTTTATGAGTAATGCCCTCAAGATGTTTTCCTTCAGTGTTTTGAGTGGGGATTAAGTAAATTATGTATACAAAGCAAATCATATTATGCCAAGGTTTCGACCTGGAATATCTTCTAGTACCTATAAAACTACCGCTGGGCCACCACTGTTTTCTTAACGGCTTCGCCCGCTACAACTCGAAAATTATTCCATGGGAAGATAAAAACTATCTAAGTCATAAATTATTTTTAGATACCCAATTTCATCCAAATCCGTTCAGTAGTTTTTACGTTAAAGAGTAATAAACATTCATCCATGCTCACAAACTTTCGCTTTTATAATATTGGTAAAAGATAAGATTGTTACCCTTTCAGCCGGCAGTGTGTTGGGTATGCAACCCATCTCCTGGTAGGTTGAGAACCTGGTGAGGTTCATGCACCTGATGCCGGTGCGCCGAAGATAGGGGTCGTCCTGAGGCACCGGGATGGGTATGCAGAGGGGGTTGACGCGGTTGGGTGTGTTGCCGAGACAGCAGTCGCTGGCAATAGCGTAGCGTACTGATGAAGATCATAGTTCGATCTTAGGTTTGGTCTAACAAGTGACATTTTTTTTAAGCGTTCCGTTTTCTTCATGCACAAATTTTCAATAGGACTCACATAACCTACCGAAAATTCGTGTATTTTGTAATTTTTAGATTTTTAGTGACTTTTTTTTATTAATAAAGAGAATTTCGAAAGTCATCCACTCTGTTCTACTAGGGAGTTTATTATATTGGCCAGTTACTGGGTTGCGGAGGTCAGATAGGCAGTCGCTCCATGTGCGTCGTTATAATTCTTATTGTTGCACTGAAACGTGAGTTATATGCCTTAGCCCGTTTTGAAATTGATGGATAGTCAGCCATGTTAGTAAATAGTGAGGCTATTTTTTAGAGAGCATTACTTGGTCAATTCTTTTATAATTTTTGATCTTCCTTTCATAACTTACGTAACACAGTCAAGTCCGCAACATCCACGGTGGAGAAGACGAAGACATGAGTTGCAAGGGTATTGAACTCGTGGTCTTCTGGGAAGCCGTCACTCAGGATCTTGACGCGCAGCAGACGTGCTGATGGAAGTTCGGAGCCGTTCATGGCTGGTCGCAAGTTGTTGCCTGAAATGTGAGAACTCAAGTGGCAAATGATAAACGAAAATGATCTGAGCGCTTACCACAAGCTCTTAACGCGATCCAGTTTAGGCTGTTGAAAAGAGACAGAGCTATACCTACAAGTCGTGTAGCGCCATCTCTTTCCTACAGCCTAAAGACTCACGCTTTAAGAGTTCATGGTAGGTTCATGGTAGGACTTTAAAACATTTTAAGTTTTATGTTCTAAACTAATAAAGCAATTCAACAATTAGGTCCCGAGTCAGTAAAGCCTAACACCTACGTCTGGTCGGAGGATCCTTCCCTTTTCGGAGTATCCTGGAACTCTACATCCTGTTTCTCAAACATTATACTCGTATCAAACCATAACTTGAGCGCTCTTATTCTCTGAAATATTTTTATCAGTTTTCTATTTTGGGCAATTGGCCTAAGCATGTCAACTGAGATCATCATGTCAGTCAATTGCCTTCTACTGCTGAATGTAAGCCTCACCCTGAGAGCATCAACAATCCCGGTCTTGGGCAGTTCACGTCCACCTGCTACCAACCACCTTTTTCAAATAATCGATACCGATAGAATGCGGCACAATGCCGCATTCTGCTCCATCGACCATATGCTCATCAGCTGAGATGAGTTTATAAAATTAAGAAGAGAGAACCACACGGCTACACATCAAGCTATATAAAACCAGTTTGTCTTGGACTCACTTTATATGATCTTTCCGCACATTGAACGGTCAGCTTATACTAGTTATCATAGCTTGATGTGTAGTCGTTTGTCCCAGCTTACCAAGTCCGAACCTAGCCGGCCTCATCCTCAGCAGCGGGGTGGGTGACGCCCCGCGGGAAGGGTATTTAGGGTTGACACAGGTGCCGTCGATGCGGCGCCCCTCATGCTTATTGCACGGCTCCACCTTCACCGTGCACGGTCTGGACATCATCATACGTGCGTTACTCATGTGTGTTATTGTTTTTTTTTTTCTGTTTATTTGAAACGGTTTGTCAGATGGAGCTCGCCTAGAAGGCAGTAGAACTCCTGCGCACCGACGGAACACAGTAAAAACTGGTTTGATGGATCGCAAGCCAGGCTGCCCTGGGCCTGTAGCCATGTAACAAACGATAAACGCAAACGCTGAGTAGGCTTTAATAGATTTTCAACTTTATGTGCTTAGGTATAAAGTTGTAGTTCTAGTGAAGATTGCATATCGTTTTCGTTCTTTCCAGTCGCTATCGCTTAGAAATCTTTAATAGATTTTCAACTTCAGGCTCTGGGGTATAAAGTTGAAAATCTATTGGGGAGTACCGAGCGTTTACGATTATCGTTTGCGCCTTGGCTAGGGGGGCTGATCGGGCCTACCACAGTGGTTGCGTTGCCTATGCTACGTTGTTTTGCTGGTGTGTTCTGACGGTCATTCAAATCTTGTTGATGAGTTAAACATAATATCTTATATTTTGAAAAAATAGTTAACAAACTCAAAAATGCGTCGTAAAAGAAGAGTTATATTGATGCAAAATTACCATTCTCGGAAATTTCTAATAGCACTATCGTTTTCATAAAGCCCAAAGATTTGGTCATCATGTCACTTTTATATTTCGTACACTGCACAAATTCACAAAATAACCCTAATTCCTTTCTCTTCATCTCAGCAGTGGGTCCATCCATTGTTTTTTTGATCTTGTACTAAAGTCACATTCACAACAAAAACTTTCCTTACGACATTTACAGGTAAAATAACTGACTATTGCAGGTTACCTACTTTTATTGGAGGACACTTGGTTACTTACCCGGTCAAATTCAAGCTATCCAATTGTCTTCCCCGGTCATCCTTAATTGGTTTACCGAAATAAGCATCGTAGATAACTTGGGACACCACAAAGTGAACGAGAAACAGGTAGAACGCGAATTTGACGATCATCGCGGACGAGGGGTGCGATATCTATAATTGATTTCCTCTCATAGCGTTGCATATATTTATGCACTTGTTAATTTGTGTTAATTGTGTATTAGTAATTGATTGAATAAATTATTGTTTCAAGTACGCTGATATTAGTAATTATTCTTGGATTTGGTTTTATAACCTGGTGGAAATGGCTTCTGAATGGTTTCCTGTTTGTACAGCAATTTTCGACAGTATTAACATAGGATTTGTGCGCTAAGTGACCAAGCAGTCAATCTGTGTATGTGTATTTGGCATTGATGGATTTCAAACAAGCCTATGCGACGTCCCACGGCCATGGCAACGGATGTCGCAGGACGACCTCTAACCACACTACGCGTGGTCATGCGGCGAGTAATGGGTGACTCGCTGTCCGTCATGGGAACATGCCCGGGTCAACGGCGCGCCTCCAAGAGCTGTCAGCGCAATGACGGGGCCTCTTTAGAAAGCCAAAGCCTGCCGGGGTCGCAGGACTAACGAGCTACCCTGACCCCGGAACGTAAAGGGCTATTGAAGGACACCGTCGATTTTAGTCAGTACAAGTCTGACAGTCCCTGCTGCCCTGTCCTTTACGACGATTTTCATCATCATCATCTCAGCCGTAGGATGTCCACTGCTGAACATAGGCCTCCCCTTTCGATCTCCACATATACCTGTTGGATGCGACCTGCATCCAGCGTCTTCCGGCGACCTTTATAAGGTCGTCTGTCCACCTTGCTGGTGGACGTCCTACGCTGCGCTTGCTAGTCCGTGGTCTCCACTCTAGTACTTTTCGACCCCATCGGCCATCTGCTCTGCGAGCAATATGGCCTGCCCTGCCCATTGCCACTTCAGCTTGCTAATCCGGTGGGCTACGACGATTTTACCACGCTAAAAAAAAGAATACATACGTCATATGAAACAACTATAAATTAATAGGTTTAACGATATATCTCAAAACCATCCAAGCGAAAAGGGTTAAGTACAAAATCGCATGTGCAATAAAATATTAACTTCCAGAAATCGATAATCACGGTTTTCCGTTTTCCACTAAAATTAAAATTCTTATAGGTCCGCTGAACCGCTTCGTATGCATAATAATTCGATTGTGATAAATGATGCATGATATCTCTTTTATCGCGCCACTGACTGACACTTCCCTTTACAAAGCAATTATTTTTAAACATACTTCGTGGTTCTACGTCATTACTAAGTAGGTATCAAAATAGCGCAGCGTGTCGCGGGTTCCCTACCGAACGGAACAAATTGTATGATCTGCAAGTTATTGTTCTGGATCTGAGTGTTGGTGTATGTGAGTTTCTATGTTTGTAAAACGCACCCACGACACAGGAAAAATTCCTAGTGTGGAGCAACGTTTTTTTTTTAATAATAAATTATATCATTTTAAAGTTTTACATAGGTTATTTCACTTCTATGTCTAGCTGATGACGCTCGGATAGCCAGGATGTCTCTTGGAGCAATCCTAGCGTCATCGAAACAAGAAGGGTCGGGCTACCGAAATGGTTTTCATTAATTTATTAGTGTGTTCCTTTGTCCATGGTCATACATACCTATAATTTACCAAATTAATTTGATTATTACACTAAAATGTACAACCAAACCTTTCAACCGACTTAAAAAAGGAGGAGGTTCTCAATTTTACTTTGTTGTATTAAGTTTTTTTTATGTTACTTCATGAGCCATGAATTACGACTGGGTGAACCGATTTTGATGATTCTTGTGCGATGATTTGTGGTTCGATGCAGTCAGTTGATCTGTTATTTGGACCCATTATTAAAATATGTATCAGTTTTGTTGAGTATTTTTTATTTTATGAGCGTTTTTCGCTTATTGTATACAACTTGGACGATTTTATCACCGGATTACGTGTTTGACAAGAATTTGGGCCGAATGTTTGAACTTAAAAGGGTAAAATAAAAATATTTTTATTTTGTAGTCAATTAAATAATTGTTTCATCGTCACATAAACCTTGGCCATTTTGACACTACTTAATTTCAGGAGCGTTTATCAAAATTGTTCTTTAATAACTTCCCATATCTTTCAAAGCACATTTCTCAATATAAATTTTATTAATGACACTTGATAAGCAAATTACAGGAAAAAACACTATGAATGAAATGACAACTACATGAATCAAATTCACAATTTAATCTGAATCAATGAGAACACAAATATCTTGGATTCTTACAAAGTTAGCTGGACAGAGGTCCGCCACTATCATGGAACCAGAAGTAACCCATACTTCTTCTCCATCATCTTGGTCATATGCCAATACAATGTCTTCTGAACTAAATGGGTAGCACAGAGCTGCACTGAGTACACAAGTTAAGAAGAAGAACGTCAAGGAAGACTTCATGTTGATACCCTTGTCTTTTCTCTTCGTCTACTTATGAAGAAATAGAGTGATGATGACAGTGTATCCAGTTTACATTCATACGAGAGGATATTATTAGTCTAATGTCTGTTTTAACGTGAAGAGGAATTAAACTAAAATACTCATGCAGTGTTTATGCAAAACTGTGTTATTATTTTTAATAATAAAACGTCGCATTAAGTTATTGAAGCGTTGTTGAGCATGACGACGACTCGTGATGCAACTAGGTGTATTTTCTGCAGAGGACTGTCATATTTATTTATGTGGATGACCCAATGTACCTGATGTTCGACGTTTTATAGGTTGCCTCGTGGACCTACTAAAAAAACACACCTATTAGCAAGCCTTGTCTTCTGCTACTCGAGCCATAGACAAAACTGAAAATTTAATAATAATAAACAAAAAAAAACAAGTATCAATAATCAATTTTAGTCAAGATGGACACATTTTCCAGCTATTTTCACAAAATCATTCGGACACGCGTCTGCAACCAGCGTGGTGGCGGTGGTTCCTCTAGATCTGAAGATTCTGGTAATTTTGTCCATTTCCAAATACTTTCCTCTGTATTGGATGTCAAGCAAATCACATTCACGAATAAAATAAAATAAAAATTATGAATATCGTGTAGAACTTCATTGTAGCTGTGTTCCACTGTTCGTTTATAACAGAAATACTTTAATAGCGCTGAAATTATTCAATTATACAAAGGTACTCGTATTTATAGCTGTGAAAATTACTTGTAAATTGGAATTAAAACACTATGTCGCTATTTATATATCGTTCGCGTGGATGTCGGAACTCAACAATGCATTTTTTTTAAAACACAGGATTTTTTCTAAAATTACAAACAGACAGACAAAAATTGTAAAAAGTGTTATTTGGTGTATGTAATTATTAATATGCATGTAGTAAAAAACGGTTATTTCAATACGAGTATTACAAACAGACACTCCAATTTTATTTGTATGTACTTATGTATTATAGACGTAGATTGCTCTATACCACAACTAAATGTCAATTTAAGTTAAACAGTCAACTTTTGACATTGGATTTATTTTAGCCTGTCTAAAGACATCTAGCTACCTGCTCCTGCTTCAGTTGGCGAGTTCAGGAGGCCTAACATGACGTCTTAAAGCGTGAGTAGTTAGGCTGGGAAAGAGACAGAGCTATACAAGTCGTCTAGCGCCATCTCGTTCCCTGAGCAGCTGTTGAGAAACTTCAGTTTTCTGGCACTTCTTCAGCATATTCTTTCTTCTTCAAATATCATGTTCACTTTCTCTACACACCAGTTGGGTAAATACGTCAAATTCGTCACTATATTATTTACCAATACTACAACTAAGTTTTTCCAGCTGACTTATTTCTGTCACTGATATTATTTTATTGTTATATTTTCGCATCAATAGAAAATAAAGTTAAATTAATCGTGTAATTTTGATGTCGCTCATTGGGGCCAGGGTTGGAAAAAAAACAGCTTTTTTTTCAAATTTATAAAACAAACAGTTCAAATTGTTTTAAACAAGTGTTTTTTTTTTTTAGTTTCTGCTTTTTTTTTCAAATGAATCCCACCTTATTTGTTAATGTCTAAACGTATAAATCAATGATGTTTCATTTCTAGACTACATATTTTCAAATTCGCCCTTTGTAATGATTTTTTTTACGAAAAATGATCAATGGAAAAAAAACAAGTGATGTTTTTTTTTCTAATATTTGTTTAACCTTGATTGTGTACGTCAAATAAAGGGGAAAATGTGTTAGGCACACTGTTTATTGTATATTAGTACACAAGGCCTCGATAGATGGCGCTGTGCAATTTTGTAGATCTCGGTATTAAAAGTCGCCACCGTTTAGTATATAAGGACCAATGTAAGTAGCCTAATTCTCTTTCTGCGAATAAACACCGTTGGAGCAGGGTTGCTGTCATTTCATTCCCTGATTCCATCCGAAGCCCTGCGAAGACCCTGACTGACATCATCGGGTCGAACATGGTCCTTCGAGCCGGATGAACTAGTAGCGGAGCACCCTAGTGGTGGTGCATTTTTGCGTGACTGAGCAGGGGCGGAGTCTTCCGAGCAAGCAGACCAGCTCGTGAGGAGCTGCTGCAATAATCAGGAGCCGGGTTTGGTGGTGAATCCTGCCTTGGACTTCGAGACAGCCGCTGGCTGTCAGGATATGGGAGCCGGAAGACACCTGAAGAATCACGGGTGATCAGGTGTAGTGACGTCATGAGATGGTGCAATCGTGAGTGAGTGAAACAAAAAATAGAAACGTGCGTGTGTGAACATTTCAAATTCGTGACAAGAGCTGTCATAGAAAAGTGACACGGGCTATTTTAAAAAACAAATTGAAGTTTTCATCGAAGAAAAAAGGTTCTAGACTTTTTAGTTTTAAGTATTTACTTTTTTCTTGCGCCTATTTGTTTGTTATTTTTTTTCACTATGGAATCCAAACTAGCACTTCAGTATGACAATTTCAATAATATTGTAAAAGCTAGACGAAATTTTAAAAAGGCTCCTAAGGAGAGAATTACGGATGTTTACGTACATGTGAGGTTAGAAGCTTTAGAAAAACTATGGGATGTATTTGCTGAGACTCACAGATCGTTAATAGAAAAATTTGTTTCTAAGTTAAGTGAACACGAATACATAAAAAACGATATGTATGATGAAGCTGAAGAATGTTATCTAGAATATAAAACAGAATTAAAATCTATTTCGCTATTAGTTGGTGAAAAATCTAAAGATAAACACGTATGCGCTGGGGCTACATACGATGAAACAAAGTCTCAGACCGTACAATTGCCAAAGATAGTCATTTCAAAGTTCTCTGGAAAATATGAAGAATGGATTTGTTTTCGAGATTTGTATATTTCATTAGTTCATGATAATTCAAAATTGAGTAATGTCCAAAAAATTCATTATTTAAAAAGTTACCTGACCGGTGAAGCTGAGCAATTAATAAGGCAAATACCGATTGCAGACGACAACTACGAAAGATGTTGGTCGTTATTAAAAAGTAGGTATAACAATAAACGGTATCTGTCTCATAATATAATCAGGCGACTTCTTAGTCAGAAAAACATCACTGCAGAATCAGCGTTTCACTTAAAGGAATTAGTTGACACTACCAGCGACTGCTTAAGTGGGTTGGCAAACCTCGGAATAGATGTGGCAAATTGGGATATTATGATTATTCATATTCTAACTTTAAAACTAGACTTGGAAACGAGAAAGCAATGGGAGTTTGAATACAGTAATAACAACAGTTCCGATGACTTGCCAACTTACCAGCAATTCAAAGATTTTTTAACAAATAGATACAGGGCCCTAGAATTTATTGATAATAAACATTCAGCAAACAGAACGAACACTAACTCAAATTTGAAAACATTGCACGTGTCAGAAGTTATGTGTCCGTTTTGTTCCGATTCACATAGATTGAATACCTGTAAGAAATTTGCTCTTGAATTCACTGAAAAACGTCGCGATTTCGTCATGAATAATAATATATGTTTCAATTGCTTAGGGAATAATCACTCGGCGAAGGTTTGTCGCGTAGGGACAAAATGTAAATTATGTAATCGTCGTCACCATACACTTTTACACCCAAAGAGCTCAGATACGCCTGAGACCACTGATGTCAATTCAAAACAGGGATCGGGCAAGAGCGTTTCGCAGGAGGAGCCGGAGCCTTCTACAGGAGGGGGTTCTGATGAAAAAACTGAAAATCTAACGTCTCTAGTTAGCTGTTTTTCGACAGGTAAAAATTGTAAGCAGGTCTTGCTAGCGACGGCGCTAGTCAAGGCCGAGTCGAAATTCGGTAATAATCACGTTTTAAGAGCGTTACTGGACCAGGGATCGCAAGCAAACTTTGTTACAGAAAGTACGGTTCAGAATCTGAAATTAAAAAAGATTTCATTAAGGAGTAAGATTTCTACTCTAGGGAGAGATCAAGAATTAAGTTCGAAATCAATAGTTTATATGAAAATTCGATCTAGAGTCAATCCATATTGCATATTTACCTTTAAGGCTCATGTTCTGTCCTCAATCACTACTCTTCTTCCAACGAGGAAGGTAAATGTATTGGAATGGTCAGAACTTGGAGGGATTGAACTTGCTGATCCGAATTATCACCAGCCTAATAAAGTTGATCTTTTATTAGGAGCTGACATGTACAGTCAGTTAATAAATGAAGGGTTCATGCGAAGTCCTACAGGTTCTCTTATTGCTCAGTCTACAGCTTTAGGTTGGATTTTATCTGGAGTTGTAGACTCATCGGTTACCCAAACCGAAGGTGTACTGGCATTACATTGTCAAGTGCAAAAAGAAGAGGACTTGTTAAAACGATTTCCAGAACTAGAATTAAATCAAAAAGCATCTAGTCAACGGAAACTGACAGATGAGGAAATAATAAGCGAAGAGTTGTTTAAAGCTAAGGAAAGCTTGCTACTAGGACACATGAAGCCAGTAGCCGAAGCGGATATAAAAAATAAACTTGTGGGCTACTTAGCTAATCATACGGTTGTTAAAAAGGACAGGGATAAAATAAAGGAGAGTATAATTGGTAAAAAGGGTAAAGGGCAAGTAAGGATAGGTAAAAAAAAAAAAAAAAACACGTACCTGGAACAGAAGATCGGATACCTTCCAGTACTCCGTCAAGTAGTCTCGGCTGCAAAAACCCGTAACTAAAATAAAAGTACTATCGGAAAAGTATTATAAAAAGAAAAGATTATTGGACCCTAAAATTCTTTGCTCCTGTGATTGTAGTTATCAAAATACAAATCCAAAAATTATTAATTTCTGAAATTAAATAGTAGGAAATTACGATATGAAATATTAAAGAAATGGTATACTTACCGTAGTAATTAGGCGAGATGAAAAAATTGCGTTATCCAGGGTAGATACCAACTCGAGCACTGCTAAATTCGAATTGAGCTTATACTCAACGTATGTTGCAAACGTTTAGGCAACAGTGGTCTCAGGAATGTTTGAAGGAATTTGTTGGATGGATCTCAGACACTCCCTCCCCGAAAAGAGGAATGTGGTTTTTATTAAGGAAGACGGTCTTCCTCCGTGTCGTTGACTTTGGGACCAAATCCAAGTCATGAAGGGATCGTATATTATTAAAACAAAAATATTATTTAAAGACCTGTATGTTTGTTACTGAATAGCGTATTTGATTTGTGTTAAACCTAATTTTACATTTGGAAAGGGAAAATTAAAATATGTAGGCATAGTGTGTTAATTTTTGTTGTTATTATTTTGCTTACACTCATAATAATATTGTTAACTTTACATTACTTGAGCTATTTAGTATGTAGTACAAAATGTTTAATGTTGTTTCATGATGTAAATTTTATTAAGGTCAATTTAAGTTTGCCCTTAATGGGGGGAGTATGTTTAACCTTGATTGTGTACGTCAAATAAAGGGGAAAATGTGTTAGGCACACTGTTTATTGTATATTAGTACACAAGGCCTCGATAGATGGCGCTGTGCAATTTTGTAGATCTCGGTATTAAAAGTCGCCACCGTTTAGTATATAAGGACCAATGTAAGTAGCCTAATTCTCTTTCTGCGAATAAACACCGTTGGAGCAGGGTTGCTGTCATTTAATACCCTGATTCCATCCGAAGCCCTGCGAAGACCCTGACTGACATCATCGGGTCGAACAATATTTTTAAGTATTATTTCATTACAATGCCAATACAAGTTAAAAATCTGACATAGCAATGGCATTAGACTCAAATGGTTTTATACCAAACTATTTAGACTCCTGAATATTAATTTGTTTTCATTTTATATGCATTCATCCGCCTTGAAAAGTAATTGAAACGGGTAATAAAAAACACTGTTTAATTTCAAACTGTTTTAAACAGGTGTTTTAAAACAACTTGTTTTAATCATGCCAACCCTGATTGGGGCTCACTTAGTTTATATTACCTTCATCAGCCGGATAATGTCCACTGGTGAACATAAGTTCCCCTTAGACCGGCGAGCGACAATTCACCACTTGTATCCATCGGTTGCCCGCGACTCTCACAATATCGTCGGTTCACCTTGTTGGAAGCCTTCCTACGTTGCGTCTTCCGGTCCGTGGTCGCCACTCCCGTACTTTTCTTCTCCATCGGTTATCTGTTTTACTAGGTACCGATGTGGGCTGCTAGTTTACTTGATGAGAACTATAATAATTATGAATGCTGTCTGTTCAAACAAAAGTGTTTGTATTAAATTTATTTATGTACAAAATGTTTTTCAATAGGCTTGTTGTAAGTTGGCCACAAAAATAATTCTCCACGAAAAAAAAAATGTATAAATTAGCCAAAGGTTTTTGTTTTTTTAACCGCACTAGGAGAAAAGGATCAAAACTTTTTTTCGAGGGCAATAATTTTTGTAGCGAACTTAAAACAACCCCTTCAATAGCCCTTTACGTTTCGGGGCCACGGCTACCTACCAGTCCCGCGACCCTGGAGACATTCCCCGGTCTACTTGAGTCTATGTTCCGGAATGCATACAACCCTAATCTGTTCAAAGTTAGAGTGAACAGGCTTTTTCTGGGTAAGCTGGCTCCATCTTCGACTTTGTCTTTGTTGGTGACCTACACTAGAGTCAAGAGCAAACTCATCATAAATAAAAAAAACTCAACTTTGACCCACCGTTTTTATGAATCGCCCACAGATCCGGTACAAACCGTCAGAGTTCAAGGTCTATAACTGCCAAGGTAACAATAATGCTAACAAAATTAAAATAAGTGCAAACAAAGAAACGACAGCTATTGATGTCGGTGTCTAGTGGTCGCTTGAATGAGTATTGAGATGGGGAGTCTTTATGATCGACTTCTCAGCCATGGTACAAGATAGGCAGTCATGTATATAGATCGAAATAGGTAGATTGATTTTTGGTACTTGTGTCATAAATGCACCCAGAAAGAATAACATGGATAAGCCATTTTTCCGAAAGTAATTCCGGTATTTCCGGATTCAATTTTAAAATATTGTAAATGTTGGTAGTGTTATTATTACTGTTACTTAATTAAAAAATTGAAAGGAAGGTATCAAAACTAAATTAATTCATTGTTTATCTGTTGAATATCGAAAACAATTGAATATTCTTAGCTTTAATATTTAACGTCTTTGCGTTCCAGGACCCCGGACAAACTCCGCAACTCTGGCATAACACAATTCCTACCTAAGTTCCGGTTTTTTAAATAATAATCAAATTAATTCCGGTGGAATGTCCATATTAATCTAATCCAATCTACCTATTCCGATCTCGGCTCATGAGTTATGTGTGACGTCCGAGTACAAAAACGTGAGTTTTAAACTGATGCAGAAATACTATAATTTTCTCTTATCGTGGTAAAATCATCAAACGAGTCCTCCCGCCCAGGGCGGGGCCGGGGGACTGTCAGACTCGTACTGACTAAAATCCAGGGTCATCCTTCAATAGCCATTTACATTCCAGAGTCACCTGAAGAGAGTCCTGCGAATACTATCATTAAACAGGATATTCACAAACGTATGTTTAAGCGCCACTGGCATCAGTTTATTCGTGTTGATTGGGCACTTGCAACCGTGTTGAAATATTGGAAACTAATCAAATACATTGTAACTGTTTGTTGTCTTTTAATTGTTTCTTGTCCCCGTTTGTTCGGTGTACATAAATAAATAAATAAAATACATGGTAAACATCCCGTAGTCAGCTATAATTTAAGTTACAAAGCATACGTTGGGGCTTCGACAAAGTAAAAAATAAATTTATTTATGTTATAAACATTTAATGTTTTTGAACACATATTCCGAAAGCTCTTACAAGACCTTCTGGACAGTAGTCTCCGGCTATCGCGGAGTATTGAACACCTGGCAATGCATTCTGTGGTGTTTCATCTACATCTGATTGGTGTTCATCATTCCAAAAAGTATCATCTACTTGTGGATAAACCTGTTCTCCGTATTCGTTCACTTCTATTACTTCCACTTTTTGAACCCACACTTCCACTCCACTAGGATACCTAAAGTACAGACACTTCACCAAACTTAACGTAACAACAAAAACTAGTACTGCGAACGAGTAATTCATGTTAACTGTCTTACTTTCTTGCCTTACTGTGAGATTTTAATCTATCTATCTATCTATACTTATAATAAATTTGTAGAAAAGTTGTGTCTGTACAATGGAAATATACAAAAAAAAAGTAGCAGGGGTTGTTATTTTATCGATGCCGAACCCGAAAATGTAGTTAACTTTTTTTTTGTCTGTTTGTCTGTTTGTCGGTTTGTCTGTTTGTCTGTTTGTCTGTTTGTCTGTGTGTTTGTGCACGCTAATCTTCGGAACTACTGGACGGATTTGAATGATTTTTTGTTTGTTGTATAGGTATGAAGTCCGGTTAACATATAGGCTATAATTTATCTTGGAAACTTGAACACCTGATGCAGAACCGCAACAGACCTGCTTAACTATAAGAGATACAGAAATGGTGACATAGCAAAAATTGTTCCACGTGATGAGCATTTTCTGCTGAGAGAATAAATTTGAAGATCCTGGACACCTGATGTGGAACACCAAGAGCCCAGCTACACTATGACATATACAGGAATGACGTCTTAGCAAGAGTTGTTCAGCCTGATGAGCACCTTCTGTTGATGTATAAAAATTGAAGATCTGGAACACCTGATGTGGAACTTCAAGAGCCCACCTACACTATAACATATACAGGAATGACGTCTTAGCAAGAGCTGTTCAGCCTGAAGAGCACCTTCTGTTGATGTATAAAAATTGAAGATCTGGAACACCTGATGTGGAACTTCAAGAGCCCAGCTACACTATAACATATACAGGAATGACGTCTTAGCAAGAGTTGTTCAACCTGATGAGCACCTTCTGTTGATGTATAAAAATTGAAGATCTGGAACACCTGATGTGGAACTCCAAGAGCCCAGCAACACTATAACATATAAGTGAATGACGTCTTAGCAAGAGTTATTCAGCATGATGAGTACTCTCTGTCAACGTATAAAAATTGAAGATCTGGAACACCTGATGTGGAACTCCAAGTGCCTAGCTACACTATAATATATACAGTAAAGACGTCTCAGCAAGAGTTGTTGAGCCTGATGAGCAACCTCTGTTGTCCAATAAAAATTGAAGATCTGGTACACCTGATGTGGAACTCCAACAGCCCAGCTACTTTATAACATATATAGGAATGACGTCTTAGCAAGAGTTGTCCAGCCTAATGAGTACTCTCTGTTGACGTATGAAAATCGAGATCTGGAACACCTGATGTGGAACTTCAAGAGCCCAGCTACACTATACTTAATATACATACATAGGAATGACGTCTTAGCAAGATTTGTTTAGTCTGATGGTCATTTCCTGTTGACTCACAAAAATGAAAGATCTGGAACGTCTGGAATCGTCTCGCGCATCCCGTTGTTTTCCCGTCCCCAGGCTCTTTGAATTCGACGTTTCAGATCTTCGATTTTGACGACCCCGTCGTCGCTGGCATAAGCAACAGGATCCGCGTACGAAGTCGCGGGCAGAAGCTAGTTATGAATAAGTCTTTATATCCATGCCTACATTATCAGAACGCACACTTACGCAAGTTTTTTTACATGAGGAAACGTGAATGTGACTCATTCATCCTTCTAGGGTTAAAGTTGTTAAATATTTAGTAATATTATCAAAAGAGGCTTGGCTTTCGAAACCGGTAAATAATGTATATTTTAAAGCAGACGCAGTTTAATGGATGGAGCTTTAAAAATGACAAGAATGATTCCTGATTCATTGCTGATTTGTTTTATTACCAAAGCTCACTTACAACAAGTAATGTATCGGATCGGCATTGCCTTACCATATAACTATCTCGATCCAAGTGTGACTCAGACATTGTCTTACCCTTTATCTTATAAACATAATAACGATCCCAATGGCGGTGGAGGGCCTCACCTGGGCAGCCTGGCTCGCTACCATCATCCTGTTGGAGTCCGACATCAAACTGTTTCGTCGATGCGCGTTTCCGGTTCTTTCTAGGTGCACTCGTTCCAGCTTTACTTCTGGCTAAATTAACCGACTTCAAAAAAAAAGTAGGTTCTCAGTTCGACCTGTATGTATGTATGTATGTATGTATGTATGTATGTATGTTTGTCCACGATTATCTCGCGTTTGGCTGAACGGATTTTGATGCAGTTTTCAGGAAAGTGTTTGTTACATTCTGGAGAAGGTTTTAGTATATAACACTAATAGATATCCCGTGACGTTGCCCGCGTGGATCCGTTTTGCTTACTTGGATCGTAGATTTCAGGGACGATTGCATGTTTATCCACGATTATCTCGCGTTTTGCTGAACCGATTTTGATGCAGTTTTCAGGAAAGTGTTTGTTACATTCTGGAGAAGGTTTTAGTATATAACACTAATAGATATCCCGTGACGTTGCCCGCGTGGATCCGTTTTGCTTACTTGGATCGTAGATTTTCAGGGACGATTGCATGTTTGTCCGCGATTATCTCGCGTTTGGCTAAACCGATTTTGATGCAGTTTTCAGGAAAGTGTTTGTTACATTTTGGAGAAGGTTTTAGTATATAATACTAATAGATATCCCGTGACGTTGCCCGCGTGGATCCGTTTTGCTTTCTTGGATCGTAGATTTTCAGGGACGATTGGATGTTTGTCCGCGATTATCTCGCGTTTGGCTGAACCGATTTTGATGCAGCTTTCAGAAAAGTGTTTTTTTCATTCTGGGGAAGGTTTGAGTATATAACAATAATGGATATCTCGTGAAGTTGCTCGCATAGATCCGTTTTTGTTGCTTAATAGGATTGTAGATTTTCATAGAAGCCGATTTTATGAAGATTTTTGTTGAATATCGCAACTAAAAAGGGAAAAATAAAAAACTTTTTTAAAAAAAGGGAACCGACTTCAAAACCAAACACAAAAAAACGATAAAATAACTTTTCTTTCGGAAGTCGGAGGCCATAACTCAATGAAATAAAAAAAAAACAAAGCCACCGACTTCCGAAAGAAAAGTTATTTTATCGTTTTTTTGTGTTTGGTTTTGAAGTCGGTTCCCTTTTTTTAAAAAAGTTTTTTTTTGTGTTTGGTTTTGAAGTCGGTTCCCTTTTTTCAGTGCCGGTTTTAGCACTACCAGCGCCCTTGGGCGAGATTTTTACGGCGCCCCCCTTCTTTTACCGGGGTAAAATCATCAAATGAGTCGTCCCACCCGGGGCAGGGTGGGAGGGACTGTCAAACCTTGTACTGATTAAAATTCACGGTGTCCTTTAATAGCCCTTTACTTTCCAGGGTATCGGTAGCTCGTTAGTCCCGGGACCCCGGTAGGCTTTGGCCCCCCGTCATTATGCTGACACTCTTTGAGGCGCGCGTGGAACACAAAGCGCCGTCACGTCGACCCGAGCATGGTCGATGGTCGGACAGCCAGTCGCCCATTACTCGCCGCCCACATGCTCGCGCCTACGGTGCCCGCTGATCGTCTGCCGATGTCTGTCGCCGTGGGCGTCTGCCACTGCGGCTGGGGTGGAGGGAAACGCTGTCCTCTCCCTCACGCGGCCCGCCTCCTTCGCGAGCATGACTGCTTCGCAGAAAGATCGCCTCCTTCCGCTTACCCCTCTGTCTCGCCCCGCAGCATGGCCTCGACGCGAGAGGTCTCCGCCTATCGCCGTCGTGAGGACACGGCGGTGCTCTGCCCAAGCGGGGCATATGCTCCACCGTGTCCTCCGGGCGATCCTCGCAGTGGTGATACCCAGGCGTACCAAGAAAACCTCCCGAAACTTCCGTGTCGGGTGAGGACCTGCGTCATGCGGTAGGTCAGGACGCCGTGACGCCTATCCAGCCACTCCTAAAAGAGGGGTCTTACGACCGCGATTGCGGCGAGCCCGTTCTTTTTTTTTTTTTAACGTGGTAAAATCATCAAATGAGTCCTCCCACCCCGGGCAGGGCGAGAGGGACTGTCAGACTTGTACTGACTAAAATCCACGGTGTCCTTCAATAGCCCTTTATGTTCCGGGGTCACGGTAAGGAAATAATCCCGCGACCCCAGCAGGCTTTGGCCCTCTGAGAGGGGGCCCCGACATTATGCTGACGCTCTTTGAGGCGCGTGTGGGACACAACGCGTCGTCGACCCGGGCATGGTCCATGGTCGGGCAGCGAGTTGCCCTTTACTCGCTGCCCGCATGCCCGCGCCTACGTTGGCCGGAGATCGTCCCGCGACGTCCGTCGCCGCGGGCGTCCTCCACTGCGGGTGGGGCGGAGGGAGAACACTGTCCTCTTTCGCACGCGGCCCGCCTCCTCCTTCGCGAGCATTACTGCTTCGCAGAAGGAGGCGACCGCTTCCCACTCCGTCTCGCCCCGCAGCATGGCCGCAACCAATGCCGGGCGCAAGAGGTCTCCGCCTATCGCAGCCGTGAGGACACGGCGGTACCCCGCCCAAGCAGGGCAGTCCTGCACCGTATGCTCCACCGTGTCCTCTGGGCGATCTTCGCAGTGGTGACACCCAGGCGTTTCCTCCTTCCGCATTAGACACAGGTACCTCCCGAAGCATCCGTGCCCGGTGAGGACCTGCGTCAGGCGGAAAGTAAGAACGCCATGACGTCTCTCCAGCCACTCCTCAAAGAGGGGTCTTACCGCCGCAATTGCGGCGTGCCCGGCCGTCGGTCGCGACAGTCGTCCCCTCCATACTGCCCTGAGATCGCGCCGGAGCTCTTCCCGCCGTGCCTCGACTTCTCGAGGCAGCGGGGTCACGCCCCGACGCTGCGCCTCCACGCGCCACTCATAGACGCGTTGGAGGGCAGTCGCCTCCAGATCCCAGGGCAAGGCGTGCCCGTGCTAGAGATGACTTGGGGGAACTAAATCAACTTACAACGAGGGGGCCTCGCACGAGCAGCGGAGGCAAGTTGTAGTGTTTTCTTTAGACGGGTTTTGGGTTTATCCCCTAAAAATGAGATGAAAGAAATTGGGACGAGAAAGTAGGCCTGCGGCGCCCCTTCGTATTCGGCGCCCTGGGCGGTTGCCTAACCGCGCCTTACCCTAACGCCGGTACTGCCTTTTTTTCAAAAAGTTTTTTGTTTCTCCCTTTTTAGTTGAGATAATCAACTACAAAAATCTTCATAAAATCGGCGTCTTTGAAAATCTACAATTCTATTAAGAAAAACGGATCTATGTAAGCAACTTCACGAGATATCCATTATTGTTATATACTAAAACCTTCCCCAGAATGTAACAAACACTTTTCTGACAACTGCATCAAAATCGGTTCAGCCAAACGCGAGATACTTGCGGACAAACATGCAATCGTCCCTGAAAATCTACGATCCAAGTAAGCAAAACGGATCCACGCGAGCAACGTCACGGGATATCTATTAGTGTTATATAGTAAAACCTTCTCCAGAATGTAATGAACACTTTCCTGAAAAAGGCATCAAAATCCGTTCAGCCAAACGCGAGATAATCGCGGACAAACATACATACATACAGGTCGAACTGAGAACCTACTTTTTTTTGAAGTCGGTTAAAAACAACTCATTAGCATTGCGCACAATGAAAGTAAGTAACGACCGTTTTCGATCCATGAGTGGCAGGATTGGTATAAACCATCAAGTTTACTGTTGTTTTTTACCCGACTGCGCGACGCAAAGGAGGGTAATGTGTTTATCAGTCTATGTATGTATGTTATGTATGTTTGTTTCTATGTGGCGTTCTAGAGACCAAATGCGTAGGCCGATTTTGATGATTCATACGTCAATCGATTCGTCTTAACCTTGCGAGTGTCACTAAATACATGTGTAAGCACGTGCTATTAAATGCCTCATAATATTCCATTTTATATCACGTTAATTTTTATTAAATTATTAAAGATTATTAACTACCCGCAATAGTAATTTGGCTGCAAAACAATATTAAAATAATGTTAACTATCAAGCTCGCAATCATGGCGCCACCCCCACTTTTCTGTATAAAAACAGCGTGCCGCCATTATTGCGAGCTCAGTTGATGTGCGACAATCGTGGAGTTAACATCGTGTATTAAATTATTGAGTAAGTCTCTTTTTGTAATATTTATGTTTGAAATATGATATTTCGTTGTATTTTTAACCGACTTCAAAAAAAGGAGGAGGTTCTCAATTCGGTCGGTATGTTTTTTTTTTTTTTTTTTCTTTTATGTATGTACATCGATTACTCCGAGGTTTCTAGTCCGATTAGTGTGATTCTTTTTTTGTTCGATGCAGTATACTTGCAGTGTGGTCCCATAAAAATTTCATCCAATTTGGTTCAGTACTTTTTATTTTGTGAGCATTTTTATTGATTTCGGCTACTTGGATGACATTACTTTTTGTGTGTTTGTTACGCAATTACTCCGCCAATTGTGGACCGATTTTCAAAATTCTTTTTTTGTTGTACTAGGGATCGTTCACCTTAGGGAATACTGCAAGTTTCATCAAAATCTGTTCAGCAGTTTTTGAGATAGGGAATTTTATTAGCATGTGTACATGAGCGATGTTAATACCGGTGCCACGGATTACAAAATTCTAGTGCACATGTAAGAAAATGATGTATTTGACAAGAATTCGGGTTGAATATTCAAACTAAAAAGAGTAAATAAAAAACTTTTTTTCAAAAAAAATTTAACCGACTTGAAAAAAAGTTTTGTCTTGTAAAATATAATTGCAAAAGATGTTTAGTTGAGTACTTATTTTAAATAATTATAATGATTAAACTGAGTCTGTAATCTTAAAGATGATATTTAATTGGATAAATTAGTTCTGTTAACTATAGAAATTGTTTTTCTAATGTTATTTTAGTTATACTATGATTTTGTTAAGAAATAAACCTCTAATACAAATATCTATTCTTTTATTCTACAATTCAGAAGTGGGATAAGTAGCTCAACCTAATATGTGTATTTTTTTTCTTTCCCGGTCGAGAAACATGGATGAACAACGAGCGCTTGCCTCGCCGATTTTGGGAAGTGTTCAAGCGCAAGAAATTGAACGTGCAAATGACCATCTCTCCTTGGAGCGACAGTCACAGGATTCAAGACTGAGCTTGCGGCGGATGCGAGGTCGTGTGTTGAGTCCGACTTGCCATATACCCAGCAAAAGTCGATCACGCAGTCCTTTGCGCAACACCCCACGGCGCAGCTGCCGCAGGCGCAGCAGCCCGCGGCGCAGCTGCCAGAGTTGCAGCAGCCCGCGGCACAGCTGCCACAGGCGCAGCAGCCCACGATGCAGCAGCCCGCGGCGCAGCCATCAGAGGCGCAGCAGCCCGCGGCGTAGCCGTCAGAAGCGCAGCAGCCCGCGGCCCAGCCGTCAGAGGCGCAGCAGCCCGCGGTGCAGTCGCGAGAAGCACAGCAGCTCGCGGTGGATCAGCCCCTGGCGCAGCTGCCAGAGGCGCAGCAGCCAGCGACATAGCAGCCCGCGTCACAGCAGCCCTCGGCGCAGTGAACAGCGGCGCAGCAGCCAGCGGCACGGTAGCCCGCATTATCGCAACGTGCAACATCTTCCCGAAGCAGTACAAGGAACTACAGGTAACACTACTGCTTCTAACGGAGGCAGTGGCGATTTAAATATCTTAGTACAGGCTTTGAGATCACTTGCCCCAAGTCATGAAAACATAGGGTCTTTCAATAATACCATACCCGAATTTGATCCTGCAAGGAAAGAGCAAACGATGGCATGTGGTTGCACAAGGTGAACGAGTGTGCTGCAATTTATTCCTGGAGCGAAAAACAAATAGTGCACTATGCACTCCCTAAACTTCAAGGCATAGCAAAACGTTGGTATGAAGGATTGCCATCGGTGCTCTTTTCTTGGAACGAATGGCAGGCAAAATTAATATCGGCGTTTCCCTCAGAAGAGAACTATGGTCAAATGTTAGCAGATATGCTGTCTAGACGTGCACGTTACGGAGACTCTCTTGAAGATTATTTTTACGATAAAATTACTCTCATTAACCGATGTAGTATTATTGGTAAACGAGCGGTGGAATGTGTTCTACATGGCATAGATGACCGCGCCGTTAGGTTAGGTGCCGAAGCGGCTCAGTTTGAAGACTTGGATAAATTGCTCACTTATTTAAGAAATTCAAGGAGTCTAAAACAAAATTCTGACCGAAAATCTAATATTAATAAAACTCAGCCTGTTACGAACTCCTCGGATAAATCTAAGAATCCAAGCTCCAAAGACAGAGTCCTTCGTTGTAATAATTGTAAACAGGAAGGGCATTTTGTAAGTCAATGTACTCAACCGATCAAAAAGTGTACTAAATGTATGAAAGTTGGTCATGAGGCGGAAAACTGTTACTCAAAAATAATGCCGGCTCAAAAATCAGTAAACAGAGTAAATATCAATAGTACGATTTCTGATAAATATTTTAAAACTGTGCGTGTTAATGGGATAGAAATGAATTCTTTTGTTGATCTTGGTAGTGAATGTACGATGCTTAAACAATCTGAATTATCCAAATTAGGAAATGTAGAGATAACAACAAACGATCTGCCTACACTCAGGGGTTTTGGTAATTCTGTTGTGCATACATTAGGTAAGATCAATACTCTTGTTGAGATTGACGGGGTCAAGGCTGAAGTAGAAATATTAATTGTTCCGGATAGTGTTATGTAGGTTTCCCTTATGATAGGTCAAACTTTTACTGAACAGCCTCATGTTTTGATCAAAAAGACAAGTGAACATTTTGAAATTTTACAAAATCGGATCGAAAATATCCTTCACAAAAAAACAAAAATCTTTAACAGTAAAATGATTGAATTTAGAGGTTTAACAATTTTGGAAGTCTATACAGAACCCAAATTCACAGGCGACCTTTACGTTGAGGGAGGCTTGCGTAACAAAAATAATTTTCCTTATATTGTTCTTTCTGGGATTTATCAATTTAACACTGATGGCCACGGACAGATTGTTGTAAATAGCCTAAATTCAGAGCCCCTTTGTTTCGAGGTCAATATTTTAATTGCAAGGGGTACAACTGCTAATCGAGAAAATGAAAAAAACATTTTACATGTAGCCAACTCTAAACTGGAAGATCAACAAATGAATTTAATCTGTTCATCGGACCTAAACGTAGCTGAAGAGTTAAGCCAAAACGTGGTTGAGGAATTGCTTTGCTTATTAAATAATTATCGACACTGCTTTGCGTTTAAGCTATCCGAATTGGGGCACTCTTCGGTTTGTGAAATGAGCATTGACCTGCACTGTAACACACCTGTAGTCTATAGGCCTTACAGACTAGCAATAAAAGAGAAAGAAATAGTCAGGGAAATGATAGATGAACTAGTTCAAAATAATATAGTACGGCCTTCAGTCTCCTCTTTTGCTAGTCCTATTGTACTCGTACGAAAAAAAACTGGTGGTTACCGCCTTTGCATCGATTATAGGGCTTTAAATAAAAATACAATACGCGAAAATTACCCAATGCCACTTATAGATGACCAGATAGATACGTTAGCTGGTAACATGTACTTCACAACTCTTGATTTGGCTTCTGGGTACTACCAGATCTCTATTAGAGAGCAGGACAAACACAAAGCAGCGTTTGTAACGCCGGAAGGCCACTTCGAATTTAACCGAATGCCTTTCGGTTTGGCAAATGCTCCAGCAACGTTCCAAAGAATGATGCATCAGGTTCTGGGCAACTTACGTCATAAAGAGGCACTAGCTTATTTGGATGACATAATAATACCCTCAAAATCAATACAGGAGGGTATGAGACAATTAGAATCTATATTAGTTTTGTTATCAGAAACTGGTCTAACTCTCAATTTATCAAAATGTGTTTTCTTTGGTCGTTCAGTTACTTACTTGGGATTTAATATTTCAAGTGAAGGTATTCAACCAGGATCCACTAAAATAGACGCAGTAGAAAAGTTTCCCGTACCAAAAGATCAACACAATGTAAGGCAGTTTTTAGGACTAGCGAGTTTTTTCCGAAGGTTCGTGAAAGGGTTCTCGATTATTGCAAAGCCATTGACACAGCTACTCAGAAAAAACGCTGTTTGGGTATGGGGGTCCGATCAGCAAAATGCATTTGATACCTTAAAAACAATGTTGGTCCAAAAACCAATATTAGCCCTGTATAATTCAAATTCCATGACAGAGTTACACACCGACGCGTGCAAAATAGGCATCGGTGGAATACTACTCCAAAAAAATGAACAAAATATTTTAAAACCCGTAGCTTATTTCAGTAGACAAACCAGTCCTGAAGAACAAAATTATTGCTCATATGACCTAGAAACTCTGGCAGTGGTAGCATCGTTACAAAAATTTCGGGTCTATTTAGTAGGGATACACTTTAAAATCGTGACCGATTGTAATTCATTAAGATCCACTTTCATGAAACGTGATATGATTCCCCGGGTAGCCAGATGGTGGACCCAAATGCAAGAATATGATTTTGAAATAGAATATAAAGCAGGAACTTCTATGGCTCATGTAGACGCGTTGAGTCGCAACCCATCTATCAATAATAATCACCCGGAAAAAACAGTCAACTCTATAACAGAAACAGACTGGCTCTCAACTGTTCAGAATTCAGATTCAGAAGTTCAACGGATTATCGGTATTTTAAGTAATTCTGAATTTAGCGACATTGTGGAAATTAAAGAGAAATATAAAATTAAAAATGGTAAGCTTTTTAGAATCACTCCTGATGGGGATAAGTGGGTTGTGCCTAAAGGCGTTCGATGGCAAATTGTAAAACAGAATCATGACGATATCGGTCACTTCGCTTTAGAAAAAACGTTGGAAAAGATAAAAGCTCATTATTGGTTCCCAGATATGCGTACTTTTGTTACAAAATATGTATCATCATGTCTAGAATGCGCGTACAGTAAAGCACCCGGTGGTAAAAGACCTGGCTTTTTGCACCCAATCCATAAAGTAGACGTGCCGTTTGACACTATACACATGGATCATACGGGTCCCTTTGTTCGTAGTAGTAGGGGTAATGTTTATATACTTGTATTGATTGATGCGTTTACAAAATACATCTATTTAAAACCGGTGAAAAATACAAAATCAAACACTACTATTCGAATTTTGCATGAGTTTATTAGTATATTTGGCGTTCCTAAAAGAATTATATCGGACAGAGGCACGTCATTTACAAGCGATCTCTTTAAAAAGTTTGTATTAGATAAAGGCATTAAACATGTATTGAATGCAGTTGCTACTCCACGGGCCAACGGTCAGGTGGAGAGGTATAATAAAATTATTGTTGACTCATTAACGGCTAAATGTGTCGGCACAGGTGAAAGCAAATGGGAAGACCACCTGCCTGATGTCCAGTGGGGTATCAATAACACCTTCAACAAGGGTATTAATAAGACACCTGCAGAGGCTCTTTTTGGGATAAGGCCACAGGGCCCTAGTGACAGTAGATTAATTTCTGCAATTGATAATGATGTCACTTCAGCAAATAAAAGTCTCGGTGAAATTCGTCATGAGATTTCTTCTCATATTAAATCCACACAAGAGTCTCAAAAAGCAACTTTCGATAAAACTCGTTGCAAGTCTTACAAATATAATATTGGGGATTTAGTAAGAGTTGAACGGCAAATTCCCTCTACGGGTGGTAGCAAAAAACTAATCCCGAAGTATCAGGGCCCTTACAAAATTACCAATATTTTCGATCATGACCGTTACCAAGTAGAGGACACACCTCTTACAAGGAAAGGCAATAAAAAATACTCTGGTATTATTGCTGTGGATAAATTAAAGCCATGGATTTGTTTCAATAGGCCGCATGATGACTTCTTATCTTCTTAATTAAAAAGTCGAATTACGAAAATATGAATTGATTATTTTTGTGATCATTAGACCAATGGGGTCAATAAATGAAGACCAATGGGGTCAATAAATGAAGACCAATGGGGTCAATAAATGAAGACCAATGGGGTCAATAAATGAAGACCAATGGGGTCAATACATCAAGACCAATGGGGTCAATACATCAAGACCAATGGGGTCAATGCATCAAGACCAATGGGGTCAATGCATCAAGACCAATGGGGTCAATACACCAAGACCAATGGGGTCTAATATAATAATTTGAACTAATAGACTGTACTAATTTAAACCCAAATATTTATTGAAAAAGATGTATCATCTATTTTTTTTTTGTTTAGTTCACATGCATAATAATATTGCTGATGTACTTAAACTGTTTTACTTATCTTATTATTTCTTGTTCGCTTGATTTGTAGCCAAGTACAGGGACGTACTTATCGTTTGCTTGGATGGCCGACTGTAAGCACGTGCTATTAAATGCCTCATAATATTCCATTTTATATCACGTTAATTTTTATTAAATTATTAAAGATTATTAACTACCCGCAATAGTAATTTGGCTGCAAAACAATATTAAAATAATGTTAACTATCAAGCTCGCAATCATGGTGCCACCCCCACTTTTCTGTATAAAAACAGCGTGCCGCCATTATTGCGAGCCCTCTCCCAGAAGGTCCCAGTCTCCGCCGTCCACCGCCTACACAAGGCGAGAGGCGGCATCATGTACGACATGGTCCTTGTCGTATGTGACCCTGTGGAGACTGGCCCACACGCCATCTTCGCCGTCAAGACGGTATGCTCCCTGTCGGGCCTAAGTATCGAGAAACCGCACAAGACCCACACGGTGGGTCAGTGCCACCGCTGCCAGCTGTACGGCCACAGCCAGGCACATTGTTTCGCACCGCATAGGTGCGTTAAGTGCCTGGGCAGCCACAGCACGGCTGACTGCCCCCGCCCTAAAGACAGGGCACTTTGCACCGAGCCACCTAGCTGTGTGCTCTGTGGCCAAGTAGGTCACCCTGCGAACTACCGCGGGTGTCCGAGAGCGCCAAAATCGACCTCCCCCAAGTTGGCAAAGCGCGCCGCCGCTCGCCAACAGAGGGAATCACCTTCCTCGGTGAAGGTGCCCTCTGCCAAGCTGCCGGAGCGCCTCAGTCCCCAGAGGTCGTCTCCGTGGACTAAACTTAATCATGAGAAGGCCTTCCCGGCCCTCAGTGCACCAACGGCAAAGCCCATCCCGGGACTAATGGACGTCCCCATCGCCAGGCCTCCCGGCCTAGCAGCAAAGGCGACCCCCCCAAAGGCCGCCCAAGCAGCAACCCCCCCCCTCCCCCCCGTGACCTCAGCCCCTGCGGGCTCAGATGAGCCCGCCATAAGCGTCATTTTTAGCGCTTACAGTGCTTTTGTCACGCCCAGAGCCGAACAAATGGCAGCCGAATTAAGAGCTGCCAAAAATGACGGCATGAAAGTATTGGAAATTTTCAACGCCTATCCTGAGATAGGTGCCGCCCTTAGGAACCTAAACTTCAACCCATAATGGTTATTACACCCGGGAAAAACACGCTCAAACCGCGTGTCCTTAGGTTAGGGTTTTTCAATGCCAACGGCATTAGAGGTCAGCGTGACGAAGTTCATTCCTTCCTCCGCGACCACCAAATAGATATACTCCTTGTCCAAGAGACCTTCCTAAAGCCCCACCATCGCGACCCTAAAATTGCCAACTACCAGCTAGTTCGCAACGATCGGTCGCGTTGTCATAAGGGCGGAACCCTAATTTATTATAAAAGGGCTCTACATTGTACCCCTATAATAGTCCCTCCACTTGATTCCCTACTCGAGGTCTCAGCCTGTCGACTCGGCATGTCCGGGCACCGGCCAATAACGATATTCTCAGCATACATTCCACCGGTCAATGGCTCAGAGGACTTCACCCCTCTCACCAAAGACCTCACTACCCTCTTCGGCTTAAGTGACTCCGTCATCAGGCGGGCGATCTTAATGCCAAACATCCCGCCTGGAATAGCGCCTCAACCTCACCCAGAGGGAGAGTGTTGTTTAACCTAGGCTCCACCCTCAACTTTGATCCCATAGCTCCAATGGAGAACACTCACTATCCGCACGACCCTTCCTGTCGCGCAGATGTACTTGATATAGCGCTACTCAAGAATGTCGACCTTAAGTTGCATTCAATCGAGACGCTACATGAGCTTAACTCAGACCACAGGCCGGTGCTCATGCACTTAACACCCCGAACGGGTCCTTCTGACCCCGACCAGCCCCCTATGACCCAGTTGAAAACTGACTGGAAGAAAGTAAGCGAAAAGCTGAAATCGACCACGTCACCTCAACTGGACTCCATCCCCGACCAGTTCGACTCAGTCGCTGACACGACGGCTGCGATCGACTCGTTTACAGAACACGTTCAATCCGTACTGAAGGATTGTTCACGGGAAGTCCCAGTGAAGAGCGATCATCGCTGGAAACTACCCGTTGACGTACGTGAACTGTTAACCGAGAAGAACGCGGCTATCCGTGCTTACAGCAGATTTCCATGCGACTCTAACAAAGCTCACATGCGCAACTTACAGCGTGCTGTAAAGAAACGTATTGCAGAGTTTCGTGAGAGTAGCTGGAATGACATGCTAGCCGAACTCGAACCTACCCACCAGGCCTTCTGGCAATTGCAAAGAAAGCTGCGAGCCACTGAAGAGGCAGCAATGCCTCCTCTCATCAGACCCGATAAGAGCGTCGCTTTTGACGATTCTGAGAAAGCTGAGTGCCTAGCCGACAGCCTGGAAGCTCAGTGCTCCCCCAGTTCCCAACCTGTGGACGATAGTCACCTTCGCAAGGTAGACTCAGAAATCGGACGTAGAACCTCACTCCCCCCTGTAGAAGACCCCGATGATCCTCTGCCACCAGTCACTCCTGACGAAGTGCATGACATCATTAAAGGACTTCGACCCAGAAAAGCCCCTGGGTCTGACGGTATCAATAATAGGGTTTTCAAACTCCTCCCCGCTCAGCTCATCGTTTTATTAACCGCCATCTTCAATGGCGCTTTGAGCAACAACATCTTCCCCCAAGCGTGGAAAGAGGCCACGGTAATAGGTATCCCTAAGCCAGGCAAACCCAAGTCTGAGTCCACCAGTTACCGCCCCATCAGCCTCCTCATTGCTCTTGGCAAGATCTATGAGAAACTTATTTATAAGCGACTCAGGGATCACGTCGAAGCTAAAGGCCTCATCCCAAACGAGCAGTTCGGCTTTAGGACCGGACACTCGTGTGTACATCAGGTGCACCGCATAGTGGAACACATTAGCGCTGGATTCCAACGCGGCACTATGACGGGCGCAGTATTTTTCGATATTGCGAAAGCTTTTGACAAAGTCTGGCACAATGGCTTATTATATAAGCTTTACCATATGGGTGTGCCCGACCGTCTCGTGCTCATCATACGAGACTTCTTGTCAAACCGCACCTTCCGCTATCGTGTAGGGGATGCGCTCTCAGCCCCCCGCCCCATACGAGCCGGCGTCCCCCAGGGCGCAGTGGTCTCCCCCTTATTATTCTCACTGTTTAACAGTGACATGCCTAAGAGTAACAAGACTCAGCTAGCTCTGTTCGCGGACGACACTGCCCTGTACACCTCGGGCACTAGTCCAACCGCAATAGCTAACAAGCTTCAATCCGCAGCCAATGACCTCGGTCACTGGTTCCGCAAATGGAGGATTGAGGTTAACCCTGACAAGAGTCAAGCGGTTCTTTTCGTAAGTCCGCGAAGGGGCATCCTCCCCCCTCTCCCCACTCCGATCACCATGTACGGCAAGCCTATCCCTTGGGAGAAGCGAGCCAACTACCTAGGAGTGACTCTTGACAGTCGCCTCAATTTCCGCGCTCATATCAAAATAGTGCGAGACCGAGCTGCCTTTGCCGTAAGCAGACTCCACTACATGTTCACAGCCAAATGCAGATTGTCACTTAGGTGCAAACTGAGGCTGTACATTACTGTGATCCGTCCAATCATGACGTACGCATGCGTCGTGTTCTCCCAAGCCCACCCCCGCCATCTCTATAAGTTGCAGGTTATTCAAAACCGGCTCCTTAGAAAGATCACGGGAGCGCCGTTCTATGTCCGAAATGACAACCTCCACGTAGACCTAAAAATCCCTACAATAGTTCAGTTTATGAAGCGCCTTTCAAAAAGGTACTTTGATTCCGCCGTCAGGCACCCAAACCCGCTCATAGTAGCGGCAGCAAATTATGTCCCCTCCCGAATCAGTAAGATTCGCCGCCCAAGGCACCCACTCACCGCTCCTGATGATCCCATCACTATCCTACAAGAGAGTAATAGGGACACCAGTACCTTAAAAATACACAGACAAAAATCGACACCGTCCTTCCGTCCTCGCCGCCGAGGACGTCCGCCGCGACGCCAAAGTCAATGCCCCCCCCGACCCTTGCAAAGCCAGCCCGCGAGCTGAGCCTTAGCTATAAAACTAGCCCTATAAATAATCAACTAAGATCCAGCCTGTCCCTTGCTGCCCTCCCAGCGACGCCCTAAGCCGAGGTCCGTACCCCAAAGGGGGTGCCCTTAGCGTGTGGTCGCTTAGTTTATTAACTAAGTTTGTTGCCCTGGCTGGAGGCCTTAAATTCTTAAGGCATCCACAGAAAAGTCCGGTTGAGCAGTACACAACCTATTAGAGGTTGACCTGCGAGATGCCATACACAAAAAAAAAAAAAAAAAAAAAAAAAAAATATTGCGAGCTCAGTTGATGTGCGACAATCGTGGAGTTAACATCGTGTATTAAATTATTGAGTAAGTCTCTTTTTGTAATATTTATGTTTGAAATATGATATTTCGTTGTATTTTGTCTTGTAAAATATAATTGCAAAAGATGTTTAGTTGAGTACTTATCTATATCTATATCTATCTATCTATACTTATAATAAATCTGTAGAGAGATCAATTCTGTACATGAAATATATTTCCAAAATAACTATCAGGGGGTGATTAGGGATCGATACTGATGCCAAAAATGCAATTAAAAAAATTATTGTCTGTCTGTCTGTCTGTCTGTCTGTCTGTCTGTCTGTCTGTATAACCGTTATAGAAACAAAAACTACTCGACGGATTTTGACGAAACTTGGTACAATTATTTTTCATACTCCTGGGCAGGTTATAGAATACTTTTCATCACGCTACAATCAATAGGAGCAGAGCAGTGAAGGGAAATGTTAGGAAAACGGGAGAAGTTACTCCATGCACGCTAATCTTCGGAACTACTGGACGGATTTGATTGTTTTTTTTTATGTATAGCTATTTAGTCTGGGCAACATAAATAGGCAAACATTTATCTTGGAAACTTGAACACCCGATGCAGAACTGCAATAGATCAGCTAAACTATAAGAGATACATAAATAGCGCAACAGCAAAAAATGTTCCACGTGATGAGCACTTTCTGCTGAGAAAATATATTTGAAGATATGGAACACCTGATGTGGAACTCCAAGAGCCCAGCTAAACTATTACATATACAATAATGACGTCTTAGCAAGAGATGTTCAGCCTGATGAGCACTCCCTGTTGTCGTATAAAAACTGAAGATCTGGAACACCTGATGTGGAACTCCAAGAGCCCGGCTACACTATTACATATACAGTAATAACGTCTTAGCAAGAGCTGTTCAGCCTGATGAGCACTCTCTGTTGTCGTATAAAAACTGAAGATCTGGAACACCTGATGTAGAACTCCAAGAGCCCAGCTACACTATAACATATATAGGAATGACGTCTTAGCAAGAGTTGTTCAGCCTAATGAGCATTCTCTGTTGACGTATGAAAATTGAGATCTGGAACAACTGATGTGGAATTCCAAGAGCCCAGCTACACTATAACATAAATATGAATAATAAAAATCTTAGCAAGAGTTGTTTAGTCTGATGGGCATTTCCTGATGACTTACAAAAATTAAGGATCTGGAACGTCTGGAATCGGCATGCGCATCCTGTTGTTTTCACGTCCCCAGGCTCTAAGAATTTGACATCAGACGTTTCAGATCTTCGATTTTGACGACCCCATTGTCGCTGGCATAAGCAACAGGATCCGCGTACGAAGTCGCTGGCAGAAGCTAGTTTTAAATAATTATAATGATTAAACTGAGTCTGTAATCTTAAAGATGATATTTAATTGGATAAATTAGTTCTGTTAACTATAGAAATTGTTTTTCTAATGTTATTTTAGCTATACTATGATTTTGTTAAGAAATAAACCTCTAATACAAATATCTATTCTTTTATTCTACACATGACAGTAATCAAAATTCACCACACTCACTCACACTCACAGTCGGGTCCCATTCTAATTATACCAATCAAATCTTCCCAATTGGCCCCGACTATGAGTGTGAATGAGTGTATTCTAAACTACTGGGCTTGTTTCTTTCTTTTTAGTTTTTATTTAAGTTAAATTTTTACGCAGTCGGGTTTTTTGTTTACTTACTTTAAAATAATTTTTTGCAACTGACAAGGTTGCAATAACAATAAATAATTATATCCTGAGCTCTATAGTGCTGTATACTAAGTAGATATTTCTACTTCTTTGGTCTATCTAGTGTTTGCCTCCATCTGGGTCAAAAGAAAATAAAAAAATATACAGTAGTAATTGCTTTATTGTTTTACTTAACAAATTCCATAGAAAAAATGAAAATTTTTATTTAATCTCCTTTAACGCATATCTCGCCAACTTTTACACCACCTGGACAAAATTCTCCAGCGAATGCACCGCCCGCGCTACCGATAATAAATGGGTCTGGTACTAGTTGGTTTTCATTATACCCATCTGTATCATCTAAAGTTTGAATCTCTTCACCATATTCATTCACTTCTATCACTTTTACACTTTGTACCCACACTTGTACTCCACTGGGGTATCTAAAATATTGAGTGTGACAGTTCACCAGATGTAACATTACAACACACACTAGTACCGCACGCAAGTATTTCATGTTAAGCGCTTCTTACTTTAATGTGCGTAATTTGATTATAACCACAGACTAGATAGGTTCAGACAGGGCACTCTCTTATAGCAAATTTGACATGCCCGAAGGTTCACATATCATGAATGACAGCTTTTTTTTTTTTAATCTGTCTCTCCGTCCGACGCGTAATTATAGGCAAAGACATATACGATTCAGCCTAGAAAGTATTTCTTGCTATGAATTTAAAATCTTAGTTAATGTTAGCATAATTATTTCTTCATATAATTGCAATCACATTGCAATTATATGAAGAAATATGCTGTAATAAGTCATAAAAGGATATAAGGAATAATAAAAATCTTATTAGTTTCATTTATTTTTATTTTATAATTATTAAAAACTTTTAACTGTTTATTCTCTAGTGGGAACACGTCTGTACCTTTTAATATTTTATTAATAACATTTCAACAATTAAACACGCGCTCAGAAACAGCATCCAATGAATTCCAACAAGTACTTATATTTAATATGATTTTTAATACCTCTAATATTAGAAATCCGTTTAGGTCGATGTTCTAAATTTTTGTTTGCTTCTTTTTTGATGACTCCGAAACATTTCCCGGATCAATGTGGCTAAAACTTGTTTTTCATAAGTATGATGCGGCATCTTCTCTTCGTTTTTTTCTTGGAAGCGTTTGAAAACTGACGTCCTTTCGTCTTCCAACACACCACTGCACTTGTTGTACATGTTGCACATGTTTACAGCTTCAGTTATGGAGGATTATTTACGAAATTAGATAAATTAAACACTAATTCACAAAACTTTGTGAAATTGTTTGACAGATTTACAAACAGTGATACCAACTCTCAGAAATTTTTATCCCTAAAACTTAGGTCAAAACTCCTAAAATCAACCCTATTACTTGGAAAACCTTCTAATAAAGACGATAATATGAAATAAAATAGATAATTAAAAAAATAAGTAATATTCTTTGATAAAACTGGATGTCCTTGGTCAATAATTTCTAATTGCTTATTTTAGATTGTAAGCTGGTAACACTCTTAACAAAGATGGCTGACAGAAAACGGAAGGCAGGGGTACGCGGGGGGTTAGGGAAGTGTCAGATGAAATACGTGAACCATAGACTATAAGGTTGAGATATTTTACTTGAAGATTACCTGACCTGATTATAACTACGGCCTTTATATATTTTTATCAATAGAACGCATACATAGACAAAAGCACTCACATAAAGTTTGCTCATATTGAGTAGTTTTTTGCCCTCTTACTTACAATTGTGTAGTACTTTTTTTTTTTTTTTTTAGCGTGGTAAAATCATCAAATGAGTCCTCCAACCCCGGGCAGGGCGGGAGGGACTGTCAGACTTTTACTGACTAAAATCCACGGTGTCCTTCAATAGCCCTTTCTGTTCCGGGGTCACGGTGTAAGGAAATAATCCCGCGACCCCGGCAGGCTTTGGCCCTCTGAGAGGGGGGCCCCGTCATTATGCTGACGCTCTTTGAGGCGCGCGTGGGACACAACGCGCCGTCGACCCGGGCATGGTCCTTGGTCGGGCAGCGAGTTGCCCTTTACTCGCTGCCCGCATGCCCGCGCCTACGGTGGCCGGAGATCATCTGCTGACGTCCGACGCCACGGGCGCCTACCACTGCGGTTGGGGCGGAGGGAGGACGCTGTCCTCACTCGCTCGCGGCCCGCCTCCTCCTTCACGAGCATTACTGCCTCGCAGAAGGAGGAGACCGCTTCCCACTCCGTCTCGCCCCGCAGCATGGCCGCAACCAATGCCGGGCGCGAGAGGTCTCCGCCTATCGCCACCGTGAGGACACGTCGGTGCTCTGCCCAAGCGGGGCAGTCTTGCACCGTATGCTCTACTGTGTCCTCCGAGCGATCTTCGCAGTGGTGGCACCCGGGCGTTTCCTCCTTCCCCATCAGGCACAGGAACCTCCCGAAACTTCCGTGTCCGGTGAGGACCTGCGTCATCCGATAGGTCAGGACACCGTGACGTCTCTCCAGCCACTCCTCAAAGAGGGGTCTTACCGCCGCAATTGCGGCGCGCCCGGAATTGTGTAGTACTAGTAACAGATTCCAGAGGCGCTAGGAATAAGGCGGAATTTTTTGCGGCTTTATAATTGAAATATTTGCTGAATTTGTCGCACAGTCGTGGCTAAATAATAACAGCACAGGCCGATCTTCCAGCCGCGCTTGCTGAGGTTGGTTTGTGGATGGTTTGTGACCATCTGTTATAGCGAGTCTCCTCACTTTTGCTTCACGTGTACTTTCTCACTTCGTAGTGTTTTACGCCGGCTCCACACGTTGGCCGTGTTTGCCGAACAGAAGGAGACGGCGCTATACCAGAAAGCAAGACGCAAATAATTATATCTCGTTTCTTAGTATAGCGCCGTCTCCCTCTGTTCGGCCAACACGGCCAACGTGTTTAGCCGGCGTAGAATGTACGTCCATAGAATTTGGGAGTTCATAATTATATTATACTTCATTGCTTACATCGGCCTCTAGTCTGCTGTTACAATAGTGTTTATTGATGTGATAGAATGGTCTATCATTGATTTATTTTGACAACTTTGGTAATGTACTTATATAATGACGTCATTGTGACTTTCCAATGGTCAACCACTGACACTCCATTGAAAGAAATTGCATAGAATAGTTATCTCGTACAAATGTTTTATTGCTATTTACGAACTTCTTACTTCTTCAGATTGTAGAAGTAATACCTACTAATTTAGTTTTTCACCTAAAGTAGTATTATTTCTATGTTGTGTTTTTGATATTTAGAATTTTCTATGTTTTGTGTAGATCATTAATTTTGATAAAGGCCCTGGCAGACAGCCGCTATTTGACTTTGCAGACCTAGTATCTACCCAGTTTCCGTTCGTCGATGACAAAAATGTTACAAATGAAATAAATATCTATTAATAAGCCATACAATGAAAGATCAGAAAAACATAGAAATGTTGTAAGGGTAGATCAAATCAGAAAAAGAAAAAATATAAAACATTATAATATCGAATTAATTTAATGTGTTATTTATTGTTTATCTTCAATATCTTCCGTAATACACATTCCGGTGGGAAACCTGACCGTATCCGGACAATAGTCTCCCGTCCCTGCACTACTTCCAAATTCAGGTGGGTTGGCAAAACGTTCAAAATCCTCTTCAGTATATTCGTACCCTTCTACCTGCTCCACTTGTACTTTCTCGCGTCTTCGTTGATTTACAAAATTCGCGTCAATCGTCTTTGGCAGTCGATATCCTTCAGCGTGCTGCTCCAGTTCAACGACCTGCACTTGGTCTACCGTCACTCTAAATCCCCCGGGGTACACCACATAGTACGAAGAAGAAAGCGTTAGATCGACAACCAAAATACAAACTAATACTACAGCCAAGTACTTCATGTTGACTGCTTCCTGTGTCACTGTGAGGTATGTGAGGATAAACGTGGTAAGTTGTGCTTTTATATTGCCAGAACGCACATGAATACAAGGTTACTCAAAATGTCAAAAAAAACTAGATTTTTTATGTAACTTCTGCTTTGTGTTTCTGAATATTTCAATTTTTTATTCTGCCTTCTTTAGGAAATTAATTGTGATTATTTTTCTCTGCATACTGCCGCTGTCTCACTCGCAAAAACTAATAAAAAGCTATAAATATGAATATTTCATTTAATCTTCTACTGCCCTATATCTTCCGTAATACAATTTCCAGTTCGAAATCTGACTGAATTAGGGCAGTAGCTTCCCTCGAAATCAACGCGGGAGTTTTGTTTATGATTTTCCCAGTTCATCAGTCACTTCTATGACATGTACCTTTTGTATCCACACCTGTACCCGAGTGGCACGGTTCCTCGCCAGTGTTACACCTACACCTGGCAGGTATCCGTAATGCCTGTTTGGTGGTAACAGTGGTTGAATCTCTTCGCCGTATTGATTTACTTCTACTAGGTTCAATTTTTGTATTGAATCTTGTAGACTGTTGGGGTACCTCGCATACTGGTACCTGCATTACTAGAACACTAACAAATACCCCAGCCAAGTTTATGTTGATAACTTATTGTGCCACTGTGAGATGTGTGATGTTGAATGCTGCATTTTTGGCTTTTATAACGATAGAATGCGTTTATGTACAAAGTTTTATAATAAATAATATCACAAGATGTGGCTAGGCAGATGATGAGATGATGTTGGCCGTTTATGAGGAGTTTGCAAAATTAGGAATGGAATAGCGTGTTGTAAAATAACATTTTTGAAGAAGAGGGAAAACTATAAGTCACACTGAAAAACCCGGTGTAAGATATAGATAGAAAAGAGTACATGATTTACATTTACTATTTTTATTCTAAAGAGAAGAATAATATATCTGACGTTTCTTTTACAGATTGTTTCTTTTTTAATCTTTCTTCTGTATAGTGATACTGAGGCCTAAGCCGCAGCTTCGATGACTATTTTTAGACGTCGGTTGTTATATTTCTGTTTTTTTTTTGAAGGCTTTTTTTTGATTTACTTCGTTTTATGGGTATGTACAGTACATGCGTGATTGCGTGAACAATGTACTCGTATAGATACGCGATAGCAGAAAAGAAGAAGAAAGAAGAAAATATTTTCCATATCGGTCCAGGGGTAACCGAGAAATCAGGGAAAATACACAAAAAAAAAACCGAACAACAGAGATCCTTCTATTTTTTTTTTCGAGCCGGATATAAAAAAATAAACATCACCACTTTCCGTGTACAGGAGGTACAAGATTGTATGAGATCACTTCATCGACGCAACTAATCTGTGACCAATTACAACTTTCTACGTTTAGTACTATTACTCGTATATATTCTGTGCTTTCTAGTAGTTATAAGCCTCTCTGAGCTAAGCTTACTAACAGACAGACATACGGACGGACGGACACGGCGAAATTGTAAGCAAGTATGGAATTATTGACTACGAAACTCTTAAAAAACATATTTTAAAGAACCTGATTTATTATTTTGATGCCAATAAGTTGTTGCATAGGTATAGACTTTTTATAATGTTCTAGTCATAATAATCTTGTGACTTTTCCTCATCGTATTCACATCTTGAAGAAGTCGCACCTTGTCTGGGAAGGATGGCTGGCATCCGTCGTCATTTCTATATTAAATATCAAGGTTAGCATTGTTTACGTTATCGTCTGGGATTGCCATGGTCAAATCTACAATGTTTGTTGATGAAAAGAAATCATGATCTTTTTCTTTGTCCCACTAGGAATTTCTCCTGTGTTGTGGGTGCGTTTACAAACATAGAAACTCACATACACAAACATTCATAAATCCGTATCGGTTTATGATATTAGACAGTTAATTTGTTACCATACAGTTCAATATGACCTTCACCACACATGGCCTAACACACGCCATTGGACTTTTTTTTATCGTGGTAAAATCATGAAATGAATCCCAAATAAACGCAAAAAAATACGGGTCTATTATTTTTCGTATTGGCTATTATAAAATTTTGTCTTATTACCGTCAATTTTGGTTTACTTAACAAAGAAATAAACGGGTTGAAGATTTTTTGAGAATTAGCTGGCGGACTAAACTCTTGCCTCTCACAGGTCACTTCGGCTCCACAAACACGTCAGGAGGTCTGTTCGGCGGTTCCACAGCGTCCACCTCCACCGCAGCTAGGCTTCGGTGCCAGCACCGTAAGGCAGGACGGGAAGGAGTGTCAGACTCGCACTGACTAAAATCCACGGTGTCCTTTAATAGCCATTTACGTTCCGGGGTCGAATAAAACAAGAAATATGTTTTAACCTTTTAATTACCAGTATCACATTCTGGGCCTATTTTATGAAATTCCACAGAACAATCACAGTTTTGGTATGTATTTCTATGACTGAGAAGAATTTTCTAGCTCTTTCGGCATTTGTTCATCTAAGATCCAAACTTGCTGTTTTCCCTTTCTTTCACTCGCCGTATTATTTTGTTCCTTAAATCTTATATCTACACCAGGGAAGTTTGCTCTGTACGCGATCAGTTTATCTAGACGCCGATTTTCTTCTTTTGTCAAAGTTTCTCGTAGTACGTTGTTTTCTGAGTCTGTGTAAGTTTTGTTTTGAGGTTTGATCTTCTCGGGAGCCATAGCTATACCTGTGTGAAATCTTACATCTATTTTTGGTTCTTCTTGTTGACCATCTCCAATCTCTTCACCATATTCATTCACTTCTATCACTTTAACACTTTGTACCCACACTTGTACTCCACTGGGGTATCTAAAATATTGAGTGTGACAGTTCACCAGATCTAACATCACAACACACACTAGTACCGCACGTAAGTAAATCATGTTAACTGTTTTTCCTTAAAGTCTGCGACCAAATGATTTAGTTTTAAACCGGCTAGCGTTTTATATATCTCAGATAAATAAAAATATCTATAGTACTCACAAAAAAATAATTTAAACTGGATTCAAAGTAGAGTTTTGGATTTTAATTAACTCAAATATGTGGTTTCGACAAGGAACCGGAAATCGGGTTGTCTTCGCCAACAGATGATCAGTTGAGCTGAAGGTCACAGACGTAGCATGATGCAAGTGTTGTTTTTATACATGCATGTCATTATTTTATATATCAATTTATACGAAACAATAGTTCTAAAGGTTACAGAATAATATTTGAAACATTGTTGATTTTTTTAAGTCTGTAAGCATTTTAAGTCATAGACCAGGTAGGGTTCCGATGGGCAGCTTAAGGGTAGTTCTTCGAAATTTGATTCTTTGATCAAATTTTATTATTTCATAATATGGTCAAATTTTAATTTCACTTTCAGCTCGGTAACACATGTTCATATGATAATAGATATTCCAAATAACATTTATTTGTTTGAGGGACTCCTTTTTACAAAGTAGTTTTTAAGATATCGACGTTTAAAAATTTTGTGCCCAGATGAATCAGAATTTTTTACAGATGAATCAGGAACAGAAATTAAAATGGAAAACTTTAAATAAAAATGGGCTTTGCACTAAGAAAATAATCATAATATTATAACAACAATAATATTTTTTTATAAACAATTAATTATCAAGGAAAAAATCTGGTCAATTAAACAATACAATTCTTGTTTTTCAAAATAAATATACAGAAATAAATACTTACAGAAAAGCGAGAATTTTGCTATAAATGCTACGTTATAATATTCTCTCTGCTTACTTTTGTTTTTTCTCTCTTTCTTTTCAAATAGGTATAATTCTTTATTTTTTTATTTCCACGCAGCATACTTGTCTGGATCTTTTCTTATTTTCCATACTAGAAGGATGAAAAATTCGTACGATCTGTGAATCTCTTTTCACACAGATATATTTTTTTCCATGTTTTCTACTATTGGTAGTGGCATTGTTGTGAACAGCAATATAAAATAAAATAGACAGAGTTTGACTTATAATAAATACCGAAGAATAATGTCTAAATTGTCTCACACACACTCTACTGACATGGAAAAGTAAAATAACGTAACAAAAGTGGAAAAGGGGAAAACTAATTTATTTTCAGATTCATATGGGTTTTTGAACATATGAATCAGGCACAGATAAATCATGATTTTGCCTAAAATCATGCTTAACTCATCATTCATACAGACTTCAGTATTATCATTTTTCTACACGAATCTGTAACCCAAAAGCATTACACGAAACTCAGATTAAAGTCTTAAAACAGCATACTAAAATTAATAAATTAGGCATTGTAATCAGCAAGGTACCTAAACCAAGCACAGATGAATCAGACATTTACCTTTGTTTCACCAGGTTCTAAGCCAACCAGCCTCACATCCGCCTTCTAGCACGTCCGTTGTACGACAGGTTTCCCCCCACGTGGGATCCCAGACTCTCATCATTATTCCTCGACCAAGTACAGTCAAGCAAAGCTTACTCCTCATGGATCAGTATTATACGCCGGACACTTCTTATTTATTTAATTAAAAACACACTAACGTAGTTATATCTAATACATATTTTTTTGTAAGAGGTCAATTAATTACCTTTCGATTTAACTTTAATTTATATTGATGAATCAAAGGGAAAATGCGACATCGACCATTTTGTTCCGGAAAATGGGAAACGGACGCCCTATATGAATCAGGAGAACAGACTTCAATTTTTTTATTTTGTATCTAGATATCTACTATTAAAAAATATAATTTGTCCCAGGTAGAGCTAAAGCTAAACTGTACAGAAAAAAATATTACACGCCGTTCTGTTAGTTGATTACAGAAATATACCCACAGACATCGAAAATTTTGTCTCTGAAGAACTACCCTTAATTTTCTTTTATTTAAGAAATGGCCATTCTGACACGAATACGAATTAAGCTGAATAAGTGTTTTGAAATACTGATAGTCAGCGCCATATACACATGGAGCTATTTCCAGATCCGACCACCACAATCAAGTACCCACAAAGAAAATGTATTCCTTAACCGGATTCGCCAAACACGAATATGTGAATAAATAAAAAAAACACAGAATGTAAGTATGTATTAAAAATAACAAAAAATAATCACTTTTTATCATCTAAGGGGCACCAGTGATCCTTCCACATATTATAATTTATACCCGGAATCTTTTCACAGGGCACAGGGTAGTTCCTGAAAAGGTTCAAAAAAAAAATTCAATTGTTGAAAATGTTTAAAAATCCCATATGATACGATTTGCCTACTTATATGAAAGCTTTCACAAAGATAAGAAAATGGTCGGTCAATCTCAAGGGCTGAAGCAATTTCTAAGATATGCCAAAGCGCATTGAACCAGCGCGCAGCGTGGGAGATATGGCCCAGTATATCTGCCACAGAGAGAAGATATGTATCCCAACAAATGGAACATCATGGGCTAATAATGTAAATAGCTAGTTTGCAATTTTGATCACCCTTGTATGTGTTTAATCACACAAGTGAACATAATTCTACAAACTTTTGAGCTTATTCCTATCTAGCTATTGCCAGCGGCTTGGCACGCTACAAGTCGAAAATTATTTCACGGGATGATAAAATCGGGATAAAAACTATCATCTGTGTTATAAACTATCTGTCTATCAAATTTTATGCAAATCCGTTCAGTAGTTTTGCGTGAAAGAGTAACAGACTTCGCATTTAAAAATTAGTAAGATAAGATCTCATGATGCTCAAGCTTTTCTAACCGCTTGATAGATTGATCGACCTGAACATGTACTCCTAAATAAATGGGGTAGGTGAAGGCAATATGTTTAAAAGATCAGTATCTGTGGGTTTCGGTATCTAACGCACGTACGCTTTAGTAAATATTTTACGTCCGATCGACTGTTTATTAGCTGCCTGCGAAATGTTTCGATGGTTTTTTTGCTTATTTATTTTATTTTCCTCCATGCTCGATCCCTGTGCATTACATTTGATAGTTTTGGATCCCCTATATAGTGACTCAGGGTTTTTTTTTTGCGGCTGAGGGCTGAAGTAACTTTCGTTGTAAGATATTTTTATGACACTGAGAGATGCAAAAGTTGGATAGGCTATATATGGCGTAAAAAGATATATTATTTTAGTTAACAAAAACGTATGTCTGTAAAATTAAAGAATTGTATTTTTTATATTTTATCTGTGATGAAAGGGTTCGTGATTGATTGCAACTCAGAGGCCTTACCACGAGCTCTTAACCCGATCCAGTTTAGGCTGTGGGAAAGAGATGGCGCTAGACGACGTGTCTAGCTCTCTCTTTCCCACAGCCTAAACTGGATCGCGTTAAGAGCTCGTGGTAAGGCTCCAGCTTTGTTTACTCACACGCAGGTAAACAAAGCTGTCTCGACGGATTTTATTGTTCGAGTTCTTTGTTTTTGGGTGCTGTAATCGATATTTGTGCTATTTCTGAAACAGTTTTTAGATAAATCTAATATCTAGTGACATAAAATAATATACGATGCGTTTTCTCGAGCTAATTAAAACGTAGTTTTTCATGTTATGGGATTTTTTTGCATTAAAAACTGACATCCTTATAAATTGTGGAACTACCCTTTTAAATACCATCTTATCACATTTTGAAGAAAAAATATAAAATGCGCTTCAGCTGCAGTATTTGTTTACATGCGAGTGACGTCACACATGACATATGACCAACGCCATTACAGATTCAGCGTTTTTGGCGGTGTTTTGGAAATTCAAACTTTTGCATTGAGTTTTCATCTACTGTGCTTATGACTCGTATGTGTAACAAATAATCATTTTAAATGGTTTCCCAAAATTAGCCAAATAGCCTATTCGTGTCATATCTATCAATCCACTTTGGGTCCACGCGGGGGATTACACCCCAAAGAAGAAGGCTCTGTGTCCCACTAGTGGGAATATTTTAGGTTAATTATGTCAAGAAACTATCTGGAAAAAATCGCATCCTTACCAATGTCCTCTCCTGAAGAAGGCGGCCGGTTGTATCACTTTGATGTTATCACCGCTGTCACACAATATACGCGCCATGCTTGTCTTCCGCACTTCGTTCAGTTGAGCTGTAATAATCATTAAACCATTTTTTTACAATTATTCACCATCATAAGCAACACCTTAGCAGTGGTCTAAAAGCACGCTTTTGGATTTTCAACGTTATGATGGATATCGAGTGTTTTTTTATAATAACAATATTCCACAACTATCACACAACGACAAACTATACAACTGATAAACATACTTATATATTTCTAAATACATACGTTATATAGATAAATTACACCCAGACACAGAACAAATGATCGTGCTCATCACACAAACATTTGTCCTGGGTGGGAATCGAACCCACGACCCCCGGCATAGCAGACAGGGTCACTAACCACTAGACCAACAGGCCAGTCTGATATATGATGATATATTTTGCTATACATATATGTAAAACAAACGTAGAATGATAATATTTATACATAAATATTACAAGGTCAAGGACTTTTTTATTTATACAAAAATCACAACTTAAAAAAGAACTTGTCTAATCAAGTGCATAGCTTAAACAAAGTCCACAATATTATGATTTTTACGACTTAGGACTTTTTTACTATCTTATAAATTGATGTTCTGTGGTTTATGGATAAAAAGTCTTAGTTTTACGTCCCTTTCTTTAGTTGTCATTATAAATCATTGAAAATATCTCTGTGATTCGTTATAAAATATGAGTTATGAATAGCTAACTAAGGCAACACAATAGAAACGATGGGTGGTTTGTATGAAAAACGCTAAAGCGACCTCAACGATAAGGACAGGAGATCAGTGTTCATCAACACTATCGAATGGTGTATTACACCATACATAATTATATACAGAGTGTGTTTTTTTTTTTTCCAAAATCGGCGGGATCGATTCCTGGCCAGGATTACTGATTTTCTAAAATCTAATGATGCAGTTTTAGTTTTCATCAAAATAGGCCTCGAGACTCCTTCCAACGTTTTTTGATATTCTTCATACTTTCGGATATAGCCATCCACACCCAGTTAAAAATTCACCATGTGTATTTTGTGATTGTGATAGGTAGGTACTTGTGAATGAGGAAGAACCTTCTGTGATACAAGGTATTCACCAGTAGGTATGTAGGTCAGTGAAAGCCAAGCTTAAAAAACCACGAAACGTACCCAGGTTTGTTTAACCACCTAATAAATAATTTAATAACCTATAATAATTATGACCGTGATATTTTGTTTCATAAATAAGAATATTTTTGTGCTTCTAGACTCATTGATTAGGGATTGTTGGCCACTAACCTTTCTGATAATCGTTATTAGTGGGGCTTTAAACAATTTTATAATCATCTACAAAAACTTACGAATCGTCAAAGCTGCAGGAAAGTCTCCGTGCTCAAAGAAGAATTTGTCGGAGCGCCTCCAGAGCAGCAGGTTCTGTGTGATGATGCAGTACAGCGAGGGGCCCACGTACGCCCCCGGCAGGAGCCTCTCTATGTAGATGGCTAGCATGAGCTCCACGTCTTCTACGTCATCGTAGATGCGGCGGAGGGTTTCCACTTTCTAAAGGGTTTTGGATCGCATTAATAAAGCAGTATGTTGAGGCACTCAATTCATTTAAAATATCCTATCATTTTAAAAAACAGGTTTGAGTCAATTAAATGTTTAATCGCATTTATTCAGAATCTTTCAAACCTAAAACTTAAAACTTTTTATCTTTCTGCTGTCGGTTACCTTGTCGTTTTTAAATCACGGATATCAGGCAAAGATTCTGAATTCTTAGTGTTTGCACTTACATCTTTATCAATAGTATCGTAGTAGTCCTCCCAGCGTTTCGCTGGCTTCATCCCGCAGATCTTACGGTAGTGATTGTAGGGAGGTAGACCAGCATCACGGCCTCTCATTATGTCGGTAGCTGGGAGATCATTCGCCAGCTGCACGTTGCCTAAGTATCTCTCAGCTAGCTGTTAAATAACAAGAGAGCGGCTCGGAAGACGTTATGAAAATATTAATTCAAGATGTTAGCTTCAACCTTTTGATAGTTTTACGTACACGACTGAATGAATGCAATATCCATCACAAAAAATGCAGTCTCGTTGACATTTGGTCAGGCCTGGCGCACTCCTCGGTGTAGCACCGTCCACGGTGCGCCCGCGTGTGCTTGTAGTACGAAACTGCAAGCACACGCGGGTGCACCGTGGACGGGTCGGCTGCCGCCCGCCACCCGTTAAGCACGCGCTCCGTACATATTTTTACTTTATTCTCTCGAGCAAAGATTTTAGATTTGTTTGTTTTTGGTAAGTGACACTTCTGTACGTACTCGTAGTACTTTAAGTATTCTGTGATCTGATTTCAAATATTTTATAGCTTTACTTACATCAGGAGCCATGACATAGTCGAACTTGTCAGCGGGTTGGATAAGGCTTCCCTCCGTGAGGTCGGCTTCAGTGTTGTTGATGGCGAGGATGCCACTCCTCAACTCGTCATCCGGCGTGGGTCTGCTGCCCACGTATCTGCCGTCCCTGTATAGACTGATTGAAAGAGAAGCTACAGTTATACTGTTTCGTATATACATATTTAACTGGCCTGTTGGTCTAGTGGTTAGTGACCCTGACTGCTATGCCGGAGGTCGTGGGTTCGATTCCCACCCAGGACAAATGTTTGTGTGATGAGCACGATCACCCATACCCATAACACAAGCTCTGCTTAGCTTGGGACTAGATGGCGTTGTGTGATAGTTGTGGAATATTATTATTATATACGTTCGGAAAAAGGCAGTTGGGTTAGCTCGAATTGGATGTAGAATTTTTATCAGGTAACATTTGTAATTACACTAAAGAAAATTCTTTGAATTTCAGACCGCCATATTAGAAACGGTCGGTTATTTTATAAGGATGCGAATGAGACTCATGTCTATTGAATGCTACTGCAAAATGCGAACTTTGTTTTTCTAGAATTGTGATCACTTACTCCGTGGGACCTGGTTGGAAGTTGTGCATATATCGGAGGCCTATGACGTATTCGCGGAACACGCCCGGCTCGAAGCGAGAGTCGAAGTCATTGACGTAGCCATCTGTCTCGTATATGATGCCTTCGGCTAGTGCGTTCTTACGACCTGACAGAGAAAAATTGTAACATTTTACTATTATTATAAATGCGAATGTTTGTGACGATGTAAACAAGCATTAAACAAACCTAAAGACACAATTTTCTAGGAACCTATTCTTCAGGGTCTAGGCTGATTCTTTAAGTGAGTTAAAATGTTTATTAACGCACCAACGACACAGGACCTGGAATTATGTCTTCAGAAAGATTACCCCTGACTCATTAAAAATGTTAGAATACTGGAAGTTCAAAGTGAGGTAAACGTAGGGAAGTGGTTTATCTTTCGTACCAATGAATTCCACAATGAGTTCATAGAAGAAGATGTACTGGTACTGCGCTATGTTGATCTGCCTGGCCGTCATGAACAGCTTTTCATCATCCCAGCAGGGGTTCAGCTTAGCCAGCTGTCGAGCTATTCGATTGTGCTCCCTGAAGAACCACATCGTCGTTAGATAGATCCCAGATAGTAGATTGCTTTGGAAGTCGTCACCTGTGAAATGTTAACTGCCGGAGTTATATTTTTATATTGGCAAGATAGCCTTTTTTTTGAGATAGCCAGGTATTACAGCTTACATTATTATAGTAGCTATTCCCCGTGGTTTTTACTCCCACTGCCCGGTGATTGTATCGTGACGTCATAGAGATTATAGGCTTCCTCGATAAATAGTTTACACAAAAAAAAAAAAAAACAAATCAAACAGATCTTCCTGAGGATACCGCGTTCAATAAAACTTTTCAGTTTTATAATATTAGTATATGTAAACATTTAAAGCTTCCACCACTTAATATAGGTTCTCGTTGTTGTACACCAAGCACCAAGCCATTAACAAAATTTGCACATCGTCAGCAACAGGAAATAAATGAGTTTCCTATTGGGTTAACCCCTTCTAAGCCTTTGGAGATAAAAAGCGTGTTATGTTGATATTTTTATAAATGCATACCATAGTTATAGCAGCTGGTCTCAGCAGGTAGGTTGTTGTTGAAGCAAAAAGGGCTGTTTCCTTGCGGCACTTCTCGGTCACCTTCCAACCTGAAGGCCAGTTCACCTCCTTGGTAAGCTCTGATCATTCTGTTCCTGGCTTCAGTATTCCCATAAACAGTTGACAGATCTAGCAGCGGAGTTACGACTGAATACTGGGGAGCAAACAATGTTAGTGATTAGATTATATGTTTTGCTGTAACCATAATAAGAATTACAGGCCCAGTTGGGAGAACATTAGCCGCAATTTTTTTTAAATCTTCATAAAATGTTCACATGGCATTAGATCCCCCAATTCCCGCTGGGCTTTTCAAAACGTTTTACATAATGCATGCAAAAAAATTAACTCACCACCGGAGCCTGTGCTTCCTAACGCATATTTTTCAAGAGTAAAAAGGCTTCTTCTGAGTCAGCTCTCTTCAACGTAGAATGTCTGGGTCTCTGTTATCTTTGACTTTAAGTGCTGATGTACTTGAGCGAGCATTCACTTGTAACAGAACATCGAGCATTCGACATTTTTAATCTTGCCGAACTGAACAACGAACAGAACCGAGCATAGAGCCAAACATCGCTATGAACATGTTCACGATCTTTCTAGCGAATGCTCTAGTGGATGGGCAGTTTTTTTTCTTTATGACGGTGACTGTCGGCTCAACAAAAATCTCCCCAGAACGTTCGTTAGAGTGCTAGCTAAAACGCTCTCTTTTGTCTTTTTCAAGAATGTTTATTACTAGTGAATGCTCAAGTTTATCACCACCTATAGACAAGAGTGCATGCGTAACCTTTAAAGCTAACGCATACTTCATCAAAATATATTTTTAACTTAAGTTAACTTATTTGTCAAATTCAGGAAGCACTCACTCTTTCAGCAGGCAAGGAGTTCGGTAGACACCCAACGTCCTGGTAAGTTATGATCCTGGTTAGGTTGAGGCACCTGATCCGGGTGATTCGCAGGTAAGGGTCGTCTCCAGGCACGGGAATGGGGATGCAAGTGGGATTCACTCGGTTACGGGTATTGCCCAAACAGCAGTCACTGACCCGAGCGTACCTGTCTATCGAAATGTTAGGGTATTACAATTATCACAGTTTGTTCTAAGTGGTTTACGAAATATTTATAGTATATTTCGATCCAATTGGGGAATGTTTGTTATAGCATTCGAGGCGAGAAATTCATCAGAGTCGTACAACGACGAGGGTGATAAGGAGCCGATAAAAGCAATAACATTTTCCCACATGTATCGAAAGACGTTTTTCAATACACTCCCGAAAGAACAAAGTGATAGAATGAAAAATAGTTTTTCCATATTATTATTAGCAAACTACCTAAAGTTGTTTATTTTTCTTTCTTTGGTGGTGGCCATCCTAATACCTATTACTTCAACTTGAATCAAACTTACTTAGGTAAAGAAGATCTACGTTATCAGCGAACGTAGATACAAAGACGTGGGTAACCAGAGTGGAAAATTCGTGGCTGGTGAAGGATCCATCCGCGATCAGGGATGTGCGGAGTAGCCGTGCTGATGGTAGCTCTGACCCGTCTCGCGCTGGCCTCAAGGTGTTACCTGTTTTTAAAAAGCTTTTAAGTGACAACGGTTTTTCCGAGCATCAGTAAGCTAGTTTAATTAAAATGTTGAGTAAAACAAACCTGATCAAATTATCCGTAGGACCTAAAGAAGTCGCAATTGCTTTCTTTATCCAAGCATTATTTATAATAATTATTATCTCTACAACGTTTTTAGGGGACTGAATAAATATGTCGACATTTAATAGTTTTTAAACTTTTCCGATTGTGTTTCAAGGTTGGGTCATGATACCGTACCAGTTATCGATTTTATGGGGTTAAATCATACTGCCTCGTTAATGTGATAGGTTTTTAGAGTTTTTAAGCGACTTTAAAAAAGTAGGTTCTCAGTTCAACCTATATGTATGCTTATCTCGCGTTTGGCTGAACTGATTTTGATGCGGTTTTCAGAAAAGTGTGTTACATTCTGGAGGAGGTTTTATTTTATAATAATAATGGAGATCCCGTGACGTTACCCGCATGGATCTGTTAGTGCTTACTTTGATTGTAGTTTTTCAAACATGATTTTATGTTTGTCCGCAATTATTCCCCGTTTGGTTGAAGCTTAATCGTTCCTGTAGTATGTGTACCATGTACCTGGTCCAAACTGTGGTGGCAAGAGTCTGGGGAGAGGCGTCATGCCGGCTCCGCGGGAGGGGTACTTGGGGTTCGTGCACGTGCCGTCCACCCGACGACCCTCCTCTTTGCGGCATGGTTGAACTGGTATTGTGCATAAGCTGAAAAAACACGTTTTATCATCTCAGTCCATTTTACCCCAGAAGGTTGTATCTTGTTATAATAATTATCTATTTATTTATACAGAAAACAACGTAGATCTTTCATATCGGTCGCGGGACTTATCAAATTACCTTGACCCTGGAGCGTAAAGGTCTACTGAAGGACACCGTGGATTTTAGTCAATATGAGTCCGACGTACAGACCCTCCCGCCCTGCCCTGGGTGGGAGGACTCATTTGATGATTTTACCACGAAAAAAAAAAGATTTTTCATATCAGAATGGTTGGAATAGGAAGATTTTTTATTTGCTGTACATTATTTTATAATTTTACTGAACCAGATTGAAGCCATGTATGTATTGGCCAGCCAAGTGCGAGTAGGACTCGCGTACGAAGGGTTCTGTACCATTTTTATCTTAGATATGTATAAACGGAAAAAAATCATGTCTGTTGTAAGGGAGTTTTCTTAAATATTATTTTTTCTGTTTTTATAGTCTTGTCATAGTGGCAACAGAAATGCATCATCTTTAAAAATAACATCTATCTATATCTTACTATCACGGTTCATGAGTTACAGCCTGGTAACAGACGGATAGACAGACAGACAGACAGCGGAGTCATAATAAATGGGTGGGGACCCCATTTTTTAAGTCTGTTTTACATTTTGGGTACGGAACCCTAATGATCAGAGACAAATTTTTAGTAGTTTATCACTATGCCAAACATTGACTTACCTTGTCCCATTAGCGACGCCTCCCAAATAGTTACTACGTCTATCTGTGATGGGTTTCCCGAAGTACGCATCATACAACACTGGGGCTTCTTGTGATGACGTTGATCCTAATATAACAAATAGTAAAAATAATAAAATGTTCCAATTCATTGTCGTACGCTATAGTTTTTTATTTATTTATTTACATAACAAACAATTATTTTTAAAAAACATGTATCTTTTTAAAAATGCTATTGCAAGTCGTAACTGTAGTCGTACTAAAAGGTTAAAGTGAGAAAATTAATGTATTTATACCAATCATTTGTAGAAAATGATTCTTTGATTACTTTAAAGTTTTTAGATCGAAGTAATTATATTTTTAGCATTGTAATGAGGTTGTTGGCACGAACAGATGCATTATGTAATGGGCATTATTGATGTACAGACGCCAGCATATCAAGCTACCTCAGTCTGTCAAAGATCGTTGGGCATTAATGAAATGTGGTTTGTTTTGAAGGTTTAGGATTTTTGTCCAAATGCATGGGAGAAAATAAATCTGGGATCAGTGGTATCGGCCCCGACTTACCCAAATTGTAGGTCGTCGGTTCAAACCCAGACAGGCGCATTGCTTTGTGTAATTTATTTCATCACCACTGCTCTCAAAACAGTGAAGGACAACATCGTGAGGAAACATGTCCTAGAACTAAAAATTCGCAAACATGTGACATTCATCAACCCGCACTGGGCCTGCGTGATGGATTATGGACCACTCCCTCTCACAGAGAGGAGGCCTGTGTCCCAGCAGTGGGAACATTTATAGGCTCATGATGATGATGATGAATGGGAGAAAAAAGATATGTGGGTCAACGCAAAACGTAGGATAGGTTTATCAAAAAACAGTTCATACTTTTGAGGATTACGACTCATCTCATTTGATAGTATTCATGTTCTTTGACCATTTGGACTATTGTCGAGATCGCTAGTGATCGTGCTGGTGGGTCACAGGTCCAAACTGCCCGTCTTTAATAGATTCCCAACTTTATTACAATTACTAAATAAAAAGGTCGAATGATTAGGAAATTTATATTATTATTTTCGAAGAACCCGAAAAATTATACGTTTCCAAATATGCGTGCAATGAAACTCGTGCAAATATCTAGAACACCGCAGCCGTGAAAACGCTTAGTTGAATCGGTTCATAGATAAATCATTCATTTAAGAACCGATTAAAATAAGCGTTTTCAAATAGCATAAGTATGGTATTATTATCATGTAATCACCGGTGTGGTACTTAAATTTTTTGTTCAGTAATCCGTAATTATCTAAGTTGATGTAGTTCAATTAATGTTTATGTTTTTACACTAATAAATAAATAAAAGAGGCGAAGTTTATAAATGCTGAGGTGTACAAAAATAAAAAACCCGAAACTTCAAATTTACTTCACTGTCTATTATAACTAACTAATATTATAAATGCGAGTGAGGTTGGATGTTTGATGACTCTTTGACGCAAAAAACTACTGAACGGAACGGATGAAATCGATACCGTTCTGATGCGTCACAATACACCACTTCAGACAAAATGTAAACGCATATTTTATTTAAGTTACTTCTAGGCGAGCGTGCTTCACGGTCGACCACTTCTTCTCTTACCATCAGGCGAGAGTCGTCAGACATTACCAATCATTGAAAAAAAGTAATTAAAAAAAAGTGTGGCACTCGGGGACTGCCACGGTAAAGCTATTGCATAGCATTTTTTTATCAATTATTATTATTTTTTAGGCTATTGTCAGCCACGTCTGACTGAAGTGGCTTTATAAAAATGTATGGCTTGGCTGTTTTGTTACTTATTTCAGAAACTAAATATTCGCATAACCTTCACGACGCGACGGTAGCGAAACGGCGAAACTATACATTTTTACTGATACCTATGTAGAATTTGTGAAGTTAGGGTCGCTCTGCATTAGTCTGCATGTGATCTGATATCTTTTTCACAGAGCAAACCTTATGTGGTCGTCTTGGCAACATTTTACATGAAATTTTTTGGTGGGATAAGTATTTCTTCACCTAAGTTCCAATCATACTAACATTCAAAAGCAATAATTCCACGTAGCTAGCCAGCGGATAAAATGTAAAACTTTCCACTCCAGTAACCCTACATACTGGAGGAAGTGGTAACACTCGGAAACCGTCGGTACTTTCCGCTAACCATCGCGTCGCGTCGGGTTTTTCCGCCGTGATGTCGGATCAAGATATGAAGATATTGAAAAGGAACGTTATGGCCGACGTGTGGAAGATTGTTGGAGTGATATTGAGAATTTGAATACCTACTTTAGATTTAGTTTTTGATATTTTTGTTATGAACACGATGTGTTGAATCTTGGGCTTTTCATCATCGTTCATTACCCCTTATAACCATAGGGCGCGGGCATGCGAGCGGCGAGTAATGGGCGACTCGCTGTCCGACCATGGGCTATGTTCGGGTCAACAGCGCGTTGTGTTCCACGCGCACCGTGCCGAATTGCCGTGACCCCGGAACGTAAAGGATTATTGAAGGACACTGTGGATTTTAGTCAGTACAAGTTGTAGAAGTCTGACAGTCCCTCTTGCCCTGCCCTAAGTGGGAGGACTCATTTGATGATTGTACCACGCTAAAAAAAAACTCATTATACCAATTCATATGGGGTCGGTAGGTATAATGTATAGAGTGTAAAAGATGACAGGTTTCTAGCAGAGGAAAGGGGTGACAATAATTTGGAACAATAGGAGAATGGTGTGGATAAAAACAAATGAGAAATCGGTTTGAACTCAAATCATAATGTAGTTTTAATGGCAAAAGGTTCTAATGTTACTTAAATAGATAATTGATAAATAAGTCAGTTCTAATAAGTCACTTCCAAGAGATAAAGTAGCAAATTGATTTAAAGCAAGTTAATTTTCCTCAATCTGTCGCAATTTCTTAGAGTTGGTTAAAATCTGAGGCACGTGTAAGAGTTTAACTTCACTAATGGTTTTTGACTTTCATTTGGCATGAAAGACTACAAATTCACATAAACATGAACCACGCTGTTTATAGAACAAATATATAAGTTACCGACAATTTGTAGAATGACTAGAACATTTTTCAAAAGGATGGAATAAAAAGTATTCCATACCTACTTTGCTTATACAAAGAGGGATGGTTTATTTGACGATTTTACAAACTTAAAACAGTATTGCATAAATAACTCAAAACAATGAATACAGAAAATATATTCAATTCCTATCAATCACCTTCGATATTATTATACGACGTCATCTATGACACCTCGAACATATTCACAGAATGCCGGAAGGCCGGATATTGCAACGTACGGAACTGACAAATATCTTGTCACCACGTCACGTCGACATTCATAGCGTGTTTTGGGATATTGACATAAAGTAGATGTATGTTTTGCTAAAGCTACTTGACTGTAGGAGATTTGTAGATAATATAGAAGTGAAGATGTTGGTTTAACTCTTATTCTTCTCTGAGAAAATAAAAAAGTTCCATTCTGCACGTATACGCGCAAAGTGCACGATTTCCAATTATTTTTTTGTTGTTATCGTACGGTTGGTTCCGCACGGGAACGCACGGGCTCGTGTTTGAATTCGGAACATATATATAAACATAGAAGCATTTTTAGTATTAGTAGGAAATAGTTGCTCAAATGGAAATACCTGGTCACACGGCCGGGAAAGTGACGGTTGCTCATACGGAACACAGACGAGATTCACGTTGACGGTATTATTTAGGTCAAAGCGCTTTTTGAAATTAAATAAATACGCTTTATTATATTATTTAGGTCTAAGCGCTTTTTGAAATGAAATAAATACACAGTTCTAGAATTAATTAAGACTAATTACTATAAAACTATAAAAGATGAATATAAAACACGCCGATATATAGCGTAGATTTTGAGAAAACTTCTTAAAACAAAGGATTCAAAATGAGGCTATTGACCATCTTTATGATATAATCCAAACTAATATTATAAATGCGAAAGTAACTCTGTCTGTCTGTCTGTTACGCTTTCCCGCTTAAACCTCTCAACCGGTTTTGATGAAATTTGGCACAGACAATCTTTAGACCCTGAGAAAGAACATAGGCTATCAAAACACTACGCGGGCGAAGCCGCGGGCGGAAGCTATACCTCGTTTTTTAATCTCGTAGACCAAATTGACAAATGATAATGTCAAAACTGACATAAATTCTATTGAAATTCGTGTCAGTTCGCCATTTGCACCTGTCAATTCAGTCTACGAGATTAAAAAACGAGGTATAGTCGAATATATGCTGGACCATATAAGATTGTAGTTAAATTTCTTTCAAGGCCCATTAATGATGTCAGAAGCTAGAAAAAAATTAGGTTGCTCATTAATGTTACTGCAGCATTCACATTGTGATTAATTTATAGTTATGGCAAAGGAGAGGACGACCTACAAAACATTCAATTTAAATCATTAAAACAAGTCGTCTTTCAGGCCATTCTTTAATATTTTTCAAACCTTTTGTTTTCAGCTTAAAAAAAACTTTTTCAAAAAAAAAATGTAACCGCCTTTTTTGTGGTTGTTTTTGAAGGCGGTTACATTTTTTTTGACAAAGTTTTTATTTTACTCTTTGTAGTTTAAATATTCAATCACAATTCTTGTCAAATACGAGTACCTACTTACATCATTTTCTTATTACATGAGCACTAGAATTTTGTAATCCGTAACACCGGTAATAACATCGTTAAAATCTCTTACATTCATTCCCTATCTCCAAAACTACTGAACCGATTTTGATGAAACTTGCAGTATTCCCTAAGTTGAACGATACCTAGTACAACAAAAAAAGAATTAAATCTTGTAGTTCCGGAGATATGCGAACACAAACATAATTTACTAAATCAGTCGATGCCAAGTCCTTACCAGAGGAGTTGTACCTTCCATCATCAGCTCAGCTACATGAGATGATGATTACCATACGCAAATACTTAAATTACTTCATAAAATTTGCGAAAAACGATGTGTAGGCCTATAAAATTTGAGGGTTGCTCGCGATTTCTCCAGGATCCAATCATCAGATCTTGACATGGTGACAATGGGACCACTCCTGAAGTATCTCCTCTCGAACAAAAAAAGAATTTTGAAAATCGGTCCACAATTGGCGGAGTAATCGGGTAACAAACACACAAACAAAAAAAAAAAAAACATAACTATACACAACTAACATATAATTATAACTCCTTCTTTTTGAAGTCGGTTAAAAAACAATTCACAGAATATTCAATCTCACTCTTCACTTGAAGACGCAAGGAAACCAGTATTTCTTTAACACAAAAAAATACGTAAAAGCTTCTTAGCAGTAAATGTTAACATCGAAATCATAATTGGTGTAAGATGGTCGATTACTTACCCATTGCCTCAACAATGAACCGTTTCCCCGAACTCAATTTGCGTGCCATCAAGTGGCAAAGGGTTCTGCCAATACATTTCGTATAAGTATTATTCGATGTTTAGCTTATTTTCGTGAAGGAAATATGGTACAATGGCATTCTTGGAAGAGAAAATTACACCTGATTTCTTAACAGGCTCTCGTAGGTAAGAGCATGCGGAATAAGAATGACAATCCTTGGTTTGCTCTCAACTATCTTGTCTTGTGACGGTATGAAAATAAGTAAGTATGACGACAGTATACTAATGCCGGTATCGCCTTTTGGTGTAATTAGTAAAATTTCGATCAACGTTAAGCCAGTCAAAATTTAAGATTTCAAGGTTCAAAGGAAGTTAAGTTATGCTCTGCTCTAACTAAATGCGCTGCAAGGCCAGACCAGTTGAGCGTAAAATTTTTAGTCGTGAGGCGCGTAATTTCGTAATCAGCTAATATTCAGAGCAGACCCCTATGAATCCGACCAAAATGACGCAACTCCCAACTCAAAAAAATTACGCTCGTCTGGCTTCAGCCTAGGGAAAATAGATAGAAAATACGTTTATTTGACAAAATCTGGTAGAAATCCGTACTTTCTTTGTACGAGCAATTTTTTCAGAAATACGAGTATCTAAGAAAATATTTACTACTAGCGGTCCGTCCCGGCTTCGCACGGGTGGACATGATGATTTTCGTCCTCTATAACCTGGTCCTGGTGGTTACAAACACAACAAAAAAAGAATTATCCGAATCGGTCCAGCCTTTTGCAAGTTATGGGCTTTTTAACGTGATAAAATCATCAAATGAGTCCTCCCACCCCGGGCAGGGCGGGAGGGACTGTCAGACTTCTACTGACTAAAATCCACGGTGTCCTTCAATAGCCCTTTATGTTCCGGGGTCACGGTAAGGAAATAATCCCGCGGCCCCGGCAGGCTTTGGCCCTCTGAGAGGGGGGCCCCGTCATTATGCAGACGCTCTTTGAGGCGCGCGTGGGACACAACGCGCCGTTGACCCGGGCATGGTCCATGGTCGGGCAGCGAGTTGCCCTTTACTCGCTGCCCGCATGCCCGCGCCTACGGTGGCCGGAGATCATCTGCAGACGTCCGACGTCGCGGGCGCCTGCCACTGCGGTTGCGGCGGAGGGAGGACGCTGTCCTCGCTCTCAAGCGGCCCGCCTCCTCCTTCACGAGCATTACTGCTTCGCAGAAGGAGGAGACCGCTTCCCACTCCGTCTCGCCCCGCAGCATGGCCGCAACCAATGCCGGGCGCGAGAGGTCTCCGCCTATCGCTGCTGTGAGGACACGTCGGTGCTCTGCCCAAGCGGGGCAGTCTTGCACCGTATGCTCTACTGTGTCCTCCGGGCGATCTTCGCAGTGGTGGCACCCGGACGTTTCCTCCTTCCCCATCAGGCACAGGAACCTCCCGAAACTTCCGTGTCCGGTGAGGACTTGCGTCATCCGATAGGTCAGGACGCCGTGACGTCTCTCCAGCCACTCCTCAAAGAGGGGTCTTACCGTCGCAATTGCGGCGCGCCCGAAGTTATGGGCTTAGCAACACATTTAGCGATCCATTTTTATATTATAGAAGATTATTAGGTACCTACTTATTGTATGTGCGTGTTATAAACATAACTATTAAGTATAATATAACAGTCATGTCCCATTATGGAAGCTTGAACGATGTAATATAGTGCATCAGAGTCTGAAGCCCGACACAGAGGGAATTAGTAACGAACAATTAAGGGGCCGCCGGGCACAGCTGTGCACGCACATTACTGGTTATGGTGCGCCGGTAGAATAGTATGGCTTCTAGTGCCGCGTGTGATCACGACAACACTTTATACTTAAGCAGCCTAGGACTTAAATTTGTGTTTTAGGTCAAGGTAACTATTTGATATGGTTCTAACAGACAGAATATTTTTATCGCCAAGACTTCAAATCTAACACGGTGCCTCTTCAAGGCCGAGCGAAAATCTCATAAAAAAGAAAAACAAAACATTGAGCACTGCTTTATGTAAATTTATCACCACAAATTGTTATCGTCAAAATATCTGTTGAAAGCGCCACAATTGTACCTTAAGTTACCCGCTCAGCTAAAGGCCCTCTATAACTTATGTAGGTACTAACAAGAAAATTCATGCTAACCAGACCGCCGACGATCCCAACTTCCCAAAACATCACACTTATCATCCCTAATAGAAGAAGACAGCACTATCTGGGAATATCGCTGTCTTTATTCCCTCATGGAACAATGATGTCGGGCCGGCCCGAGTTCTATCAGACAGGATTAATATTCCATCACAAGTACTTCCAGTAGAAATGCAATATCGGCCGGGAGCGAGCGTCGACAAACAATTAAAGTGAGCTATAAGAAACGGCTCTCGACCGTTAAAACGATAAGAATCTCGTTATTAAATTGAAAAACGGGTAACGGGCTCCAGTAGTGTGGGTTTCGATATTACTGGAGTTGTGTTTATACAAGCTTATGTATAGTATTATGATGTGTAGGTGGAGTTCCTCGGAAACGACACAACGACGGAAACGACACACGACGAAAACAAGAGAAGCGTTGGCGTTGATTTTACTAAAGGGGTGGATTTAGAGGATATTTTATTATAGAAATATAGAAGAAGAAGAATGTCTAGTGGCTTGGAAACTTGTTTAAATTATATTGCATATTTATTTACTTTAAAATGTTGGTGGCTAAAAGTGAACTGGTTTGATCACTGACACCGATGTTAAAACATAGTAAGGAAACCTGAACTTCAACTCAGTATAGTACAATAACATACAGTAGATACCTACTATATAATTTATGTAAAGATATAAAAAGTAGTGCTCATTTCTTGCAATTATTGACCAAGTAGGCATAAACCGACGCGCGTATGACTGTCATCATCGTTAAGTCTTACTTCACCAACTCTAAGCCCATTCGTACACTAAGCGACGCAAGTCTCCGATACCTTACGATTTTGGTATTCATTGACGCGTGCTTGTGTTCGAACCTCTATGGGTTTGAATTGCGATAGTCGCTTGGTTAGCGAAGTCGTAAGGTATCGGAAACTTTTCTCGCCTTGTGTACGAAGGGCCTAATGCTACGTTTTCTCGGGCGGTACCGAGAAAATGTAGCAGTGCAAAATAGTTTACTGGCTTGGAAACAAGTTTTCATCATTCTTCTTCTTCTTCTATATTTCTATAATTATCTGAGAATACTTCTTGTCTAAGTACGATTTAAATATTTTTTACAATTTAAAATACTCGCAGACGATGCTGAGCTCTCCATCAATAGCAACTTATTAATCATTCGGTGACATTTTCAACAGTTGTTGTTGTTGACGGCACGGTTAGCGCAGTGGCTGAGCAATAGGACTGTCGCACAACGTGTCGCGGCTTCGATTCCCGCACGGAACAAATATTTGTATGACCTATAGGTACAAGGAGTTGTTTTGGGTCTGGGTGTTTGTGTATGTGAGTTTCTATGTTTGTAAACCCACTACACAGGAGATATTCCTAGTGTGGGGCAACGGTTTAAAAAAAAAGAAAAGCAGAGGAAATTACTTTTTTGCCATTTATTTCACAATTTTTATTTTATTTTGTGATACCTAACACAAAAACAATAATAAAAAAACATTTTTTTTACAAAGCTTTTACTACTAGATCACATACGTCCCGATACCCCCAAGACAACGTTATCGTTCACTGTGAACAAAAGAACTGGCACACTTATCTGGTCGTTCTCGTCCAACCAGAGGTCGGTACTTAGCAGCCGTTGCGATAAAATACTGCCACAATAATATTATCAGGGAATATTCCTGGTTTTCAATAATATTTTCTGCCCGTGGCTTTATATCTGGGAGAGATAATTTAGAGAGTATTTATTTATTTTTATGTCGAAAAAAAGCTTGTGCCTCAATTAAGTTAATTGAAGATTGATTTGGCATATTATTATGTGCTGCAAACCATTGTTTCGTCATGAGAAAAAAGAGCACTACAGCAGTGCTCTGGTGTAGGATCTATTTTGAGTTAAGAGTAGTTTTGTTTAGGCTGTAACCGAAAACAATCAGGATCATATCACACTTTCAAAGGCAGCACGGTGTGGATATATGTAGCTGTCAAACTGTGTTTCTTTCAATATTACCTATTGCATTCTTTGCTCCAAAAATGCTAAAATTGTCTACCCTGCAACGGACGCCGCCGACGTGAAGCTAACGACGATGTGAAGAAGTAAAAATCGGCTGCATAAAAGTTGGGATAAAAAAAAAAACATAATTTTGAGAACGTCGGTCCTCTAAATTATAAAATAAAGGGTGGGTACTTTTGTAAATTGTAGTTAAACCGAGTGAAAACTCGATAGTTTGTAACGGAAGGAGTATTATTGATGCTAGTTGAAATAAATTGCGGAACTTACCTCCCCAGCCGTACGGCTCTTGCCTTCATACTGAAATATAAGAGGCTGGGAACTGTGCCTGAAGTTTTACCATAAGTTAAAGCTTTTTGAAGGCGGCTAATTAGGCCAATCATTTTCGTATTGGCTTCCTGATTATTGATCGATTTTAGCGACTCTTCTTAAAATAGAACTAAAGGCCCCTGCATGGCAAAAATAAACTTTGCTCAATGTATCTAAATATCCAAACATCTAACTGTGCTGTCTGTACAGTTGAGCAAAAGTAAATCTTTCTTATTTAGTCGATAGTTAAATAAACTGCAGGATTTTGAATTTTAGATGATCATCTATATATACGTAAATACAAAGCAACCTATCCGAAATATTGCATTTCTTAACATTACTTTAAGTTGTTTTTTTCTTTTCATTAATATAGCTCAGTAATTAAGAGCCAATCGCCTTTCGTCGCTGAACCTATGAGGATTCTGAACTGGATATTTTCATAAATGATATTTTCAATTTAATATGCTGCGTAATTCATCCCATCTTCGTGATTTAAGAATCGGAAATACTCGTATTTCGTCCCTTATTCGATTTTATCGCTAGTGCCCTACCCGGCCGCAACAGATTCCCAGCATATGTAAATACACTAACATCTGCCCCTTTGTATTGTTTCTGTATAAAATATGTTGACGTAAGTAAAGGGATTTTTCTTCAAAGGGGATTTGCTGATTGGGGATTCGTTATGTTTGGATTTGGGCTTACTTTTTTTGTTGATAAGGTATGTAAAAGGTATTATGCGGTTGAGTAGTTCAACTTGAGACGGGCATAATGTTATGCATTCACTGTACGTCTGGTGTTCATTTCGGTTATAAATAAAAAACATTTTAGTTTGAAATTATATTTTTACATATCTCGCACAGTTTTGTAGTCTAACCTCTCAGATTAGACTACAAAACTGTAACTACCTACAAATTACATGCATCTCCTTTTAGCTACCATGTGCAATGTACGTTATCATCCTCCTCAAATACCTCCTGACCTGACGGATGTTATAATGCACAAGTGTGACTGCGCCAGAGTGCATGGGCCTTGCGCTTGTTAATCTATAATGTAGCCAGTAATGAAATATCCACTTATATCCGATCAGTAGATAATTATAGCGTGAAAGAGTAAAAAAATCCATACGATCCACAAACTGTCGTATTTAATATTTTCTTTTAAGACAACGTACTTCTCTCCACGAAATATCTATTTTTTTCTTTCACATTTATCCCAGAGACAGTGCGCTTGTTTATTTCGCGACTCAATTAAGACAATCTTTATCGCCTTATCACATAATAGGTATCTATCTGGCCTCCCTGCGAAGGTTTTATTAAGTTTTATTAGATGTGAAGGCAACTCTGAGTTATTGGAATTGTTTTTAAACTTTTTATTATTGTGTCTTATGTACTACATACAAGGTTGAGTTTGTACTAAGTAGATCAAATTGAATTTAACAGAAATAGAATAGAAAATTTAATAGGCACGAGTTTGATTGCCTATAATATTGTAACACTTGTTTTTGTTTACTTTGCTGGCCCCGATCACTTAAATTAACTACCTACCTGCCGAGGTCTATTTTGGCCTCAAGCTTATTCAGTTATTTTCTTTATTTCCATTCATCTAAATGATTATTTTATATATTAGGTACACGTTCCGTAAGGTACTTATAACATTAATTTTATCACAGAATCTAAGAAAAACGAAAGATAATTATTAATTGAAACAGATCATTTCAAAGAAATCAGTCGGTTTCTAAAATTGATTGCATTCAATTCTTTTTCTCACATGCGCCTCAAAGAACTATCGGCAATCGGTCGGTGCCTCTTTAGAGGGCCAAAGCCTGCTGGGGTCGCGGGGCTGTCTCATCAGGAAGCCGCGACCCTGGAACGTAAAGGGCTATTGAAGGATCACTGTGGATTTTAGTCAGTACAAATCTGACAGTCCCTCCCTGGGTAGGAGGACTCATTTGAAGATATAACCAAAATAAAAAAGACAGGCTAGGCTAGGCAAACTGGTTTTTAAAGACTTTCAATAAACAGAAATCAGAAGAGTCGCTATGTAAAATACTGATAATCAGCTGCATCTGGTTCGACTGGAAGCCGACCCCAATATAGTTGGGAAAAGGCAGGCAGATGATGAGTAGAGTCGCTATAAAATAAAATAAAATAAAATAAGCCTTTATTGCTGTTACAACTTATTTGACAGATGTTACATAAAAAAATAAACATGGTAAAAAAACTAAAAATATAAAATAAAAACTTAAACTAAAACATAATCTCGGCAATTGGCTTTTTTACCCTCTTAACAGCTTGTCTTTCGACAAAGGCCTCCTCTAAGGATTTCCACATATTTCTGTCCTTTGCAGTGCGTAGCCATTCTGGCCCAGCCACCTGCTTCAAATCGTCTTCCCATCGCTTTGGCTGTCTTCCTCTTCTTCTACTGCTTTCTGTAGGGTACCATTCCGTTATTATTCTAGTCCATTTTTCTTTCTTTTCTCTCATCATGTGCCCTGTCCAACGCCATTTCAATTTTCTGCATACTGATTGGACTTTTTCAAACTTAGTCTTTCCTTTAATACTTTTTAATTGTACTTTGTCCCTTCTTCTTACACCCAATACGCTTCTCTCTATCCCATTCTGACATATATTTATTTTAGCTTGTTGTTGTTCTGTTAAGGCCCAAGTTTGGCATCCATATGTAAGGCAGGGCAATATGCAAGCATTGAAGACTTTCCGTTTCTCAGCCATAGGCATTTCTTTGTTTTTCATTATTTCGCTCAGCGACCAGAATCTTTTCCAAGTGTTTGCTATTCTTCTTTCAATTTCTTTCTGCGTGCACTCTGTTGGTGATACTAATTGTCCTAGATAAATGTATTCGTTTACATATTCTAACTGCTGGTTATTAATTGTAATAGCATTCTTTTGTGAGGAGTTGCTCATTATTTTTGTCTTTGTCATATTCATTGTGAGCCCTGCATTTGCACTTTCGTCTGATAATTGTTGTAGCATTTTTTCCAAGGTCATCGGGCATTCAGAGAAAAGTATTAAATCGTCCGCGAATCTCAAATGACTCAACTTGTCTCCGTTCACGTTAAGTCCAAAATTATCCCAATCCAGTCTCCTAAATATCATCTCAAGCACCGCTGAGAATATCTTCGGCGAAATAGGGTCACCTTGACGGACGCCTCTTTCTATCGAGAACTCTTCACCTGACCTTTCCAGTTTTATTTGTGCTGTGCTTTCCCCATAAATGATTTTAAGTAAACGTATGTACTTTTTATGGACTCCTTGTTGTTCTAATGCTTCCCAAATGTAGTGATGTTCCAGGGAATCAAAGGCCTTGTTGAAATCTACGAATGCTAAATAGTATATTTTGTTGTATTCTCTGTATTTTTGAAGTATCTGACGTAGGACATGTATGTGGTCGATAGTCGAGAAGTTGCTCCTAAATCCAGCTTGCTCCTTCGGCTGGTTTTCATCAAGAGTGTTTGTAAGTCTTAAAAATAGTATTTTAGAAAAGATCTTGTATATATTAGACATTAAGCTTATTGGCCTATAGTTGTTAATATCTCCTTTGTCTCCTTTTTTGTGCAATAAAACTATCACTGATTTCGTCCAATCTTCTGGGATCACTTCTGCTGTTATTATTTCGTTAAACAAATTGGTCAATCCAGGGACAATCACCGGCATGGATATTTTAAGAAGTTCATTGGTGACTTGATCGAGGCCGGGTGCTTTTCCTGACTTCTGCGTAATAACAGCTCTTTCTGTTTCCTCTTCTAAAATAGGTGGTATAGGTTCGGAGTCTTGCGTGTCGTCTGTCATAGATGTTACAGGTTTATTGTTGTTATTAGTTTTGCTTTTATACAGCTCCTTATAATATTCCGTAGCAATATTTAGTATATCTGATCTTTTTGTAGTACATCTTCCTTGTTTATCCTTCATATTTGGCATCCAATTCTTTGTCGCCTCCAATTCTTTGAACGCTTTCTTTACTCCCCCTGTTTTCTTAATATGAAATTGGAAAGTGTTAGCCCTTTTTTGCTTTATGTCTTTCCTTATATTTTTGTTAATAGTTTTACTTATTTCTGCGATCTCTGAACGTGTTTCTTTATTTTTCTTACTTTTTAAAAGCAATTTTCTTTCTTTAATTAATTGAATTGTCTTAGTGGATAGTGTGGCTTTATTATTTGTGTAAACTTTTCGAGCTTCAATTTTGAGAGCATTTACAAAATTGCAGTATTTCGCCTCAATTGGTTTGTTGTATTCCATTTCTTCTCTTCTCTTTAGAATGTCTATTAAGCTTTCCACTATTTCTGCTTTATTTTTAATGTTAACATAAGGTACCGATTCAGTGTGTAGCTTTCGACTTTTCTTAGTATGTGTCCCTCGTAATGTAGCCCGAATCATTTTATGGTCCGAGTTAAAATTTAAGTTATGTAAAATTGAAAAATCTTTACTATTGGTCATAATATAATCGATTTCATTTTTAAAGAGTCCGTTTGGAGAAGTCCATGTCCATTTCTTGTTCTTTTTCTTTTTGTAGAAACTATTCAGGATACTTAATTTGTTTTCTAGGCCGAAGTTAACCAATCTTTCTCCATTTTTGCTCCGGTTTCCAAAACCATGTCTTCCTACAGTGTACTCTTCGTCATTTTGACATTCCCCAATTTGTCCATTGAAATCACCCATTATTATGATATTTTTGTGAGCAGTATCAACAGTACTTTGTAATTTATGGTAGAATTCTTCTATTTTGACAGTGTCTTGTTTTTTATCTGCTTCAGTTGGCGAGTAAACCTGAATAATTGACCATGATTCATCTTTGCTATTTTGTGCGGGAAGTTTAATGTTGAGTATTGCTATTCTTTCGGAGATGCCCTTCAACTCTTCGATTCGGTCGATATATTTCCTTTTTATCAAGAAACCAACACCGTATTGCCCTGGTGTTTCTCCTTTGTAGTGTAGTATATATTTCCCGTTGTCTTCTATTCCTTCTCCCATCCTTCTCACTTCGCTTATTCCTATAATATCCCAATTAATTTCTTCGATTGCTGTTTCGAGTTCAATGAGCTTTTCTGGGGTTCTTAGTGATCGTGTATTAAGCGTCGCTATGTGTATGTCGTGGTTCTTACACCTTTTTTGTTTGTCAATCCTTAGAGGGTGTTGGTCGTTCTCCCCCACGATGACCAGTCGGCTTGGGGAAGGGTGTGATTTTCGTTGAATATATTTTTGTTTTTTTGTTGAATACATTTTTGTTTCTTTATTTTCTTGTATTTTTTGATTGCAGAGAATTAGTTGCTACTGTTGTTTGTTTGTAGGGACGTTAGTAAGAGAGTTAGATCTCATTCTCATCACGTCAAATGCGTTGGTTCTATTGGCCTTGAAGGATACGGTGGCTTGCTGTTTTTTAGGTTGAGAATCTGACGAATGCGGTGAAGTAGATGTTTCCCGTTTTCTTTTATCGTTAATTGTTTCATTTTCCTTCACTACCAGCTTATCATATTTCAGAAATGCTATTTTTCCTTTATTTCTTTCTTCTATCAACTCCGCCTGTAACGCCTTCCTTTTGACCAGAACTTCCTTTGGATAGTCTTCAGTGACATAATATATGTCCTTAAGGTTTTTCTTACTTCTCATTATCTCATTCTTTTTCCATCCATTTACGAAAGAACATAACACAGGCCTCGGTTTATTACCTTCTATACTTTTTTTCCCTAACCGGTATATATTGTTTATGGCATTTTCTTCGATTTCAATATTTAAGTCACTTTTGAGTGTTTTCTTTATATTACCTATTAATTCTAATGTTGTTTTTTCTATTTCATCCACGCCAAATATAATTATATTGTTATTCCTTTTTTCTCTTTTCAAATATTCTATCTCTTTCTCCTGAGTTTCTAATTTTAACTTTAAGGTTTTGTTTTCCTCTAAAATCGGGATTAATTTTTCATCCAGTCTAGTCATTATTTTATTAGTAATGGATTCACTAATTTCCGCAGATTGTTGTTGCATTTCTAGTTTCATTTTATCGAACAGAATTTGGAATTGTGTATCCATTATGTTAGATTTACTTGAAATAAGACTTAAATCGATCAAAAGTTTTCCAGCACTGGCAGCACTAACGTTTATGCCTGTCGTTAGTTGTCCGCAACAAGTTACCTTTTTGTTGCAAGTTGTTAGCTACTTTATTATAACTGCCAAAGTCGAAGAAATATCACTTGTGAAATAGGTAGTCTATGATCTAATCTCAAAGCTTTATACATTCATCTTTGCTTCCTAATCGTGTACAAGTTCCCTCTAGGGCCGCCTCGGTCGCTTATCGGACGACGTATTATTACTTTTATTTTTTTAATGTTTTCTTCTGCCGTATTAGTAACTTTTCCCCGAAAAATAGATTATTTTTTTAGTGTGGTATCATTAATTGCACTCTGGTGTCGAGTAGTGGTACTTTTTTGTTTCTCCACTCGCCGCTTGTAGCTTTTGGGCGCTAGTTGTAGTACATTACGTTGAGTTCAAAGTCCAATTTTTAAAATATTTTTTCGTAACCGTGATTAACTTTTTATAATTTATGTTTTATTCACTGCTGTTACTAAAAAGTCAAACAAAGCACTTGTTTATTGCGGATATGTAGGGAGTAACGTATGTTTGGAGGATTAAGCACCAATATTAATGTTTTTCACTGATTTATAGTTCCCATAAAACAATTATATTATTTCGTGTTTCACTGTCGCTATAAGGTCATACCAATTCCGATGGTTTTGCCGCTGAGGTTATAGCAATAAACTTTTCATTAAAACCGCAATACGATGTCAGACTAATGTGAAATTCTAATTTCCAATATTTGTTTTTTCCTGAATGTAGAAGTTTGCTCTCTCCACTTTATATACTTTTCTGATCACGCACAAACACAATTTAAAGTTTCTCCGAATCAGTTTGTGTGGGCCTCCCGTCCCAGTAACAAAGGGCTTCTTTAGAAAACTCGCTTTATGTAATTTTGTGTACCTACGAGTCATAGAACCTTTCACAAATTGCGTCTATTCAGCCGTCCGCTCTTTGAGACTATGAATAACCTTGAATAACTATGAAAAAGATTTTCGGGATTAGTACTTTCTTCGTATTTTATTATTAATGGACATTTAAATAAAAGCTAGCGTTTTATTTGATATTTTTTTACGCGTCCCGCCTCCTCCATCGCTAGCATGACTGCTTCGCAGAAGGGGGCGCCTCCTTTTCCCTCCGTCTCGCCCCTCAGCATCGACCAATGCCGGGCGCGAGAGGTCGCCGCCTATCGCCGTCGTGAGGACATATCACGGTGTTGCGCTCTGTCCAAGTTGGACAGTTCTGCACCGTATGCTCCACCGTGTTCTCCGGGCGATCCTCGCAGTGGTGACACCCAGGCTTTTCTTAATTCCTCATCCGATACAGGTACCGCCCTAAACTTCCACGTCTGTTCTGTTCAGGAGGACCTGCGTCATGCGGTGGGTCAGGACGCCGCGCCGTGATGCCTGTCCAGCCACTCCTCAAACCAATTTCCATATCTTAATAAAAATTCAAATATTATTTTTAATAGCTTATAGGCTTATTAGCGACCCACCCGGCCTCGCACGGTTGCAAATCACAAATTAAAAGAAATACATTAAAATGTTCTTTAATACAAAAGTACTTATAACCGGCCACACTAACGGCATTTCCCGTTCATAATCGCAATAATAATCTATAAATGTTCGTATAAATGTCCATCAACGTAATAATTTACAGCATTTCCCATTAGTGTGGCTCTAGTGTTACAATTAAGGCGCTCCCTCACCGCGAGCATTCACCTGTAATGTAACATAAAAGTGCGCACTCTATTTTCTTCGAATGTTCGAATCTGTAACGTTACATTACAGGTGAATGCTCGCGGTGAGGGAGCGCCTTTTTTTTTTTTTTTTTTTTTTAGCGTGGTAAAATCATCAAATGAGTCCTCCGGCCCCGGGCAGGGCGGGAGGGACTGTCAGACTTTTACTGACTAAAATCCACGGTGTCCTTCATAGCCTGTTTCGTTCCGGGGTTACGGTAAGGAAATAATCCCGCGACCCCGGCAGGCTTTGGCCCTCTGAGAGGGGGGCCCCGTCATTATGCTGACGCTCTTTGAGGCGCGCGTGGGACACAACGCGCCGTCGACCCGGGCATGGTCCTTGGTCGGGCAGCGAGTTGCCCTTTACTCGCTGCCCGCATGCCCGCGCCTACGGTGGCCGGAGATCGTCTGCTGACGTCCGACGCCGCGAGCGCCTACCACTGCGGTTGGGGCGGAGGGAGGACGCTGTCCTCTCTCGCTCGCGGCCCGCCTCCTCCTTCACGAGCATTACTGCCTCGCAGAAGGAGCTGACCGCTTCCCACTCCGTCTCGCCCCGCAGCATGGCCGCAACCAATGCCGGGCGCGAGAGGTCTCCGCCTATCGCCGCCGTGAGGACACGTCGGTGCACCGCCCAAGCTGGGCAGTCTTGCACCGTATGCTCTACTGTGTCCTCCGGGCGATCTTCGCAGTGGTGGCACCCGGGCGTTTCCTCCTTCCCCATCAGGCACAGGTACCTCCCGAAACTTCCGTGACCGGTGAGGACCTGCGTCATCCGATAGGTCAGGACGCCGTGACGTCTCTCCAGCCACTCCTCAAAGAGGGGTCTTACCGCCGCAATTGCGGCGTGCCCGATGAGGGAGCGCCTTAACGAAAATAAGAAGAATAGCTAAGTATTCAATTTTCAACCTAAAATTTCAATCAAACTAATATTTCATCAGCTAGACGGCTAGCAGAGACGTTTAAATAGTGTGCATTGATATGTCAATCACACTACATAGTTTAAACTTCTCTGTCGTCGGTAAAAAGAAGGCAGTCTCGCTTAAGCTATTGCCAAACAGACAGGCGTAGGCGTGGCAAACGCCAAACGAAGCGTTTTTGTTTGTAATGTGTGCAATTGTTTGAAGCCCGTCACATAGACTAGGTATAGGATCGCTTTCGCTTTTCTATGTGACTGGATTCAAACAACTCCATACATTACAAATAAAAACGCCTCGGATCGCATTCGATTCGCCTGTCTGTTTGACAAATAGCTTAAAAGTCATCAATGACGCAAAGCGTTTTGAAAGCGATTGTCACTTGTTTAGGCCCAAAGCTGTTATGATGATAAGTCGTTTACGTCAAATCAGTTATTTTAGTACCTTAAATATATGCGCAGGAGCCGACTTAAGTTTGAAAAATCAGTCAAGGTCAAAGAGATTTTCAGGATTCTATCACATTTTAAGTTGCGAGCGATAGCGAATTCCTCTCCGCTAATATTCTATATACTCAATAAGTCTAAAGCCATGACAGAGGCCAGTGGGGTTTTTAAAGGTGGCTCAATCAGCACCAAAGCGTGCCTCACACAAAAAAGGTAGAATAAATAATTGTAATAAGAAATACAAAGCTTTTATCTACTTCATAATACCAGTATTAATTTAGCGAATATTTCCTCTTTCCTTTGCAATTCAACTCTTATCATGAGTCAACATTGACCAGTCCCTCATATTATTATTGAACTATCTTCTCAATGGGACTAACATAGTAACTGAAATTAAGTATCAGCTGTCCAATTTTAGACTACTCGGTATGAAAGTTTTGTACGGCTGGCTGATTATTTATTTATGATCGAAGTTCATCATCATCATCATCAGCCTATAAATGTTCCCACTGCTGGTATATAGGCCTCCTCTCTATGAGATGGAGTGAGCCATAATCCACCACGCGGGCCCAGTGCGGGTTGATGGATGTCACATGTCTTCGAATTTTTGGACATGCCGATTTCCTCACGATGTTTTCTTTCACCGTTTCAATCACACAAAGTAATGCGCCTGGCGGGGTTCGAACCCACGAACTACAACTCGTAAGTCGGGGACGATACTACTCGATTATTTATATTAAAAATAACTCAAATTTTGCTTCCTGTGGGTGCAATCCGGATCTAGTTTCACATTATAATTAGTATTATAATATAATAGTATATTTATTTGTCTTGTTCTGTAAATTACCTATTTATTGGAGAATTTCTATCCTGACCTTACAACAGATTTTTGTAGTTGAAAACTATAACTAAAATGTATATATTTTTTAACTGTATTTATGTAATTTTTATTAGTAAAAAAGTGAAGTGTGACATTGTATTTAAAAAACAAAAATAATTTTTCTTTAAGCCGAAATGTTTCGTACGCATGCTTCCCGCTTCAGCTTATGACTCGGGCAGGTGGTAATTCAAGCAATTTGTAAAGGCTTCCTGTTACCGCCCTTGAGGATGGCGTTGAGAAGTGTGCTCTGTATCTTGAATTTAAATTGACCACCATCTCCTTTTGCTTTGTTTATTTTTCTTTAAATCTTGGTTTTTTGAAGTTAATAATATAATAATAATAATATTCCACAACTATCACACAACGCCATCTAGTCCCAAGCTAAGCAGAGCTTGTGTTATGGGTACTAGACAACTGATAAACATACTTATATATTTCTAAATACATACATATTATAGATAAATTACACCCAGACACAGAACAAATGATCGTGCTCATCACACAAACATTTGTCCTGGGTGGGAATCGAACCCACGACCTCCGGCATAGCAGTCAGGGTCACTAACCACTAGACCAACAGGCCAGTCATAGTCAGTCAGTTCTGTCAAGAAAGTTTTTTTTTAAACATAATGATAGCAAATAAAAATAGTGAATTGCAAATAATATGTTAAGAAAATATTACGAAAGATAAACTATTATTGCTGAAAAAACAGTAATTTTTAGTTAAAATATAGTTTAAATAATAAATATCATAAGATTTAAAAAAAAATCATTTATGTTACCTATTATTTTATTATGAGCAATGAAAAGTAAAATTGGTAAGTTATATGTGTTAATTACTCAAAAAAACTAACTTTTACGAGTAGCTTTAAAAAAACAAAAAAAAAGCAGTATAACCTAACCCAACATACTATTTTTAAATTCCATACAGTCCACGCATTAAATGGCACGGGCCGTCGCGTTCCGTTGCCCATTTATTTTACATGTGATGGAAAATTCTCTGAACGTGGAAGGGATTTTAACGCGGCACGAATGGTTTGGAAAAACGTGTGCACAAACAAGCCTAAGTCCGTCCCTGTACACGCACACTAACATAACTTAAGCGTGATTGGTTGCATCGAGCCGTGTTTGCAAATGTGTACGTATGGTGTGTCTATTTGTACAGGGTCTGTGTGTTAGTACTACGTGTGTCTGTATGTGTATGATGGCAGACAGCGTTCCGCGTCGTCATCATGTCTGATTGGAAGCACCTGCTGCCCGTACACGATGGAAACTAACGACTTGTCCTCGATGGAGATTCTTTGTTCATAGATAATATTTATGGTATCGCTTTAAGATATGTGCGCAACTTTGGGTTGGGCTTAGTGAAAATTACAGTTCATGCATGTAGTTTTAGAAAGTTGGCAACGACAATCTTGTAACATATTCACACCTCTGTGTTGTCTGTGCTAAAATAATTTCGAGTTCAAAATTTGAAAACTGTGCTTAAATCATCATCATCATCATCAGCCTATAATGTTCCCACTGCTGGGACACAGGCCTCCTCTCTTGTGAGAGGGAGTGGGCCATAATCCACCACGCGGGCCCAGTGCGGGTTGGCAGATGTCACATGTCTTCGAATTTTTGGTTCTAGGACATGCCGGTTTCCTCACGATGTTTTCCTTCACCGTTTTGAGAGCAGTGGTGATGAAACAAATTACACAAAGTAATGCGCCTGGCGGGGTTCGAACCCACGACCTACAACTTGTAAGTCGGGACCGATACCACTGGGCCACCACTGCTCTCAAAAAAAATAAAGTGCTTAAATAAAAAACCATTAATATGCATAAACTAGCGACCCGCCCCGGCTCCGCACGGGTGCAACCTTTAATATATTATGCATGTTATATATACTTATAAACCTTTCTTTTGAATCACTCTATCCATTGAAGAAGCGTAGTTTTAAAGATCTAAGCATACATAGGGACAGACAGACACCGGAAAACGACTTTGTTTTATACTATGTAGTGAAAAATAATATCTAACGATTTGATCGTACTGTTTGTTTACTAAGTAACATGCTATTTGGTAATTAGAAGAACTGATTTATTATAACACGATCGACAATTAAAAAAAGGCGATTACGCTACGTTAAAAATTCTAATTTTATCTAAGAGAGGGCGCTCTGTGGCAGACGCCAGCGGTGACGGACGTCGGCAGACAATCTCCGGCCGCCGCCGCCGTAGGCGTTGACATGCCACATGAGTCATGACCATGGACCATGCCTGGGTGGACGGCGCGTGGTGTTTCACGCGCGCCTCAAAGAGTGTCAGCATAATGACGGGGGCCCCTTTAGAGGGCCAAAGCCTGCCGGGGTCGCGGGATTTATGAATTACCGTGACCCTGGAATGTAAAGGGCTATTGAAGGACGCCGTGAATTTTAATCAGTACGAGTCTGACAGTCCCTCCCGCCCTGTCCTGGGTGGGAGGACTCATTTGATGATTTTACCACGGTAAAAAAGAGAGGGCGCTGGTTCTACGGACCCTTATTTCGATATTGCGTTGTATTTTATGAGTAAAACAGTAATGTTTCCTAAGGTCGGTAATTATGGGCGTGTTATGTGGCCGCCGCCCGGCGCGGCGTGTGAACAGTAACATGGGACTGACATCTGTACCACAAACCTTTGGCTACCAGTTCATCGCTCAATTGAATATCCATCACGTTTGTAACTGTTTAGTTGTAGGTATTTGCTGGTAAAAGAAAATGGGTGAATAGCAGTTTGTTTACAATTTTCATATTATGTATTTATTATGTAAATAACGTCATTATTTTACCAGAACCAAGGTAAAATAATTACGTTATTTACATAATTTCATTCATAACTAATTAACTGTACTATTTAACAGGGTGCTCCGGAGCACCCTCTTAAACTGTCAGCCCTCCAGGTAGCATCGTTCTTTCTTAATTTTTCTTAATTTAATGTTTATTCCATCTTGAATATCCAAGGAGGTTACATTTCTATTTTCGAACTGAAAAATACGCGCCTGCCGCGAGCGTCTTTTGTTTTGAAGTCGAACGCCATAAATATTATTTATTTATTTATAAAAAAAAAACAAATCTTAGTGTTATTCAAATGAAAATATGAGTGCTGTTCTCCAAAATGGTTGTTCAGTCTTCAAATGAAGAAAGTTTAACCAATAAAGAATATAGTGGACGTCTTGATCGAATGGACTCGGAATAACTGAGATAATGCGAGCTGCGAGAGATTTAATTAAAGAAACGCTCATGGCGACCACCTGAAGCCGTTGGGATTACACAAGCGTAAGTACAGTCATTTGTAGTGGTGTTGGGTTCTGTAGCAATATTGTGGATTTATGTAGGTAGCCACCGCTTCAATCAATCATTTATTTCATTCGATGATGTGTAACTGATGGGTACTTTTAATTGAATTATTTTTTCGTAAATTAAAAATAAGTACCTATGTCTTTATAATCAACGAGCGGCCCGGTACGCGCTTCGCTACTTTGACAGCAAAATCCCCATCATTCGCCACTTGCATCGCACGGTTGCCCGCAACTCTCACGATGTCGTCGGTCCACCTAGTGGGAGGCCTGCCTACGCTGCGTCTTCCGGTTCGTGGTCGCCACTCGAGAACTTTTCTTCCCCATCGGTTGTCGGTTCTACGAGGGATGTGGCCTGCCCAACTTGCTTTTACGAGCTATGTCGGCGACTCTTGTTCTTCGCTTAATATTTTGTATCCCGCAAAGAAACTCCGAACATAGCTTTTTCCGTTGCTCGTTGAGTGACTCTCTAAAAGGCCAGCAGTTAAAGACCTAAGAAATTATCTTTCACACACAAAATAATATAAATGGATTTAGATATAGTTTTGGGACACAGACAGTTTTAATCGAAACTATTATCCGGTTATGATATTCCTCACGGACAACGCCCCGCGGACTTATGAGGCATGTAAATTTTTTTTAGCGTGTTTGAATATTCAAATGAGTCCTCCCAGCCAGGGCAGGGCAAGAGGGACTGTTAGAGACTCAGACTTGTACTGACTAAAAATCTACGGTGTCCTTCCATAGCCCTTTACGTTCCGGGGTCACAGTAATACGGCAGTCCCGCGACAAGCATGAATAAGTAAAAAAAAAAAATGATAATAAGAACACAGGCTACCATTTAACGGTCTTTAGTATTGATTTTGGTGCGGTACCCTAAAAAGTAGGCTTTAATGGCGGTCGAAATAAATTAATGGCATTTTACGGAAGCTCCCACAGACCACTCGGGGATGTGCTTAATTGACTTAATTTATATTTGTATAAAAAACAGAGAGCTGTGGCGTTTGTTTGTTCAAGTATTTAACGGAAAAACTTATCAATTCATTGCAAATGTTCATAAAAACTAGCGTTCCCAGCGTAAGTTTTCATGACTTGGACAAAAAGAAAATGTTTCGTTGCAATATTAAAACGATCAATATACATGCACGAGTAAGTTATTAATAATAGATTTAAAAAATCTTCAAACCCACGTTTTTAAATTTCCTAAAAATAAGAAAATAACGCTACGGGGCTGAGAGACGTGAGAGTGGCGTATATTATTTAAGAGATTATATGGGATATATTTACATGACGTATATAGATCGTGGGTGTAACTTGCAAAGATACGCCCCCACGTTTTGAGTGGCCCCTCTCTCAGCCCCGTAGGGCTATTTTCTTATTTTTAGGAAATTTAAAAACGATGGTTTTTAGATTTTTGAAATCTATTAATTATTTTTATCTTTGTTGTTTGTCTGTTTTTCGTATCCCATTCAGCAAACCCTATCGTTTAATCTATACTATATATATATATATATATATATAATATAAAGCTGAAGAGTTTGTTTGTTTGTTTGTTTGTTTGAACGCGCTAATTTCAGGAACGACTGGTTGGAATTGAAAAATTCTTTTTGTGTTGGATAGTCCATTTATCGAGGAAGGCTATAGGCTATATAACATTACGCTATCACCAAAAGGAGCGGAGCAGCAATGAGAAATGTTTCAAAATCGGGAAAATGTATTCCTTTTCGAGAGCTTTCGTTGCATGCGCTGCGTAAACGGTTAAAGATACGCAAAAATTATGTACTACGGAATTATTCCTCGTAAAAAGTTCTAAAATAAAGTCCGCGAGAGCATATATCTATCTTTTAAGATTAAGTCACTATAACCTTTTTTTATGGAAATCAAATTTGTTTTAAAGTAATGGATTATTTGCGAAGGTATTTTCATTAATATGATATTAATCCTTATCAAAATAAATACGTTAGTCATCACAAGCATTTAATTTTGAACAAAATTGCCCTTGACATCATTTGATTTCAATGAATATTTAAGGCTGCTTATTCTGAAAGTTGGCAACGTCGCAAATAGCTGTCAAATAATTACAAGTTTTAATTAATTTGACAAATTTTCTGTATGAGAACAAGAAATATCGTCTGTAGTGCACTAAAAAAATGATATAGGAATGCAATTAAAACACTGAATTTGATGTTGTAACCGTTTCCGGTGTATAAAAGGCATTTGGAAAGCTTCCAAATGCTTTTTCTACATCTAAAACTATATATTCGGTGTTACGATATTTATTATTGCATTCCCTTATCAATTTTTTAGTGCACTACAGAGCCATATTTCTTATTTTCATACAGTAACAATGCTAAATTAATTAAAACTTGTTAATATTTGACAACCATTTGCGACGTTGCCAGCTTTCGGAATCGCTCTTATGGAGATATCATAGTTTCAAAATAATGTCACAACAAAATTATTACTGCCTGGGCAATACTGAGCATAATCATAATTGCGCGTGAGGGAAAGTGCACCCTCTACCTCTCACCCGAGCCACCGCTGAAGACGCCCAGGGCGTCGGAAATAGTGGGTCATATTCCAGCCGCTTACGGACGGGGAGTAATGGGTAGCTTGCCGTCCGACGGCATGTATTTATAAAGAAGCACTGGCCAATCCTCATACGTATGGTACCTGTTTCGAATGGGGAAGGAAGAAACGCCTGGGTGTCACCACTGCGAGGATCGCCCGGAGGACACGGTAGAACATACGGTGCAGGACTGCCCCGCTTGGGCAGAGCACCGCCGTGTCCTCACAGCGGCGATAGGCACTGGTCGAGGCCATGCTGCGGGGCGAGACGGAATGGGAAGCGGTGGCCTCTTTCTGCGAAGCAGTAATGCTAGCAAAGGAGGAGGCGAGCGAGGACAGCGTCCACCTCACGACGCAGCCGCCGCGGGAGACGCCCACGGCAACAAACGTCGCAAGGCGATCTCCGGCCACCGTAGGCGCGGGCATGCGGGCGGCGAGTAATGGGTGACTCGCCGTCCGTCGACGGCGCGTTGTGTTCCACGCGCGCCTCAAAGAGCTGTCAGCAATCTGACGGGGCCCCCCTAAGAGAGCCAGAGCCTGCCGGGCTCACGGGACTGTCTCACTCGATAACCGTGACCCTGGTACATAAAGGGCTATTGAAGGAACACCGTGGATTTAAGTCAGTACAAGTCTGACAGTCCCTCCTGTCCCGCCCTGGGCGGGAGGACTCATTTGATGATTTTGTCACGATAAAAAAAAAGGGGGCGGTATGGAGGGAGCGACTATCGAAACCGAGGTTCAGGTACGCCTCAATCACGGCGGTAAGACCTCTCTTTGAGGAATGGCTGGAAGGTGTCAGGGCGTCCTGACCAACCACCTGACGCAGATCCTCACTGGACGGAAGTTTTGGGAGGTATCTGTGTCGGATGGGGAAGGAAGAAACGCGTGGGTGTCACCACTACAAGGATCGTCCAAAGGACACGGTAGAGCATACGGTGCAAAATTGCCCCGCTTGGGCAGAGCATCGCAATGTCCTCACAACGGTGATAGGCGGCGACCTCTCGCGCTCGACATTGGTTGACGTGAAATAGAGTGGAAACCGGTCGCCTCCTTCTGCGAAACAGTCATGCCAGCGAAGGCGGAGGCGGGACGCGTGAGGAAGAGGACAGCGTATCCACCTCACGACCCACACCCAGCCGCCGTGGTAGACGCCCACGGTGACGGACGTCGCAGGACGATCTCTGGCCAACAGGCGAGGGCATTCGGGCGACAAGTAATGGGCGACTCGCTGTCCAATCATGGACCATGCCCGGGTCGACGTCAACGTTGTGTTCCACGCGTGCCTCAAAGAGCGTCAGCACAATGACGGGGGTCAAACCCCTTAGAGGGCCAAAGCCAGCCGGGGTCGTAGGTAGCTACCGTGACCCCGGAACTTAAAGGGCTATTGAAGGACGCCGTGGATTTTAGTCAATACAAGTCTGACAGTCCCTCTTGCCCAGCCCTGGGTGAGAAGACTAATTTGACGATTTCATGACGCTAAAAAAAGCATAAAGAAAATGATTTGTATCGGTATCCTTCAACAGCGCTTCGCACTAAAAAATACATTGTTAAGTTCCGACATCGACGCGAACGAAGTCGCGGGCACAGCTAGTACTCATATAATGGGGGTGTTTTTCAAATAGCCAATCCGCCATCTTGGATGTCCGCCATGTTGGATTTAAGACACGTGACTATTTTTTTCATATTCCTGATAGCAAGCCCTTTCATTTAATACCCATATCATGGGGTGCATTTCAAATAGCCTGTCCGCCATATTGGATTTAAGTCACGTGACTATTTTTTTCGTATTTCTGACAGCAAACCCTTTCATTTGATAACCATATCATGGGGGTGGATTTCGAACAGCCAGTCCGCCATCTTGGGGAGGCCGCCATATTGAATTTGTTATGACGTTTCTTAGTTAATTATGTATTGTTATTAGAACTCAGAGCGTGTGCAAAATTTCATCCTGCTAGCTTATCGGGAAGTGCCTCAAAATTGAGTTGCAAAAATCCAATCGGAACGACAAACAAACAAGAAAAGTGAGTGTATAAAAACGTTTGAAAAATCTTAGTAGAAATTACATTAATTTTGAGATACAACGCGGTCACACAGACACAAAAAGCGGATTAATAAAAAAAATGGTTCATACAAACGGTTTTGATTCGATCAATCCATCTGAGACGCCTATGAAGATCTTTTGAAATTTTCTGTAATTTCTCAAACGTAGTCAAGGTAAACAGCTAGTTCTTTGAAATATATTCATTGGAAAGCGCCGCTTTCTCTTAATTTTTCCCTGATATATTTTTAATGGAGATATTATAAAAGCGTTAGACTGGCTCCCTCCAGCCTGCAGGGGTTGATAGACGATTAATTCTACTAGTTTGTAGTTATTTACACAAAGTGATTAATATTTATTAGTTGGGATACTAAGATGTTACTATTATTTTGTAAAAAGTTGTTCAGATATACAAAAGTTATTGAATATAAAAAGTTATTGAAAAAAAATTATAAAAATATCAGCTTATTGGTGGGCAAAGATCTGTGGAATGATTTACCACGTTTGCAAAAGACGGGTTGAGGTAAATAAAACTTTCCAAAATTACTATCTCAAACTAAAACAAAACTCCAAAATAAATAAAAACTTACGAAAGATCATAAAGTGCTCTTTATAGTAACAAGATCCCCAAATATAATTACGATTCGCCAAATAACGAATCAAAGGCTATCGCCCTCATTCCAATCAACCAAGATCAAACAGTGATTACAGACTCCGATGATGTTTGCACTCTTAATAGATCTATGACAGACTAAACTTTTCAGAGTAATCCCCACTTATATCTCACAATCCTGCTAAACGAAAATGTACTTTATGTTAACGGATTAGAAGTTATGATGACGCGACGGTACGTGAGGTCTTGAATGCAGTACTTATCGAGTTTGTATTTCAGAGATTGGATTTTCGAATACTTTGATTGAGTTAGTGTGTTGTTGTTCTTCTGTTGGTTTGGTTATGTTCGTTTTGTTAACACAGATTTGCGTGGATATTAATTATTTTGTAGGTGAAGGTACAACTACAGGGCAGCGCGGGACTGTCTTATAGCAGGATACTTTGACCCTGGCTCGCAAAAGTTATGGTTGATTTTTACAGTAAGAGATTGAGAGTTCATTCCGCTCCACCCTGGCCGAGAGGACTCATTTTACTACACTAAAGCTATTGTCAAACAGACAGGGCGAAGCGAATGCGATCCGAATCCTGTCATATTTAAAAAAAGCGAAAGCGGTCCGATAGTCTATGTGACAGGCTTCAAACAATTCCATACATTACAAACAAAAACGCTTCGGCACGCTTTTCAGTTTGACAAAGGCATTTTTTTTTTTTTTTTTTTTTAGCGTGGTAAAATCATCAAATGAGTCCTCCAACCCCGGGCAGGGCGGGAGGGACTGTCAGACTTCTACTGACTAAAATCCACGGTGTCCTTCATAGCCTGTTATGTTCCGGGGTCACGGTAAGGGAATAATCCCGCGACCCCGGCAGGCTTTGGCCCTCTGAGAGGGGGGCCCCGTCATTATGCTGACGCTCTTTGAGGCGCGCGTGGGACACAACGCGCCGTCGACCCGGGCATGGTCCTTGGTCGGGCAGCGAGTTGCCCTTTACTCGCCGCCCGCATGCCCGCGCCTACGGTGGCCGGAGATCGTCTCGCGACGTCCGTCGCCGTGGGCGTCCTACACCGCGGTTGGGGCGGAGGGAGGACTCTGTCCTCTCTCGCTCGAGGCGCGCCTCCTCCTTCGCGAGCATTACTGCTTCGCAGAAGGAGGCGACCGCTTCCCACTCCGTCTCGCCCCGCAGCATGGCCGCAACCAATGCCGGGCGCGAGAGGTCTCCGCCTATCGCAGCCGTGAGGACACGTCGGTGCACTGCCCAAGCTGGGCAGTCCTGCACCGTATGCTCCACCGTGTCCTCCGGGCGATCTTCGCAGTGGTGACACCCAGACGTTTCCTCCTTCCGCATTAGACACAGGTACCTCCCGAAGCACCCGTGCCCGGTGAGGACCTGCGTCAGGCGGAAGGTAAGGACGCCATGACAGTTTGAGAAAGGCATAAAAGAAAAAGCAAGAAAAAAGGCCTGGCGGTCTAAAACGGCCACTTAGCAATATCCCAAATGATTTACCTACTTTCGTGAATAAATAGCCAATGGCGTTGCGGGAAATAAAAAGTTCGTGCATATCGTCGCCTCACTGCCAATTCAGTGTGATTTAAGTCTCAGATCACTGGGCCTCAGTAGTTTTCCAAGCCTCTAATTAGTTTTGCATTTAGCATTGCAGCTACTAATAAACTATAAGTTCCGGTAGTCATACTTACGAATATCCGAGGAAATTCTTGCCGTAATAGAATCCCGGTAGTCCAGCAACTAAAGTAATATTGCCCAAATGCGCAGTTATTACGAAGTAGAGGTCAATACAAATTGAACAGATGTTAAATAAATTGATGTTTTATAACCTAAAACGCGAAGAAGATTTGAAGAGAAGTGACATTCACCGACACGAACGGGCCCCGTGTGGTGACTTTTTCATAGAGAGGAAGCCCGTTTCTCAGCAATAGGTTTGTGTTTAAAAAAAAACTTATCAATCCGTCATGTCACTTAGATTATTATCTTAAAATATTTGACCCGTATTTTTCCTTTTATTATGGTACTAGCTTCTGCCCGCGGTTTCACCCGCGTCATTTTCGGTGTTTGGCCTGTTGGTCCTGTCCCCTTCAGTTCCCGTTTGCCCATTTTTACTGCTGTGTAGAATTTGAGAAGTTAGGTTCGGTAGAGTTAGGCCGTGTAGATTCAGAAGCTTGGCTCTACATGAGATCTGATATCATTTTTACAGGGCAAACCTTATGTGGTCGTCTTGGCAACATTTTACATGAAGCGTTTTGGTGGGATTTCAGTTCTTTTTGTAAGTTGCTAGGCAGTCTTTTATGTGTTTTTTTTTCTTCTTTTTTTTTTGTGGTGTATCTCTTGTACATCGGCAGTGCCGGTTTTCATAGCCCATTCTCTGCCCTCTCCCCAATTTTAGGGTATGGGGGGCGAAACTTATAAGTTAATCTGGGGGCACGGTAGTGTTATTTTGTATACTGAACTTTGTTTATATACCAAATTTCAGCTTTCTAGCACTTCAGGAAGTACCTTAACATTTTGAAGTTTCATATAACTCTCCCCCCCCCCTCCCCCCTATTTGAGGGAATGGGGGGCGAAAGTTATAAGTTTATGAAGATTTTTGGGTTCTCTATTGTGTTACCTAACTTTTTTTATCCATAATTCAATGTGCCATAAATTCTTTTGATCTAATCATCATTTGTCCGAATGATTACTTACCCGAACTTGTTTCACATATCACATGCCATAACATTGAAATTCCTAAATACTGTATGTCCTAAATTCGTTGGTCATATATAAAACAATCAATAATAATTATACAAAATACATAAAACCAATTTTCATAAAATTTATAAGTCCTAAATTAAATTATTAAAAATTTCATAAAGTACGATCTTAAAAACTTTAGGGTTGTCGTCATCATCGTTTCAACATTTTGTTTATTTTGTTACTGATTACCACCAACTACCACCCAACGAGGAGGCTCGAGGCTCCTATTTCTGCCTGCAAGGTTTAAAGTAACCCCTTCGAACCTAACCTGTCCGTGTCGGGGTGCTCACAAATCCCGAGCTCGCTTCGCTCGCTCTTGGATACTATTGTTTATCTTTACACAGAGCGTAAACATTTGGTCACGAATATTAGGTCGATTGTCGACTATTTCTGTCGAAGAGGCTTATAGAAACCTAAACAGTTTAATGAAATATCAATTTTACCATACCTAATTGAACATTCGGAACAATACACATTATGTAATAGAATACTTAGGACATATGACTTTATTTCATACAAAATTAGGAGATTCAATTATTATGATACTTGATATTATGTCAAAACAACGTTAGAAATTAAGATAATTTATTATGTAAAACAATATTTAGAATTTTTGAACATTATGGTTACTGAATTTTATAGCAAACGTGTTACGTATAATGATTTTCGGACAAACAATTTTAGGAGACGAAAAGGGATACCAGATTTTTGTTGGTTGTATACTAAACTTAGATTACATAGGTACCAAATTCCAACTTTCTAGCACTTCAGGAAGTAGCCAAACATTTTGATGATCATCAGTGTGTCTGACGAAATCGGTGAATTTTAGATATCAATAAAATCTAAAGGTTTAGAGCTATTCAATTGAGAATTTGTACGTTTAATTAGTCTATTATTGACATAACATCCTGAGAATATGAACTATCTGGTACGTCGGAAAACAACTTTATGAGGGTTAAAAAAACGACGAAACACTTCGAGCCCTTGCGCTTCGCCTGGCTCGTCTTGGCGGGGCCACCGTCGCCCCAGATTAGGTACTCTATGTGCCTATCTACATTATTATGTAGATCATAATTATGAGAACACACAACTCATAGGTGTTTGCTCCTTATCGGATGCTGTCCATGAAACATTACTAAAGGATTATAATACATATCTAACAGGATTAAGTTTAATTGGTCCTTAGAAATGGATTAGCTCAGCAGATAATAAATATCTGAGATTATAATTATTAGTTTCACTAATTGGATATCATCCTCCATTCATTAATATTATGATGTAGGTATAAACATATTTTGAAAAGGAATTTGTTGCTCGTTTATTTACCATTTTTACCAAAAGGAACTGATAGACAAAGTTTTCGCGTTGAAAACCTTCAACTCTCATAATTTAATTACCACATGCAAAAACGTATCTTCCAGCTTATAAAATATCTTGACGAGTGATAAAGCAGCTAACAGATTACTCCAATTTGCCACTTCACTTTCCAAGATCATTTAAGGGCGCATAACCAGAAAGTTGGCAACGTCGCTAATTTGGCAATGTTACTGTATAGAAATATAGCTCTGTAGTGTACTAGAAAACTGATATAAGAATAAAATTAAAACACTGAATTTGATGTTGTAACCGTTTCAGGTGTATAAAAGGCATTTGGAATGTTTCCAAATGCTTTTTTACAACTAAAACCATATATTTGGTGTTACGATATTAATTATTACATTCCCTAATAAATTTTTTATTGCACTACAGAGCCAAATTTCTTATTTCATACGGTAAATTTGTGAAAATAATTAAGACTTGTAAATGGTTACCTATCATAAGATCGAAAAACGTTTGACCGAATTTCACTTGACCGAAAACTTTTCAACTACATATTATCATTTGGTTTTTTTTTACTTCATCGAAGTCACGTTTGCCACTGTTTCAGTTAACCTATTATCTATTCGTTTTTTTTTCATTACTCCAACACATCATTTGGCCGAAAAACTTTTTACCGATGTTACACTTACTCGAAACGACGGTTGTTCGAAGTGTGTATGTTTCCAAACATTCAGTATACCACTGTTTTAATTGCCATATTTTCATTTCACCAAGCGCCTAGAAATTTGTGCACACTAATTATATTATCGCTGATCATTTTTTTTGCAGGCGCCATTGAAAATGTAGGTAGACAATACAAAATAATTGTGCAAATGTCATATACGATATAACTCTGACGGGCATTGTATTATCATTAATGACATTTGCTGTTAACTACACAGTTGGACTATTAGGGATGTTCTGGCTAGCACGTGTGTTCGAATCTTCTTGCGCATTTTGTGTGATTCTTGATACTCTTTTGTGACTTTATTGTATTTGTGTTGTTCTTGTGTTTGTAAAAAGGTTTGTATTGTGATACACTTGCATACAAACAGACATGCAACATGCAAACAACCACCAAAAAAACATGCAAGCAAGCATGCAGCATGCAAGCAGGCATGTCGCATGCAAGCAAGCATGCAGCATGCAACAAGCAGCAAGCACACAGCATGCAACGTGCAGCAAACACGCAGCATTCAAGCAAGCATGCAAAATGCAACAAGCATTGTTTCTGTCATGGCTCCGGCGCTGCGGGGTTTTGCCACCCCTCCGCGCCTACGCGATTTTAAATTACGCTCTCGGGGTAGGGCAGACAAGACTACGTAAAGTCGGCTTTGCAGCATTTCGTTTCCGCCACAAAGTTTTGTAGCACAATAATATTGAATTTTATGACAGTAATTTAATTTTTCGGTTAAAACGTTGTTTCGGTATGGCGAAAATATGGCAAATAAATCATTTGGCAACTGAAAAAAGTTTAAAAGAGGGTTTGGTCAATGGTAAAAAGTTATTTTGTTAATCGGCGGAACATACTTCGGTAAAATAATACTTATGGCTAATGATACTTCGATGATCTGAAAATATGTCAAATAATGCATATAGCAAAAGAGATGTCGGCCAATAGTTTTCGGTATAATGAAATTCGAACAAACAACATTCGGTAAATTGATCGGTTCCCCTTGTAAATAGTTGACAGCCATTTGCGACGTTGCCAACTTTCAGAATATGCGCTCTTAATGATACCTACCTCAAAACGACAACATTATAGAAAATCGAAAATTATTTAACACAATGCTTTAGCAGTACCACTGACTTCAAACGGCAAAACTTGCCTTGATTGGCGTAAGCTCCTTTGGAACCACTTCGTTAGGGAGATGCAACCTTGTTCCTTAGCTTCGATGAAACCATACAAATGCAATTTCAAACCTTACAGTATTTGAAATTGCATTTGTATGGTTTCCTCGAAGCTATGTAGTAGATTTGTTACGGGATGAGTACAGTTCAGTTCTGATTCCTTTGTTTTTCCCCACACGATTCAATTTTGAAAGTGCACGCACTACGCACACACAAGAGACAGGTAAAAGTATGACTTATAGAACGGCATTGTAACGTTTGAAAATCTTGCCCTAAGACACTGGGTAGGAAAGCTGTAATCTTATGCTACTTTAAAATTATAAGATAACACACTTTCCCACTACTATGTACAGATATTGCACAAACACAATACTTACAAACACGTGCATCATAAAAGCAACACAGTCATTTGAGCAGCCACACTCCTGCAACTCGACACAACCAACCATCTTAGCTCAGTTTAACTCGTAGTTCTTGAGATCTCTCCACAATCCACAACACAATGTATTGTTTCTTGCTGTCATAGAGCATAGAAGAGCCAGAGAAGGCAGTGCCTAGAAATAAAATTTGTGACGTCCAACGTACACTACTTTTGGCTACGTAACGCCTTTTAAAATGTAACTAGCTGACCCAAAAAATGGGGTTTGTCTCCACGGATCCCGGTTTCAGATTGAATTAGCCACGGATCACGGCAACTTGTATCCACCGATACCGTGATCCGTTTCCAATACCGATCACGGTATCCGAATAATAAGATTTTTTTAAAGTATAACTTCTTTTGATTTGGGAAATTAGATAAAAATAAAATCAGGTTAAAAAATAATCCAGCACTGGAGTCATAAGGGTGCGTCCACATCTGACGAATGCGCTGCAAATGCGCATCTCGCGCACCGTTTGCGAGCTGCACGCGTGCAGATCGCGCGCCGCGCGCGCGCCTTTTGGCGTACCACACCATTGCTGTTAATGCGCGCGTGGAGCTCGCGCGCCGCTCGCAAACCGCGTACGAGCTGCGCATTCGCGGCGCATTCGCCAGATGTGGACGCACCCTAAGGATGGAATTTAGGAAGAGTAGTGCACTTGCTGGAGTCCACTCGATTGCCAGAACTATCAACTCATCCACATAATATAAATAGATAATGATTGAGGATAACCCAAGAAAAAAAAAAAAACAACAGGCTTGAAAAACATTTTACTCTGTTTCTTGTCTCTGCGCATCGAGATCAGTTTCCAAAAATAATAATACAATTTATATCTTGTAGCCGCCATGATCGGTGATCGGTGGCTACATTTTTTTAATTTTTTTTGTGTTGGAAACGGATCACGGTATCGGTGGATACAAGTCGCCGTGATCCGTGGCTAATTCAATCTGATACCGGGATCCGTGGAGACAAACCCAAAAAATTTGTGCGAATCTAAGCCATCCAGAGATCTTCTCAAACACGATAAAAAACATAGTTGTCGCAAAATCTGCGCAGCGTATCGCGGGTTCGATCCCTGCATGGAAAAAATATTTGCATGATCTATGAGTAGTTGTCTCGGGTCTGGGTGTTTGTGTACGTGAGTTTCTATGTTTGTAGACACACCCAAGACACAGGAAAAAATCCTGGTGTGCGGCAATTTATACAAAAAGAAAAAAAAAACTGCCATTTAGGAGTATGTAAAATACGTACGTACAGAAGAATCATTGAAATTTCAAATTGTAACTGACGTGGTTTACATGTAAAGACCTTTAAAAAGCCGCTTCTAGCAGCAGAAGCCCCTTCGTGGTCTGTAGTGCGATCTAGCGTGAAGGTGGAGATAAGTATTATTTTCTTTTTAGATCTCTGCCATGTAAACAAGGCGCAAGGTCGCATCGATCGCGACGCCCGCCATTTGAATAAAATATATTCGCCGACATGGAAACGCACTCAGGTTTTTGAAAGAGAACTCGAGGTTGTTTCGTTTCTAGAATGATTTTTAAACTTATCAACAGTTTTACAATTTTTTCCAACAATATATTTTTTACATCTCTTTGGTATTTATGTACAAGTCGTTCAAGTTAGTCTAAGCGGGTACTCCTCTAAGCGGGATATGTGTAGCGGTTTGTTTGCAGACCGCAGACCATGTATGAAAGGATGAGGTGAAAGGAGTAGCAAGTAGTATTCTATGGTTACCGCCTATCTCCCTAAATGGGGAAAAATACGCATGGAACAAAGTTGTATGACCCACGTTTGTGTATGTGAGTTTAATTGTTTGTAAACAACGCACCCACATTACAGGAGATATTCCTAGTGTGAGGCAAAGTTATTTTTTTTAAAGGTATTATATGTTTTATAAAGACTCAAGATCTTACTCAGTAACAGTCCTAGGTACAGGCTACATTCCAACATGAACATTTGACGCTCACTACTTGCATTACTGCTCACCCACAAGACAACCGCATTAGTCTGCTAAGTATTGGTGCGGAGAGTAATGGCGGCGGCGCGTGTCTCGAATACGAATATTATAAACTATAACAGCTTGCTGACCGACACCACAGTACAGATACTAACAGTATTTCAACTAAGAACAAACAAGTCGAATGGGCCGACACAGCTGACCACACATGCGAACTCGTTGATACAAAGTCTAGCTAAAATACCCTATGTATTTTTCATGGTAAACCAAATGAGTCCTTCCGCCCATACTGTCAGACTCGTATTGACTAAAATCCAAGGTGTTCCTTCAAAAGCCTGCGTTCCAGAGCCACGGTTGCATGTTTATCATGTAGGGACGTTTTCATTATTACAAAGCTTTTGTATTTTTGAGTTTCCCTTGCAGTCAAAGTGAGTATGAACTATTTACCTCGCATCAATCCGTTCTTACTGGCCTGTGAACTTTTTCATCTTTATGAAAACTCTCTATTATAGGTTTCATCGAGAGAAGTGTTAACATTTTTTGTGTGAATTGAATTGAATTTAAGTGAATTGCTAAAGAAATTTAGTTGAAAATCCGGGTTTGATTTTTTTGAAGCACTATAATGTAGTTGAACTACTGATTACTTTTATACTGGCTAACGCCGCAAAGTATACCGCGGTCTGTAGGTAATGGACCTCTTTGTATAGCTGTTTGGAATGTTAAATGATCATCTTATTGGTATAGTTATTAGTGGTCTGATAGCGGGTTTTGTAAGCCTAAAATACCAGCTTTGGTATACCACAGTAATATTTTGTGGTATTGTTGCGAGAAATTCCTGGTATGTCATGTTTAGAAATGTTGACTCAATCGTGATACATTATGTTTATCAGTTGTCTAGTACCCATAACACAAGAGGAGGCGGGCCGCTTGAGTGAGGACAGCGTCCTCCCTCAGCCCCAACAGCAGTGGTAGGCGCCCGCGGCGTCGGACGTCAGCAGTTGATCTCCGGCCACCGTAGGCGCGGGCATGCGGGCAGCGAGTAAAGAGCAACTCGCTTCCCGACCATGGACCATGCCCGGGTCGACGGCGCGTCGTGTCCCACGCGCGCCCACAAGCTCTGCTTAGCTTGGAACTAGATGGCGTTGTGTGATAGTTGTGGAATATTATTGATATTATTATAATATCATTCACAGCCCGACTTTACCCACTGCTGAATATTCGCAGTGCGATGCGCGCTCGAATACGGACGTGTTGTCATAATTTTACGCACAGTGCGCGGCTTTAGCTGCTGCCTGACATTTCGCAATGAGTTCGCAACAACTTATTGCAAACAAGCTGTTGGCATTCATACAGAATGCCATCGATACTATGGACGAGGTGACCATCATGCAGATATGCAAGTCGCTTCAAAGAAGACGAGATTAGCAGAGGCAAGATGTTACTGTTCCAGACGACTGGGAAGCTCAGTGAGATGCCATCTCGGAGGAGAGATGGTACCGAAAAGAGCGTCCAAGACATCATCACCTTTTTAAAGGTGACCGACCCTGACGACGTGCCGACTTTCGTAGCGAAGGAGCTACATAAGTTACCGCCCGTCACATTCGACCACGTAGATGTCACCAGGCTGCTGAAGGATATTACGTCTCTCAAGTCAAGCCTGGCCGAAGTGCAGTGTAAGTTGGAGAAGTCAGAAGACACCATCCAAGAACTACGTGCCGAGATGGTGTTGCTACGCAGTACTGTTTCGGAAAGTAGGTCAAATGACGGAGTCAACGAACACAAGCGTCACGGTGCAAATACATTACAAAATGCATCCGTCAGCAGTTTTGCATCGGCGAAATTGGATTCGTCAGTGATTGCAAATGTCGAGGGCGATGCACCGAGCCCCGCCGCCCCCTGCCCCTCTGCAGAGAAAACGACCTGCGTAGCTATGTCGACCCCCAAACTAGCTTACGCCGCAATTGCTGCCTCAAACAAACCAGCTAAAGGGGGAAAGCAGAACCGTCGCTGTGAAATCCTTCCAAGGAATCCGACACAGCCCTGTTCAGCGAAGCAAGAGTGTGACGAGGATGGCTTCATCAAAGTTCAGAAGAAGAAGAAGAAGCCTACCTATCGCAATCAATGCGGTACTGGACTGACAGGATCAAATATGCTGCTACGTCCAGCGATACCCACGACGTTGCTGTATGTGTCACGACTACATCACTCTACGAAGGTTGAGGAGATCGTGGAGTATGTGAAAGTGAAGACCAATTGGACCTTGAGGGTCGTGAAGTTGGAGCCGCGTAATATTACCAGCTTCAACTCATTTGTGGTGCGAGTCCCAACACAGCATCTCGACACGTACCTCAAGGAAGAGTTTTGGCCGAAGGGTGTAGTCTACCGACGTTTTCGCGGCAGGCTACGCGACACCGCGCAGTGTAACACGACACCGTCACTTCGTGTGCCTTAGTTTTAAGTTATTATTGTCATGTTTTATGTATTAGTTTATTGTTTATTTTTAATTTTAATTTTTGTATTGTATTTTATACTAGCGACCCGCCCCGGCTTCGCACGGGTGCAATGCTGATACTAAATACACTACAGAAAAACTGCGCAAACGCTACGTCCCGCAATTTTTAAATCTCTAATATCTTCGAAAATATTCACTTAAATCATACGGTGTAAAGGGCCATATAGATCTATATTAAATGAAAAATGTATTCAAGGTATTTAATTGGTTAAGGATTAATGCTGTATTGGTTAAAATCGCTTCGAAAATTAGCCATTATTTGTCGTAAAAAGTAAATTACAAAAAAAAGTTATTGTGGGTTATCCATAAGAGATAGACATAATTATACCGCCATCACGGACTTTTCTGTAGACCTTTTCAATGTGTAGAATACTTGGTACATTATTTTGATAAAACTCGTAGGGTTCAGCCTGCGTTTGCGATGTAAGCGGAAAAAATGTAATTATTTACGACATCACATTAGAATCCTCAAAAATAACAGTACTTCTCCACTATTTAATGGATGTTATTATACATGTAAACCTTCCTCTTGAATCACTCTATCTATTAAAAAAAACCGCATCAAAATCGTAGTGTTGCGTAGTTTCAAAGATTTAAGCATACAAAGGGACATAGGGACAGAGAAAGCGACTTTATTTTATACTATGTAGTGATAGTGATGGGCCATTGATGCCTGCAATAAATGGAATAATAATAAAAATAAAAAAATAATATTGGCTTGTCGTTATTTGTGCCTTTTTCTCTTTGTCTGCTACTAGCAATATGCTGAATTTCTTACATTATTTTAAATACTTTTTCTTGCGCGTCCAGCTAAGGAGTTGATTTACCTGCTATATTTCCTAATAGCTACAACTTTACCTTTAAGTCAAGTGTGAATAAGTTAGTTCTAGGCAAGTTTGCGTCACGGAACGTACGGGACGATCTTCGCTCACCATCAGGCGAGATATTGGCCAAATACGAGCCTATTACAAAAAATAAGGTTTCCCAAATTATTTTCTCATACAAACCTGATTATCACGACGAGCTATAGCTCTCGGGTCTTTGTAAAATGATAAAGTTAAAACATTCATGAATTTCATTTTAACATACAATATTGATTGCAAATCTCGGTTATTCCGTAGTATACTTATCAGTCTTGGACCGCCATCATTTAGAACAGTTGCTAAATCCCCTTCATCTGTAGGATGGTCCTATCACTGTGGTGACAAGGGTCACCTGAGCTGTGAGCCAACGCCGGGCGACTCTCCCGGTATGTAAAGCCCCGTCCAAGGCATTGGCCGACACCGATTTTTGTAGTGCGACTTTTAGAATCAGACTTTATTTATTTGTAAGAAGTATTTATTTGCTTAAAAAAAGGAGAATTTAGTTTTTTTTAAACTACATTTTGATTTTTCGTAATGTTCCTAATCATGGAATGATTAGGAACATTACGAAACATCAAATCACTAATTTCATCAAATATTATATCCGAAAACCAACACGTTTTGTCAAACAACGCTCATGCGAATCTCTGTCCTGGCATTATTGAGCTAAAGCATTAATTGTTTATTTTTCTCTCTCCGGTCTCATCACAGTCGTCTGGGTGTTGTGTCGCCTCAGCATGTATCGTGGCCAAGGGCTAAACGATCGTGTTATTATCTTGATGGTTATTCGACATTCTGTTTGAAGACTGAATTTTAATTGGGTGGTCGGTGAGTGATGGAATTAATTAAGGAGATTTTGTTAACAGTTGCTACGCAATTTGAAGGTCATTTTAAAAGGTTTCGATTTTGAGCCAATCACACTCAAACAAAAATCAGAAACTTTTCTTGTTGATACACATCTAAATACTGACAAATAAAAAAATGTATTAATTTAGGTATATTTTATGTCTTGATTTTTTAGCAAAATGGGGATGGCAACTCAAGCTAATCGTAGATGGCGCTGCGATAGTTGGTCCCTATGAAGAACAAGATTAATTGTTATAAAAATTGAGTATAAATACAAAACAAATTATGGAAAATTATTCGTCAATGCAAGTGCATATACTAAAACAAGAACTAAGACGCCGCGGTGCATCTACAAGAGGAAAAAAAGTGATTTAGTTGAGAGGCTAGAAATTTGATTCTACTACATTAAACACACATTTACTTATAGTTAGGATTTAAAATTGTAATTTTAAGTAGGTGTTACTTGTGCTAGCCTCTACAAAGAATATAGTACTGCTTCTGACATTCTCATCATCATCATCATCATCATCATCTCAGCCATAGGCCGTCCACTGCTGAACATAGGCCTCCCCTTTTGATCTCCACACATACCGGTTGGAAGCGACCTGCATCCAGGGTCTTCCGGCGACCTTTATAAGGTCGTCTGTCCACTTTGCTGGTGGACGTCCTACGCTGCGCTTGCTAGTCCGTGGTCTCCACTCTAGTAGATACTTTACTGACATTCTACATTGAGAAAAATGTCATCAAGTCTTGTGTTTGTCTTCTTCATCTAATTTTACATCTATTTTATAGATTGGAGCTATATAATAAAAAATTTAACTTCCTAACACCACAACTATCACAAATCTCGGTCCCGGTGATATTCTTCCACCAGACGAACCATTTCAAGATATAAAGAGCGACGCAATACTTAACCTCCAATAGAAAAGTAGATATTATTTTGAAAGGTGTATTCGATTGTTTAGCTAAGGTATAATCATAGAATTTCATTAATAAATTCAACTAACGGCCTGTCCCGGCTTCGCAAGGGTAGATATTTGTTTATTATTATAGCTTTTCCTTACTGATAATACAATTTTTGTTCTCACAGCAGTCACAGCAGTTACCCATTATTTCCTTGATAGTGTGAATTGTCGGAAATTTGTATGTTCCATAATTTTTACAGCCTATTACACAACATCTAGTCATTTTACATCAATAAATCGTTTTTTTTTTCAGAAAATTCCTTTGATTTGACAGTTCTTTTGGGATCATCTTGTCACTTGTCACTTTGACACTTGCCTTCCCCATTCTAGGATTGCCAATAATTCTTTCTTTCAAACGGCTCAAAAGACCAGCCAGTAACAAACCACGAAATACAAACTTTTTGCATCGTCGAGCTTGAAATGCTAAATATTACAAGCCTCTGAAAATTTTCTGGCCGCAGAGAAATTAAAACCTTTTTTGCTCATTTTGTGTCTAAACGTAGGAAATTACTGTTGCTAGGGTTTTATTGAAACGACACACGGACTGAAGTAGTTGTTTGTTATGATAGAAGGTTTACTTCAGGATGTTTAACGGCTTAACAATTGGCCAGATGGGATTTGTATTTATTAATTAGTTACATCGTATTATAAAAAACACATTTAATTTTGTTGTACATCAAAAAGCCAAAAAAAAAGAATGTTGCGCAGGTACCAAATCACAGCTGTAAAAGAGGTAATCAAACCAAAAAATGGAAGAAAATCGAAAAATCTTTCGTCGCTTCACATATTATTTTCATTATAAAAATTGTAAACACTATTTAGTAAGACGCCAGGGCGGCCCGATTTTTTTGACGGCTTGTGATAATGGTATAATGTAGATGTCTCATGGTGACTGTAATATTCTCAATAAAACACAATTGAGTTTTATGGAATCCTATATTGTTTCTTTCTTCTTATATTAGTTAATCTTTATAACAATTCTATACAATGCTTCTTGACTCCGATAAAAGGCGCGAATGCCCTCCTGTCATCGACCGACTTGTGTCTCAGTCATTTAAAACAGTCTGTACCCACTCCTAAACGCATACAAAGTTTATGTCATGATGTAATGACTGTTTCACCACCGTCTGTACTTGATTCGCGTTTTGTTCGCATTGACCATTGACAAGTGTTGTATGCGTTTAGTTTTGGTTGATACTATTATATTACATCATACCCCTTTCGTTAAAAAAAAACACAAAAAAAAAGTTACAGATCCCATAACCCTCCAACATTTTTACCTTTTCAAAAAAAAAAAACATTATATTAACGCAAAATGACTCTTAACACTCATACAAAACCAACTCTTGCATTTAACAAAGTAGGTATCCATGAAATAAAGCAAAACCTTTAGTTTTAATAGGTACTGATGAGTTCATTTTGCTTGGGTTCAAAATACTGATCAAACAACAAAAGCAATTCTTCAAACTTATGACTTTCTTCATTACCTTTAAGAATATTAAAGTAAAGGTCTTGACCTTCCTGCCCTATGCAGTTGAGTAAGATGGAAGCTTTCCTTGCTTCTGTTACTTTTTCCAAACCAGCCGCCGATATGAAAACTTTCAGCTGCTGTTTAAAACTTTTCCACCTGGGCAACATTTCTTCAATTGAATCCAGTTTAAGTGGTGATGGCATCCTGTATTCAATAGGTGACGCCATGTCCATGTCTTCCAATAATTTATTTTCTATATTCATCAATATTTTCTTCTTGGTTCGGTTTTCGGCTGCGCCATGTATTATTCTCAATAAAACACAATTGAGTTTTATGGAATCCTATATTGTTTATTTCTTCTTATATTAGTTAATCTTTATAACAATTCTATACAATGCTTCTTGACTCCGATAAAAGGCGCGAATGCCCTCCTGTCATCGACCGACTTGTGTCTCAGTCATTTAAAACAGTCTGTACCCACGCCTAAACGCATACAAAGTTTATGTCATGATGTAATGACTGTTTCACCACCGTCTGTACTTGATTCGCGTTTTGTTCGCATTGACCATTGACAAGTGTTGTATGCGTTTAGTTTTGGTTGATACTATTATTATTATCACGGTGATGGGGTTTTGGTTACATGCTACGACGTAGCTGGCGTAGCAACAGTGACATCACGTCAGCTACGCCGCACCGTAGCAACAGTGACATCACGTCAGCTACGCCGCACCGTAGCACGTAGCAACAGTGACATCACGTCAGCTACGCCGCACCGTAGCAACAGTGACATCACGTCAGCTACGCCGCACCGTAGCAACAATGACATCACGTCAGCTACGCCGCACCGTAGCAACAGTGACATCACGTCAGCTACGCCGCACCGTAGCAACAGTGACATCACGTCAGCTACGCCGCACCGTAGCAACAGTGACATCACGTCAGCTACGCCGCACCGTAGCACGTAGCAACAGTGACATCACGTCAGCTACGCCGCACCGTAGCACGTAGCAACAGTGATATCACGTCAACTACGCCGCACCGTAGCAACAGTGACATCACGTCAGCTACGCCGATCCGTAGCACGTAGCAACTGACAATACAGTATTCAGAAACTCGTTACAGTTACAGTAACAGTGGCCGGCACGTAAGTTGGCAAGAGATGCGGGTCGCGGGGTATGAGGTAGTGTCGATCCGAGCACGCGATTGGTGCGTCACGTGTCTTTGCCCCTCGCACCCAGTATACGCGCTCTCGCTTACACTGGCGTGCCGCTAAATGCGATACGCAAACTTACCCCCACTACACCATAATCTTGCCAACTTACGTGCCGGGTACTGTATTAGACGTTTGAATGTCAAAAATAATGGATTGTTAAACAAAGTTCAATATCATCGCATCTATGCTTCAAAAGATTAGATGTGAAAACAGAATATTAAATTATGTATAATCAGTCAAATCCCTTCAGCCTTATAAGAAACGTAAACAAAGCGAACAAATAAAATCATAATAACAACAAGCCGGTAATCCCCGAAGGGTTAAACAATGGTGTCCCTAATAGTTCATCCATAAAATAGGTACATTTAGTGTAAATATCTCTTAGAGAAGTCCTGAAAATGAACTGAAAAACAGTAAACAGTATTGAGATACGTGAACAAATAAACGTACGATATATTAAATCTAAAACCACGACTTGAGTGTAATAAGTTTACTAGACCGCAGCACAAACACAGACCGGCTTTACAAAGTTCCACCCTTTGCTATTATTTGTATTTTCAGCAGTATTTGATCAGCGCTGCCCCAAAGCGCTTAAAGATTCAAAACAAAAATGGTTATTCCATTTTAAAAAGATTCTCTCAAAGGTTTGTTTCTGTTTGAAGTGCGGGCTGAAAAATAATAAAAAAATGTCATTGCTTGGATCCCGAAAGGATCATTTAAGAGGTACACAACAAACACTTGAAATTAAAACGTCTGGGATGTTTTTCTTTTTAGGGTTCCGTAGTCAACAAGGAACCCTTATAGTTTCGCCATGTCCGTCCGTCCGTCCGTCCGTCCGTCCGTCCGTCTGTCCGCAGTTTAGCTCAGAGACGCCCAGTACTAGAAAGCTGTAATTTGGTGTAAATATACGGATTTATTGTGCCGAAAAAGTGGTAAAATAAAATCTCGTAAAATATTTTTTTTTAGGGTACCTCCTGTACACGTAAAGTGGGGATGTTTTTTTTATTTCTCGCGTACCCCTTAGTGTGGGGTATCATTAAATAGGTCTTTAAAAAATATTGATAGTTTCCATTAACAATTTTTTGATAAAAAGATTCGTTTGTGAAATATTAAGCTTTAAAGTGCTAATTTTTGCTCGACTCGAGTGTCCCCCCCCTCTACCAGCTAAACGGTTATGTTTGGGGGTGTGAAAAAATTCACAATAGTAGTATATATAACGAAGTTTGAAGGAAAATTATCATGACTAAGTAGGCTTTACAAGTTTACGAGTAATAGTCGACCAACTTATAAAACGTACTTGGATAGCATATTTTCCTAAAGAAAATGTATCGCAGAACATGTTCTTCAACTGCAAATGTAAGTTTGTAAACTTTATTTTTACAGCTATAATAGGTGGGTATGTTTTGGGGATAGGTAGGTTTTTATTTTCAACTATTTTTAACTAACTTCAAAAAAAGGAGGAGGTTCTCAATTCGTCGTAATCTTTTTTTTTACGTATTTTCCCCGATTCCTCAAAGACGCCTGGACCGATTTTGAAAATTCTTCTTTTTAAAATTAAATTCAGCGAATCAGTTTAATTAGTTCGCATAAGTATTTTGATGGGCAACTACGGAACCCTACACTGTGCGTGGCCCGACACGCACTTGGCCGGTTTTTGCTTTTTTCTATATCATACGCGTTCCATCTTCCTATAATACTTCAACTAGATGCTTTTTTTCTATTTCGCTGCAAATTCGAATCAATAAAAAACATCCAAACTGTTCTTTGATTTGCTGGTGAGAGGCATAAGACCTGGGGGGGTCTAAATGAGGTTGTACTCAAACATTTTGCCTTCTTCTAATCGTAGAAAGAAGGAGGTGTTTTTGACCCACCAGTATGATAAAGGAAGAGAGGAAAGAACCAGCTACCTGTCACGTTGCCAGTCCACTTCGCTTCGTAACATGGTACAAACCAAGACTGGTTGCAAAAAGTCGCCGCCGCCAATCGCCTCAACGAGGACACAGCGGCGCGGTCGGTCCGGTATGTTCCATCATGTCCCGGGCAGCCCATATAGTGGTGACACTCGGACGTATCCTCTCGTCGCATCAGACACACGTAGTCCCGAAACAACCGTCTCCGGTGAGGATCTGCATCAAGCGAAAGTTGAATACACCGTGGCGCCTCTTTAACCATTCTTCAAAGGCCTCATCATCTGAGTGCGACATCTTCTTTGTAATATTCGTTGTTGTTATGTGTGCCCGGTTACCTCTGTGTTTTCTTTTGCCGTTTTTAGGGAGGAAAGGAAGTATGATGAAATAAACATTTCGAGGGGTGAAAGGCTATTTGCTTTAAGCGACATTTTTGCAACTTTACAGGAGAGCCATTTAAAGTTTTAAAAAATCGAAAAAAAATCATAACAAAAAAACTTCTGCAACTATTTGAATGGGGTAAACTAAATTAATTTTCATTTAAAAGCGTTGAATTGTTGATGTTTACACTTAATAAAAAGGACCTTTAAATACAAAGATAAATGTCGCTTAATACAAATTACCTTAAACCCCTATTTTTTAGGGAAAAGAAAAAAGATTTAAGCGGCTCTGCTGTATATTTTCAGAAGAAGCCAAATAGCATGAAGTGACGCAGCCCATAATGAACAGTAGCAAGCTATTTATCTCAACTGACAATTGATATTAATTTAAATGGCAGGCTAATAGACATATGTAACATATTGTATTGAAAATGTAACGTTTGATGTAACATTTTTTTACGTCTAGTATTATCAATGGCTGTTGAAACAACCTGAATTATCGCCATCACCCAAAATGCTTACATTAGTAAATAAAGAAATATAGACAACGCAATTTCAGTTGAAGTTAGATTCATTTAGAATAATAATAAAGTAGAACTGTCTCAATTTAGGAACATCAATATTTTTATCAACAACAACATCAGTTATAGAATAACCCGCTTCATCATCAGCTGGAAGACGTCCACTGCTGAACATAGGCCTCCCCCTTAGACCACCACGCTGAACGACAATTCCACCTAGTGAGCGGCCTGCCTACCCTGCGTCTTCCGGCCATTTCCACTTCAATTTGCAAATTTTACGAGCCATGTCGGTGACTCTGGATCTTCGGCGAATATCCTTGTTCTAGATTTCATCCCGCAAAGAAACTTCAAGCATAACTCTTTCCATTGCTCGTCGAGTGACTCTTAGTCTCTCCAAAAAGCTAGCAGTCTACGACTACGTTACATAGCTTAATGTCATCACTGGCAATACACACTGGTTAAACACCTTAACCATCTTAAGACACCGTGGGATCCTCGATGAGAAGATATCACGTGGCTTCCCAACGCTGCACATTCGAATTGGATTCTGGCATGTAATGCACTAAACTCTTCTGTCTTCTGTAAAATCTGCCGGAGCATGTGTATAACTTTCCGTATAATTTGTCAAGCTCTTGTATGATCTCGGTTTCATTGAAATGATACTGCCGTCGTCAATCTTTAGCTTTGTCATTTGCCCAATAACTGAATTCTTTGGGAAGACTTTTGAACTCTGGTTCTGCTCGATTGCATCTCTGATCCGTGCAGGTCACGTCGCATTTATTTAGGGATTCGTCTATTGAGTTTGCCATATTCCGACATATCAGCTGAAGATTGCAGCCATCTCAATCCGCTCATGGATCAACTTGATGGATCCGGGGGCTTTTGAGGCTTCCTCCGGGGTCTTAAAGAAATTGGACTTCACTGCTTGGACAGTTTCCAACAACTGGTTGTTGATCGCGTCCACAGTTTTGCATTCAGTGCCTAACGGAAAAGATCATGCGTTTCGAGTTGGAAACCTTCGGTGTTCTGGATGTGAGCAGGACCAGGTCGGACGGTAGACTTCAACAGGCGTGACCGTTCAATCTTTACATTGATATTCAATGTGATTCTTAAGATTCGGTGATCGCCACAGGTCACCTTGTCAGTTTTATCTTGGAGATCAAAGAGTCATCACTGAATATTCGCTTCTTGGACGCCATGATGAAGTCAATCTCATTTTTGGTTGTAGCGTCAGGGTTTATCCTCGTCCATCTTTATATAAATAGGAGTTCATCAAATGGAGTTCTTCCTTTTTCATTAAGTCGGCCAGCCGCTGGTCGCTATGGATTTGCTTCCCATACCCAAATGGCTGGGGCCTCTTAACTCATTGCCATTCCATGGACCACCTTCGAATTGAATTCCCCTATAACAACGAAAAAGTATCTTTCGGAGGTATGTATGGCTTCGGATATCTCCTCATACAAAGCCTCTGCTTCATCATCAGAATATGCCAAGGTCGGCGCATGTACCTGTATGACCTTCAACAAAGACCGGTTGGTTATTCTGAGTATAAGGTATGCTACCCTACTCGACACACTGTCGACTTTCACAACGTTATTAATGAGGGACCTGTGGACGAGAAATCCAACACCACCCTCGGAGTTACGATCTTCTTCCCGGAAGAAGAGCATGTTGCCGGAATATAGGACTATTGTATCCTAACCGAAAGGGTTAGAATTCAGATAATCCCAAGATATCCCAGCGTATTTTGCTCAATTCTTCCTCCAGTTTGACAATCGTCATCGCTCAATGTGCAGATGTTGCGTCATGTCGGGGCAAAAGTTCATCAGGAATAGCGGAGATGCCGAAGCCTAGGGTCCGTGCTCAAAGGTTGTCAATCATCATGAGGGGGAAGGCTTTCCCTGCCCGACCTTCGATGGTTGGTCATAGTTTAAGGACTAACCCGGATCCATCCATACACATACATCCCGCATATACATTTACTTATTAAATTTTTCTCTTTCAATCACTCTCACTCCTTAACCCACTTTGGAGTTCGACTGAAGCGACCGAGCGCTGCAGGTTGCTCTGGTTGAATAATCACGATTGTTAACTCCCGGGAGATGGAATAAAGAAGGTATTATATGACATGAATTAAATGTATCATTTTAGAATTGAATGATTTAAAGGTCAACTTTTCTTTTTATCAATACTGAAAAAATGTTTTCCAATATGCAAAATAGCTGAAACGAAACGTCTATTTGGTTCAAGTAGCATCCTAGATTGAAAATAGATGCAGCTGAAAGGGCTTAAGCGACACTTCATGTCGTATTTGGTTGACGGACAAATGATTTAAGCGACACCACAACGTGTAAATGGTGGAATTCCAAATGATTTAAGTAACATGCTAATAAGAAATAGAAACATGAAAAATGCTTTAACCGATATAGAATCATTTATCTGAGAAAGGGTAACTGGTTTATGTCTCAGTTCTTTAATTATTGTATAGTTCAAGTACATCACTGAAAATAAAATGCAAATTCGACGTCGGATAATACACTGCCACTTTGGGAACAACCCAAAAATGGTGTTGTTTCAAACGCCAAAAAAGTGCTCTGATTTTGATGAAACCGGCATCAAACGACGGAGAAAAAATTGCTGATTCCGAATATGTATATAACTCAATATCGCCCAAGATGTCGCTTAAAGCAAATAGCCTTTCACCCCTCGATTTATTTTGAATACAAGATAAAATAAAGAGGCAATGTTTATCTCGAACTAGTTTGGTTAAAAACCTCAACTAAGGAATTTTTGCTACGTTGTTTTCGCAATTAACAGTACCTAATAATGTTGATGACTGTAAACCAAAAAAGTTTGGGGAACTGCGGTGAAAAGATACGCCGTTTTATGACCACTTCGAGCAAAGTTACGGAAAACTCTGGATAAACTCTGCGAATTTCAGCGTTTCAAGTATTTAGTAATAATGTTACGGTCTTTAGAGTATCTTTTTAAAGCTTTGTCTTGCAGTTTTTGGAGAAGAAAATCCCATAGTGAAATAAATTCTTTAGATATTTGGCAAAGGAAGCTGATTGTGATTTTTAAAGCACACAAGAATCAGTAAAAGATATGTCTTGATTGATTCTTCATTTCACTAACTATTTAAATGAATACAATAATTCGTATAAATAAAGTACTAGGACTAGATCATCATCCTTCACACACCACATTTGTGTTTTAATGTCGGGAATAAACCTTACCTATGACTCTTAGCTTAAACATTTCTAATCAAAGATAGTGAAAGGTCAAATCCATGAAAATAATATTTTCCCTCGAAAAAAGGATTCCGATATCCTGTTCACAAAATAATTTCTCTTTTACGAACAACTACAACTGGTAGCAGTATCTCGTCACACAATAACGATTGCATCGAATCCAATCCATTACTGGATCGTGCGCTGGTATACATGTAGAAGCTTTTGGTCAGCACTACACGTGCCGCTGATACAAGGTCATGGCAGATTGTTTTGTCGCGATTATTGGATTGTGGGTCAGCGACCTCGGTGGTAAAGGTCTTGAGCAGAGAACATGGATGTGAATGTTTTTCTTGGCAGCGTAGGTATGTAGTCATAGGTTGAGTAGGAGACATTAATGATTTTTATCCATGTATTGGGATTGACTGAGATCAGTATTTAAATCATTATTGAAAGCGACTAAAGGCGCTGTGGTGGACCACAAACAGCAAGGACCACCGAAGCAGATATGCGATGAGGACGGCTTCATCAAGGTGGAGAGAAAGAAAAAGAAGGAATTATTCCTAACCTGACCCGCAATCTTAACCCGGGTGCGGGTTAGGTTAGGAATTTGAAAAAAAATAGTAGATTGTTATACAAGGGTGGAAAGAAATCAATTCCCATACGAGGTATTTAGACGCACGAGCGAAGCGAGGGCGGCTATAGTCCGAGTGGGAATTGATGACTTTCACCCGTGTTAAACACTCTACTTTTCATTTCAAATATAAGGAAAGTAAAAAATAGTAGTTTTTCTAAAATATTTATTGTTAGTAATAACATGAGTATTACCTATTTAATAGTCTTTTTTAATTTAAATTTCAAATATGGAACACACCGCCCGCGTCACCGCCGCGGGCCATCCCACTTTAATAGGTATTTTTTTTAATTCACATTGACCGTTTCCACTCACAAGACCGCAGCATTTTTTTTTTAATCGATATTTTTCTTAATTATGTAAAAAAAATTATAACCGACTAAATAACCAATTTTAGTTCTATTTTTAAAATTCATTCCCGCCCTAGGGAGGGAAGCAATTACTATGAGTCTTTCCCGCCCAAGGGAGGGAAGCATCGTTTTCGACCCGCTGCTCTAATCAAACAAACACTACTTTCCGAGTATGAGAAATGAAAAAGAATTTTTGTTCCTAACGTAACCCTATTCCTAACCTGACCCGACGGATTATTCCTAACCTGGGTGTCGAGTCTGCTAATTATTAGTCAGAATGGCGCCACAATGGCGTTTCAATTTTCGAACCATTTTTTACTCAGCAGTAAAAAATGGTTCGAATAAGCACTACAATTGAAACGCCATTGTGGCGCCATTCTGACTAATAATTAGCAGACTCGACACCCTGACCCGAAGGGACGGAAGGTATTAAAAACTTGAAAAAATATATAGCCTACTTATCGCAACCAGTGCGGGACCGCGCTGGCAGGACCTAACATGCTGCTACGTCCTGCAGTACTGTCGACGCAGCTGTACGTCTCCTGTTTACACTACTCTACGAAGACTGAGGACATCGTCGAGTACATACGGGTGAAGACCAACTGGAACTTGAGGGTGGAGAAGTTGGAGGCGCGCCATAACACCAATTTTAATTCGTTTGTGGTGCGCGTCCCGACCCAACATTTAGCGACCAACAACATTTGTTTCTCAAGGAAGAGTTTTGGCCGAAAGGTGTGCTGTATCGGCGATTCCGAGGCCTGCTACGCGACACCTCGCAGCGTAACACGACGACGCCGTCACTTCGTGTGCAGTAGTTTTTAAGCATGTTGTTTGTAATATGTACTTATAGTTTATCGTTGTTTTTATATTTATATATAATTATGTGTATTGTGTTTTATGGGCCTTTAGTTGCCTGAAATAAAGGATAAATAATATTAATATTTTTTATATTTTTAAATGTTTTTTATTTCTTTTTTGTAAAAATATTTAAAAACATAATTTATAAGGTATAAGGATGAATAAAGAAATAATAATATTTAAATCGCCTGGCCTTTGATTTGTATACGGTATGTGCGAAGTCGGTGGTGGGACTGGTGGGGACTATCAAATCGATAGCAGCTCGATGTTAGATAGTTTGAATTTGTTGGGGCTTCCCGCATCAAGTTTAATATGCACACATGAAAATTATAATTATTATAGCCCCCAATAATGTGGTCACTGAGACGCTTACAACGCGCACAGCGTATAGGCCCCGACTTATCCTTCACCAATGTTAATGACGTCCGAGAAAAACTTGCATTACGTATGTATTGACAAAGACATATTAGTGCTTACCCGGTTCTAAACATGGATCATCACAACTACCTATATTTATTTCTGAAATTAAAACAATTGCTAAAAATCTTCAATATATTAAAAAATATTCATCCTTATAGCTCGTCGAAGTTATTTTTTACCAACATTATTACCTTGAAGATTGAAAAGACGATTATACCCATTAAATCTATAATCTTCTGCGTTAATTCCCAACCCATTTCAATAGGAAATATTTCTGGAACCGTTCCGTTCGTAGGACAAATATCGTTATTGAAAAGTTGGGGGAGTTCCGCGCGAGAATAGCATTCGCACGGGATCGGATGTTGTCGAGATTGTGCCGTTTATGTCACACGTCACGAGGAAGAGACGATCGGGAGCAAATGGAGCAATATCCTTCTGGATTCAAGGGAAATTTTCAAGGATCGTACGTTATCCATCTATTGCTGAGATATGGCTAGAGGAGTTGTGTTTTATATAAAATAGGCAGTAGTAAATTTTTTTAACTTTTTAATTGTAAGTAAATTTTTTTAATTGTAAGTTTATAGTACGGGTTAGTGTTAACCTAACTAAACCTTTGTGACGTAGCCGTTTATTTAATTTACTAGCATCTGCCCGCGGTTTCACCCGCGTCATGTTAGGCGTTTGGCCCTATGGCCCCGTCCCTATTAGTTGCCTTGAGGAGCGTGTGGATCACGACGCGCCGTGACTCGGGCCTTGTCCCTGGTTTGATGGCGAGCTACCAAATTACTCCCCGTCCGCAAGCGGCTGGCGACTTGCCACGGTTCTGACGCCCTGGGCGTCTTCAGCGGTGGCTGGGGCAAGAGATAGAGGATAACCTTTCCCTCACGCGTTCCGAATGCTCCCCATTCTCCTTACATGCCGCCGAATCCCTGTGAGGTACCACCCGAAACAACCGTGCCCGGGAGGTCTTGCGTCAGGATGAAGGTGAAGACGCCCTAGCACCTCTCCAACCACTCTTCAAAGAGGGGTCTTACCGCCGCAATTATGACATGCTCAGGCAGTCATTATTTTGTTGTGGTATTATTTTGAAACTATGATAATTATCTTCGAAGACATTCTTTAAAATCAAACGATGTCACGGGCAATTTCATTCAAAATTGAATGCTTGTGATGATTAACGTATTTATTTGGATTAGGATTAATATCATGTTAATGAATATACCTTCGCAAATAATGCATTACTTTAAATCAAATTCGATTTCCTTAAAAAATGTAATAGTGACTTAAGAGGGCTTTCACACGTTTCGTTGTTTTGTGCGACATTTGGAACCTGATTCTGGGTATGACATTGCCACAAATAAAAAAAAAATATACTCGAGAAAGTTTGATTCTTTCTGTGTGGAGTGCTTTAAACAGATTTTTAGATTTGTTTACATACATGAGTAAAAACCTTGTCTCTGCAAAGGATGTTTCATAAATTTCTACTTTTTGTCATACTTTGGTACCGAATTACATAGAAGGTATAATAATAATATAAGGTATAATAATAGTAAAATAATATTTGAAAATGTCCATGGTATATCTGAAAGTTTATATTTGGACTGCATTAATCAGTTTTTTTTAACAAAATCACATAGGTTTGCAATAAAAATAAAATATCGTTTAGTATAAACACAGCTGGGCAGTATATCGGGCGCACGGATTAAGTTTTAATCGGTCAATGTTGTTCGGCCATCGAGCTGCAGCCGAGTTACCGAACTATGCTAAACTTGTTATGTGAGCTATTCACGATATTTATCACCGCCCGGGATTTACTAAATTGGTATTTTATTGTAACAGAGGTGTATCAACGGTAGGACAAAATGGAGCATACGGTGGAGGTCTATCATGAGAAGACGTCACCTCCTAAAGGAAGGACGAGGCAGAATGCATAAGGAGAAACCTTCCTTCTCACGCACTAGCCGTTTGGACGGTAAGTAATGGGTAGTTCACCGTTCAATCAAGGGCTAGGCCTAAGTTTACAGGGCTCGTAGCAAACTGACGGGGTCTGAATGTGACGATTTTTAACCGACTTCAAAAAAAGGAGGAGGTTCTCAATTTGGTCGGTACCTATGTTTTTTTTTTCTATTAATTAATTTACTGAAATATAAAATAGTCAAGTGTCAAACTTTGATTAGCTAAATAATTACAGCCGCACAAGGGCATCTTCCGGGTTAAGCCGCTCTTGCCGAGGTCGGTCTGTGGATGGGTGACCATCTGTCTTAACGAGTTTCCTCCGTGCCTCGGAAAGCACATAAAGCCGTTGGTTCCGTCTGTCATTTGTAGATCTTTGACAGTCGTTACCATTAGTCGTTATAATTAGTCAGAAGCTCTAAAGCTATTGTCAAACAGAGAGGCGTGCCGAAAGCGAAGCGAAGCGTTTTCATTTGTAATGTATGGAATTGTTTGAATCCAGTCACATAGAAACGCGAAAGCGATGCGATAGCGTTAGCGATCCGAAGACGTTGGCGATATTACAACTCGGCGAGGCGTGGCGAAGGCGTTTGCGAAGCGTTGCCGAATATTAGTAATGGCTGGCTTTGTATGCACGACGTCAAACATATAGAGCGATTCCGAAGCGAAGCGTTAGCGAGGCGTTTCCGAGGCGAATCCGAGACTTGACAGTGCCACAGTGACACTGTCATGCCTATTTAAAAACTAATATTATTTACAAATTAGCTGTTCAGTATTGTGAGAAATGTGGAATAATCGAGGACGTGCATCATATCTTGACCGAGGATGAGTGGAGCGAACGCTTCTGGTGAAATCTGTTTGGTCCTCACGCTGGATATTGACGACAAGCTCAGGATGCGCACGGAATTTACTTTCACTGGTGCTGTGTAAAGCTACTGCGTAGAGTAGCACATAGCCCGGGAGTGATGCTGAGGGAGCTGTGTGGTGGAGGCGGCACGCGCCACAGCTTGCTGTGTCCGGTGGTCAGGCCCAACATATTGACCAAAACACCTCTCACTAGAACAATCCGTGTAATGAACGAAGATCATGAGTGAATAACGCGTACAAGTTCTTTTAAATGAAGTTATTTATGTAAGAAATCTCTAAATACATTTTGTTGTTGTAATTTGTATTTTTATGTTGTTATGTGACACATAACTACCGGTCTGGTACAGCAGCAGGCAACAGTGCTGCGCAATAATAACGCCTTTACAGAATATAATATAAATTATGAGGATCAGTACCTAGTACCGCGGTATTCGTTTGCTATCCTCTATAAAAAAACTAACGCACGTAATTGGGACACCATGTAAAAACCAAACAACATATAATTATTATTCAATTATTTTATTGTGATAATATTATGATCTATAACAACAACTTCAAAAATCCTGCTTTTAACATTTTGTTGATGGTGTAACACATTACCATACAGAACACACAATTATAACATTTTTTTTTACAGAATACGCACGAATGAACAGTATTTTCAATCACATGATTATGATAATAGCATTATTGTTTCCAAAATAGGCCTGAAATTGATACATTTATTACATTGAAATCATGCTTCAGCAGTCAATTGATTAATTCAAAGACATTGTGACACAAAGTCTTGGCATTCAAATTTCATCATTTTAATCTTCCTTTTGATGTGGTACTGTTCTCATCTTCAACAAAACGGCGGCTGGGCCAATGCAAATTGAAGATACGAGTACTTGGTACCTCCTCAATAAAAATATTACTTAGGTATTGTTTTCCTTATGTAAACCAATCCAGTTTTAGAATAATCCGTTAACCGTATCTTGAGAACTGTTAAAGTCTAACGACAGTCACAAATGTGTATTTGGTCAACACTCAGATCAAAGAAAAAGTTAAGGTTAATGAATATTATTTACAAAACTAAATTTCTTATCGGATACTGTGGCTATTTGGAGAACTAAGTATGTGCACACACACAACAGCTGCACATTTTCTTGTTGCATATTATTAGATCATTACTTTACGCAGTCTACATAATAAATTATGAGCAAACAATCACGGAAAAACATGAATAATAGAAATTAAGAAATAAATAAACAATCAAACGTCAATCTGTGACAAGTTTACGGTATCACTCTTTTTTTAAATATTTTTTTGTCATGACTTCAAGGCCTTGCCAAAAGGTGTCTCACAATGATAAAGCCACAGACTACATAGAAGTACTACGTATGTCAAAACCGCATGTTTATTTTTAAAGGAGATGAGTCCTCCCATCCAGGGCAGGGCAGGAGGGACTGTCAGACTTGTACTGACCAAAATCTACGGTGTCCTTTAATAGGCTTTACCTTCCGGGGTCACGGTAGCTCGGAAGTCCCGCGACCCCGGCAGGCTTTGGCCCTCTAAGGCTAAGTCTAGAGAGCCAATGCCTGCCGGCGTCGCGGCCCGTCATTATGCTGACACTCTTTGAGGCGCTCGCCTTTGAGGTTTTCGAGGGTGTTGTAGCCGATAGTGTTGTCAAAATGTAAATGAAATGTGACTCACGCCAAATCTTGTAAAAGGTTAGGCCACATTTAACAAAGCTCACAAGTTGTTGTGTATTACTATTAAACTGTTCCGAGTTATAAATCTTTTACTGGTATTAACCGAAGTCATGAGATTACCTATTATTTGTAAACTAGTTATTTTAACTCGATTGTTTGATCACTACAGAACACAGATGTTTTAATAAATACAGTTCAGTTTCAAAAACATTAAGAGTGACAACCCTTATGCTGTAGTGGAGCGTAGGTAATTATTTCTACAGCTAGGCCTAGTTTCCTTATAGTCCATATTTGTTATTATACAGTGTGTCCGGGCACGGGTTAGCGATATTTGAAGGGGATATACTAGGCTCTTTTTCATCGACAAAAATGCTTTAAAAAAAACAAAACTTCGCGAATGGCAGCCATTTTAATTTTTTGATCTGTCGAACTGGGGTGTGTACAATAAAATTAAAATATCTTTAAATCCAAGAGACCTACATTCATGCAAATGACTTTATTGCAAAGTTAAACGTTGAGGCTTATCAAAAACTTACGAAAGTTTTCTAAATAATATGTAAAAATAACCAAAAAACATGGGCAAACACGAAATTGTACACAAAAATTACTGAATAATTTCACATTTTTAACTCTAGCTCGATATGTACCCCTGAATTTTGATAAGATTTTTGCAATAAATTAAAAGTGTTTGAGTCAGGCTATAAAATGATATCAAAATGATCACTCTACGTTAAGTATCTTAGGAGTTATTCTCACTTGAACATCACCCTTCCGTCTCGCCCCGCAGCAATATTCCTAGAAGTGGTTTCATATAATAAAAAAATGTACCATTTCAGTTTATGGATTATGGTGGTCAATAATGCCAGCTGATAAATATTCGTTGGAACGATTTAGCTCGCCCAAAGAATGCGACGCATGTAATATTGGGGTACATTCGCTACGGAAGGGTGATGTTCAAGTAAGAATAACTCCTAAGAGACTTAACGTAGAGTGATCATTTTGATATCATTTTATAGCCTGACTCAAACACTTTTAATTTATTGCAAAAATCTTTTCAAAATTCAGGGGTACTTATCGAGCTAGAGTTAAAAATGTGAAATTATTCAGTAATTTTTGTGTACAATTTCGTGTTTGCCCATGTTTTTTGGTTATTTTTACATATTATTTAGAAAACTTTCGTAAGTTTTTGATAAGCCTCAACATTTAACTTTGCAATAAAGTCATTTTCATGAATGGAGGTCTCTTGGATTCCAAGATATTTGCATTTTATTGTACACACCCCACTTCGACGGATTAAAAAATTAAAATGGCTGCCATTCGCGAAGTATTGGGGTAAGAATTTTTTTAAAACCATTTTTGTCGATGAAAATGGGCCTAGAATATCCCCTTCAAATATCGCTAACTCGTGCCCGGACACACTGTATAAGTGCGAGAGAATGATATAGAAACTTCTTACTCATTTTGTCTATGAATGTATTACTCTTAATTTTGTTTGTCATTAGTGCTGTCACTAATAAGTCTAAAATATTATGTAAATTTTAAGCACATCAAAACATTTTATTTATGAAAGGTTTTATCAGTTAAATCCCTAACCAATCGTGAGGTGCGAACGGTGAGAGTCGTCGTGTCACGTCGAAAAACACATCGTAGATCCAGCGATGTGATTTCTTATTGAGAATAGCAAAGCTAGGCAAAGGTGACTGAGGCAAAGCCTACGATGGAGCGAGCTTACCTAGAAAAAGCCTGTTCACTCTAACTTTGAAGAGATACGAATATGGATGACAAATTCAGTAAACATTTTGCTATGCCTCTCCAAGCTGCATAGAAGCTTCTCTCTAATCAGTATCAGTATTTGTGTTGAAGATGAGGACATGGAATAAGACGAGAGTCTTATCTCTGGTAAAAGTACCCTAGTCGAACGGAGGGTTTAATGGAGGAAGATGATTTATTGCAAGACTTTGCCACACGATACCTTAGAATTATTAACCAATTGATTCTTGGAGAATGACCTATTTGGAAACAACGCGATTGTCATAATATTTATCTATTTATAAGTTAAAACTATTCAGTTCAATACTTCAAGAGACATAATTATTGCCAAAAAATAGTATGGTAATCAAAGATTTTCTTTGGAAAGAAAAATTCGAACCGCGGACAGGATTCGAACCTGCGACCTTCGGATTCAGTACATCCGACGCTCATTTCCAACCGAGCAACCGAGGATCGTAACCGCCCCGGCGAATTCTTCATTCCATTTCTAACGTCTCATGGTGACGTTTAGCGCCATCTATTGCAGAGTATTCCAACTATCGAGCGTCGGATGTACTGAATCCGAAGGTCGCAGGTTCGAATCCTGTCCGCGGTTCGAATTTTTCTTTCCAAAGAAAATCTTTGAAAATTCGCTACGCATGCGTTAATGCGCTTAATATAAAAAATATTAGTATGGTAATGTTTTAGACATTAACAAAATATTACTGTTTGGGCAGGATTCCTCGATATTGTTGATAAAGATGATTAAATAAACAATTTTAAAAATGTTGTTTTTATTTTTACATAGTACATCTATTAAGTATTTTTATATTAGAGGGTTGCAAAAGGGCCACTACCAGCCAGCGCCGACTTACCAACGGGTTTAGAACCTAACGGCTCAGTTCGTGACGATGGGAAGAGATCAGACGACATGACGTTGGGATATTGGAAGGGGAGGCGGGTGGGCCTTTGGTGTGTGGCGGTATTTGTGTCGACACCGTTGCGCTATCTTATATGCAAGCACAGCGGGCTGTGCTGTCGCATTTGCTGTGGTTGCTGGGACCCTCAAAAGGCGTAAAATATACAGCATTTACACCACTTCAACTGCACTTTTGACAGTGGTAACCAGTGATGACATCAGCTGGCGTTTTAGTGGACCAGGCAAAAGCCAGCCGATGCTAATTGGGTATTATTGTAGGTTGATTTGCTGGCGTCTGTACCACGTGAAGAAAACTTGAAAAAAACTGAGTCGATTTCATCGATTAGCGCACCTTATCTTTTTTTTTTTTTTTTTTTTTTAGGTGGTAAAATCATCAAATGAGTCCTCCCGCCCTGGGTGGGGCGGAAGGGACTGTCAGACTCTTACTGACTAAAATCCACCCGTGTTCCATCGGATGCCCTTTACGTTCTGGGGCCACGGTATCCTGGGTTAAGAAAAAACCCGCGACCCCAGCAGGCATTTGGCGCGAAACACGACGCGCCACCGACCCGGGCTTGGTCCTTGGTCGGACGGCGAGCTACCCATTACTCACCGTCCGCAAGCCCGCTCCGCCGCTGTGCCCTCTGCTATTCAGAGGGACACGCGTTGGAGCGTCCACCTGACAGGCTATTCGCATACGGGCAAAGAGACCCCTTAGGCACACAGTGCCTAAGTAAGAGTTTTTGCCCGCATCCCAGGGTGCACCGGCCCGAAAAACTGGTCTTCCCCACGGACGTATCCGACAGGAAACCTCCACGTGCGCCCGTGGACTGGACGGGCGCACGTGGAGGTTTCCTGTCTTAGCACCCCAGCGCACCTTATCTAATAAAAAGAATTCAAACAGTTTTCTCTATGAAATTTCTTAATAAATTATCGATGTTTTACAAGAAAGAAAATGAAGAAAAAGAAAAATCTGGCAACACAAACAACGTGCACGCTTCGGTCTCGCTTTCCCGTATTTGCTCTGTTTGACGTCGTTCATATAAAGCCAGCTAATACAACTGTCACGCCTCGCTTCGCGGGCACGCCTTTCTGTTTGACATGGTCTCTGACGACTTCAATTTCGGCGCGATATCGCTTCATATTTCCATACAAGACGTAACAAAAACGCTCCGCTTCGCCTTCGGATCGCCATATATTCGGTACTGGCTTCATACAAAACGTCGGTTCGCTGCACCCAGTTTGACGTCTCCTTTCGCTTCGCATTCGCCTCGGAATCGGATCGGAATCGGATCGCCTCGCTTTCGCCTGCCTGTTTGACAAAGGCTTAAAAGTCTGACAACCATGGGGTACGGTATTCCAGTTACTAGATTGTGGGTGTCCGATAGGCAGTCGCTCCATATAAAATACTGATATTCAGCTGCATCTGGTTCGACTGGAAGCCGACCCCAATATAGTTGGGAAAAAGGCTAGGCAGATGATGTCGGTCGCGGGACTTATTCCATCACCGTGACCCCGGAACGTAAAGGGCCATTGAAGGACACCGTGGATTTTAGTCAGTACAAGTCTGACAGTCCCTCCCGCCCTGCCCGGGGTGGGAGGACTCATTTGATGATTTTGCCACGTAAAAAAAAAGGCAGATGATGTCAAACTTTGAGTACCTAGGCGTTGAAAAATTCAAAAGTTTAAAAATAAATATGCTACTGCCTTATCCCCAGATATTAGTTCGACTTTGATACTCAGAAGTTTCTTAGTTCCACTAAAAAACCGAAACGTTAAGATATATTGTTCAGAAACTTCATCCAATCACTTCGATTCAGGCTCCCATTGATCCATTACAGTTAAATATCACTGAGTGCTATAATTGAAAACCAACTTCAGTTACCAATGTAACTGTTGACTGGAATACAGATTAATTGGCATACATAATTATGTCTGTGGAAGTATCTGATGTCAGTTGCTAGTTTTAGTTTAAATAACAGTTGGTAATTGAGATATAAGAATCAGTCTTATGTGGACCGGCTTCACTGTTTAATCACATTTTTTTATACAACAGGTGATTAGATAGATGATTTTGGTTTCTTTCAATTGAATCTCATTATTAACTAAATAATTTCCAATATTTTCAATCTATTTATCAAACACGTGATGGACAAATCGTGCACTCGGCCGATGTCATTTCTGTCTTAGTAATGAAAGAAAAACGAAAAAAAAAAAAATCATCATCAATCAAATTTTAACTGTGTTTTTGCCATAGGAATATCGGTAAACAATAAAACATAGGACCATTTCCACTTACCTTTGTATGTAGGGTTTCACCGAAGCCTCGGGCGATCACAATTAACACAAAGGAAGAATGTTATTCTCTTTTTTTACCTTATTTACAAGTGAATTAATTACTTTCTCAAGAATGGGACATTGGATTGGATATATTTTTGTGTTAGAATAGAATAGAATAGAATAGAATAGAATATCGTTTATTTCTGAGTATATGGTAGGTACACAAAGATGGTATAAAATAGGTTAGTTCGCATATACTACCGTTGCCGGTGTAGAAATATTACAATTTTACAATCATAAGACTAACAATAATACTAAAATTAATTTAAATTATACAATAATCATTATACATTTACAATACTATTATATTTATTACAATTTATATTATATTATTATACAATTCACACCATTAGTGGAAAATTATTAAATCTTATAATCAAGAAATTCGCTAACAGAATAAAAACACATGTCCAGAAGCCAAGAAAATATTGCATGTTTAAATTTATTTATAGGCAGCTGTCTAATTTGTGATGGAAGCTTATTAAAAATCTTAATCGCCATGCAGTAGGCATTTCGACCGTACAAATGAAGTCTTTGGGCCGGTACCAATAGCTGTTTTGGGTTTTTCTCTTGGATTCTCTTCGAAACATATTCGGTTATGGGGAATAAATAGGAATGCTTTTTTACAAATATAGAAATTTCAAAAATGTATAAACATGGCAATGGAAGTATCTTTAATTCTCTGAATAAAGGTTTACAGTGGTCCAAATAGTCAGCTCCACATATAGCTCTAATACATTTTTTTTGCACTCTGAAAGCTCGGCCTACATCCACCGAATTGCCCCACATAACTAAACCATATCGCAACACAGACGAGACATAACCATGATACGCGCTAAGTACTGCTTCTCTACTTGCTATACGTCTCAATTTACGAAGAGCGAATACAAACCTGTCCAGTCTGCCACATATCCCATCAATATGATCCTTCCAATTTAATTTGTTATCAATAGTGATACCTAAAAATGAAGTAGATTGCACTGGTTTCAAAACAATATTGTCATAAAGTATTGTAATCGGATTGAGTGTTGTATTATGTGTTTGATACTGTATAATTTTAGTTTTATTTAGATTAACATGTAAATTATTTTCCTGAAGCCATTTCACAGCATTTTGCAATTCATTGTTCGTTTCTGATTCTATGTTAGTTTTGTCTAAACATCGAATGGTTAATGTTGTATCGTCAGCAAATAAAGTAGAATTATGCTTTAGGGTTTTGCAAAAATCATTAATGAAAATTATGAATAAAGGAGGCCCCAAAATGCTCCCCTGTGGCACACCGCAACTGTTAGTTTTAAGTTCAGAGTTATACGTTAACTTCATGTTATCTGATATTTTTGATATTGATGTTCTTTGCTGGCGATTCGACAAATAACTTTTAAACCATTCAAGCGCTTTACCTCTAACGCCATATCTCTCAAGTTTGCAAAGTAACCGCTTATGTGAGACAAAATCAAAAGCTTTGCTCATATCTAGAAATACTGATAGTGCTGACATTTTGTTATTTAGTGATTCTGTAATGAATTTTACTAAAGTAAAGCAAGCCAACGTAGTGGAACTACTCTTCCTGAATCCAAATTGATTAGCTGTAAGAATATTATTTTTACTGACGTAGCTATTAAGTTTTTCCTGCATGACTTTTTCAAAGATTTTAGCCATTATTGGAATTAATGTGATAGGCCTATAATTATCAATATTAGTGCGATCACCCTTTTTAAAAAGAGGTTTAACTACAGATACCTTTAGTCTGTCGGGAAATACTCCGTGTTCTAGTGACAAATTAATTATATAAGTCAATGGGGTTGCTATGATGTTGGCACTTAGTTTAATTATTTTAGTTGTGAGTTCATCATAACCCGTAGCATTTGTGTTATTTAAAGATTTTATGATCTTTACAATGTCAGCCTCCGATACTGGGGTTAAAAACAAGCTGTCTCTATTAGGGGTAAAAGTAATGTTATTCAGGTCATTATTTAATTCATCAAAATTATCTTTATGGGTTACTTCAATAAAATACTCGTTAAATCGGTTGCAGATTTCAATAGGGTCATTAATTATTTTGTCCTTGTATATTATATTTTCAATGTCACTTTTATCACCACAATTATTAAAATTATTTTTTATAATGGACCATGTCGCTTTGCATTTATTTTTAGAGTTATTGATATATTTATCATTATTAATTTTTTGGGATTTTGAAATACATTTTCTCAAAATTTTAGAATATGTTAAATAAGTCTTCTTGTGGTAATTTTTGCTTATAGCATCATGTTGATATTTATAATATAACTAGCTGACCCGGCGAACTTCGTACCGCCTAACAGTCGATTCTTTTAGTTTTTTTTCTTAATACTTTATTCTGCTATTTAAGAAACGGCCAAGGGCGAGTTGGACTCGCCCATAAAGGGTTCCGTGTAGCAGCAAGTAACATAATATAAAAGTTCTAGTAGTTGGTTGTAACTTGAAAAGGTAAATTGTGGTTTACGAATTATGACATATTACAAAAAAAACTAATTATTTGATCTCGTTCAACAGTTTTCGCAGGAAGTTCGCATGGTAGTGTACATCATAATTATATTATTTTTTCAGTTTTGTCATCCTCTTATTTTGGAAGTTACAGGAGGGAGGACACATTTTACCACTTTGGAAGTGTCTCTCGCGCAAACTCTTCAGTTTAGAAAAAAAACATTTTTGTAAATTCCATAACATTTTTAAAGACCTATCCATAGATATTAGATACCCCACACCACACGTATGGAATTGGAGTTTATTTTTTGAGTTTCAGTTCTAAGTATGGGGAACCCACAAAATTTTAATTTTTGTGTGAAAATCCTAAAGCTTTTTTTCCACCAGACATGCGCTATGCTACGTTGCTGCGGATGTGTTTGATATCCATCAATCATATTTACATAGCACAGCACTGGTGGAAACGGATTCAACTAAGATGTGTTTTTATATGAAAAGATGCGTGCTATGGATGCATGCCATTGGTCGTTTTCCGTACAATCGATACATCGCATAGCTCGAGCTGCGCAGCTACCTTGTGACAGCGCATCTTTATAGCGCAGCTACCTTGTGGCAGCGCATCTTTATAGCGCGGCTACCTTGTGACAGCGCATCTTCGTAGCGCAGCTACGCATCTTTGTAGCGCAGCTACGCATTTTCGTATCGAATTATGCATCTTCATAGCGCAGCTACCTCGTGGCGGCGCATTTTCGTAGCGCTAGGGCCCCCGTAAGCACTATACTGGCGCCTGTGTACAAAAAAGGATTTTGGCGCCTGTGTGCAAAAAAGGATTTTGGCGCGCCTTAAATCATTTTGAATTATCTTTTTTTATGGGTGTAGGTCAGTGGTGTATTTTAAAATTCAGCGCCCTCGGGCTGCTACTCAAAGTTCACACCCAGAGTGCCATGCCATCTTAGAGAAGCTCAAAAAAAGCAAGTGTCAACCTTATTTGAAGCGCGAGCGAAGCGAGCGCGAAATTTTTTAGGTTTTTGGAATAGGACATGGTAATTCTTCATAGAAGAGCGAACGCAGTCAGCTCTAAAAGTAAAACGTTTCCGGACTTCAAGTTTTAATCTAATAGTGAGATCAAATATTTGAAGTCTTTAGTAGGTACTTATTTTTGATATATTTTTTTAAATATTTTTTTTGGGCTCTTGGCTTTGGGCCCTTAGAGGATGGCGCCCGTGTGCATTGCACACTTTGCACATAATTATGGTAGCGCGGGCCCTGCGTAGCGCAGCTACATTGTGACAGCGCATCTTACTCGCACAGCTACATAGCGTAGCATCAATGGAAACAGTCACACAGTTTCGTAGCTCAGCTTTTACATCCTCGCAGCACAGCTACATAGCACATCTCTGGTGGAAAGGCACCCTAATGCGGTTCACATAATACATCTACTTACCAAGTTTCAACAGGATAGCTCTTATACTTTAAAAAAAAAGTGGTTGTATACGGATGGACAGACAGACAAACATGACGAATCTATGAGGGTTCCGTTTTTTGCCATTTAGCCAAACCCTAGAGGAACCATATAAAGAAAGTTGATAATAAATACAAAATTGATAAAAAACTTAAAATTCTTTTAAAAATCCATGGCGTCTTTCAATAGCCCTTTACGTTCCAGAGTCACAGTAATGAGATAAGTCCCGCGACCCCGGCAGGCTTTGGCCCTCTAGAGGGAAGCCCCGTCATCATGCTGACGCTTTTTGAGTCGCGTGTGGAAAACAACGCGCCGTCGACCCGGGCATGGTTCATGGTCAGACAGCGAGTCGCTCATTACTCGCCGCCCGCATGCCCGCGCCTGCGGTGGCCGGAGATCGTCCCGCGACGACCGTCGCCGTGGGCGTCTACCACTACCGCGTGGGTGAGGGATGGACGCTGTCCTCTCACTCGCGCGTCCCGCCTCCGTCTTGGCGAGCATGACTGCTTCGCGGAAGGAGGCGCCCGCTTCCCACTCCGTCTCGCCACGCAGCATGGCCGCGACCAATGCCGGGCGCGAGAGGTCGTCACCTATCGCCTGCGTGAGGACACGGCGGTGCTCTGCCCAAGCGGGGCAGTCCTGCACCGTATATGCTCCACCTGTCGTGTATGCACGTATCCTCCGGGCGATCCTCGCAGTGGTGACACCCAGACGTTTCCTCCTTCCTCATCAGACACAGGTACCTCCCGAAACATCTGTGTCCGAGAACTTTATGGTAAACGAAATTTCTTGTTTGATTTCCTGGCGAGTAAGCAAACAGTAAAAACCTGACCCGACAAACGTCGTTCTATCAGAAGTTATTGGTCTGTGGTAGTCTTACAATTACATGCTTGTATTTTCTGGTCAAGTCTGGTGATCCGACAGTCCTTTCCGCTTCACCCAAGGCGAGAGAAATCATTTGATAATTTAAACATCCCAAAACTAAAACAAAAAATTAGTAGTTTAAGAATCCGTTTTTTTTTTTCAATTTCATTCAGCATAGTTAACAAAAAAAAAGCAATCACAAAAAAAAACAAATAAAAATACCATCCTAAGATTCGAACCTGTACCCTAAGTATATCAATCCAATCGTATAACCTCTAGACCATCGACGTTGCTGTTAATGCTCTTCAAATAGACGTTCGCTTTATGATACTTCAGTTGGAACGAAAAACAGATGACGAATAACATACATTATGCGTTTCATAACAGAAAGTTTAAAAAAAATGAATATTTTAGTCCTTATTAACCTGGTCCTGATGGTTACAAACACAACAAAAAAAGAATTATCCGAATCGGTCCAGCCGTTTTCATGTTTTGCTCTTAGCAACACATTTAGCGATCCATTTTTATATTATAGATAGATTTTAAAAGCCCGACTGATGGCAAAAACAACAAAAAGAGAAAAATCAAATGAAAAATCAAATGAAAAAAATCAATGGAATCTACAAAAAGAGATGGCGCTGTAGCCATAGTAAACATTAGCTCCGTGTACGAATATTTTAAAAAATAGTAAAACTTAACTTTTGTCAAATCTGTGTGAAGAATACGATTCAGTGTGGCGTGACTCCCATTATATAATGTTTGTGAACAAAAATATCTAATTTTCATACCAGAAAATACTAAAAATATCAAGTGAATTCTAACGGTTGAAACAGTGAAATTTTCTATAATATTAATACACCACAATATAATAAAGACCCGAATGAAGAAATCAGCAAAAAAGTTCAAGCAAATAAAAAGAACAAGTGAGTGTATTTTTAAATATTACTCCAAAAAAACCCGTTAATATATACAACACGGACACTATTTGTTTGATTCAAAAACTGACCTTTGGACCTCACTAGTAACCAGCAAAATTCTCATTCATCATCCATAAGTGTGATTACTTATTTCGACAAAAATATTAATGTTCATATGGCAGTAAGGCGAACGCATTTGATTTGAGCGACACTGTGTGCCGGTTCGAATCTTAGCGACGCAAAGAAGACTTTTTGTAGATGTTTCATCAACATATTTTCTAGTTAACATTAGAACTATTTGATGCGAACGCTTCGATTGTATCATAATTATTATAACCACAACATATTATATTATTTTAAATTTTTCGACAACAAAAACTAATATGGAAGAAATAAGTAACGTTACGTTGCGGAGACAACATACCGTTATTAAATCAAAGTCTATGGACTTCCTTGATCAAAGCAATATCAGCGCAATGTCCTGTGATGAATTGTTGGAAAATTTGGAACTTAAAAAAACTATTGCAAATACCAATCAAGAACTGGACATTCTCAAACAGTTGTGTAGAAGCCCACTTACGACTTTTAGACAAAATATGTCAAGCAACACTAAGAAAAGTGTACGACGTCGACTGACAGACAGTTTCCGGGTCTCTCCGCAAAAAGTTAACGAAAGCCCATCCATCCCATTGCAACAATTAAATAAGGAACTGACTACTAGCCAATCTATAAAACGCACACATCTTCGAGAAAATACATGTGAAGAAGGAATTACCGATACTCAAACGAATACGAAAATTAAGATTACTATCAATCACAAAAAAGCTAAAATAACAAGAAAGCTTTGCATTCTTAGTAACTTCAATTACAATGGCCCGTTGGGTGTATTAGAGAATACTTTTGGAGAACATTTCAAGTACTGCCGGTTTTCGAAAAGTAATAGTTGTCTAATGGAACAAATGGCAAATATAAAAAACAAAATTCATGGCTTCGGCGAAGAAGATTATTGTATAATAATGATTGGTGAAAATGATTTTCAAAAAAATGTGGATTTAATGGAATTGGTTGTATCAATTAGAGAAACCTTAACACAAATAACAAATACAAACATAATTTTATGTACTCCCACATATATACAAGGAGCCCTTATATACAATTACCGTGTAGAAATGTTTAACAGTTTGCTTTATATGGACATTCAACACTATAATTACGCATATTTCTTTGACTCTAATTTAAACTTAACTTGTGATATGTTCTCGTATAAAACGGGTAAACTTAAATTATCTGGTTTAAAATGTATTTATGGAAGTATCTTTAAACGCATTCTTATTGACATACAAACTGAACCAGCATTGCCAACATTGTTAATGACGAACAATGAGTGTACAGAAAGTAGCTGTTTTCGTTCCATCTCGTAGTATTGCATCTTGTAATAAAAAACAAAAATTTGTGTTATTTCATCAAAATATAGCAGGAATATTAAACAAACTAGAGCTTTTTGAGATTACAATGAACGGGTTAAGGAAACAGATTGGTGATATAGACTTCATTTGTTTTAGCGAGACTTTTTTACAATTAGGACATGAAGGCAATTTATATCTAGAGAATTACAATTTAGCCGCTAGTTTTTCGAGACAAGGTAAAAAACGAGGTGGGACATGTATATTAGTTAGGAAAGGTTTATGTTTTGCACCTTTAACGCTGATGAAAGACTTTAAGACAACGTTTTGTTTTGAATGTTGCGGTGTAGAAATAACGGGCTATAATCTTGTTGTAATTTGTATTTATAGAACACCAGATTCTGATACGTCCATTTTTTTAAACAAGTTAGAACAACTACTCAATAAACTAACTCTTAAAAATAGAAAGCATACAATCATATGCGGAGATTGGAATATAGATGTACTTAAAGAAAATGTATTAAAAAAAGATCTAATGTCTATTCTCAAAAACTTTAATTTGCGATCGCATATAGCATTACCGACCAGAAAAAAAACCAGTATAGACCAAATAGCCAGTAATATTTCAATCGATGATTTGAGTAGTAATATACACAACTTAGCACTTTCGGACCATGATACAGGTCAATCATTAGCTTTTTATCTCCCTAAAACTGACAAGGAAGCAAAAACTATAAAATGTTGGTATGAAACTGTTAGAGATTTTAATGAAAATAACATAATAATAAGTTTTTACAATGCATATCAGCTCTGAGTTTCAATGAAGTCTACGGAGAAACATGCTGCAATAGGGCGTTTAACATTTTTCATGATCTTTACATTCTTTTTTTCAAGTTGTGTTTTCCCGAAATGCGTATCAAAAAAGGCAATAAACCCGTAAAAAATAAGTGGATAAGTAAAGGATTAAAATTATCTTGCATTAAGAAAAGAATATCTATAATATAAAAATGGATCGCTAAATGTGTTGCTAAGAGCAAAACATGAAAACGGCTGGACCGATTCGGATAATTCTTTTTTTGTTGTGTTTGTAACCATCAGGACCAGGTTAATAAGGACTAAAATATTCATTTTTTTTAAACTTTCTGTTATGAAACGCATAATGTATGTTATTCGTCATCTGTTTTTCGTTCCAACTGAAGTATCATAAAGCGAACGTCTATTTGAAGAGCATTAACAGCAACGTCGATGGTCTAGAGGTTATACGATTGGATTGATATACTTAGGGTACAGGTTCGAATCTTAGGATGGTATTTTTATTTGTTTTTTTTTGTGATTGCTTTTTTTTTGTTAACTATGCTGAATGAAATTGAAAAAAAAAAACGGATTCTTAAACTACTAATTTTTTGTTTTAGTTTTGGGATGTTTAAATTATCAAATGATTTCTCTCGCCTTGGGTGAAGCGGAAAGGACTGTCGGATCACCAGACTTGACCAGAAAATACAAGCATGTAATTGTAAGACTACCACAGACCAATAACTTCTGATAGAACGACGTTTGTCGGGTCAGGTTTTTACTGTTTGCTTACTCGCCAGGAAATCAAACAAGAAATTTCGTTTACCATAAAGTTCTCGGACACAGATGTTTCGGGAGGTACCTGTGTCTGATGAGGAAGGAGGAAACGTCTGGGTGTCACCACTGCGAGGATCGCCCGGAGGATACGTGCATACACGACAGGTGGAGCATATACGGTGCAGGACTGCCCCGCTTGGGCAGAGCACCGCCGTGTCCTCACGCAGGCGATAGGTGACGACCTCTCGCGCCCGGCATTGGTCGCGGCCATGCTGCGTGGCGAGACGGAGTGGGAAGCGGGCGCCTCCTTCCGCGAAGCAGTCATGCTCGCCAAGACGGAGGCGGGACGCGCGAGTGAGAGGACAGCGTCCATCCCTCACCCACGCGGTAGTGGTAGACGCCCACGGCGACGGTCGTCGCGGGACGATCTCCGGCCACCGCAGGCGCGGGCATGCGGGCGGCGAGTAATGAGCGACTCGCTGTCTGACCATGAACCATGCCCGGGTCGACGGCGCGTTGTTTTCCACACGCGACTCAAAAAGCGTCAGCATGATGACGGGGCTTCCCTCTAGAGGGCCAAAGCCTGCCGGGGTCGCGGGACTTATCTCATTACTGTGACTCTGGAACGTAAAGGGCTATTGAAAGACGCCATGGATTTTTAAAAGAATTTTAAGTTTTTTATCAATTTTGTATTTATTATCAACTTTCTTTATATGGTTCCTCTAGGGTTTGGCTAAATGGCAAAAAACGGAACCCTCATAGATTCGTCATGTTTGTCTGTCTGTCCATCCGTATACAACCACTTTTTTTTTAAAGTATAAGAGCTATCCTGTTGAAACTTGGTAAGTAGATGTATTATGTGAACCGCATTAGGGTGCCTTTCCACCAGAGATGTGCTATGTAGCTGTGCTGCGAGGATGTAAAAGCTGAGCTACGAAACTGTGTGACTGTTTCCATTGATGCTACGCTATGTAGCTGTGCGAGTAAGATGCGCTGTCACAATGTAGCTGCGCTACGCAGGGCCCGCGCTACCATAATTATGTGCAAAGTGTGCAATGCACACGGGCGCCATCCTCTAAGGGCCCAAAGCCAAGAGCCCAAAAAAAATATTTAAAAAAATATATCAAAAATAAGTACCTACTAAAGACTTCAAATATTTGATCTCACTATTAGATTAAAACTTGAAGTCCGGAAACGTTTTACTTTTAGAGCTGACTGCGTTCGCTCTTCTATGAAGAATTACCATGTCCTATTCCAAAAACCTAAAAAATTTCGCGCTCGCTTCGCTCGCGCTTCAAATAAGGTTGACACTTGCTTTTTTTGAGCTTCTCTAAGATGGCATGGCACTCTGGGTGTGAACTTTGAGTAGCAGCCCGAGGGCGCTGAATTTTAAAATACACCACTGACCTACACCCATAAAAAAAGATAATTCAAAATGATTTAAGGCGCGCCAAAATCCTTTTTTGCACACAGGCGCCAAAATCCTTTTTTGTACACAGGCGCCAGTATAGTGCTTACGGGGGCCCTAGCGCTACGAAAATGCGCCGCCACGAGGTAGCTGCGCTATGAAGATGCATAATTCGATACGAAAATGCGTAGCTGCGCTACAAAGATGCGTAGCTGCGCTACGAAGATGCGCTGTCACAAGGTAGCCGCGCTATAAAGATGCGCTGCCACAAGGTAGCTGCGCTATAAAGATGCGCTGTCACAAGGTAGCTGCGCAGCTCGAGCTATGCGATGTATCGATTGTACGGAAAACGACCAATGGCATGCATCCATAGCACGCATCTTTTCATATAAAAACACATCTTAGTTGAATCCGTTTCCACCAGTGCTGTGCTATGTAAATATGATTGATGGATATCAAACACATCCGCAGCAACGTAGCATAGCGCATGTCTGGTGGAAAAAAAGCTTTAGGATTTTCACACAAAAATTAAAATTTTGTGGGTTCCCCATACTTAGAACTGAAACTCAAAAAATAAACTCCAATTCCATACGTGTGGTGTGGGGTATCTAATATCTATGGATAGGTCTTTAAAAATGTTATGGAATTTACAAAAATGTTTTTTTTCTAAACTGAAGAGTTTGCGCGAGAGACACTTCCAAAGTGGTAAAATGTGTCCTCCCTCCTGTAACTTCCAAAATAAGAGGATGACAAAACTGAAAAAATAATATAATTATGATGTACACTACCATGCGAACTTCCTGCGAAAACTGTTGAACGAGATCAAATAATTAGTTTTTTTTGTAATATGTCATAATTCGTAAACCACAATTTACCTTTTCAAGTTACAACCAACTACTAGAACTTTTATATTATGTTACTTGCTGCTACACGGAACCCTTTATGGGCGAGTCCAACTCGCCCTTGGCCGTTTCTTAAATAGCAGAATAAAGTATTAAGAAAAAAAACTAAAAGAATCGACTGTTAGGCGGTACGAAGTTCGCCGGGTCAGCTAGTATAATAATAAAGACTAATTGATTTTATCATCATTAATTGCTTGTGGACACTGCTCTACTTCACTCAGTAGGCCACTTTAATCAGTCAATTTTTTCTTCATGTTTTGTTTTCCAGCCCTCTTATTTAAACAATCACATCCCTACAATCTAAATCGGAGTTCGTAATTTTTGCGAAGCGGATTTTCGTTTTTATTCTATCTTACATTTACATTTTAAACGACACCCAAGAGGTACCCAAACTTAAAGTGGGGATCACCATTAGCCGCACGACAGCACAAAAGAGCAAAAGAAACCATACTCCCCCCGATTTAAGTACCATCTCCTGTAACGCGAATACTCGTAGGTATTACAGGGAATGTAGGAATTTGGTTTTATATCAGAAAGTATAGAATGTAAACGAATACTTTTCAAGAATACGAACATGCTGTCTTACGGATCATGGATATTTACTCCCAACTTTACAATACTTCCCAGTCATGCTAAATAAAACCTTATCTCAAAAAAGCAAGGTCCAAGAAGGGTGATTTAAATAGGTTGTTGGGGACTAAACCCTGGGAAGCAGACAATCCATTGTAAAACGACCCTTCTTACATTGTAATAAGGGTCTTCCATTAGCCCGTATTGTTGTGGGTATCCCACGTGTCCCGATTGTAGGATATTTGTATTGATAGTTTTCGAATAAATATCTTGTTGTATCGCGCTGTTGATATTCAAGATGCGTAGAGAAGGGCCTTACTTTTTATATACATTCTCTGTAATATATTATGTTTTGTCACGTAGTTCTGTAATACGGGTTAGCGGGACCGTGAGGTGGGTTCGGGGTAATATGGCGTGATTGGTGGTTGCCCGGTAACGATATGACCGCTCCATCATTTCTTGTGCCGTCGCCAGAGGTTACTACCAGTAAATTTTATAGAGATGGTCGTATTGAATAATAATGAAGAAGAAATAGAGCTTTCCTCCTTTAAGGCGGCGCTAGTCGCGAGCTCGAACTCACTGGCAGGCATGGTCAAAAACCATGATATTTCACCGGAAATCGAGCCATATTGTTCATGTGTGCGCGAGGGTCATCCCCCCGTGGAGAAAACAGGGGAAAACTTATTCAGTGAGATGCACGATCATTCAGAGTAAAAGGCGCGCGTAAAAAAATACGAAAAAGCCTTTGGAAGTTGGGGTTTTATGAAAAAACCACTGCACCAATTTATTTCAAATAAAATGTATTCAATTCTTCGATAAATTTGCTGTGTCGGTACGGACTTCGTTTTGGAAATTTGATGCTTCTTTAGCTTCTAATTTACACCTAAAGTTGTGTTAAAATTAGCAAAAAAACGAATCTTCAGAAGATCGTAACTTTTTAATAGCTTCATATTTTACAATTCTGCTTCCGTACAGACAAAATTAATAATGAGACAAAACGATAACATGTTTAATTTTGGATGTACCTTGTCAAATAGTGGAGTAAAACCCCAACGAAGTTTCTATGGAAAAAATATTGACTTGTTTGACCTTAAGACCTTCGTTTGAGAGTTTTCTTCTAGATAATACTGCGTTGCAATCATTATCAATTCTTAGTTATTCTGTCGGCGGATATTTGTTGAAAGTATTCTTCAAGGTATGTTACCAGGGTTCGATGATTTTACAATGTAAAAAGAAAGTGCCCTAATTCTATGGTGATTATAACTCTGACAATTCATGTGGTTCAGTCATGCTGATCGCGTTCAGTTTCATTTGTGAAATTCACCTCTGATTCAAAAATATAATTCATTTTTAGAAGGAATGAAAAATAATAATTTCACATAATATTATGAAGATGTGTTACAGCAATCTCACCTGAATCTCTAAGATGCTGGAAGAGAAAAGATAATATAAAGTTTTTAATAAAATCCTCCAGCAGTTTAGTCTTCTGATGTTGCCTCTAATATTAACGGATAAGGAAAGTAATAAACTTTAAGAACAGCTTAGTGTATGTGTATGCACTGAACGAGATCGGTATCTTTTTAACTTGAGCTGTATGAAAATTCGGACTGCAAGGTGATCACTTTAACATGATCCACATCTTAAAACACGACAAAAATACCTAGCAAAATCGTGCCGTGACACCCGAACGGATGTCATTTGTTAACCCATGTTTGTGACCACGAGTTCCACGAGGCAGTCATGAGATGAGCATGAGGGCCTGGGTTCTATCCGTATTTCTTGCAAAGTGTTATTGTATTTTTCATTAGGAATTTTTCAGTAGTCACGGAGTCTGTATTTGTGTCACGTTGATGGGAATAAGCTTACCCGCTATTACAAGTAACTTAAACATGACTTGCGAAATGTCAGTGTAGTAGCTATAAGTTGCACCTCTGTCTATAGTTATGTATGTTAGTTTGCGTTGCTAAGAGTCGCCGCAAACGAGCCATTCGCGACAGCCATAAACGCCGCAACGAGAAGCTAAAAGAGGCTACAGAAGTAGCTGAAGCGCGCGACAGCCATTTGTGGCCGGTGGTCGACACTTGCGGTCGTTGGTTGCTACTTTTTTTAACCAATGCATGCATTCAGGTTTACTGAGGTAAGGGAGAGATGGGAGAAAACTACAGGAAATATGATGTATTACGTTTACGTATACGTTTTGTGGTTGTGGCCGGTGGCCCGTGTGCGGGAGCCCTAAAGGTTATCTCAGTTAGTATTTTGTTAATCGAGCTGTGTTCGGGCTTTTCTGGAGGTCGCACACGTACAGTGGGTCTTTAGGTTGCAGTGATAAGGAACAGTGTGGTCGTCTCATTAGTTCTCTGTAGCATTATCTAACTGACCTGTCTAAGAATTGTAAAAGTGTTAAGTTCTTCCCGGAATAAGTGTTCTTAATAACGTTGACAGCTACATTAAAATACATCGTGTTGCAAGATGTATTATCGGACACACGGACAAAAATGAAAAGCTACCTTGTTTTATAATATGTTACAGGCAACACATGTACTCGACATAAATTTTCCTTTTGCACTACAAATTATAATGTACTGTTTTCTATTTAACTTTTCATTTTGTAACCGATATACCAACCGTATTTTTGTGTTTTACGAAGTTGATAATCCCATTTTATCAAGTTTAACTCGCTCTCATGTTCTATAAACTTAAGTTTTGGCTCTCATCATCATCTTCTTCGTCCGGTAGACGTCGAACGCTGAACAAAGGCCTCCCCCTTAGACCGTTATGCCGAACGACAATCCACCATTTGCATCTATTCGATGTCCTTTGTCGACCTAACGCCACCACTCGCTATTTGTCTTTTTTAACCGACTTCAAAAAAAGGAGGAGGTTATCAATTCGACTGTATTTTTTTAATGTTTGTTACCTCATAACTTGCGACTGGGTGAACTGATTTTCAAAATTCTTTTTTTAATTGATAGCTGGTGCTTCCCGTGTGGTCCCATTCTCACCATTTTAGGATCTGATGATTTAATCTTGGAGAAATCGAGGGCAACCCTCAAATTTTATTGGCTCACACATAGTTTTTCGCAAATCTTATGAAGTAATTTAAGTACTTGCGTATGGAAATCATCATCTCATGTAGCTGAGCTGATGATGGAAGGTACAACTTGTCTAGTAAGGACTCGGCATTGACTGATTTGTAAATTATGTTTGTGTCCGCATATCTCCGGAACTACAAGTCCGATTTAAGTAATTCTTTTTTCGTTGTACTAGGTATCGTTCAACTTAGGGAATATTGCAATTTTCATCAAAATCGGTTCAGTAGTTTTTGAGATAGGGAATGAATGAAAGAGATCCGGTGCTACGGATTACAAAATTGTAGTGCACATGTAAGAAAATGATGTATTTGACAAGAATTGTGGTTGAATATTTAAACTAAAAAGAGTAAAATAACAACTTTTTCTAAAAAAATGTGACCGCCTTCAAAAACAACTACAAAAAATGGTAAAATAATCTACAAAACTTTTCTTTCGGAAGTCGGTGGCAAAAGAGACAATGAAATTAATAAAAAAAAGTCACCGAATTCCGAAAGAAAAGTTTTGTAAGTAGATTATTTTACCCTTTTTTGTAGTTGTTTTTGAAGGTGGTCACATTTTTTTTAGAAAAAGTTTTTTTCTCTTAATTAGTATTAGTAGGACTACCTACAAAGGAATTAACTGTTCTGAATTTAAGGCATTATTCGTACACACTAGTAAGTAGTTAGAACAGTCTGAAGTAAGCTCTAATTACTGTTTAGTTCTTAGACACGTCGGAACATATTTCTTCGCTCGAGTACATTGAGACTGACACTATAAAGTATTATTGAAATAAGTTACTTCGTAAACTTCTGTTCTTTAATATGTACGTCGTATACTATAAACTGTTTTCAAAATTTCAGTTCCATTTAATAGAATCGTTCTGCCTTTTGAATATAATTATCTAGCAACTCATACCGAGAATCTCATCTATTGTTCCATAGAATGTGTAATAATCGAGCACGCCGCAATCGCGGCAGTAAGACCCCTCTTTGAGGAGTGGCTGGAGAGACGTCACGGCGTCCTGACCTATCGGATGACGCAGGTCCTCACCGGACACGGAAGTTTCGGGAGGTTCCTGTGTCTGATAGGGAAGGAGGAAACGCCCGGGTGCCACCACTGCGAAGATCGCCCGGAGGACACAGTAGAGCATACGGTGCAAGACTGCCCAGCTTGGGCAGTGCACCGACGTGTCCTCACGGCGGCGATAGGCGGAGACCTCTCGCGCCCGGCATTGGTTGCGGCCATGCTGCGGGGCGAGACGGAGTGGGAAGCGGTCGCCTCCTTCTGCGAAGCAGTAATGCTCGTGAAGGAGGAGGCGGGCCGCGAGAGAGAGAGGACAGCGTCCTCCCTCCGCCCCAACCGCAGTGGTAGGCGTCCGCGGCGTCGGACGTCAGCAGACGATCTCCGGCCACCGTAGGCGCGGGCATGCGGGCAGCGAGTAAAGGGCAACTCGCTGCCCGACCATGGACCATGCCCGGATCGACGGCGCGTTGTGTCCCACGAGCGCCTCAAAGAGCGTCAGCATAATGACGGGGCCCCCTCTCAGAGGGCCAAAGCCTGCCGGGGTCGCGGGATTATTTCCTTACCGTGACCCCGGAACATAACAGGCTACTGAAGGACACCGTGGATTTTAGTCAGTAGAAGTCTGACAGTCCCTCCCGCCCTGCCCGGGGTGGGAGGACTCATTTGATGATTTTACCACGCTAAAAAAAATAGGATGTGTAATAATGTTTCATCTAACCTATATATCATTTTAAATATTTGTCAGTTACGACGAAGAGCAGGATGAGAAACGATTGCATGTAGCGGAGATGAGAATGTTGAGACGGATGTGTGGAGTGACAAGTATGGATAAAGTAAGGAATGAGTTTATAAGGGGAAGTTTAAAGTGGCGCCTGTTACAGAAAAAATGAAAGGGAATCGTATCGGCATGGACATGTGATGACACCCATGTGACTAAAAGAGTGATGACTATGAGTGTTGATGAATGGAGAGGAAGAGGAAGACCAAAGAAAAGATGGATGGATTGTCTAAGGAATGATATGAACGAAAAAGGAGTAAATAATACTGTGACGTCTGATAGCGGAGAAACGTGTGAAACAAGTAAAATGGGCTAAGGGCAGGAAGACGAACGACGAGGAACAATGGCACATGTGGTATCGGCCCCAACTAGCGATTTGTAGGCCATGGGTTTGAACTCAGCCAGGTGCAATAGATTGTGTAGTTCATTTCATAACTACTGCTCTCAAAACGGTGAAGACACACATCGTGAAAAATGGGCATGAGACTAAAAATCAAAGACATGTAACATCTATTAACACACACTGGGCCGGTGTGGTGGACTATGGCCCACTGTGTGGCCACTGTGAGGCCTGTGTCCTAGAAGTGAGTTGATTATGATGATGAATGATGATCACAGGTCCTTGACAAAAACTTGTAAGAAAAGACCTATTACTGACGAGGTCAGATCATTTCGAACTCATAATCATCATCATCTTCAGCCGGAAGACGTCCACTGCTGAACGTAGGCCTCCCCCTTAGACCACCACGCCGAATGTCAATTCGCCACTTTGCATTTATCGGTTGCCCGCGACTCTCACGATGTCGTCGGTCCACCTAGTGGGAGACCTGCCTACGCTGCGTCTTCCGGTCCGTGGTCGCCACTCGAGAACTTTTCTTCTCCATCGGTTGTCAGTTCTACGAGCGATGTGGCCTGCCCATTGCCACTTCAATTTGCAAATTTTAAGAGCTATGTCGGTGACTCTGGTTCTTCGCCGAATATCCATGTTCCGGATTTTATCCCGCAAAGAAACTCTGAGCATAGCTCTTAACTCCGTGCATAGCTCTTATGTGTCATGTCGTGTCTCATCATGTCCAACTACTTCACATTTATTCGATCATGTCGAACTATATCATGTTGATTTCGGTACATGTTTTACGTTGGAAAATTACACATGCCAGAACTTCAACCTACCGCAAACCCTAGCTCCAACTTAAATTAATTTTAAACTTTAACACAAATCGTATAGGTAGGTACGTGTTGATGCCGGCTTGTCTGTGCATCATAAAGAGAAATGAAAGAAAAAAGCCTTTACTAATAACTAGTCTGAAACACATTCAACCAGACAATAATATTGACAAGCCATGAATCGAACTTAAATTCTATGATAATTATTTATCAGTTTAAGGTTTCATTATTTCTACTATAATTTTCGGGATACAACGAAGATCCAAGTTGATTTAAAATATTAGAATTATTTAAATTGTTAGTTGTTAGAAGTAACTTTGAAACTTGTAGACTTGCAGTGTATTGAACTGCTGAATTCAAGTTTTATCTTCGTTTATTAGTAACAAACTTTACCTAAGAGTTGCTGTATCTCTTTTAAAGCTTACTATTTTAGCAATCACTTTACAAACTTTATTAGTAGACTTCTAAATAAATGGAAGCTTATTTGTTCACGATTTAAACTGCAAAACTTGTTCCAATTTCTTTTTTTTTCATTGTTTAACTAACCAGCAGAGAAAATGAGACTGAATCGTTCCTTTGATGAAACTGAAAGTAAAGTCACTCTCTTTTTATACAGATATTTAATACCCTTTTCACTATGGTTTTAAAAAAAAAACAAGCGTCAGCCGTGCGAAGCGAATTCATAGATTTATGAAAAAAGTAATTTATAGACTTGGATTGCCTGACGGCCTAGAAAGGGTACGACGGTCTTGTAACGCAAAGGGCATGTGAAGGAACAGGGTGGTTTTTAGTCAGTAAGAGTCTGACTGTTCCGTTCCACCTAGTGAGGGAGGACTCATTTTTGACTTTTACATAAAAAATTATATAGATTAAATTATATACAGGGTGATTTTTTAGTCACCATCCAAATTTTAATATATTAATCTTTGGCGAAAATCATTGAATACGTGTTTTTTCTTTTTGTATCAATCAATACAAAAATGTCGAGATATCACGTCTCAATGTTATCTATAAAAGTTGATGAATCTGGACACCGCGCTGTGATGTGTCGCTCAGGTGTAGCGGGGCGGGGCGGGGGGTCAGCGGGGTGCGCTCTGCCCGTTTCATGCGTCGGCAAGTGTATAATATTATTAACGTTTAGCTTAGTGACCACACAGAGCGGATGAGAAAATGATTTAATATGACAATTTAACGTATCGATTTTTTTTCAAAAATGGGTTTAGTGATTGATACCTAATGCATAGAAAAATTTTGGACGGTGGTAATAAAGTCACCCTGTATATACGAGTATATTTAGCTCTTTGTCTACAAATTACTATGATCATCTATTCTACCTATAATTATGTCCATTGTCTGTATTCAGCCCGTAACTAACCAATACTCACATTACGGTCAACTGGTTTACCTAATGCGGTTACAATATAATATGTAGTACATATAGTATTATGTCGATTTGCTAAACAAGATGGACGCCTAATTGAATGCGTATTATCGACCTATTGCGGCTCTAACTATGTAATTGAACTGTACTTATTGAAATTATTGTGCATTGCTATGCGCTTCATGTATTCTTACATGTAATTATTATAAATATGAAAGTTTGAATGATTGGATCTTTATGTTTGACACAGAAGTAGACCACATATTCCGATAATACGTACGATAATTTCCGAGTTACACGTGGGCGAAGCAGAGGGAAAAAGTTGGTTTGAAATAACGGCAATTGACTTAAATTAGCATTCACTTCACAAAGGGTATTAATATAATAACTGTGAACTAGCAACTGAATGCGTAAACTCTAGAACATACCTTTTGTATTCCGACTTTCATTTAAATGATATTTACCTAGCTCGCTAATTGCGCTCAAGTTACAATTATAATATAATCTGATAAATTAGACGCAAGCTTTTGTGTTGCTTCCAAACATCAAATTAAAATGAGCAGTCATGTTTGCACAACGAAATTGCTTTTTATATAGAAATTAGAGTGTTACTAGGGACATGAGACCAATGTCTATGGTCGAGAATTTTTTAACTCGACGCAAAATTTATTGTTGATAATATTTATTGTTGAAAATATTGCCCCGTACTTCTCCTATTTAGTGGATGCGCTTACAAACATAGAAACTCATAAACACAATACTTGTAAATCATACAAACAATTTTGTTCCTAGCTGGAATCGAACGCGGAACGCTGCGGAGCATTGCAGTCGATTACTCAGCCATTGCGCCAACCATTTACCCGTAATAAAGCACAACTTTACCTACCTTTAAGTCAAGAGTAAACCGAATAATAATAATCATCTTCTAGACGGTCGTGCTTTATCGTCGACCATCAGCTTACCATCAGGCGAGATAGTGGTCAAACGCGAAACTATTAAAAAACTAAAAAAAAAAAAACAAAAAAAACTTAAGCCGTAGCGGCCATTTTACTAATCAGTGTGCTTAGTGCGAGTTTTTTTACGTTGACACGATAGTAACGTTTAACCGCTTTTGGCTAGAGTTCTCAGGACCTTGCAGCGGGCCAATAGGAGTCTATTGGCCCGCTGCAAGGTCCTGAGAACTCTCAAACAATGAGAGCGCCAAACGCGGTTAAACGTTACTATCGCGTCAACGTAAAAAAACTCGCACTAAGCACACAGACTGATGAGAATGATCTTCAGTTATTATTAATAGTTTACTTTTAGGGAACGTTGATCCTTCAAAACTAAGAAGAAAAAAGATTTAAAAAAGTCGATTTTTAATAACATTGTTAGTAAAATTACAGTTGGAATGTTTAGTAGAACAAGTTTTTAAAAACAACATTTAGTTGATTTCTTTTTTTCATAATTTCATCGATTCAATAGATATTTTATTTTTTTTCTAAATCGTAACCACAAAATGGCCTGTATAACTCTTGTCTAGAGACCCACAATGCGCCAGTTTCAATAGTCTATAAAGCTTGTGTTGTGTAGAGGTCCATTCATCTCGAAATGTAGCCAGGGGTCGACCTGAAACGTCAGGGGACGGCTCTTTCCTGTACTTGACATTGAAGTTTTATTTTTGTTCGGGCGTGAAATATTGAGTTGTTTAGAAGTATGTTTTCCTGGTTGGTTACACGTGTTAGACTAGAGAGAACAGTTTGTAAAGCTGTTTTTAAACATTACTATCATTTTGTCGTTTTAACAGGAAATAACTTTAACTTTAAACGAACTATTTGGAATTGAACGGTTGCTTGAATTTTGTGTTAGTATGAGGGTTTCCGTCCCAAAGGAAACTCTCATACTACCATGACCTGGAAAGTCAGCATATTTGGAATACTGCAGGTAATTTGGAATACCACGATATCTCAATTAGTGTAAACACCATCTGCGTTTTTTTGTTATGAACATAATGTCACATGACATAGGATGTGAGTGAGCACTTAAAACAGAGCGCTACACTAACATTTCTGCTGACAGCCCCACGAGAATGAAACGTCTCATTTGAAAACTTTTTTAGTACGAATTCAATCCTTAACTATTATTTACTATGATATGCAAGATCGTTAAAGAAATTTTTAAACTGTCAAGTGACCTTATTAATTTGTGAATTTGTTTTCATTTTATAATTATTTCTAAAACTAAATAAGAGAAATAGAGTTATAGTTTAGGGTGTCATGTCGTTAACTTGGAATACTAATGCTAATGGGATCACAATGCTTGTGGTGCTTAAGAACCTTCTAGATATCAGTAAAGGACGTTCTGTCATTACTGTAAGGATATTGTAAGTCCAAACTAAGCACGGATCTATCATATTGTGGTTGATTACAAAGTAATTATTTTAGTGGGCGATTTCGTTACAGAAAAATATTAAATTTACAGATTACAGACATATTGATTACTTACAAAAAGACTAAAATACTGTAAAATTACCTACAAAATCTAAATTAATTAAGAAAACAGTAAGCATTTGATTAAGAAAAAAGGTGTATATAATTTGAATACTATATTCCAAATTACCTGCACCCTAAGTCAAATCACGATTTCGGAGTTTTTTAGGTTAATTGAAATTTTGAGAAGATTCCTCATTTTTGTTTGGTTTGACAGCTTGTATTAAAGCTTAATAATTTTCAAATAATTTAAAGTATATTTTATTACCGTAACCCATTTATTTTTCAACTTATTCTCAAAAAACAAACTGGTATTCCAAATACGCTGCACTTCCTCTATGACCTTATTACAAGACGAATACCGAAGAGGGTGAATATTGTACCTAAATTAGATTTTAATAAGATTGCAATTAAGTTTAGATCAGCTCTCTCTGAGAATAGCATTGATATTTTCTTTGGAATCTAAGCATTCAAGATGAAACCAGCAAAAAGTTCTGACCTCAAAACGCAGTCATTAAAATAATGACAGAAAATAATTATACAAAACTTTTCAACTGAACTAACGACGATCATTTTAAAATTACTCGCGAGAAAACTTCAAGTTAGTCGAGAAAGCGTTTCCTTAGTTAATTAGCGGCTCCGATAATTACATTAGCAGCTGCACGGGATGCTGCGTCTCGCGAGATGCTGCCGTCAGTTAACTCGAGTTTAATGGTTTGACTTAACTGCGCAACTATAAGTTAATTTTTAGTGTCTTTGGCGGCACGGTTGGTGTAAGCACTGAACTAATGGCTGCTGCACTGCGTGGTACGGGTTCAATTCGGGCAAGAAATAAATATTTGCATGACCGTCTAAAGTCGTATCGGATTTGGCCGTTGGTAGGTGTATTTTATTATTTATTAATCATCCGCAACTTCCATACAAAACAAGCGAGTAACTTTTTTCACACTACGACACCAATGATGTGTAGAAATTGACGGCTTTAAAGGTGCTTCGCGACAGAATTTGTAAAGGACTCAACATGATTTTTGTTTGTAAACTGCTAGCGATCCTTCTCAGATTCGCACGGGTGTCCGTGGATTTTCTTTACTTTTACGGTGTACTCTCTTAAAACTTCAAACATACGTTAAGATACATATAGCTTTAACACGACATATAAATAAGCAGTACAAATCCCGAGCCGTCTTCAAGTGAAGCTCCGTTATATTCGTGTTAATGGATATTTATTTAAAAGTAAAGTAAACGCTTTTTTAAAGTGAAAGGAGTGGAGGGAGGCCTTTGCCCACGAGTGGGACGGAGCAGGTGGCCTATCATCACGTGTTAAAGCGTGAGTGCTGGTCCCGCTCAGGGAACGAGATGGCGCTAGACGACTTGTATAGCTCTGTCTCTTTCCAACACTCTAAATGGTATGCCACCAGCACGCGTAGCATTGCGATTCTATCTCTATTCTACCAAGAAAAGACAAAGTTATTTCGACGTCGTTTCTATACAAATCGACTGTTTTTTTGCACAAGTATGACACGATTCGTACACCAATAAAGATTAAACATATCAGTTCTATATTTTAAACATTGCTATTTTATTCTCGCGTCGACAAAACCCGTTTCTACGGCGCCATGCTACGCGTTTTGCATAGAATGCAGGTATGCACATTATTAATCTTACTTATTACTGTCTTACTAATACTATAAACGTGAAAATTTCTTTGAATGGATGGATAATAATAAAATAATAACAATTGTATAATAATATTCCACAATTATCACACAACGCTATCTGGTGCCAAGCTAAGCAGAGCTTGTGTTATTGGTACTAGACAACTGATAAACAAAAGTTTATTTTTTAAACACAAAAAAACACTACCGATAGATGGCGCAACGTGTAAATAGCGTTCAAAAAACAAGGGAACGAGAAATTCAGCTTTGTGAGTGGTGGTTGCGATGGCCTAGTTGGTTAAGGCGTCTGGAGTACCTATCCAGAAGACGCAGGTTCGAACCCTGCTCGCTATCTGAATTTTTCGTTTCTTTAAAAATATCTTAACTGATAAACATTTATACATATATTTCTAAAAACAAAATATTATAGATAAATTACACCCAGACCACATAACAAAAATGATCATGCTCATCACACAAACATTTGTCCTGGGTGGGAATCGAACCCACGACCTCCGACATAGCAGTCAGGGTCACTAACCACTAGACCAACAGGCCTGTCATCAAAATTAGGATCAAGATGTCACGCAAAATCTATTACCTTTTTATCCTGATTTTATCTTCCCTTGGAATTATTTTCGAGTAGTAGCGGGTGGAGCCGCTGACAATAGCTAGTATTGGATAATTTTCTAGGTACTGTTAGATAACAGTGCGTACAATCAGGCAGTGTCTAGAGACTGGACGCTGTCTGAAGTCGTGTTCAAATAAAGTATCTTTTAGACGAAAACTTTTTCATTCTTTTGTTGGTTTTGTTTCGTGAGAGTGTCACTGGGTACATAAAAACCAAGTGTGAGTCGAACTCGCGTGCAAAGGGTTCCGAACTGAAAATATTTTTTTAAAATCTCTCACATCTATCAAGTGGGTTATCAAGTTAAAGGATTTTAAAAATGGTTTACCAAAATATATATCACTTATATGTTTCAATTTAATTTGGACTGATAATGCTAACAAAAACTAAAAATAGTAAAATAAAATAAATATTAAAAAAAAAAACAAAAAACCCGACTGCATAATAAAACTAAGAAGAAAGAAACAAGCCCAGTAGTTTAGAATTCACTCATTCACACTCACAGTCGGGGCCCATTCAAATTATACCAATCAAATCTTCCCAAGGGGCGGGGACTGTGAGTGTGAATGAGTGAATTCTAAACTACTGGGCTTGTTTCTTTCTTTTTAGTTTTATTACGCAGTCGGGTTTTTTGTTTTTTTTTTTAATATTGATTTTTTTAAGGTTAATCCTTCAGACAATAAGCTGGTCGAGTGGGTGTCGGTATTGTTGTCCCAGCATTGTGAAGAAACCTCTGAAACCATTTGAATAAGTTTTCCTGTTATTTAGCATTGTTTGAATTAGTTGTTGAGAAAAATAACAATACATTTTGAGACGTGTCTTTGTGTAGGTGCTGTCTCTTGAAGGTCTTCGTGACAGACGGGTTACGCAGAAGAAATAAAGTATGGAGCCATACAAATAACAGTTTTTTTTACTGTTATTGCTTTTTTTTCTCAGTGTGGTTTAGCGTCCTGAGCCTTTAGGGAGGGTTCATATCTGACGGAACATCCGTCGCGTATTATCGGTCGCGGAACGCCAGAGCAGACAAATGTATAGCTTGACATAAAAATGTAGAAAACCGGAAGTCGCCACTGTCTTCGCGCTACCAGCAATTTGAATGATTTTATTTTATTTTTTTTCACTTATTACGTTAGTTTTATGGCACAATAATAAATCTAACAAACCTGCGGTCTTTGTTTACATCAAATATCAAAGATTTTAAAACGCTGTCAGAAATAAAAATTTTAGTTCCGTTTCAATCCGTTCTGGCCAAGCTGTATAGAAAAACACTTGACCGTTCACCTCAACCGATGATACGTTAGTGCGTCAAAGAACATTCGATGATACGCTCGACGGATGTTCCGTCAGATATGAACTCCCTTAAACCCTTGAGAGTAAACAAAGACGTGATTGCCAACATTTCATTTGAGTTCCATACAAAATCCCACTAGAAATTTGAACTGTTACTGCTTTCCATATGCGACATAAACTAAAGCAATTTTAACGCTGATGACCTGGCGACTAGTTGCACCTTATAGGTACTCCTCTGCCCACGGCTTTACTTTAAAGCTTCGAGAGAGAAACAAAACAAAAAATAACTCGCGAGAACGGACTACAGATAAAAATACTTGTCTTTTAGGGCTGATTTTTCAATAGTCAGATAACTTTTATCTGAGGAATAAAAATGGCGGTTTGACGGTCAATCTATGGAAAATATGTCAAACTGTTATTTTAATTCCTCAGATAAAAGTTATCTGACTATTGAAAAATCAGCCCTTAGGCCTATAAAAGTTAACTAACGGTTAGAGAAACTGTAAGACGTTACTCTAGTACCTATAATGAGATAGAGGTATACTAATAGTAATTTAACTAAAAATATATATTTAAGTAAAAACCAGAACAATCGATGAACCAAAAGCATATCCAAAGCACATTAAAGCGAGAACATAGTTACATAACTGGGTACACGTAGGGCTCCGCCCCAGCTCCCGAACGTTCAGCGGTGCCTACATTATGCTAAGTCCGAAGGTTCGCTTTGTCATGCTAATGCAAATTCGTCACTTTCACTCCGTATGAAGCGCCGACAGGTTTATTTATATTGTATAAAATGGATTTGCGCTCTTATCTGTGTGCTCGTTTATCTAAGGCCATGGGCCACCTTCACTCGTCGGCTTTCAAGCAAATAATCACGGTATTTTTTCGTGATGTATAAGATAAATTTTTTTCATGTGTGTAGGCAGAATCTACAGAACGTCAACTGAATTTTTACAAACATAATATTCCCTTAACGTCATTTTCGTGCATATGCAAACACGCACGAATACTATAGACATCATTTATAGCTGTAATTGTATTTTTTTCTTTAAATTTAACAATTTATAAATAAAACATTACTTGGCAGGATAATTTACATTCTAATTATAACTTTACTATAAATATTATATTATAATACTGAAAGTACCGTAAATCACTATTTTTTTTGTGTAGTCTTTTCGGTTCCACTTATGCGCAAGATCCTACCCATATCTTTTCATTCTTCCTTATTGCTTGTTTTTCCATCTAATCTCTCAAAAAGGAGTTTAACTCGTTAATTACTTGCTCAATATTATTTAAATCCCAATCCCACTCATAGAGAGGTCTGTGTCCACTTAGTGGGAAGATGACATTCTGGGCTGATTATTATTTAACAGAAAGGATGTAAAATATTATGAAAAATATCTAGTTTTAATTCCGCGACAAAAATCCAGGCTTGTTGCAGGATGCAATCCCACCCTATGCAATCATGCATATGCACATGCAGCAAAGGACCCACCCTCCCGCCCACATGCATATGCACAAGTGCAAGAAACAGAAACACATGCCATGCAATCAAACCTATACTCGACACGTGTTTCGCCCCTCCACGGGGCATCCTCAGGAGATGTTGACTCGACAAGCGCTCGGCCTCGAATGAGCCAGTTTGACTGCTGATGCTCTCGCCTCTTTATATAGCGTGGTGATGACGCATTAGTAACGGTCGATACAACCGTTATAAAGACGTTTGTATCGATCTACCTGTAATCATACTTAAAAGAGGTGATGTAATTAAGTTTGTTTGTTCATTCAACAGTGTATTATTATTATTATTATGTTTAGAGATTTCTAACTGCTCCAACACACACAACCGGAAGTTTTTATCACAAACATGGAGAATCTTATACGTGTTATTGTCGCTTAAGGAATGGCCGGTATCGATTAAATGTTTTGCGAAATGTGATTTGTCTGGATGGCCATTCCTATAAGCGGCAACATTGTTATTTTTTGGATCTAACAATCACTAGAGTTAATAACAAACTCGATTTCCAAATTTATCGAAAACCCACTCACACCGACACAACAATTCCCGCCTCCTCATGTCACCCATCACAACACAAACTAGCAGCCTTCCGCAGCTATGTCCATCGTTTAATGTCAGTCCCACTGTCCACAGATAATTACGTCAAAGAACTTAAAATAATATAAATATAAACACGTGTCGAGTATAGGTTTGATTGCATGGCATGTGTTTCTGTTTCTTGCACTTGTGCATATGCATGTGGGCGGGAGGGTGGGTCCTTTGCTGCATGTGCATATGCATGATTGCATAGGGTGGGATTGCATCCTGCAACAAGCCTGGATTTTTGTCGCGGAATTAAAACTAGATATTTTTCATAATATTTAATGTCATGGATTTCCGCAAAGTAACGCCTGATTCCATAATTTATAGAAAGGATGTAAGTTTTTTAAGTAACAGTGTGGAAAGAGGCATTTCATTTATCTTTGTACAGGTATCTATTATTAACTAAATTAGAGAGTTTAAAGTTATTTACTCAGACATTACAGAGGCGAGCCTGAAAACCCAACGGAGACCTTTCAGAATGTCAAAGCTAACCTTAATTCAACGTTAAAATTAAGAGTCGTTTCCGAGCGAACGACGAGAGTACCACGGAATCGTTCATCTTTCTACAAAAACAAAATTTAGTACAGATCTCATCGCGAGATTATTTCTATCGTTCTCAAGCGATTTGATAGAGTTCTCGGGAACGGTTTTTAATCAGTAATTAGATTATATTGCCCCGTAGTCCCTCCTCTGTCGCCAAGCCGAGCAAATGTTTGAAGATTCTTTATCTAATGAAAATATTTTGTAGGTATTCAATTTGTGAAGTTCTTTGAATTTCCGTTTTTAATTAGACATTCTAATGTTAAGATGTTTAGTTTATTTATTTTAATCAAACTTGTTTAAAATGTAACTATCTGATAATATAGTTTGTATTTATGCATGTTTAATTTAAAAATTACGCTAATTTGCATGTATGTACATAATTATTATATATAAAATAAGCTTTTAGCTTCTCAAATCCTGAGTATAGTAAATGCATCAAACAAATAGACTCATCGTTGGGCGCAGAAACAATCGTTTTTGTACAAATATCATTGCATCTGTTAATGGCATATTAAGCTTTCTCTTAACTTAAATTGAAAACGATCCATAAAAAGTATATTTTACGTCATTTTGGGTAAGTATACGACAAAATCTATTGGCAATTAGCGAACACACCAAATGAATACGTTAAAAAACCGACCTCAAGTTAACTTTGAACGAACCAGTATTTGAACAAATATATCAAGTACAGTCACAGACAGTATCAGTTGTGGAACCATTTGGAGAAAGAATCAATCCATTAGAACGAGTCGACACCACGGTATCCGCGGACCGATCTTAATGTGCTGCGTTAGTGATGGCCAGCGCAGGCTTTCGAAGTCGGTCAGCTATGTAATTGGGCTTTAATAGACTTTCACATTTTAGGCAATAAATATTCGGTACTCTAGCCAAAACCCAAAAACCAGTTCTGGGTGGAGTATCCAATAAAATACTCGTTAGGAGTTCATTATGAAAATAACAGTCATATATTAATAATGGTCGTTTGATTCAGAATTGCATCTTCATCCCATAAAAAGCATTATCAAAATGGTACATAGCAAGTTCCCATTTCATTAATGATATTTGGTTTCATTATCCTATTTTATTGTAATTATTAATATTATATCTTTATAAATGATATCATAAGTGTTTTTGTTATTAGAACAGGCATAAAAACCCTAAAAATTTCACAAAGCTATTAATGTTAAAAGGGCAACATTATGCCAGATGGCAACACAAAGTATGCCACTCGACCCTCATTTGAAGCTACAGACCTCTGCGGTTTCGACCCGCAGTATGATTGTTGAATTAAAAAACAAACACATCACAAACATAATTCCATAAATGTACGACTTCCCACTCGGAAGTCAGCACTGTCCCATCACTAAAACATTCCGCGTTCTATCGGACAAGTTCGTTTGATGACGTACGATCCGAGCGTCCGCGAATATTGCCATTCGAAATTTAAAATTGAATTTCACGTCGCGCTCTGTTGATTGGCATCGCGATGATTAGTGCTGTACTCGATCGATATTTTTTGACGATTTATTTTGATACGTATATGCATATTGTTTATCGATATAAATTAATAAACCATCGATGGAATCTTTGTGTTTAGTCGAATCGAATCGACAATCTTTGCACATCCAGTCTTTATGATGACTAGTCCGAAGTAGCCGTCAAAAACAAAGGAATGAGATTTGGATTGAGACTGAACATTAATTTTGGGCGTATACCGTGACCATCGTGTTATTTGTAATTAATAATGAGTAATTTCGTTGACACTATTTAAATTTTATAACAAACTAGCTTCCGCCCGCGGATTCGCCCGCGTGGTGTTTTGATAGCCTATGTTCTTTCTCAGGGTCTAAAGATTGTCTGTGCCAAATTTCATCAAAATCGGTTGAGAAGTTTAAGCGGGAAAGCGTAACTGGCTGGTTTCCTATTGCCATACATTGTTAGATAGGTCTTAAGTTGTTCTGTTCTGTCATCTATAGAAAGACGAACATTACCTTGGTTCTATTACATTTTCATACCTGTCTAGTCATAAACAACCGTCTGTCAGTAAAACCTCGGAATGCAACAATAATATTTAATTTGAAAACCGAACAAAGCTGCGAGCGGGACGAGTTTCAGACAATAGTTTGATTTATCATTAGATTAAAGGTAAGAGGGGGAAGAGGAGGGAGGGCGTTAGTGCAGAATCGCTGTGATCTGATGAAAGGTACATAGACAAAGTTTTTTAAGATGGATCGCAGGTTGGAATATTTTACAGCAGGTTTAACTAGGATTTAACGTTATAATTTCATTTATAAAATTGTAGATTTATCAAATTTTGTTTACTTTTATGAGAAATATAGTAGTCTAAGTAGGACAGAGTTATATTTATTGAAAATTTGTTTTAAGACTGTCTCAAAGAGTACTGCATATGGCTATTACGTGATTTAATAATTGGATTCCGAGAGTCAGCTACAGAGGCTTTCAAGGAACTACTACGATCTTGTTAAAATGGAAACAATGAATTTCTCCAATAATGATGAGTAGTACTAAGAAATAGAAAAACTCGCCAGGGTTTCGTATGTTCATATTTCATAGACGCTTGCTAAGACGCGCTATTTCCATCATTGTGATTTTATGAGCAGAAAATATTTTAATATAGGTATTTAAAAGCACAGAAATGTTTAAAAAGTAATAGTAATATTTATAATGTAACGTATTACCTAAATATCACTTTCTAAGTGATTTTTAGGTACTAAGTATCCACAATTTGCGTTGTATAATTAATTATTCCTACCACCCTGGGTGGACTATTAGATTCTTTCTGAGTAAAAAGCGCCCTTTTCCTTCTCATACCTTTTTCGTTATAGGACCGAGGTATCCAGCCTAGAGAGACAACGCGACCCATGTACAATCGAAAAAGTGGAATTATGACCCACCATAAGCTTATTTTCTTACAGACATTCAAATACAATTAGGTCCACATTCGCGTAAACATACATATCCACGGTAACGACTTTGATCTTTGTCAATTTGACGGATTCAAACGATTTATTGTCAAAATGGGTCATGATTCCACTTTGTCGATTGTACAATCTGCTCGAATGTAAAGTGTTTACAAGGTTTGATATTAGCACAGAATGTGTTCAACAGCTATGAGTTGGATCTCTTTAATTCTTGTATTAATAAATATTATCAAATTTCTTTCAATTGAAAAGTACACACTCAAGCATTAAAGTACCTACCTCATATGATGTGAGGGGTGTGGGCGATTCATAGCGTAGGATTACATGTTCAGACGTTACAGAGATTTAGTTGCCTAAGTACGAACAGTTTTATAGGGCAAATAAATTATCACAGGTATGCAGCAAAGCGCTTCAGTATTATTGAAAGAATGAAGAGTTTTAAAAATTGTTGAACAATTTGGATTTCTCAGCAACTGAAGTCTCTCAGGATTTTATAAACAACACATTTTCCGTCTACTTAATAGCAATAACTTTGCTTCCAATCCCACTTAATGCGAAAGTTTGTATGTTGATTTTTGTGTTCCGTTTCACGTCAAAACGGCTGAACCGATTTTTATGAATTTCTGTAAGTACCTACAGATATAGATTGAACCCCAAAGTGTATTGGGGGGCAAAGCCGTGGGCGATAGCTAGTCAATTAATATACTAAAATAAATCAGCGAAATATAAATGTACTAGCTTAATCCCGTTGCGTTGCCCTTTTGAATGGTAAGTATCCAATTGTAATGTCCAACCAAGATAAATAGTATCCCATGTGTGCATCTAAGTTATAAATTATTATCAATGTATCAAACATTCTAATCCGTACAAAAGTTTTTGTGTGAGAGCGTTACAATTATTCATCCATCTGTACATCCGTCCTCAAAAAATCCCATATTTATAATGGTATACTCGTACTAAGGTGATGATGACTATCGTCAAAATTCACTGAGATAAACCAGGCGAGATGTTATGAACAACGTCATAAAGAAAACGAAAACATCAATCATCAACACGAAAGAAAAATAATTTTATTACCTTTACTCATCCTATGTCTGAAACTGGCGTGATATTACACTATTGACATAACCCCTTTGTATGACAACTAAAACACAGAACATAATAATACTGAACACAATAATAAACGAAACTAGGACAGTTCCAAATGTTTCGATCCCGCCACAATATACGTAGACGTAAGTGCTACGAGCTACGAGACTGCTACGCGTGGGCGTTACGGGCTACGAGCGTAGTAGCTACGGCGTAGCGCGTAGCAACGTTATTGTGTATTTTGACGGCGCGTCTGGCAATCAGCTGATGCGCCTGTAGTATAGTAAATTACAATATTATTTACTTGTACTTGCAAATATTCGTAATATCACACTATTTTATCTTAAAGGTGGAAAACAAATTGAGCTTTAAGATCAAGGTATCAGATGAAATTTATTTATTGGCACTGTGCGTGTGGAATGTTCAAATTCTTCCATTTCCATTTAAAGCGATGAGAGAATTCAAAGATATAAGCTTACCTTGGTAACCTACTGAAATAAAAATATTACATAACTCCGTAACAAATCTCCGTAAAAACTGTATTAAATGTTCCACAAGTAAAGTATGTTGAAAGGTTTACCGTAACGTTTGGTATGGACAGTTGGCGTCAAAGACATTAATCAAGATAATGTGGGTAGGAAGATCAATCACATCGGACGAATTGTTCTTTGACTTTGTTCAAGGTCGAATGTGGATAGTGGGGGGTAGAACGTGAGTCGTTAGTTTTGGTCGACAAAGAACCGTTTTCTTTAAAAAAAATGGTAGACAACCTACTAATGATCTCGATAACCTCCGTTTAATTGTTGGTATCATAATGTATGTTCGATGTGTGTGCGAAGTGTTGTTCGCAGTTTCAGAAATGAAATTAAATAGTCAAATATTATTTAATGGTACGGAGATCTACGATTTGTAATCGGCAACTTTAGTACTTTTATACAAATTAATATGCGTTGTTTGAAAGTGGTACTGAATTAAAAATAAAATTGACAATGCAAAGGTGCTCGATGGTCAAATTGAAATTAAACTGGTTTCGATTTTCTTAATAATGCGTTTATTTTTTTGACTTATCAAAGTTAACGTATTTATGTCAACTACGTTTACCTATTAATTAAGTAATATGCCCAGAAAAAAAAACTTCAGCCAATGAATTGCTATACTATCCAATCGGGGTCGCGGGACTAACGAATACCGTGACCCCGCAACGTAAAGGCCTATTGATTGTGACACTGTGGATTTTAGTCAGTGCAAGTATGACAGTCCTAAAGACTACCCAATAGGTCTTACTCAACACATAAGAACTTTGAATCGTCACCTTAAACTAACAAAACTTCATAATAATAACTTTTCCGTATTACAAACGCAAGCAATTGCTGTAATACTGAATAATATCGCACATTTGTCTAGCTCGTGGGAGCGGCGAGCTTGCGGGAATCGAGCAAGTTTCCACTTTGCGCCAACAAATTGTCCCAATACTGGGACAAACTAAAATATTTCAAAGTTTACTGCCATTACATTGGAAATAAACAAGCAATTATGGCAAAAAGAAATTGAATATGTATTAACAATACTGTGAGATAAAAATACCTAAATAAAAATTTAAGAAACCTCAGTTTCCAGAAAATAGTATTTAACTAAATTGTGTATTTTGCTCGAATGTCTTAGACCCAAGGGCGTTTACCGTCACGTCCGATCCGAATCCGATCCGAACCCGTGAAAAAATATCACGGACAGAATTCGGATAATGCTTACGCACTACTCCGATCTCTGACAACCAGCCGCATACCCCCCGACTGCCCCGCTGCCTCTCTGCTCGCACGCAGCTCGGATTCGAATAAAGTATGGCTACTTCGGTCCGTCATTTTTTATACGAAACGGAGATTCTCGGATGACGGAAAGAAATCGGATGACGGAGATCGGATCTAGTGCGTAAACTACCATAGAAATAGTTCTACGGCTACGACGGACCGTATTTTCACGGGTTCGGATCGGATTCGGATCGGACGTAGTGCGTAAACGCCGTAAAACTATAGTAGATTAATGGGGAAAATAACATTCAATAAATTAAACATTCCCTTTTTTCCACTAATGGAATTTCTTGGAATGTTTAATAAAGTGCGGAATATTCCGATATGAACAAGTTTTCGTCGGTTTTTGATATCGATAACCGGCAGATACACGTGAATATTGTAGAACTGAATCTGTGCCGCGCTGCCTCATCGTGTGAGCTGAAGAATAAGAGATGAGGTTACTTAGATTTGAGGTATCTCTTGAGATTCAAGCGTGGTACGGTTGTATGTTATAATCGTGTATGATTGAAACTTTCCGGAAAGTACTTAAAAACGTCTACGAAATCATTGTTTCGTTGGATTACGAATAATTTCTTTTAACTTTGAATACTTATATACTTTGTACTAAGTGACAAATTTTATAGGGAACCCGTCAATGACCTCCGCCTGTCAAATACGACTTGAAAATTACGTATTCTTTGTGCAAATTATTTAATAGTTTACCTGTATTATTATTATTATCGACGTTTTTTTGCGTGGTTAAATCATCAAATGAGTCCTCCCACCCAGGACAGGGCAAGAAGGACTATCAGACTTGTATTGACTAAAATCCACGGTGTCCTTCAATAGCCCTTTACGTTCCGGGGTCACGGTAATTCGTTAGTCCCGCGACCAATTTTTTTATTATCTCAACCCTATTGCCTAGTCACTCAGGACCAAAGCAGCTTTCAACTGCTGAAATAATTTTTAATATCGATCAGTAGTTTCGGAGCCCTTTTTAAAATATTAATACAGTGTAGATAATAATTTATTTAGTGAGTTAAAAAAGCGTGTGTGACGTCACAATATAGTGTAATCAAACCTTACTCGTAAATTTTGTCGCATAACACCAAATATGTTATTCACAATCAGATTAAATACATTTCATTTAATAAATCAAAAACGGAACCTCGGCTTTTACAAGCTTTATCCGAATCCTTTTCATGATTTTAAAACAACAGTTTCACAGGGCTAAATCGTAAAAAGCTAGCCATATAAACATTTAAACTGGGACACGGGCACAGTGACTGTTTCCAAATCCACAGTTAAAATAAAACGAGCGTAGCGTTCAAATCAATTCAACGGCCGTTTAAAAAGGAATCAATGTTATCTATTCACGCATCGATGGCGATCACATGGAAATATGTCGTGTGTTGCCATGGACGGAGCCGTTAGCTAATGTTTTATGTGATAACGTATGTATTAAATGCGAGGAAGAAGCGATGATGAAAATGTTGATGTTTTGTGGTTTTATGTCAACATTTATATCACAAATATTATAAATGGCAATAAATCTAAACATCATAATTTTTCTTTGTGTGAAGGCATGGTTTTTAGAAATTGAGCTATACGGATATAGATAAATAACTTTAGGTGAACGTTGTAATTCTTTTTTAAAGTAGTATAAATTAACTTTTCGTTATAGTAAATAACTTATACGAGTATTTGACAAAATAATATTAAATAAAGTGGAACAGGTAATTAAACCCAACTAATGACTAGCATCGAAAAATTACATTGGATTGAAAGCAACAACAATTCAACACTTGTTTTTATCATCTTTCAATAAATAATTATGGTCAAGAACCCACTTTTGTGTACAGTCCCGTAAAATAATTTAAGTTTGTATATTCCATTGACAACAGGCGATTTTTTTTTTTTTGAATTTTCGGGGCACAAAACCTGCGCTGTATATTTCCCTGTCATCCTCAGGGAACTGGAGCAATATTCATACCAGACGGCAAATTGATTTACATCCATGAATACATTATTATTTGCTCTGAAATAAACAAATACTTTACCAATACGACAATGAAAACTTCTTCGTTTATATTCAATTGGTTTTAGTTTAGCCATTTGATTTTACGTAAAATAAAGGAATGCGAATGAAAATCACAAATAAATACCTACAGATTAACCGTCAACATTTTTTTTGTGTATATTATACAATTACATTTCCGAAAAATGAAAGCACATGGCTAAAGTGAAACTGACTGTAGTGGAGTAGCGTACAACTCTACTAGTATAATATAGAATATTAAAGATTTTTTATTTAACCGTCGCCACTCTGAAAGGAAAACACGTACACTGCTAAAACAACAGTAATTGTTTCTTCAAAACATATTCAATCTACGGAATGACTTATTTGTATGTATTTCTAAAACTATCGGATCTGATAGACTGAGCCATCAGCCGTGGTAAAAAAAGAACTCATGTTTGCTTTCAACTACGCCGAGAAATATTAAATGCGGGAAAATATGCTCTAAGGTAGGCTCATCTCAACTTTCCTGGTATTTTATGTTACAAGTTCAGCGTTCATCTTAAAACAAAAACGTATTGAGTCATAGCAAGTTACTTAAAAACAATATTTTCTAAAACATAAACGCTCGCAAATCGTTAAAAACACAAACCGTCAGTTGTCAAGCGAATTCCAAGGAGGCATAAATCCTTTTCCGTCGGACTTTTTTAATAAGCATCAAGGTGTGGCGGTGTGTGGTGGGGGGCGGGGGGAGATGGGCCAGGGGCCCGGGGGGCGCGGGCCTGGCCTGGGACCAGACGCCCGCCTACGCGCGTCGCTGCGGACGTCTCCACGTCCCGCCTCCGCCACAGTTCGCCTGCGGTGGGCCGCGTGCCCGCCGCGTCGCCGCGACCGCTACACTACCAACACGTTACATTCACGTATTTTCTACCTATTTGTATTTTTTAATATCTAAGTTAAAGGTGAGTGCAGATTTCAAATGAAAGTTTTAAGTGGATTTTTTTGGTTATTTTTTTGTACTGCTTTGTTTTTTGTTGCTTATTTAGTTGGATTCGTTATTTTATCAGTGTGATATAATTTATACGTGATTAATATTTGTATCTGTGAATTTGAAAATAAAGGAACATGTTTTAATACATTTTTATTAATATACAACGCATCGTAAAATGACCGGTATACAACCTAAATTAATTGACTGAGACAACCTTATAAAAATTATTTATTTTGAGTATGTCACATCTGTTCATAGTCAAATTGTCATTAGAATTAAATTAGTAAACATTATAATTAAATTCTTGTCAGAAAACGCTAACGTTTTCGCTCATTAATAAATTTTAAATTAAAGCATGTTCCATTTGAATTACGAGTGGACAGTTTAAGCATCACTTAATTTATTTTAATCAATTAACGTGAACTTGAAATCTCGAATTCTCAAGTTAGAGTTATGGTCCCTTTCTTGGACTTAAAAGATGGTTTTTAATTTGTCAAGAGAATTTTTACGTGACATGATTTAATCAATGATTCTTTTATAATATGACGCGTATTATGACAACGTTATTTTTTATTATGTGTCACGGATACTAAATATGTGGTAAAATATTTTCCTCCCGCGCTTTTCATTTCCAGTTTACAGCTTATTTTACAGTTTGACTTAACTAGTGCTTGAACCAACTACGTCGGGTTTATTGCAGCTTATGTATTTAATGGCGTTTGTTGTAATATAGGAGTTATGCTTCGTCCTTTGAGCCGACAATCAACCAGACCACGGTCTATACCATGTCGAGAGGGAAAACTATTTCTATAAAAGTAATAGCATTTGTCTGTTAATGAAGTTAAAGTTTTATTTGCAAATAATATTTAATTTAACTTGTACTCTCATAGCCACGAGCTAAATGCCAATCTACAATTACCGGTCTTAAGCACATCATTCATTTTTTACCATTCGCTAGCGGCAGTATTTGGCTTAGGAATGTACATACCTATCGGTTGATACTTGAAGTTAGAGCCGATGATGATGAGATGTTTCATTTTTCATCACTGACATAATTATTATGGGTGTACTCCTATCGCAAGGAAATCCAGAATTATAATTTATATTCTTTATTTTCATGAAAAATGGGTTTACTCTTGTCCTCGATCTAACCCAGAGATAAAAATGAGGCCCGAGATAGAGCGAGCTCACCCAGAAACGAACTAGAATTCTAGCGTGCCGACGGAACATAGTAAAAACTGTTTGGCGCCGGACTTCGACACGATAGTGGCCGCGAGTCTGTAATATAAATAATCCTATTTTTGGTGAGTGGGATCCACCTCCTAGCGATCCACCACGGACAGTGGCACCACAGGCTACAGGCTACCCGTCTTGGGCTTACCTCCCCTAAGTCTCTCATCGCTGATCCACCATAAGCAAGCGTGGTGATGCTTTCAGTGATCAACATACCTCTGTATGAGAAGATGCCTTTGCCTAGTGGCAGAATAAGTTAGTATTATTGCATACCAATTGGCATCCACATTGATAAGGTGATCGATGATAAGAAGTGTCTGTAGACCAAGGGGTGAGTCAGGCGTAATATTGACTCAGCTCAAGCAAACTTTAGCGAAGGGATGATAGGAATACTAATGGCCCGCATTACTAGTCAAATTCGACATAAAAAGAAGCTTCAAAATTCACGGCTCGCTAATATAAGCAGATAGAACGTCCCTGCAGCAAATTCTTTAGATGAGCTACTTTTGCTGGGAAATTTAAATATTTTTCACGTTTCTAGTCCATGCAATTTTGTGAACGTAACTAATTTTACCCAATTAAAGTGAACAGTATACTGAACCCATTATCCCACGATTGGAATGATCATCTAATAGCAGCATCAGTCGCATTTATAAGTGTGGTACAAATATAAATAAAACAAAGTCTAGTCTCAAAGGAAGATCAATAGAGCCTCTGTTGGATAAATTATGTTTTCTCATTGTATCGTCCTAATTTATTTCATAGACATTTCATATAGGTAGAGATGGTGGAACAAAGAGTTAAATATCTTAATTTCAATGGCAATTAAAAACTTTACAGTACAGTACGTGTTGAATCTGAGTATTAAGCTTGCTATCGTTGAATTAAATTCCTCAAAATAATTCAAACTTCACGACTTTTGTAAATAAAATTCAATAGACATTTTAAGGAATTTTAGAACCATTCCGGAAATTAATAAACAAACTTATCAAGCTGCCTCGAAACCCCAAACGCTCTAAAATAAACCACAATACAAAAGCCGACGTATGTGTTCAAAATAGACTATAACACAATACGTCAGTACACTCCTGTTGCTGTTGAGCAAGTTGTGGGGATAAATGAACGGCTTAATTAATACGCTACGAGCTGAGTTTGTAAATTGTCACTACGTACTATAATGTACACACTTGAACCATGTACGAGTGGTACAATATGAAGACATACTATAGATGACATGTGTCCTACATGTCATTCTATACAGTATGTTTGGTTTCCGATTACCGATACTTGAAGGGAATATTATAGACTCATTTTTACCGACAAAACTGCTTAAAAAAATTCCTAACCCTACACCTCGCGAATGGCGGTCATTTTAGTTTTTTTGATCGGTCGAACTGGGGTATGTACAATAAAATGCATGTAAATGTATCTTTGAATCCAAGAGACCTATATACATGCAAATGACTTTATTGCGAAGGTAAATGTCAAAGGCTTCTGAAAAACTTATTAAAGTTTTCTAAATAATAAGTGAAAAGGACCAAAAAAAAATACAAAATTATTAATCACAAAGCAGCACGAAGCTCGAAAAGTATCCCTGTATTTTGTTAGGGTTTTTGCATTAAATTACAAATATTTGAGTCAGTCTCCTTCGCTAGCATGACTGCTTCGCAGAAGCAGGCGACCGCATCCCACTCCATCTCGCCCCGCAGCACGGCCTCAACCAATGCTGGGTGCGAGAGGTAGCCGCCTACCACAGTCGTGAGGACAGGGCGATGCTCGGACGATCGCGAGGTGTAGGGTTTTTTTTTTTTAGCGTGGTAAAATCATCAAATGAGTCCTCCAACCCCGGGCAGGGCGGGAGGGACTGTCAGACTTCTACTGACTAAAATCCACGGTGTCCTTCAATAGCCTGTTACGTTCCGGGGTCACGGTAAGGAAATAATCCCGCGACCCCGGCAGGCTTTGGCCCTCTGAGAGGGGGGCCCCGTCATTATGCTGACGCTCTTTGAGGCGCGCGTGGGACACAACGCGCCGTCGACCTGGGCATGGTCCTTGGTCGGGCAGCGAGTTGCCCTTTACTCGCTGCCCGCATGCCCGCGCCTACGGTGGCCGGAGATCATCTGCTGACGTCCGACGCCGCGGGCGCCTACCACTGCGGTTGGGGCGGAGGGAGGACGCTGTCCTCTCTCGCTCGCGGCCCGCCTCCTCCTTCACGAGCATTACTGCCTCACAGAAGGAGCAGACCGCTTCCCACTCCGTCTCGCCCCGCAGCATGGCCGCAACCAATGCCGGGCGCGAGAGGTCTCCGCCTATCGCCGCCGTGAGGACACGTCGGTGCACCGCCCAAGCTGGGCAGTCTTGCACCGTATGCTCTACTGTGTCCTCCGGGCGATCTTCGCAGTGGTGGCACCCGGGCGTTTCCTCCTTCCCTATCAGGCACAGGTACCTCCCGAAACTTCCGTGTCCGGCGAGGACCTGCGTCATCCGATAGGTCAGGACGCCGTGACGTCTCTCCAGCCACTCCTCAAAGAGGGGTCTTACCGCCGCAATTGCGGCGTGCCCGGAGATGTAGGGTTAGGAATTTTTTTTAAACCAATTTTATCTATGTAAATCAGTCTATAATATCCCCTTCAAGTGTCGGTAATCGGAAACCAAACACATTGTTTAACCCTTTTTTTTTTAGCGTGTTAAAATCATGGAATGAGTCCTCCCACCCGGGCCGGGCGGGAGGGACTGTCAGACTTGTACTGACTAAAATCCACGGTGTCCCTCAACAGCCCTTTATGTTCCGGGGTCACGGTGAGGAAATAAATCCCGCGACCCCGGCAGGCTTTTGCCCTCTGAGAGGGGGCCCCGTCATTTTTGCTGACGCTCTTTGAGGCGCGCGTGGAACACGATGCGCCGTCGACCCGGGCATGGTCCATGGTCGGACAGCGAGTTGCCCTTTACTCGCTGTCCGCATGCCCGCGCCTACGGTGGCCGGAGATCGTCTGCCGACGTCCGACGCCGCGGGCGTCTACCACTGCGGTTGGGGCGGAGGGAGGACGCTGTCCTCTCCCTCTCGCAGCCCGCCTCCTCCTTCACAAGCATTACTGCTTCGCAGAAGGAGGCGACCGCTTCCCACTCCGTCTCGCCCCGCAGCTTGGCCGCAACCAATGCCGGGCGCGAGAGGTCTCCGCCTATCGCCGCCCTGAGGACACGTCGGTGCTCTGCCCAAGCGGGGCAGTCTTGCACCGTATGCTCTACTGTGTCCTCCGGGCGATCTTCGCAGTGGTGACACCCGGGCGTTTCTTCCCTCCCTATCAGACACAGGAACCTCCCGAAACTTTCGTGTCCGGTGAGGACCTGCGTCATGCGGTAGGTCAGGACGCCGTGACGCCTATCCAGCCACTCCTCAAAGAGGGGTCTTACCGCCGCGATTGCGGCGTGCTCGACTGTATAACCCTAAGCGCTCCCGCACACGGGCCACAAAACGCCGCCACAAAACGCCGCCACACGCCGCTCGCGCAATTCCGCACCCCTTTCTGTCTTACCTCCATAATGCATTGGTTAAAAAAGTAGCAGCCAACAACCGCAAGTGTCGACCACCGGCCACAAATGGCTGTCGCGCGCTTCAGCTACCTTTGCAGCCGCTTCTAGCTTCTTGTGGCCGCGTTTGTGACTGTCGCGAGTGGCTCGTGTGCGGCGACACTAACATGTTATAATCTTTGGCATTAGAATAGATCTTTAGCCATATATTATGTGACATTAATTACTGTGAGCACTATTGCTGCTCGACGTTTTATAAGTGCCCTCATGGACCTATGTGAAATAAAGATATTTGATTTAGATTTTGAACAAAGCTTTTGAAGTTTTTTCAGGTAAATCCGTCTAGAGTGTTTTTAAAATGTCAGACATGATCTGTCTTTCAAAATGCTGATAGACTTGAGAAGTCACTTGTAAATCGAGTATACGCAGTTTTTAATTTTGCGGAACTGAACCTTCTTCATGACCCTGTTCTCCTAGAACTTTCTGTTCAGATTCCACATTGAGTTTTTTCATTTGCTGTAATTTTGTGCCTGGATGTGATTATTTGGCTAATTATGCATTACGGTGCGTACAGACTATGTAACATAACATGTTATATAACATTGTTATATAACATTTTTCATAGTGTGGTCAATTGGTCATGTTATATAACATGGTTATATAACATTTTACATACATTTGTAGTGTTATATAACAAATATCTCGTTGACCGAGCTTCGCTCGGTTTTAAAATGTCTATATCTTGGGAATCGAGCTTTTCTCGAACCTGGGACCTTGATAAATCGATTTCTTGAGCCGAAAAACCCCTAATCTGTAAGTTTCATGAAAATCCTTTTAGCCGTTTCCGAGATCCTGATTATATATAAATAAATATACAAGAATTGCTCGTTTAAAGATATTAGATGTTATATAACATTGTTACATGGTCTGTACGCACCTTTAAAACGAATTTAGAGCTATCAAATTAATAAACAAGAATTTTGGCGTATTTAATTTTTTTTTCGTGGCGAATTAACTCTGTAATAAAATGTACAAAACCCACTATATTGAAATTATTGCACAAACTTATATGACATTCATTTGTGTCTCCATTTCAATATTATATTGTGATCGAAGATTATCCATAAAAGAAAAAAACAATATAAAATTCCTCCCCTGGCTACCTATTAACTATACCAAAATCCGCTGAAATACAAAATACCGATGGTACTCTACCTCATCAAATACTGCTGCCGGCCATTTGACAAGCCAATTTAATATCGGTCCTGTGTCCCGGGTATCCCCGTTCTGTTTCATAGTGTCCGTGCCCGGGTGGCACGTATAGCTTTCAAGCCCCTAATAAACGGAGGATGGACATTAGATTTTTTTTTACTTTTTGCGCCAATAATGTGAATTAAATATCCAAAGTAACGACATGGGGGTCTAAAACTGCCAATTTAGCCGAAGGATTGCAATACAATTATTTTATGTTGGCGGAGAGTAGGAGCCTTGTAGAATAAAGCACTTGTAAAATGGAGGCACTTTATTTCGGACACACACAACAGAGTTAACTCCTTTCGTGGTGGCCCGAACGATGGCTAGATTGCTACTGGTTCAGTGGTTCGTTTTGTGCGACTATGCGTATAGAGACGCGCTAGTGATGTGAACGTCTTCAATCGACTAACTAACAATTTATATTTTAGTGTTGGGATTCCAACATATGTCTATTTTACTGTATGTGAAATAAATTCAAATATTCCGTTTCACGAATATTATCGTAATTCATATTATGATACTGCTAAAGTACAAGTAAGTACATATTGTTAGAATTCGGTGTTTCCTTTCCGGCTACTCTGAAATCAGAGACCGTGAGAAAACAGTCTCTTTTAAATGAAATGTTATAGACATAAAAACATTCTAAAATTGACGGAGAAAATGTGATTTAATTTTAGGGTGAAAACACGTGATTTAATGTTATGCTTTGTGCCTTCATATTACTCGTATTTGCCACTAGTTCCTAGTGCACCGTGTTGTGCAAGAGTTGAATTATTATTATGAGACCGCAGTGCCACAAACAAAACTTTTTAATTATATGCCTACAAAAACTAAAAACTGCGATTATCGCAAGCTGTGGACAGCATATTGGTTAATTTTACTTTGTTATATCCTTAGTTTTCATTTATCTTTATCTCTTATACCAAATCATCAAAAGGGACCAAAAAGGATTATTTTGTAAAGGTCTACAGAAATATGCAAAGAAGCACAATATTGGATCCCAACAGTGTCTTAGTAAAGGTCGAGAAACTCGGGTAACCTTTAGCAGTTTAGGCTAATGTAAACAATATTATGGGTACAAATGCCACGTTCAAGGGCGGTGGCCTTCATCTAACTCAATAACTTCGGAGAATGTGGCGAGTGAATTAAAAGCAGTGGGTAAACGAGAGAAGAAAACCGTGACCACGTACTGGTCGAAGCCTCTTTTGAATAGGTAGGTATAGGTTTTACTTTCTCGAAACCTCAAGAATATCCTAGACACAAACCAATCTTTTTCACAAAAAAAAGATCTGCGTCCCCAAAGTAGACATAAAGCATTATGAGCATGGTCCTTAGAACAAAGTGCTATTTTTTTTTTCTTTTAAAAAACGTTGCCCCACTCTAGGAATTTCTCCTGTATCGTGGATGCGTTTTACAAACATAGAAACTCACATACACAAACACCCAGACCCGGAACAACTACTTGCAAATCATACAAATATTTGTTCCGTGCGGGGATCGAACCCGCGACACTCAGCCCAGCAGTCCAATGCTCAGCCACTGCGCCAATTGTGCCGTCAAAATACTATACTCAAACCTAGCTAGTAATGATAATTTTGACAAAGGTAATAGAGATGTTCGTATTCCATAAAATCGCAACAATCGGTGTTTGTCAAAATGTACAGCAAATTAATAAATATCGTTAACAAGGAACTTTATACTCGGCAAATACAAAGTTGGGCCAGCACCAAAATGTATCTAAAGTTTGGGTTTTAGAAGAAAATTAATCTTGAACTCAGTCTGAAGTCGGTGAGCGATACAGTAATATTAAATCGATTACTCCTTGTTATATACTCTGCTTGAAGTTAAGGTAGAAGTAATTTGTTGTAACTTAAAGTAAGGATCTAATTGTTACGAGCTTGAAAAGCTATCAGGGTCTTCACAGACTTAGGATAGTCACTCAGTTTTGAGCATTTGTTGATTCAACTTTTAGTATCAGAAATACGCATACATTTTTCATACGCATAATTTATTATCTTGCATCTTTCCACTGTTGTTATGTTACATGAACCAGTTATATGCATCACGTTACGTTAAGTTCATGTCACAAAGGACCAAACACAATGCCAAAAATATTCTCAAAAAACAAATTCCTCGCCCTCTCCCCCCCCACGTCCCTCATGTCACTAATCGCTCACACTGCTGAGCCCTTCATTTGCCTCTCGTTCACTCACTGAAGAGTGAGCAAGAGGTTGTACTCTAGAGCCGACCCCCGAACGTCTTATTTGGGTCAAGTTCAACCACCATCTGGGCCGTTTAGTGCCAACTTTGACAATAAATATCGACTTCTTAAGAATTATTAGGTACACGTTGGTCTCATGGGCATGGTGTTCATTTAGTAATAAATAATTACTGTAAATAAAAGGTTATTTCAAATAATAAAGAGTTAAAAAAAATGGTAGTTAGAAAAGCCCTTGTAGACACTTAAAACAAAACTAGCGATTTAAACTGGGTACTATGGTTAAGGACGTATTTACATTATGAAAGAACACAGTTTCTGTCAATTTGACAGCGTGATGCCCCACGAATAAAAACAAAACACTAACGAAACATCTATGCCTCGTATACCAGAAAGAAAACTACAAGAGCAGTTGCAATGTTTTTTACGAAAATTTAAACAGAGTGAGATCCCGTGGCTTCTAGACACTAGTTTATTTTCTCAGTAGGTAATGAATGGATAATACGTTATGTATTTGTAAAATACTGCGATCTTGCCGCAGTTGGATAATTGACCTATTCACAAATATCAGACGAACCATGGCCGGTTCATCGCTTGAACTTGCCGATGCCGAGCCGCCAATCTAGTCAGGATCAATGCTGCTAAGACCAAGGCGTGAGTTTCTCCGGAAAAAGGAGCCAAATCCACCCGGTTCTATCTTTTTGAGGAGAAACAGTAAAAATTACGGACCATCGTGGCCATGATTACTCGTCCCGCGATCCCGGCAGGCTTTGGCCCTTTTGGTAATTTATTCAGCAGCTTGGTAGAAATTTTAGTACTTATCTATCTGTTGTATATGAAGCCTACAGAGGTGTTGATGCAAAGACAGTTAGATTCACACTTGTGTATTCGACGCCGCCGTGCCGTCTATTAGTATGTGGCGTAGCGTAGCCATATATCTACTTATAACTAGATACTGAATCCGTGAATTCTCGGCACAATACCGACACTGATCGGGGAACAGACACGAACGCGCGTGAACCCCGCGAAAACCATCCACATTCTCGTTCGCGCCTGGTCACGGGGGTTTACGGCACTAATGTGGAGCCGCCATCACAGTGTAAAGCCGGGTCCAGACTGGTGTAATGTAACGCGAATCCACCGTGTAATGTAACGCGAATTCTAGGTGTGGACGGCACTGCCAGCATTACATGTAACGCTCGCGGCTGATCCATCGGCTGTCGGTTTTTGCGCGAACACAAAGGCGCACGCAGTATTCGCGTTCTCAATTTGCTTTGAGTTCGTGTGCCGTCCACACTTTTCATGCAGATTACACGTAATCGTAAGATTCGGGCTACATCAGTCTGGACCCGGCTTTAGTAACCATACTCTTCCGAAACGGCTTGACCGATTTCATTAAATTTTATAGGCATATGGAATAGGTCTGAGAACGACTATTTATTTTTCATACCTCTAAGTGATAAGGGCTATCCATCCACACCTAAAATTCTATTTTTATTTTTAGGACAATTTTTTAACATGAGTTTGATCCATAACCACATTATTCATTAGAAGCATTTGAGTTTGAACAAAATTGCCCTTGACTTCATTTCATTTGAATGAATATCTTAGGAGATATCACAGTATCAAAATACTACCACATCAAAATAATGACGGGCTGGACACGGCATGTCATGATTGCGGCGGTAAGAACCCTCTTCGAAGAGTGGTTGGAGAGGTGCTACGGCGTCCTCACCTTCAACCTGGTGCAAGTCATCCCGGGCACGGTTGTTTCGGGAGGGATTCGGCGGCAGGCAAGGGAATGGGGAAGAATCTGAACGTGTGAGGGAACGGACATCCTCTACCTCTTTCCCACCCACTGCTGAAGACACCCTGGGCGTTGGAAATCGCAGGGCGTATTCCAGTCGCTTGTGGACGGGGAACAATGGGTAGCTCGCCGTCTGACCAAGGTCTAGGCCCGAGTCATGGCGCGTCGTGTTCCAGGCGCTCCTTAAGGGAACTAATGCGGACGGGGCCATAGGGCCCAACGCCTAATTTGACGCGAGTGAAACCGCGGGCAGAAGCTAGTATTTATATAAGATGTCGCTAGAAACATAAATCAAGTCGAATTGGGGCATGGACGAGATCATTTTCAATCTTTTTACTTCTGATAATGTCGGTGCGAACTTATACGGTAAATAAATTACGACCACTTTTCGGGTTCAGGTAAACAACCAATGCCTCTAGATGGAAATTAATTAAATTCTCTAACTTTGAAACTAATTAGAATTTACGATTGATTGAAACCTCTTAGTAGCAGTGATACACAAATCTCTAAGTGTTTGTGTCCGCGAGAATACTCATTGGTCGAGGCCATGCTGTGAGGCGCGACGGATTGGGAAGCAGTCACCTCCTTCTGCGAAACAGTCATGCTATCGAAGGAGGAGGTGCGACACGTGAGGGAGAGGACAGTCTCCACCTTACGACCTAGCTACCCCTAAAATCGGCAGCATAGACAGGCTTCTTCCTAGGTGGACCGACGACATTGTGAGAGTCACTTGCAACCGATGGAAGCAAATTGCGAATTGTCGTTTGACGTGGTGGTTTAACTGGGAGGCATTTTATGAGTCTTTATAAATAAAAAACAAACATTTTTGTATGAAGTGCTTTTCCAGTATGCTGTCAATGATTGGGACCATAAAAGACTTTTTTTATGATCGTCTACTCCTGCATGCATTTGTGTACTGGTATCATTGAAATACCCGTGATATTGCAGGTTTTCTTTATTTTTTGGTTGCTTTTTGCATTGTATGGTGAAGCTGTCCTCCTCCTCCCTTACGCGTCACGCCTCCTTTGCTAGTATGATTGCTTCGCAAAAGGGGGCAACCGCTTCCCATACCGTCTCGCCCCGCAGCATGGCCTCGACCAATGCCGGACGCGAGAGGTTGCCGCGTATCGCCGCCGTGAGGACACGGTGGTGCTCTAACGAAGCGGGGCAGACGTGGACCGTATGTTCCAGGCATTTCTTCCTTCCTTATCAACACACACAGGTACCTCCCGAAACTTCGGTGTCCGGTGACGACCTGCATCAGGCGGTAGGGCAGGACGCCGTGACGCCTATCCAGTCACTCCTAAAAGAGGGGTCTAACCGCCGCGATTGCGGCATGCGTGCCCTATGGAAGTCAACCCTTAATTAAATTAGGTTACTTAGACGCCAGGTTCGCGCGACGAAATTACAAAACACTAGCTGACCCGTGCCCACTTCGTTGGGCGGTAAAATATACATGATATCTTTATAATTTATAGCCCATAGCACTCGCTAATAATATAGCTGTTGACAAGTGAGATAATTTTTAAAATCGGTTCATTACTTCCGGAGATTACCCGCTGAGTATAGAATTGTTCGTGTTAATCTTTATGGGTGTAAATACGGAAATAAAATTTTTTTCCAGACATGGAACATTTACCTAAATTGATTTTTCATCCCAATAAATCCTTATACTTATTCCAAATTTCATCGTAATCGTCGGAGTCATTTTCGAGAACCGTAAAATATATTTATTTTGCGCGTTTAATAGTACAGGATAAGATACAGTTATATCCGCATTCAACACATTGATAAATTTACATTACAATCAGATCAGAATTAAAATAATTCAAAATATTAATTTGTATCAAGAAAGGTTGGTTACGCTGTACTCTTTGCGATTGGGAAAATTCCTGGCCACCATTCATGACCTACGGAAAATTCGAGTTACTACATTTTTCAAATGCAATTTGATGTTATGACGAAGATACTAGCGCCGCGTCTAAAGGTCATGAATGGTGGCTAGTATTTTTAATTTTAATGATTACGTGACTAATGTCAAAATGGTTGCGAGCGATACGTCCTCCCTCAATAGGCGCCTCGCGCCGTCTAAATCAAAGAACAAACTGGTCTTGGTTTTATATTGAATTTTGTCATTGCATTATAATAATTGTTTACACTATTATTTTACTTTTAAATGAACTAATTATTTTTTTGATGCAAGGTAATATAGTAACCTTAGTTATTCAGTACTTTCTAATTAAATACCCATTAAATATTGATAGATAAAAAATATAATTTCTGACGAAAATTAGTCAATATCTTCCTGTTTTGCGGAATTATTTTTGGTGTATTTCTGAATGAAAAATAAAGAAATATTCTCTAAGATTTAAAATAGACTATATTTGCCTACTTTCAATAGTTTTAGGAATGTTAAAATATGTTATATGTAGAACAAAAAATGTACCTAAACACAACACGATATGGTAAACATGGCAACGGCAGATCGTTTTTAAAGTATTTAAAACTATCATTTTCAAGAAAAACGTCTCTATCATGGGAAGATAAAGAACCAATCTGTTTGTATTCGTTATTAGTTTTATTCGATTTGATTCAGTTTAGTCAGAAAATGTACCGAAAAAAGGCATAATTTTGTGTCAATTGCAAACGCGTCCTTAACATGGGACAAAAATAAATTAAAATTTTATTTCCGACTAACCAAAATATCAAAACAAGATACCCAAAGAACGACTCTCTCTTGGGCGACATTAAACGTACATGATTTTAAAATACTACGTATATCCTGAGATACACTGATATTAATAAAAAACCCCTTACATAAAAAAAAACTTACCCAAGAAAAATGTTGACACAGGTACCATCCATCCTATCCTTTTGCCACTAAAGACATATCCCCTTTATTCCCCGGGTTCCAACATCGACCGGTCACTCGACAGAGAGAGAGTGCCTTCATAAAAAATAACCAGTTCTCTTATATAACATGGTCTATCCCCTTGTTTTTTTGGTCTCCGCAAAAAGTAATAAAAGTTTGTTCGAGCAGAAATCTCAATTTGCCCAAAGTTTAAAGACGACCTCAGTTTATCATCTCTCCAGCATTATAATTGGTTTATCGTGAGTTGTGATTCTAAGATAAAATAACATTTTTTTTGGAAGGTTTACCTCGATATCACAGAAAAATTCATTAAAAGCATTTTTTTCCTTTTTAGTACTTGTTTTTACTTAAATTGTTATCTTTTAAGCGCTAATATAATGACCCGGGGTGGCGAGACTAACGAGCTACCGTGACCCCCGAACGAAAAGGGCAATTGAAGGACTGTCAGACTTGTATTGGCTAAAAGCCACGGTAGATTACAGTCAGTACAAGTGTAACAGTCCCTCCCGCCCTGCCTTGGGTGGGAGCTGGACTCATTTGGTGATTTTACCACGCTAAAAAAAAATTATAAAAATACAGATATTAATAATAACCCTTTAACCATATTTTTTTGTATCGTGGTAAAATCTACAAATGAGACCTGAGCCCAGGGCGATACGGGAGAGACTGTCAGACTCGTACTGACTGAAATCCACGGTGTTCCTTCAAAATACCTTAACGTTCCAGGGTCTAAGTAACATGATCCGCGACCCCGGCAGGCTTTGGCCCTGCAAGGGGGCCCGTAAAAATAGTAGCGTTTGTCTCAGAGGTAAAAAGATTGGATTTGACCTCTCACATGCCTCTCTTTGTTTTGATCCATGCTTCCAAGGACACCCTGTATAGTTTTAAAAGCAACAATGTTACAAAAATTATATTCGTTTGGAGCTCTTTGAATTGCATGTAGTTTATGTCAACGAATCACATGGGCGTTGCAAATGCCAGACCATCAGTAAAATATTATGAAAATAAAGCAAAAAAATCCCTTGCTAACCGCGTTTTACACTCCAAGTACAGTCAATACCAAAAATGTATGTCGGTATTCATCGGTTGGCAATAAATCAGAGTTACCCCGGCACCTGTATTGTTTGCGATACCGCTCGTAAATTTGTTTTATTGCTTTCGATATCAATTTTCGATGCAAACTGTACTTTTTCTGGCCAAATTGGCAGCCGATTATTGGATATATTTTTAATTTGCGTGTATTTTCTGTTCTTATTTGACAATTAAATTAAACAATTAGCCACTTTGAACCCAGAGGGTATGACCCTTGTTTAAATTGCTTTTATTAACATTTGCTTCACGCTAAATTGATAAATAAAATAAATCATATTCTGGAATCGACTGAATATACAAAAGTTGTATATTTGCTTCAACCATTGTATTTTTCCGAGCTATCAACAGAAACAGTTGGATAAGTCCACTTATTCAAAGTCGCTCAGCGAGAGACGACGGAATAAAAAAGAGAAATTATATTTATAAGTTTATCTTGAGAAAGTGAACATCAGTAAAACGTGGTTAAAAAACAAATATCTGTTCAGTATGAGAATATTTAAAAATCTGTTTGCTCATTTATTTTCCGCCATTCCCTACATATTGCCTCTAACCGAATCAGCCGATTTGACGTTAAAATGGACATACATACATAAGAAGAATGCATACTTTCGTGTTTAATATTAAGTAGGGGTTAACAACAGCTTAACGTCCCATTACAGGTCGACCACGACTACTTCTTTTAATTAACCGACGAAAAAAAAGGAGGAGGTTCTCAATTCGACATGTATATTTTTTTTACCTAGCGGTAGACTCAGGTTTGACAACTGTCTCGCCTGATGGTGAACGATGAATTATGGTCGATGTCACTTCATTACATGTTCATCGGAAAATACAACAATTCAGCCATTAGGTCCTATTCTGTGTTTTCATCTGTTGCTACAAACATCTTGTAACGTAAATTCAAGTTTGTCCAGTGGTAGAGACAAGTTAACAAATTTACACATCAATGTACATAGTAATCCTTAAATTCGATCAAATAATTATAATCATTAGAACAAATTATCATAAGTGCCAAAATTTAAACTAGCAAGACATATACATTTTTCACAATTGTGTACTGACCGTTTAACTGGAATGGTTATCATGTTTCCACACCAATAGAATTTACCTATCTCTGTGTTCATAACACAAACAGTGAACAGAGATACTGATATTAAAGCCCATATATCAATGTTATTCATCAATAGTACAAAGCCATACAAACAGAATTGATTGAATACAAAACCTTTAGAATTTAGCCAATACATCAAATTGCCACATTATTTAAATTCAGCTTTCAGCATTTCTTTTTTTCATTATTTAAGTGGCGAACTGGCAACTACCTTATTCATGAACAAATTATTTAGTTATCCGATACCATGCTGGGTTCAGAAAATATTACTCTTTCAATATAATAAATTTAATACCTCGTTAAGGTAGACGTTTCAACAATTGGAATATGATCAAGTTACTCGTTGGAATTGATTATGTATTCGCGAGTTTGTGGAATAGTAATACTGACATTGTTATATTCCATTATATCATCGAATCGAATTCTGAAAACAGTCGAGAAGATCCAACCACAAATTCAAATCTATTGTTGGCAAAACTATCTAATGAGGCATTATTCAACTAATAAGATAATAGATAAATGTTTGTTAGTTTAATCATGTAAGTTTGTAGATTACTCTACGAACTCTGCCTTAGTGGCTAAAATGTTTTTTTTTGGGTTGTAATGTGTTGTCTCACTCTATAATTTGCTTCAATTATATCATTGTATCCAGATTACTGAATACTACGATAGTTTTCAGTCTTCCCCAACTGTTCATAACGACTGTCAAAGGTCTGCAAATGACAACGGGGACCACAATGCGTTTACTATGAATTTCAACTATGAAGGAGAGTGTAAATAACCTTCGTTTGTCAATTGTCACTTGAAAATAACGTTTAACAATAAAATGCTTGGTGAAAATCAATTTTTAACAATGTTTATTATCTTTATTAAAGTGTTGGAGTTATTTACAAGCGTGCAAGTATTAAAAACAGTGCATGACGTCATTATGGTCTCAGCAACTCTCCTTTTAGTTGAACTGCATAGTACGTACTTTCCAGAGTACACAGATATCTTGGTATATACATAACGAACAATCTCTCATCCACAGATCGACCTCGATAGACATTGCTTAACTTATAATAATTGATTGTAATTATTATAAAAGTGGCTCATTTTGTAATCACAATGAGCCTCTTTTTCATCACTATTATTACTGTAGACTTTCAAACTGCAACTTTGCTGTTATATTATAGGGGAGGTAAGCCTAAGACGGGTAGCCCCGTACGCTGCCGCGAACCCGTTTTAAGCGGGCTACCCGTCTTGGCTTACCTTCCCTACCTATACATTTTACAGTGTAGTAATTCATCGTAATAACTGAATAAACAAAGTTACATACTAAAGCAAAACATCTAAAAATGTATGAACAATAGTGAAACACAAAAATGTTACAAACCTACATAAATACACCACTAAAATCAAAACCCTCATAACTTTACCGTACTCGGGTAAAAAGAATGACAACGCTCATAATTAAAACATTCGTTTCATTTAAAAAATAAAAGCCAGCATGACATGAGACAGGTATTCTTTGAAATTAACAAATTACTGCGGTACATACTCGTACGCGGTGCGCGGTAAGGATTGCAATCCCGCAAAGTGGTTGAAGGCGACACTGAGGGACTTTTATGTGAATTTTAAAGTTAAATATACTTTATATTAACGTGAGGTTTAACTAATTCTGTAATGTCACTAATAAAATGACAAAGATACAGTTTGAAATATATTTTTCATACCACTTGCTCAAAAAAGTGACATTCTATGCCACAAAAAGCGAACATAAGAATAGTCAATTTTAATCTGTTAAAAACAGGGAAAGAAAATTGTACTGAATTTCATTCATCCTCTAGGGGGAGAATGTGATTTAAATTTGGAATACTTACCGAAATTTATACTGAACTACCATAATGTGTTTACACCATTGAGTTTGTATTTATAGCATTGAGAAAGCATTATACATATTTTGGAAAAAAGAATACGCATTTATTATGCAGTTATGATTATTATTATAAAATTGCGAAAACCGACGAGGCCGTATGAGCTTGATGCCTTTGCTTTTCCTACAAAAATATTAGTCTAGGAATTTGCCGCGTTTCTGTTTTCTTCAAATACCTACATAAACGTTAATAATTGGACCAATGTTTCGAATGTTAACTTTTACTTTTACTTGACATTATTTTTAATAAACGCTTATCTCATATTATTATTGTGTTAATTTTTTCGCAAATGTTACGAAAAGTAGAGTATTTTCCTCGGTGATAAAGCTGTCTTAGTCTTGGGTGAACTTAAATCCCTCGCTACACTCAGGACTCGTCTTAAATCCCTCGCTTCGCTCGTGATTTAAGTTTTTAACAACATCGCTATGCTCGCGATATAAATCGTCACCCGCGACAGAAGACACTGCTTTATCCCCTTGGTTAATAATCTACTATTCCTATAACATTTTATTGAATATAACTTTTTATTGAACTCTGTCATAATGTAGACAGTAGGTAAGAATCATTTTTACATAACAACCACTTAATAGGCATGAGGGCTTGCATTGTCAATACAAATTCTTTAATTTATACACTGAAAGACCACGCGCAGCTTAAACATAGAAATAATAAGATAGACTGTAGTTGACAGAAATAAAACACGAATTTAATTTTACAAAACAATTCCTTTACAATTGTCGTTATGCTCAACGGACCACGAGCCCGAATTCCGCTGGTTTTATCCCACGAAGCAATACAAGTGAACCTCTAATAACATGCCCGTATGAAATTAATCAAGGCATACATAATAACAGGAATTGTATCGAGGATTAGGTCGGATCGCTGTACCGGAGACATGTTAGTAGTGGCCCGACACAATGATGTAATGAGCGTAAGCCGATTTGAGAAGATTGTGGGAAGGAATTCCCGTATAATTGTGTTGTAGAAATGTTAATGTTATCGGGAGATACCTACTGTTTGATCTCTGTTTCGAAGCGACAATTTACAATTTAAATCCTTGTTTTTTATTCGGCATTGAATTTTGTCTTCTTTCTCAGTCTTAACAGCTCAGGTGGCCTACCATGAACTCTTAAAGCGTGTCTTTAGGCTGTGGGAAAGAGATGGCGTTAGACGACTTTCCCACAGCCTAAACTGGATCGCGCTAAGAGCTCGTGGTTAGACCTCAGTTCATAAAAATAAATCTCTAAGTATCAAATTGCTACTTACAAATTGCTGAACCTTTTGATAATTTTATTTACCCTCGTGATCTAACTCAGGCTACCAACTATGAACTATGATAGACTTCAGCCCTTTATTTATTACGGACTGTTATTAACTATTTGTTCTTATTATCTTCTTTGAATAGGGTAGTTTACTGCATAAATACATTGCAAATCTGTTTAGTCCGTCTGAGTATTGAAAAATTATGAACACGTATTTTAAAAATTATGAACACGTATTTTAAGTTTTTTTTTATCAATGAATATTGATAAATATAAAACGCTTCGAAATTCAGGAGTGACTTGTGACGTCATAACGCCTGTAAAACCGACCGAGTGACGTTTTGTGTGTGAGAGATTCTTAGAAGCGTTGTTATATCTTCGTAAATTTTGGTTTACGTTATATGTATAGAGACGCTCTCTCACTGTGAGCATTCACTTGTAATGTAACGTTACAGATTCCAACATTTCATCAGTGACGGAAGACAATCGATCATCACAATGCGTACCTTGTATCAAATCTATACTAAACTAGCTGTGCTCGCGACTTCGTTCGCGTGGATGTCGGAACTCAACAATGTATTTTTTTTTAAACAAAGGAAAATATCTAAAATTAAAATAACCTAAGTTACTCCTTATTACATCAGCTACCTGCCAATAAAAGTCCCGTCAAAATTGTTCCGGCCATTTCAGAGATTAGCCATTATAAACAGACAGACAGACAGACAGACAGACAAAAATTATAAAAAAAAATATTTTGGCACATGTTCCGTATATACATTCATAAGCATGTAGAAAAAAAAACAGTTATTTCAATATTACAAACAGACACTCCAATTTTATTTATATGTATAGATGTACGTGAATGCTCGTCAGTCAGGGAGGTAGTATTGTAATTTAATGCTCAAAGTCGAATCTTTAATGTTACATTACACGCGAATGCTCCCGGTGAGGGCGCGCCTTAAGAAAAAATACGGATCAAATATTTTGAAATCTATCTTTCGGATTAATTAAATTGTTTGAGTGTAATAGCCTATTGGAGAAATAAATATTTTATTCTTTCTTAAATATTATACAAAGATAAGGGGGAAGGAAGCTAGCGGAACCGCGGACAAAAGCTAGTTTAATCTTGATATTTCAGCAAAATTATTTATTTATCATTTACAGTCTCCGTATAGTAGGTACATAAAAAAAAAAAAAAAAAACATTGTTAAAGTAAACTTTCAGGAAAATTATAATGTAATATTCCCGAGAACTACGTTTTCCAGAATTCAGTTTTCAGTTTCTCCGTTGTTTTCCAACTGATAAATTCTCTTTAAAGCCCGGTTTCCACTGCAAGTGGAGCGGACACATTAATGACCCAGCGGGTGAAAAGAGTAAAAATGAGCTCGCTCTGGGAACGCAAAAACGATTTGTTGGTGGAAATACAAGTATGCAGTTTGCGCTTGCGAGTTTAAAGGAGTCATTAATGTGTCCGTTCCGCTCGCGGTGGAAACCGGGCTTAAGTATGCATGAATAAATCTCTGCAATACGTTTAATTGATGCGTTAATGAGCTCATCAGCTGTCATAATACATTCAAAGCCAATAAGATTATCCTTTGTGGGTAAATCATAAAAATATTTATCTGTGAACAATATTACCTACTTTTCATTTTTAACTAAGAATGTTTCATTCACGAAATCGTGATCCAATTAATTGATATACGTATTTCTAACCATCCAAATTATCACTCTTGTGATCATCACATTATGTCGCCACTCCTCTACAGCATGTGTGGTCTTTTTAAACCAGACTTATAAACTAGCCCAACATTCTCTCCACTTTGTGTTTACACGAGTATGAACTTATTCAATAATAAAAATTAAAAAAACTAATTTCACGTAAAACTTCTGTGAAAAATACCTTAAAAGAATAGCCAAGCATGTAATATCATTCCAAAAATACCTGTTTAAAAATACCAGGTACATAATAATTTTCTACTTTTGCCACTTGAAGTGCTCACGTCATGTGCTTCTACCTGGCTAAGTAGACATGTATGTAGATCTCTTGCGTGCGAGGTACGTCACATTAATGTTTAATTAAGAAAGGGCTCATCTTGTTCGTGTTTTAATTACATTTAATTAAACATGTGATGTACGGAATATTTTTACTCGAATAACAGATGGCTGGAGATATTTTTCGTAAAAAGTGCATAATGAGAGTTCTCAGAAGAGTAACATTGTGCGTCATAACAATCATATCATAATAAGAATTTCGTGGTAGTGGTATATATGGTGGTTCTTAGAAATACTGGACTGATCCTTCTATTATAGTTGACTAAAAAAAACGAAACAACAGATTTTGGTACTTGCGGTTTATTTAAAACACGATTAAATTTACACTGAAGTCAGTTTGGCCTGAATTGCATTGCATAGTTATTTTTTTGTTCCATAACTTCTGGTTTTTAGTAGAAGGTCAGTTTCCTAGAGGACTATTGATCACTCTTTACCTATTGACAAAATATTATAGCCAATATACCAAAACGGTTGGAATAGTATAGAAGTAGGTCTTTCGTAACACATAAGATAAAAACATGAATTTTTATATAAAAAAGAAAATTACGCATGCAAACTAGAAAGATGGTCATTACCTTCTTGCCTTTCTTCTTCTATTGTATCCTGTTAATCGTCACGATAAATGGTTTCGTCGTGAAGAAGCAAAATCAAAATTTAGAGTGTCATAATGGCATTGGCAAAAAACTCTTAGTCAAAGATTAAAATAAAAAATCCATATACACTTCAAAAGATCAATAAACAAAATACTGTTATCGCTCAAACGAAAAAGGTAAATAATATTCTCATTTAAGAGTCCGTCCGACTTGATCGCCGCTCGCCATGAAACACGTTGACAGGAAATGAAACGCGCGCCTCCGCGCTTACATCATACATTTTTATTTGGCTTTTATACACGGGCATTTCATATTTTTTTAGGGCATTTTTATACTTATAAAAATGCTGTCAGATTTATTTGTATTGGGAATACTGATTTTTTTTTGTTGCCATGGAAGAATTTATGCTTATCAGAACGGATTAAAAGTGATTATTATAACGAACTTAAATAATAATTACTTATAATCCGTTTAACCGTAAGAAAAATAAAAAAGGAAGAAAAACACAACATTTCTTGACTTATGTTTTAAATGTATTTTATCTTTATTTCAATTTTACAATATGTTTTAATGATTTGTGGCCGTAATATACAATTTTAAATCTAGGTCCTACGGTTCGTGTGCACAGAAATGTCTTTATGATAGACAGCTGGTAGAATTCGGAACCCCTTTCAAATTACTCAAACAGAATTTATCGTACAATTTCAAAGGTACATAAACAACTCTCCCGACCATTTCGTAACATTATTCTTCATGTATACATTTGACAGAGGTTATTGACAGCGGCGAACTTAACAAAAGGACTAAAGGGTCACTTCTGTAGGAACAAGTACAGTCAACAGCAAAAGTAGATGATCAAAATCAAAAATTCAATACTAATGAACTGAGTTCGTATCAGAACTGTGTAGATGAACTAATAGTATATGTTTGTTTAATTACAATCACATTCTTTTGAATCACTTCGACATCACAGTTTTCTGACGCGAACTCCGATCATTAGTATTGAATTTTTGATTTTGATCATTTACTTTTGCTTAAAGTTTATACAGTTTAGAATTTCTAAAAATTAGAAGTAGGTATAGAATTTCTAAAAAGTAGATATTTTTGCTGTTGACTGTACAAGTAGGTACTCACATCTGTGACTGAGTTTGAAACGAAATTCATGTTGAATGTCATTTGACGCTTTAAAATATTATGGCACTGGTAGCATGTGCCTGAATTTTTTTCATTCAGGATTATTCTCATTATTGGATTGTATTCGGTATCGTTTTTATTACCATTGTGAACGTTTTGTATACGTTTCATTAATTGTTAAACTTCCGATATAGGAAGTAAGGCTTGAAAGAACATCTTTATCTCTCTTTTTTTTAATTTTTAGGTTTCCGTAGTCAACAAGGAACCCTTATAGTTTCGCCATGTCCGTCCGTCCGTCTGTCCGCAGTTTAGCTCAGAGACGCACAGTACTAGAGAGCTGCAATTTGGTGTAAATATACGGATTTGTTGCGCCGAAAAAGTGATAAAATAAAATCTCGTAAAATATTTTTTTTAGGGTACCTCCTGAACACGTAAAGTGGGGATGTTTTTTACTTTCTCGCGTAACCCTTAGTGTGGGGTATCATTAAATAGGTCTTTAAAAAATATTGATAGTTTCCATTAACAATATTTTGATAAAAATATTTGTTTGTGAAATATTAAGCTTTAAAGTGCTAATTTTTGCTCGACTCGAGTGTCCCCCCCCTCTACCAGCTAAACGGTTATGTTTGGGGTGTGTAAAAATTCACAATAGTAGTCCTATAGGTATATAACGAAGTTTAAAAGAAAATTATCATGACTAAGTAGGCTTTACAAGTTTACGAGTAATAGTCGACCAACTTATAAAATGTACTTGGATAACATATTTTCCTAAACAAAATGTATCGGAGAACATGTTCTTCAACTGCAAATGTAAGTTTGTCAACTTTATTTTTACAGCTATAATTGGTATGTTTTTACGGTATGTTTTTTGGGGATACGTAGGTTTTTATTGTCAACTATTTTTAACTAACTTCAAAAAAAGGAGGAGGTTCTAAATTCGTCGTAATCTTTTTTTTATGTATTTTCCCCGATTTCTCAAAGACGCCTGGACCGATTTTGAATATTCTTCTTTTTAATATTTAAATTCAGCGAATCAGTTTACTTAGTTCGCGTAAGTATTTTGATGGGCAACTACGGAACCCTATACTGTGCGTGGCCCGACACGCACTTGGCCGGTTTTTAACAGTTTTATTAGCTCTGCAAATATACACTTTTTTTTTAGGTTGGTAAAATTATCAAAATGAGTCCTTCCACCCCGGGCAGGGCGGGAGGGACTGCCAGACTCGTACTGACTAAAATCCACGGTGTCCTTCAATAGCCCTTTATGTTCCCGAGTCACGGTAATGAGATAAGTCCCGCGACCCCCCCTCTAGAGTGGCCCCGTCATTATGCTGACACTCTTTGAGGCATAGGTTCACCCTTAATGACATGAGACTTAACTGGCAAAATGTGGGTGGATACTTACACCTCTGCGTAACCCTTCAGAGATTACATGCGCTATATACTCGATGTAGTATGTATCAAATAAAAAATATCATGTTGCCAAGTAAATAAGCAATCTCAATATATCCTTGTTCTTACAAAGGCCACACAAGTATAAAAGCTACAGGCCCCTCTGTCCCTTTGGGTAGAACGAGCTAGATCGCCAGCGGCAATGTTCTTTGAGTGTCTTCCTTTTGAACTGTGTCGTAGTTTATTTGCTGTTGCTAAGAGGATGAAATAAGGATACACTTTTATGGAATATCCTAGAATATTATTGAAAAGTCTATTTAGTCTCACTTGTGGGTAAAGTCCTCCTCATACCTTACAATTTTTCTCATTATTTTTTCTTTCTAATCGAATCCGGGACTTTAATCGTCTTTTAAACATCTCAGGTCAATAAAATTAGAGTTCAAATTATCACGCCAGCGCCGGTGTTTCTTATGCGTGACTTGGGCACCCTCTAAGTGACGATCTTAAGTCTTAATCTGTATTTGTTTTTTTTTTATAATATTTTCAAGAAACAAATAATTGCCATCAAGAGTCGAGAAATTAGAAAATAGTCCTAAAATATTTCAATTTTGCAAACTTTGTAACTAGCGGTATTTCATTACTGAAACTTAGTAAAAGTAAATTGAAAAAGAAAACTTTTATCTTTGAAATTTGGCCGAACATCTAATTGCCTTGACCCAGGCGTGTCGTTACTTTTATTAAAATTGGTTGATTGACATCTGTCAGTTTTGACACGTGTTTTCTTTCTTACGATTCTTTAAAGAAATGATAAAGTTTTTGCTGCATAGTTCATTTTGAGAAAGCTGTCCAAGTTAATTGAATAGTTGTTGAGTGAAGGATTTATTGGCGTAGAGCCTTAATTGGAATCTATCTTCTAATATTTCAGTCATCAACGGCATTTTTGAGCGTCGCTTGTCAAAAATATTAGAATGTTAAAATCAAAGACATTAAACTATATACGAGCAATAGACGGGACATCACGAAGAAAGTGATCCATAACTTTTTACCAATAGGTAAAAAGTCCCTCAGTCTAGTAGTCGCGTTGCTATGCAACGCTTAGATAGTGCTACTGACGCACGGCATCAACAATTTTGTATGACAATTTTCCCAATGCCCGCTCTATAGGTTCTTTTAAAACTCTTTGGTTAAAATACAATTTTCACAATCATTAACAATTCACTGCAATTCCATGAGCCTCTCAATGTCATTCGTATGTCAAAACCGCGCAGCATTATCATTTTACCTTGAAATTTGAAAATACGAGGAGCGTCCATGGAAAACCAATTATATTTTGTCGACCCTTACAAGCGTGGAATGCTAAGCTCGGCCCACCGCTTTCGTTTTGATCAAAGATAAAAAACATTTTTCGCGGAAATGTACATTTATTTACAGAAGGAAATAAAGAAAATAAAAATAAGAACCGTCTTCTCTTAAATCCGACTTGATGGTGGTTCTCTCCTAAATAAGCATTTTAATAAAAAATACTGTAAGTCTAATAAATATAGTCAGACTAACAAGTGAAGAGCCATGAACAAGTGTGTGTGCAAATATAATTATGTACCTACCTTTTCCCCCACTCTATTGCAAGACACGACCTGAGAGCGGTCTAAGCCCCATCGTACACTAGGCGACGCAAGTCTCCGATACTTTACGACTTTGGTATCCATTGACGCGTGTCTGTGTACGAACCTCTATGGATTTGCATTGCGATAGTTGGATACCGAAGTTGTAAGGTATCGGAGACTTGCGTCGCCTTGTGTACGAAGGGGCTAATGCAAGACCATTAGTCGCTCTACTCTCTTGTATTCTGTTGCTTCCGTGGTTACTCAAGTCTACATTAGTTACAATATACTTATTTATTAGTTGATGCACGTATTTTTCCGCCGATAATCTTTTGCTCAACGTTTGAAAGATCAAGAGGTAAAGTGGGATTTTATTCGCAAATCCTTTATCCCTTTTTTTCCTTCCTTTTTTGGGGTTTACAGTCCCTGTCGTTTCGAGATAATTAATCTGCAGAGACTGTCAGACTAATACTGTCTACTGACTCAAATTACCCTGTTCTTTCGGTTATCCTTTGCGATCTCTCGGTTCTCTCTCGGTTATCTTTGGATTACGGAACGGAACGTCGAACTTGTCTGATACTTCCGTGGTTTATAATTACTTTAAATTAGTTTTCCTCACTTAATAAGCTCAAAAACTATAATATACGCTATTTATACAGTAAAAGTCATGTGAAAGTGTTATCTCACTGAACTAAATGTGTTATGGAAAAAGAACAACAACTAGTGACTGATGTGACTGAACCCAGGAAAAAATCAATAAAGTGCTAATAAAAGTGTATACAGACTAAAACACAGTGATAAGGACAAAAAGTGAGTGTGATTTATCATTAAAACATTAGTAAAGCTCGATCATAACAAAGTTACATTTTAATAATCAGTTACAAATTTGAAAATACGTGATAATGTAAACAAAACACAGCTGTGTCATTGTTCAATGAGTCACTTTTTGAAAGTAATAACCAATCACAGAGACCCTTGAATTGATTTGACAGAAAAATTGTCGTCCAGAAATGCAAATCATAGGATTAGACACTAGCATTTTGAGACTGCGTTCCGTTACACGCACAAAGCTCTTTATGTGAAATTGAATAATTTAAAAAATGGCATCAAGTCTGAATAAGACAGTAAATAGTGACCGCAAGACGTCGTCGCAAGTCACTTGTAATATATGTAAGAAATATGTCAACATTAAGAATACTGCACTATGTTCAATTTGTAAAAAAAGATACGAATTTGACTGCATTGGTTATCCAGAATCAATATTTCGGCTTAAAGACATCGAAGCAAGAAAGAAATGGAAATGCAAAATATGCGTTAAAAACAAACCAGATACTAATAGCGACCCGGTCACCAATATTACGCTTAGGAAAAAACAACACTCTTCTAATAAACCTTCGTCACCTCAACAACAGGCAATGCCAATACAGGATCAAATTTTATGTGAGAATGCTTCTCAAATACCGGACACACCAATACTTATACAGTCTGCAAATAACAACGAAAGATTTGAGGCAAACATATCCACCGAAAACTCCTTTGACTCATTGCCGCTAGATGAAGACGTTGATGTATTGTCTCATACTTTGAAAAGAGATCCACAACTTTACAGAAGCTGCCCAAATATTAGGTCCAACAACTATGACTTAATAGAAGCGTTAGAAAAGAAAATTTCTGCGCTGGCAAAACATTTAGAAATTGCTGAAAATGAAATTGCCAACCTTTTGTCAGAAAATTGCGATCTGAAAAAACAAATGTCTGTGTATGGCACGCAAATAAATCAGCTTAAAGACATCTGTAAATCTACACCTAAACGAACTTCACAAAAGAAGAGGAGTAATGGTCCCATCAAAACTAAACTAGATTTCTCAGATAAATTAAACAGTCCTAAAGCACAATGCTCACAAACAATAGATGAGGTCCAGTGTCAAGAAAAAAAACAGAAAATAAACGATGAAATGGCTACTAATATTTCAGTGGACTCCCCTATTAAACAAGGACTTGAAAACTTAAGATTTGCAACCCATCTAAATTCAAAAAGAAACGTTTATATAATTGGAGATGAGAAAGTAAGAGGTCTATCGGCACGATTAATAGATACTAAGTTTGGGAAATGGAACGATAATTACAACATCGAGGGAAGAGTTCAACCTTATGCTTCATCATGCGAGATATTACGTGATCCACATATTCTATCGCGTACCCTATCTGACAAAGACATTATTATAATCTCAGTTGGTAAACATGATAAAAATCCATACAAATTGTTGACAAATCTGTGTAGTACTCTGTGTAGTTTAAGTGGTTGTAAAATACTAATGCTAAGTGTTTCAGAAAATATGTACATGAATGTTAAAAAGCTTAATTATGAACTCAAAATGTTCACAAAAAATTTTAAGAACTGTAAGTTTATTGAAATAGATTGGTTAGATGTAAATTACAATAAGAAACTCTCATACTTAGACTTGATTACTTATAAATTAAATATTGAGATAGATTTTATGGAGTATGAAAATAGCTTTCTGAAACCGATTTTAAGAGAACGAAACCAACCTTGTGATATAAATAATAACAACATGTCATTTTTTCGTTCCTAACTCCCCAATGGATAAAACATCATTAAGTCATGACAAATCAAACCTTGAATGCAAACATAATAAACTGAGAATCTTACATCAAAATATAGCTGGTATCTGTAACAAATTAGATTTGTTAGAAGTAACATTATCAGATTTTGTGGAAAAAAATGCAAACATTGATATACTATGTTTTAGTGAAACTTTTGTTAAGAAAGGAATGGAAGCTAATATTAAGCTGAACAATTATGAACTGGCTGCGTTTTTTGGTCGAGACAAGTGTAGAGGGGGTAGTTGTATTTTGACTAGTAAATTGATTAAAACCAAAGCACTAAGTATTCCTACACGTCTAGCAACTGAATTATATTTTGAATGCTGTGGCGTAGAGATTATTGGTCTGAGCCTGATAGTTGTAAACATATACAGAATACCTGATCAGAGAAAGGCACAATTAGGTATATTTCTTCATAAGCTTGACAATCTGCTAAACTACTTGACAGATCAATATAGAAGAAAGAAAATTGTAATTTGTGGTGACTGGAATATTGACATATTAAAACCCAACTCTGCAACAAGGGATCTCTTAAGCTTACTTCATAATTATAATTTCGAAGCTCATATAAAAACACCGACTCGGGCGAATTCTTGCATTGACCAAATCGCTAGTAACATAAAAAATGTTCAGACAGATATTCATCACCTCGCCCTGTCTGACCATGAGACAGCGCAAACGGTGACAATAAGAATAAATAAACAACAAACAATATCTTGCTGGTCTGAATTAAAACGTGATTACAGTAAAGAATACGTTGACAAATTTTGCGATTGTATATCCTCTCTGTCATTTTCGGAAACGTTCGATTCAGATAATTTGACAGAATCCTTTAATTTATTTTATGAATCTTTCAAATTATTTTATGACCTGTGCTTTCCGGTGATTAAGGTCAAGGTTAATAATAAACCAGTAACACAAAACTGGATAACAAAAGGCTTTAAAAAATCCAGTAAAACAAAAAGACAGCTTTATTTAAAATTTAAAACGTGTAATATAAATAAAAAACGTAATGAAAAAATCTACAAACATTATTCTCATATGTTTAAACGTTGTGCACAGAGAGCTCAGAAACTTATGAATACAAGACATATACAAAAACACAAAAACAAATGTAAAGCTACTTGGAATGCAATATCCTCTACAATAAATAATAATAACTTATATAAAAATGATATCGATGAAATAATCTTTAACAATATAAAATATAATAATCCATCAGACATCTGCAATTTATTTAATGAGTATTTTATTAATTTGACTTCTAACCAAACTTCTAATCCCAATAAAATAAAACTTGATCAAAAAAATAAAAATCTTGATACTATTTTCCTAAATCCCGTAGATGCAAAAGAAGTGTATGAAATCATAATGTCCCTAAATAATAGCAAAACAAGTGGGTGGGATGACATCACCACACAGGTCGTGAAAGCTGTTGGTTGTTGGATATGTTATCCACTAGCGCACGTTATAAATTTGTCTTTTTTGGAAGGTGTTTTTCCTGACCAACTTAAAATGTCGATCGTGAAACCACTTTTTAAAAGGGGAAATAAGTCGGACCCTAATAACTATCGGCCTATCACAATAGTACCCATCATTTCGAAAATTTTTGAGAAGGCATTTCTTATTAGATTAAATAACTTTCTGGCTACACATAACGTATTATGCAAGGAGCAGTTTGGTTTTCGCAAAGGTAGTTCAACTGCTCTTGCATTATTTAACTTTACGAGACTTGTAACAGAGAGCATTAACGACGGAAATCCAGTAGTTGCTCTATTTTTAGATATGAGTAAGGCCTTTGATTTTGTTAACCATTCCAAATTATTACACAAATTAGAATTCTACGGCGTACGAGGCAAAGCGTATGAATGGATATCTAGCTACTTAGAAAATAGAAGGCAGTATACAGAGATTTCCAAAGTTGTAAAGAAAAGTGATAGAATATATTCCAAAGATAAATTTAAATCAACAGCAATAATAAATAAATGTGGTGTTCCTCAGGGTACCATTCTCGGCCCTTCGCTGTTTTTGATTGATATTAATGACCTTCCAGAGGCCACCTTGCAGAAATGTATACTTTTTGCAGATGATACGACAGTTATTATAAAATGCCAGGATAAATGCTTGTACAACTCTGTTACTGAAAATACTCTGTCGGATATAATTGATTGGATGGCAAATAATGATTTGAAAATAAATGTGAACAAGACAAATTTAATTGAATTTTCCTCATATAATACAAAACAATTAGCTTTAGATATTAAGTATAAAGGTGAAAAGGTACAGCAAGTGGATGAAATAAAATTTTTAGGTCTTAATATAGATAAACATTTAAATTGGAAAAGCCATGTGGAACATATATGTCTGAAACTTGATAGGTTTGTTTTTGCATTGAAAAAACTTCGTCAAAACGTTTCTGTGGAAGCTGCTCTTTCGGCTTATCATGGTTACGTGTCATCTGTCTTAAGCTATGGACTTATCATGTGGGGTAACTCGACCGATAGCGACAGAGTATTCAAGCTCCAAAAACGTTGCATTCGGGTCATATACAAGGCATGGTTTTTAGATAGTTGTAAACCTCTATTTATAAAATCTAGGATTCTTCCACTGCCCTGTAAATATATCCGAGACATCTGCGTGTTTACAAGAAAGCATATGCATTATTTTAAGCTGCACAGTGAAGTTGTTCCAAGACAGAAAAGGGCTAAGTTTCGCAATCTGTTATATCAGCCAACTGGTCGTAAAGATATTTATAGGAAAAATGTATTTAACATGTGTATTCTGATATATAATAAGGTGCCGGATGAAATAAAAATATTGAAGGGTAATTTGTTTAAAACAAAATTGACAGATTGGCTACAAAATAGGTGTTTCTATAGCGTTAGTGAATTTTTGGAACATGATAATGAATAACTAAATAAATTCTATAATACAATCATTTTAATTTAAGATATTCACATTTCATTTTTATTTACCTTGTTTTGACATTTGATTTCATGGACATCTTATTTTATTGTTTCAATTTTGTTTTAATCATCATTCATTCTATTTCAGTATAATCTATTTGTTGTTGATTTTTTTTTTTTTTTTTTATACTGTTAATTATAATTGATTTTTTAATTTTACAATTTACTGTATGTGTCTGTGTGTGTCTTTTAAATGATTGCAATGTTTTATTATTTTAAGAATTTGCACGCTTGCTTGCAGGCAGAATACAATGACCTTTAGGCCTTAATACCTTACCTTATAAATGAAATGTATTTCTTTAGCAAATAAACTTTTGATTTGATTTGATTTGATTTGATCCTTCATCCCTACGATACATAGTATAGCATCCGTACTAACATTATTGTTTTGTTATATCCCAGGTAATCGCAACGCAAAGTGGCTAGTTCAGAACATTGTCGAGGAGAGCCAGCGGAACTGATAGATGAGAACTGAACACCCGGTCGCGCGCACACAACATGGCGTCTTTCAAAGGTAAGTCAGGTTTTTTTTTTCGTGGTTTTACCCCCGCTGCACAGCTCCTATTGGTCGTGGCGTAATTTTATATAGCCTATAGCTTTCCTCAACAAATGGACTATCCAATATCCACTTTTTAATAATAACAATAGTTACAAAGTATAAGAAGGGGTCGAAAATAACTCGTCCATATCACCGTGAACAAAGCAGCTTTCCCTTTTTCTCAATTAGATTATCTCTTGTATACAGCAGCCTTTACATATCCCATCTGTAGTTCCTTACTACCCCCATACGAAAAAGGCAGTGGACTCTGTTTGTATGCTAGAAGGACCATATTGTTCCTTCCACAAGGTTAACTTACACGAAATAATAGTAACTGTGAATAGGTACACCTCTAGTTTTAACTACACATTCTATGTAAGTACAATAATTGTTGTAAAGAGTTATTCACGACGGACTATCACATGCAAGTAATTTATTACTGTCCGAATTGAATTATTTGTGGTATGGAAACTGAATTTCCAATACACCTACAAGATCTTAACGAAATTCCAAGCGGTATCACTCGGCAGTTTGGATCGTCGCCAAGCCGTAAGAGTTCTAAATAGCAATCACTGTTGTAGACACCATTGGTAGAAGCGCTAGAGCTTAAATAATATTGCGTTTTCAATTATTACGACCTATTGATGTTGTTTTTTTTTTGTTGTATTTATTTATGTTTTTTAATTATGTTGCATATTTACAAAAATCTAACGCATTGAGATTAGTGTCATCAGAAGCAAGTGAAAACTGCAATTGCTTGTGACGTCACATTCGACATTAGCGATTTTAAAATCGCGTAACTTATCTTCAATTTTGATTTACGAAGCAAAAGCAAAAAATACGTGTCAATTTGTTTTGATAAATCTAACTGTCGCACTAATTTTTATTTTTTGTCAAATACCTTATTGTAAACTGCATCCATCTAAATGAAATAAGTCTTGTTTTCGTGATGAAGAGCATGTTAGCAGGTTGTGTGTCAATCTGTCGCCATGGACACGAGGTCGCTGCCTCCCGCCGCGGGATCGCGTAGCAACACCTCGCGGGATCGGGTACTCTTGCCTACGGGCTCATGTTCAAACACCATTGTTATCAGATTAGGAGGATTTCACTTTACTGCTGTTTTTATTGAGGTCGAAAAATCAATGATCTTTATATGAATATGTCCTCAAGATCGGATTTTCACTTAGCGCCAATTTCACAGAAGATAATTATCTAAGAAGCTATCAAATTATTTCTTTTTTACACACGATACAACTAGTTGTAGTTTTCTGTTACACAATAGTTTTTGTAGTAACGAAAGGGCCGAGCGACATATTTCGATTAGAGTGTAAAGCCTTTGTCAAACAGACAGCCGAAGCAAACCGAGCCGAGTCCGTGACGAATGTCAGCCGAAGACGGAGACGTCAAACTAAGTAGTATTAGCAAACCGAGCTCTTGTATTGAGCCAGTGCCGAATGTACAGCGAACCGATAGCGAAGTCATTTGCTTGTTTACTACTAGTTCGCCTCCGTTTCGCGCACGTCTTCGCAACGCCTCCAATGTGATCTATGGGGCATTTAGGCGATCTAGCTGGTCAAAATTATCTACGTTACTAATTGGTTCTGAAACCGATTACTAAGGCTTTCTGTGCCTAACTACGACATGTTCGGTAAATAAAAACAGATTTATGCTGTGTAATAGACATAAGTATGTATTAACGTAGTCAAAGATATAAAAACTATGAAAACACGTGAGTAAAGATAACACCTACAATTTTACATAAAACAACTTACGTAATTTACATAAAATTCACTGTTTACTAAATATTACATCTACAAAGACAAAAAAAAATGCATAAGTAATTATTTTAACTTTTTATGAAAAATCATAATCGCCTTAAGAATAAGCACATATTTTAATACAGTTTGATAACAGATATTAAGTACATATTTAAAACAGAGAAATCATAGTAGTAGTGATCATAAGTTTGCTTTTAATCACCCTTTTCATCATTAAGTTTCTGGAAATTCGGAAAACGAAGATTCTGTGTCTTCAGATTCGGAATCAGGATGAGGTTGTGTTGCATTTTATCAAAAATGTGTTTTCTGGTTAATGGTCTTACATCTGAAGGACCTGAAATAAAAAAAAAAAAAAAACACGGAAATTGGTCATTGAGTTCAAGTGAATTATAATATATTTGGATATTCACATTTGAAACTATATACCACACTATAAGGGACCCAATTTTTCCCGTGATAAATAAAAAGTGCTCTCAATTACTCTCTGAAAAGTCTCCAAACTATCAATCGAAGTCCCATCAAAATCAGTTCAGTTTTTTCAAAGATTAGCCCGGACAAACATAAAAAATCCCTTGTATTTGATGTATTTCTATACTGGTGATATTTCATGAAATCGGACTTAATCGGAACAGATTTTTACTTTTCTACAAAATAGTGACATGGGGCTACCAATATAATTTGAAAAGAGAGCCGGGACGCACCCTGATATACAACTTATCCTCCAATCTTTGTAAAAAAATTGTTAAGAATGTATAATAAATTTCTCTTACCAGTTAAATTAAAAAAAAATAGGAACAAACATTGTTGTGATGATAAAAAAATACTAATATATTCTTACATACCTGCTTCTGCCATATTTATCACAAAATCTCTCAGGAAACTAACACGAATCATAAAAAATAACTTCGAAAATGTTGAAAAATAACTGTTGCGAATGATATAAGCGCGCACTTAAATATACGATCGAAAGTCGACGGTCGTTACAGGCGGCCACGCGGGTGGAAAAGCGATCATACGCGTTTTTTGTGTGGTCCAGTCATTGTATTTTGTAACTCAAGTATTATTTTGTCTAGATTCACTATTTTGGAATTTGATTAATGGCCAGCTAGATCGCCTAAATGCCCCATAGTGCGCGTCGATTTGTAATTTCGCATACGGCTTCGGTTTAGCCACGCTATCGGACCGCTGGATTCAAACAATTCCATACATTATAAATAAAAACGCTTCGGCATGGAATGGCTTCGCCTGTTTGTTTGACAAAGGATTAAATGTGAAGATTACACTAAGACGCTTAGCTCTGATAGCAAGAGATCTTATAACTTGTTAACAGTCCGAACCATTTATGGTGTCATATGGCCTAACATTTAACATTAAAATATTTGGTGGAATATTATTATTTACGTAATTCATTACCGTAAGTGGTTAACTGTCTGCTTTTACAAGTTGAATTATTCGTCCGTCAACTATCTACGTACAAAACTAAATTCGCAATTAAGTCAGCGTACTTTAATAGACTTCAAATTGAAACGATTTTAATTAATTATGATAATTTAAGATATTAATTGAAGTATTTAATTGTTTAAAACATTGTTATATTTTTATATTAAATTATTGTTCAAAATAGAAGCCATATTAGTTTTAAGCTATAAAATTCTAATATAAGGATGGGTAAACTTACAAACAGTAAAGCGCTGACGTTGTCGGCTGGCAAATAAGCCTCTGCCCATGGTAAAAGCCCGAAAAGACTTGTAGACGCTTCCCGTACTAATGAAACCCCATTTCATTAGTAAAATTGATCCAGTGCTGTTAAAGTTGAAAATATATTTCGTGTTCAAAATTCTACCAGCAGGCTTGTCTTCTATCCCCTTGTGCCGCCTCATATTCGTCCGTTGCCTCCTGATTACAATTACGTGTAATAAGCTGATATTGGGCACCTCGGCTTGAGTCGACACAACTCCTTATCAGTTGCTGCCACTTGCCCGTGGTTTTGTGTGTATTAACTTAAGTATCTTTATGATATGTTGTACCTAGTAAAGGACAAAGGAAAATAATGTGTGAAGACGTGCGAACAGTTTTTTGTATTGGAATTTCTTCTGTATCGTGGATGCGTTTAAAAACATAGAAACTGATATTCATCAACACTCAGACCCAGAACAACTATCTGCAGGTCAAAGAAATATTTATTCCATGCGGGGATTGAACCCGCGACCCGCTGCGCAGCAGTCGATCACCAAGATATCACATTTAAAATCAGATTGAGAGAGATCTTCACAAAGGTTTTACTATTAATGTTGGAACAAAGTTAAAACAATAATATGTTTATGTTATTATATCATCAACACTGTTTACCCTGCCATTGAAAATTTCACAGCAATATTAAGTAATCCAACCAGGATAAAGACAGATAGATGGTTCCAGACGAGAGAACTCAGTAATACTGTCAATCGTCGCGGATTACCCACAGAGCGGATGCATCGCTACTACAAGCATATCGCTTAGTCTTAGTTAGCTTAGCTTGCTCGACCACCATTTTAGCTGTAACTTTTGTTGAAAGTGAGGTGAATTCAAATGGTAGTGGGCTACTTTTTTGCAAAATAAGAGAAAAGTGATGAAATTAACTTAAAAAAAAAACATTACAAAAACAATGGAAAATAAAATGTTATTATACGATACCACGTCACGGCTGTAATTCTCAAAAGAATATTAAGTACTATACATTATATTATATTAAGATACTATAAAGAAAAACAACATGATGGTGATTTCAGCCGGAAGACGTCAACTGCTGAACATAGGCCTTCCCCTTAAATCGCCACCCCGAACGACAACTTTCCATAAATACACAACGTTGCATAGCCAACGGGTAAAGAAAAACAAACGTATCAAAATATAGATTTTTCAAAACAAACTAGGTACGAGTAGGTATTATAATACGGCGGATTAATTGATCAGAAATATTCTGACACCAAGCGTAGTTATTTGGACAAACACGACCAAAATTGTATTTATTTCGCAAACACCCAACTCTCGGAGGACCAAACAAACGAAATAAATATCCAGTGCAAAATATTGAGAATATTCTTCATATATACCTACCTTCTTTGAATTTTAAATATTTTTAATATCTCTTCGATAAGTCGGATTTGTAACTTTCGTCGCTCAACGTCGAGCACTGTAAGAAGTACAGAAGAAATTGTTGAAAAGACTAAATAGCTATGAAATTTTCATTTCAACGACGTAGTTTTGATTTCAAAGAAAAAATAAAGTCACGGATGTTAATACTCTTCTACTAAAAGCCATCTCGTTACGTCTCATTACGTTCGACTATTTTATGCTCTTCAAAGCTTATTGTTTATTATACTATATAAAGCTCGTTTTAACCTATAAACTTCCACTGCGAAACCTCGAACTAAACTAAGTATTTTTGTTTATGTCCTCAAAGTCGCTTAAAGTCAACAATCATTCAAAACAACAGGCTCATTTATAAATAACAACTACCCACACTGTACCTACCACCAAACATAATGTTTTGTTAAACCTTAGGAATGTACTATTAATAGTTTGACCTACATAATTATAATTTTTCCGATCGGTTCGCGTAGGCGACGCACCAAGTTAAAGGTTAAAAACGACACTTCACTTATGTTGTAATGTTGATCGGAACTTATTTAAGTCTGCAAATAGCACATTGGTACTAAAATTTTGTTATACTGTGCTGCGAAAAATTGGTAGTGCATCATCAGGCAATGCACAAATCTGAATTTTAACAAAGAAGAGGTTTAAGGCGCGATAGTAGTAGTCGCATAATTAAAAAGTATGATAACTTATAACACTTCCGTCCATTTCAAAATACACTTAAGTGATTTCGATCAAAAATGTCGATTGTATAATGCAAGATGTAGTAAGTTTTTTCTTTGTAGCCTCACTCACATGCAAAAAGTACCTACTTCAATAATATTCCTACTTGCAAGTTCAACTACTAAGCGGCGTTAGACATCCATTCATCCAAACTGTTGACCAATGCATTTGTAAACTTTAACAACTCACTTATGTTCCACGTTTCATATTCAAAAACTTCGTCTCCTAATGTCCATGTCCCTATTAGTTCAAACATGTCCCCAACTCAATCAAAGCGCAATGTTTGAGCTGTGTGGAGCTATGTTGAGCTGTGTCAGCACACGAACGTAATTAAGCGCTCCGAATGGTCTCACGTGTCAACTTGCACAACTCCAAAACTTTCCGTTGTTGTGCTATTGACTTTTATCAAGTTTTGGATTATGAGGTTCTTGACTTAGGTTGTTTTCGTTCGCAGACGGTGTTTGTATTTTGTTTTGGTAACTCGAAGGATGTGTGACTGCGGACGACCGCAGTCACACTGCTGGTTTCACCCATCCTTCGAACAAATCATTTAGTAAGCTTTTGAATAGACGGCAGACGATCTCCGGCCACCGTAGGCGCGGCCGTGCGGGCGGCGAGTAATGGGCGACTCGCTGTCCGACCATGGACCATGCCCGGATCGACGGCGCGTTGTGTTCCACGCGCGCCTCAAAGAGTGTCAGCATAATTGACGGGGTGGGGGGGGGGAAAGTCAATTATGCTGACACTCTTTGAGGCGCGCGGGCCTCTAGAGGGCCAAAAGCCTACCGGGGTCACGGGACTTACTGAATTACCGTGACCCTGGAACGTTAAGGGCTATTGAAGGACACCGTGGATTTTAGCCAGTACGAGTCTGACAGTTTCTCCCGCTCTGCCCGGGGTAGGAGGACTCATTTGATGAATTTACCACGATAAAAAAAAGCTTTTGAATAGAAGAATGATCTATTTTTGCGTGAATATGATACACTAAAACGTTCTGCATATACCTCATGCAAGATTTATGTGGAATATTCCCTCCGAAGCTCGTCCGCAATGTCCATACCAGTTTGACCGATCCTTGGGAATGTCTGGGATTCATTTAATAACGATATACTAAAATACTTTTCCTTAATCGAGACTTCAATTACTAACCAATAACAACCAGCGTTACGTTCACATCCATCTATTTTTTACCAAGCTTGAATTTTATAAAGAACAAAATTAAGTTTTAAAAACTCCGGTCAATTTCTATATATCCAATCGGTTGTCACTTTGTGACTACATTGAATACGACACGTTTCTAAAAACATGAAAATATGTAAGAGTATGAAGCGGCAAAATGTCGGCACGCTTTACAAAGTTGGACAGCTGTAGAATTTGCGCCAATATGATCCGACAGCGGAAAAAGTCATAAAAGTCCGAGGCGTGACTGTGAAATGCCTTTCCAATACAATCAGCGTATTGTTTCATTTTCCATGAGGTCCGCATTTACCGTTAACGTGCAATGACATGCAGCTGAAAGGTTTTCCGATAAATTAATAACAGATTAAGAGACATCGACGTGCAAATAACCACAGTATATTTTTTTACAATACAATGTTGAATGTTTAAGTCAAGTTTTAAAAGCAGTAGGTTTCTATTTTTACAATGTAACAATGTCCCTTACATCCTTTTTTCATGGTAAATTCGTTAAATGAGTCCTCCGATTCTGGGTTTGTCAGACTCGTACCATATCGTAACGTACCTACTCGTATCGCCGATGTTCTCTCGACAGCCCTTTACGTTCCAGGGTCACGGTTACTTGTTTAGACAGTTTCGTTTCGTGACCCGTCACTTACACCCTGTTTCATGTTTCAATACAATACATGAAATGTTTACTGAAACCCTTTATATTAACCAAATCCCTGTACACTTGGTTTGTTACGCACATTCTCTTATCTCATTAACACACAATATATTCACCTGTAATTCGCTCAAACACACCTGTATACGCACTTGTGTTTAAGCGAATTTAGCTAAATACAGGGTGCAATATTAGTCGTGGGTGATATTTTAATCTAAGACTCTAGTCACGATACTGATTGCATTAGGGCTAATAATTCGCAAATCAAAAATATTTTTAATGCAAGTTTGGAAAACCTTAAAAATGTTTTAAGTCACATTGCAAATGCATAATATTGCAAATAAACACTAAAAGTAATTTAAAAAAAAAACTTAATCCCCAATAAGTCTTGAAGTATCAAAATTTTAAAGCGCAGTATAACGCGTCGCGAAAGTAAACAAACATCAATTACTAGTTTGCTGCCGGCCGGCGCGAGCGCGGCATAATCAAAAAAAAAGTTAAAACGCGTGCCGCCCGACTCTCTCCATCCCGCTTCTTCTCGCAAAATACGAATACAGCCCCCCCAACTACGCGCGCGCGGGGGTGGCCTCTCCCGAGTCTCGAACTTTTTTACAAACCGGAACTAACTTGTGTAGTTAGTGTCATTACGATTCCGCAGGTGCATTAACGTGTATTACTCCTGCGACGTAATCGCCGCACGCGCCTCTCGTATCGTACTCGTAATATGAAACTTGGATTGCAGTGTTTGTAGACTTTACTGTAAAGTGTGTATCAGTCAATTACTGTTGTGACGATTCTGTGATTGTGATAACGATGCCTCGACCGCGTAATGTGCAGGCATACTTTGAGCATCTTTTGAAATACACGTAAGTGCTAGCTAATAAGTTAAAATTATTGTAAATTCTTCGTGATTCTCGAACAATTATTGTAGGTAAATACTGTGATTAAAGCTTTTTAAATACGCCAAAACTACCTATGGGACATTAATTTTACCATTTTTGTTTTATTTTGCATTAGTTAACGTCATAGGTTAACGTAGTTTTGACCGTCCTAAACCGGCAAAGTATGAAGGAAAAGTTGGATCAAATCACAGATATGGATCAAATCGTAAGCAACTTACCATATGACGAGTCAGGCGGGGTCAAAAGAGGCCACGCGCGATGCCGCGTTTCTACGCGCCGCGTTGATACTTTGAGACACTTATGAATTTTTTTAAGGTTTTACATACTTGCATTAATAATGCTTTTGAGTTGCGTTATACATTCAGTATCGTTAGTAGAGCATTACATTAAAATATTACCCACGACTAATATTGCACCCTGTATACAGAACGTTATCCGCGAGTGCCGACACAATATCGTTTTAACAATTTTGTAATTAACACCCTCTTAAGAACGTGTTCTTACTTACATTGCGGGACAAGTTAAGAGGAACACCCTCACTCTCAGTGTTACTTTAACCATTGAGAATTGACGATTTTAGACTAAACTAGTAGACTTGGATATAGCTAATAATAAGAATTTTTTTTTTCAAACAAATAAACTCTCATAGCAATAATGAAATGTTAATTCACCACTCACTGACTGTTGATTTACCTACTCAACACTAGTCATTAATTTCTTTGATGGCATTAGAAAGTCGTAAGCATAAAATCATAAGTAATTGCGAAAAACAAATGGTAAAAACTGGACATGATTAGTAAAAACCATCTAGTTTATTCATTAATCATGTAAACAGTACCTACCACCACGACTTGTAAACAAGAAGCCGACAGTGGTCGTTCACAAGTTGCGACCATACTTGAGTAACAAAAGTAAGGACATTGTTCAGCGGTCGTAAGAAACGGTCGAGCCCTTCGCTATTTATGTTAATTGTTCTTACAGCAGACTTAGTTTTGATGAGCCGAGTTGCTCCTGTTTAGTACTCTCTTGGACAGGACGGTATACTCTAATTGTATTTTATTATACGATGTTTTTGTTGTGTTTGAGAATCTCGGCGAGTCGATATAATAATGTGATATTTTGATCACCAATTTCGCTGGGATTTATCGAATGTTCTTGACGTAACTTCGTGAAATGGTGACACATATCGTGAATTTTAAAAACTAGTATGACCTAGATGAACCTGACCGTCAACTATCATTGGGAGTCTGATTTCCACCTTTGGGAATACTTGATCATGTTAAACGATGATAGACTGAATTATCTAAAGTAAAGATTGTATATTTCTAAATATCTTTAAAGATAATCCTTTATTTCTAAAGACACTAATTGTAAGCCTAATCTCCTATCTTTAATCAATATATCATATTAATGTAACTTAATAACCAAACGCAATTAGCAAGATATATAATAGAATTAATTAGCATTGCGAGCGCAGTGCACAATTTGCACGCCAGTGTACGACAAATGTCTCGGCGCACAAGACTCGTATTAATTGAAGATAATCTTATGTATACGCTATATTCATACACGTATATGTTGTTAAGTACAAACACGACATACTTACAATATGAGAACACAGAAGTCTCACATACGTAAGAAAATTGAGTACATTTTTATAAAGAGTTCATGAGTACATCTTCTATTGAATCTGATTAGACCTCGATTTTAGATTTTTCTTACCCAATTCTTGTACAATGAGTTATGTACAATCAGTTTAAAACCTTACAGATTTAAAAAGTCAGGTAAAAAGTTGTTTTCCTAGGTATTGTATTATCTTTACCTACTTACATGAATAAAAACTTCTTCAGCTGAGATTCTGATATTTGATATGATAATATTTGTGTGCACTGAACCTACTGTGTATTAAATCTTTGGATAGTAGTAAAACGTAGTGAACAAACTGTAGCCCTTAGCGTGACATTCAGTGTAATAACTTTAGTAGTAATTGAGCCACCTGGGAGGGTAGATATCGTGTGTCTTGCTGTTTACACGGGGTTACAAGTTATTGTGAGTCCATTTATAACGTTCTTGTTTTGTTTTTAACCTCTAGTTATGTCGTTAGTTGGATAACCAACCTGTTCTGTACTACTACCTACTGGAAAAAGGCGTCCTCCATCCTACCAATCTTTTCTATGTCTTGTCTTTTCTATGAAGCTTTAAGTAAATATGTATTTAGTATAACAGTTACGTCTTTTTAAGACACGTCTTACCGGGATAAACGGTATCTTTTGCGTTTTTCCGGACAATAACTTATCTCTGAGCCAAAATTGAGAAACAATAACATCCATCCATCCATCGAAACATCCAAACTTTCGCATTTTTATTAAAAGTTGTATAACTTTATATAATTTTATACTGGCTTATTCCTTGACCACTAAAAATAGTTAAAGTATATAAGTAAGGCATGAATTTTAAGTATTAAAAAAACCGTTTAGCTGAATTACGTACAAAATGAATTTACCATGTATGTCCATCAATAAACGAACAAAAGCTGTTTACTTTACCAATGTGTATTAACCACAAAGAATTAACAATAAATTATTGAATCCATTGTACTCAAGTTTTAATTAGACAAACTATTATTAAATTAATTATCCCCTAACTATTGTACAATATCTACTGATTACAATACTGCTTTGTTTAGCCAGTACACCCAACTATTGGATAGCGAAAGTTTCATAAAAGCCATACAGAGTGTCGATGTCGATACAGAAATAGTTACTTGTACCTAAATGAAACGTCATAAAAGGTTATTAATATGAAGTATTAATATGAAGTGTTATTAATATTAGTACTATAATTGTGTATCGATCATTTAAAAATAAGTTTGGACATTCGGCCTTTTAATTATGTTTCAGTTTGTATGTGTGTGCTAAATATACATAAACTTCATTTGCGTTTTAGACAGAATTATAATTGGTTCGCGTTGTGTACGGTTGAACGTTTCTATTTCTTTTGTATCTAGATTTTTTTTGTATGTTCTTACTGAAGAAGCATTAAACAAGATTACAAACCATTATAACGCCTTTTTTACATGAAAGTAGACAGGCATTACAATGTAGAACTTTACCAGCAGCTGCTACGATTCTTACATATTGGCTCAATTTACTTCGTCCGTGTTCACCGCACCCGTTGCTATTACCACTCATCGAGACTTCAAGTCTGCAGTTCTCACACCACAGACGCTGTCACAAACATTATCCTTCCAACTCAAATAAAGACCAACCAAACTCGATACAAATAGCAAAACAATCGATACTAAAAGAAAAATATATTGGTTTAGGCACAAGCACGTAACTCCTCTAGTGCGGTAATACTCGTAGTCCTCTAACGTTTTGTTTGCTCCATTGAGTTGCTGCCTCAGACATTACTATCACGACGCTAGACCGAGATGGAGTATATACAGACACATGTGTGTCAGAGAGAGATAAAATGCCAAGGTAGAGGCAAGGGTTGGAACACGTAGATTGATATAAGAAGATATATTATATTGTACGGTCAGCAGGGGAATTTAGATGTATTTTTCTGTATTTAAGGTCAGTTCTTTTGTTTCAAGTATGTATGTACTTAACGAAAATGTTCTTCAGTAAATATGATAGAAAAATCATACTAGTATCTCCGAACGATTAGATTAAGGTGTTATGAACACTAATAGCATACCCACGTCAAGTTCTGGTTACGTACTTATGGGGTATGCCACTGCCTATTGTCACACGACACTATTCCAAACTGAGAGAAATTTCCAATATCGATAGATCAGACCAATGAAACAAACCCAAGACTGCATGTTGTTGCTGAGCTCTCACTATACGACTTAGCCACAAGCGTTATTACTTACTTTAAATGATCAAATCAAATCAAAAGCATTTATTTCAAGTAGACCAGTTACAGGCACTTTTGAATTGTCAAACTAGACATAAAAAATATAATTAATACCACAAAGTTATGGTGCTACAGTCCCAGTCACAAGACAAAATCTGTGAAAGTAGGTACTCCAGAAGTAGATCTCTATGGAGAAGAACGGGCAAGAAACTCCATGGACACTCTTTTTATATAGCCAAAATTATTACAAGACCTTTGTTTTATCATTCATTTTGAGATGGTAAATTATGTGGGAACGATGTAGCAAGTTAAAAGGATAAATAATTAAAATAAAAACCGTGGCAGCTAAGAGATGACCAGTCCCAATTGACAGCGCCCGTTTACGAACATGACACACGTATCAGCACCGATCAAGTGTATAAATATATTGTAGACAGTTGTAAAAAATAACTGGACCTCTACAACAACATTTTAAATAAAAATATTTGTTCAAAATGTTGCTTTTACATAGTGCTGTAATTTATCGTTTTCCAATAATGCATACAAAAGAGATTATCGAATATTTCAACAATTATTTACACAAACTGATTAATGAATGCTACAAAATGAGATGGCCTTGTACTTGAATGGAATATCGTATTTTTACTTACACCTGTGTAAATGTGGGCCATTCAATTTCTCGAATGAGTAAATCATTAAACTTTATGTATGTAATTGATAATGACGTCAGAACAAACTTTTGGCATAATCAAGCTTTTGCTCCACGGATTACTCTCATGAATGTGGAAACTAATCCTATGAAAATAATAAAGAGTGTCTGGTCTTACACAGATCATGACACATCCTTAGCATTCAAATATTATATGCTCAGACGTGTTGTCGTGAAAAAGTAAACAGACATCCAGAGTTAGCTCACTACTTTCGCATTCGTAATTAATTTAAGGTAAAAAATAAACTTCTGACCATGACATGCATTATTAAAAAACTAAAACTCATGTCTGGAATAGGTATACAAAGCCTCAACGTTTGTTCTGTCCCTACACAAACCGCTTACGTTCAAAGAATGTGGTGATGTGTTTCTATTTCTTTTGAGTTTATCTTTTGACGCTTTTCTGTGCAACTTCCAGTCTTTTGTACGTTGTGTCTTTTTAGAACTCCATAGTTCATAAGTTTCTCTATGTTCGTCCGATCCTCTGTCTACAGCTTAGTTTAGCTTTATAGACTCTTAGGCACGTATTACAGAACGCACCTCAAAACTCAAGCGTTACTCAAAACAAGTTTCAACCAATCTAATGGCTTGAATGCTAGTTTTAAGTAGTGCTTGCATATTGAGTGACGTTCTGTAATACGAACCTTAGTAGCAGAAGAGAGATTTAGTTTAGTATAAATATACAGATTAGTAAAGCCGACAAAGTGGTAAAGTAAAACCTCGAAGGGAGACATAATGAGATTCTAACAAAAATCAGTACCTTCAAATTTAGTTATTTTTGTGGTAGACCAGTTAACTTCGGGCACGCCGCAATCACGGCGGTAAGACCCCTCTTTGAGGAGTGGCTGGAGAGACGTCACGGTGTCCTGAATTATCGGGTTTCGAATTTCGTGTCCTCACCGGACACGGAAGTTTCGGGAGGTTCCTGTTTCTGATAGGGAGGGAGGAAACGCCCGGGTGTCACCACTGCGAAGATCGCCCGGAGGACACAGTAGAGCATACGGTGCAAGACTGCCCCGCTTGGGCAGAGCACCGACGTGTCCTCACAGCGGCGATAGGCGGAGACCTCTCGCGCCCGGCATTGGTTGCGGCCATGCTGCGGGGCGAGACGGAGTGGGAACCGGTCGCCTCCTTTTGCGAAGCAGTAATGCTCGTGAAGGAGGAGGCGGGCCGCGAGAGAGAGAGAGGACAGCGTCCTTCCTCCGCCCCAACCGCAGTGGTAGACGCCCGTGGCGTCGGACGTCGGCAGACGATCTCCGGCCACCGTAGGCGCGGGCATGCGAACACAACTCGCTGTCCGACCATGGACCATGCCCGGGTCGACGGCGCGACACGTTCCACGCGTGCCTCAAAGAGCGTCAGCAAAAATGACGGGGACAAACAAGCTTTCAACCTCAGATCCCGATTTCTGAGCAAGATGCATATCAACATGACGGTGTTTAAGAGAGAGGTTGTGAATTTATTCGCCACCTATCTCACAGTACAAGCTTAAAAAGGAGGACCAAAAGAATGGTATTGAAACACAGTCATCCACAAAGTTATAACCAGTCACAAGAATTCACACCTAAACCACAGTATGCACCACTGACATTTGCCTCCCATCACGTACCAGACCAATATGTCACCATTACATCATCATAAATATGTAAGAGGAATCGTTTCATTAAATCATCCCGGCGCGGCGCGGCGCGATGAAACATTCATACTTGGGAGATCGGAGCGAGCTCGATCGAACGCAGCTTCAACGTCGTCTGTTATAGGTAATATCTAGTAATAACAGAGTTTGCCCTCTCTAATTGTCCAAGTTATACTGACAAAGGCAACGGCAGGGATGGCACTTGATGAAGACAAGCTGTATGAGCTGCTATTTACTTGGTATTTAAGAAGTTTAAGGTGAAACGCACATCATTATCTTTATATCAGCCGCAAGATGTCCGCTGTACGGCACTGTGCTTGGTCCATCCATTGGTTTCTAGCGGCCTTCAAGAGGTCTTCGATTCACCACTTACCACCACTTACGACCATTTACCGTAAAGATAAATAAAAACTATTGGTTTAGCTATGTCGACATACAGCCATGTATAGGTGAAACCGCTGGCAGGAGTTAGTAAAATGTATACATGTTTGCCTAACAAGCTTAGGGACAACCCTAGCATCTTCGATTTGGATTTATTACTGCCGTGAACCACCGCTGGTATTATTGCGATTGGATTTTAATTGAATTACTCTCTTACTAGAGTTCGAGTACCCAAAAGACGTACCAAACTTTTACGTTACGTCATCTAGGTAAGCTCAACGTAATGCGTTACCTCATTAGTTGAGTTTTCGCACGTGTAAGGTTCCTATAGGGAATTAAAAATTCGTATAGAAAATAAAGTGTCTTAAGAAAGTCACTTTGAAGAAGCGAATGGGTGGATCATTATTTGTAGCGAGTTTCTTCTGAAGGCACGTAAGGCCGTTGGTCCCAGCTGTCGTTTGTAGCTCTTTGTAAGTCGGTTCTGTTCGTTACTAAGTAGGTAGGTATTCATGTCATTCATGCTGCAGTCAGCTGAATCCAGTACGACTGGAAGCCGACCTCAACATAGTTGAGAAGAGGTACACAGATGATGATGAAATAACTTAGCAACCAATATACTTGTATTTTTACTACTGGAGTAGGTGTCCTTATGTAGCGTCGTGTTTTTGTTGTATTTTGTGGTTGCTTGATTTCACTAAATTAATGAGTTTTTATTTGCAATCGTTTTATAGTGGATTTTCACACACCCTTTGTAACATTCGTTTTTTACATCTTTTTAGTTTCAGGATTTGAGATGATGTTATTCTAATTATCGATTCGTTATTTTTTTTCTGTGTTACTTTCAGAATAGTGCTAACCAGCGTCTTCACCGTATAACTAAATTTTCTTATATTTTTGAAGGCATTAACTTAAAACCAACGTCGTCTAGCCCTTTGTTTAACAACAAAAGCATGACGGACGTTCAGTCGAGTCACCTTAGACCCGCAGCCCTCCAGCCTCAGGTAATAGTGGCACATAACTCATCGCTTTACATAAATCAGCGCCGGCTCGATTAAAGTACGGTCTGCGCCGACCACGTTATATCCTCCCGTTTGAACAGCTTCGCTATATTAGTTCCATGATCAAGTTAAAGGATAATAGGTAATATGTGAGACAGGTATTAGCATTTTAATCACAATGTATCATTTCTAACCTGACAGAGGTTATGATCCATGCCTCTAAATCTTCCTTTCGAGTATCTCGTGTAATTTATTGTTCATAAAAATTATGGAATGAAAATGTCTTTTGAATTTCTAAGTTTTTTTGTAACATGACATAAAACTCAAAGTATGCCCTTAAATCTCAAAGTGTCCAATCTCAAAGGTTGAAGCTATGTGTACCATTGTACTGGTCCGTTCACAAGTTTTGAAAGCATCTTTGATATCTTATTTATTAAAACCAGTTTTCTTGGTACTCACGTTTGCTAAAACAATGGTAAAATCGACAAAGATTAATTAAATTAAAACAAAAGAAATATGAGCAGAACCAACATGTATTTTCACTATATTTAATCCTAGCTAATTAGTGCTCATGTTAATTTGCTAACCATTAATTTGCTACAATACCGTTTACTAGTAGGTACTTACATTTCCAATTATAAATGATTCTGAATTTCAAACACCTTATATCTATGCTCAACCCACATTTCTCAAGACCCAAGCACAAGAGTCGCTATACCGCCGCTTTGAAATACAAAGCCTTTTAAATAACAACTTATGTTGGGAACTTCACTAAAGGTTAAAACTCTTAGTTAAATGTCGGCCAATTAAGGAGTTGTTAGTGAACCTGTTAGCTAAGCATTATTCAATTTATTTGTTTCTTCGCCTTTTCTAACGGTTAGCATCTGAATTAAATAGGACTGAAAATTACTTCAGTTCTCAAATAGGATTCGCTAAATTCAAAGTAGAATTGAGGACGAGGAGTGCACTTCATCATGTTGTTGATCGACTTTAGTAACGACGGATATTCTTAATTTCATTAATTTCTTCATTTTTTAACGTCGATCTTCGCTGGTGGAAATGTTTTCATTTTGTATCGTATGTATTTTCTTAACATATCCCTTGTTAATGATCCAGTTATATTGCGAAGTTTTAACCATTTACTTAGAATATTGGTTTTTGTATGTATCCTACTGGCCATTTGATTTGATAGTTCCAAACTTGCATCCATGTGTCTTATTAAAATGTATGCTATATAATTATCTGAGATAAGACAGAAAAAGCATAGTCACTATCCTTTACAATCATAATTCCATACAAAAATAACTCCAAAAGCGTGTTACTTCTCCAATCTTAACCAATTATATTTACTATCACGGTCTGTGGTTTTTTCTACGTATCAATATTAAAAGAAATCACTACAGTCGTCCCAGGTTTAAAGTACTAAACCATTAAAAGTGAATAAATATGTCAACTCGAATTGATACATAGTTACTAAGTACATAAGTATCGTGTGGGCTCAGTCCCCAACTCCCTATAGACACGAATAAGTGTAAGTGTATAAACTATTAGGGGAAACGTCTCAGGAGACGGTTCAATCTACCCTCATCAAATAGCTGACGTTTGGATGCTGCATAATGTGATATGAAAATCTCATACGTTGCCTACGCTATGTGGGAAATATACAAATGCATGAGTAAACTAGAAGGGCTTATGACTTCTGTATCAGATAGGTTGGAGAACAGTTTGTGACGTGGTAGAGCCCTCGTGTATCGTTGTGAAGCAACGTTTCACATAGCACTGCAAAAACATTAACCGCCTTACTACAAAGAAATTGAACACTTGCCTAAAAAAACTAACAACTGTCAACTTCAAAACGGCATTTGACGTTGATATAAGGGTCGTTTTGGAAAGAATTGAAAAGAATCGACGAAAATATAACTGCACATTTATAATTTCACGGCGCTAAAATTTATTTAGTTTGCGCTTAGTGTTATGAAACGAGTTTAGTTCTTTATCATCACAATATATGACTTGAAGAAAGTGTTTTTACAAAACGTGCCTCATCAAGTGATCACACAATGTATTTAGTTTCGCTATCCTTGAGTTCCTTAAGACAGCCGTGAGTACGGCTCGTGGGTCAAAGAGAGGTTATTATGTTTGTTGGCGGGCGGCCAACACCTCTCACTTTGTGCAGCTCTAGTGCCGCCATCTTTGGACTTTACACGCTTTTTGTTACAGAAGGCTGAGATAGGTAAGTATTTAATGTATTCATTTTTATAAAATCCATAATAATATTTTAATTGTGAAAGTAACTTGGTCTGACTGTTTCCTTTTAACATCAAATTGTATGAAAATATAACGATGACAATTGACACACAGGTAAAGGGTTAATACAAAGACTTACTTTTATCTCTGTAGTATATTTCCGAGGGATTTAGGGATAATAATGCTTGTGTAGGTGTCAAAAAAGGACAAAGGAATACTTTTCCACATCACTTTTTTATCGCTACCTATACCTGTAGTAAACAGCTGTAGTGCAAATGTTTGTAATGTAAGTAGGTAAATGGTTAGCCGGAACACTGAATGCTATGATTACACAGTGCTAGACTAAGATTACACTGTCTACCTATTATTATTAGTCAAGCAATATTGCATATCTGTGAACAGAGATCATAACGGTGAGCTCACGAGTACAATACAAATATAAATCCAAGTACTATGTCGGGTTTGCGTCGTCTCAACCCTTTCATGGTAGAGTTATGCGGCGTCACGAGAATCACGAGGTATGTTCGCGCGAGCATTGCAAATATTCGCGGAATGCTTTTGTGATTATATTGTGTTAACGCCCTTATCTACATATTTACACGGATCTTGGTTATGTTGGCTTTCAATGTTGGTTGAGTGGTGAGTGAAGTAACAGTGACTGGGTTCTGAATTGATGATGTAAGTCGCAGAATAACATTAAAATTAATTTGAATTTTTGTTGTAAAATTATAATTAAAAAACTAACCCCATAATGTTCTTACCATTAAGGGACACACATGTATTTTGTGAAAAAGGGTTAGCTATCATCCACCACGCAAACTAAGTCATAATGTCTTGAATACATATTTTGTTTCAACAAACTAATATACCGGTTTTCTTTACCACTTTAAATGGTGATGAAAAAAACTATACAAAATAAAGGCCGTACTGGGTCCAAACCCGCAATCTTGCAACATGCAAATTGGGAACGTTTCCAATGAGCCATCACTGCGCACACAACCATTTAAGATGTTTCAACAAAAAAAAATCGAATCTAGAGTCAAAAGAACAGGTAGCAAAGCTCAGCAAATCTTCTATACTTATAATAAATCTGTAAAGAGGTCAATTCTGTACATGAAATATATTTCCAAAATATCTATCAGGGGGTGATTAGGGATCGATACTGATGCCAAAAATGCAATTAATAAAATTATTGTCTGTCTGTCTGTCTGTCTGTCTGTCTGTCTGTCTGTCTGTATAACCGTTATAGAAACAAAAACTACTCGACGGATTTTGACGAAATTTGGTACAATTATTTTTCATACTCCTGCGCTGGTTATAGTGTACTTTTCATCACGCTACAATCAATAGGAGCAGAGCAGTGAAGGGAAATGTTAGGAAAACGGGAGAAGTTACTCCATACACGCTAATCTTCGGAACTACTGGACGGATTTGATTGTTTTTTTTTTTGTTGTATAGCTTTTTAGTCTGGGCAACATATAGGCTATAATTTATCTTGGAAACTTGAACACCTGATGCAGAACTGCAATAGATCAGCTAAACTATAAGAGATACAAAAATAGCGCCATAGCAAAAATTGTTCCGCGTGATGAGCATTTTCTGCTGAGAAAATAAATTTGAAGATATGGAACACCTGATGTGGAACCAAGAACCCAGCTACACTATTACGTATACAGTAATGATGTCTTAGCAAGAGTTGTTCAGCCTGATGAGCACTCCCTGTTGTCGTATAAAAACTGAAGATCTGGAACACCTGATGTGGAACTCCAAGAGCCCATCAGCTACACTATAACATACCTATATAGGAATGACGTCTTAGCAATTAGAGTTGTTCAGCCTAATGAGCAGTCTCTGTTGGCGTATGAAAATTGAGATCTGAAACAACTGATGTGGAATTCCAAGAGCCCAGCTACACTATAACAAATATATGAATAACATCTTAGCAAGAGTTGTTTAGTCTGATGGGCATTTCCTGTTGACTTACAAAAATGAAAGATCTGGAACGTCTGGAATCGTCATGCGCGTCCCGTTGTTTTCCCGTCCCCAGGCTCTAAGAATTCGACATCAGACGTTTCAGATCTTCGATTTTGACGACCCCATTGTCGCTGGCATAAGCAACAGGATCCGCGTACGAAGTCGCTGGCAGAAGCTAGTAGAGAATAACCGACTGGAATGAAAATTGTTCTTAAAAGGTATTTGATTCAATTGTTCTATTAATTACAAACGAGAACACAATAAAACACTCTAATTGTAAAACAAAAACACTGAATAACAATATATTGTAGGACTCCTTTTGTGAAGGTTTCAAGTGACCAAGTTTATGGGATTGCGGGCCTGTTGTCGTAGTAACCACTCTTGCGTAAATAATGAATTTCTTCGCAGAAAAAAATGTTTTCAGAGTTACAAGTAAATATTTTTCTGTTTAGATTGAAAAGAAACAAATATTTTTTGAAGGAAATGATGTTTGTATATATAACTATAGCTTGTTCTTTATCGTCCACGTGGAGCGTGGACGTACTAGTACGTGTTTATTATAAAGCGTCCATTCCTTTTAGTTTTCATATTTGTGTAATAATCCGAGAAACATGTCTTTGTGCGAACGTTATTTTACTACCGAGCTTGTTAATATTTTATGAGGATTTTTAAGGAAGGCACCCCCTTCAACAAAGTACCGACTTATAATACTATTATTCGATTTTCAATGAAGGCCTTCCTTTTAGAAATTAGAAAAATTATTATTTGCTTTAATTATTTTCCAAACACAAAACAGTAAGTTTACAGCTACCACACTATGTCTTATACTACTACATACATTTATTTTATTTTTATTTCTTTAGGACAGCAAACAATTGCGTAATAAATCTTAATCTACTACAGATTACGATACAATTATATAATTACGCAACCAGCACCGCTATCCACAAAATAATGTGGTACAAATTTAATTCAGTGGGTACACGCGGACTATAGCAAACATGAAAAAAGAAAATTAACATATCTATCTATATCTATACTTATAATAAATCTGTAGAGAGGTCAATTCTGTACATGAAATATATTTCCAAAATAACTATCAGGGGGTGATTAGGGATCGATACTGATGCCAAAAATGCAATTTATAAAATTATTGTCTGTCTGTATAACCGTTATAGAATCAAAAACTACTCGACGGATTTTGACGAAACTTGTTACAATTATTTTTCATACTCCTGTGCTGGTTATAGTATACTTTTCATCACGCTACAATCAATAGGAGCAGAGCAGTGAAGGGAAATGTTAGGAAAACGGGAGAAGTTACTCCATACACGCTAATCTTCGGAACTACTGGACGGATTTGATTGTTTTTTTTTGTTGTATAGCTATTAAGTGTGGGCAACATTTATAGGCTATAATTTATCTTGGAAACTTGAACACCTGATGCAGAACTGCAATAGATCAGCTAAACTGTAAGAGATACAAAAATAGCGCCATAGCAAAAATTGTTCCGCGTGATGAGCATTTTCTGCTGAGAAAATAAATTTGAAGATATGGAACACCTGATGTGGAACTCCAAGAGCCCAGCTACACTATTACATATACAGTAATGACGACTTAGCAAGAGTTGTTCAGCCTGATGAGCACTCCCTGTTGTCGTATAAAAACTGAAGATCTGGAACACCTGATGTGGAACTCCAAGAGCCCAGCTACACTATAACATATTATATAGGAATGACGTCTTAGCAAGAGTTGTTTAGTCTGATGGGCATTTCCTGTTGACTTACAAAAATGAAAGATCTGGAACGTCTGGAATCGTCACGCGCGTCCCGTTGTTTTCCCGTCCCCAGGCTCTAAGAATTCGACATCAGACGTTTCAGATCTTCGATTTTGACGACCCCATTGTCGCTGGCATAAGCAACAGGATCCGCGTACGAAGTCGCTGGCAGAAGCTAGTATTAGAATATTTAGTCATTTACACTACTCTGGAAGGTGGAAGTACATTTGAACAGCTCTTTCAAGGATACGTTTATATATATTTATGATGAATAAAAATTAAATCCAAAAATGATTCCCCTTTTCCGAACCTTGAATGATGTACATACTTTCGTACGAACACACAACCTTTTAAAATATATCGGTCCTTTATTAAAATTCCCCAAGTGATCCGACATATCCGCACAGATAATTCGAAAGAAGCTCTTTGTGACGGAGAGCCTCAATCCCATTAGCCGTGTTTAATTCAATTAGGAGATATCTGCGAAGGGACAAGCCTTGATGGGACTACAAAGTATCGCAGATACTTTTTTATTTATTTCCGAAGGACAATCGGAAGGGTCTGACGTATAAAATACGTCATCAATTCATCATGTGTCATTTTTAAGCCTTATTTAGACGATTCATAAAATTGCATGTGAAGTTGCATGTAATTTTGATTAGATTGTGGAACATTATTGGATAATGAATTCAGTTAATCAATCAAATACCGCATTTTAGCTAAACTTGCATGAAGTTCTTGCAGCGTGTAAATTAGCCTTTTCTCACTTGTCAATCGTTAGGAAAATTCGATCGATCAGAACAACATTACGTCCTGTAATCCTTGAAGGGTTGGGCAGAGGCCTGGTCTTTCTTATAATCAGCCCATCATAATGTTTTCACTTCTTGGAAAATTTTCTGACTTCGAATGATTGTTTAGGGACATGTGGTTTTTTCTCACGATATGAATCCTCCCTCTGAGAGTAGCTGTACAGAGATAAAAGGGCCTCGCTGAGCTCGAATGCCTGGCTGCAGGCCTTAGAATCAAGCATCCACAGGATTGTCCGGTTAAGCAGCACACAACCTCCTCTAGGTTAAAAATCAAAGCCATTATAAATACTCCTGGAACTATACGAGTAGTATGCTTAAATAACGTACTTTTTCGCAAACTTATCTGTCTGAACCAAATAGGTAATACTCGAGATAGCTATAAGCCATTCAATATTATGTCAGATTAGGTCTAAGCGAGCGCTCAATAATATATTTCGATAAATCTGCTAATATACGGGATTTTTCAAGTTTTTCGGACTCAATATCTACTAATCTCGAACAGGATACTTTTTTATCTCGATATTACGTTCCCGTGGGATAATTTTCTACTAACACGCAGACAAAATGAAGAAACCCATAGAAGGGTTCGGTTGCGTATGAAATTATGATTTGTACCTACCTTATGTGTTGCATTGTTGAATTTGTATTCTCAAATCAAAATGTTCTCTAAAATTGTAATGGCGGCGGTGACAGCGTAAAACTCTGTACTTGATAGCGTCAGACACAGCTAGATGACGGAGTCTATTGAAGCTACGTGTGCTTCCAATAATTCACAATCCGGAACAAACTTCCTTTACAGCTCGTTTTCAGGAGTTTCGCGAGTGGTTTTTTTTTATAAAAAGGTGAAGTTTCGGTAGTTTCGAAATGGGAAAGGAAATAATAGATCCGCTGACCTGTGATCTCATTCATAATTTTATTGAACTTTTGAAAGCATACTGAAGTTAATAGTGCGGACTTGCGGAGCTTAGCTTTATTTCTTAGTCATACAAAGTTCGAATGTATTATAAATGGCAGATGGGCTGCAGGATAGTTACCGCGGGCCTGGAATGCAAAGGGCAATTGAAGGTCTAAATTTTGGTCAATACGAGCCTGTCCGTCCCTCCCGCTCCGCATAGCGAGAGAGTCAATTGATGATTTTCAACCAAAAAGAAAGCGTTTGTAGATATGTAGGGACCAAAGTATTTTGTCAAAGAGTGTCGGACAGAAACTATAAATAAACTATTGGTTGACCCAAGTTCAGTACTTTACAAGTTGTTTGTTCCATCCATCATTGATATCTCAAAGATTTATTTTAGTGATGATCCATCTAAATATATCACCAGTAATACACACAGTTTCACATTTACATGATAAATGTTTTAGTGTGAGTAAATCATACGCAAAAAGCACCTTGTGGTGTAAAGAATCAGGTGTATATTTAAATGACTGAGTTATCGATGGCGCGTGTGTGCACTTGTTCGTAGTATTGTTTTGATAGAACTGTGTGCGCAATATTAGCGTAGTTATGGAGGAGCAATTGTGGCTTCACCGGTTTTCCATACATTTTTAATTCCACGCTATATCTCCTTCTTTAATATATCTATGTTATAAACACAAAAAAAAGAATTATCCGAATCGGTCCAGCCGTTTTTAAGTTTTGGGCTTAACAACACATTTAGCGATCCATGTTTATTGTATAGAAGATAGATAGAAGATTAAGAACTTTTGAAACTTTAAGAAACTATGCATATTCATGTAATAATTTTTCCACTTCTGGGATACAGGCATTTGTGTGGTACTTCCTGGCCGCGCCACAGTCGCATTTTGAATCGGAGTTAATAAGAATAAATGTTCATAAATTGTTCATTATTGTTCTAAATATAAAAAAAATTGTACGTGAAAGATTCGCGAGATATTCAACAAAATTGGTGGCGCGGCCAGGTAGCATGCTTCCTAGCCGCGCCACCAGCGTATACTGCAACCAATAGGATATTTATGTGTAAACTTAATATTAAACAATTGTACGAAAATTGTTCATTCTATTGACGATTAGAAAGACTGCAAAAAGCAATTATCAATAGGATAAACATCGAAACTTCAAAATCGGTTATGCCAATAGTAATAATAGTAGGTAATGTAGGTATTATCGTAGTAAACAAATTAAAAGGCTCGTAGCGACTATTATATCAATATTGAACACTTTTTGCAACTACCTACATAATAATAATTATGTAGGGAATCTAAATATATTATAACTCAAAGGTGACTGACTGACATAGTGATCTATCAACGCACAGCCCAAACCACTGGACGGATCGGGCTGAAATTTGGCATGCAAGTAGATGTTATGACGTAGGCATTCGCTAAGAAACGATTTTGATAAATTCTACCCCCAAGCGGATAAAATAGGGGATGAAAGTTTGTATGAAAGTCATATGAAAAATACATTGTTAAGTTCCAACATCCACGCGAACGAAGTCGCGGGCGCAACTAGTTAAGCATAAGACGGGTAGCCCGCCTAGAACGGGTATGCATTTTAAATTATGGATTAGAATGTGAAGATTTAGAATGTGTGCGTGCAGGATGCGTCGCCTCTCGCACACATTCTCATTAGCAAGAGCGACACCCGTACGCCGCCGCATACCCTAGGCGGGCTACCCGACATAGGCTTATTTCCCCTAAGTATTGTTTATTTCTACGGATAATAGACTCGGGCACGCTGCAATCGCGGCGGTAAGACCCCTCTTTGCGGATTGGCTGGATATGCGTCACGGCGCGCGGCGTCCTGATTAACCGCCTGACGCAGGTCCTCACAGCTCAGCCGCAGTGGTAGACGCCCACGGCGACGACGTCGCTAGACGATCTCCGACCACTCTAGGCGCGGGCATGCCGGTGGCGAGAAATGAACGACTCGCTGTCCGACCATGGACCATTCCCGGGTCCACGGTGCGATGTGTTCCACGCGCGCCTCAAAGAGTGTCAGCACTTACCGTGGCCTCGGCACGTAAAGGGCTATTGAAGGACACCGTGTATTTTATTTAGTACAAGCACAGGTACAAGTCTGACAGTCCGCCACGATAAAAAAAAGGATAGTTTGGTACTTTCTACTACCCACTGCAATACTAAATAATTGCGATATTTTGTGAAGATGTGAAAACCGTGTTCTTATTTTTTTCAAAGTGCGAAACTATATACCATAGATCGGAGTTAGATAGAGTTCTGTAAGAACTTGCATCTAAATGTTGATGTGGATAATATGGATCTTCCTGGAATGTCTAATAGAAAATCTCATGTGGCCAACAGTATTACAACATAAATACCGCCGCGATTGCGGCGTGCCCGAGTCTATTATCCATAGAAATAAACAATACTAAGGAAGTAAGCCTTAGGCCCTTCGTACATTAGGCGACTCGGGTATCCGATACTCCAGTCGAATACCCAAGTCGCGCGACTCTAGTAGCGCACGATCCGTACACAGCGGCGACTCGAGTCGTAAGACTCAAATCGTCTATTCGGCCACCATTCTATATTCAACCTTAATAATACATTGTACAAAACACAAAATGTACATCTCTTAACATAAATTAAAATGCTTCTATTTTAAAAATGGCGAGCGCATTCCTATTTCAAATTCTTGGAATTAAAAAATGGCGCGTATAGAGGAGCAAAAAATTTAAAGAAAGAATATGGTTCTTAATTTCGCCATGCAAAGCGGCTACAAGGTAGCTCGATTTGTTTAAGCTTTGACTTTCAAGGTGGTGACCATGGGTTCGATCCCCAGGTTCACATAGAATTTTTCTTTTGTCGTGTTTCAGTTGTTTTTTCTATTCCATTTTTTTTAGGTTTTTTTTTTTATAGTTTTCTTTTATTTGCACCGGAACGCTGACGCCCTTACTGCTATGATGATGACCGTGGTTTCAAATTTCAGATTTGAATAGGTTTTTTTAATGTTTTCGTTTTCTTAATTACTTGATTTTTGTCGTATGTGCAAGTACATGACGAAGCTGGGTTAAATTAGTAATGTTTGTAACGAAACCATAACAATTTATAAAAGTGCAAAAAGTTTGACACCATGCTCGATAGATGGCGTTGTCGTCGAGTTAGATCGCGCTATCGTTTTGTTAGGTTCTATTGAAGGACACCGTGGATTTTAATCAGTGCGAGTCTGACAGTCCCTCCCGCCCTGCCCGGAGTGGGAGGACTCATTTAATATGATGATTTTACCACGTAAAAAAAAGCTTATTCCATACTATTTATGTATTAGAATATGCTTTTGAATTTGACAAGCCATAAAGTTCAAAATCTTTCGAATATAAACTGACTCAACGACGTCGAGTGCTATTCTCCATGAGACAGGCTCACACCATTGACAGGCCTGTTGGTCTAGTGGTTAGTGACCCTGACTGCTATGCCGGAGGACGTGGGTTCGATTCCCACCCAGGACAAATGTTTGTGTGATGAGCACGATCATTTGTTCTGTGTCTGGGTGTAATTTATCTATAATATTTATGTATTTAGAAATATATAAGTACGAGTATGTTTATCAGTTGTCTAGTACCCATAACACAAGCTCTGCTTAGCTTGGGACGAGATGGCGTTGTGTGATAGTTGTGGAATATTATTATTATTAATTATTGTAATGATACAAACAAGGATATTTTTCTACCTCAGATACAAATTCGATGTTTAATAATGAATTTTAAGATACAAAGTTTTCGTCGGTTAAAAATCGCGGAGACTTGGGTATCGGCGATCTTGATAGATGAGTAGCGAGCGACTAGAGTCGGCGACGCATGTCGGCGACGCGACCTGTGTACGAGCCTCTATGGATTTGTATTGCGATAGTCGCCTGGAAACCAAAATCGTAAGGTATCGGAAACTTGCGTCGCCTCGTGTACGAACCTTCATACACGAGGCGACGCAAGTTTCCGATACTAGAGTTTCGCCACTACTCATGACCTGCGGAAAATTCGAGGTACTAAATTTTTATAATGCAATTTGATGTAACGACATAGACACTAGCGCCGCGTCAAAAGGTCATGATGGGTGGTCAAGAATATGAATTTATAAAATGGCTGACACATGACTGTGACGATCAAAGTATATTTTTTAGGGTTCCGTAGGTTCAAAAAAAAACGGAATCTTTATAAGAACAGTCGTGTGACAGTCCGTCCTTCACAGTTAATTTCCTGGGAACCTAACATTAATCCAAATCCAAATACTATAACATAATTTAAAATTTTTATTCAATAAAATAGAAAAAAAACCATCTCTCCCAACTTTTTAATAAAATGCATACAAAATTATGATTTGATAGAGGATTGTAAATATTTTTCTATCGTTTTAAAATAATTACTTTCCAAAAATGATTCAAGAATATGCTACGGAACCCTTTATTCTGTGAATAAAATTAAAAATGGTAAATAAATTGTTCCGCCATCTTGAAAGTCGCGGAAACTCAAGTCGCCGCGATGTCAGCAGATAGGTAGCGCGCGATTGGCGTCGCGCGTCGCGTGCGTGTGTACGAACGTATATGCATTTCTATTGCGAGAGTCGCCTGGATACTGAAGTCGTAAGGTATCGGAAACTTGAGTTTCCGAATGTACGAAGGGCCTAAGTCGGGTAGCCCGCCTAGGGTATGCGGCGGCGTACGGGTGTCGCTCTTGCTAATGAGAATGTGTGCGAGAGGCGACGCATCCTGCACGCACACATTCTAAATCTTCACATTCTAATCCATAATTTAAAATGCATACCCGTTCTAGGCGGGCTACCCGTCTTATGCTTAACTAGTTGCGCCCGCGACTTCGTTCGCGTGGATGTTGGAACTTAACAATGTATTTTTCATATGACTTTCATACAAACTTTCATCCCCTATTTTATCCGCTTGGGGGTAGAATTTATCAAAATCGTTTCTTAGCGAATGCCTACGTCATAACATCTACTTGCATGCCAAATTTCAGCCCGATCCGTCCAGTGGTTTGGGCTGTGCGTTGATAGATCACTATGTCAGTCAGTCACCTTTGAGTTATAATATATTTAGATTCCCTACATATTATTATGTAGGTAGTTGCAAAAAGTGTTCAATATTGATATAATAGTCGCTACGAGCCTTTTAATTTGTTTACTACGATAATACCTACATTACCTACTATTATTACTATTGGCATAACCGATTTTGAAGTTTCGATGTTTATCCTATTGATAATTGCTTTTTGCAGTCTTTCTAATCGTCAATAGAATGAACAATTTTCGTACAATTGTTTAATATTAAGTTTACATATAAATATCCTATTGGTTGCAGTATACGCTGGTGGCGCGGCTAGGAAGCATGCTACCTGGCCGCGCCACCAATTTTGTTGAATATCTCGCGAATCTTTCACGTACATTTTTTTTTATATTTAGAACAATAATGAACACTTTATGAACATTTATTCTTTTTAACTCCGATTCAAAATGCGACTGTGGCGCGGCCAGGAAGTACCACACAGGCATTTATCTGTGAAAGCGAGTGAGTGGGCTGCAGTACAAGCGTTCAAATCAGGTTGTGGAAGCCAAAATATCAGATTTTTTGTAACGACTCAAACCGATTACCTTACGATGTTTTTCTTCAACTTTGTGAGAATAATGATGATTATATGACAAGTAACACGCTATTATGTGCTTGGATATTCAGAGGTGTGTTGTCCACAGATTGGCTGACGGTGACGTGGGCGCAGGGCGGCATGCAGCTGCAAGGAGACGGCTCCGCAGACGACGACGACTCCGTCAAAGGACGGTGAGTACTACTTACTAAAAACAAAATACTGATACTGCTAGCCTACATCATCCCACTGCTGGGCAAAGGTATGGCCCGGTAAACAAGTAAAAAACAAAATAATGGTGCATTATTTTTAACCTACTTCACTTAATGTGTAACGACCATTCCAAATCGAGAATATTTATATGATAGGTAGATTGTGTGTAACTGTATACTCACTATGTGAACGAGACTTAAACACTTGAGAGATCGTGTAAACAGGGCTTATCTAACCCTTGTAGAAGTTTTCGTGTGATGTGAAGAACTTATACCCTCAGGCCTTCGTGTGAACATGTAGTTTGCCTCTATTTCCTGACAAGTATTAATTATATTTGAGAATTTCAAACACCACTCCGTTTTTTTTTTTCAAAACAACAACTTCATCATGAATAAATCTGACCATCGTTTTATCGCTACCATACCAGTGTTTTACACGGAGCGGCTGCCTATCGGACCTCCACAACTCAGTTACTGAGTACTAAAAGTACTAGTACTACTAAAAGTAACCTACTACTGCAACAATGGGCGTCACTGACAACACGGTTGTAACTCCACAAATAATCCAGTTAGTGATCTTCGTGTTGGCTGCAGTACTTACTGCTACCTACGCTGTACAGCCGCGATTCCGCGCCGCCCGCCGGCACGGGACGCTCTTATTGAGAAAACTTTACTCTTGTGTTTTAATTAAACGGATTTGTTCGCAACTTGAGGTTTATTGGTGTTGTTTGAATTAATTATTAATTTTAAGAATTATGAACGCAGATTTTTTTATTGTTGTTGTTTTGAGATTTAACATCCGTTTATTGTGAGCTTTTTCCTCTTCGCGGTGTTACAATGTTTATGGTAGATGAAACTGTTCCAGAGTATGTTATGTTTCTATGGATAATAATAAAGATCTTCTTGACGTGTCTCATCTGAGAAAGTGTCTCACTGTGGATGAGTTTCATTCCAAACAGAAAAGCTTTTTTAGTAGTATTTCTTTGCAAAAGAGTTCATGTTAAATTGTAGAACGCTACTTACTGGCCTGTTGGTCTAGTGGTTAGTGACCCTGACTGCTATGCCGGAGGTCGTGGGTTCGATTCCCACCCAGGACAAATGTTTGTGTGATGAGCATGATCATTTGTTCTGTGTCTGGGTGTAATTTATCTATAATATGTATGTATTTAGAAATATATAAGTATGTTTATCAGTTGTCTAGTACCCATAACACAAGCTCTGCTTAGCTTGGGACTAGATGGCGTTGTGTGATAGTTGTGAAAAAAAAAAAAAAAAAAAAAACTAATAAAACAAACCGCAAGCGAGCCTATGCCAAGTTACCAGTAGACAGGACTGTCTCCCGTCGCGCCTCGCCCACTTGCTCCGCTCCACAACACAAGCCAGTCGTTTCTGAGATTAACACGTTCATACAAACAAACTTTTCACCTTTATAATATTAGTATAGATTTTTTTCCTTTATAATCATATATTTGGATTTTTAAAATAGAAGTGATTTACTTATTTCAAGAAAATATACTAAGGTATATTAGGCGAATTATATTATATTCATTATTATATCATATATTTGTGGAAATATTCGCTAAAAATTCTAGAAGTAAGAAATTACATTGCTCAACATATTAAATTTTGAATAATAATAACAAATAAATAAATAAATAAATAAATAGTTTATTGTTCCAAAATTATTACATTATACAATAACAAATAATGGACAATTTAACGTTATTTTCCAATGAAAACACTAAACGTTTTAAAGTGTATTTCTATATACTATTCAATGTGTTCTTTACAAGTATTATGAAGTTGCACATGATACTTGTAAAGTCAATACTTGTACAAGCACGAGTGAACTTCATCTCATATTATTTTTTAAGGGAAAGTATATATTACATTATGTTATATTTTGAGTCATTTTGGTGGCGGGTGTTTTTTTTTACTTGATTGACGCTAAAATTTACATTTGTACGAAATAGGTATTTACTGTAATCTATAACGAGCCAAGGACATTAATTACACAGGCTTACCTCCATAATTACTGAAAATCTGTACATTCCAAGAAAGGTGTCGGTCTTAGTTAATAGAATTGTGAGTATAGCGAAGATATTCTCAGGTGGAAAGTGCCAGGATTGATTAAGGCTACGCTCAGATGCCACGCGCCCGCTTTATGCCAATCCATCTAGGCAGACGCGCTACTCGCCCGCGGTCGCTTTATGTGACATTTCATTCACTGTACGAGTAAAACGAGTCGTCGCCGACAGTGTGAACAGTCAGAGAGCAACTTTTAATTAATGCATCTCTTTCGTTTACACGGAATGTACATTTATTGTGCGTTTCTTGAGAGAGAAAATCGCCGAGAGTTACTCGTTCTCTCGCCGTTGCCGTTGGTCGGACCACTGCCTAAAAGTAACACAACATGATATTTGCAGCGATTTATCAACAGCTGACGATCTGCGAGTGAAATGGCTCGCCGATTTAATGTGCGCCTAACGAGTTTGTTTGCGAACACAGATGATAAATAAAGAGTTATTTTTTATCGAATCCTCGAAGAGATGAGATTTAATGGTTGTTATATAAAAATATGTTTTGTTAAGAAGTTTTATTTTTTATATTACATTCTATAATATTACAAAATGGTATTGATTGATATAGTACTTACACTTATACAAAGTGAGACCTCTTAGTAAGAAAGTTACAAAAATTTACAAACTTAAAGTAGGTACCTTTTAATTTCTTCTTAAATAGTGGTGTTTTCTGGCAGAAGTATTGTATCTCCACACCAAATTACTGTATAATCGCACTCATTCAAAATAATCAAACCAAAAGATAAACCCGTCAGGTTATTTTTTTTTCTTCGGTTCTTATTATTTTTTTTTTTTTCAAGTAATCAATGTTTATAATTTTAAATTTAACAATTTTTCTTTAATAAAATCTAATCGAACGTTCGCCTACTTAATCTGCTTCACCTACTGCTACTATTGGGCCACCAAGATACAGGCTGAGCCTAGCTTGGGGCCCACAGGTATTTCTTTATGTACCTACTCAAAATTTTCTTTATGTCTGCTATCCTGATGTACGTAACGTAACTTGTGTGTCTAAATAAATAAATAATATGAAAACTAGATTACTAACAGAGTAACCACCATCGATTTTTCCTTAAGACACATTCCATCTTGATAGCCGCGCACCGCTGAGAGCCCCTAGGAACGTTGCTGTGCTCCTAAATGTCCTGCGGTTGATTGATGAAGCCGCTAGAGGTACAGTCTGCGCCAACAATATGGACGAACGTACCGATCTAAATTAAAAGATAAACAAATTAAATTAAATTTTGTCTTAGGGACACCAGTTGTTATTCAGAATGGACACATCATCAATCACATGTTTCCAATTACTAGGCGATTCAGTGTGTACCAAACTCCAGTACACAAATGTTCCTATTTATTTAAAAACATACACCTATCGCAAACGTTACTTCTATTTCTGGTGTAGTGGAGGTAAGCCCAAGACGGGTGGCCCGCAGGACGCGTCGTCTGTCGCTATGAGGAGCCGCGTCCTGCACGCACACTTTCTCATTAGCAAGAACGACGCGTAATTTAACATGCATACCCGTTTTAGGCGGGCTACCCGTCTTGTGCTTACCTCCCGTACAATAAATTGTATTCTTATTAATGAACTGTATCACAACACTCGATTCTCCGGCTCTCGTTCAGTCCGACCCTGCTACATTTAAAAAATCGTCGGTACATCTAGCCGGCTGCGTCCCGGATTAGCAGTCTCCACTCCAAGACTCATTTGAAAAAATATTCTTAATTGTCAATACTAATAATTTTGCAAGGTTTAGTGGTTATATTTCTGATGCTGTCTGTACAGCATCAGAAATATAGCATCTAGGCAGGCAGGGAATATCTCGCTACAAGCTGAGTAGTATGTACGTCGTGAGTAAATGAGACAAATTTGTCTCACACACACGACAAAGGGCTCGTGATTAATTGCTGTTTAGAGGTTATGTTAGCCTTGTTCATACCTGTCTCGAATTTTGGCAGCTTGAATGTTTCAGAAAGTGCTAGGTATATTGAAAAATAAACAAGATGTTCTTTGACGTGACAAGAAAATTCATTAAAAGTTTTTATAAATACCGAAACTGGCATGTCACAGAACCGAAGATTCTTGTGACATCCACCAACTTGCACTACCCGCGTGCTGGATTCCGGTATACTCTCGCTCAAAGCTAGAAAGAAGCCGCATCCCAGCAATGGGAAAATAACAAGTTCAAATTATGACTTATGTTTATTATTTTATAAATGCGATCATTATTTCTATCTATATTCGAAAGACTAGGTCGAGGGACTTACGAATGACCGTGACCCCGGAACGTAAAGGGCTATTGAAGCACACCATACCGGATTTTAGTACGAGTCTGACAGTCCCTCCTGCTCTGCCCTGGGTGGTAGGACTCATTTGATGATTTTACCACGCTAAAAAAAAAACAAATATTCAAAAGACTATGAGTATGCAGTGATAAATAAGCAATTCTGCATTCTACAATTACTGAGTTTTGACAATTGATAGATACGATTAAAAGTACAGAAACACAAAGACAATAAAAACAGGCACGCCGCATAGTAACTCCACGGTGACCCGGCCGGCGCCCCTGACCCCTAGTTTCAATTAGACCGCTATCGCAGACCTCATCAGTAAAAGGCCTTTAACTATTAAAACTCATTTATACTATTACGTGGAGTGTACCTACTTCCATTAGTTTACCTATCAACTTTCAATTTAAACTTTGCTAACAGGCCGAGATCAAAAAGTTTGATGATCAAGCTTCGAATTCGGAAAAAAGTTTGGAAATGTATCTATGAGTTTCCCTGAAATTCTTTACGAGTTTATCAGTTATTTTAATTTACTTTTGGAGCGTACCTCGAGTTTTTTTACCTGCCTTCTTTTGCGTATCAAATGTGGAATTTCTTTTTTCGATAACTACGAGTAAGATGGATAAACAGAAAATGATCTGACAATATCCAAATTCCAAAATCAAATCACTTTTACGTCCTAGGGATTTATGAGCTACTTTAGTCTTTGCTTACAAAAATAAACTAGCTCTTCTCTCATAAAAAAATCATTTCAAGCTCATATTATTATAATTATTATGTTCAGTGCACGGCAAAGACTAAAAGAACAGCGTACCAATTTTACGACATTATGATTTGCGTAGCTGCTACGACGTAGCTGTGCTGCGTAGCTGCTACGACGTAGCTGTGCTGCGTAGCTGCTACGACGTAGCTGTGCTGCGTAGCTGCTACGACGTAGCTGTGCTGTGTAGCTGCTACGACGTAGCTGTGCTGCGTAGCTGCTACGACGTAGCTGTGCTGCGTAGCTGCTACGACGTAGCTGTGCTGCGTAGCTGCTACGACGTAGCTGTGCTGCGTAGCTGCTACGACGTAGCTGTGCTGCGTAGCTGCTACGACGTAGCAGTGCTGCGTAGCTGCTACGACGAAGCTGTGCCGCGTAGCTGCTACGACGTAGCTGTGCTGCGTAGCTGCTACGACGTAGCTGTGCTGCGTAGCTGCTACGACGTAGCAGTGCTGCGTAGCTGCTACGACCTAGCTGTGTAGCGTAGCCGTAGCAAATGCATACTACGCGCTACGCGCTGTAGCAATTTCACACATCTTCATAATATTTTAGTTGATTCGGTCTGCGGTAAATAAGTATTACATAATTTTATTGACAAAACTAATCTTACTGCTCTGACTCATGGTTGCCTAATATCATTCCTTCCCAGAAATTCATTCTTATTAAGCAACACTGTCGAATGGCGTAATAATATAGGTTGTTTTTTTTTCCAAAATCAACGGATTTCGCCACTGGGTGTTTTCGGCCAGGATTATAAAATTAAATCTAATGGTGCAGTTTTAGTTTTTGCCAAAACCAGTCTCGAGACTACTTTTAGTATTTTCCAATATTACTCATAGTTTCGCATAGCCATCCACACCCAATTGGAAACTTCAACCTGTAATTTTTTTTAAGTGTTATTAATATAATTAATAATATGACAATGTTGCCAGTTCACATACAAACATTTAGCTGTTCATTTATTTATCATTACACCGGTCTTGCCAGGTGCCACACATTATACAGTAATGACCTGACTATTGTAATGAAGCACTTTTTACTTGACAACCATTGGTTTAATGTTCGGAGATCGTTTCAGAGCAGACTTTGTGTTTCAAATGGTCTATTTAAGCTAATGATAAATGTTCCACTGTTTAACACAAAGGAAAGGCAGATTGACTCAATAAGTTAGCTAGGTACAGTAGAATTCTAGGATTTTACTTTAGTATAGACGTAGCATTTCAACCTACCCCAACCTGTCCTCATTTAATAGATTTTCAACTTTATTGGAACACTTCATGTTGGATTGGGATTTGACAGAATGATATAGGTTGATGAGCTGGCGTCCGTACAAGATTAGAATTACGCTTCGCTACGATTTTATGTATAAAATACAATTCAGATGAAATCCAAATCTGGTTTAAAACTATTACATACAGAAATGAACAAAATTAGTTATCATACAATATACGACAGAAAAAAATGTTAAATTAAAAGTTAAATGAAAAATAATTAAAGTGTTAAATTAAAAGTTTTTTTTTTTTGTAACACCACGACATATTAAATCTATTGCTGTGTCTTGAATACCCTGTGACAGCTCAAACATAAAGTGAAGTTGTCAAGTTAATGGGCAGCAGAGAAACTACTCCAAATCACAAGTAATCACAAACCTATTTCCCTGATGTGGGTCTCAAAAATGTTCGCAAGTGAAGGTTCCTACTACCTACCTACTTAGGTATGTTCGTTGTACGTGCTCATTCCATTAGCGGGCAGCAGTTGGAACTGCTCCAAGTCATTTACTACAATATTTGTTGATATTAAATTTACATAAGCTCCCGTGCCACGAACTTTCGCAGTGATTTTAACTCGAAAAATAAACAATAAGGAACAAACAACGCGTGTTGGTAGATTTTTGATACAATTACTTTTATGAATACAAAAATAACGTAGGTCTCTTTGTCGAGTGGGTAGTAAGAGCCAGGCTACTGTTGCACTCCAAGTTGATTTTTCAGTTGCGCAGACGTATTGTGATTTTCCATCTACAGTTTCCCAGCAAAGAATGTGATAATATGGATAGCACACAACAGAGAAAAGATATATGTGGATGCGGTGGCGACCCCAACTGTGGTTTTCCCCATTACAGTAATTTCGCTCAAAAGTTCGAATTGCTCATGTAATAATGGGTGACTTTTGACTCATGTCCCGACAACAGCTATCTTTTCCAAAGTAACCACGAAATCCTCAAACAGGCCAATAAAACGAATTGAATTCGTTCAAAATTCCTCACAGTTACCAACGGAACATGGTGACGTCGTCTACATGTCCTAGGTAACATTCGTCGCTGGTTGGAACACGATTAATCACACCAATTTGCGAAACCGTTAAGTTTTCCAACTGAGGGGAGGGCAGGGGGATGCTCCCCCACATCTCCGTCTTACTGAATACGCAAATTTAATTTTCTTAATTGTTTCACTTCAAGTGTCTTACTGAAACTTTCACTTCGGTAGTGAAATACATAATTGGTAAAGAAATATGGTTTACCGATATAGACCATTTTGAGAGATTGTCATACAATGTAACAATTCCATATTTAGAAAGTTTTTTTTTCTGAGCTAGTTTTGTATGTTTTAGTTAGTTTAGTAAAGTGACGGGGTTTGTAGTAAAATTTACTATTTTCGCTTGACCACTTTACGGGAAACCGAATAGTATATTATATAAATGACCCAAACCATCTAGAATAGAAGTTGTAGTCATCGATACCAGTTTTATGACTGTTAAGCCTCATTTAGACGGAGCAAGAACTCGCATGCTAGTTTCACTACATCGCGGAATTTGTTTGATCAACTGAATTCGTTGTACCTATAAAATCCACAATGTAACGCAACTCGCGTGCGAGTTCTTGCATCGTCTAAATGAGGCTTTAGTGTGTTCGCGAATGATTGCTATCCAAACTTTCATGTAGTGTTGCAACGTTATTTTAGGTCCAAATATACGATTTGTTATACTATTTTAGATACGTAGAACATTAAGTTTACTTTAATTTAATTTAAAAGAACAAGAATCTGTTTTAACCCACATTAATAATCCGCGTACAGTTCATGTCATCGTTTCTAAGCACCATCTATTGTGACGTCACGTTCGCACGACATTGTTTAGATTAATAAACTGTCAGATGGAGGGGAAAGGGGGGGAGGAGGAGGAGGAAGAGGCCTGTTGAGGGCTGAGTTCAGGACAGGCTTGAGAAATTGATGTCATACGCCAGAATATTACTGTATTTAAGTTTGTTGGAGTAAGATACAGGAGACGATGCAATGTTAGCTTGCCTGCTAATAAACGAATTAAATTTAAGTATCATAGGATGGTTCGCAAAGAGAGCCATCAACAGTGTAATTATAAGATTGTATAAAGTACATGTGGATTACCCCGTCACAATCTATATTTTACCGCGTCATGAACTACTGTTTAGTTCTTGCTGTTGCAATAACAGAGATACTCGTTAAACCAAAAAGAGGTTGTTAAAGGCAGTACAGTTCCGAAAGTTAACGCAACAAGTGGTGTCAATGAAAATGACGGCAAATGGCAATCGACTTATTTTGATGACTTGACAGCCGAGTTGATACCATAGAATTCATATTCAGCAACTGTCGTGCCCGAGGCTTTAAAATGTTCACAGAAAACTCGATTCACGAAATCACCGTACTTACATAAGGCCAACGAAATCAATTGAATCAAACCTCAGAGCGGTCGACGGTCGTAGAATCAAAGCGGCGGCATTCGATTCATTACGAGCATGTAATCAGAAGCTCCCATTAGTCGGTCCATTTACTACCGTAATGGATGGAACAACACATTCTCGACTTTTCCACCGATTTCTATGTGGTTTTTGTACTATAGAGTTTCTGGTGTAAACAAACACTTGTTTAAAGCTGGTATGCGAAGGTTAACCCTGTAAATGGGGCATAACACAACATCCCGCCTCTAAACACCATAGGGTTAGGCTATGGCAAATGGGGTGTGTCAGATTTAATTTCAAGCGGAAATATTTTGAACAAAAAAAACTTGAGAGGTGTCAAGGGACACCCGGATGGAACGAAGTTACTGTATACACTCAACAAAAATAATCGTCGCGACTCCACTCCACTCCACTCCATTCCACTCCGCTCCGCTCCGCTCCACTTCGCTCAGCTCCGCTCCACTCCACTCCACTCCACTCCACTCCACTCTTTGAGCTCTAGCACCCTTTCGCAACGCGCGATAAGGAACTTCGTTCCAAAAAGTGTCGTGACAACTTTTCGTAAGAATTTTTTCCGTCTAGCCCCCTTTCACAACGCGCGATAAGGAACTTCGTTCCAAAATTGCATTTTTCTTTGTTCTTGCCGCTAACATTATATTAAACTAAAACAAGCATACCGTGTAACGGTGCTGCTTTATTAAATGTTCTCTTCTTATCCTAAAATGCAAAGTTAATTAACATTTTCATAAGTTCTTCAAGAATGGAACAAGTGAAGCGGCAGTACTACCTACTTACTCTCATCACAGAAGAGAATTAGTAATATAAGTAAGTGGTTGATCATTAAGTTGAAGCCGCGGGCGTTGGTAAGTGGTGGAACATCAACTTGGCACCACTTGACTAGCTTTACATTTAACAAATTATCGATTTTGCTCCGAACGGCTTGCTGCTGATTTATTTGCGCGTAAACTTTGGAAGTGTTAAACTGTAGCCACAGAATCAATAGGAATTATCACTGTTGCGTAATTGATACCTACATGTTTATAGATGGACATCATCTTCCTCCCCTTAAACCATTTTGCACATTTATAGATGGACGTGGATCTTTAAGCGTGTCCCCGTCAGTGCCATTTAAGCCTCAACATGTATGTTGCTCTATACATAAGGACATTTCTAGAAAAAGAAACAAGAGTCGCTGACCCAACCAAATAAAAACTTAAATAGACGTTAATTGACTTTCATCGCCTATTTCAAAGACAGACGTCGGCAAGATTTGCTACCACCTGACTGCTGACTCTAACTCCTTGCTACCGCGCGCGCTCATTGATCTATTCCGTTTCGTTTTTCGGTTACACACTTCTGTTATATTTCACGAAATCACAGCACGGATTTTTCTTTAGATCAAAATTCACGGTTAGCGATATAGTGCAGTAACTCTAACTATCCGCGTTTGCGTTAAATCTGGTAGTTCTGATTGTTGCAGAGTTGTTTTATTGACTATGATGTTGGCCCAACGAATAATCTAAGTTTGAGACTACTTTGTCAAAAAAAAGTCTATCTCGAAAACTTTTGGGTCTACAGAAACCATTTTATTCTCAATTTTGAAACAAATTTAGTCTGCTTTAAAAAATGCTCTGAAAAGTCTTCAATCACAAACTTGGATTATTCATTGAGCCAACATCATAAACAATTGAGAACTACAGGATTTAACCCAACCTAGCCCTTACATTCATGCGACAAAGTTACTGTAATTTGCATTCAAAGCACATACAGTTCACCTTTGATTCAAGTACAAGCGCGACTATACAGCAGCCAATCACAATGAAGCGTGTCCAATCGCACCAATCACAGTGAAGCATGTTCATTAACGCATCCCGGCCGACAGACATGTCCGGTCAGGCTTGAGCGCCATTCATTAAGCGGAACTGTGATCACCGGGTGACATCAGCGGGTGTCCTGTTTACCTGTCTGTTGTATGGAAGGTAGTGTATCATGTGTAAGTCTAAGTACGGATGTATTCTAACGTCCGGTAGGTACAGAATGTGTGACAGTAGTTTTATAATTACTACAGTAGTTTTATTTTACTAATATAGTTTTAGGTTTTACTAATAAATTGAGTCCATGATACTTGAATAAAGATAATTCTATTCTATTCTACAATACAAAAACAATTGATATTTTCTGAGTCGGTGTCGTCAGTGTAGTGTAGTTAATGTTAAATCTGTAGGAAACACAAAAATATTAGCGTCCTGTTAACTTGAAACACTTATGTGTTTTAAGCCGTGGTTTTAAGCACAGAATAGAATAATGCTAATATTTAACCCTAAGATTGATTTATAAAGGACAAAATATTTTGACTTTACTTCAGAATCATCTTCGGGAAACAACCTTGTGCCCAATTTGAAGTCACGTACGCTTTGTTAATTTGTACTACAACTAAATAATAATAACTTGTAAAAAGTTCTTAAACTTTTAACCACTGCAGTGTTCAACCCAATAATGCGCACACATTTAATTCATGCTCTGTTGAGGCTGGGGCCGACTGTTCGTGGAATTGCACTGGCCTACATACTCGTAGCATTCAGTGCCGGACATGTATGCGCCGCCGCCGGGACGAGGCAGAAACCACTCGCTTCCGTGTTTGAACAAGTGTCCTCCATGTTAACTTAGCGCGAGTAGGATTCAAGTAAACAAATGTATGTGACGACGGGCTGAAGCGGTAGCTCGTTTAGTTTGCGATGTGGTGGAACTAGTGATGTGCACCGCGTGTCCACAATTTTCGTTCAGTATTGTAATGTCTTTAACAAGTATCTTTTTACTATAGCACATATTTCCGTACTAGTGTTACACATGTCTCATCTCTGTAAGAGGGAATGGATTTATTATTACATCCGCTCTTTAGTTAGTACAAGTATGTAAATTACTAATTTGATTACGCTTTTATACGACGATACCTCAAGATATATCTACACCAACATGTAAATATAATGTATAGCCGCTTGTGGCTGTACTGGCTAAACATTCACGACTGGTCCCGCTGAGCGCTGAATCAATACGATCGGCATCAGCTCCTGCGACGTGACAATCGCACGATGAGTTCTATTAAGCAGAGCTACACGTCCGGTAGTGAATAGATTCGGGGATGGCGCTCCTATGTTACGGGTTTCAATGGACGTTTCTTGTTTTTATTGCTTGTCGGTAATCGGTTTCGAGAAAATACTTTTGCAAAAATGTGACTACTACCATATTACACACACAATCACAACGTAAATCGTTTTCTCTGATAGTATGAACGAGGTGTGAGGATTTCGGATATTAGTAGATATTAAAAACTTGCAATAATACTTAGTCATAGTTTTAGACACAACAAAGCTTTGGGGAATGGTTACAAGAATTCGTCGAATAAGCACAATGAATATGGCATATCTATTGGTGCAGTTGGTAACGTCATTATTTTTCTCAGGTGTGGACGCGCAGGCAGCCTCGCCGCGACTCCGGGCGAGAAACTTCTAGAGCTGCTCCGACCGAGCGTGGGCACCCCGCGGCGACACAGCACGGCGGCGTGTGCGCCCGCGCAGCCCCAGCGACCCGCCGGCTTCGTGTACTGCCCCTCTGACGCACTGCCCTACTGCCCACCGTCGAGGATCGCGCCGCCCAGGCCCATCATGAAGGTATATTAATATTTCTTTCTCCTTATTCATTAACAGTATAATAATACGAGAGAGATAATGCCTACTTTTATGGACATTAAAACACTCACCTTATTTGTACACCTCTGGTGATAGCTCCAGCCACCACCTCAACAAATCCAGCCAGTGCAGCCACAACCACCACCAGTGCCGCAGCGCACCACCGCAACAGTGGCGCCGACACCCCTTCCAGTCCCGCCGCCTGCGCCACCCCGCCGCGCCTCACCCCAGCCTCCGCGGCGAGTGCCACCACCCACGCCACCACGGCCGCCGACCACAACTACTCCACAGACAGACCCCAACGGAAACAGAAGGACTGTCGCCCCAGTGCAACCACAACCGCGCCTAGACTGTAACAAAAACCCTGCGCACACACAGTCTCTCTCTGCCAGAAGAGCGCTCCCTCCTGCTAGAATCCCTGACTCCACACCTTTCCCTGCTCCCTTACCTCCTCAAAATACTGTCCAACCGATAAAACGGTCTCCGAGTTCAGGGTCAAATATAAGCGTCCGTCAGGACTCGAATGTGTCTTCGGACTCGTTCAGTCAGACGTCCTCACCGTCGTATACGACGAAGACGATGGAAGCTCCCCTGCTTCCTCATCAAAATGTGAATAAAAGTCTAAACGCTAAGATAGCCCGAGGGCTGCTGCTGAAGGAGCAACAGGACAGAGACTCGGGCAACGGCTCCATCACCAAGAGTATGTCAACACCGGCGTCCTTACAGACGATCGTCAGGTTTCAGAATGGAAGTAATATGTCATTGCATCATCGGGTGAGTACCATTATTTTTTCATTTTTCCTTTTCTCGTAAAATTAGCAAGTAGGTAAAATTTATGAACATGGTTATTCTCTTACAAAAAATAAGTTTCTAGGTACAAATATTCTGTTTGAGTTTAAATTACGACAACATTTAAACTTAAAATACTGCGTCAACCTCCTGCTGTAGCTACCGAGACATTTAATACGATCAGTCAGTTTGTATTTTCCATTTCACATTGTCACGCCCCACGTACCGAAAACGGTATGAAAAACGTCGTTTACAAAAACATTTTATAACTGCAAATGCTGCAAAAATCCGTGCGTTCAACAAAATGTCGTAAAAGTAAGTAGTATCAGTATTTTCCCGCACAAGTGTATGACACATATGGCCACTGTAAAATTAAGTGTCGCTCGCAAGCGCTGCGTCGTAATTAAAATATTGCGCCGCATTTGCTGTGTTTACGGTAAAAGCTTTGGGTGCCATTTGATGTCTAAGGAACAGGAGGAAGCGAATTAAAAAATTGTCTGATCGAATATGGTAGTGAGAAATAACAAAGTCCACATATACACACAGTTTTCCAGGTAATACTGAGTTATCTGAAATGTTATTTGATGAAAAATGGTATGTATTATGACGTGTTTGATGAAATGACAAAACACCGCAGGATTCTCACTATTGTTCCCATAATGGTATATTTCACATCTGGAGGAACCAGAAAAATTAAATAGAATCTAATTATTTTACAATCAATCTTAAAAACTAAAATATTCATAGGTAATTAATGTAATACGAGTACTATGTAATATAAAATATTCATTGTTTCCTCCTTATCGTTTCGTTCTATCGTTTATCTTAGCTTTGAGCGAATTTCAAATATTCTTTTATCTATTAAATTCATACTTCTCCCAAAACTGTAAGATGGTAAATTCTTCATTTTATTTAATGTATCTGATCGCTATCGTTTTTTAGTTGTTTCTTCACTTGTGCAATCGAGAGCGGACTGCATTTCTCCGAGTCTTGTCTCGATTACACAAGAACTGTATCGAAAATTTTCTATCAGAAGATACGGTTACAGCGTATTGTGTGCCGAAATGAAGTAGCTATTATATTTCTATCAGTATATGTCGATAGAATTTATTATCAAGTTTTATTAAGAATGTATATCTTGGAGGAAAACTGTATTATTTAACTCCCACCCACTCAAAGATAGAAATAAGAGGTAGGTAGAAGGCATCCATTCTAATTTAGCATGTTTTTTCTGTAATGTATTTGTTGCGTAAATCGGCCCATAATCCCAAATATAGCAAAGGGCACCTAAATCAGGCAAAACAAATCGGGGGCAAGTTTTGCGTCAGCGGTTTTGTCGTCGCCCGCGCCGTCGCCGTCGAATGCTGAGCCTGCAAAACGTGCAACATGCGCGCCCCGCAGCTCCGCTCCTGCCCCTGCGGCTCCTCTGTGCTCCGCCGCTCGAGTTTCCCGACCTTCCAAACAGGTGCCCATGTCAACAGAGTCAGCAAAAAACATCGTTGCTGTGGGCAAGGTCGCTACATCTGTGAAGCCCATGCCGGAAAAGGCATCGAAGCGGGCTGATGATGATGGTTTCGTGACGGTGCAAAGGAGGAAGCGCCGTCAACGAACCAACAAGAACCGCTGCGGCACGGCTCCTGTGGAGCCCAACACTATACGTGCTGCCAAGCCGAATACTCCGGTGTATATCTCACGCCTACACTACACCACTAAGGCTGAGGACATCGTGGAGTACGTGCGTCAAAAGATCAAGTACACGCCGAGAGTTCAGCTGCTGGAATCGCGCCGCAACGTCAATTTCAAGGCGTTCGTGGTGCGTGTATCAACATGTTTGCTGCACCTCGTCATGGAGGAGAACTTTTGGCCGCAGGACGTGGTGTTCCGTCGCTTCCGCGGACAAGTGCCACTGGAGTGCGCTATAAAATAGTGCCAAGTGAAGTGTTTACTAACATAGGCTTAAGTTTCTTTATACTAACACAAACTGTACTATAACAATATATATGTTAGTCTATAAGGTATATATCTATGGGCCCAAGTAGCCTGAAATAAAATGGTTATTATTATTATTAAATAAATCTATGGGTTATCACGATAAAATAACTACTAAAAGTAAACATTGCACGACAAGAGATTCAAATCAATTTCAAATCTTTGGGAGGCTTTACAATAGTTATCGAAATAAATAAAGTGAGACAAGTGATAGCGACACCGCTGGGCCCAGCCACTTGACACAGACCGATTGTTTGTTCGAAGTTAGTCACTTGTCTCGGTGAAATTCACTATTAAAATGTTTACAATTTGGAGAGGCTGTGCAAGAATTTAAGATATTATTTCTACTACCGAATGAGAGATCCGTGAACGGGATTGTTGCCCTGAGACAGCGACAGATAAAGAAAGAGATGGGAAGAGAATCTCGAGATAAAATGTCCAAAATATAATTATGATGGCCGGAAAAATGCAAAACAGTTGGAAAGAGTTATACTGCAAGTGTAATTAACCACTTTAATCCACCCTCTGACTGTCATCCTCATAGATTGGAATTCAATTTATCGTGACAAATATTTAAATTAAAGAATAGAAGGAAGCCTTTGCCCGTTTTTGAGTTGAGTACTGGCCCAAATTATTTAAATTTTCGAGGTATAATTAGTTTTCAATATAAAACTGCAATTAGTTCACGCAAAACCAACACTTCTCTCGTACAAAAATAATGATCGTATTTTACCGAAGAATAACTTCTTTAGATTATAGAGTGGCGATTATAAAAGTTTTAAAAGAGGAAAAAGGTATGAATGCTATTTATATTGATGGATTTATAACAAAAGATAATTATTAGTTAAGGTTGAACTGCTAACGACAACTGCGGACGCTGATTGATACAACGACGATATAATACTAGACTACGCATTGAACGATCTAACGAACAAAACTATTCTGCCAACTCGCTGAGGTACTACGTAAGCGAGGGGGACGGGGTACTGCGTTGCGATTGGCTAACTCAAGGTCTGTTCTGTCTCAACGTATGTTTACGGCTCACAGGATTGGTCGAAATGAGACGAATATAAGACTTTTTTGCCTAATGTGTTGGCAGACATCGGTCGCCTGTTATTAGGAGTCTAGTATTATATCGTCGTTGGATTGATACTTCAGTACAGTATACATTCGTCACTATAAAGTGTTTAAAACCGCATCCACAATTTATCCGTGCCGGTATCACCAGACTGAGCACGGATAAATTAATTATTCATTAAATGGCACCTAATCAAATTTTTAACGACCACGCACAAGTTTGCAGCCGTTCACTACAAAGACGAACTCCTAATGAAATCTCGCTAACATCCTCCTACATACAAGCAGAAACTTGTTCCGTCTTCTTTAATAAAATCTTTAAGTCCGTCCTTTTAAGTTCTGCACACACAATCTCAAAGTTTCTAATCAGCGTTCGCGTCCGCCACATAGGTATCTCCGCGGAGGGGTGCACGCCCGCCCGTGGCCCCTACACCTAGTAGGAAGGAGTGTACACGTACAGCCTCGGCCACATATTACTGTTTACATGAGTCAAGATTGCGTCCCGTCCTACGTATAACTCGGGGGAGTAATCTGTGTTGTATTGCGAAAGAGTTTTGTTTTGTGGTTCATCGTTTCTTATGGACTTATCTTGATATCTTTTTGAGATTTGTAGGTATAATTGGGGCGATATTTTTATGATTCCAATACTAGATTGTCGACTATTCTTTCGTAAAGGAAGTTTTTTCCTAACTGTGGGAAGACCATAGGCTTTAAATTATAATACATGAAAGTAAAGACTCTTTTTAACAGAAACAAACAGTATCGCTACTACCCTTAGTTCTACTCTTAAGTCAGTTTATACAATCTTGAGAGCCCTACGTAACACATCAATGTTTTGATAGTCTTCATAGGGAGCTTTGGGAGCTTTGACACCAGTTTCTTCGATGTCTATCACTTTTACATCAGATGCATATGCCATATGACCTGGCTGGATGTAGGTCAGCTCAAAGCGCGGTTGTCATGCTAATGTTGCGTCTTAGAGTATCTAATACAGATATCACTAAATCGCATAGGTATTCATAATTTTATGAATATTTATGCAATAATAGTTTTAAAATATTCTTAAATTGTATAGTATCACATTCTGGAAACAAGTAGTTACGTTTATTTGAAATAGGGTAGCTTGAGTAGAGATTATGTTACAATAATATTTCAGAGGAGGCTACAAAGCCAGGCTTATGTATTGAATGTGAAACAATCGCAAGCGTGCGCTACCCGGGACCTATTCATAGTGCCGCTGCATTTCCAGTTAAATCCTTTTCGGTACAATGGATAAGGAGCCATGAATGAATGCCGTTAGAGCTTCGTGAGGGAATAGCCAAATTTTTTAATAAATTTTATATACACAAACAATTATAACCTGAATAGGTTAACTGCATTGCAAGGTTCAGGGACAAATGAGTTTCATGAGTTAGCTTGCGAGCAATTTGACGCTCTTTTATCTACTTACACTACTAACAGGACTCATTTGATGATTTTACCACGCTAACTACGTTAACTAATTTAAGTAGTTTGAATTGTTTTTTTAGATTCTTGAAGTAACTGAGCAGTTTAAAAAACGTTGAAGACTACTTTTTAAATGGACGATCGGTTAACCCTTTGGTTTTGATAAAATTTTGTACAAAAAACTAACATTTTGTAGTAAAACATATTTTTCTTTTTCCTGTCACGAACGCCTATGAAAATTTGTAGAAAAAGTTATATTTCTATATTTCCATATTCAGTAAATGAACAATACAGTTATGAATGAACACAAACAACCGTAAATCGGGACCGTGAGGCTGAATTAATTGAGTTATTGTCACACCAGCTCACTGAAACCCCGCAGGATCCCATCAGGACTCATAAAACTGAATAAAAAGAAACGTTGACGTGTTTGGAAATAACTAAATAAACTAAAAAAACTAAATCGATTTCGACGTTAATATTCATTAAAGACAAAACTACATGGTATAATGAATGACTATTGAAACATTTTGCAGTGCCAACCCCAAGTTAGAATAGAAGTTGATTAGCGGTACCTTCCCAACTAAAATATATGCCTACCTGTGCCTTTCTTGTATTATGTTTACGGATTTTATTTAAAAATTTGATCAGTCGATCATTTTGCCTTTTCTTTACTACTTAAATAAAATTACTATACCAATGTAAGCCACAACACACTTGTTCCAAGCACTATATTTCAACAACAAAACACACATTCGGCTTTCATTCAGCTAACGTACTGATCAGCAAATCAGTACCCTTAGCACGAATTTTCACTCTTTTACTTTACAGCGTCTTTCCAGTATTTACAGCGTTTCTTGTATGAAAAAATGGAACAGCGCCTCTGGTGTGCGGAGAAGGAACTAATTTTTTCCTAGAAAATTGACAGTTTGAAATTGTCAAAGTTTTAGTTTACTTTACGTCTCAAATACTGAAAATTCGTGCTAAGGGTACAGTTCTTCATATCACTGTGTAAATGTCAACTAGATACAATCTGAGCTAAAGCATGCGGCTATACATTATTTTAACGACAGACCCCTCTTTTTATTTATAATATCATTGGACAGACCTGAATCGAGTCATAGTTCCGACTCGAGCCTGAAAAAGTGAACAACACATTATTATTTATTTATTTGATAAGCATGGAAGACTTCAGCTAAAAGAAATAGAATACAAACAGCGTGTGCGACGGACAGCCAAATAAAAGTCTTCACTTCTAGAAGCAGATTGGAAAAATGAGTTTGTACGCCACTAAACAATACAGCTACCAAGAGGCTAGATATCAGCAAAGCTTAACTTAATTTACATTTCAAACACTTTTCGAGAATAAAAAAATTAGTATACACAGAAACTTAATTTAAAAAGTCAACGCTTATGTACTTTCTGGCCGAGGACACACGTCTTGTTAAGGATCAAAATCATGTTAATAATCCCTAATATCTCATAGTTACATAACTATTAAGACTTACATCAAGTACCCAACTAAAACCTATAATTCCCCACCAGATGCTCCGAGACATGCGCGGCGCCAGCACGGACGCCAATCCTCACAAATTCAGACTGATGCAGCTCGCACTCAACGCGGTGGCGCTGCTCGCCATCACTGGGGCGCTGTTCGCCTACTTCAGAGCTAACCCAGCCGTACAGGTGAGCTATCCAAATACACCTCTCACTCCATAGAGTTCTTGAAGCTGGAATACACACTCAGTATCTGAATGTTAGTAGGATTGGTTCATGCGTGACTCACAGCATGGGCCCGGATCTGTTTGTTTTTATAATTGGGACTAATTTTGTCAACACATGAAGCCAAACATAAGTTGTTCTTTACAAATCTTCTAGTTAACAACCTTCTAGATCCTGAAAACGTCGCACAACCTTACAACAATCATGAATTAACAAACAAGTCCTTTCCTAACCAACTGCTTTGTGTAGCAGCAATACAATAAACCACAATGCGTGAATTCTCGAAAAATAGGAAAATTGCGATAGAATGAAACTTTTGCTTTTATTTGATTATAACTCTGACAAACAAAGTTGGAATATTTTTTTAACCCTTAGGAAAAGCGCGCAATTTTTCACGGTGTAAAAATCAACAAAACGAAGCAACTTAATTATTGAAGCACTTGCATACAGAAGAAAGCCGCGCGCCCACAAAAACGTAGGAAAGGCAAAGCTTTGCTAACAAAACAATTATTGTACTCGTTGCTCGTCGGTGCTCAGGCTTTGGGCAACAATTCCGTCTTACCTGGCGTCTTTGTCTGTTTTGTGTGAGTTTCAACAATGGGCTCATTGTGAAGGACGCGTTCTTGTGGATACATATTGTTTTTTGGGCTTAAGAAATTTTGTAAAGGATTTTCTGGAGGAAAGTAGTTGGCGCTCACGGTCTTGAGGGTTTAAAGCTATCTCGTGGGAGATGAAAGTACCTTTTTTATGTAAATAATATAATGGTAACAGTTTCACAAAAGTAAAAAGAAAGTGGTATAATAGCGGCATGGGTGGTGACTGGCGTAGTGGCTGCACGCCATGTGTTGCTGGGTCGATTCCCGCACGGATCAAATAATTCTATTGCCTATAAGTACTTGTTTTGGGACTGGCTTGTGTATGTGAGCTTCAATGTTTGTTAAACGCACACACGCACCTTATAAAGATTTTTTTTTTTGTATTTTTTACACCTTCAATATCTGTGTTGCCCAAGTTATCTGATTGAATAACACCAAACCTGGTTTCTTGTTCCCAGTACGTATCGCAAGTCGTGAACCGGTCCACGGTGGTGACGTGGCCGGCGCCGACGGACCCGCCGGGCTCCCGGAATCCCGCGCCGGGCGTGTGCCTGCCCGTCATCGTCAATTTCTGCCAGCAGCACAGGATACCCTACAACTTCACTGTGTTTCCCAACTACATCGGACACTTTGGACAGAGGGATGCTCAGCAGGTTTGTGGTGGTGGAACTTTTATCAAGCATAGATTGTTCAGAATGTACCTAGTTAAATACTGCTATACATATATAAGTATGACATTATAAAAGGCGAAAATTTGTTTTGATATTATTTTAATTAGTGTTCCGTAGAAAACGACAAAGCCAAACCATGCCGAGGGGGGGGGGGGGACAACATGATATCAAAAATATCGAAATATCGTTTTGTGTAGAAAAAAAAAACCAGTCAAATTCATTTTGGAATACATAGTGAAGGGATCTGTAGTTGAGAAAACTTACTTAGTACATTTACCTAAAAGGTTTTTTTTAATTATATTAATTAAATTTTTTACTCAAATCTATCCAGATCCAGTCTACTAAAATCCCGTTCATTGGGTTTATACTTACTGTCAAACTAACACGGTTCATGAGATACAGCCTGGTGACAAACGGATAGACAGACAGACAGACAGACAAACGGACAGTAGTCTTTAGTATTTAGGTCTTTTTACTCTTTGAGTTGGTTTTGGTAACTCTAAAAACTTCAAACCGTTTTACGTTTATACAAACCAAAAATTCATTTTACATTGTCGACATGACTGATTTTTATATTTATGAATGTTCCCAGCCACTTACCAAAAATTGTCCCGAAACAGGAACAAAAACTAAAAAACAGAATAAAAAACATTTAACCCCCTTAATACAAAAAACAAACATTTAACTCCCATACAACAGGTATCACTGTTTTGCTGTTTTTATGGAACCCTTCGGTTGAGTCCGACTCGCACTTTGCCGATTTCTTTTGTGTAATGTCCTTCATATAATTTTAGTGTGCTCATCGTTGAAAATATTTTTCATTACCTTTTGGAATTTGGAGTGATAACAGAATTCCTTGAAAAACCTGATACGAGTATCTACTTCATATCTATCTATCTTCTATCTAATCTATACATACAATAAATCTGTAGAGAAGTCAATTCTGTACATGAAATATATTTCCAAAATGACTATCAGGGGGTGATGCCAAAAATGCAATTAATAAAATTATTGTCTGTCTGTCTGTCTGTATAACCGTTATAGAAACAAAAACTACTCGACGGATTATGATGAAACTTGGTACAATTATTTTTCATACTCCTGCACTGGTTAAAGTATACTTTTCATCACGCTACAATCAATAGGAGCAGAGCAGTGAAGGGAAATGTTAGGAAAACGGGAGAAGTTACTCCATACACGCTAATCTTCGGAACTACTGGACGGATTTGATTGTTTTTTTTTTTTGTTGTATAGCTATTAAGTCTGGGCAACATATAATTTATCTTGGAAACTTGAACACCTGATGCAGGACTGCAATGGATCAGATAAAATAGACCCCATTGTCGCTGGCATAAGCAACGGGATCCGCGTACGAAGTCGCTGGCAGAAGCTAGTTGATAAATAATCCTTCAAAGAAAGTTCGATGCACATCGCCAAGCTTTAGCATGGACAAAACTATCGATCCACAGAAGTCAAAACAATTATCAAAACATCAATATTCAATCAATCTTACCTACGTAGGTAGGTACTAAAGCTATTGTCAAACAGAGAGGGCGAAGCGAATGCGATCCGAATCCTGTCATATAAAAAAGCGAAAGCGGTCCGATAGTCTATGTGACAGGCTTCAAACAATTCCATACATTACAAACAAAAATGCTTCGGCACGCAGACTTTTCAGTTTGACAAAGTTATAATTGCTGATTTACTGTATCAGAAGGTACTCCTCAAAAACGGGTTATTTGCTTAGTTTTAGGAACCCCATACAAATAAATATCGATACGCTTCGGACTTGTTTTAAAGTCAAATACGGCAAGTCAAAGCTTCGATACGTCAAGTTTCAAATTGGGTGAGTTTCGTTTGCTAGTCATATTAGTTAAATTGCCGTACGAACAAACAGCTCAGGGAAATTGAGTTTGCTATAATTGATGTGGTTCTTGGTTTGTAAATTCTGTTTTTAATTAATATTGGCGACAAGATCGCCGCTGAAATGTTGTTGGTTATTTTCAATCGACTTTAAGAAAAGATAGTTCTCAATTAAAACAAACTTTCCTTTTTTTAAGAAAAAAATATCTTAGTTCTTGTGTCATTCCTACCTTTACTGCACTTTATAATTGTAAATATAAAGTGCAGTAAAGGTAGGAAAAAATGAAAAAAAAATGAAAAAATGAAAGAAAGGTAGGGTAAAATCATCAGAGAGGCTTAGGCCGATAGGTCGCCGCGACTGCAACGTGCCCATTTGCCCAACAGTGTAAACACCCCTTGTTCAAATTGAGTAAAAGTCGTTCGTACGTAGAACATACAAAAGCATAAAATAATTTTAGTTTTACAAATTTTATTAGTTAAAACTTAATTTATAAAGCTTGAATTAGTATTAACCTGATATATTTTAAAAGCTCAGTGAAATTATCGGGGAGAAACAATGTTCCATCTGAATCACAAGGGTTCGAAACAGTTCGAAGCCGAGGGTCTAAAGACGTTGCCCATCTACTTCTGGGCATTACTGGGCAATGAGTTTAATTGCCCGAATCCAAGGTGAATCGTTAAAATGCCATTAACAGGCTTTAACAGACACTTGGCGAGTCCCGCGGGGTCGTTAATTAGCCGACCTGTAATGTTTTCAAGTGATTTGACGGGATTTTAAATTTTCTGTTGAGTAACGAAACACGATATTTTTATTACATACAATAATCTTATTTTCTTTTTTTAATTGTAATAATAAATTGTTTTATTTAGACAACAAAAGGTCCACACTAACATACAAACAAAAACCACATATACACAACAGAACCAAACAGAACATAAAGGTAGTAACAATTTCATCATATTATTAGCCTATGTATTTTTTTTCTATTTAATTTGTTGCCATGATTTATATAGATCCTGTAAGATCCTCAACGGTATTCTTATAAGTCAGTGGGTCATGGGTCAGTCATGGGACTGAGCCATGAAATTGTGAGTAAGTAGGTAGATTGTTAAACCGACATTGTCATAAATATATTATGTTTATGACAAAGTCACATTGATCTTGTCAATAGAACGTTCCAGAACGTAGGTAAATAAAAATGTGACCCATGTCATTAGGAATTTAATGTGCAGACTGCACACTTACAAAATCAAGTAAATAAAAAAGTTAATACGAGTGGAACTACAATCCACCACAGAACAAATAATAAATATAAATGGTAAACATCCCGTTTTCCGTTTTTATCCGTATTGGTACACCGTGATCACGACACAGCCTTGCTTAGTCCATGCAGTTAACTTTCTTCAAAATCCTCTTAACGAAAATTAATTGATCGAAAACCTAGACTAGGTTTAAGTAGGCTCAGATCAAAGGGCTTATGGGGCAATTAATTTGTGCTCGTCGCTCGCCGGCCGCTAATCTCTGAGCGAAGTGTCAGGTCACGCCTCGCAGTCGCAGTAATTATTATCATACGAATATTGGAATAACTTTTAAGTAGATAATTTTGCGATAACTGGTAGTGATAATTATTGGAAACTGATTCTCCTGGTTCATGTATTGTGAACACGTTTAAGAGTCACGCGCTTTACGAATGTGAAGAAAACAAATGATAGGTACTGCCCAGCCAGAACATGCTACGATTTACCTTAACAACTTGTGTGACGCAGCGATACCTACTCACTCAAGTCATCATCATCATCTGCCTAGCCTTTTCCCAACTATGTTGGGGTCGGCTTTCAGTCAAACCGGATGCAGCTGATTATCAGTATTTTACATGGAGCGATTGCCTATCGGACCTCCACAACCCAGTAACTGGGCAATACGATACCCCATGGCAAGACTGGTTGTCAGATTTTAGAGCTTCTGACTAACAGTAACGACTGTCAAAGATCTACAAATGACAGCCGGGACCAACGGCTTTACGTGCTTTCCGAGGCACGGAGGAAACTCGTTATGACAGATAGTCACCCATCCACAGACCAACCTCGGCAAGCGCGGCTTAACCCGGAAGATCGGCCTGTGCGGCTGTAATTATTTAGCCACGAGCTCCTACTACTACCTACTCACTCAAGTAATGTGGCCAAAATAATATTTTAAATATTGCCATATTTAAAATACAATTTAGAGTAAAATCGAATTTGTTATTATGACCCAAACGTAGGTATGTCGCGTAGCAAATCAGTTAAGACAAAGTGTTACTTTGGCCAGTGACTACTGACTACCTTTTTACGAAGGTGGGTGATGTTTTGGCCCAACTGCGCCAGGATTTGCAAGATATTACAATAATATCTTTAGTGAAATTTTAAATAATATCTAAAAACACGCCTGCATAAAAGGCGAACTGAAAAGATGGAAAAAATCAGTGCAGCCGGAGGATACCTACCTACTCACGGTTTTAGATGCTATCAAAAATATGTGCAGTCTAGAATTATTTATTATCTGTGGTGCAGTCGAGTTTTTTGATTTTTATAATAAGGTACTATTTTACGATAAAAACATTTTCTTTTATCAAAATATAATGGGTAAACAAGAACAAACAAAAAACCGGCCAAGTGCGTGTCGGGCCACGCACAGTGTAGGGTTCCGTAGTTGCCCATCAAAATACTTATGCGAACTAACTAAACTGATTCGCTGAATTTAATTTAAAAAAGAAGAATTTTCAAATTCGATCCAGGAGTCTTTGAGAAATCGGGGAAAATACATAAAAAAAAAGATTACGACGAATTTAGAACCTCCTCCTTTTTTTGAAGTTAGTTAAAAATAGTTGACGATAAAAACCTACCTATTCCCAAAAAACATACCGTAAAAACATACCTATTAAAGCTGTAAAAATAAAGTTGACAAACTTACATTTGCAGCTGAAGAGCATGTTCTCCGATACATTTTGTTTAAGAAAATATGTTATCCAAGTACATTTTATAAGTTGGTCGACTATTACTCGTAAAGTTGTAAAGCCTACTTAGTCATGATAATTTTCTTTTAAACTTCGTTATATATACTACTATTGTGAATTTTTTCACACCCCCAAACGTAACCGTTTAGCTTGTAGAGGGGGGGGACACTCGAGTCGAGCAAAATTTAGCACTTTAAAGCTTAATATTTCACAAACGAATTTTTTTATCAAAAAATTGTTAATGGAAACTATCAATATTTTTTAAAGACCTATTTAATGATACCCCACACTAAGGGGTACGCGAGAAAAAAAAAAAACATCCCCACTTTACGTGTACAGGAGGTACCCTAAAAAAAAATATTTTACGAGATTTTATTTTACCACTTTTTCGGCACAACAAATCCGTATATTTACACCAAATTACAGCTCTCTAGTACTGTGCGTCTCTGAGCTAAACTGCGGACAGACGGACGGACGGACGGACGGACGGACGGACGGACGGACATGGCGAAACTATAAGGGTTCCTTGTTGACTACGGAACCCTAAAAACCTGAACATTGATGTTAAACGACCAATCAGCTTTTTTTAATTACCCAAATCACACTCATCGGATTTACATTACCACAAATAAAGAATGATACACGAACGTTTTCATTCACAGTATATTACCCACAGCGACCACAACAGCGGGTGACGCGGCGACATCAATAACCATTAGCGGAACCCTTTCGCGCGCGAATCAATCATTGTCGCGGAAACAATGCGCGCCCGACAACTAAAATATCTACGTCAGATTGTAAGGCGCCTTTTTAACGAGCAATGTTTATTAAAACGCGGCATTGCGTCGTCCTTGGACTGTGAAGGCGTTTGTTGTTACGGAGCAATAAATAGGTCTTGTCTAATCCAGAAAATAAGTGGAGAGGAATGGTGTCAGTGATTCACTATTTTTTATCAAACTATTTTTTATCATTATTATACTAGGTTATGTAAACAGGAATGTACCTGATGGCGTTCTGTAGTTTTGTTTACCTACTCGTACCTGCTTAGAAAAGTGTGTGAATAATTCGAAATTTTCTTCAAACAACAATTAGCCAGGTACCTACATTCTGAAGTGATTTATTTGGAAATTGAGTTTTATTTATATTTTAGAAGAGATAGACAATAAACGCAAAACAAAAACATGCAGCTCATTTCTTACACGTAAGACGTTTAGCTATTCATAGCTTTGAATACGTACGCAGGATCGTAATTAGTTAATACAATTACAAGAACTTGTGCGTTTCTTCTGAGCTAGTTGTTCAAAGAAACTTTTGTAACAAGACTTATTTAAAAATATCGAGTTGCTACACGAGTGGGAGCTGAGAGCTCGGAGACAACGGCGGGATCAAGCCTCAAGGCGGGCTATTTGTTCTCGTACTATTCTTAGAGCCTCCGGCATACACGAACGTCTACAAACAGATTATCATGTGTGGCTTGCTAACAGATCTTTACGATACTATAATGTATTATTATCTGATAAAATGCCCGATATCTAAACCCTCTCAATTAAAAACCCCAATCGTCCACCTAATCTGAATCTTATAGACCACAAACGAATCACTAAAATTTTTCAAACTGAAGCCAATGTGGAAGAAGTCAATGTGGAAATCGGTGTTAGTCACCGATCAAAACCACAATAAAAATCAAGCACTCTAATTATATTCATTTAAAACGTACATGAGTACATACAAAATGTTCAAAGACGGTGGTATGGTTCGAATTGGTCGTTTTTATCATAGAACTCAAAACGGGATTTCAACCAAGTTTATTACTAGTTTTAATATTCCGATATTTTTAGACACTGTGCAAGCGCTACGAAACCCATAATATTATCTCGTTTTAAGTTCTACTTTTGTTGAACATATATTATCAGTTTAAAAACTTAATTTTGAGCATTAGGTAAAAACAAACCCATATAAACTTGCCATAGGGGTTATAAAAAAAGGCAAGTGCGAGTGTGACTCGTGCACGAAGGATTCAGTATTTATATTTTATTCTATTCGTTGTTATACCGGCAACAGAAATACATCATCTGTGAACATTTTAAGTAATATCTAACCATCTTGGTTCATGAGATACAGCATGGTGACAGATGGACAGACAGCGGAGTCTTAGTATTGGTGTCCTGTTTTACTCTTTGGGTACGGAGCCCTAAAAACTAGAATAGAATTTGAATTATTTATTGGCACAGAATGTAGGTTTTTACAATGATGAATGGACGGTATATCGAGTCCTTGTTATTCTCAACCAAATTGGTATGCAAATATTACTTAGTTAGTTACATACTTAACTTAGTCGTAGAAGTAGTCCTTTTATCATCTGTTCTCTGTTGGCAGGATCTGGAAGTATACGAAGCAGTAGTTGACGTCCGCTGTTACGACCTGACGGCATTGTTCCTGTGCTCACTGTTCGTTCCCAAATGTGGGCCCCTGGGGCACATGGTGCGGCCTTGCAGGAGTTTATGTCATGGTGAGATGTTTGCAGGATACACCCTTTTTCAGTTATACTTATATGACATTAGTGCAGATATCTGATCATAATTTTATTTTGAATTGTGAAAAGTAAACGTGATGTTAATAATTCGTGAATCCAAATATAAAGATTACGTGTGCATAGAAACATTTACATATACATCTCTGATTGATATTCAACGTTGATCTTGATAAGTTCAGTAAACCTATTGCTTTTTGATTCAAGTGTTTATGAACTTCATTGTTGAAATTCACTAATACTCGTGACTAACTTGTCACTTCGTTGGATGAATACCTACTGAAATTTATACTTTGAAACTTCGAAATTTCGAAAGTAATCGCTAAATTATTCATTTTTTTTCAAACAGAAACGATGCGTCGTTGTGGGTTCTTCCTAGAAGTGTTCGGTCTGACGATGCCAGACTACCTCCAATGCGACATATTTCCTGAGTCCACAGACACGGATGTATGTCTCGGCAATCGAGAAGTCGCTGACGCGCGCTTCAGGGACGCTATGCCAGGTAACACGGAAATAGATCAGTTACGAGAATTTATACACATTTCTAGCGAACAGAATGTCTTTATTTGAGTTTTGTTATTTACATGCTGTTGGTTTAATGTGTAAGCATTGTGGAAGTCGAGTTTAACGGATTTCCAATTAGAAGAACCATCTTTCTCTATGATAAGATGATATTGCAAGTCTAGTGTGTATTTACATAATAATTACATAGGTGTAGCCTACACCTACAACCTACACCGTGTACATTTACCAGTTGTTTAGACCCCTCTATAACCATAGTTGATCATGGTATGTATCTTAACCTTCTGCAACTGAGGTGAGTTTCTAATCAACATTCGACTGAGGTGTAGTCTGTCAGGCGTCACTATATACTGCATGATTCACTTGTAACTTTCCGAAATATTAGAGCTCTAGTTTTATTTTATGATTAATGGGTTTATCTATAATGAAATAAAAATGAATAAGCTTTCTCAAAACAAAAATCAAGTTTAGTATGGAATCATTTATTGAGATCAGTATTTTCATTATTTTTAGACTTAAACTTACAAAACTATTAAAAAAAAACTAAAATATAGAACTTCTATAAAACTGTTAACATTAATCTTTTAAGCATTATCTTATAGCTCTAAAACAAAAAAATGAACGAGATATCACGGTTCAATTAGGCACAAATCAGTCTCAAAGTTAACCCTAAATCTAAAGCTTACGTTTACAGATTTGACAAAGTGGAGAAGAACATTGTAGACAAATTGGCTTTTTGCATGCGCAACAGTGGTACCTTGTTTGCCTCTTCAATCTACTGGGGCATATGCTGTATAGTTTCCTTCCAGCAGGACCTGGTAGCTGAGCCACGGGTGGAGGGGGAGGCAAATCACTCGCGTTATAATAAGACGGAGTTTTCTGGGCAATCTGTCATTATAAAGGCGTTCTTTTAAGCTAGAAAGAACCAATTCCCTTGCCAAAGATAGTAAGAAGTCCCCTCTACGCAGCTTGGCACCTGGACAAGATTGGTATAAGACGAATGAATTACTCCCAGATAAATCCAGAATTCTGTAAAATATAGCCATGGGCCAACGGCGTGTTTTACGACTGCTTGAATAAATTGAGCAATTTTTACCGACTTAAAAAAAAGAGCTAAGGCGCTCCTCGTCTTCAGAGTTAAAATCGCTCTCACTCGATTGGGCATTCTGTTCCTCGAGGTCTTCGTTTTCCTCTTGCTGTACATTTCCTTCCACATAATTGGGATCTTCTACCGAATCATCAAAATCGCTAAACTCGTGTTCTTCTTCTAATTCATTAAACCATTCCTCAATCTGCTCATTATCATTTTTGTATATCTTCCACTGCTGTCTCGTTTTGGTGGCCTACTATTCTACTACTACGTTTTGAGTCGCCATCTAAAAAAATATGAATATTATAAGGTAAGCAAATTAAAAGTGAGGTTATGTCTGAGAGACACTATACTAAGTTTTAATATGTTACTGATGAAACGACTCACAGACACTATGAACCTAAAAAGATATTGGTGAGGTGACGTCTATCAGAATCAACGTTTATTGCTGTACTTACGTCTGTGGGACACCGGAAATCGAAAACTCCAAACGTACACACCGCTGCGCTGCCCGCGCCTCACTGACCGTTAGCGCGAGCCGTTACAGGAAGGTACTGAGCGAGACAGAGCTACATCACGCCATGTTACGATCTGGCAACGTTTTTTGTGATTGGTGGTGTCCGATAGACTACCACCTCAGTTGCAGAAGGTTAATATTACATATTTGGATACAAATATATTGTTAAGTTCACAATACTGGAACCTAACCAGGAGCTCCGTGATCCAGTTTAGGCTGTGGGAAAGAGACAGAGCTATACAAATCGTCTAGCGCCATCTCTATCCCACAGCCTAAACTGGATCGCGTTAAGAGTTCATGGTAGGCCACCTGAAATGCTTAATGTATTGCTTATATTCGCGAGACCTTTTCTATTTTCAAAACAACCTGACCTTTGAAAAGCCTAATTTTGTTGCTATCTATTTCCACGAAATTCTAAACTCAACAAAATGTCACAAACCATTATTTTGCCGATTATTATCACACATCTCTCGGCATTCACGGGTAAAATAATAAGTAATATAATTTATAAATTGGCTTACCTAGTGACTAGGTATGACATTACCTATATTTTGGGGAAAAACTTATTTTTTTTACCTTTTTGTTAGCGTGGTTCTAATCGAGTCGAAATCTTTGTTGCTTAACTAAGTTCTTTTTACCACAGAATGGAAGACATTCTATGTGCTCACTCACTGTATAAAGTTCGGCCGTTAAGAGAATGCGTTCCTGACACGTCGCGATTGAACTGACGACGTAACTTTGTAATGGCGTTGCAGTTACGATAAAAATATTTTTGCTGGTTGTTTACCGTTTTAACAATTGATGAGCATTAAAACAACATTATTATATCAATAATCAATGAATGTTATAATTTTGTGCCAAACTGAGTGTCAAATAACTTGATAAGTAAACAATATTTTTCTAAATCTATACTGCGCTATTACAAGATTATGTCAGTGCTTTATATTTGTAGTGCTGTGCTAAAAATAACAGGCAAGTATCGTAATCTGTTCTTATACAGTTATACTTATAATACGCTTTGTTTTTCTTTTTAAGAATTTGAAAATAATGGACTATAAGATAACTTTTATGAAATATAAAAATAAAACTATGACCAAACCGAACGCGCGAAAGAAAGTAGCATTTTCATATTTAGGTTGAAAATGGTAATCCCAAATGGCGTTACTAGGATTTTTTATACTTAGATTAAAAATGGTAACCCCAAATGGCGTTATGGGCCGCCATTTTGTGACGCTAAAACAGTCGTCTGTTGTCGTTTCGTGCGCATAGACCACGTTCTTCAAGTGTTTTCAATCTGTTTTTATTTGATTACCCGGCTTTCGTTTAATGGACTGTTTCTGCTTTTCAAACTGACATCGGCGCTAAATCGGACTTCGATTGTGTTTTGTATTGCGTTCTTTTTACTTTTGGTGCATAATAATGCCTAAACGTGGACAAACATTGAAAAGTGGAGCCCGTGAGTTAATCATCAAGCTACAAGATTACTTTGAGCGAGAGCGGCAAAATTGCGGACCCCTGGTACCTGTCGAACAAGTACAAGAACGCGTCTCTCAGGCGCTTGGAGTTAGCAAACGAACGATAACAAATATTAATAAAGAAAAGTTCGGCTCGACTGGCATGGAAGATAATATTTTACGTACTCCGAAGAAGAAATGTAGAACTAAACCCGTGACAGATATTGACACCTTTGACGCCGATGCAATCAGAAATCATATATATGGTTACTATTTCAGAAATGAATATCTCAACAGGAAGAAGCTTTTGGCATCGTTAAGAGAAGCTGGACTGTTTAGCGGGGGTAAAACAGCTTTAACCAAAATCTTAAAAAATATTGGTTTTTCGTATAAAAAAACAGACAAAAGAAAAATTTTATTAGAACGATACGACATAATTTTAAAACGGATAAGTTTTTTGAGAGAAGCAAAAAAAATTGATAACTGGGATAATGTCGTGTTCATTGACGAGACATGGCTAAACGCCAATCACACGGTTTCCCGTTCTTGGACGGATGATACACAAGCGTCGACGTCAAAAGTACCAATGGGTAAGGGGGCCCGTCTGATAATATGCCACGCAGGTTCTGCAAAATACGGCTTTGTGGAGAACGCGTTACTGGCATTTCAATCAAAAACCACAAATGACTACCACGAGGAAATGAATGCCACTACATTTAAAGAGTGGTTCCAGAACGTACTTTTGCCCAGCCTACCAGCCTTCTGTAATATTCATGGATAATGCCTCCTATTACTCGGTTCAAATACAGAAACCACCTACCCAAGCTAATAAAAAAGAAGAAATGGTGGCTTGGTTACAAGCAAAAGGCATTGACGCAAATATGCAGATGCTAAAAGCAGAGCTAATTAAATTAGTTAAAGAAAATAAAGCGGCAAATGTGCGATACGAAATCGATGAACTGGCTCTGGAGTACGGTCATCGCGTTCTAAGAATTCCACCGTATCATTGCCAATATAACGCGATCGAGCTAATCTGGGCTCAAATAAAAGGTTACGCCGCCCGCCACAATACTTCCCCGCTATTCAGCACGAAAAAGATGATGACCCTATTAAAAGAAGCCTGCGGGGAAGTCACAAGAGATGACTGGGCAAAGGTTGTTGAGAAGACTAAAAACCTGATTTTGGAACATTTTGACCGAGATATGAGGATTGATTCTGTTATTGATAATAATATAATTATACATGTAGGCGACGATGATGAAGACACCACCTCCTCAAGCGAATCGGAGTCTGATTAATATTCTGTACGCACATTCAATTCAATGTACTTACTTTATTGCATAGAAATACAGATTGTAACTTTGTAACTAAGAATAAATAAAACAATTTTATTATATGAACTAGCTGACCCGGCGAACTCCGTACCGCCTGAGAAACGATTAAAAAAAAACCTTTTAAACCTTCCCTGGACTTTCCAAAATAATTCAAAACCAAAATCAGCCAAATCGGCCCAGCCGTTCTCGAGTTTTAATCAGACTAACGACAACAATTCATTTTTATTTATATAGATATTACCTTTTTCTGGTTTCCACTTAAATAAGTAAAATATAAATTTTAAATGATTCCGCCAATTTAAAACGAAAATAATCTTAAAATAATGCGGCGGTTCATTTTGGAGGAACGGTAACGAACTCAGTGTTATGTTGTGCCCATCACTAGTCGTGACTAACTGATAGCTGTCAGGAACGCATTCTCTGAACGGCCGAATTTTAGTATACACTCTATGTGTATCTGTTGTTTACTGCTAATATCAGTCGTGACAAAAACGAAACGATGAATATTGAAATGAATGAAATAAAAGTTAGATTCCAAACCTACTCTTAAACCAAAACACTTACTCCGTTTCAAAATGAAAACCGTTCTCCAAGGGCTTCAGTCTGTCTAATCCATGTGCCCTATAGTTTGCCCGACCGGGTTCCAATGCGACGTGCGGCGCTGCATCCCGCACGACTGGCGCTGCGACGGCCACGTGGACTGCCAGGACCGCTCCGACGAACTCAACTGCCGCGTGTGCAAGCGCAGCGGAGAGGTGCACTGCGGCAACCAGCAGTGCATCTCGCAGGCGCATCTGTGCGACGGCAAGGTGGACTGTCCCTGGGGACAGGATGAGAGGAACTGCTGTGAGTAATTATTTATTGAGTGAACTGTAGACATATTAGTCAAATCTCTACTTGATCACAAAAGAAGCAAAAAAAAATTAATACCTACTTAATATTAATTTCTTTCAACTTTGATCATACTGTTTTTTTTTTTTTTTTTTTTTAACGTGGTTAAATCATCAAATGAGTCCTCCCACCCCGGGCAGGGCGAGAGGGACTGTCAGACTTTTACTGACTAAAATCCACGGTGTCCTTCAATAGCCCTTTATGTTCCGGGGTCACGGTAAGGAAATAATCCCGCGACCCCGGCAGGCTTTGGCCCTCTAAGGGGGGGGCCCCGTCAGTATGCTGACGCTCTTTGAGGCGCGCGTGGGACACAACGCGCCGTCGACCCGGGCATGGTCATACTGCTAGTCTAAGATTCAAAGGCCGCCAGACGTTATGAGTTACTTTTCTGACTAACAAAATTTGTGACATGTACTTTATGTGAGCTGCAAATTTAAGTAATAGTTAATAATATTTTTTTTAGTAATATTATTTATTATTAAATGTTATTTTGATGTTGGTAAAGTGGCCTTTTTAGACCCGGTTTTATTGCATTTTAATGTTGAGATACAACTTACTAATCATGTAAATACCGGGTTCATTATGAACAAAGGTTGTTTCTTATACACACAGACACAAGTAATAGACCGGAAGCCAGACCAAAATATCGTTAGTGATTTCTTCTCAAGCCATAATTAGTAGACTACATAAGGGAGTCGGATCATAAAGATTTGTGGAAGTCAGCTGCTGTTCCGTTGGTGGGATAAGCAGCAATAGCCGTTCAAACACGTAGAAAAAATAATATTTTTTTGTCATTTCCTCCCAACTGAAACCTGGTTTATATTTAAGATTACCTTATATCACGAAGAATAAAACCAATCAGCTGTCTGTAACATGGTGGAATACACGTCTGCTGGTCACTCGAACATGTAATTTTTTATATTATTTTCAGTGATTTCCTCTCGACTCAAATTTTACCTGATGAAAGTTTACATGAAGATATGGATAAAAGCAAACGTCAGCTGGCTGTATCTCGGTGGAAAGATCGTAAAATAAAATATGAAGAAACAAATATTTTATTAAATCTGAATAACTAAACGTAATTTATTTGCAATATCAAAACGGACATAAGGGAAACGAGTGTCTATCATAATGACACATAGAAGAAGCCATAAAAAAATATTATTTGGAAAAAAAAAACTTGTGTCATCCTTAATGTCTAATCTTGTCAAATCATTCTGCTGTCATAAGGTTTCAAATCAATATTAAATGATTTTGTTGTTGTATTTCGTTATTTTGTTCAAGTTATGGAACTGTTCTTACTGGAGTGAATAAGTAATTGACACCCTGATCAAGAAGGTCCGTTAACCGGTTCAACAGAATCAGAAGGATTCCCGCACGATCTTCAATGATGAGACAAAGGCTCTCGCTTGGAGATTACGTGAAGAGCTTCTCGATCCGGCTTGCATTATGAAGAAATTCCTATCTTTGAGGTCCGAACTAGATATCCATTGATATATGTATCATAACAACATGTTTATTTTGTATTTTTAATTGTTTTATATGTAATGTAAATGAAAAATGTAAATGACAATAACATCAAACAATGAATCAAGCAATGATTGGGGGTTTTCTTTATAGAAAAGCTTTTTATTTCTTATACTTTTCACTAATTGAGAAAATAAATCAATAGACCCATTTATACGTTTTTTCAAGAGTTCATTATGATCGTTTTGCATATTCGTGCAAAGAATGGGCAGAAAACCTTAGGCCCATCGCATACGGCGCATTCTAAACGCGCAGAAGACGCGCGTTTCAGGAACGCGCCTCTTCGGCGCCGTAGACGCTGATTTGTTATTGCGTTTGGATTGATGATACAAGCGCGCGTATAAAGAAGCGGAGTAGAGGCAGGGGCGGGGCCCTCACGCCACTACTGCACCGCCCGTGCCTAAACAACTGAAGAAGAGGAGGAGTCTCTGATCTAAAAAACGCAGAATCTACGAGCGAATATAGCGCGTCTGTTTGGCTGTATCTGCGCGTATACGTGCAGTAGAGGCGCGATTCACGCCCTGAGTGCTTATGTTACAAGGTTGTGATTGAATCTCGTATACGCGCGTAATCTGCGCGGTTAAAGAACGCCGTGTGGCGTAGGGCCTATGTATACCACGTTTTTTAAACGCGCCGTCGACGCGCTTTTTGTAAAAGAGCAGTTTGTTGTCGCGACACAAAGCGTCAAACGCGCGTTTGCATTGCATCTGTATCACTACAAACGCGCGTCAACGGCGCGTTTAATAAACGTGATGTACATAGGCTATTTGGGCTAGTCCATACACGGTGGAACCGCGCTATTTCAGAATCGCCTGGAAATCGCGCGAGTCTTATAATTATATGTATGAGTTATTAAGTAATCGTTCAGACATAACCGCGCGGTTAGTCAACCGCCAGAAAATAGAATCGCGCTGCTCCCGCGCGTTTCTATTACTATGGAGTCTTTACTTTGCGTTCAGTTGCGTGGCGGATACCGCGCGGTTAGCACATCACAGCTCGTGAGTTTGGCACGGTTCGTTTCGACACTGAACTGTTTATTGATGAAGTGGAGAAGAGAAATGCAATATGGGATATTCAGTGTGAGGATTACTCAAATAAAACTATCATAACCAAGCTTGGCAAGAGTTAGAGGAGATATTTGGAAATTGTGAAAATACGTTGAAAACTTGGTTGGTTACTTAATATTGGATGCACCCATTTGCATTGCATACCGCATTTTTCTTATCGTTTTTTTAAGGAGCAACAACCACAGTAAATCGATTTTTCGCTGACCTCCTTTTTCAAACGGACGTTATCCCTGTACGATAATCACATATAACCGCCGGAGTCTGATTGCATCACAATTTTGCGGTTTTGAACCGCGCGATTCATGAACGCGCGGTTTCCGAAAGTCTGTACTAGCCCTTAGTCCTGCTTGTACAATAATTTTCAAAGTATCAGCTGAGGACCTTTCCACCGAGATACAGCCAGCTGACGTCTGTTTTTAGCCATATCTTCATGTAAACTTTCATCAGGCAAAATTTGGGTTGAGAGGAAATCACTGAAAATAAAATAAAAAATTACATGTTCGAGTGACCAGCTGACGTGTATTCCACCATGGTACCGTCGGCTGATTGGTTTTATTCTTCGTGATACAAGGTAATCTTCAATATAAACCAGGTTTCAATTGAGAGGAAATGACTAAAAAAAAATATTTTTTCTACGTGTTTGAACGGCGATTGCTGCTTATCCCACCAACGGAATCGCAGCTGACTTCCACGAATCTTTATGATACGACTCCCTCATGTAGTCTGCTAATTATCGCTTGAGAGGAAATTGGTCACGGACATCTGTTACGGGCTCCCGCTCTATAAGTTTATGTCGCTTTAGCTTATTTAATTTTACATCGCTAAAGAAACATAAGATTATTTATTTTACAGTCTAACTATTTTAATAAGATATAAATTGCGTAAGGGTTTGATGGCGACCCAATTATAATACAGTGAGAAACTGAGCGGAGTTTATTATTTTAATTTGGTCTGAATTCTATAATGTGATTTTCAATAAGTAGTTTTGTTGGCTTTCACTGAGTTCAAAAAGAAGGAGGTTCTCAATTCGGTTTTTAATTTTTGAAACCATGACTTGGCTCGGTGCCAGGATCTTGTTCTAATGTGCGATTTCACTAACAAGAATTTGTTAATGATTAGGAAGTTTGTGTGAAAGAGAAATAAGTTAAGGAGTAGGCGGATCTTCCCTTTGAATTTTCAAGTTCGAATAACATTAGGAAGTTTTGGTTCAACTGTGTCGCTTCAAAACAGGTTTTATCTGCGGGATTTACTTAGACCGAAGATTATAAGCATTTTATGCGTGTTACTGCGACGAAATATATCGCCGATGATATCGACACCGGAAGTATCAATTACCGTAAGGGACAAAATACGACTTTTCAGGAGAGCCAAAAAACGATTTTTATTTTTTTATTTTGTCTGTAACTTTTTACTGTCTGGTCCAATTTTTATGATGTTCAGAGCAAAGTTTCTTAGAATTTTCCCTTCTTTTTTGTTTTATACGAAAGATTTAGGAATACCCAGTAGTTTCAAAAATAGCATGTCCTTTACATTAAAAAAAAATGTTTAGATGACCGTTACTTTACTGAAATTTTATAGATATTCCGTCGAGCGTAGTGTAAGCAGCAAGAGAAATAGAAAATTATACGAAATTTTATTGTAAAGGACTTTATCAGTGTTCCAATTTAATGTAACAATAGATTATTTACTAAAATTTATACTATTTTAGCACTATGGAAATGAGATTAAAGAGTAAATGAATTCAGTTTCAGGTTTTACTGCTAGCTATGGCAGATTTGAGTCAGACCGCATCCTACTGCTCTGAGCTAACTCGGTTACTAGGCTCAGAGTAGTTCTACATAGTTTTAGATGTTTATGAAGCAGGATTTACCTGTTCACTTTCTCAGAGAAAATTGCTAGATGTGCAATGTTCTTCGTGATCGCTGAATCAAAGGAATAGTCCAAATTCTTCTCCTTTTCACAGATTACTATACCTTTGCTATAAAAGACTTATGTTTTTCCCGTCTTAACTCTTCGATTAACATGTCTCTGACAATTCAGATACTGTTTAAAACAAAATCCGTTTTATTTTTCTTTGTTGACTATAAAATATTTAACAGAATTAACCACTATCCGAGTACACTTTGTATGCAACTTACTCGTTTGAGCCCACTCGGTCCGAGCACACTCTGACCGTGTCAACGCGGCTTTAATTGGCTTTATAATTTAATTATATTAACAATTTAAGTTTTCTTGGAATTTATTGCTACCTACTACTTTTTCTCCACCTGGCAAGAATTGATGATCTGTAGGTAGCGGCTCTGAAGAGGATACCTATCTTCTTCAGAGCCGATGAATGAATGAATGTAATGGAAACGAAAGGTCGATGAATTAAGGCATAGGAATTGTGCGAAACATGATATTAGTACGATAAAGTAGAAGTGACGAGTAGAGAGGACGTAAGGGGAAAAGATAGAATAAAAGGTGCATGGGTTGTGTAAAAGATGAAGCAATAAATATCTGTTTGAAGTATTTCATCTGCAGTAATTTCAGCTTATTTCGACTTAGAATGGAGATCGTGCGCTGTGGTGCTCCTTGGGTGAAGGAAGCCTATGTCCAAAAGTGGTCTTTAATATTGAATGATAATGGTGAAGAATTTCACCTGCAGATTGATTAGTGTTGTCTATAGTTTATGTATTTTTATGTATAATAGCTGTAATTTTCCAAATCTCTTCATCCTTTTCTGTTGCATTTAAATTTATTCGAGGTAATTTTTCGGATTTTTATGTCGTAAGTGTCACGATTCCTAACATTTTATATACACTTCAGATTTCGTCAAACAATTTTTTAAAGTAAGGGACATATTGTTTACAGTTCGACACATTTTATTTACAGTAAGGGACATGGTTTTTAAAGTTAGGGGCATTTTATTTAAAGTAAGGGACATTGTCATTTAAATCGACTTATTTTTGACTAAGGTAAGGGTGTAAATTATTTAGTACGGTGACTTACTTCAATTTTTTGAGAAGAAAAAATATTAATGACTGTTACATCACATTTTTTTTCAGAAATCGTTTTTCGCGGTCAAAATTTTTGTACTGTAAGGGCCATTTTTTTAAAGATAGAATTTTTTTAATAATACCAATCGATAGAGCGCGAAATTCTGAATCCAATGATATATATAACTCATTTTCGCCAAAATGTCCCTTACGTTAATTGATACTTCCGGTGTCGATATTCAAATAAAAAATATAATTGTAACACTCAATAATTCTGAAAATGTCATCCATCTTTCTATGCGAAATATGTGTAGCTTATTTATTTTTAAGTATGAAAACTTTCTGTGCAAGCTGAGCAAGTACGGCTACTTGCTCAGCTTGCACAGAAAGTTTTCATTTTGTCGGTACGGCAGGCCTTCTCTAGTTTGCCATATGTTTTCCCCATAAGAAGGCGACGTATCACATCATCGATTTTATTTAGCTAAACACGGTAGGATCTACTTACCACATCAGAAAAATAGATGTAAATCTAGCTCTTTCTTGTAACAGTAAGACTAAGTCAAGCGAACGGCGACGTGGGTCGGGGAGAGCTGCAAGTCTACCGCGCGGCCAACCATTCCTGGTTTCCTGCCTGCATCACTACCCTGGATGACGACACTGCCCTCAAGCTGTGCTCCATACTAGGATACTCGTAAGATTTTAAACGAAAATTTTATGTGGCTTAGGTACACTGTGAAAGATTTCTTTGAAGTGCAGTTAATATAAATACAAATAATGTTATGTTTCTGCGTGTAGAGCTACAGCAAGCTTTACATTAGTTTAAGACTGACTTGCTTCTTGCTTTGGAACACAAACAGTCGGTCAACAAATACCGTCTCTAAAACTCATCGTCACATAACAACTGGTCAAAACAATGGCAGGTTCAACACTTTCCAATGAAAAGTCCCGAGTATAAAGTTCAACAAACCTAGCTGGCAGGTCATTACCCACATCATTATTGATACGAATCAATTTAGTTCCGACACGTAAGGAAAGTTGCATACAATAGCGAGCGCTGCAATTGGTTAAATGGGGAAGGCAAGTGTCAAAGTGAAAATGACAGTTTGGTCCCCAAAGAACTGTAAAATCAAAGGAATTTTCAGAAAAAAAAACATTTATTGATGTAAAATGACTAGATGTTGTGTAATAAGCTGTAAAAATGATGGAATACACTTTTCAAAATAATATCTACTTTTCTTTTGGAGGTTATGTACCAGTATTGCATCGCTCGAAAATCGAAGAATTATCACCTGGAACGAGTTTTGTAATAGTTGTGGTGTTAAGAAATTAAATATATTGTGATATTTCTCGAATCTAAATAGAAAAAAAGGTTAAAATTACTGACTTAAAACATTATGATATTTTATCAAAATAGAAAGTCAAAAGCAGCATTATATTCTTGATAAAGGAGAGGACAGGTAAAACATACCTAAACTCAAAAATTGAAACCTCAACTACAAGTAATTGTGGATTTATTACGGTAAAATCAAATGTATAACCACTCAATTAAATCACTTTTTTTCTCTTGTAGATGCGCCGCGGCGTCTTAATTCTTCTTTTAGTATATAGTACTTGCATGGACGAATAATTTTCCATATTTGTTTTGTATTTATACTCAATTTTTATAACAAATAATCTTGTTTGTTTTTTTGTACAAGGTAGACGTGGGGACCAACTATCGCAGCGCCATCTACGATTAGCTTTGAGTTGCCATCCCCATTGAAAGCACTTATCCCGCGTGGTGGAGCGCGGACTTTACCTGCGGAATTTATTTCATTAGTTTAGTCTGAACACGTAAGCTCTTCGGATGTTTGTGGTGTTAACTATAAACTGAAACTGCGTGGATTACTATAAATGCTGATAGTATACAGGGTGATTTGTAATTGGGTGCATTCCTTGAAATGGGTAATACTCGACCTTATTTGCAACAATTTTAACCCCGACAACATGAGGTCCAAATATACTGGTTTTGGATTTATCGAACTTTTAAGAATTTTCGAAAAATTTCCACCTCTCCCTCATTATGCGCTTATTGTTGGAAATTCACGACAGTTTCTAGTTTGAATTCACTTCTCTGGTAGAATATATGAACGGCTGAATCTAGTGAACGCAAGTTTGTTACAAAACTAATCGTATCTTGTTAAATAAAGGGTCATCAACTTCCTATAACATTTCTCGAAATAAATACATGACACTTGGTTGGCAAATCTTCCTAAAATCGGAGACATTAACCACTTTAAGTTTGTGTCTTACCGAAAAATTTGCGTTGTTCACGACTGGACCGCTGCGCTGCGTGTCGCGGGTTCGATTCCCGCACGGAGCAAATATTTGTGATATCTACAAGAAGTTGTTACAGCATGTGAGTTTATATGTTTGTAAATGCACCCACGATAGGGCAACGTTATCTAAAAAACTTTTTCAAAATTATGATTGGTGCCCTTGTCTAGGTCTACTTGTCTAGTCTATTCTAATTTCAGGGTCTGCTTTGTATTATTATGAAAAGAGTATTAAACTACCTGCGTACTCCTTACAATTGACATTAGGCTACCACTAGGTAATAAGGGCCGAGTCACACCGGTACCAGGGCACCGCGGGCAGATTTCCCTTTTTCTTTTTTTCCTTTGTTTGTTTCTTTCTTCTTCTTCTTCTGCAATAAGTGCTATAATAATCAATTCCATCATGTTCACTCCAAACACACGAGTTACCTTGCCGAATGTAGAAACTAAACTAGTCAAGAAGATACCAGGCGCGCGGGATCTGGAGGTCGCGCGAGGCCGCCAGCGGCCGCTGCCGGCCTCTGCTATTTCCGTGTGACTCGGCCCTATTATCAAAGTGCTATCCGTAACCACTGCAACTCATAACATAATTTACGATAACATTTTATGTTATTTATAGTCACACATTACCATTAGCTGTAATCCACTTCATCAACATTAATTTCCCACACAGGTGGCTTAACAAAAGCCAAGCGGTGATCAACGAGAGCCGGCCCGCAGTGAGCAGTATAAAGGCAGCCGTGAACGTGAGCGCCACGCCGGGACCTCGCGCCAGCTTTATGCACGAACATGGCGCGGCGCAGACCTACCGCGCCTTCCTCAGGAGTCAGGGAGGACTGCTGAAGGAACTCAAAGAATGTCGGCCTGACTCACCGAGAGTGCATCTCGTTTGTAACAACTATGGTGAGTACCTTCCTACCTTACCTTACCCTTTATACCTTATCAGGTACAGGTGCCAGCTATATGGAATATTGTCATCTCTACTAAAGATCGATGTGCAATATTTATCACCGGAACTTGTACATTCAGTAAATATTCTGTATGATCTGGCCACTTTTACAAAGAAGCGGGTTAAGCGATCAGGGAATACTTACCACGAAACGAGCGTAGGTATTAAGAACCTGTCCAGCTTTAACTTTGTTAGTTTTAAAATGAGATAATTTTATTTAATTACAATATCAAGGTATTGGTTGCCTATCTGAACACGAAAAGTGGTCATAAACCCTGAACCGGAAGAAATAGCGCCGTATGTTGCAGAGGTAAAAGGATTGGTACCTAATAACCTCCCCCATAGGCCACAGCCCTAATCGTTTTGATCCATACTTGCAGGGACAGCGTGTAGAATGAATTATCACTTATACATTTTAAATTATTGATTAGTTAAAACGACTAAAAGAGCTCGATTGTGTGGAAGATATCCACTGATAGCCGCGGAACATTAATCCGGCTGTTCAGCGTCTAGCGGGGCTGAGGCTAGTAATACACTTAGAACACTGAGTCTATTACTGTCCTCGGCAATAGCAACAGCATGTGATCCCGTTACCGGGTTTTATGCGGTTTACGCCCTAATGATTAAGAAAGAGTTTTAACCTGTAAGGATTTTTAGCGGTTTTAAAATGACATTCATATTGAATTGAAAATTTCAAGGTAGGTAGGTACTTTTCAAGTCTCGAATCCACAATGTGCAAGTTTCCAATACACATATCTTTCTACATCGCATTTTTGCAATAACGGTGTTTGAAATCATTAATATTTTCATTACTTTCCATTACATATCTATAATCAAATAAATTAAATTATTCATCCAGTGCTACCATTTCTAGAATCAGACAATCTCGAACTAAAAAAGGATTCAATCCAACAAAAAAGCGTACAAGATCTTCTTATAAACTTGGTGTCTAAATCAGGGCTCCATTTTATTTTCATTGTCTGTTATTTCAACGTAAGTGGCGAGGCGTTTGACATCCGTTGAGTGCAGACATACGTACTATGTAGGCGGAGGCTGGAGACTGCGAGCGGATCCAATCTTGTCAGCTCAGAAGGGTGAATCAACTTTTGTTTCATAAGAGCTTTGTCAACTGTACTCAAAGGTGTTGTTGGGCTTTTAAATGAATAGGGATGCTACGTGCATGAGTGCGTGTTGGTAGAAAGACTTAGTTGTAAGATGCTTAAAATGCAATGTTTTATTTAAAGTTAAAATACATAAATAGGTGGCCTTTGTACCTACCTTTCTTGAATGAGTGTACCTATGTTCTTACAAACACTTATGCTTGCCTACCTCATCGATGGCTTGACACCCCTCAGATTGATGATTGTGTTTGGAGAAATACTTACCACTACTACCGACGAGTATCAACATTCTACAGATTTTATGAACATTAGCAATCTTGACGAAAGACAGTCTTGCTTTTCTAATATACCTAAGCTTTCTTTTATTTGGGTTATAATTCTTAGAACAATCAAAATTTACCATTTAACCCAACCCAAGCCAAGAAATTACTTATAATTATGAAATTACAAAAGTTAGTTGAAAAAGTAGCTATAAAAATGAGGCAATAATAATTTTTCCTTAATCGATTTCCTCACATTCACATACCTACATTGTTTCTCCAATAAATCCAGTCATTACGTTACACTCATAAATAGCTTTTATATTCCAATCGACACGTAACAACAAAGCGGTGACATTACAACAAATGATAAGGGTGGGTGACGCTCGGCGCGCTAATGTTTCCTGACGACTGAGGGCCGCGGGCAATCCGCGCTCGGGCTCGGTCCGACTACCTTTATACATTATGGATATGAACTAGTGTCCGACCGAAACTGATTTTTCAGCCGAAACCGAAACCGAACTTTCGGCCTAGCTCTCAGTTTCGGCCGAAACCCAAACCGAAACTTATAACACATTTAAAATTTCGATTATTTTTCGAAATTTACTGTTTTTTTTTAACAGTTATTAACACGATAAAAAGTGTTACATAAGAAAAAAAAAATAAACTGGGCGTGGTTGGCTAGGTATCCTATTAGGAATATCGTAAAACCTTGAATGGAGTCTCGAGACCGATGTTGACGATCACTAAAACTGCATAATTGAATTTTAGAAAAAATCAATATTCCTGGCCAGGAATCGAAACAGCTGATTTTGTAAAAAAAAAATACTTAAATTATTACTATATTCAGCTGATTCAGAAATACGAAATTACTAAGTTGAAAAAAAAGCATTATTTCAAAGAATAAACCGTTATACTTGACGACTGAAAAGTTCTTTAAAACTTATGTAACAAATATATCTTATTATGACATGAATTTACAAGATTACTCTTGGCAGTAAACTCAAAAGCATAACTTCAACTCACGATTAAATGGACGGTGGCCCCGCCGGCAAAAAAGCACGTGGTAGCTACGAATTTTACCGAACGACTCACAAAAAGGCACGAACACTTGAGTTTCGGCGGGGCCGAAAGTTTCGGCTATATTTTGGCCGAAACAGAAACTATGGCCGAAACTAGATTTATTGGCCGAAACTGGCCAAAACCGAAACCGAAATTTCGGTCGGTCACTAATATGAACTGATAAATATTGAAAGGGATGGTCACAATGCTGTATTTTGATTAATGGATTTGCAAATATGACTAAACTAACAGTAATGTGATTTGCAAATATTTTACTTTGCCATGCAAAATCTTCAAAGTCCGCATTCAAAGTCCATATTGGTCGCGGGACTTATCTCATTACCGTGACCCCGGAACATAAAGGGCTATTGAAGGACATCGTGGATTTTAGTCAGTACGAGTCTGACACTCCCTGAGCCCTGCCCGGGGTGGGATGACTCATTTGATGATTTTACCACGCTAAAAAAGAAAAAAAAAAGGTCCGCATCCGGTAGGTACGCAATTTGTATGTTCCAGTTTGACGAATCCTAACAATGAACAATCAATAAACTGTGCTCAAGATATTGATTACAATTTGCTTTTACTCGATGTTTTGTATTTATCATAACTATTTTGACAGCAAAATAGATACTTACTTTTATTATCTAACCCTTAAATAACAAAATTACCTGCTGATATTAAGTACCTAATATTACATATACGTGAACGCGTAACGCCAATAAACCATTTAGTGCCTGCCGCTAACTGAGCTATTAGCACCAATTAAATAAAATACCAGTGCGGTATGCGCAGTACATTGATGTGTAGGTAAGGTACCTACTCGTATGTCTTTGAGGGAAAACGAGGCGTTCTCGAACAAACATCAAATTAAAAGAGCAATCTTATACACGGGCAGGTACGCAGTACGGGCAGGTTGCTGCCTGTTTATCGACAGATATTCTTCAATAGTTACATTTATTTGTCAGAGTCCGCGTCCGGAGCCTCATCCTCAATAATTTCGTCTGGTTTCACGGACCCTTAACTTAGTTAAGTCAATGGGCGTTACAAAACGTAACAATAAAGATTCCGATGTCAGTACCACTGAACGAAGGTCGTCTCCCTGCCAACATAACAAAATTTAATGTAATTTGCCAAGACAAATGGTTTTTAATTATAAAATCTGTCATAGCAGAGGAGTGTAAAAATTTATGAAAGGTTTTGTTCGCAATTATGGAAAACGAATTACGGAGCGCTAAGCCCACTCGACTTATTGATAAAGTTGATGAGATTCTTATCTTCTCTCTTTGCCGGGACTTGCCTGTCGGCTGAGAGCTTGCTTCTTTATTAGATCAACTTTATTAGTCTCCTATAACTGCAATGTTCCTTGATTTGTGACTTTGTATTCATAAGATTAGCGGTTTTATGTTTGGTGTCATCATGGCACTGGATAATATTTCTTAACTTCTACTTTGCAGTAAAACGTTAATCAATACTTACAGTAGAATAGAGTATACAGTAGAAAATAATTAAGTGATACGTTCCATTGCTCTCGATTGAACACAATGTTACATACCTACTAAGTAGTTATGGTAACCTCTTACGGCAACGTTTTGATAATTAACGCAAATCTAGACTGACAAGTATCAGCCGCAAACTCACATTACCGCTTTTATAGTTGCTCTCAAATACGATTAAAATCTATTCAAACGAACCGCAACTGAAAGTTCGAGAGCTTACCTATGAACAACATACCTAGTTATGTTACAGTAAGTACCTAATACCTGTCTGCTGGTAGGTACTCGTAAGTATGTTCACAATTTATTCGCTAAATAATTTAGTAAACCGCGCGAAGTGCTTCAAGGTAAATGCAGGCTCTACATGATTGTATCATCTCTCATATCTGTTTTCATATTACATACGTAACAGGTCTCGTTTTATTTCATGTTCGCATGATCAAGCGTGGAAATCAAAATATTCTATCTACTTTTCAGGGTAGATTTTTGAGACGTAGCATTGAGGAAGGCTTTGATACTAAAGCTTGAAACAAATCATGTGATTGACTTGAACACCAAACTTCTTTCACCAAAGAAATACTTCGGAAAATCCAGCATAAACAATTGATTCGAGAACAGTTTAAAGGCTACAACTAATACTTACCAAAGCTATAACAGATATTTCTGTCAAAGCCACCCAGCTGGATCCATTAGTGTTTCGTTAACTTTCTGTAGAATATTCCTAAATTGTTAACTTTTCGAAGTATTGCTGTACACCCAAATGGAATTATTTAATTTGGGTCCTTGATTCGATTTTCACATAAAATATGAAGTTTTAAGAACTTAAATATTAATTTGTAGACCAACATAAATGTTTATTCGAAAGGTAACCTCTAAATTTAATTTATTTAACCTCTTCTGGTCCCCCGGCAGACTTTCAGTAGGTAGTTCCGGTTTAACCTATAAAATAATTAAGCAATTGCTCAGGGCATCACGTCTCAGGGGACGCCATAAACCGAACCGAAATTATTTGCTAAGGGCTGCGGATTTTCACCACTGCGAAGATCGCCCGGAGGACACGGTGGAGCATACGGTGCAAGAATGCCCAGCTTGGGCAGAGCACCGACGTGTCCTCACGGCTGCGATAGGCGGAGACCTCTCGCGCCCAGCATTGGTCGCGGCCATGCTGCGGGGCGAGACGGAGTGGGAAGCGGTCGCCTCCTTCTGCGAAGCAGTAATGCTCGCAAAGGAGGAGGCGGGCCGCGAGCGAGAGAGGACAGAGTCCTCCCTCCGCCCCACCCGCGGTAGTAGACGCCCACGGCGACGGACGTCGCTTGATGATCTCCGGCCACCGTAGGCGCGGGCATGCGGGCAGCGAGTGAAGGGCAACTCGCTGCCCGACCAAGGACCATGCCCGGGTCGACGGCGCGTTGTGTCCCACGCGCGCCTCAAAGAGCGTCAGCATAATGACGGGGCCCCCCTCTCAGAGGGCCAAAGCCTGCCGGGGTCGCGGGATTATTTCCTTACCGTGACCCCGGAACAGAAAGGGCTATTGAAGGGCACCGGGGATTTTAGTCAGTAGAAGTCTGACAGTCCCTCCCGCCCTGCCCGGGGTTGGAGGACTCATTTGATGATTTTACCACGCTAAAAAAAAAAAAGGGCTGCGGATTTTGCGTCACAAACCCGCAGGTTTAAAAAAAAAAAGAAACCAAACTTCACCCGAAAAATGCTTAAATTTTCTAGCTCGCTTTGCCGCTATTCCATTGTAGGCTTAGTTACTTCTGTATAAGTTTATAACGGTTTTCTTAGTCCTTTTGGGATGAATCAACGAAAATACCTTATTGATTGTTTATGGAAAGGTGAAATAAAATTCGAGGTCGCTTTGCACATAACAAGTTCCTCATCGCTAGTGAATTTGCTAAAATAAATAAAGGCAGAAACTACTTTACCGTGGATTAGATATGAGCGCCGATGGCCAATTCCACGGCGGCGGCGTGGCCGGTATATTTTCACGGCGGCGGCGGCGCACACTGGTCCCGATCCGGAAAATCAGGGACATAGGAATGAAAGTCCGAATTAAGGTTTCATATTTTAAATTTAGGGTCCTTGGATGATTCTAAGACACTTTCATCTCTTGGTATTTTTTGATATCGGGGCCCGTTTCCGAGAAAAAAAATGATCTTTTATTTTTTGTATGGAGAAATTTAGTTTTCCGTAATTATTTAGTAAACGGGCAGAGATGTTAAAACTAAACCTACATAATATTATAGAAGGCATCATTCTCTACAATTTTTGTTCTGAACAATTTTTTGATATCTCTGCCCGTTTAGAAACGGCAGGCGTTCAAAACTTAAATTTCAAATTTCGCGGTTTGAAAGGTACCAAATGCTTTCTGACGATTAAAGAAATATGTTTTATGGTCTTTGGGTGATTAAAAACCACTTTAAAATAATAACTTATATTGATAGGACCCGTTTTCAAGAAAATTTATAATGTTAAAATATTTGTACAGTGTTTTTTGTTATGCTTTCGCAATTGGGCCGAAATGTTAAAAACAGACCTACAGGGGATTATAGAAATTATAACTTAAGATTTTTTTATCACACATCCGTTCATTCAATTCGTAAAGTCGTAATTACGCGATTTGAAAGGTACTTACCAAAGGCTTATTCAACAAATTCTTATGTTTAAATGGAATTATCCACAAAATCTGCAGTAAGTTTCGTACTACCCAAGTACCTTGTAAATTAAATTATCATCTACCCGCTATTATTTTCAGAAAATGGTACTTTATACCGCTTTGGCAGGTACTTGGCACTTTGAACTATAAATACGTCTCTGCTCACTTTAAAAATGTGTGCCAGTGGTTTTATAAAAAGTAGTAATTTATTGTAAGATACGTTGTGAAACCGCGTAAAAACAGAATTTAGTGCAGAGGATCTCGAAGTTTTAAAATCTTTTTTCAAACTTCATCCAGAACATGCAATGGTTGCATTTAGACATCATGTGGCCATCTCTAGGTTCTATACAACGTGTAACGTTAATAGCGCAAAACCTCTCGTGGGGTGACTCAGCCCATGTTACTGAATAATGTTTGATCAAAAACTTTTGAAAAAAAAAAATATAAAAGATTTTTCATACTGATGGGCTCGATCAATTTCTCATTTTGTATGAAAAATGTTTTTCTTTTTTCCAAAAGTTTTTGTTCAAACATTGTTCAGTAACATGGGCTGAGTTACCCCACGAGAGGTTTTGCGCCATTAACGTTACACGTTGTAGATTTAGTGTCTGTATTCAGTCATGCGTAATATGGAAGTTCGAGAGCTAAATACTTCATTGGATACTTCTCTGGATACAGTGTCAGCAACAACTAGTTCGTGTTCAGATGTGGCTACAGAGGCTCCCGTGCAAAGAAAACTGTTTGAAGATTTATCGAACAAACATAAAATAAGACGTATTTCATCACTTAAAGAATGCTTGGAAAAATAGCTAAGCACCAATATTTTATACATTTGCAAAGTAAATTCATGTAAAAAATTGTTGGAAAGTGCCAAGTATCTGCCAAAGCGGTATCAAGTACCATTTTCTGAAAATAATAGCGGGTAGATGATAATTTAATTTACAAGGTACTTGGGTAGTACGAAACTTACTGCAAATTTTGTGGGTAATTCCATTTAAACATAAGAATTTGTTGAATAAGCCTTTGGTAAGTACCTTTCAAATCGCGTAATTACGACTTTACGAATTGAATGAACGGATGTGTGATAAAAAAATCTTAAATTATAATTTCTATAATCCCCTGTAGGTCTGTTTTTAACATTTCGGCCCAATTGCGAAAGCATAACAAAAACACTGTACAAAAATTTTAACATTATAAATTTTCATGAGAACGGGTCCTATCAATATAAGTTATTATTTTAAAGTGGTTTTTAATCACCCAAAGACCATAAAACATATTTCTTTAATCGTCAAAAAGCATTTGGTACCTTTCAAACCGCGTAATTTGAAATTTAAGTTTTGAACGCCTGCCGTTTCTAAACGGGCAGAGATATCAAAAAATTGTTCAGAACAAAAATTATAGAGAATGATGCCTTCTATAATATTATGTAGGTTTAGTTTTAACATCTCTGCCCGTTTACTAAATAATTACGGAAAACTAAATTTCTCCATACAAAAAATAAAAGATCATTTTTTTTCTCGGAAACGGGCCCCGATATCAAAAAATACCAAGAGATGAAAGTGTCTTAGAATCATCCAAGGACCCTAAATTTAAAATATGAAACCTTAATTCGGACTTTCATTCCTATGTCCCTGATTTTCCGGATCGGGACCAGTGTGCGGCGTCGCGGCGGCGCGTCGCGTCCGGCCGTGCGCCTTAGTTTTTATTAGGGAGAGATTTCTTAAGAAGAAAAATGATGAAAATCATGTTGTTGTTAGGTACCAAAAAAAGTTTTATAAAAAAACGTATTTGTTAATTACAATTTTAGGCTTTTATAATTAGAGATTACGTTTACTAAAAACAATAATTGTTTCAGTATTTTAAGATGCGAGACTGAGTTTTTAATCAAAGCACTATCTATTTTTTATGTGAAATGGGTTTGCTCTTGACCCTAGTTTTTTTTTTATCGTGGTAAAATCATGAAATGAGTCCTCCTACCCAGGGCAGGGCGGGAGGGACTGTCAGACTTGTACTGACTAAAATCCACGGTGTCCTTCGGTAGCCCTTTGTGTACCGGAGTCGCGGTATAAGTGTGTCCCACACGACCCCGGGCAGGCTTTGGCCCTCTATATGATCATGTTTCCGCACAACGGTCACTTTTAAAGTGGTTGCCCATTCGGCAGCGTAGGGCGTTGAGGGCTTTGATGATCCTATTTTCTCTTCTACACAAACCCACTTCACCTTCTTATCTGACTTCGCATTTTCAATTTTTATGTTCTGCTCACAGCAAGAATCTCCGTTCCTCTAATAATCGCCTTCTGCGATGTCCCTCCTATCGCTCTAGCCTCCAGAAGAAATCCTTTTTTGTTGAGGTGGTCTTTCTCTGGAATGAACTGCCCCTGAATATCAGGACGGCAACCAATCGTTTCACGTTTAAGGTAAAGGCTCGAGAATTTTTACTTATGAAGCTAGCAGATTCGATTAATAATTAATTGGTTGGCAGTATTTCCATTTATTTTTCTTTTCTCTGCACAAAGTGTGTATATATGTATTATGTATGTATGTATTTATGAGTGTATGTATGTATTTATTTTCTTCCCCATTTATTTTTATATATATTATAAATTAATTATTGTTTTAAATACTTCTCTTTTTTATTGCACCTACTATGTTTTATCTCTGCACCACCCCAAGGTAGACTGGTAGAAAATGCCGTGTTGTGCATAAAGTTTAATAAATAAATGGGAGGCTCCGTCATTGTGCTGACACTCTTTGAGGCGCGCGTGGAACACAACGCGCCGTCGACCCGGGCATGGTCCATGGTCGGACAGCGAGTTTCCCATTACTCGCCACCCGCATGCCCGCGTCTACGGCGGCCAGAGGTCGTCCCGCGATGTCCGATGCCGTGGGCGTCTACCACTGCACCGTGGGCGAGGGTTCTCGTGACGTGACTGCTTCGCAGAACGAGGCGACTGCTTCCCACTCCGTCTCGCCCCGCAGCAAGGCGGTGACCAATGTCGAGGTCGTCGCCTATCGCCTGCGTCAGGACACGGCGGTGCTCTGCCCAAGCGGGGCAGTCCTTCATCGTATGCTCCACCGTGTCCTCCGGGCGGTCCTCGCAGTGGTGACACCCAGACGTTTCCTCCCTCCTTATCCGACACAGGTACCTCCCGAAGCATCCGTGTCCACTGTCCGGTGAGGACCTGCGTCAAGCGGTAGGTGAGGACGCCGTGGGACCTATCCAGCCACTTCTCAAAGAGGGATCTTACCGCCGCGATTGCGGCGAGCCCGTTGACCCTAGTCTAGATCACAAATGACTAAGACAAGGTTGACGATACCTAGAAGTAGGAGTCCCGCTAAGCGGGGCTCCATCGATTTCTCTTGTGAAGGAAGAGCTAGTTTTGCCTAGGCCAGACTAGTTTATCCTGAAATCGGGTTTGGCCGGTAATTTATACACTTGACTGTGTAGAGCCGACTATACACGTACCAGTATACTTGTACAAATCGAGACTTGCACAAACATAGGACAGTGACCATGTTAGGGACTTTAACCATGGCGTGATGTGACGCGATTTGATCGATTCCAACCACAAGTGAAAATCAACCTTGCCACTAAGAAATAATGATGCAATTCGATTGACTTGACGTCGTTGTGACGTCCCTTTGAAATTTGTGCAACTATCTTCCCACACACGTTTCAGTATACTTGCGCAAGTCTGGATTACCGCAAGTATACTGTAAGTGCCTTTTCACAAGTTCCGGTTGCCGGGTAGCCGGTGCCGGTATGGCAAATTACACCGGTACTTGTGAAAGCTAAAAAGTACATGCCATACACTGCGCCGCAGGCTACCCGGCACCGGCTACACGGCAACTGGAACGTGTGAAAAGGCACTAACGTGTGTGGCATAAGCTACGTAGTGAGTGTAGCAAAGAGGCTAGAGCGAACAAACGCCGAAATTGAATGCCATCAGGACGAGCGTGCGAGCGAGAAAGCAAGTTGCGACTCGTCATGGCGGCGCGCCGCGCGTTTCATTCGGCGGCGGCGCGCCGACCGAATTCACGGCGACGGCGGCGCGCCGGCGCGGCGCTCATATCTACCGTGGATAGGGGCACCATAGGCCAGGATTGCTAAGAGCATCAGGTAATGTTACGAGTAATCCGGAACTGTCAATAGATTTTCCCTTTTAAAGTCTCGAAACACAGGTTCATTACATTGTTAACAAGGTTTTCTATATAATTCTTACGTAGAAAATTTAAAAAAATAAAAATGAAGATTAATCCAATCACGTTAAAAAAATGTGGAAAAGTCACATCGCGTTAGCAAGAGTGATGAACGGTGAATGAATCGAATATTTCTGAGTGTTCCAACAAAAGCCGACAGGTATTCCACGTAAAATAAAGCGTGTTAAAACCGAATAACAGCTTACGCGAATAACAGCTTATGTAGGTAAATCAGAACTTTATTTTAGGTACAGAATTCGGAAAAAAAAACAAAAATTCTTGGATTGTTATTAATGTACTCGTAGGTAAGGTACAAAACTTTAATGAACTAGTAACAATATTATTCAAATTAAATTACTTTCACCAAGTATCTCATCGAAGACTGCGCTCATCAAAGAGGAAAATCGCACAAAACCTGAGAGCTACTTATTTATTATTGTAAACCAAAAGTCGTTCTACAAAAGGCTCCTTTGAAGTCCCCATAATAGGATTTTATGGAAAAATAAAATATAATCATCTTTGGTGGTTTATTCAGCGTGACTGAAAGTCGTGTACTTTTGAATGGAATCTTTTTAATGCTGCCCCCGATAGTAAAAGGGCATAACTATTTTTTTTTTCAAAATTGAATTATATGAGTCGCAGGATCGAACAGATTCCATCGTCATCGTCTATCTATAGTTTACTATTTTATTAGTCAGCGTGTACGAATGGCACAGGCGCTGGTTCAAACACTAGAACGAACGCACTACTGACAGACACAGCTGGCATTGACAGCTCCACATAAAAGGTATGTCATGGCCGTCGCATGTTGGAGATAGACCGACATAATAATATATAGTTCCGGATTGAGGAACAAAAGACGAATCTCCATTACCATGTGTAACTGAAGGGAAAAGACACATTTGATGAAAGTAAAATAAAAAATACGTGTCCCGATCTTTCAATTACATAATTAGTATGTTTCACCACTTTTCTCAACAAATGGAAGTGTGTGCATTTTCTTTTGGGAGTAAAATTATCAAATGAGTCCTCGGAGCCTTGCGTGTAGCGGAAGGAATTGACAGAATCTTACTGACTAAAACCTGTTTCTTCAGTTGCCCTTGTATTCATTGAAATATACTCTTAGTCCTATTAATTGAATATCTGCAACTGCTAAGCTACTAAGGGTGGTGATATGGTAGTTCCTGCTGTATTTGTCCTACATCACAAAGGGCGCATGTGACGTGGTAGAAGAAACACTTTAAAAATATATAATTAAATATATTCTAAATTACAAGGAAATAGAGACCGAAAAAAGGTGCATTCGCAGAATTATGATAAACGCATTAACTAAAAATCACAGCATGTATTTTAAGGAAAGTCATTTTTTCTCCACTTTTAATTTATCAAGCTGAAAAATTCTTGTGTCTAAAAAAAATATCGATCGCGCGTTGTACCTACTTACGCAAAGGCTCGGCCGGCGGCCGACGACCGAGCTTTGGCCCAATGTTAATTGAAGGTTTTTTGGCCGCTTGCAGCATGTCGCAAATCCACAGAGCTTCGTCACTTACTTAGGATACTTGACAGTCACCAGTATCAGGTCCTTCATTTTCTCTTCGTTATGATTAGTTTATTGACACTTCGCTTTTACCTTTTACATAAATTAAACACATTATGACATTACCCTCCTTTGCGTCGCGCAGTCGGGTAACAAGATACAACATTAAAACGTTATTCAAAACTTCAAAACCGTACCTACTAGGTTAATCTATTTATAGGTAACTTGAGAAGAAAACATTTAAAAACTACTGCAGCGACCCGTAGTAGGCCCATCTCAAAAGCAGAGAACAAAACACGATAGAAACTATAAGTAAAACATTATAAATGTCTTATTTCTTTTTATTGCGTGAAACCTAAGGAAAACTAATTTAACAGAAAGAAATAGAACACAACTAATAGCCTCATTGCACAGGTCAATAAAGTTCAATATAGAATTGAAGGTCTTAGTATAAAAATGTCACAATAGAAATATTGCATTTCTCAATAGCTATTTACGTGTTTAGTACCTGCTAGTAGCAGCGACTTCGCTTTCAGCTGTTTTACTTCAGGACAAAGAAATGTTTCTGGGTCAATCTCTTCAATGTTACGTCATTTATATCGCTATTTCAACAATATTTGCGAAGAATGTTATTTCTTGTTATGATACAAAGCGAAAATAAATGTTACCCCTAGTCTAGTAACACAATTTATAAAGAGGTACTTACTCAAAACTTAGCTCGTCAAGAAACTAGAAAAATAAACAATATGATTAACTCACTAATTAACCTCAGTAAAACATTAATAAATATATTTGTTGCAGTCAAAACTCTTAACCAGTCAAAAGTACTATTGACTAGCAAAATCAGTCAAAAGTACTTTTGACCGTATGCTTTAGTCAATAGTACTTTTGACTAAAATAACAGTTAAAAGTACTTTTGCCCAATGGAGCTGGTTAAAAGTACTTTTGACTAAGTGATTTCGTCAAAAGTGGTTTTGACTGGTTGTATCAGTCAAAACTCTTAAATAAGGAATCTCGACGGAGCCCCGCTTGGCGGGGCTCCTATTTCTGCGTGCAAGGTTTAAAGTAACCTAACACGAAGGGAATGGCGGGGTCTTTCAGACCCCGCCATCCCCTTCGAACCTAACCTGTCCGTGTCAGGGGTCCCACAAGTCCCGAGCTCGCTTCGCTCGCTCTTGGATCCCAAGATCTCCGGTTTCTAAACATTTAATGAAATATCGTTTTACTATAGGTACCTAATTGAACATTCGGAATAATACACATTATGTTATACAATGCTTAGGACATAATGTATGACTTTATTTCATACAAAATTAGGAGATTCAATTATTATGATACTAGATAATATTATGTCAGAACAGCGTTAGAAGTGAAGATAATTATGTAAAACAAAATTTAGTTTTTGTGATGATTATGGTTACTAATGGAGCCCTGACACAGCCAGAAGGCGTCGCGGCAGACCTCGTAGAAGATGGAGGGACGAGCTTGACAAAACCGATAACCAGTGGTCCACTTTGGCCCTGGATCGTGAAAATTGGAAGTGATGGGGAGAGGCCTTTGCCCAGCAGTGGGATGATGTAGCCTATAGCAGTATCAGTATCAGTATGGTTACTGAATTTTATAGCAAACATGTTATGGCTAATGATTTTCGGACAAACAGTTTTAGGTGACGAAAAGGGATACCTACCGCTTTTGACTGATGCTTTATTGCAGTTAAAACTACTTTTGACGAAGAGCGTCAGTCAATAGTACTTTTAACCGCAAATTTGCAGTCAAAAGTACTAATAACCAATAATTTTCAGTCAAAACCACTTTTGACCAACCTGCTCAGTCAAAAGTGCTTTTGACTGATTTTGCTAGTCAATAGTACTTTTGACTAGATAAGAGTTTTGACTGCAACATATTTATAATGTCAAATCAAAGCAAAACATTATTTTTTTTGCAAACTTAAATATTTAATTTAAATAAATATTCCTAAAAATTAAATATATAAAAGTTAATTAGCGCGTATGATTCTGAAACCTGCATTCAACCCTGGACTTAAAACTAAACATTGAACATTAAAGGACCGCCCAGGGCCCCCGTAAGGTCTACTGGCGCCTGTGTGCAAAAAAGGATTTTGGCGCCCCTTTATGCATTTTGAATTGTCTTTTTTATGGTAGGTAGGCCAGTGGCGTATTTGGCTGCAAAGCTTGCCGCCTCGGAACTTAAACACAAAAAAACCATCAAGTGCTACTCAAACTTCACACCCAGAGTTCCATACCATCTTAGAGAAGACTTTAAATTTTTGTAGACCAAGACAAGATTCACTAACATAAGAAGCATTTGCTATTGAAAAATGAGCTATCAAAAGCGAGGCCGTGAAAAGCGAATGTCAACCTTGTTAGAAGCGCGAGCGGAGCGAGCGCGAAATTTTTTAGCTTTTTGGAATAGAACAAGGCAATTCTTCATAGAAGAACGCAGTGAGCTCTAAAAGTTTTATGTTTCCGGACTTGAAAGTTTTAATCTAAAAGTGATCAAATATTTTAAGTCTTTCTTTTTCTTTAGTAGGTACTTATTAAACCTAATCCTACTTAAGTTATCAACGTTTATTTAAAAATATTTTTGTTTTTTTTTTAAACTTTTTTCTGGGCCCTTGGTTTTGGCGCCCCTAAAGGATGGCGCCCGTGTGCATTGCACACATTGCACATATGGATGCGGGGGCCCTGGGACCGCCGCGCCGCCGCTACCAGGCAGGGTAGATTGCTGTAGTGACATTTGAGAGCACGACATAATGATGAGTGGAGAACGAGTTCAATCGTATTTGCATCACGATTATCGAGTTCAATCGTGATATGGGCGAGGGTAAATTAGGTAAATAGCGACCGCATCGCGCTGGTATAATGCGAACGCGCGACAGCATCGCTACAAAAAGTCGCCGTGGGCGAAGAGACGTTGTGGCAAAGAAGGCGCGCTAAGTAAAATTCGTCTCATCAATTTATCATATTAATATTCATCATCTTCTCTCTTAGTAACAATCCAATCATTATTTTAATAAAACAGCTCGAATCCTTACTTTTTTATTTCATTTTGGCAAGATAAACTACAACGCCCCATCAATTTAACCAACCCCAATTTTTACGTTCAAAATTTAATTAAAATCTAAACTGATGAAATACTAAAAAGCCTTACATCAGAGCGTTCAAGTACCCATTAATATGATTAATTTGCATAGAATTGTGGATTCTGAAACTGGAGCGATAAGGTTGAAATTCCGTCGTGGCATGGCGTACAGTGGTTTCATTACCTGTAACGACTGGCCATAAGTTTCGCCAATTTAATTCTATCGTTTCATCACTCATACAGTATACTTGTATTTTTACGACGCCGAAATAAAACCTGGTCTTGTATACATTGGTGAACAACGAAGTTTCGAGATGTGTAATGTATTCAGTTTTAGGTATCCATTTATCGGGGCGAAGAAAGAGTGCTTTTTACTACCTTACTAAATTTCACACGTTATATTTTAACTGTAAAATGATGTTGATGGGTTTTAAAGTTGAAACTTGGCACGAATACGATCATTGGCACGGCTTGGCATGAATCAAAAAGATTGTCATTTTTGAAACTGATAAGATGATAATTTTGGTAGGTACCTAAGTATGAATGTGCGATTAACGCTTGTGCGACAAGACTGTATTGTGGTTAACTGTAGTTTCAATGCCAGCTTGTGCGACACAATGAAATTCACATTACTTTAGTGCGACATGAATAATGTTGCTTTATATTCATTTGATGAACCTACCCGGCTCATCATTTTTTCCCACTGCTTGTCTTTCATTATGATATCACACACTTTGGAGATGACTTCTTTGGTCGTTGACGTGGTAGATCGTACATCTTCAATGCTCTCTCATCTGCTACTCATTTAGACAGTAGTAAATGAAAAATCTGATTCTCCAGTTTTCGTCATAATTATCAACAGGGATCATTTTAGATGTGTTTATGATGTGATACTGTCTTTTAACACGATCAAACTACAAATACAACTAATATAATTGTTACGGTGTTGGCCAAAGAATGTACGAGTATAGACCCAATGAGGATAATATTGTAAAACTAAATACACGTTTATATGTCAGGCAGCGAACTTTTTACGCATTACTTTGTACAATCGACAAAGTTGAATGATGACCCACCATAAGCATATTTTCCTACAGACATTCAAATACAATTAGGTCCACGTTCGCGTAAACATACCTACATATCCATGGTAACGACTTTGATCTTTGTGAATTTGACGGATTCAAACGATTTACCTATTGTCAAAATGGGTCATGATTCCACTTTGTCGATTGTACATTCATACGTCAAGACTACAATGTGGAGGTCCGTAGCGGTCTGCTACGAGAGTGAAGCGTAGCAGCTTTATAGTAGTGTGTAACCAACGCTTCGCGTTGAGCGTTGTAGCGAAACGAATTAGTTTAACTAAAGAGATCACAATTACAGCAGCTTATTAAATATACTATGCACAAGTCATAAAGGACTCTACATGAGACGGAGTATAAACTTAACACTAGCAAGTTCATGTGACAGATATTGAAAGAAGTTTCAATTTTAGTGTGTGCTTGAGTTATAAATAGAGAGATTCGTACCTTATTTATTTTTAGCTGAAGAATTATATTTCAGGTCTTCATAACGTTTATAACAAGAAAATGTTTTATACTTACATACAAATAATACAGACGAATAAGTGCTTTGACCTTTACAAGAGCTGACTCAACAGAATGTTTGAGAATCTCTGTTTACAGTGTAGTGAAGATCTATAGTATTTTATTGAGCTCAATAATAACTAGTTTATCTGTTGCAATATTGCGTCGAATGAGAAAATGAGAGCTGAATGCGGTTTGCTACGTAACGCCTTCGTTGTTTATTTAGCCTTCCTGCCGTCGGGGCGTCGCCAACAATATTCGCTATAGTAAGCTAAGTTATTTTTATAAAATAAAATGTTCACAGCTTTCAGGTTTTCATCTAAATATATATAACTCAAAGGTGACTGACTGACATTGATTGTGATCTATCAACGCACAGCCCAAACCACTGGACGGATCGGGCTGAAATTTGGCATGCAGGTAGATGTTATGACGTAGGCATCCGCTAAGAAAGGATTTTGATCAATTCTACCCCCAAGAGGATAAAATAGGGAATGAAAGTTTGTATGAAACTTTGTCAATTTTATAAAGAATACTTACATTGGTTAGTTCCGACATTCACGCGAACGAAGTCGCGGGCACAGCTAGTGTATTATATACCTAATATGTATAATGGGATTATTTATAATGTATGTTATATAACGGATAGGTACACTGTAGGTAATTTTTTAGTGATAAATAAATTAAATAATAATTCATTTAAAAATGCGTAATGGGCCAGATGGCTTCAGCTCCTGGCACGCCCCTCAAAAGTCCGGGATCCCATCATGATCCCGAGATGTTTGAAAACATATAAATATAATAATTATAATAATAATTTATTTATTTTAAGCCAACAAGGACCAATTACAAATCATTAAAAGATTAAAAGAAGCCTAGTCAGAGGAGCTATGACTGAATCTATAAGTAGGTTTTGCAAAGTGAGTTACGTGTCTCCTTTAGAAAAGTGGTTGTGTAGAAACACTATTAGGCGGTCATATACTAAATGGGTACACAATAATTGTCATTACATAGAAAAAGAAGAAAACAGGTCTTCATCGGAACATTACTCGTAAAAATATGTTGAGATGCACAAAAAGTAATTTCCAACAAAAAGCATGAGTTTGTAATGAAACGTCAGAAAAATTCATTAATTACAAAGACACGAACAAACTGTCGGTACCTAATCTGCTGCTCATAATTGTGGGCGCGACACGATTGCCTCTACTTTAATTATGTTTTCGTGAGGACACGCCAGGTGGGTACCGCTGCCGCGCTGGTGCCTGCGATCAACTTAGTGCGGGGCTTATTATTTAATCCGACCACTGAGTTTACTATCTAAACACGAGAATACGGTATTACCGATATAATTTCAATCTGATGATATTACCACGATAAAAAAAGATAGGTAAGTTCTCCATTTACCTACTAATCTGTGCACATTTCTCCTCAATCATAAACGCTTTACGTCGATTTTGAGATGTAATTTTTACACAAATCACTTATTAAGGGGCGCATATCTTAGAGCGCAGCAGGCATTTAGAGTGATTTCCCCCCCTCCTGTCACGTGGCATCACAGCGCTTTTCAAATGAACTTCGCTGACCCCGTTGGAAAACGTACCACCTTGAGCTTATTCTAGCCTAGTACTTTGGCAGGCCATTTAGAGTTACCTTATCCCCGCGCTGCGTGTCACGTGGCGTCAGAGTGCAAGACATACCACCTTGATCTTATACTAGCCTAGTACTTTTGCTGGTTAGTGACATTCTATCAGTTTATAAGCATAGCTGGAATTTGAAAACTTTTTACTTTTGAAAAATGCGCAATACAAAGCGTCTCAAGGAGATATCGACACGGGCATATTATTGCATGCCTTCATGCATTTTTATTTCGAGAAATTCTTTGAAACATGTTTAAAATTCATCTCTCTTCAATTTATTTAATAAAAAACAGTGTATCCAAGTTAAAGCACAAGTTACTTGTGCACTAAAAGTAAAAGTAACATATTATTAGAAAAAAATAAATAAAAAACAAATAACAAATCTTTATGTAATGCAAAAAGAATATCATATCAAGTAAGGATCGAACCCGAACCTCGTAGCTTACCAGTCCCGGCGTTCTTCCGTTCGGCTACCCGGTCCGCTGAGTAAACATTTAAAATAGCTGTTCATAAACTATGTCATGATTTTTCATTGGTACTGATAAAATACAGCAGAGGACGAAGCTTTATCTTTCACATTTTATGTAATCCTGGTACTATCGGGACAAATGCATGCAAATTTTACGACTCTCCTATCAAACTATAAGGCTGCGTTTCCACCAGAGATGTGCGAGGATGCGTAGCTAGGGATGTGTTTGTAAAGAACCAATAGAATCGCTTCATTTACCTCGCTTTGGTCAGCACAGCTCTGGTGAAAACGGCTGAGCGGAGCTAGATTTTTGCGCATACAAAACAAGCGAGGGATTTGTTCGAGGGATGTGTGAGAGGGATGTGTTGCGAAGGATGTGTACGAGAGATATGTACGAGGGATGTGTTGCGAGGGATGTGTAAGTGGGATATGTTGCGAGGGATGTGTTGTGTCTTTACTCCCACTACACCGCACCCTCGTCCCCACATTTCACAGCTACGCTACACATCCTCATAGGCACATTTTCATGCACAGCTTTGGTGGAAACAACCACACCTTTTACAGCACAGCTAAACATCCTCGCACGACACATTTCCATCGCACATCTCTGGTGGAAACGCAGCCTTACTGACTGAAGTGAAGCGATGCGCGCCGGCCGTGACAATTTATAAGGGGCCATAACTTGTCCTAAATTCAGGATCCGATAATCAGAATATGATTTAGAGTAAGAAACTTAGTCGCCAAAGCATGTACTAAATCGTGTCCTAATTAGGATGCTACTCGTCCTAAATGCAATTACACTTTCCTGAATTATGGACGTCCTGAATATCGGAGCCTGAATTTAGGACAGTGTAAATTGCCCCTTATGTTTTGAAAGTCTAAAATAGTTTGAAACACCGCCCGCCGTGATGATATCTTTCGTAATATGTTTGCCTGGTAAGATCGTCAAAAAATGCCCTTAAAAATGAATGAAGGAACTTCGTGAAAATAAATGTTTGTTTACTTACGCTAATGTCAAAGAAACTCTTTCATATCTATGATCGCCTAGTACTAAAAACTTCGTGTATGACTTGTTAGAGCAGTGTTGTATAGTTTATGTGGCAGATTAGATAGAGACAAAGATACCATAAGAGAGAAACATCGAAGATATCATGGTGTCTCTGTCACACGACAGTGACAGAAATATACTTCGATGCCGCATGCACTGTGTCTGTAATGTAACCGTTGCGTTTTATGCTTTCCTGTTAACGTGGCTACAAAATTACACTAAATGGTTAAAACTCAGAAATAAATGATATTACGTATATTATATCGATCACTAGCGGGGGGAATGGCGCGAGCCAGCAAAAGCGACACAGGTCCTACCTCGGACACGCCTCGCGGGCGACTGAAGCAATGCACGTAGGGCACGTCGTTATATAGTTAAGGGTAAAAAAAAACAGAAATATTTAGAAAAAAAGTAACCGGAAATTCCTCTGACAAACATCATTACCTATCTATTGATATGTTTTTAGGACCAAAAGCATGGTCTACTTCAAGTACCACTGAAAAAACGTTAAAAAAATCTCTATTTTCGCGATTTTTTTTGATAAAGGCAAGTTATAAATATCGCGTTTTCAACTGCAAATTAATTTAGATAGTTCATTGAACTACAACATATATTTTTTTCGGATCGAAAAAAAGAATATTTGATTGTTTATTGTTGAATCAAAAATAGGTCGATTCCTGATTACCTGGCCTTAAGAAACGAAAATAACCTTCAACTATCAATTATTTAATTAACTAGTAAACTTAGTTTGACGTAGTGTTATAGTTCAATTTGAATAACATTGAATTGGTTGTCTAAGCACACATGATTATTATTGTATTCATGCTGTGTGCTTGGATAAATACAAAACTGTTCAGATAATAATATGATCATAAAGTTGTTCATAAATAATGTCCCTTTGGCTGTATACCTACCCACATGTTACTGAGAAACATATTAATGAATCTAAATCTTGACCACAATTTAATTTACTTTCAGATGTCACAATATTATTAATTATTCTGATGTTCATTTATATTTTTGAAGTCTGAAAGGGCGAATATTATAAACTCGACTGTACAAAACCACACATCTTGTAATGGAAGTCATACAAAATGAAATTTTGGCAATAAACCATTAGATACATTTTTATCAGGAAATTGTGTGTAACAAATAAACCCGCTAACTCTTCTTACTTAAACTGCCGAAAAAGTTTGTTTATCAGTGTCGGGAAAAGGGTTTTACTTAAATTTCAATTTAGAGAGCGCTGGACGTCGAGCGGGTTGAATAGAGAAGTTCAGCTTTATAAGTTTAATTTTTTGCTTTCCCAGCGTTTGTGCGAACAAGCAGAAATTACAATAGAATTAATATTTACTTGCGTACCTACTTTGTGTTCACAACTGTTGGCGTGGAAAAATATATTATGCGCAAAGATATTATTATAGCGAGCAGTTTTATTTGACTAAGCTTTGTTTCAAATAATTTGGTTTATGTTTGGTTTTTCAATATTTCAGTCAATTATAACCGTATATTTTCGATTCCGACTGGCTCTATGTACTTGTTACCAACTCGTGTAAGTTTGGCCCACTCCCTCACAGCAAGGAAACTGGATTCCCAATATTCATGAATGAGGAATATTTCAGAGTGTGCAGGTGCACTATAAACTCCTGTAGGTATCTTGGGTGCGTTTACTAACATTAAAACTCACATACACAAACACCCAGAACACGTAGAAACCTGCGACGTGCAGGTAGTTAACAAATATTAATTCCGTGAAAACTCGGGAAGCGAACGGGCAAAATGTGAATGAAAGACGTTATTTTCGAACTTCACCGTATGATTTTACCTCCAGAATGCGGCAAACGGCGTACAATAGGTGTAGCGACGAAGCGTATTGTGGGTGGAGTGGAAGCGTCTCCGGGCGACTGGCCGTTCTTGGCAGCTATCCTCGGAGGACCTGAGGAGGTGTTCTACTGTGCTGGCGTGCTGATTGCAGATCAGTGGGTGCTGACGGCCGCGCATTGTGTCGGGAAGTGAGTATAATGTGCCAACTTCTTATTTTTACGAACTATAGAAATAACCCTTGGCTTTACAGAAAAGATTCAGAGAAGTAACTGTTGAAGCTAACGTGCAAAACGGTGCAACGTTTTCTTTTTAATCCATTTCAAAAAGGAGGAGTTACGGGTTTTATTTACCCGACTGCACCAGGAGGGTTATGTTTTTTTTATATTATGTAGATACTCGTATGTAAACTGCTCCGTAGTTTCTGGTACAATTTATGTGATTCTTTATTATTCCATGCAACTGATCTGCTTACCATTTGGCCCCATACTTTCGTTTTATTTTTCATTTATTGATTACTTGGACGACGTTATTAACGTTAAAAACAGACAAACAAACGGATAGCAAAATTCAAATTTTTCATCAAATAATTTTTCAGAGGCATTTCGAAATGTTACTTTGTTGCTGGTTTTTAATGGCAATACGCTCACTACTATAAAAAGGGACGTGCAACAACTGTAATGTCTAAATGTGGGTGTTCTATTAGTTACACCTCCATCTAACCTGTCGGGGATTACAATGTAACGACCGTTCCAGCCACACGGACGTGAACGGCTGGACGATACAGCTGGGCATCACGCGGCGTCGCTCGCACGCGTACTACGGCCAGAAGGTGAAGGTCAAGCGCGTGTCGCCGCACCCGCAGTACAACTCCGGCATCGCGCACGATAATGACATCGCGCTGTTTCAGGTTTGGGACCTTTCAGCTTTTCATGATCCCATAATTCATTAGCTTAGTTTTTGCTTAAGCTCTAAGAGGCCACTGTAGTCACAAACAACGTTTACTAAGTACGAAACCAACACCGTGTCACGAATTCAGTATTTGTAACCTCATCATATCAAAATTCTTTAAATAAATAAAATTTCGGTCATAAAATAAAGAGTAGGAAGGTCATTTAATAACGCAATTAGTAGGTACGTTTTATTTTGCCTGAAAATATCAAATATTTTTACTTAGTAAACACTGCTTACTGACACGATATTTATGTTTTTACCCTTTTCTACAAAGCACTATTTATCTTATACCTCCTAATATAAACAGATCTGATCGCCGATAATAAATAGAGTTCAGTATTTTCCTCTTCAAATAGTGAATGCAGTAAAGTGATTAACCTTGTAAATATTAACATAAACTACGTTATTAATATTTCACATAAATACATTATTTTCTTTACGTTTCCAAGTTCTTGAACTTAAAGAATCACAAACATATTCTTCAATGTCAGGGAAATTATAATTCCAAAATATGAAACCATAGTTGCGTACATGAGCTAACCTTCAGCCCCATTCCACACAGCTCTCAGTCCGCGTACGCTACCACGAGCAGGTGTCCCCGGTGTGTCTGCCGCCCGCCAACCGCGTGCTGAAGCCCGGCACGCTCTGCACTGTCATCGGCTGGGGCAAGCGGGACGATAAGGAATGTGAGTCAATTTGTTCGCCCTACCTACCGTAATAATGCTGTCAACTTTCATCAATCATCTGGTTTCGCGAACGAATTTAGGGTTTACACTTATGATGAATAAAAAAAAAACTGAATCTCTAAGCAAGTAATTTTAGTATGAGGTGCGGTGTTGATGCAAAGATTATAGTAATACAGATCCAAAAGAAGGTTATTAATACGATCCTCACACTAGAGATTGTTCATCAAGCGTTTTAGACTTCAACGCGTATTTTTACTTGGCAAACTAAGCTAGCAGAAGCAAACCGTAAGAACAATAAAAAGTATAGACATTTATCAAAATATTATATAGTCTAATAAAGAAGCAGGTAGTGGAGTACTGATTGTGACGTTTGTTTTGTACAGTATCAGAATACGAGCCAGCAGTGAATGAAGTGGAGGTACCCGTTCTCAACCGAGATCTGTGCAATCAGTGGCTGGAGCACAGAGATCTTAATGTGACGGAGGGCATGATCTGTGCCGGCTACCCGGAGGGCGGGAAGGATGCCTGTCAGGTATGTTTGAACGACAGTAGCAGCTAATATAAACAAATCGAAATATAACTTCGAAACTATTTTGCTAAATCGTTTTTGCTAGAAAAGAAGAAGTTAAAATGAGTACCAAAGCCTTCGTAATCCGAAGCAGACCAATCTCTCTTTGTATCTTTGTACCAAACAGGTTGATGTGCAGTTTTATGTAAGTACTTAAAACTTTAAAGTACTTTAACCACGTTTTAAAAAAAATGTCTCAATAATATTATTCGAGGATATAATTTAAATAACAGGTACTACTCGTATCTATTACTAAATTAAAAGCGGACGAATAATTCTTGATATGCTTTAGATTGCTCAAGTTAAACTATTTCAGACATACTTACAATTTATATTATATAGAAGGTATTTAATAAAAAAATATGACGACCACAAGCAGGGCCAGCGACAAAACTAATCATTCTAAGAATTTGTTTTATAGCGGCATCTGGCTCATTTTAGACAAAGGATGTTTAGGCCTATGAAAACAAAGTAAGTTTTTCATCATTTTACGTTGATTACAAAATTGGATAAGCGTTGGCTATAAAAAAAGTATCGTTACTTCAGATTCACTATAAAGAAGTTTATGGAAAAAAAGATTAACAACTCGTTTCAACAACATTTCCACGATGCCATTAATAAATGACACTTCATAGAAAACTGCATAGGTACCTAATCGAGTTTGTTTGTCTTTCTCAAAATGAATTCCATCTTTAATGTGGAAAAATAATATAGAGCAGAAAGCCATGAAGTTTTAAACTTTGTAATCGGTAAAGACGGCTAATTGACTATATTTGCAAACGCGAGCGGTCGGCGATAATTTGTTAAGTTTAATTATTAATGTTTTTGCTGACGTTGAACAAATACTCTCATTTTTTTATAGAGCAAATACTCTCAAATTATTTAACCTCGTGAAAAATACTATCGTAAACTTCGTATGATAGGTAAGTAATTTCTAACAAGAACGATGCTTTTTATGTGAAATGTAATAAGGAAAAAGTATTTTTGTTGTCAAAACAAATCAACAGATTAGGTACGTTGGAGAAATTGACTTGTTTTCTTCGAACACGAAGATAAGCTCAAATACATTTAAAGGAAGCTATGTCTCGAGTTTCACCGTCTTTTAAAGTGTTGTCGATCTGGTAATTATGTTAAAACTGTATTATTTCGAGCTCAACTCATCTAAATTCAAGATTTATGTTTCTACAACAACAGGAATCAAATCACCATAAAGTTGGTTATGCCCAAATAATGCCAAATATTTGCTCTTTTCGAATTTAACATATTTATACTGGTTTTTAATTATCATAAGTATTAAAATTAACAGATTTCTACAACCTCGAAGTACCTATTGTCGTGTCGGTATGAAATAAAATTGATATTAAACAAGCCGTGTCAGCAAGCTCATAGGTTTTGTCCTCACGTCAGATCGCCCTGATCCATCTTACTCATTGTCACTCGGCCGAAACTGCTGACTCGCTTCAATTTAATTTTGATCCCATTTTAACGATGAGATAAGTAATGGTTTGGGTGATCACAATTTTTTTTAAGTACCTATAGGTACTTTAGAAGTTCAAAATATTTGTCCTGCTGCAATATCACATTAAAAATATTTAAGTAGCTACAGTTACGCCAACCTTTTAACTTTTTTATGATTGTAGGATAAGATGTGATAGTTTATTTGTATGCTAACAGTTGCATGCAAGATGTTATAAAATAACTTAAGTACTTACCTACTTGCACAGATTCCTACATAGTTAGGTTCCACATGTTTGTCATATACAATAATGTTTAAATGATATATAATGTCATAGTCATAAAAAATCTAGTTAAAGCCTGTTAAGACGCGGCGGTGCATTGTGCAAGAATAAATTCAGATTTAGGTAACCCGCGCGTCTCGCATCCTCCGCCCGCCCTTGCAAAATGCATACGGATAACAACCACGGCCAAAAAATAAATGTGTTTTTCGCCAACTTATCGATAAGTTGTCGAAAAGCAATTAATCATTGTTTTTCGTTCCATGCTTTTGAAATACAGGGTGGAATTTTGTAATGCCACCTGGAGGGAAAGTACTCTTAATACTGTAGATAGAAATTTCTACTCAAAGGAAACATTCCTTTATTTTTGAATAGAAAGCAAACTGCATTCAAAGATTTTCGAAAATTCTCTTCTCCCACACCCGGGAATCGAACCGGCTAAAATCTGAAAAAATTATACCCTGTACTTTTATTGCATCGATCGTTAGGGTCAATTATAAGGATGAAATCTCTCTGACAAACATGATAAATTAAATGAAAGGAAAACCAGGAAATCTTAAATTAATTTAATTATTTACAAAAAATGGTAAACTAATTAGTTGCTCGAAATGGGCTCCATTCTCTTGGATACACAAATTTATTCTTATAACGAATTCATTTCTAGTAACCTTTAATAAAGTTTTGTGGTGAATATTATAAATCGTCTTCTGAACTTCAACTCTCAACTCGTTGTCATTCGCATAAGATCATGTTTGTTAAAGAGATTTCATCCTTATAATTGACCCTAACGATCGATGCAATAAAAGTACAGGGTATATTTTTTTCAGATTTTAGCCGGTTCGATTCCCGGGTGTGGGAGAAGAGAATTTTCGAAAATCTTTGAATGCAGTTTGCTTTGTATTCAAAAATAAAGGAATGTTTCCTTTGAGTAAAAATTTCTATCTGCAGTATTATGAGTACTTTCCCTCCAGGCGGCATTACAAAATCCACCCTGTATAATATTACTCGATGCATTATTCTTTTATTTAATTTAACCCAATTTATTATCATACCATCATTTAATATATCTACCAGTTACGAAATTCTAAAAAAGCAGACATTAGAACTACAAATCAAATAATCACAGATCATCTGTCATTCAAAAATATAACAAGGAGGACATGCCATCCTATAGAGGGTTGGTCAGTTCAGCCTTATTCTCTATTAAGGCGCTGCCCCCAAGCTCTATGTAGCAAAGGTAGTCGCGGGGGTGAAGCAGCTGCGCGCGGGGGCAAATTGTAAGAAAAAATGTAAGAAATTTTGCAGTTTTAACTTAATATTTAAAAAATTACAGGTCTGAGTTAAAAAACAATTAGATATGTCTTTAGTATATGAAATTTCTTCTGTTACAAAAAATATAATGGTTACCGCTGAAAAAATTGAGAATTTCGAGACGAAAAATTTTTTTTCGTGGTCATATTGACAATTTTTTTTTCGTAGTTCTAGACACCACTTTTGTAAATTGTTTTTAACCGACTTCCAAAAGGAGAAGGTTCTCAATTCGGATGTTTGTATTTTTTTTTTTTTTTTTTTTGTTTGTTCGGGCATAACTCCGTCATTTAACAACCGATTTGAAAAAATATTTTTTTATTGGATAGGGTATACTTCCGGAATGGTCCCATTAAAATTTTATCGAAATCGGACTAGCACTTTTTGAAAAATCAACAAAAACCTAAGAAGTTTTCAACTTTGTCTACACCGATTACTCCGAGGTTTCTGGTCCGATTTCGATGATTCTTTTTTTGTTCGATACAGTATTGTTAATACCGGTGCTACGGATTACAAAATTTTAGTGCACATGTAAGAAAATTATGTATTTGGCAATAATTTGGGCTGAATAGTGAAACTAAAAAGGATAAAATAAAAAACTTTTTCAAAAAAAAATGCAACCGACTTCAAAACAACCACAAAAAAGTTCAAAATAACCTACAAAAAAACTTTTCTTTCGAAAGTCGGTGACAAAAAGTCAATGAAATAAAAAATAAAGTCACCGACTTTCGAAAGAAAAGTTTTTTTGTAGGTTATTTTGAACTTTTTTGTGGTTGTTTTGAAGTCGGTTGCATTTTTTTTTGAAAAAGTTTTTTTTGTTAAAGTCATTACTTTATACACTTGACTATACACTGTATTTTTTTCTGGCTTGTGGCATGTACAGATACGGCTAACTTTGCGACGTTAAACTAGTCGTTTACAGAGTGTTCGCTATGTACAGCGCCATAACTGTCTATCATTCCTACATAATTTCATCAACCCTAAAATAAAATACGCTATTATGTTTTGGGGTAGCGCCACAGAAGAAGTATTTATTAAAGCGCAAGATTTGGTATCTTTTTTCATGAATCATGTGAACCATCATTTTTTTTAAAGAATAAAATGTTGACCTTTCCTTTAATTTATTCGTTCAAGTAAATAGAAATAATTATATTCGGTGAAACATCTGGTATACCACATGTAATATTTCTCAACTGCACGATGACATTGTTATTGTATGCCTACATTGCCTACTAGGTAGGTATACATAATGGATAGGCAGGTAATAATTTACCTAACATCTGGTTGTGTAACTTATGCCCACAATAAAAAGATTTGATTTGTATCGAATTTTTATAAGATGACAATTCTATGAGACTCTCTTGGAGCTTCTAAATGTTGCAATTTTTACCGACTTCAAAAAAAGGAGGTTCTCAGTAAAGTTCGACCAGTACGTTTGTATGGATGTTTGTCGGGGATTATCTCGCGTTTAGCTGAACCGATTTTGATGCGATTATCAGAAAGTGTTTGTTACATCCTGGAGAAGGTTTTAGTATGAAACAATAATAGTCCTTATCTCTAATTAAAATATTATTGATATTGCCTAGGATATTCTGCAAACCCATTTGACAAACCACAAAAATTAACATCTCCGAACAACATTCTAACTACATAAAACCTCAAGCGGGATATTAGCACGCTTCAGTGTAGCGTTTAAGGAACTCCAATGAATTCGGCGAAGTACAGTAGATACGAGCTACTAGCTTATTGGATTTACCTATTGGTTGAACAAATATTTGTTTGGAAGTCGTATTAGAACATTTTTAGGGTTCCGTACCCAAGGGGTAAAACGGGACCCTATGACTAAAATTTCGATATCCGTCTGTCTGTCTGCCCGTCTCTCACGAGGCTGTATCTCATGAACCGTGATAGTTAGACAGATGATACTTTCACAGATGATGTATTTCTGATAAACAGAATATAATACTATTTAAGAGGCTCCCAAACAACAAACGTGATGTTTTGCTCGTTGCTGCTCGATATTGATAGCGTCAACAGGTAGACGCTTGAAATACTCACAGAATATTTAGTTATATTTTCACTTTAAAAATACAACGTGTTACGTTAAATGCGCAAAACCTCTCGTGGGGTAACTCAGCCCATGTTACTGAACAATGGTTGTTCTAAGACTTTTGGAAAAAAATTAAAATGATTTTTCATACAAAATGAGAAATTGATCGGGCCTATCATGCATCAGTATGAAAAACCATTTCATTTTTTTTTTCCAAAAGGCTTAGAACAAAAATTGTTCAGTAACATGGGCTGAGTTACCCCACGAGAGGTTTTGCACATTTACCGTTACACGTTGTATATAATTAAAATGAAATGACAAAAAACTAATATTTTAGGGGCGCTTCCATACCACGAAAGTGATTTCTTTTTGCCTTTTTTATAGATAATGGTACGAAACACTTCGCACATGTGTCCGACTCTCACTTGGTCGGTTTTTTTAGTTTTATTGCTTCACTGGCATGTTTTCTTGAGAACTTTATTAGTGTGTCAAGAGCTTTTTGTTAACTTTGAACACAGATTGCTGAAGCAGAAACATTTCATTTGCGTTTTTCTCTAGGTTGGTATTTACTTTCTCTGATGATCGAAAAGTATTTGCTCTATGTGCTAAGGCACTTGCATGGCTTGACTGACGTAACTAAGGATCCACAGCCGCTCTGTGAGATTACTCATACAAGCCCTGTAGTCTGTACCTACTACAAAGTCTTTTATCAACTTTACCTGAGGTAACTGAAGTTCTCTCCGAAGCATATTCTGTTTATTTATTTTTCGTAATTTAATCAATTTCGTCGTAAGTATTGGAAATTGAAATTGTATGTAAAAGATCGATGAAGTAGCCAGTTCTTATACCTAAGTATTAGACAAAGAATCAAACTCACGACGATGGATTTCTTGACCATTTATGATGGATTTTTTTGGCTAAACATTATGGTTGTTTTTGAGTTGATAGTATTACCTTTTGCGTAGGGGTTCTTTTTAGGACCTACTTGCTACCTCCGGGTTTATGCGAAATTCGACCCTTTAGGGGTTGTTTTTAGGGTTGATAAAAATTTTATTGGATAAAGAGGGGTGACTGGAGTACAAATTCACAAAAGCAAAATTCGAAATTCACGCGGACGAAGTCGTGGGCGGAGTAGTGATGGAGCGCCTACATACACACGACCTACAAAGTTCTCAAATTCACAAAACAAGCAGTAGAGAATAATATTAATAAACCCGCAGGGCAGCTTGTGGCGAGCTGTTGGGCAGTTGCGACCCCACGGACCTGATCTCCCGAGAGATATCTTGTTCCTCATCTCTGGCTTGCCTTTATTGGCCGGTCAGAGTGAACACTGACGAGGAACAGACCTCCCACCTCTTTCTTGGCATTACTGGCTGGCTAGAGTGGAGATTCGCAAGAGCAAACGTGCTCGGAGGAAGGAAGTATTCCAGTAAGTGTTTGTAGGGATCGACCATACTTCCGGGTTCCTGGTCGGTTCTGAGAACCGATGGAATACCTCTCCACTCCTCAAGCACCTCAGGATATGTTACCCCCTTGTCGCTTCGTCACCTAGTGCTAGCGATATGTTTGGGCGCCCATTTGTTGAGTGTGCAAGTCACCCCCTGCCATCTTATCTATGTTTATAAAACATTGATTAGGCAGGGGCCATAGTTTTTCCATATTTATATATAACCAGTCCACCAAACCCACATAAATAAATAAATAAATAAATAAAATCGTTTATTTCGGGCTTTACATCCATACCATATAAAGTCATAAAACAAAAAATAAATCACACACCATTATAAAAATCAAATTAAAATTATCAGATATTAAAAATTGCAAACATGTGAACAAATTAAAATTAAACATTTAAATTACATTTTGGCATTAAATGAGTAAAAAATACTGGTGAAGGCGTGTAAATAGCCTGCACCTTTGTGAAGGTTGTGAGAAAGTTTGAATTAAGAACCTAAGTAAAAGATGTAATGGCGGACCTAAAAAATATACCAAATTTCCCTATTGATGAATCCCCGGGAAACCAATACCAAAAAATTATTAGCAGCAAACCATGCCCACGTACCTTGACAATCCAGAGATCCCACTCAGACCCAGGGAGATTGGAAGATACCTCGTTCATGCGCACGTGATGGCTTGGTATGTGAGCTGCCGGCCGGCGAGCAAAATCTTCTTGAATCCACCGGTGGAATGGTTAAAACTCCAAAAATCAACACTGCACTATAAGTTCTCAATGAAGCACAGATGCAGGTCCATTTATTTTATGAATATCATCAAGGTTTCACCAAAAAGGAATTTTTGAAAGGCGGAGCAAAGGACACACAGTGTCTTTTTCAATGGCGACGGGAAGAGAGTGCGCCTCGCTAATGCCATCTATTGGTCAATTGCGAGAACACTCCAGAAAGTTTCGATACAAATGGGCGCTGCGGAAACAAAATATTGGTGCGAGGATTCATCAATAGACAAACTAAAATATGTAATCTGAACTACTAACATATTATATTATATGGAAAAATCCTAAAATATTATTATTTATTTTATTTATATTGAAAAGGCATTGACGCTTCACCATGCTCGGGGGCTTTGGAAGGACGCAAGTGCTTTCAAAAAGAAAAGTGAAAAGTTATAAGTATTTACTGACCTATATTTAGATCAGAGAAAAATCCAAGCTCCATGACTGAATGCGAGAAACAAATGATACAAGTTATTTAATGTATTTCCTAAACCTTAAAGACTACTAGTACCTATCGTATAAGAGTTAACGTTTATTGCGTTGGAATAGGATATAATTTAGCGACGGCACGTTTAAAGTTACCGAACTTTGTCTTTACCATTGCAACACGAGTGACATTATCCGTGCCTTTATAAACTTCAGTTATAACTCCTAATGGCCAACTCAGAGGAGCTGAATTATCCTGTCCCACTAGTACGACAGTTCCAACTTCTACGGGTTTGTCAGGAGTTGCCCATTTTTGTCTGACTTGCAGCGTATGCAGATACTCTAGGTGCCATTTCTTCCAGAAGGATTGGACCATACTATCTAACAACTGTTTGCGCTGCGACAAACTAATGCGCTGACCAGACAAATCGGCTGCCGGCAAATACTGCAATGGAGTCGACATCAAAAAGTGAGCGGGAGTAATAACTTCGGGATGGGGATCGGAAGACAAAACGCTCAGAGGGCGCGAGTTCATAATACACTCTATTTGAATGAGTACAGTTTGTAACTCCTCATAAGTTAGAAGCTGACTTCCGATCACGCGATAAAGGTGCGTTTTTAACGTTTTTACATTTGCTTCCCACATGGCGCCAAAATGTGGGGAGCGAGGTGGGATCATTTTCCACATTATGCGGCGTGTTGACAACTCATGTAAAAGAGACGAATTGAAATTTGAATTTAATAAGAATCTATAAAGCTCATCTAGTTGGGCCTTAGCCCCAACGAAATTTGTAGCATTGTCCGAATAAAGACAAGATACTGGCCCTCGACGCGAGATAAAGCGTTTAAACGCGGCTAAAAAGGCATCAGAGGTTAAATCAGAGACCAACTCTACATGGACGGCCTTGGTTACCAAGCACACGAATAAACAGATATACGCCTTCTGGGCGTGTTGGCCTCTGCGACGAGTGAGGGTTATGCGTATGGGACCAGCATAATCCACTCCAGTGTGGACAAACGCCTTTGCTTCCGATACTCGGTATTCAGGCAAGTCTGCCATCACTGGAATGGGATGCGTCGGATTTACCCGAAAACATGTGTTGCATTGTCTCAACTTGGACCTAATGACAGTCCTGGCATCTAATATCCAAAATCGCTGTCTTAGAATAGACATGAGTAGTCCCGGTCCAGTGTGACAATTCATCACATGGTAATGACGAATTACTAGGTCCACAATATGGTCATGTTTAGGAAGTAAAAAAGGATGCTTAGCGTCAAATGGAAGGTGAGACTTCGAAAGCCTTCCGCCAATGCGTAATATTCCCTCTTCATCTAAAAAGACAGCTAGACTTTGGAGTTTCTTTGGAAGCAATTTCCCAGATTTGATGAGCTTAATGTCATTTGCAAAATGAACAGATTGCACAGCACAGACTATCGCTCGTTCCGCAGCTGATAAGCCCTGAATAGAACGAGGCTCACAATGAGCCTTTGGTCTAGCGAATTTCAATATATAGGAAACAATGCGCAACAATTTATCCCATGACTAGCTGTTGCCCGCGACTTCGTCCGCATTGTATTTGGTTTTAAGGCACCTAAACTAATATTCTCTTTTTTAATTTGTTGAGAAAGTGAGGGTACCTGATGTCCCACTTGAATTGATTGTCCCAAATGAAATGAAAACTTCCAGACACAACACTTTATATACGACATTGGTAGTTTTTCCCTCTGGTGCTAAAATAAAAAGGTGGTCAGCATTACTGACAGGCGAGCATGTGTTATATAGTTGGCCGTGGGAAAAACAGTTGGACCTTAGGTCGACATCAGCTTCCTTCAGGGTCTGTCCTTGGGACTTATTTATGGTCATCGCGAAGTAAGCGGCTACCGGGAATTGTGTGAGTTTGAACTGGAAAGGGAAATTGTTGGAGATGAGTGGTATTCACGGTATCAATGCAGTTTCCCCTGAGCCACATCCGGTGAGATGGTAGGTAACATGTGTTATAAAACACTACAACTCTATGTAGAATGTTACCATGAAAAATGTTCAACAATTTCGGCTAATATGTTTTCATTTATTGCAGCGGTTCGGTAATTTTTTTAGTATCGCACGATCACATAGCCAAGAGTTTTCCTGAAGTGTTATACTTGACGGGACTCCGAATACGTAACTTATCAATTCTTCTTACAACGGGCAGTCTTCTTACAACGGGCAGTGTCTGCCGGAATTTTACAGAGAACAGTACCTACCGTGATATTGTCCATGGGTCTATCATCATGGCGAATGTCTCAAAGTGTTCTGTCCACGGCCTCGACGGCTTTTTTGTTCGACATGGTACATTCAGACGATTACATTTTTTTAGCGTGGTAATACATCACGTGGAACACAACGTGCACTCTTACTCGCCGCCCGCATGGCCGCGCCTACAGTGGCTGGAGATCGTGTAGCGACGTCTGTCGCCATCGGCGTCTACCGCTGCGGCTGGGCTGGAGGTGGACATTGTCCTCTCCCTCATGCGTCCCGCCTCCTCCTTCGCTAGCATGACTGCTTCGCAGAAGGAGGCGACTGCTTCCCATTCTGTCTCGCCCCGCAGCATGGCCTCGACCAACACTAAGCACGAGAGGTCACCGATTATCGTCGTAGTGAGGACACGGCGGTGCTCTGCCCAAGCGGGTAGTCCTGCACCGTGTCCTCCAGGCGATCCACGCAGCGGTGACACCCAGGCGATTCTTCTTTCCCTATCAGACACAGCTACCTCCCGAAACTTTCGTGTCCGGTGAGGACCTACGTCATGTGGCAGGTCAGGCGGGACGCCGTGACGCCTATCCAGCTACTCCTTAAAGAGGAGTCTTACCGCCGCGGTTGAGGCGTGCCCGGAACTCGGTTGCGACAGTCGCTCTCTCAATATTGCCCTGTGATCACGCCGGAGCTCTTTCCGGGAATTCATCCTGGTGATTGTATTGTATAGCGGGCTGGTATCCGCAACTCCACGTCATATGCGCGTATTTTGCGTGCGGATGAGATGATCATTCTCCTGGCGATGCGCCTCGATAGACGCGATGGAGGGCCGTCGCCTCCAGGGGAAGACGACTACATTATAATCCTGAAACACCTTTGCTTTGTCACAGTTTCATGACTACGAACACGTTGAGTGTTGCAGTGTTGTCTTAGTCAAATGGGACTTTAAACAACAAAAAAACAAATACGCATCTTACTTTGTTAGTGACGTACAACAGAGACTGCTCATCAGGCTGAACAACTTTGCTAAGACGTCATTCCTTTTTATGTTATAGTGTAGCTGGGCTCTTGGAGTTCCACAACAGGTGTTCCAGATCTTCAATTTTTATACGTCAACAGAGAGTGCTCATCAGGCTGATCAACTCTTGCTAAGACGTCATTCCTATATATGTTATAGTTTAGCTGGGCTTTTGGTGTTCCACATTAGGTGTTCCAGATCTTAATTTTTTATATGTCAACGGAGAGTGTTCATCAGGCTGAATAACTTTGCAAAGACGTCATTCCTACATATGTTATAGTGTAGCTGGGCTCTTGGTGTTCCACATCAGGTGTTCAAGATTTTCAATTTTTATACGTCAACAGAGACTGCTCATCAGGCTGAACAACTTTGCTAAAACGTCATTCCTTTATATGTTATAGTGTAGCTGGGCATTTGGTGTTCCACATCAGGTGTTCCAGATCTTCAATTTTTATACGTCAACAGAGAGTGCTCATCAGGCTGAGCAACTCTTGCTAAGACTTCATTCCTATACATATATGCTATAGTTTAGATGGGCTTTTGGTGTTCCACATCAGGTGTTCCAGAGATCTTCAATTTTTGTATGTCAACTGAGAGTGCTCGTCAGGCTGAACAACTTTGCAAAGACGTCATTCCTGTATTTTTTATAGTGTAGCTGGGCTCTTGGTGTTCCACATCAGGTATTCCAGATCTTCAATTTTTATATGTCAACAGAAAGTGCTAGTCAGGCTGGTTAACTTTGCAAAGACGTCATTTCTGTATTTGTTATAGTGTAGCTGGGCTCTTGGTGTTCCACAACAGGTGTTCCAGATCTTCAATTTTTATACGTCAACAGAGAGTGCTCATCAGGCTGATCAACTCTTGCTAAGACGTCATTCCTATATATGCTATAGTTTAGATGGGCTTTTGGTGTTCCACATCAGGTGTTCCAGAGATCTTCAATTTTTGTATGTCAACTGAGAGTGCTCGTCAGGCTGAACAACTTTGCAAAGACGTCATTCCTGTATTTGTTATAGTGTAGCTGGGCTCTTGGTGTTCCACATCAGGTATTCCAGATCTTCAATTTTTATATGTCAACAGAAAGTGCTCATCAGGCTGATCAACTCTTGCTAAGACGTCATTCCTATATATGCTATAGTTTAGATGGGCTTTTGGTGTTCCACATCAGGTGTTCCAGAGATCTTCAATTTTTGTATGTCAACTGAGAGTGCTCGTCAGGCTGAACAACTTTGCAAAGACGTCATTCCTGTATTTGTTATAGTGTAGCTGGGCTCTTGGTGTTCCACATCAGGTATTCCAGATCTTCAATTTTTATATGTCAACAGAAAGTGCTAGTCAGGCTGATCAACTTTGCAAAGACGTCATTTCTGTATTTGTTATAGTGTAGCTGGGCTCTTGGTGTTCCACAACAGGTGTTCCAGATCTTCAATTTGTATACGTCAACAGAGAGTGCTCATCAGGCTGATCAACTCTTGCTAAGACGTCATTCCTATATATGCTATAGTTTAGATGGGCTTTTGGTGTTCCACATCAGGTGTTCCAGAGATCTTCAATTTTTGTATGTCAACTGAGAGTGCTCGTCAGGCTGAACAACTTTGCAAAGACGTCATTCCTGTATTTGTTATAGTGTAGCTGGGCTCTTGGTGTTCCACATCAGGTATTCCAGATCTTCAATTTTAATATTTCAACAGAAAGTGCTAGTCAGGCTGATCAACTTTGCAAAGACGTCATTTCTGTATTTGTTATAGTGTAGCTGGGCTCTTGGTGTTCCACAACAGGTGTTCCAGATCTTCAATTTTTATACGTCAACAGAGAGTGCTCATCAGGCTGATCAACTCTTGCTAAGACGTCATTCCTGTATATGTTATAGTGTAGCTGGGCTCTTGGTGTTCCACATCAGGTGTTTAAGATTGTAAATTTTTATACGTCAACAGAGACAGCTCATCAGGCTGAACAACTTTGCTAGGACGTCATTCCTTTATATGTTATAGTGTAGCTGGGCTTTTGGTGTTCCACATCAGGTGTTCCAGATCTTCAATTTTTATACGTCAACAGAGACTGCTCATCAGGTGGAACAATTTTTGCTATCGCACCATTTTTGTATCTCTTATAGTTTAGCTGGTCCGTTGCCGTTCTGCACCAGGTGTTAAAGTTTCCAAGATAAATTATAGCCTATGTGTTGGCCAGACTTAATACCTATACAACAAAAAAAAAAATCATTCAAATCCGTCCAGTACTTTTTGAGTTTATCCCGGACATACATACAGACAAACAGACAAACAGACAAACAGACAAACAGACAAAAATTCTAAAAACTATATTTTTGGCTTCGGTATCGATTGTAGATCACACCCCAAGTATTCTTTTCAAAAAATATTCAATGTACAGTTTTGACTTTCCTACTATTTTATTATATGTATAGATGAGGTACGTTGAGCAAGTTGATATAGAAGGGGTTGTTCTACTTGCGTGGTCACTGTTAAGACATTTGCCTTGTGCTCGGGAAGTTCCCCACAATTAATAGGAGAGAACGGTTTGACGAGCCAATCCTCAGGAGCACAACGAAGCCAAGAGGGGCCGTTCCACCAAAGTTCATGTGACACTAACTGAGAAGGGAGGATGCCACGAGATAGACAGTCGCTTGGATTCTCAACACCTGCCACATGGTAAAAATGTTGAGAACCCAAGTTCTCCTGACATTGAGCAACTCTATTGCTGACAAAGACTGACCAGCGGTGCGGAGAAGAGTGTATCCAAGATAAAGCTATCGTGGAATCTGAAAAGGCGTAAATTCCTGCAATAGGAACACGTAAAGCGTAAGAATCACGAACAGTTTTTACCAATTTTGACATGAGCACGGCGGCACAAAGCTCCAGACGTGCAAGAGTTGTAACCTTGGTAGGTGAAACCTTTGATTTCGCACAAAGTAAGCTGACTATGACACCAGATGGACCAGTAGAGTGTATATAAATCACACACCCGTACCCACCCATACTAGCATCAGCAAACGCGACTATACGAACGGAACAATCATCGGTAACGCCCACATGGCGTGGTATGCGTAATGTATCCAGCAGCGGAAACTCTTGCATGAGAATGGAAAAACGTTTAAAAATATCGTCAGGAGCGGGATCATCCCAACCAATATTACTCAGCCATAACTCTTTGATGAGCAACTTGGCATAAAATATCACGGGGGCGACCAAACCGAGAACATCAAATAAGCGTGCGACTATCGAGAGTATATTTCTCTTAGTACATTTCTCAGCTACGTGAGCGGAAGTGAAGAAAAAATTATCCTGAGAAGGTTCCCACGAAAGGCCTAAAACCTTAGACACATCACTCCCAGCGTGAAAATCAAGGGACTTACGATGCGAGTCGGGAAGACTGTTTAAAAGAACGGGTGAATTGCTACACCATTTAACAAGGTCAAAATCGCCCGATTTAAACATCTTTATAAGATCATGCGATAGCTGCATGGCGGTGTCTTCATTATTCACAGAATACACCAGATCGTCCATGTAGAGACTGGTCTCTGCTACTTTAGCAGCTTCGGGATAATGCGGACTGTCAGAGGCCAGCTGTCGCACAGTGCGCATAGCTATGTAAGGACTCGACTTAAGCCCGAAAGGTAAGCGATTAAAGGCGAAGGTTAGCACAGGTTCGTTCTCATTGAATCGAAACAAAATGCGTAGGTATTTACGCTGGTCAACGGGTACACCAATGCGTAAATACATTTGTTTAATATCAGCATTTATAGCGATGGGAAATAGTCTGAAATTTATTAAAAGAATAAACAAATCTGTTTGTAAATTTGGACCAATATGGAGTACATCATTTAAAGATAACCCAGTATGAGTTCTAGCACTAGCATCCAATACAATGCGCGGCATCGGTTTGTCTGGCCGAACGACAGCGTGATGAGGGATATAGTACCCGTCATCGGAAACGGCAGATTCGTCGACCTGAATTAAATAACCGTTGTCCATATACTCTTTAATCACTGCATTATAATTTTTCCGCAACATCGGCGATTGGCGGAGTTTCCTTTCAAGCGCAATAAGCCGACGATAAGCGGCGGTGCGCGAGTTACCCAACTCGGCGGGATCCTTACTAAAAGGTAACGCGACGGTATAACGTCCCACATCGTCTCGTGACACGGTCGAGGAAAAAATATTCTCACATTCGGTTTCCTCAGGAGAGAAAAAACGTTTATTATTAACTTCTTCCAATTCCCAAAACTTTTGTAATAAATCATTGAGAGCCAATGCCGTGAAAGAAGAGTTAGGTAAATTTAAATTATCACTATTATGCGGAAAATCACCCATAAAGATATACCCGAATGTGGTCAATAATGCAGGTGGGGCGCGTGAACCAAGATCGACCCTATTCCCCAAGTAAATGTACGGAAACAGTTGAGCGCCCAACACTAGGTCAATATCCCCTGGAATATTCCAGCTTAAATCTGCGAGCGGAAGCGCGTGGAAGTCTATATGGCTATCCCACTTAACATGGTGCGATGGTAGCTGGTCCGTAATGCACTCAACTACGAACGCGTGAATAGTATATTTTTGATCAGGATATACGCGAGACTCGATATCTAAATGTACGTATCCTATTATCGGTCGCGATACAGAACCAACTCCTTTAACAAATGAATTACTCAAAGGAATTATCAGTAAATTAAGTTTTCTACAACATGCTGTAGTTATTAAATTATTCTGCGAGCCATTATCAATTAAACACCTCACTACTGTTTTGTGACCCGCACTGTCACTTTTAGCTCGCGTATAAACCTGAGCTGTCGATAACAGCACTATCGCCTTAGCCTTCGCTGCATCAGCTGCTAATAACACGGCCGAGCTGTGAGCCGAAGACGCTGGCGTCACATCACACGAATCAGACGCAATCACCCGTGCGGAAATATCGACCTTATCGCAATCAACGTAAGAGCGAGGCACCAAAGGCGTACCGGGGGTCGAAAGGAGCGCGGGAGGGGGGAGAGACAGCGGCGCGGGAGACGACGACGCCACGACTACATTGCAATTCGTCGCTTTAACATCAGCTGTTTGCGGTGTATTTTCTTTATCAAAATGTAATAATGTATGATGGCGTTTTTTACATAAGTCACAGACTGATGTTGACTTGCAGTTACTCAATCCGTGCAATGTGCTCAGACAATTCGCGCACCCACGTTTGGATTTAATAAACTCGAACCTTGTTCTAGGAGTCAACGCGGATTTAAACTTAGCGCAGTTATACAAATGAACATGAGCGTTATCATTACAATACGCGCAGCATGGAACCGCGATCGCGGGTAAACAAGCGGGCGAGTCAGCTGACTCGCTCACAACAAACGCTTTTGTCTGTGTGCGTGACTCGCGAGGAGCGGAAGCGGGGTTTCTACTAAAGTTTCTCGCGTTCGAATGATACAAATTCGAGCGTGCCAATATCTTTGCCTGATCTTGAACGAAGCTTATCAATAATTGCGTTGTGGGAATTTCAACATCTCGAATGGTAAGTTCAAACGATTGAGTAGTCTGTGCATCGATTTTTCTCATTGCGCAGTGCAAAAGAATAAAATCAGCAAGATCCGTAATCCCAAGTTGTTTCAAGGCAGAAATAGACGCACTAAATGTTTCTATGAAAGAATCGAGACTATTAGCGTTAAATGAACAACTTTTTAAATCCAATATGTTATTTAAATAATGCGTACCTAGTGAGCGCTTCTCTTGATATTTTTTAACTAAACTATCCCATAACAACTTGTAAGTATCACCAGTAGGCACAATTCCAGCGGTAACCTTCAATGCGTTGTGTGTAAGCCTACCTATCAAGTACTGCACACGCTGCGAGTCAGTCAGCTGATCATTATCATGGATATTTGACTTAAACGACTCGTAGAAAACGGGCCAATTCTCAGTTTTCCCATCGAAAGATGGCAGCGCGATAGGAGGCAACTTTATTTTAGGCGGTTCAAAAAAAGTCTTTGAGTTGCTACTGGGTAATGGTGGCGATTGATTGCTGTTTATTTTATTCCTAACACGTTTAATATGAATATACAAATCTTCAAAGGATTCTAAACAAGCATAGTCGGCACTTGAACCAGGTTTTAAACTAATGTTTATTTGATTAATTTGATCGACAAAAGATTCAAATTTATCTCGAATGTCATCAATTGTCTCTGACTCAGTCATAAAACTTTCATTTTTCCTCGAATCGAACGACGATATATTTCTTGATAAATCATACAAACGATTAATGCGTTTAAATAACAATCCTTTCTTTTCGTGAAGAATAGTTAATAAATCTTCCGGCTTCAGTTGTTTATCCGCCATTTCGCTAATAAAACAAAGACAATAACAATAAATACCTACCAGGCGGTTTGCAATAATAACGCACCTACCAAACTATGAGTACCTAGGTATCTATCTAAATATTAATACGCACAAAGCCGAGATGAGTTGGTAACTACCTACTTATTTACTTATGAACAAAGCGAATTTTTAAATGCGGATACCTACTTAGAATGAACTTTACCAATAAATACGTAATGTCGTTCTATGTAAACTAGGTATTATATTAATTGAACAGATTTACCAACAAATACGTAAAATCTATTGTCAATTTAATAAGCTGCGTTAATTAGGTATTAATTTACCGAAAGTTTACGTAAATAAATATCTATTGTGCGTTATTGAACCTATATGATTTTCACCAAACAAATACGCAAAAATCTAGGTACCTACTGGTTATTTATCCGGTAACGAAGGACCATTAATTATGGTGAAGGCGTGTAAATAGCCTGCACCTTTGTGAAGGTTGTGAGAAAGTTTGAATTAAGAACCTAAGTAAAAGATGTAATGGCGGACCTAAAAAATATACCAAATTTCCCTATTGATGAATCCCCGGGAAACCAATACCAAAAAATTATTAGCAGCAAACCATGCCCACGTACCTTGACAATCCAGAGATCCCACTCAGACCCAGGGAGATGGGAAGATACCTCGTTCATGCGCACGTGATGGCTTGGTATGTGAGCTGCCGGCCGGCGAGCAAAATCTTCTTGAATCCACCGGTGGAATGGTTAAAACTCCAAAAATCAACACTGCACTATAAGTTCTCAATGAAGCACAGATGCAGGTCCATTTATTTTATGAATATCATCAAGGTTTCACCAAAAAGGAATTTTTGAAAGGCGGAGCAAAGGACACACAGTGTCTTTTTCAATGGCGACGGGAAGAGAGTGCGCCTCGCTAATGCCATCTATTGGTCAATTGCGAGAACACTCCAGAAAGTTTCGATACAAATGGGCGCTGCGGAAACAAAATATTGGTGCGAGGATTCATCAATAGACAAACTAAAATATGTAATCTGAACTACTAACATATTATATTATATGGAAAAATCCTAAAATATTATTATTTATTTTATTTATATTGAAAAGGCATTGACGCTTCACCAAATACAATAAAATAAAATATGTCATAAAAAATAAAAACAGCATTAAATAAGAAAAAAATGGAGGCTACCTCAATCTATATTTTGGATTTGACCCGGAATGCTCAATATGAATCTTATTCCAATGTTTCATAATTGAGCAGTCCTGGTCCATCCGGCTGGCAAAGAGCTGCAGGTAGCTGTTGGTTCCACCGCCGACGCGGAACATAAGGGACGCAATCCTCTTGCGCAGAATCGACGCAAAACCGTCAATGTGCGCATCCGCAAACATACCCGAAGCGCTACACCACGGCGGCAACCCCATCAGCGCCCTGAAGGCATTGTTATATTGAATGCGCAGAGAGCTGTACGACTTCTTTGTATACTTGGACCACAGGCTGCACGTGTAAAAAGATTGGCAAAAAGCTCTAAATAGAGTGACCTTGACTTGTGTCGTACATCGTGCAAACCTGCGGGCCAGCATATTGGCTCGGATCGACAACGCTCTGCGCTCCCTCTCTATATCAACGTCATCTGTGAGCGACTCGGTGACCCAATGTCCCAGATATTTAAAAGTAGACACTACCTTAAGAGCACAGCCATTTAATAATACAGGAGAAACGGTTCTGTACGTCTTTGAACCCGCCTTGAAAACCATGAGTTCACTCTTTGTAGTGTTATATTTAAGGCCATGAGTCTCCGCGTATCGCTCACAAATGTCGACGAGTTTCCTAAGAGCTCGGATCGATGGACTCAGCAGCACCATGTCATCAGCATAACTGATGTTATTTATTAGAACTCCATCAATCGAGCATCCGACACCAGTGCTGCTAAGTTCATCGATCAAACGATCCATGTACAGGTTGAAAAGGGTTGGCGATGTTAATCCACCTTGACGGACACCACATTGCAGCCTATACTGGTCCGACAACGACCCTGACCACCTTACGCAATTTTCCTGAGTACCATACCAGCACTTCAGCAGCGATATGAGTTCAGCTGGGAGGTCCGTATCACTCGACAACTTTTGCCACAGCCTGCTATACGCCACGCGATCAAATGCTTTTGATAGATCCAGGAAGCAGGCGTAAACAGGCGTGCTCCTACCAGTATAGTACTGAACAGTGTTCTTGAGAGTGAGTATAGCTGTCTCTGTCGAGACCCCCGCTCTAAACCCAAACTGAGCATCATGCAGCTTTACATGTTGACTAAGCTCAGTCTCAATAACCCCGTCCAGCACCTTAGCAATCACGGTTGCGAGTGATATGGGTCGGTAGTTGCAGATACTCGACACATCTGCCGTCTTGTTTTTAATTATCGGAACCACGAGAGTCTTCATTAGTGCCGCCGGCAGATAAGCATGACCAACACAGAATGTGAAGAACATAGCGAGCACCCGTGGCAGATGAACACCTGCATTTTGCAGGTGTTCTATACTCAATGAGTCGTGGCCAGGAGATTTACCTCTTTTCATGTCCTTCAACACTCGTGCCACTTGTTTCGCCGTTATTCGCATAATCGGGTCACCTTCCCTCACCTCACGCAGCCCTGTTTCTAAATCCACCGATCCCAAAGAGGAGTGCACTCTAAAATGCTCTTTGAACAGGTTTGCGATTCGGTTCTGATCGCTGATACCTTCAATACTGACGGGAACACTCGGCCTAGGATTCAGTTTGTTGGTCTCTTTCCAAAACTCACTGAAATTGTTCGCAGTGTGCTGCGTAGCCAAAATGTCCATCTTTATTTGAGTTTCATTATTTTTACACCATTTTAGTATACCTTTGAACTCACTACGAGTTTCTTTCATCAAGTTGTAGACAGGACCAACTTTCGGCTTACCCTGGCCAACCCAGTCCAGAAACCGAAGCCGAGCCCTCCCGTGCGCCTCTTTACAATGTTTGTTCCAGCCCGTAACATATTTTTTCTTGACAATTTTGTTCTTACAAATTTTCGAAGAATTTGAGGCAGCCTCTCTAAGAATATCAACTATCTTTGAGTACATATTGTCTAAAAGAAGCTTATGCTCTAAATTACAACAGGATACATCAGCACACTCATGAAAATCTGCAGGAAAGTCTATATTTCTCAATCTAGATGAACACTCTTGCCAATACTGTTTGATCTGAGATTTATCTCGCTCCCCCCAGACTACACCGTCTCGCGCGGAGCATCGTTGCTCAACTTTAGGTACTACCACCTCTAAATTACAGGTCATCTCAACCGCAAAATGGTCCGACCAGGACACCTCATGCAAAATATTAACACTGAGAACCGATTTATGTGCCCCTTCCGTCGTAACCACATGATCTAACCATGATGTAGTCCCATGCGCATCACTAAGGTAGGTGTACGAATTAGAGTCAACTCCCAGATACTCAATATCCGTGCAAATCCACTTTTGCTCCACACAGAAGTTTTGGAGCTCAGCGCCAAACGGAGAGCCCGGGTGAGCGTTAAAATCACCTAAAATGTATACTGAGTCAATATTACACGTCTGTACTATTGCATTAATCTGACTTAAGTAATCTACAAAATCTTCCCGATGTTCTGGCTTATCTGTTGGCATATATACAGACATAACCACGAAATGTCGGTCATCTAGCATTACTTTCACAGCCATGATTCGATCACTTGAACAGTCTATAACCGACACGTTACGAAAAACTTCTCTACGCCAAAGCAAAGCCACTCCACCATAGGGCCTGCCCTTCAGCATACCAGAAGAAGTGTCAACCGCCGATTTGCCACAGTATGCGAAGTCCCGATCTATCTCTCCAAGGTAAGGGATGTCCTCAGGGAGCAACCATGTCTCCTGCAGTGCCAAAAAGTCTGCATCACGACACAGTCTTCTCACGTACTGCACGGAGCTCTTTACTGAGTGACAGTTAAAGCTGATAAATTTAGTGTTATTGATTTTCTTATCCATTACTTCTAGATTTAAATTCAATAAATTTTCTTACAATAACTCCTTCAGGCCATAAACCAGTCTCTAAAAATACGGATAACTTTGTGCTAGGTACTTGCATTTTATACGCGTTATACTGTCGCTTCACCTTTGATTTAATTCTCTGCAGAGTAACGCAAATCTGCGTCTTCCGTTGCACATAGTCAATAATATCTTCTTCAGATGTATTCTGGTCAACATTATTTATAAATAATGGTATTCTGATGTCGGCCGCCTTAAACCTTTCACTCTCGTTACTTCGTGCCTTTCCTTCTACAGTCGCAAAACGATTTTAGCGTTGATAACATCAGCAAAAGTTGCATTCCTAGTTGTGGTAGGCGTAGAAGTCCCTTGGTACATTTTCACATTTAACTGTCTACATGGCCTTGCACGGGTTGCTATTAGGTTAGTCGTAGGCGGTGATACACACCCGGTCGCAGAGATAGATGGCTCTGGCCCGGCCTTAGGCGCTGGTGTGGACGATTGCGACGGTATGTCCGAAACAGCGGGCGGGAGTTTCACGCGTCCAAGCGCAGGCGACTGCGGTGCTTGGTCGGGGGCGCACTTGGTTTGTTGCGGCGGTGCAGTCGAAACCACGGTCGCGATGTTGACACGCTCAAGGGCAGACGACCGCGTTGTGCAGCCGGGGGAGCACGTTGTCGGCCGTGGCGGTGTTGCTGTGGCTGCAGCCTCCACGCGCCCAAGCGCAGGCGACCGCGACACGCGGCCTGATGAGCTCTTTATGGGATCCTCCACCGTGATGCACGCTTCGTTCAAGATTGGCGAGTTTGCTCGCGTGGGCTCAGTCAGCTGACTATTCAAAGCATTATTTTGCCCAGCGTGCGAGCAGGGATGTAGCCCTATCGGTCCGCTATCCATGAAATAACTGTTTGCCATCATTCCACCACCTCTATTTCTGTTTACACAATGGTCAAAATTATTACTTCCACTCGACGCATTTTTGAGGTTTATGAGATCATGTTTGATTTCATTTAATTTGTCCTCCGTTACGTAGGTCTCTTTAACAATTCTTAATTCTTTCTGCAATACAAGGATATCCTTTAAAAGTCTCGTTGCGTCGATGTGGTCAAAATGCACTGGCGGTAACTTTTGTAAATCTCGCGCCACGAAAGTAGGAACGAGCTCGGGATCTGTTTCCTTCAAAATGCTAATAACATCATTCAGGTTTCTTTGCAAGCGACCTTCACCTTTCCGAGCTATCTTTCTTTTCTGAATAGATTCAAACAACAAACTTTTTGCAGTTTCTATATCTTCTGACGTAAAAGACGTGGTACACAATCTCACCAAACTTTGCTCGTTCATCACATCAATTTTGTTTTGAATGAACGCGAGCACCTCGCAAACTACAATAATATTACAACTACTACATTTAATAATGTTTGTAGCCATTTTGTACCAGGCGCTCTCGCTTCCGCGCGCGCTCGCTGTTGTACAAAAAGTCAACGGCGCCAGCCGGGATCGAACTCGGGCCGCCGATTCGGAGAGGTAGCGCCCGTCGCCACTTAGCCAGATCGCTCATTACTAATGGCTACATAATAGGCGATCTCAACATACAATCAAGAAAGCGACGTAACTGCCTCTGATCATTTTAAAAGTTTAGTTTTTGATTCACCGCCACTTTTTCTACAAAACGATTTATTTATTTGTTCACTTTATTAATGTTACTTTCACTGTTTTTTACTCAAAGTTTATTGAATTTTAAGGTTTATTTATGTTTTAGTTATTGTTTTGGCCATTCCAACCACACAAAACACACTGACTCGGTCACTGCTCATAGCTCGAAACTTTGTCTTTTTACCGATGTTAAAAGCGCAACTCTGATTTAAAATAACATTGTCACATGATATTTGCACTACTTTAATGATTTTAATATTACACTTGATAAGAAATTGTCACTACAAACATTTTTGCAATTTATTTATACGGAGCACAATGTTTACTTGACAGCAACGCCATCTTCGTCGATAAATATACATAAACATACATATATATTTCTAAATACATACATATTATAGATAAATTACACCCAGACACAGAACAATAATGATCGTGCTCATCCCACAAACATTTGTCCTGGGTGGGAATCGAACCCACGACCTCCGGCATAGCAGTCAGGGTCACTAACCGCTAGACCAACAGGCCAGTCAGAATCTATTTAAAGATAAAGATGTATTAAGCTGGGTTACATGTAAATTGTCTTACAAAGTGTAGTCTGTATCTGAAAGTGTAGGTATAATGTGTTCCTGCCGTCATTTCCAGGGCGACTCGGGCGGGCCCCTGCTGTGCAAGGACCCGGAGCACCCCATGCGCTGGTACGTGGGCGGCATCGTGTCGTGGGGCATCAAGTGCGCGCACCCCCGCCTGCCCGGCGTGTACGCGTACGTGCCCAAGTTCATTCCCTGGATACACCAGCAGATCGCGCACTACAACGACGACGATGCCAAGTCCGAAGATATATAAGGATAAGAACAATATATATAGGTACATGACATCACTTTGGAGTAGAAAACATTTTCGATTCATAATCTATGTTTAAAAATTGAATTATTTATAATGTATACTATTTTTTACACGTTATACGTATATTTGAGGACATTGTCAAGATGTACTACTGTTTTTTAATTCATATTTGGTTTTACAGAAATATTGAAGATCAGGCAGGTTTATAAAATTGTAATTTATTATTCTGAAAGTGGTGTCATAATTAACTTGACAATAAACGACTCAGCAAGTTTTGCAGAGAACTAGCGTTATGACAATAAATATGAAATAATGATAATAAATACTTAATGACGACAATAATTAAACAATTATATACAATTGTAAAATATAGTAGGTAAGTCAATTTTTCAAGAAACTCTAAATATATACAATATATTATATATACACGAAGATTTAGAAGAGTTGACTTAAATATTGCTTTTGACTATGACAATAATATGGCTAAATATTTTCACATATCACTCGTATATCGTGTGATATAGATTGTTTGAAGCTGTGATAGTAAATCATTTATTATGAAGTGAACAAGTCGATATTGTATTCAAGTTTATCCGTGGCTTGAAAGTTGACTTTACATGATGACTAGGCGCGACTCGTGCCCCTCGATACTTTTTCTCGGGGTAGTCAGTCATTATCCATGACGTTGATTTATAAATAATTTTATAAATTATGAAGAAATTGTTTTAAAAATAATGTGGATTTTATAAGTAAGCTGCTTTTATAAGTAATGTAGTGTTCTCAAAGCTTTAGCAGACTTTTAGGATGATTGTTTGGATATTGTTCTCTTTATGTTCTTTTTTTTATACTCTGTGTTAGGAAGTAGTTGAAGGAATCCTTATTTGTCGTGCGTGAGTGTGGGGTGCACGTTGTAGCAGGGCTCAGCTCGGCACAGTTTGACAAGCCACAAGTGACAAATAAGGCGAACATCTATATAATTAACGTGTATGTTTGTTTGATGTTTGATGTTGGTAGTTTAGGGGAAAGTGCTTTTATAGAATAAAACGAAATCCCATTCAGATGGATGCAGGTTAAAAAAAAAATATAGACAACAAATTTAAATAAAAATAGATATTAATCTATGCTTTTCTAAAATTCTTCCTCAAAGACAATAAATAGTAACAGCGGGTTTTTATGCGATAAAATCGTAACGAATGAAATATTGAAAAATGACGTTCAATGACCATATTACATTAGAAATGTTATAGTACTTTTGTTATGTAATAAAATCCCAAGTGGGAAATAATGCATTTCATCTTGTACAATTTAGAAATGCCATTCGACAATAAAAAAATGACAATATATTTATTAACAGACTTAGAAAACTTTGTTATTATACAATTTAGATACGTCAGTTTCCGTTTTATTTATAAACATAGATAGTGTGACATTTTATAAAACCTTTCAATTTATGAATCTTGTAATTATATTAGAGAAATAGCTTTAATAGGTTTTAAGACATCAGAATATTATTAGATATAGTAGATGTAGGTGTGGTAAATATTTTTTAAACTTAGGAGAAAAATATACTTAGTTCCTTTTTATATGAACATTTTGATTTATCGAGTCGTCTCTAGATGTTCTGCGATCTACAGCGGTCTCTCAAAAGACGTGGTTATAGCACAAAGTTATGCTCAAAATAATAAAAGTGTATTTATATAAGTATAGAATGAAGTTAACATTTTAGCGATGTGAACATCAAATACTACACAAAATATTTTTGAGAATGATGCCGGTGAAATTTTCCAGCTATAAAGACCATGAAAAAAGTCAAATACTACAATATTATCGTTAATAGAAATATTTCAGATTTAATTTAAATAATATCTGCAGAATAATATGAACATATTCGATCGCTCATAAAAGGCTTAACATTATGCCTTAACGAATACGGCATATGCTGTCAATTGTCAGAGTTGTCGTTCACATCACATTCATATTTATGTATATTCTACGTTTACATGGAAGTATGGTTGTTGACTTCTTATGAGTCTCCTTCTAAACTCGAGCTTTCTACTTAGTGTTACGAGAGTTACAAATAAATGAAAACATAAATCATTATAATATCACTTAATAATAATGAATTTTAATATCATTATGAATAAAACCTATGTTCAAAATATAATTTGACGTTAAAAATATCATATCAATCATTTTTATGAACTCATCTTTTTCTATGTAGTGACTGACTTAAAGTAATTTGAAAAGGAGAACAGAATAGAGGTGATAATCTAAACTGTAAAAGTTAAAATAGACTAAATAATCAAAATTTTAATCTGTTCTCATTTTCATGAACCTAGATGTAATAGTTAGTAAGTTAGGTTAGATATAATAAATTAGTATGTTAGGGCCATGCTTTAGTGTTCTGTAACATCTTATGATACTTGTGATCTCTGCATTATGAACTCTCCATTATAGTACCTACTCAGTACATTGCTACTTATTTTCTACTCGCCTTTATGATTGCGATTTTCTATTAATGATATTTTTGGCACAATTATTCTATATTCTCTTACGGTTTGGGTGAACTAGGCGGACGATATATCTAGTAGCGTAGAAGTACCTACGAAAGATGATAAGGAACAAAGCACATTATTTTATAAACTACAATATAACTTATTCGGAACTAAACTAAAATAAAAAAGTAATATGAACAAGTTCTGGACAGGCCGTCATTTCAAAAATTACTTTTATTTTCACTAACACACTCAAAATAATGTTGATCGAATGTTCTTTGGGGTGGTTCGACTGTATAATAAATTATTATAATTTCATCAGGCGAGCACTTTTCATTTTTATTAGTCTATCCAAGTTACTTCTGTAGTAGCGAAGCTTAATTTATAGAGATGTGTCTCAAACGAAACTAAGTTCGTTAAAGAATTATAAATAAACATAAAAATGCATTGGTATTTGGCTTTATATAGAACATGTGTGGAATATGCATGTTCAGCTCTTAATGTTTATATGAACGTAGTTTTACATGTTTAAATGTACATGTATCGCGTATATTGTATACTGTTGTAGATTATAATTGCTGTTGGAAAATAAAATCTATGGTAGACTAAATTGTGTCGTGTTCAAAGCATATCTCCTCCGAGTCAGCAGGTTTGACTCCAGCCCATAGTTAATAGGTAATAAAATTATTAGATACATACGTATTTGTAAAGAAATAGCGACTATCGTAATTAGTGACAATAAATATTTTGATAATGAACAAAAATATATATAATTCTAAATTTCTACTGGTGGTTACATAGTGGTTAAGTTTTCATAGAAATAATAACGAACTTTGTTTAATAAAGGAAAATTGTTTATAACTTTTGCTTAAAAGCAAGTCAAATAATGTGAAGACCTAACCACTACATATCCCTGAACAACTTTATATCAAGCTTGGAACTTGAATTTTATTGCTTTAGTCGATTTGTTTAGTCAACTATTATTCTTTAGTCCTCCACGACTTTCATTGGAGCCACGCATTTCAGGCTAAAATAACGGTTGTGTAATAAATGTTTAGTGGTGTTAACGTCACTAGTGTGACAGTGACGTCACACTAGTGACGTAGTGCAGTAGTGCTCGCATCGGTGTACACTGGCCCCTATTGAATGTTGATCGTTGTAGACAAATTAATAGGTATTTATTAGATATTAATGAGTGTTTCTTTACTAACTAATATATTATATTGTACACTAGCTGGATACATATTTTATATGTTATAGTTACATCTAATTTTAGCACATTGTCAATGGAAAAGACGAAATATTCATTTAGGTAATAATTTACATAATTAGGTTCCTACTACATTTAATTAATACTAGGAAAAATCTATTAAGATTTAAAGTTAATATATATTTTCCTTTCAGAATCTATCTGGGCTGGTCCTAAATTGTTATCGTTTTATGAACAGTAGGTATGGGAGCTTACTTCTTTGATAGTGTGCTAAAATTATATTATTTGAGACTCATTTCTCTGTTGAAATCTATAGATATTTTTATACCTATGTAAGTCGTACGAAAATATAGATATTGTCAATTTCTTGCCAAAGAGTATTGTATGGTTAAAAAATCAATTAATCTCAATTACAAAATAGCAGCATAGCAACGAGTACTGCGTACTTATCATAATTTGAGCATGTTAAAATATCTCCTACTGAACATAATTATCACTGCGCGCTGGGTCGACGCTACCGTCAAAATCGTGTGAATCAGATGTATAGGTAAGTAACGCGCAGTCTACAACCTGTAGGTATTGTGGGCGATCCGGGTAGTAAAAGTTTGTGTTATTTTTTCTGCGATGTAGTTCTAAATTACATTATACATATTTCACAATGATTCCTTTATTTTATTGGTTTCAATTCTTGCCAAATTTGCGTTGGAAAGCTCAATAAATTCTATAGAAACTATAGATCAAAAATATGTCCTCATGTGAACTGTTCAATAATATAAATATACTTTGCATTAGGCAATATTATGTGAACATGAACAATTCAATAACATATTACCTATATATGTCACAGTCAAAACTCTTAACCAGTCAAAACTACTATTGACTGAACAGGTTGGTCAAAAGTGGTTTTGACTGAAAATTATTGGTTATATTAATACTTTTGACTAGTTAAAAGTACTTTTGACGCTCTTCGCCAAAAGTAGTTTTAACTGCAATAAATCATCAGTCAAAAGCACTAGTAACTCGTTAGATGTGAATAAAAAAAGATAATTTAATAATAGGAAATTAAAATTTTATCGAATATCTATTAAGTTATTGATGGACTGCACTTTTAAGAGCGAGCGAAGCGAGCTCGGGGCTTGCTGGCACCCCGACTCGGACAATTTATTATTATTTCTAGTAATTGTCTAGTAATTATCAACTAAAAATAATTTTGACCAGCTCCATTGGGCAAAAGTAGTTTTGACTGTTATTTTAGACAAAAGTATTATTGACTAAAGCATACGGTCAAAAGTATTTTTGACTGATTTTGCTAGATAATAGTAGTTTTGACTGGTTAAGAGTTTTGACTGTAACATATATATTCTGTGCTCGAGACAATAACAATATTCTTGTCATATTATGTGATCACCCTTTTAAAAACTACATTATAGGTACTGTATTGTGTGGCTTCAATTATATCTGGACAGGGTAAGCTTCATTATTATCTTTAAACATGCATGGGAAAGTATATTATTTTCTCGAATAAATAAGATCCACTTTACATTGTTACAGAAATGACAGTAGTTTCAAATGTTTTTCTAGATATTGCTTTTTTAGGTTTTCGACTCCGAAACCCAACTAGAGTTTAATTGGGGTCAATTTGATGTAATATGACATAGACACTAGCGCCACGTCAAATGGTCATGAGTAGTGGCCCGGACTCTACATCAAACGTTCTTGTCAGATGTCAGGTGCAAATAGTTTTTTTTTTTTTTTTTGGCTTTAGTGGACTTTATGCCATTTTCAAGTGTGTAAATAGTTAAATGGCTATTTAATTTGAATAAAAAACAACTTTTGGAGGTAATAATCCAGCCAGTAATAAATAATATTGCAAACTCCTTGACCCTGCAATTTTAAGTTTTCTGGAAAATAATTTTTAGGGCGTAGTAATAAGGTTGAATTTGAATTACATTTTTACTTGTTTAGATATTATTTTACTCATGTGTGCTTACTTATTGTGAATCGTACACTGTTCAGATAACATGATCTTAAGGGGGATGCTCCAACCAGCCCGCGAAATTCAATTTTTTTTACGTTTTTTGCAATTTGCAGGCCAGTGACATGTTGTAACTTTATAAATATTTGTGTTGCGCAAATAACAAGTATAATTTTAAATATAAAAAATATCAAAAAACTCGCTCCATCAGCTCTCACATAGAAAAGGTGCATCATGTTAAAATCTCCGAAATCTAACTACGATGCACCTTTTCTATGTGAGAGCTGATGGAGCGAGTTTTTTGATATTTTTTATATTTAAAATTATACTTGTTATTTGCGCAACACAAATATTTATAAAGTTACAACATGTCACTGGCCTGCAAATTGCAAAAAACGTAAAAAAATTTGAATTTCGCGGGCTACATCGAAGCAATCACCTTAAAGTTGTTCATTTATCCCTTTCGCTGTTAACTGTTACTGAGAAAAACCAGTCACATATTAATGAATCTAAATCTTTATCAGAATTTATTGATGCTTATAGATTTATCAAAATAATATTATTAATTATTTTGATTGTACACAATATATTTTTGAAGTCTGAAAGGCCAATATACTGACCTATCCTATAAGTTTCGATTACATCACGAGGGTAAAATTATGCAGCAAAACATCAGCATTGTTTAAAATAAGAAATATTTGAAAAATGTGAATGACAATAATAGTAATGAGACAATATTTCGAATAATTCCGTAGCCTAAGTTTGTTGATTTACTGAACTTTTGTATTTTTTCATTATCTAGACTTATGAATCAACCTTCGTAGTTTAGATATTTGTCATTAAGAAACTAGATTAGAGTAATAACTGGAACAATGTTAGACAGATTTGAGTAAAAATTAATATTTCATAAAATCTCAAAACACTTGTTAAAATATTACATTATTCATTTTTAATTTACAGTATAAATAGTCGGTGAATGCGATACAATACGTAAGCGGGACATCCCATGACGTGCTTTTATTAATTTTGTCGACGACATGGGTAAGACCCAATCTATGGAGCAAACTCAATCATAGCTCAGCTGCGCTTCATCCGGAAATGAACCTTTACTGACAAAAAATAATGTTTTATTTGTGTGATAAGCTTGGCCACAGTTGTCTGTAGAAATATACAACTCAACTTTATATCAATAAGGTATTTTTTCGGACAAACCGTAAGAATAAGTTCGCACTATACCTACATATGGGCCTTAGTCACCACACAATAATACTTTTTTTTTATGAAAAGGGTTAACTTGTTCCTTTATTACGATAATCTAACATTATATAATTATGTAGACACGTAATAGATACGCACAAATTATTCTGTACTATAAAGCCACTATTTTAGAAGATTTCAGTTTATATACAAGCTCATATCTCTGGATTATATCATACATGTTTTACTATATCGATGTTATGTGTGCTAGGAAGGTGTTGCTTTCAAAGCTATTTGTGATTCCTGTTTTTATACAATCCCGCAAACGAATTTGCTTCATTTATTTAATGATAGGTACTATTATTATTAGTTTTGCAGAGTTTTATGTATTTAGTCTAGTAAAGATTTTAATGTTGCAAATATTTTGCATGGTGTTTTGTCATATTAAATTCGTGTTATATACTAAAGTTTTGAGTTAGATGTCATAATTAGCAGGTGGCAAAAAAGTGACGTTTAGTTAAAAATAAATTTGTTTACATAGAGCTTTGTTCGCTTGCAGCTATGAGCAGTTTCAATTTATATGAACTTTACAGAAAGACTACAGTTTACCTTTATCTCTGCAGAAAATTTGCAATATGAAAATCTTTTCCAAATCTATTTTAAAGTTATTTCTCGCACCAAGTCAGTATGAATTTACAATACATTTAATAAAAAGGTTAAACCAAGTTAATCTCGTACAGGACATTTAGTATTGCGTCGTTAGTTTATATTTGTGGCGAGCCGAGCGTGTCGCTTGTAACCCCTTTTTGTGTAGCCTTTACTTTGTTCCTCAAGCTTGGATTAAATATTATAATAAAAAAAATCGTTTTATTTTCCACACTTAGAAATGCGAGAGCAGTTTTCCCACCAACCTGATATAAAGAGGTATTTTTAAAGTGGTTATTACAATCAAGTTGATTTCCATAGAAAACTGTAATGGGTTGCTTAGGGCCGAGTCACACCGGTATGGCAGCGGCCAGCAGCGACGCGGCGAGCACTTTCAGTGTGAAATAATTTTAAACTTTAACTATACTTAACAGACCAGTATCACTTGAAAAGGTCGCGAGGCCGCTCGCGGCACCGCGGGTGGATTTCCCTTTTTCTTTTTTTCCTTTGTTTGTTTCTTTCTTCTTCTTCTTTTGCAATAAGTGCTATAATAATCAATTACATCATGTTCACTCATGGCCGCTGCCATTTCAGTGTGACTCGGCCTTACCGTCTGTACAAGGACCAGGCCAGAGTCGATGGCGCGGTGTTGGACATCGTAGCACAACCGTGAACATATGAATTTTAATGGTAATAAATTCTAGTCCTTTTAATTTGTAGTATAATATACTACTAATTAGAAATTTCGGTAGATATGCAGGTCGACAAGATTCCTTCCCAGCACGATACGCTAGAACCCCAGCTAGAATAATAATTGATGAAATGGGAGCTTGCCTAATAATTTGTACAGTCACAAAGCACAGCATCATAAGTTGCTGACCACATTCAGATTTTCAAAATCGCTGTACACCATAATAATACGTAATAATACGGTGTAAAGCGATTTTGAAAATCTGAATGTGGTCAGCAACTTTTGATGCTGACTGTACTCATCATGTAAGTCTCCTATTTAGTGACTAGTAAATTGTCCTAAATTGTTAGAAAATGCAAAAAAAAACTGCCTATGGTTCAGCTCAGACCGAGAGACCGAGAGACCATAATTGAGAGGTACAAGTACAAAATTTCTAATTAGTAGTATAATTATAATAGTACAAATTAAAAGGACTAGAATTTATTACCATTAAAATTAATAAATAATTATGTTCACGTGCTACAAAGCACAACAACACAAGGCGCGGCACACGCACTTCAAGTGAATAATACTCAAAATATCTTTCGCGGGAATGTCTGGGTTACCGCTGTCTTAGAACGTAAAGAGCAAGTGAGGTCCTTTAACTAAACTTAGGAGCCAACATTGTAAATAGCTAAATAGTAAAAAGTTTCCAACTAGGTACATCAAGCGAATACAATTGAAACTACAGAAGTAATTGAATTAATATATTACTAATGAATACAATATATAGTTACATTAATCAACAATAGGTATAAATAACTAGACGTTAGCCGCTACCTATAGTTCCTTTAAATACACGAGTGGTTGGTGAATCTAATGACAGTACAGATGGCGCCACCATCGCATGTGCCTCCCATGCGAATGTTAGAAAGAAAAACAAACTTAAACCCTAACCTTGTATTGTTATTGGTTCATACATCGATTGTGGCGCCCCCAAGTCATTTAACTCATAAAACAAGTGTCAACTAATGTTGGGAAATGTTGTTATATGTATGTATATTAATGATTTAGGTATATCATCTACCTATTGCTGAATGTCCCAGGACTGATTGCATCAAGTAAAAAGAAGATAAAATAAAAATAGGTATACTAAATATTGTCGAGCAACATCGGTCTTTCCCAACACTGGTGACAGTGTATTGTAGCTCTTTGACAGTAACATCGGTGGGTCTGTGTAACAACCCAGATTTAACAAACTCGCCGATATTACCTTGCAGACTGAGGTTTATTTACACAGTAGTACTAACACTTGGCAGCATAACGGAAAATAATAATATTACAATGAAAGAGATTCTTAAATATTTCTTGTTTCATTCCCTACCATTTACTTACCATAAACCTCAGCCTAATGTTCGTATTTTACTCGAACTAATATAAATACGTAACTTGTTAAATACTGCTACAATCGACAATTCATAGCGAAACTAAATAATGAACACATCGAGGACCGTTCTGAAGGTGCACTGATAAACGTGCATATATTCGTATTTTCTTCAATTATTACTCGTAGTTAAATATTACGTTAAATTTATTGATTGACTTCTGAATTGACTCTTTTATTTATTTATTCAGGAAGTAAAATACATTTTAATCCATATTTCCCGAAGGATAACTGAGTTTAAAAATGTGGTGACACACATGACGCAACGCTTGCAAGCACAACTTTGATATTTTATTTATTTTGATTTATTTTATTTTGATTGAAGTGGGTATAACAGTGCTTATTCTGTATGATTCGTTTTTCGACAGAATCAGAACGGTGTTTTAGTCACTTTTATCACACCACATATATCTATGTATACTATGTATTCCTCTATACCTGTACATTTTACTTATTTATTTCTGCTACACATATTTATTTCTTATTTATTTATGTTTTATTACACACTATAAAGCTGATTTACATCTGTAACGTCTCACAAGGCTCAGTTGAAAACCAGCGTCAGGCACCTTGTGGCCTGGCTTTATGCTGAACTGAGCCTATTTGGCACAGCCGTGAGGCACACGGTACTTTTTGTGTTTTTTTTTAAATTTTTATTTCTATTGTATTATTGTGTAAAACTGTGTGCCAAATAAACTTTATTTTCTTTCTTTCTTTTATTTTCTGATATATGTATTATATGAGCGGTACAGGCTTTTCCTTGAAGTTGGCCATCAGAGGGAAATCCACATTCATAGGAGTTACGGAAAAACTTATATTTTATTATGTCTACAATTTTGGCATAAATATGCCAAACCAACAAAAACAGGACTAGTTTATATGTTATTTTCTATTTTATAAAATATCTTCGAAACCCGTTTTTTTTAATATCTTTTGTAGAAGTTAATACGATCAATGCAGCCCATAAAAAGCAAAATTTTGTTACAACATGGTACGGGACTCCATACATACGCGAACATTCTCCTTTAACTAACTTCCGTGGTTCCATTTTTATCTATCCATACAGTGAAATGAAAAATGGTAAAACGTTATTAAAAAAATGTCCTATTTCACTCATTTTTTGACAAATCACACTAGACAAAAAGAATAAAAAAATATGCTAAAATTGTTGTTGTTTTTATTGTGTATCTTCTTACAATTTGTTTCGTATCCTTTATAGATTCGGAGTGCCCCCTGTTGGCCGGCTTGAAAGAATATCCATTTGTCTACTATTTCATATTTGTTCCTAATTACTTAAAATATGTGTCCGTTCTAACAATAACTGTGAAACTCAAAACGGCCCTCGTATGAAGCATGAGTTCAAATAAAACAATTCGCACAACATCCAAGTTCAGTCTTGAGTATTTTCTCTAAATTGACTAATCGATTGATCTGTTACAGTAATTACACACAAGTTTATAAGGAAAATAATGAATAGAATGGTAATTATAAATACAAAAAAAAAACGCTCATGCTTTAAACAATATATAAAGTTGATAAAATATAAAAGTAAATAATAGACAGGATACTATAAAATATTGTGATGTTTATCGTAGTGCATTTATGAAGATGTACTGTGTAAGGTATACTGAGCAATAAAATTACTTAAAAAATATATTAAAGCATCTCAAATAAAAAATACTCATGTTAAAATTAAAGATGGATATAAATACTCAAATCACGAAAATTAAACTTAGTCTCAATAGAGGAGTATTTTGAGAACCCACGTTATTTATAATATTCAGTATAATACACACAATATATAAGTACGCATGCGCGACGACGTAACCGTTATCGCATTTAAAAACATTCGATTACCGAATAATTCCGCTACTTCACATAATGTCCGACATTAATTGTATTTATTCACAAAACTAATTACGTGAAAGTTCTACTTGTTATGATACCTTGAAAATAAAAATAAAATAAAGCGAATATTCGTTTGGAGTTCATTTATAGCGTAATACTGTTTACATACATACAAAATTGGTCCATATCTGTCACACACCTTGTTAACAATAAAAAACAATTTTATGTCGAATACAAAACAGTATTATTAAAAAGAGCTCCGTAAGTAAATTTTACGTCTCCCTTCAGTAATATTAGCACTACAACTGCAAATGAACTGTGCAAGCGATGTCAAACTAAGGAAAAAAGAGAAGAGCATGTGAAAGATATAGTCCTAATTGAACACCCGCCTCCTACCGTAATTACAATCAACGTTAATACAAATTGACAGTACACAAGGCTTTGTACCAACAACTACAATTTACAAATAAAATCAAACCATCAAATTCATCAGCCGAACAGCTACGTCAACAATTAGGTACTTCATAAGTATTCTAAACAAAATTAAACAATTTTAAATCGAGATTTATACCTACTTTGGCTAAGAAAGGATACAGATGTGAACATTAATTTAAGCCAAAGTCCATGTTTTTTTTTTTTTTTTTAAATCTCGTTTTTCTTTGTTTCTTCATTTTTTAGAAGAAATTGTCTGGTTTTAACATGTGTCTACACTACATTATATCTTAGGACACGTCATTTTATATTAGAGCACTTAATAAGCCTCAACGGGTATCGATTTCGTATAGAGTTGACCACGTTTATTTATCGTTATTAATATTTAGAACTTCAAAATATCAGTCTAGTCAGTACATTTATTATTGTCGACTAACGAATACTAGTCGAGTCTATTTAAAATCTTGCGCGTATACCCTGGGCTGTGAATATTTTCTTGGATAGAGGAAGAACTTAGCACAAGGCATTTGACGGCATCTTATTCTCGTATACAGTGCAACGAGGTATGTAGTTCTAAATGAGTTTGAAGTTGACGGTCCAGTACTTCAAAATAATTTAACGGTCATCCAGACGATTTCTTACACAACTTAATAAAATTATCCGTATTTTACAATTAAAATTACTTATCACTGAACATAAGTCTACGTAAACACTAAGTTAAATAGAGCCTCGAGGCAAATAGCTTTACAGATAAAATATAACATTTTATATCAACAAATTATATAGAGTGGTGATTAATCAGTGGCTGTACAAGTTACTTAATTAAGTCATTTGATTTTGATATTTCTGATCAAGCTTTTACTACGGAAGTCATACTTCAAGATTCAAATGAGTTATTGCTTTAATAATATAAATGTAAAATATGGTTCGAGATCGTAAAATAAAAAAGACTTAAACAGCCACTAAACAATACCCTGTATAGGAAAATCTATGATTTCGATAACATATCAGTTGCGACGATATAATTCATTTACTTAAATTTAATGATATGAAGCAAGCGCAAAAGTTTACCAATTTCAAACAATTTAAAATGTTTCATATTTTTTATAATTTCTAATTTTATACCACTACTACATACTAAGCATAGAAATTATATTAATATCAATAGACGGGCTTGACATGAAAGGATTGATTGATTAGTGGATGAGAACGACGGCATCCCACTAGTACAGTATAAAATTCGTGAAGATGTACTTCAAACTTGCCATGAATTCGGTTAATAAGGCGTTTGATGATGCCCATTATAATCAAGTATCACCTATCGAATTAATATAAAGTCAACGCTAAAACCTTCGATAATTCTCAGTCGTTAAATAGCCTCTTTCGAGAAAATATCACGTACACATGTCTACCGCTTACAATATTGAACGATCAAACATTAAAAATCTTTGGTGTGTTGAGTATAACTTACTAAAATGAGTATTTCATCGATCCATATAATTATGGCATTTAACCCCTTCTTATTTAGCATAAATTTCACCAAATAAACTATACACGATGAATCCGTCGAAACCAATGTATCATTATGATTGTTGCTAAGCTGGCTCATACACGACGTTTAGTTGTGCTGATTGCTCTCACTTTCTTTGGTGAAAGCCGCTTAAGGACAATTTTAACATTACCCTCCATAATTTGAAACTTACTATTTTTTATGTTTGGGCAAATTTCTAGATTTTTATGTTAACTCATCATATCAATAATAACTAATCAAACTTTATCCTTATGTGCTGAGCTATGTTTAAGCGACAATAATGCTCAGATGTCGACAGATGAACTATACGACGAAAACAAGACAAATATAAACTAAGGAATTAAGTTGAGATTCATATATTTATGACCTGTCGTGATAATACTGACGAACACTCAGTGGACAAAACATTTAGCTTGGTATGCTTGACAATGTATAGCTAAATAGAATGAGTTGAACGATACCATGATTTTACTTGTAATCGCCTATCAACAATAATTATCTTGTTACAATAATGAAGTCTATTACAGAGTATCAAATACCCGCGCTTACGATGACATTTAACGATTTATTTAGTAAGATTTCTATACATAGTTATTTGTCGATCGTCATTAACATAGAGATAGGAGATATTAACATTAAATAAAGTGTTGCTAGATATGTGGCTTCCAAGATATTTTGGATCGGAATGAACAACCTTAAATTAATAAAAAAATTGATTTATGACATCCGAAAGTTTATTTTTTGATGGGATAAATAGAGATTTAGTAACTTGATACAAAGTAAAAGTCAAGACAATCTTAATTTTTAGATAAATATATCTGATGAACGCATGGAATTGTTTCAAAATGCGTATTGTATTAACAGTTAAAACAAATTGAATAGTTTTTTTCGTAAAAGAGTGTTTTTGAATAAAACCAAGCAATAATAGAATATTATAGAAAGTATGTACAGGGAAGACGAAGGTACTAAATATCTGTAAAAAGGATTAGTATTTTCACAATTTTCATCCATAAACAGATGGAGATAAGATTCAAAAATAGATTTGCAAGAGACAACAGTGCTATATTTAGTTTTAAGTCTTTCAACATTCGCTGTTTGGGTTCGAAGTGTTAGGCCTTTAACTAAAATTTACTCATATTTTTTTTCATCTAAAGTAAATGGTCATTAAAATACTGTTATACTGAGCGCGGCAACTAAATATTCGATTTCTATTTTCATTCATTTCGGACTCCTTTATTAATTGATCTTTCTATTTACCAGACAATAATAAAAAGTAAATGTACAAATATTCTACAACTGCCACTTATTTATCAACTCTTTTAAAAGCGTCTAGTCATTTTACAGTTATGTTACTTTTGATCAGCAATCCTGACCTCATTGAATGACAAAGTTCACTTTGATTTTTACAAAGAAGCTAAGTCAGGCGCATTGTAATTCGAATCAAAAACTTGTTAGCATCATAGTAGCATTTTGTATAAGTTTACCGGTTGTTAAACTTATACAAAATGCTAACATACAATAATTAAACCAAAACATGTCGTTACTTAGAAAGCGAATGGAATATTTCAATTGAAAATATTACATATTCCGCGCATACGTATAGTTATTCACACCACATTCAATCATTATCACGTTAAAAAACAATTTCCAACTGAACAATCCATTAGTGGTCCAAGTAGCTAGCTGTAATGAACAACTTGTAAGTAATAACCAACCTTATGTATACCGCGTTAGGGATCTAATTGGACTGTTGTATGGACGCGAGGAAGGCGGGGTCGACGGATGCTACCTTCGCCGTCAGGAACGCGTGCATGCAGAACAGTAAGCTCTGCAGGATTTGACATTCTAGCTCCTGGAAAAGGTATAAAACAATAAGTTGGTATCCGTTTTTCTAAAACCGAATATGTTTTAGGACACAAAAACAAACTATATAGATGATCAAAAATATCGAAGAGAACATCGAAGAAACCTGGACTGGGCCGGCCTGGTTGATAACGGCTTTTTTTTTCACTCACGACCCAGCAGTTGAACACTATGTCTAATCGTGGTACGAATCCACGAAGATGTAAGTAGGTAATTTCTTATTACCTTGGTTTCAATAACTTTTGTCTCGGAGTCTTGGAAGTGTAGTTTTAGTTTCGATTTCCCATCATCGCTAGATCCTCGGAGCTGCGAAAATCTGTAAAAAAAAAAAAAAACAAATATTAAATATCGGTATATTTTGAAAAAGTTGAAAAAGTGAGACGATATACACCACGCACCACATGTGCATCACGGTGCACACAGTACGTACAGCGTACTGTACAGTAGCCCCCCCTCACCTGTAGGCCCACACGGGCGGCGCGCCGGGCGTGCCCTCGCTGAGCGAGAACCCGGCCGTCCAGTCCAGCGTGAGGCCGGCCGCGCGCCCCATGTGTACCACCGTGAACGTCTTCTTCTGTAACACACACAACAAAAATACACTGAATGTTTTGATTGCCCCGTTGGTCTCGTGGACACAATCATTTTTAACCGACTTCGAAAACAGGAGGGATTCTCAATTCGTCGCAAACTTTTCTATGTATCTTCCTCGATTTCTCGACGATGCTTGGACCGATTTGGAATACATTGTTACTCTAAGGGGAAACTAACTTCTTTAGCCCGAGACCGGTATTTCCATACAAGTTTCATAGGTATATGCCCGCACACCCGGGATCGTCACGTCTCAGTTCAGTCAGCGTCGTGCTACCGTCATCGCTACACGTATGACCAACCCGTAACTTGACTGATATTATTGTTCAATGATTTATATCCAGGGACCGAAACCGGTATCAACAATACGGGTATTTTTTCGGTAACAACCTTTTTTTCTTTTACAGGTAATTTTAAAGGTTACCTTTATTATTAAAGTGAATACTTAACCAGTATTAATACCGGTTACCGAAATAAAAATTACCCCTATCTTACACGTGCCGTCGGCAATAGTCAAAGGGCGCGCATCGCCTGTGTGTGTGACAAAGAGTCGGGCCGACACACGAACTTAGGCGAATGCCGACCAATCACGGCCCTGGCTGGCACAGCACGCGGCACGCGCAACGCGTCTTTCATTCAGTTTGATAATATGCATGTATAACTCAGTATTACTCTATAATTATGCCGTCGTCATCGTCATTGTGGCCAACATGTTGTTTTTAATCCCCGACGGAAAAAAGAGGGGTGTTATAAGTTTGACGTGTCTGTCTGTCTGTCTGTCTGTGGCACCATAGAGCCCGAACGAATGAAGCGATTTCAATTTAGTTTTTTTTATTAAAGGTGAGGTCGCCAAACATAGGACCTCACATTAATCCTCAACTTTACCATATATTTATTTCAAAATTAATGCTGCAGTATTTTCGACGTATCACAGGATTCTGCTAAGCCATTTGAGGTAGTATGGCGTACAGCACTGGTACAGACTTTCTTGGTAATGTTGACTATTTTCTAATGCCAAATTGCCATTGCGATATTCTGTTTCTTTCTCGTAATCAAGGTTATTTTGCACCCCCCACCGAATAATATCGTACCGATAAATTCAAATTTTACAGGAAAAATAAAACAGTGTTTTTTTGTTTTTATTGTAAAAAATATCCAACCTAAGAGAATGATTTATATATAATCAAATGAAAGTTATTTTTTTATAGAATCATTCTAAATAAAAGTTTTACATTTTTATTTTATTAGGACCAAGTTATTAAAGAAAATATATTTTACTGGATACGTTAGAAAAACATTATTTCGCAACAAAACATAACGATATTATTCGCGTAAAAACAAAAAGACAGCGTGCACAATAATAGTAGGTACCTATATTACAATGTTATTCGTTAAACAATGACATCCAAACATAAACGGTAATAGATTGTAACTGGGATTTTCGCCTATACAGGGTTACTGGTAACTCGACGTATTCCTTGCAGGACGACATAGTAGGGCTAAAATGCAACAAATTAAGCCACTAAATGTTCTACCGAAATTCAATAGTTTTTGAGTTACTTAGATTTTTAGTTTTTTATGAAAAATCCCAGATTAAATCGTTTGGAGCCAATTTAAAAATGATATACGGCGCGACTGTACTGTAATTTAAGTTAATATGATAGTTGATGCCGTCGCAGATCTTTGCTAATAATTAAAAGTTCAAAAATACCAAAAACTTTGGCAAATATCACTAAAGAAACATTTATTTCTTTGTGATTTTCGCTATTACTTCATACAAAATGTTGTCTAGTGAAAAAAAAAAATACTACGCCTGATGTACAAATTACTAAGAAAATATCCTTGTCTTATCAGCTATTCAAAAAGGTATGAAAGTTAATACAAAGTTAAGGACTACATTATGTGCATCTCACAAAAAGGTTATTATTCGGAAAATCAATAAAACAATTTCGTGAATATTAGTATTATTTTTAATCAATATCAGTTTAAAAACTTTAATTACACTTTCACACGTCTTGTTCGATGTGCTGCCCTCGGTTTCTAATACATGTTCTTATTCGCTTCCTCACTTCAGTTTTTGTGATTATTGATGTGATTGTTGCCCTCATCTGGTCCGCTGCATCTGTTATTCTCTCCCTTAGTTCTTCAATTGAATTTACTGGGGTCACATAAACTAGATCTTTCATATGACCCCAGACATAATAGATTAGTGGTGTAAGATCAGGGCTTCGTGCAGGCCACGGAATAGGCCCACCGCGCCCAATCCATCGATTTGGATAGTTTTCATCCAGCAATTGTCGAATTGTGATTCGGAAGTGGGCTGGACATCCGTCATGTTGATAAAGCATGTTTGCTCTTCTATCTTCCGGTACATCCTTGAGCAGTGGTGTTAAATGATTTCTTAGGAAATCTCCATAAAGTTCCCCATTTAGTGTTCGGGGTAAAAATGCAATTTTACCTGCTCCTCATAAAACACTTCCCTTCCCTGTCACACATGCAAAAGTATTGACAATCATACCTTTCTGAATAGCTGATAAGACAAGGATATTTTCCTAGTAATTTGTACATCAGGCGTAGTATTATTTTTTTTCACTAGACAACATTGTTTATGGAGTGATAGCAAAAATTACTAAAAATTGAATGTTTGATTAGTGATATTTGCCAAGGTTTTAGGCATTTTTGAACTTTTAATTATTAAAAAAGATCAGCTACGGCATCAGCTATGATATTAACTTAAATTTCAGTACTGTCGCGCCGTAAATCATTTTTAAATTGACTCCAAACGATTTAATCTGGGATTTTTCATAAAAAACTAAAAATCTAAGTAACTCAAAAACCACTGAACTTCGGTAGAACATTTGGTGGCTTAATTTGTTGCATTTTAGCCATACTATGACGTCCTGCAAGGAATACGTCGAGTTACCAGTAACCCTGTATAATATACAGTGTGTCCGGGCACGGGTTAGCGATATTTGAAGGGGATATAATAGGCTCTTTTTCATCGACAAAAATGCTTTAAAAAAATTCTTACTCCAAAACTTCGCGAATGGCAGCCATTTTAATTTTTTGATCTGTCGAACTGGGGTGTGTACAATAAAATTCAAATATCTTTAAATCCAAGAGACCTACATTCATGCAAATGACTTTATTGCAAAGTTAAACGTTGAGACTTATCAAAAACTTACGAAAGTTTTCTAAATAATATGTAAAAATAACCAAAAAACATGGGCAAACACGAAATTGTACACAAAAATTACTGAATAATTTCACATTTTTAACTCTAGCTCGATAAGTACCCCTGAATTTTGCTAGGGTTTTTGCATTAAATTAAAAGTGTTTGAGTCAGGCTATAAAATGATATCAAAATGATCACTCTACGTTAAGTATCTTAGGAGTTATTCTCACTTGAACATCACCCTTCCTTAGCGCATGTACCCCAATATTACAGGCGTCGCATTCTTTGGGCGAGCTAAATCGTTCCAACGAATATTTATCAGCTGCATTATTGACCACCATAATCCATAAACTGAAATGGTAATTTTTTTTTATTAAATTTAACAACTTCTAGGAATTATTGCTGCGGGGCGAGACGGAAGGGTGATGTTCAAGTGAGAATAACTCCTAAGATACTTAGCGTAGAGTGATAATTTTGATATCATTTTATAGCCTGACTCAAACACTTTTAATTTAATGCAAAAACCCTCGCAAAATTCAGGGTTACTTGTCGAGCTAGAGTTAAAAATGTGAAATTAAACAGTAATTTTTGTGTACAATTTCGTGTTTGCCCATGTTTTTTGGTTATTTTTACATATTATTTAGAACATTTTCGTAAGTTTTTGATAAGCCTCAACGTTTAACTTTGCAATAAAGTCATTTGCATGAATGTAGGTCTCTTGGATTTAAAGATATTTGAATTTTATTGTACACACCCCAGTTCGACAGATCAAAAAATTAAAATGGCTGCCATTCGCGAAGTTTAGGAGTAAGAATTTTTTTAAAAGCATTTTTGTCGATGAAAAAGAGCCTAGTATATCCCCTTCAAATATCGCTAACCCGTGCCCGGACTAGATATGAGCGCCGATGGCCAATTCCACGGCGGCGGCGTGGCCTGTATATTTTCACGGCGGCGGCGGCGTCACGGCGGCGCGTCGCGGCCGGCCGTGCGCCTTAGTTTTTTATTTTTATTTGGGAGAGATTTCTTAAGAAGAAAAATGAAGAAAATCAAATTGTTGTTAGGTACTAAAAACAGTTTTATAAAGAAACGTATTTGCTAATTACAATTTTAGTCTTCTACAGATTACGTTTACTAAAAACAATAATTGTTTCAGTATTTTAAGATGCGAGACAGAGTTTTTAATCAAAGCACTATCTATTTTTTTATGTGAAATGGGTTTGCTATTGACCCTAGTTTTTTTTTTTATCGTGGTAAAATCATCAAATGAGTCCTCCTACCCAGGGCAGGGCGGGAGGGACTGTCAGACTTGTACTAACTAAAATCCACGGTGTCCTTCAGTAGCCCTTTGTGTACCGGAGTCGCGGTATAAGTGTGTCCCACGACCCCGGCAGGCTTTGGCCCTCTAAATGAGAGGCCCCGTCATTGCGCTGACGCTCTTTGAGGCGCGCGTGGAACACAACGCGCCGTTGACCCGGGCATGGTCTATGGTCGGACAGCGAGTCTCCCATTACTCGCCACCCGCATGCCCGCGCCTTCGGTGGCCGGAGGTCGTCCCGCGACGTCTGCCGCCGTGGGCGTCTACCACTGCGCCGTGGGCGAGGGTTTTCCCACGCACGTCCCGCCTCCTCCTTCGCGAGCATGACTGCTTCGCATAACGAGGCGACTGCTTCCCACTCCGTCTCGCCCCGCAGCATGGCGGCGACCAATGTCGAGGTTGTCGCCTATCGCCTGCGTCAGGACACGGCGGTGCTCTGCTCAAGCGGGGCAGTTCTGCATCGTATGCTCTACCGTGTCTTCCGGGCGGTCCTCGCACTGGTGACACCCAGACGTTTCCTCCCTCCTTATCCGACATAGGTACCTGGCGAAACATCCGTGTCCACTGTCCGGTGAGGACCTGCGTCAAGCAGTAGGTGAGGACGCCGTGGGACCTATCCAGCTACTCCTCAAAGAGGAATCTTACCGCCGCGTTTGCGGCGAGCCCGTTGACCCTAGTCTAGGTCACGAATGACTAAGACAAGGTTGACGATACCCAGAAGTAGGAGCCCTGCTAAGCGGGGCTCCGTCGATTTCTCTTGTGAAGGAAGAACTAGTTTTGCCAAGGCCAGACTAGTTTATCCTGAAATCGAGTTTGGCCGGTAATTTATTGATTTTGTAGAGCCGACTATACACGTACCAGCATACTTGTACAAATCGAGACTTGCACAAACATAGGACAGTGACCATGTTAGGGACTTAAACCATGGCGTGATGTGACGCGATTTGATCGATTCTAACCACAAGTGAAAATGAACCTTGCCACTAAGAAATAATGATGCAATTCGATTGAATTGACGTCGTTGTGTCGTCCCTTAGAAATTTGTGCAAGTATCTTCCCACACACGTTTCAGTATACTTGCGCAAGTCTGGATTACCGCATGTATACTGTAAGTGCCTTTTTACACTTTCCGGTTGCCGGGTAGCCGGTGCCGGTATGGCAAATTACGCCGGTACGTGTGAAAGTTAAAGTACATGCCATACACTGCGCCGCCGGCTACCCGGCAACCGGAACGTGTGAAAAGGCACTAACTTGTCTGGCATAGCTACGTAGTGAGTGTAGCAAAGAGGCTAGAGCGAACCAACGCCGAATGCCATCAGGACGCACGTGCGAGCGAGAAAGCAAGTTGCGACTCGTCGTGGCGGCGCGCCGCGCGTTTTTTTCGGCGGCGGCGCGCCGACCGAATTCACGGCGACGGCGGCGCGCCGGCGCGGCGCTCATATCTAGCCCGGACACACTGTATATTATAATTTAAATTATTGTTTGAGTACTATTTTATTCTTCAATTGCCTGTTAAGGCTGCATATTCTGAAAGTTGGCAACGTCGCAAAAAGCTGTCAAATAATTATAAGTTTTATTCAATTTGGCAAATTTTCTGTATGAAAACAAGAAATATCGCTCTGTAGTGCACTAAAAAAATGATATAGGAATGCAGTCAAAACACTGAATTTGATGTTGTAACCGTTTCCGGTGTATAAAAGGCATTTGGAAAGCTTCCAAATGCTTTTTCTACATCTAAAACTATATATTCGGTGTTACGATATTAATTATTGCATTCCCTTATCAATTTTTTAGTGCACTACAGAGCCATATTTCTTATTTTCATACAGTAACAATGCTAAATTAATTAAAACTTGTTAATATTTGACAACCATTTGCGACGTTGCCAGCTTTCGGAATATACGCTCTTAAGTAATATCCATTATAAATATAACTTTCAATAAAACTATGGCTTTCTGATAAAAGAATCCTCACGATGTCGTCGGCCTACCTAGTGGGAGGCCTGCCTACAGTGCCTAGCCTACGCTGCGTCTTCCGGTCCGTGGTCGCCACTCGAGAACTTTTGTTCTCCATCGATCTTCAGTTCAATGAGCGATGTGGCCAGACCCATTGCCACATCAACTTGTAAATTGTATGAGCTACGTGGGTGACTCTGGTTCTTCGCCGAATATCCATGTTCCGGATTTTTATCCCGCAAAGAAACTCCGAGCCTCTAAAAGGCCAGCAGTGCAAGACCACGTTTCAGACCCCTACGTAATCACTGGCAACACACACTGGTTAAACATCCTTGTCTTGAGACACTGTGGCATTCTCGATGAGAAGATATCACGTAGCTTCCCAAACGCTGCCCATCCGAGTTGGATTCTTCTTCGACCTCTAGAAAGAGGTCAGTTAGGTAGGTTCAACTTCGAGAACGAAGTTGGACCTACCTAACTGAAGAATCTGTCCAAGGTAAGTATAATGGTCTACAACTTCGAGAGTATGTCATTCCCAACAACAACCGGTACGGGTGCCACATGGACGTTCGACATGATTTTCGTTCATTTTAAGCCCGACCCGTTGGAAGACGATACTGAGGTCGCTGAGCATAGCATTGAGGTGCTCCAACGATTCTGCCATGATGACTATAATCATCGGTAAAACGAAGGTGACTGATGTATTCGCCATTGCTGTTGATGCCGAGTCCATTCAACGCGGTCTTGAACAGTTTCGGAGGAATAACGTCTCCCTGTCTCACGCCTTTCTGCAATTGCTCTCTTCCTGAAGTCGGAAAAACATGGTGGCGTTTCTATACAAACACCTCAACACTTCGATACACCTATAGTCGATATGACATCGTTGTAGAACGTGCAATACTGCCCAGGTTTCGATTAAATCGAAGGCTTTTCCATTGTTCACAAACGCTAAATATAATGGCCGATTATACTCCTCTGTCTTCTGTATAATCTGACGGTGTATGTGGTCTATGGTACTAAAACCTTTTCGAAACCCGTCTTTGTCGGGAGGCTGGAAGTCATCAAACCTGCTTTCGAGACGGTTCGTAATGACTCTTGAGATCAGCTTGTATACATGGCTCAGAAATGAGATTGGCCTGTAGTTCTTCAACAAGGTGTTGTCACCCTTTTTGAAAACAACCACACTCCCGTGGCATACTTCTGGTGTAGTACCTTTGAATACGACGGAAATAAATTCTGGAGAACTAAAAGTACCGGTTTTCCGCCCGCTCTCAGAAGTTCAGTTGTGATTCGGTCCTCACCCATCATCAGCCTATAATGTTCCCACTGCTGGGACACAGGCCTCCTCTCTGTGAGAGGGAGTGGGCCATAATCCACCACGCGGGCCCAGTGCGGGTTGGTAGATGTCACATGTCTTCGAAGTTTTTGTTTCTAGGACATGCCGGTTTCCTCACGATGTTTTCCTTCACCGTTTTGAAAGCAGTGGTGATGAAGTAAATTACACAAAGTAATGCGCCTGGCGGGGTTCGAACCCACGACCTACGACTCGTAAGTCGGGGCTGATACCACTGGGCCACCACTGGGTCCTCACCCGGCGCCTTGTTATTCTAGAGCTGTTTAAGAGCCATTCTAATCTCATACAGGCTGATGTCCGGGATATCCTCAGTGCAGTGTCGAGTCAATTTAGCTCTTGCGTCTCGAGCTGTACCGACACTGGGTGTTGATGTGTATAACTGTCCGTAAAACCTCTCAAGCTCTCTTAGGATCTCAGGTTTCGTCGAAATGATGCTGCCGTCATTAATCTTCAGCTTCGTCATTTGACTTTGCCTAGTAGAGATAAGACTTTTGAGCCCTGGTTCCGCTCGATCACCTCTTTGATCCATGCCACCCTATAGGCACGCAGATCACGCCGCATTGATTAAGAGATTCGTCTATTGAGTTTGCCATATTCCAACATTTCAGCTGAAGATTGCAGCCTCATCTCGGTCCGGTCTTGCATCAACTTGATGGTTCCGTTCGAGAGCTTTTGAGACTTATTGCGGTGAGGGGTCTTAAAGAATTTGAATCCCACAGCTTGAACAGTTTCCACCAACCCACTGTTAATCTCATCCACAGTTTCGCATTCGGTTAGGCACTGGAAGCGATTGTGCAGTTCCAGTTGAAAGTCTTCGGGGTTCTGGATGTGGGCACGACTATGTCGGAGCGTAGACTTTACGAGACGAGACCTTTCAAGCTTCACATTAATATTCAATGTGCCTCTGACGATTCGGTGATCGCTACCGGTTTTTACCTTGGGGATCACAGAGACATCACTGAATATTCGCTTCTTAGTCGTCATGATGAAGTCGATCTCATTTCTGATAGTACCATCGGGGCTCATCCACGTCTACCTCCTGGATGGCCGCTTCTGGAAGTAGGAGTTCATTAAATGAAGTTCTTCCTTTTCCATGAAGTCGACCAGTCGCTGGCCCCTCGCTGCCCATACCCAAATGGCCCCACTCTCAACTTATCGCCATTCCGTGCGCCCTTCGCGTTGAAGTCCCCCATAACAACGGTGAAGTATGTTTCAGAGGTATGTATGGCCTCGGATATCTCCTCATCCAATGCCTCTACTTCATCATCGAGGTCGGTGCCTATGACCTGTATGACCTTTAACGAATACCAGTTGATAATTCTGAGTATAAGGTATGCTACCCTACTCGACACACTGTCGACTTTCATAACGTTGTTGATGAGAGACCCGCGGACGGGAAATCCAACACCACCCTGGGATTTAGGCCTCCTTCCCGGTAGAAGAGCATGTTGCCGGAATCTAGAACTATCGTATCCTGACCCTCTCTTCGGATTTCATTGCATTTTGCTCAATTCTTCCTCCAGCTCGATAATCTTCTCATCGGTCCTCAGTGTGCGAATGTTGTGTGTTACCAGGGCCAATGTCCGTTGGGGGTGGTATGCCACACATACTAGATATGAGCGCCGATGGCCAATTCCACGGCGGCGGCGTGGCCTGTATATTTTCACGGCGGCGGCGCGTCGCGTCTGGCCGTGTGTCTTAGTTTTTTTATTAGGGAAAGATTTCTTAAGAAGAAAAATGAAGAAAATCATGTTGTTGTTAGGTACCAAAAAAGTTTTACTAAGAAACGTATTTGTTAATTACAATTTTAGTCTTCTATAATTAGCGATTACGTTTACTAAAAACAATAATTGTTTCAGTATTTTAAGATGCGAGACGAGAGTTTTTAATCAAAGCACTATGTATTTTTTATGTGAAATGGGTTTGCTCTTGACCCTAGTTTTTTTATCGTGGTAAAATCATCAAATGAGTCCTCCACTCCAGGGCAGGGCGGGAGGGACTGTCAGACTTGTACTGACTAAAATCCACGGTGTCCTTCAGAAGCCCTTTGTGTACCGGAGTCGCGGTATAAGTGTGTCCCACGACCCCGGCTGGCTTTGGCCCTCTAAATGGGAGGCCCCGTCATTGTGCTGACGCTCTTTGAGGCGCGCGTGGAGCACAACGAGCCGTCGACCCGGACATGGTCCATGGTAGGACAGCGAGTCTCCCATTACTCGCCACCCGCATGCCCGACCTCCGGTAGCCGGAGGTCGTCCTGCGACGTCCGACGCCGTGGGCGTCTATCACGGCGCCGTGCGCGAGGGTTCTCCCTCGCGAGTCTCGCTTCCTCCTTCGCGAGCATGACTGCTTCGCAGAATGAGGCGACTGCTTCCCACTCCGTCTCACCCCGTAGAATGGCGGCGATCAATGTCGAGGTCGTCGCCTATCGCCTGCATCAGGACACGGCGGTGCTCTGCCCGAGCGGGGCAGTCCTGCATTATATGCTCCACCGTGTTTCCGGGCGGCCCTCGCAGTGGTGACACCCAGACGTTTCATCCCTCCTTATCCGACAAAGGTACCTCCCGAAGCATCCGTGTCCACTGTCCGGTGAGGACCTGCGTCAAGCGGTAGGTGAGGACGCCGTGGGACTTATCCAGCCACTCCTCAAAGAGGGATCTTACGGCGAGCCCGTTGACCCTAGTCTAGGGTCACGAATGACTAAGACAAAGTTGACGATGCCCAGAAGTAGGAGCCCTGCTAAGCGGGGCTCCGTCGATTTCTCTTGTGAAGGAAGAACTAGTTTTGCCTAGGTCAGACTAGTTTATCCTGAAATCGGGTTTGGCCGGTAATTTATACACTTGAATGAGTAGAGCCGACTATACACGTACCAGTATACTTGTACAAATCGAGACTTGCACAAACATAGCTCAGTGACCATGTTAGGGACTTTAACCATGACGTGATGTGACGCGATTTGATCGATTCCAACCACAACTGAAAATCAACCTTGCCACTAAGAAATAATGATGCAATTCGATTGACTTGACGTCGTTGTGTCGTCCCTTAGGTGCAAGTATCTTCCCACACACGTTTCAGTATACTTGCGCAAGTCTGGATTACCGCAAGTATACTGTAAGTCCCTGTTCACACGTGCCATACACTGCGCCGTCGGCTACCCGGCAACCGGAACGTGTAAAAAGGCACTAACGTGTGTGGCATAAGCTACGTAGTGAGTGTAGCTCTAGAGCGAACAAACGCCGAATGCCATCAGGGCGCGCGTGCGAGCGAGAAAGCAAGTTGCGACTCGTCGCGGCGGCGCGCCGCGCGTTTCTTTCGGCGGCGGCGCGCCGGCCGAATTCACGGCGACGGCGCGGCGCGGCGGCGCGCCACATATCTATGCCACATACTCGATATTATTATATCCCTTTCTTTATTCTCGCGTTAATAGATAATACAGCAATCATAGATTGAGTGTAGATCACCTAGGTTAACTATTGCAAAAGTAATTGCTTTTTTTTTTAAATACATTAATAAATAGTAACCAGCATTGCCATATTAATGTGTTTTTTGAAATAAAATCTCTACAGGAGTAGTATTGCTAAAAAAATGAGTTGCAAAAGTCCAACTGGAACGACAAACAAACAAATAAACAAACAAGAAAAGTGACTTTATAAAAACGTGGGAAAAACTTTACTATAATTAAAACGATTTTGCTGTTCTTACTCGAATAATATCGTTATCGTAACATATTGAAATTCTTATTATCAGTGCTATCCGTAATCACTTGAAGCGATATTATTCACGTAAATAAGTACAATAAATCTGTAACGGAATATTAGGGCTATGGTTATTATAAAAATACAAAATTGTAATGTACTCATAGGAAAAATGCGAAAAAAATTGACAAAGTGTAAGAGAGTACCTACATGATGAATATGCAATAAAACGCAAAGTATCGTCGTTATGTCGTTATAATATCACATTACGATATTATTCGGTGGGAGGAGCGATTTTTAGGTAACCGGTATTAAAACGGTAACCTCATTAAAGGTTTTTTCTCGTAATCAAGGTCATCTTTAGGAAACCGGTATTAAAACGGTAACCTGAATAGAGGTTACATTTTTCTTCGGTCTGGTTACCCAGATAGCGGTAACCTAAGTCTGAAAAATAACCGAAATTCTTCAATACCTGTACCGTAATTTATAAAGGTTTTCGCTCCCTGTTCATATCAGTCAAACAGGTGACGTGACTGAGAAACGACGTGACGGTGAAGCTGCGAACAAATTATCGGACGCGTCCGTCAGCCGCGGCTGAGGGATGCGGCTTATTCATTATCTAGCCAGTACATAATTATAATACTACACTGTGCAAACTGTCGGTCGTAGACGCGGACGTGACCTTGAGCGTTCGGACGTCCAAACAGAATCTGGCCGGCTGTCGTCCGAACTACCATGCACACTGCTAAGCCGCGTCCCTCAGCCGCGGCTGACGGACGCGTCCGATAATATCGTCGCCTTGGAGTCCAATAGAGCTATTCCACAGAACTACACTTCTGAGTTATGGACGTTTAAAAAATAAAGGATGCAGGTAAAAACAGTTATTTGGAAATAAACCAGTGTCATATTGTAGTAGAGGATTCAAATTTTTACCATAGACTATTAAAGCGTGTAGCTATTGAATGCTATAATTATAAATTACGAAAATATCATGGTTTTTAAGTTATGTGGTTTAGGCCTATTGGCTACTATGTATTTATGTATAATGTAATACTCGTAGTACGGGGTGTAAGTCGCTTAACTCTCTTGTCTCGTTGACTTTTTTGTCTTATGACATTATAAACTAACTAAAAAACTAGATAAAAAGGCGTAAGCGAAGTAGAAATTTTGAAAAGAAATACAAAATAATTACTTTTTCATTAATTTTTCATTAGCTTCTGCCCGCGACTTCGTACGCGGGTCCTGTTGCTTATGCCAGCAGCAATGGGGTCGTCAAAATTGAAGTTCTGAAACGTCTGATGTCGAATTCTAAGAGCCCGTGGACTGGACTACAATGGGATGCACGAGACGATTAAGAAGTTCCAGATCTTACATTCTTGTAAATCAACAGGAAATTCCCATCAGACTAAACAACATTTGGCGGCGACCTCCATGACGGCGTCGGCGTAATATGTTACGACGACGACACGCTCGTCCTGGCGAAGGGAGAGTTGCACCAGGTGGCGGCTGACCTGGCGACGCAAGCGGTCGCGACGGTTGTTGATAAGATCCGGCAGTTGGGGCACGACGTGGCGCTGCACAAAACAGAGGCCATGTATTTTCATGACCGTCCGAACGCACCACGTTCAGATTCCCACATAACGGTGGGAGGGGTTCGCATCGGCGTCGTGTGGAAGATGAAGTACCTGGGACTCGTTCTCGACAGCCGGTGGAACTTCAGGGAGCATTTCCTGAGATTGACCTTAAAGCTGAACCAGGCAGCAGCCGCCTTCAGACGACTCCTGCCCAATCTCAGCGGGCCAAACGGATCCTGCCGGAGGCTATACGCCGGTGTCGTGCGGTCTATGATATCCCTCTACGGGGCCCTCGTGTGGGCCCTGAGCATCCGAACGTGACTACTAAAGTTAGTCGCATGCCAGAGGGTCATGGTTATCCGGATGATCCGAGGATACCGCACGATCGCCGGCGAATCGGCCAACCTACTTGCCGGATTGGTGCCCTGGGATCTGGAGGCGACTGCCCCTCCAACGCGTTTGTGAGTGGCGCGTGGAGGCGTAGCGCTGGGGCAAATCCGGGGAAAGAGCTCCGGCGGGGAACGACTGTCGCAACCGAGGTCCGGGCACGCCACAATCGCGGCGATTAGACCCCTCTTTGAGGAGTGGCTGGATAGGTGCCACGAGCGTCCTTACCTACCGTGTGACGCAGGTTCTCACCGCACACGAAAGTTTCGGGGGGTACCTGTGCCTGATAAGAGGGAAGTAAAGCCTGGGTGTCACCACTGCGAGGATCGCCCGGAGGACACGGTGGAGTATACGGTGCAGGATTGCCCCGCTTGGGCAGAACACCGCCATATCCTCATGGCGGTGGTAGGCGGAGACCTCTCGCGCCCGACATTTGTCGAGGCCATGCTGCGGGGAAGACGGAACGGGAATCGGTCGCCCCCTTCTGCGAAGCATTCATGCTCGCAAAGGAGGAGACGGGCTGCGTGAGGGAGAGGACAGCGTCCTCTTTCCACCCTAGCCGCAGTGGTGGACTCCCACGGTGACGGATGTCGGATCTCCGGCCACCGTAGATGCGGGCATGCGGGCGGTGAGTACGAGTCTGACAGTCCCTCTCGCCCTGCACTGGGTTATGTGCTATAGAGTCGCTGGGCGCTTGGAATTCCACAACAGGTGTTCCAGATCTTCAACTTTTATACGTCAACAGAGAGTGCTCATCAGGCTGAACGAACAAGTCTTGCTAAGACGAATTCCTATAAAATAAATGTTATAGTGTACCGCCGCAATTTTTTTTTTTAGCCAAATCCATTCAGTGGTTTTTGCGTGAAAGAGTAACAAACCTCCATACACACATACATCCTCACTAACTTAGTAGGATAGGATGAATTATGCATAAAAACCTTCCTCTTGAACCACTCTATCTTTTTAAAAACCGCATTAAAATCCGTTGCTTAGTTTTAAAGATCTAAGCAAGCATACATAGGGACAGGAAGCGGGAGGCGACTTTGCTTTTAACTATGCAGTGAAGTGATGATGAAGAATTAGATACCTAAATACTATTGCCGTTTAGTTCACAAAAATCAGCGACCACCGTCACTCCCAAATCTCTCCCTCAACTCGAACCAAACTAAACAATGCATGCAGTTGCACGCCCGAACTCGTCAAAATTGAATGAAGAATGCGGATTGGTAAACAGGAAAAACACGTTTTTTCTCCACCAGTAACATGTTCCCAAATAATATCGACAGAAAAGTCTAGAATACAGTTTTATAGAATACAGTTTAAGTTCTAGAATACAATCATGAGCTCTTACAACTGTTGACCACTCAATAATTCTCAATAATTATTTTCTATGACTTGTAATCACAATGAATCTAAGCTGCATACATTTTTTGACTCCTATTTTAACTACTCTTACATTTATTGGCAAATTTAAAAATAACCTGCTTACAATTATAATATCTATTAGATGTATTGACTATTATAAAGTATGTCTCTTTGTGAGTACGATAATGCACTTAACTCCATTTCGCAAAAATTGTGGCTTAGCTCCATTGGCCTCCAAGGCGACGATATGTTCTCAGCTTATCTCGCGTTTGTGTATACGCACACTGACGCGACGCACACAAACCGTCATGATCCGTTGTCTGTGACGTGACGTGACGGATGTGTGTGAATGCACCAGTACGTGCCGTGTTTCTATGTTTCTATAAAAACTTTTTGATAAAAAAAAAAAACATTTTAATTAACATTGCGTCAATAAATTGACAATATTTTGACATCATTGAGAAAAGAAATAATTATGTTCTTTGAATGAAATAGCAGAAATGTTCGGAGATGGCAAACATGTTTGCACGATTTGGCAACCACCTAAATGTGCTGATGTGCCGCCAACTGCTAACTTCTTCCAAAAGCAGGTAAGTTTATTCAAATCAACTAAGAACTGCTCGAGTGTGATTTTCAGTGGCTAGATGGAACTTGAATGAAACTCTCAATCACTTGCGTTCTTATGTAGGCCGCAGCAAACACAAGCCTATGAAGTGTGGTCTAGTCACTCACGCGACACATAAATAAAATCAAATCATTTATGTATTTGCATAAGGTTATTGTCTTTAAAATATGTTGATTTTGTTACACATTAAATTAAACCCTGAAGTATTAAATTGTAACAGTAATGTCAAATGTATTAGAATAACAATGTCATGTATCATCAAGGATAGTTGATCTGATGAGCTTTTTCTGTCAAATGAAAACTTAGAAACTGAAAACTTAACTAAGAAATAGGTACATTGAGTTCTCATCGGCCTTTTATTAGTTAACCGGCGAATCTATATCCGGTTCTGTACCCATTATCAATAAAGACAGCAACAAAAATCATATGGGATCCCCCTTAATTATTTAATTTATTCTGTTTTTTTTTTTTGTATTTGTTGTCCCTCGGTATCGGAAGGACAGTATAGTAAAATTCTCTTTTAGAATAAATGACGGTAAAGTAAAACTACCGACAAGTAAAACGTCTGAATTCTATAATCGTCATACTAGCAGTAGAACGTCAAATGTATAAACGGCATTTGTTGTGGCCCAATTTTTTGGCGATTTATAAATAATGTCCATGAAGGCTCTCAAAACGGTGAAGGAAAACATCGTGAGGAAACCGGCATGTCCTAACCAAAAATTCGAAACATGTGACATCTGCCAACCCGCACTGGGCTCGCGTGGTGGATTATGCCTGTGTATGTGTCTGTATTAGGCCTGTGTCCCAGCAGTGGGAACATTATAGGCTGATGATGATGTCCATGAAGGCAGGCCTGGCGTACTCCGCAGTGTAGGTAAGGTATGAAACTGCAAGCACACGCGGGCGCATCGTGGGTGGACGGGTTTCACAGTCGGCTGCCGCCCGCCGCGCGCCGCCTCTTTCGCACGCTCTCCTTACATATTTTTGTTAAAATGTATTTTATTCTCTCGAGCATAGATTTTACATTTGTTTGTTTTTGGAAAGTGACACTTCTGTACGTATTACTATAGTATTCTGTGATGAAGGTTCTTGCCCGTTCTATTCCATATACATAGAAATCTAATACGCTTTGAAATGGTCACCTACAGTACTTTCACAGTTATTGTCTTGTGACTGGGACTGTAGGACAAATTCTATTTTTGTATTCGTTTTTTAGTTCAATTGAAAAGTGCCTGTAATTGGCCTAGTTGAAAGAAATTATTTGATTTTGATTAAATGAACCGAGTGCGGACTCATCAAAGCGGTCAGATATAGAATTGAAGTTCGTTTGTTGTCGCGCAGCGCTGCGTGTGGCTGCGCGTGGTGCTGCCGTGCTCGTGGCACCACGGCGCGGCGCTGTTCGTGCGCAGCCGCTGGCGCCTGCGCCGCGAGCGCGCGCGGCACGAGCTGTCCATAGTGTGGCACCCCTACAGCCCCATCAAGTTCTGTTGGGACTGCATGCACATGTTCTTCGTGTTCGCCGCCTTCCTCTACATGCCCGTGCAAGTCTTTTTAAATTGTGAGTTCAGTTTTGCATTACGGGATCTAAAGTAACGTTGGCAAAATATTGTTGGTGTTCTTTCATTTAATTTTGTGTAGAACAACTAGGGCTATCACTGCGGTGCTTGCAGTATAACAATGCATGTTGAACCGTTATGCTGATGTATGCCCCGCCGTCAGATTGTTTCGATAGAAAAGTTATTTGAGCTTTCGTTACGCGTTTATAATTTGCGATTTCAGGACAGTCATTAGCAACAATAATAAGGCTGTGATGTCGAAATAAACGTCACACCACATTAGAGTCATCCGGCACCCACCCCGCACCGCCTCTTCGTACAGCGTTCACTCGTTGTCGACATATTATGTTCCACTGATGGACGCCGTGTTATCACCAATAACCGCCGCGAGGCCAACCAAGGGACCCCACGTGATCAATGAGTGAACGCCGCGCGGTCAACGAGTTAACGTCGCTTGACTCACGAATTTTAGAGTAAATCATTCGCTGGCAGCGCGCGGTAAAATCGGGACCCGCGCGTTTTCAATGCGCAGTTAACGCAAGGCAAGCATGCGAGCAGCGAGTTGTCACCGAGTGGTCCACCCGCCGTCCGCGCGAAGAGGGTTTACGACTGAGGCAATCCGGCGACGCTACGGAGTTGATATAGTGAGCGCATACCCATACAAGTCCACATAAAAAATACTAGCCGCAGGAGGCGAGACAGTGCGGTGGGTGTAAATGGACTAATTAATGTGACAAGCTCAGAACAAAGAAATAGGCAGATAGAACGCTCAGAACATGCGAGTGTGTCCACCAAAGCAAATAGAAAATCAAAAGCGCATACAAACTCGCGACAGTACCAAGCTACGCGTCGTACCAAGCTACGCGTCGTTGTTGTTGTTAGCCAAAATATGCAGTCTCGTGTCTTTAAACATTGTAAAAGTTGTTCTAAAAACAAAGAAATCAATATGGAATGTAATCCGATTTGATTTTGTATTTGCTTTGGTGGACACACTCGCGTGTTCTGAGCGTTCTATCTGCCTATTTCTTTTATTTATCTGAGGTGAAGTATATTTTGCTTTCAGGCCCGTCTGAGTACGACTGGTTCATCTTATTTACGGACGGATTAGCATTCCTCAACGTGTGCACCCAGTTCATCACCGGTTACCTCGACAACGAATATAAGATCATCGTCCTCCAACCCAAAATGATCGCATTACACTACTTAAAAAACAACTTTATTTTTGATATTATTGGGTGTCTACCTTTACAGCTAATAGTGCCTTTCAAAAATTGCGAGTATCCAACCCACACAGTGATGTTTATCTTCAAGTTGTTAAGAATTGTATCTTTGACGGAACAGTGGACGAACGTCGTCGGCCAGTTACAACTGTCTTACATCAATTACGTGGGCCTCAAAATATTGGTGATGTTCATATTGTTCTTTCACTGGATGACCTACATCCACTACCAGGTGCCTGTACTGTGCTATCACATGTACGAACACAGCAATGCTTTAATGGCGTGGCTGGAGCGATTTCACATTTCGAAATATGAACAAAACGCTAGTACAATATTCAAAAAGTATACTACAAACTTATATTTAGTGGTCGGTCTGGTGATCGGAGCTGGCTACTTCACGCCTCTAGACACTCACTTCCTGCCGTTATTGATGTTGTCATCCATGATGGGGCTCATCGGTATTTTCTTTCTTGTATATTCGTGTTCTGCATTAGTGCGGTTGGCAATATACAGGCAGTACGAATCGTACTGCTTCATTGGGAAATCGAAGGAGTTAGAGGAGTACATGAAGTTTATGCGGTTACCAAAATATTTGATGAGAAAGATTAGATTATTCATAAATTACAAGTTTAACGAACACTTCTTCCATGAAGAGGCGATTCTCAACACGATCAACGAGCAAATCAAGCAGGATATCAACATGCACTGCTGCCAGCGTCTCGTCATGAACGTGCCCATGTTCCAGGACCTGCCAGTCGCGCTCATTAACTCAATCATCTTCACTTTACAACAAGCCTTGTTTATGCCAGGCCAGGTAACAATCATATTACTTCTAATATAATATAAATATAAGATAAAATAAAATGACAATAATCCCGTTGTAATTTCTCAGACTGTAGTGGAGTACAACAAGCCAGGCGAGTCCATTCATCTGATATCGTCCGGAACAGTTGCCGTTATGGACTCCACGGGGAGAGAGGTTTGTGACATCACCGTAAGCCGGACATTTTGCCAATAAGAGACGTGTTTTTGCAATACTACTTAAAATATACTGAACCGGTGTTTAGCTGTCATGCAATATTCAGCATATTCATTAAAGTGGGTTACAGGAAAACAAGTAATTGTCTTGTGCTTTAGAAAGACGATGCTGTTATTATATTACAGGTAGCACATCTCCGAGACGGCGCATTCTTCGGTGAGAACGCCTTGCTATCGCCGGGCGTGACGAGAACAACTACCATCATTGCACTCGAGATTACAGAAATTTACATGTGAGACTTATGAAGTAGAGCTTGTAGCTTATTTATAGCGTCGCAGAATGCCGTTCCCGGTGCCCGTGCCTTTACATTTTAGAAATTGCTTTTTTTGTTAAGTGTAATAGAAACCTATTTTTATCGGTATCGGAAGGCAGATACCGAGATGTAAATTTGTGTTCTCAATACCGAAACTTGTTACACACTGGAAGATATAAGACTGCTTTGTTGAGGAATAATGTTCTTGGAATGGCACCCTCTATCTTTAACCACATTCCTGATTCTATAAAAAGAGGAACCTTTAAAAAGTTTCAAAAAGAAATTAACTGCACTTTTATTAAATAAATGTTATTACTCCGTATCTGAGTTTCTAACTGATAAGCTTTAGCAAGACTTGTATGTGTGATGATGAACTGCATCAATATTTGCATGCCAAAATGGTAGGAAGTACAAGGATTCTTCAACGTTTCTGTAAACACCTTATTGTAAATACCTACATTCTGAGCAAATAAATGAATATTATTATTATAGAAACGTCACATGAAATTTTTGAAATATACCTATTAGTTTCGTCCTATTTAGATGAAATGTTTTTACCCTATTATCCCGTTTTGTTTTCGAGTGGTGCACACATCAAGCATAATATCATTTCAAATCGAACTTTATCATGACAAACATTTTTTGTGTGTTTTCTTAAGACAGAAATACACCGCTTGATGTAAAAATAATAAGTTACCGGAACAAAACTAATTTGTATTTTTCATTTTCAAAGTGAATTCAATTTTTTTTTAATGTTGCATGTGTATATTCATTTGGCACACGCTCTGTACATGATTTTACTACTACTGCGATTGCAAAACATTTCCTTTTCTTTTTATTTTATACAATCTTGTTTCCATCTTTCCATTCCGCTTTTTATGCCGTCGGAGTACTTTTTTTTAATTAAAATTCAATGTGGTACATTTACTCTGTAGTCAAAATCACACATACGCCGTCGCCGTAAATTACAGTGACGTATCAAGGTGTTAAATTGTTAGTGGTGAGATAAGTGTATAAAATGTGTGATGTCGGTCTGTCGCAGCCTGGACCACGCGTCGTTCCTGTCGTGCCTGACGCCCTACCCGCACGTCAAGCGGCGCCTGGAGGACGCGGCCGCGCGCCGCGAGCGACTGGCCAGCCGCACGTGACACGAGCTATTGCAACGTGTTACTACGTCGCTTGCATACATAACTTCAATATTTGCCATACGATGTCTCGGCTGTGTGTCAATCGTAAGATGGCGTAATGTATAATGGTAAGCTTCAGGAAAATCTCACCCCCTTTGTTAGCAACATTGCTACCAAAGGTGGTGAGATTTTCTGACGCTAACTGTACTATGCCGACCATTTAGGACGAAAGACTTGCCGACGTATTATTGTGACATCATGGTGTGCCCATAGTAATTGCGCGGGAGCCTAGGCTGTTGACGGGCAAACAATTAGGTAACGTAATAATGAAAATAACTCTTTAATATACAGATACACTATTAAAAATGAATTTGCACAAAAAAAATTATTGCTAAAGGTTATTTTCTAGTGGCAGTAGTACCGATGGGGAAACAGATCACAGTATCGGTTTTTTTTTCGGATCAAAGTACAATGCCTTACGCAGTAAATCTAAGATTTTATTAAGTAGAATAGTGTTAATACCGACTTTGTGTCGTTCCTTTTCATTTCAATTATAATATTTAATAAATAATTATGTTGTTATTATTACTCCATTGTATTATTGTTCATTTTACGTTTTGTAGAATCGACTATTGTCATTCTATCTATGATATGTAACCCTAATCACTCTATGACCTTATAGTAAGCAACGTTTTACATAGATTGTTTTGTTATTCGAAAATCAATCTGAAACACAGGGAGCGGAGACAACCGTCCGTGCAGCACGAGGCCTGAGGAGGGTTGTGGTACTGAGGGTACAAAGACCACCTTACTGTGAGCGCAGGGCCGCGCCGAGCCCTGGCAGCGCCTGTGTGCGAAATCCATGAAGCGCCTCTTTTTTTGGTCGCGTTTCAACATTTGTTTTTATTGAAACGTAATATTGTCTCCAGTTACCTATATTTTTTAATAGTAGCTAATATTGACCGCAGATACCCCCCTCCCCCACCCTTTATATTTTAATGTCACGGATTTCCGTAAAGTAAAGCCTGATTTTAGAACTTAATACATTCATTTAACTTTGCCCCACACTGTATCTTGGGTGCGTTTACAATCATTGAAATTTACACACACAGACATCCAGACCCGAATCAATTACTTGGGTCATCCTATATTTGTCCCGTGCGGGAATCGAACCCGTGATTCGCAGCGCAGCAACCGCTCGCTTGCTCAGCCAGTACGTCAACCCATGCATCGGCTGTATAAAATATTGCTAGTATAATCTTTATAAATGATAACAGCTGTATTGCTTTACGAGGTAATTTAAAACGTAGAAGGAACATTAGGGTTTTTGTAACATATTTTATATAATAGAAAAGTACATACCCCTGCTCAAAGCATTTTTTTATCAGTTTAAACACCTTCATCGGTTGTTTCGAAATACTTCTATGCACGGCTTCTATGATTGCTTAGTAGTAAACGGTAGAGCCGTGAAATATTTACTTATTTTAGAAGTGTTCATCACGTGTTTATCACGTTCTTCCTCTCGTCTTCTTTTGCTCAACACACAAACACACATAATTTCTTTTTTTTCTTGTTCAGTATCACTCATCGTGAAAACACTTTAAAATAATCCGTAACACACCAACTAAGTATTGTAATTAGTGTTAGAACTCAAACTTATTTTTAATATAATATAAAACACGGGACGTTCATTCAATAAGCACCTAGCACCCACTTTGCATAAAATATTTCTAATTATTGTTTATTAGGTACAGTCGGCCAAGAAAGTGGTGTACCACCCTAAGGTTGAATATCGCTTGCAGATTCATAGGTGATAAAGATTAGTTTCGCTTGCAGATCGATCTGACAACTTCTATTGCTGTCTTTATCTGATTATTGATAACGACTATTACTGTTTGTAACGTGACAGCTGTTCTTAGTTTGAACTTGATGGAACCAATGACGTCGTAAAATCAACGGCGGGGGGCTGTAGATTTTGATGACAAAATTGTATCTACAAATTCAGAATTGTAATCAACAAGTTACATAAAATTGTAAAGGCACAAGGCGAATCCACAAACCTACAATTTCTGTAAACTTGTAATTACAATATCAATAAAAAACAAGCTAAAAATAGATTTATCCTTTTATTAAATTTCTACAATCAATTTTAAAATACTTATAACAAACAAAAACATAGCATATATAGTAATATTTAGAAGATATTGAAAATTTTTAAAAATTAGAAACGGGTGTAACCGCCGTTGGCCTCTATAACCTCTAAAAGACGAGACCTCATTGAACCAACAAGCCGTGAGCAAATATCGGTTCCCCGCATTTCCTCCCAAATATAATTACAGTGACTAATAAGAGCTTGTTTGGTTCTTTCATTTTGATGCGACCATCGTTGGACCATAAGGCCCCAAAGATTTTCTATCGGGTTGAGGTCCGGCGATCTTGAGGGCCACTGAATTACCCTTACGTCAGTGTGTGAACGAAACCAGGCTCTTACGATCCTCGCATTATGAATTGAACAATTATCTTGAACAAAATCAAATTGTGGCACTTCGTTCTCCGGGTAAACATTACGGACTGTCGGTAGCATTGCATTCTGAAGCACGTCGATATAATTTACAGCCGTCGCTCGAGGAGGTAGAGAACACAATTCTCCTACACCAGTGGTTCTCAAACTTTTTTAATGTCGGAACCCTTTTGGGAAGCAAAATACTTGATGGAACCCTACAATAAAACAATTGTTTTTATAAGTGTATTCTTTATTAATCAGCATAATAAAAGTACAATTTAACAGTTACTAATTATTATTTACTTCACCACTTGCCAAAGACAATAATAGAAAACATTAAAAAAGAAAAAATATTATAACTAGTGGGAGGTATGAAACTGTTTTTTATTTTTCATCAATTGGTTGATATCAGGTTTGATGGAAGAAAGTTGGAGTCTCATATCAGCTTCGGCGTACAGTCTATTGCGATATTTTGTTTTCGTGGCTGCGTAGGTAGAGAATCCTGTTTCGCACAAATATGTAGTTGGGAACGGGAGAAGAATATCCAGAGCCATTTGGCATATTCATCTTGGATTTTGCACCAAAAATCATTAAGAGGCGTCGTTTTTACTCCATACTTGTGTCTGATGACATTTCTAAAAGAGATTCATCTATCTCGTTTGACATGTTTTCAGGCTTTTCCAAGTTGGGTAAAAAAGGATTATAAATCCATGAATTCACTTTAATTTTTGTATTGTGTTCTTCGGGAAAATACTTTTCAAAAGATGCGCGCATCGAACTGAGATATTGGACCAATTCTTCAAACACATCATCTTCAAACATTTCTGAGTCGTTTTCGCTAACAAACTCACTGAGTAACGTAAAGCTTTCTATTTCTTTTTTACCAATGTAAATGATCCAAAAATCTAATTTTCTTTTAAAAGCTGTTATTTTATTATAGGCCTGAAACATTGTTGTCTGTTTACCTTGCAACGATAAATTCAATTCGTTAAGTTTTTGAAAGATATCCGCCATAAAAGACAATCGGAACAACCAAGTTTTATCATACAAACGGTCCTTCAAATTAAAAGAAGTATCTGCTGAAAGAAACATTTGTAACTCGGCTCTAAGTTCAAATAGCCTTGTTAAAGTTTTACCCCGAGACAGCCATCGCACTTCTGTATGGAGCAGCAGTGTTTTATGTTTGCTGCCATAATAGCTGGTACAATATCTCATAAGTTTGGTATCAACAATTTGGTATACAACAATCAACTATCAACCTATTGTAACACATGTTTATACAATTAATACAAATAAATAACGTTCATAGCGTTTTGTCCCCGCGCGGCCGCGGAGTCCGCGCAACCGCGGAGCGACCAGAGAGAGGTGTTTTGTTTTTTTTTTTCTAAATTCTTGCGGAACCCCGACAGAGGTATCATGGAACCCTAGGGTTCCGCGGAACACACTTAGAGTATAGCTGTCCTACACCATCCGCACTCATCCAGCCCCAAATATTTACGGAAATTCGACCTGATTCTCTATTTGGAATTACATGATCATCTTTATACCGTGTTGAATTATATCGCCAAAGGTGAAAACGTCCATGCTGACTGGATTTAAACGTTTTTTCATCACAAAACACTGTATTAGACCAATCAAACTCTAAGTGCTCTCTGGCGAAGTTCAGACGAGCAAGTCTGTGAGCATCCGTCAAATATATTTTCTTGGCGTAATGCCTGTGGTGCAACCCCATGTAATGTAGATGATTCCTTATTGTTTGGGCACTCACATCGAACATCTCCGCAAAATGTTTTGTGGGCTTAAAACCATTGATTTCATATTCCCGTCTCATGAATTCTCTATCGTTATTGGAGAGTGCAGGCCGGCGACCACTTCTTCTGTGATCCAACAAACTTCCCTCCTCTCCTTCACGACGAATCCAAAAGCGGACAGAACGCCTCGATATATTCAAATTCCGGGATATCGCACTGATACTGCTTCCCTCATTAAATTGGGCAATTATTAGTGCTCTTTCGGCAATGGTCAAGTTGGCAGGCATTGAGATGATTTTATATGCAGTTGATTGAAAAATAACACGGAAAATATATCGATTTTTTGCATATATTTGACAAAATGTCAATTTTCAGTTTTCTTTTTCAAATGGAATTCGGTTGTCTATTTAAATAGTTTTTATTACTTTTGTTTGGAAACATTTCAATTGCTTTGTAGAAACTAATGTCCTTTTCATTTATACTAAAGGTTAAAATGTCATGTACTTATATGTGACATATGACGTATGAATACTAAATACATAGGTTTACGTCATGATAATGTTGTCTCTTTCAGTAATATCTTTTTATAACGAACCTTGTTGTAATTTTCGATGACCGGGAAACTAAATCAAAACTGGTACACCACTTTCTTGGCTGACCGTACCACTGGTTAAAATCATGGACTCGCCGCCGCTGTCTCCTTATCGCATCACGTTGCGTTAATATAAACTCGTGCTCCACAGCTCGTCTTTGTAATACAATAGTCAGATATTGTATTGACTGCGGCCTGTGCTGCGGCGCTTCTTTTGATTTTAAAACGCAGACGCAGCGCTTGAAGTTTGTATGTGTAAACTCATACCCGAAATATAAACAGTGGGTCAAATCAAATAGTGCTTATGTCTTGGGAGACTTGTATCTACCTACTTATCGATACTGAGGTATAATGTATGTTGTTATATGAAAAAATAATTTCATTAATTGGCTTTCGCATTTCTTCCGGCGGCGGCGCCTCTATAGTCCTGGCGCCTGTGTGCGCCGCACACATTGCACACAGGGGCGGCGCGGCCCTGTGTGAGCGCGCACATTACTGCTCGCACCGTTCAGGCGGGTGTTGTCTGGTTCATATCTCGCGGAGAACTTGAATAGTGCAAAACATGAACCAGACTTTGATTCTACACTAAAGCCGGGTTTTCACAGTAAGAGTTGGCTCGGATCGAGTGCACTCGTACGAGTCAGCTTCGTACGAGTGTACACGGATAGTGGTTTACACACAATAGCGAGTGCACTCCATTTTTTCTTAATTGTCGCCATATTGTTTACAAAATGATCATCCACAGAGTACATTCAAATGATCCGAGTGAGCTCGAAAAATAGAGCAGAGTCCGAGTCTACTCGGATTAGACGTTGGCGTCCGAGCGCGCTCGGATTACGTGTTTATATGATACGAGTAGCATCCGAGTAGACATCCGAGTGCACTCGGTCCGAGCCAACTCTTACTGTGAAAACCCGGCTTAAGGGACTTTACCCATGACGCGATGCGACGCGATTCGACCGATTCCAACTACACGTGAAAATAAACCTTACCTTACCACTACTAAGAAATATTGATGAAATTCGATTGACTTGACGTCGTCGTGGCGATCGTGTTTTGTTTTTACCCGACTGCGCTACGCAAAGGAAGGTAATATGTTTATCAGCCTATGTATGTATGTATGTTTGTTTCTATGTGGCGTTCTAGAGACCAAATGCGTAGGCCGATTTTGATCATTCTTACGTCAATCGATTCGTCTTAACCTTGCGAGTGTCACTAAAGACATGACAGTAATAAAAATGCACCACAGCGACAACCAGACGCCATATTGCCAAATTTAAAAAAAAAATGTCATGTGGGGTATCGTTGAAAAGGTATTTTAAAATCATCTTTAGGTTCCCTTTATCATTTTTCATTTTAAATAATATTTTAGGATATATAACGATTTAAAGTTGTTTAACAAAACAATAATTCTCGCTAATTTTCTTACTTATTGATTTAAGTTTTTATTTCTAGTACTCGTAGGTATATAAAGGATATACAAACAAAAAAAAATAATTTAACGAAAAACAAAAAACCCGACTGCGAAAAAAAAACTAAAAAGAAAGAAACAAGCCCAGTAGTTTTAAGAATTCACTCATTCACACTCACAGTCGGGGCCCATTCAAATTATACCAATCAAATCTTCCCAAGGGGCCCCGACTGTGAGTGTGAATGAGTGAATTCTTAAAACTACTGGGCTTGTTTCTTTCTTTTTAGTTTTTTTTTTCGCAGTCGGGTTTTTTGTTTTTCGTTATATTATTTTTTTCATCTACCCGTAGATATCAACGCGTTTCATGTCATATGTCGTAGTGGTAAGGTTGATTTTTACTTGTAGTTGGAATCGGTCGAATTGCGTCGCATCGCGCCACGGGTAAGCTCCCTAACTCGTTGAACATTTATGGTTTTTTGTTGGCGATTTAATTATATCTGCTATAAGTATTTGAAGCCAACCGTGTTAGCACACTGAGCAATCGACTGCTGCGCAGCGTGTCGCGGGTTCAATCCCCGCCCGGATTAAATACGAGTATTTGTATGACCTATAAGTGTCAGTGTTTATATTATAAGTGAGTTTTTATGTAAACGTATCCACGATACACGAGAAATTTCAGTGGGGCAACATTAAAAAAAAAGGATTGCATTGTATGCAATATGTTAAGCGTATGTACTGACCCCGAGCCGAATGACGGAGTTGACGATGTTGGCAGTCCAGGCGGCCTCCACCCGCAGCAGGTCCTGCCTGGTCTCCGCGCTGAAGTACCGCGGCCCTGGAGCGGCGCCGCCCGCGGGCCCGGGCGCGCTGCTCTGCACCAGGAAGCAGTGCTGGCGCCAGTCCACTGTCTCACTCTCCTTCACTGTGCGGAACATCGTCTGGTACACTTTCAGCGTTTCCGGACACTTCGCTAGTTCTGTGATGTTCATCTGAGGATGGAGGATAATACAAATAATTTATAACTTGAATTGTGCATAAAACATATGACTTGAATGCGAAGGTAAATATTGCCGCTGTTGTGTAATTTACTTTTTTTTCCTAAATATTAAGTATAAAGACACATGCATGCGAAAACACATTTATTTTTATTAGTTTTTGTATTAAATTAAAAGTGATTAAGACAGTCTACAACACGATTCCAAAATAATCACTCTATGTCAAGTATTTTAGGAATTATTCTCACCTGAATATAACCGCTGAATATAGCGCATGTACTCCCCAATATTGCAGCTACCGCATTCTTTGAACGAGTTAAATTGTTTCAGCGTTAATTTATGAGCTGGCATTATTGTTGATCAAGTAATTGGTCCCATCTCATCACCCTTCTGAATTAGTCCATATCAGCTGCCTTGGCAGCCGATATGGACTAATCAGAAGCAGCTCTCGGAAGATTGAAACTATCCGAAGTAACTCTCAGACGGCCGAAACATTCCGAAGCAGCTCTCGGAAGATTGAAACTATCCGAAGCAGCTCTCGGACGATCGACACTGTCCGAAGTAACTCTCAGACGCCCGAAACACTCCGAAGCAGCTCTCGGAAGATTGAAACTATCCGAAGCAGCTCTCAGACAATCGACAGTGTCCGAAGCAGCTTTTGAACGCCCGAAACTGTCCGAAGCTACTCCCAGACAATCCAAACTGTCCGAAACATCTCTCGGACGATCGAAACTATCCAAAGCAGGTCTCGGAAGCCTCTCGCTCGCCCTGGTGCACCCAGCCCATGTACTGACCGGCGGCACGTCGAACAGCATGACGTCGGTCCCCTTGAGCAGCAGGAACTTGGCGCGGTAGGTCTGCCACGGCTGCTGCGCCTGCAGCACGCCCTCGTGCACCCAGCCCATGTACTCGATGCGCTCGCCTACGCCGAAGTGACGGTTGAACAGCTTCATCTGAAAACACATGACATGAAAAATACCTTTACTCAAAAATGCATGTAATGTGGTCATTTTGACAACCTTGTTTGAGCAAAGTCGACTTTGCCGGTCTGTTTCAAGGAGCGGCCAGCAATGTTTTTACTGGCCGCTCTAACAGGCCGGCAAAACATTGCCGACCGCTATTTTGACGTTTCAACGTTTTAAAAAAAAACCGGCCAAGTGCATGTCGGGCCACGCACAGTGTAGGGTTCCGTAGTTGCCCATCAAATTACACACATCAAAAGTGTCTAGGGATCAACATATATTTTTGCAATAACTTTTCTCCTGATTGATATTAATTAAAATGTTCTTTAAGGATTCATCAAATAAAGTGTTATCGTTTGTCACAGTAACGATAAACCAAGTCACCTTTGCATTCATAAAGAAATTTGCCATTTTCCTAATAAAGGGATTTTTGACATTTGAACCACTAACATTAAAGTTCGAAAAAAAGACTGAAATAACAGTTTTCTTTAAAATTTTATTGGGTAACTTAAACAATTAATAATCCGTGTTTCTACCGCGAACACTAACAACACAAGAACATCGGTTTGGCATACTCAAAATGAGTTCATCCAAATCACGCTGTGGAATAGCCGCCCATGTTCGTTGCAACAACAAAAAAAGGTCTTCTTGCGACTGGATACCCTCCATATTCGGCAGAGCTCTTCTCTGTAGCATATCCCATGCATGCTCAATCGGGTTCAAGTCTGGCGACTGAGCAGGCCAGGGCAGGACATTGATGTTAGCTGCGGCGAGAGTCTGTCTTACAACTCTTGCGGTGTGCGGTCGTGCATTATCATGCATTAACTGAAATAAGGGACCGATTTGCACTTGTAGAGGAACGATGACGTCTGATACAATCGTCTCAGCATAAATTTGAGCGTTGAGGTTGCCTCTGATCCAAATCAACTCAGTTCTTCCGCCGATCCAAATACCCGCCCATACCATGATGGTTCCACCACTATAAGGATGGACTTCCTGGCAGGATTTTAATCGCTGTTGGCGTCCAGGGGTTCTCCAGTGTCGTATACGTCTTGTATCCGGTCTCATACCAAAACGAGACTCATCAGAAAAGCACACGAAACGCCATTGTTCTTCTGCCCAATTTCTGTGTTCAAGAGCCCATTGATATCGAATCCTACGAATGTGCATTGCTATAGGTGGTACCCGTAGCGGTCTTCGGGAATGAAGGTTCACTTCATGCAAGCGGTTTCTGACTGTTTGGTCGCTAATTAAGTTCCCTGAAGAGTGATGAAGCCTCACGGCTAACATCATGGCGGTTATTGTTGGAGCTCTTCGAGTTAAGATTTGAATGTATCGGTCTTGTCTCCGTGTGGTGCAGCGATACCGTCCTCCATGGCGCTCAGCCACGGTACCAGTGCTTCGGTAACGTGTCCAAAGTCGACTGATAACACTCTGACTTGTATTCAGAGCTAAAGCCACAGTACGTTGCCGGGAACCAGCTTCTATCATTCCCACGGCTCTGAGCATTTCTTCCCTGCTTAAATGACGTCGCCGCTCCATAATAACGTTGGTTTTAATCAGTAGTAGGGAAACAGTAGCACTAATAATGTCTTCAATGCGTTGTATGTTTTTATAGGGAAAATATTGACAGCTGATTTTCATCTTTTACTCGAATTTGATTTACAGTTCCTGATTGTATTTATGAAATGCACCAAAAAGGATCCATATAAATTTATAAAATCATAAATTTATTACAAAGCCACATCTCAATCTCAAGAAATCCGCATAAAAATGCTTGATCCCTAGACACTTTTGATGTGTGTACTTATGCGAACTAATTAAACTGATTCGCTGAATTTAATTTTAAAAAGAAGAATTTTCAAAATCGGTCCAGGCGTCTTTGAGAAATCGGGGAAAATACATAAAAAAAAGATTACGACGAATTGAGAACCTCCTCCTTTTTTTGAAGTTAGTTAAAAATAGTTGACAATAATAATCCCCAAAACATACCCACCTATTATAGCTGTAAAAATAAAGTTTACAAACTTACATTTGCAGTTGAAGAACATGTTCTGCGATACATTTTGTTTAGGAAAATATGCTATCCAAGTACGTTCTATAAGTTGGTCGACTATTACTCGTAAACTTGTAAAGCCTACTTAGTCATGATAATTTTCCTTCAAACTTCGTTATATTATATACTACTATTGTGAATTTTTTCACACCCCCAAACATAACCGTTTAGCTGGTAGAGGGGGGGGACACTCGAGTCGAGCAAAAATTAGCACTTTAAAGCTTAATATTTCACAAACGAATCTTTTTATCAAGAAATTGTTAAAGGAAACTATCAATATTTTTTAAAGACCTATTTAATGATACCCCACACTAAGGGGTACGCGAGAAATAAAAAAAACATCCCCACTTTACGTGTACAGGAGGTACCCTAAAAAAAAATATTTTACGAGATTTTATTTTACCACTTTTTCGGCACAACAAATCCGTATATTTACACCAAATTACAGCTTTCTAGTACTGGGCGTCTCTGAGCTAAACTGCGGACAGACGGACGGACGGACGGACGGACATGGCGAAACTATAAGGGTTCCATGTTGACTACGGAACCCTAAAAACAAATGGAAAAAGATTTTATTTAAAACACAGCTGTTTGTATATAAAGAGGTAGGCACAAAAAGATTGTATTCCATATTTAAAAAAAAAAATACAAAGTAAGAACGAAAGCGCGGTTCAGCGAATTTTTTATTTTTATTTAGTGACTTTTTTGCTATAAGTAAATGAAGTAATAAATGAAGAAAATATAGCAGTCAAACATCGCATTAAAATTATCGCAAACTATTAGTAAGTAATATGAAACCGGGAAAGTCGGGTGTTGAATTTTAGTAACTGTATTTTTCATAATTGTCATTTTAATTAAATTTCTAGTTAATTAATATCGGGGTCGCGGGATTATTCGGGGTCGCGGGATTATTCCCTTACCGTAACCCCGGAACATAACAGGCTATGAAGGACACCGTGGATTTTAGTCAGTAGAAGTCTGACAGTCCCTCCCGCCCTGCCCGGGGTTGGAGGACTCAATTGATGATTTTACCACGCTAAAAAAAAAAAAAAAAAAAGTTAATTAATATATATATTATTTAAATCACTTGCTGGTTTTATGTAGGTTAGGTACTTGCATTTTTGAGTAAAGCACTATACAAGCCTTGGCCCACTATGACTGCTTCGCTGGTCACGCTATGATTGCCTCGAACTAGCCTAGCTACGCTCTAGACCTTCCAGCTTGGCCATCATTGCAGCCCTTGCCATTATAGGCCGCGGCAGTAATGTACTAATTTACACCTTTTATCATATCTTTATAAGAAAAAACATACGTTGTTCCACACTAAGAACATTATGAATTCCACCTATTTCGTAAGCGTACACATTTTAAATCGGAGATTTCCCTTTTTAGCCAACTACGCTGAAGCCAAAAAGAAAGGTTATGATTTTTTGATTAGTAAACTAATATCAAATTTAAATTCGTCTTTCGTATTTGAATGTGGTAGAATCATGAAATGAGTCCTTTCCGCTCACCACAAGACGCGGAGCCAAGGAGCGATGGGGACTGTTACATTCGTACTGACTAAAACTCCGTATTCCTTCAATTGCCCTTTATGTTCCAGAGTCACGGTTACCTGGTTAGACAGTCCCGCGACCCTGGCAGGCGTTTGGTCCTGTGTGTCCCCGTCATCAATCCAGATAGTTCACGTATCATTTATCCAAAGTCAAATAAGGTTGCTAAGCCAAGTAGTACTAACCTGGAGGTTCGTGAGTCCTACAATATTATCAGAGATGCTCTTGAGCCAGTGAGACAGCGCCGCCGGGTCCTCCGCGTGGATGACGCCCGTCGTCAGGTGAGGACGGGCGCCGCGGACCTGGAAATATAACTTATGAGTAGTACGCAATAATACTTATTATCCAGCAGCGGTCTTCAAGTAGTGCGTAACAAACTTACCTCAAACGCTCCAGGCCGCAGTTTGTCCGTTCCTAACACGTATCTCGTTACGTAACCCATCATCAATGGTACTGGAATGAAAACAAAACATAAAGACAAGCCAGTGCGATTGTCAGTGAGTAGGACTGGTGACGCCATAGACGGTTAGATATTATTATATACAGGGTCTTTTTAAGTTGGCGAACAGGAGGATATCTAAATCCGTAAGAGATACGAAAATCTTTGTTGGAATTTGTTGTCAGTCAAGTGTGAATAACATAATATAATTATGGCCAAAAAAAATGCCGTTCGAATAATTAATTCTTTGCATAGAAAGAATAAAATCAGGACGGCGAAAGTTAGTAAAACTATTTTTCCTACAATTTATGTGAAAAAAAATATACGAATTCCCGTACTTATAAAATAATTAGTGTCTTATTCACCGCCGCACCGCTCATTGCTTAGACCAAAGTCGTGAACGTGTTACGACTTATTTATTATAAAGTTAGTTAACCTTTATTCTTAAACATTAGAGTTCTAATTCATAGGATAAACTTGAATAGAGTTCCTTGTAGAATTATACGTACAAACTTACATATAGTGTCGACACATACCTGATACAACGTCGACCCACTCCTTGGTCTCCCCGGGCTTGTCGGAGGCCACGGAGGGCGGTCGCGAGCCGCGCACGGAGCCGGTGGCGCTGCCCGGCCGACTGTTCTCGTCGCCGTCCGTCCAGGCGCTCTGACACATCAACGAAGCAGAGGTATTGGCGATAAATATTGCAGAACTTTAGAAATAGATCGGTTAGTTTCGACTTCGTAGAAAATCATCTCTGTCGAGAGAGAACTAGCTCGCAGAACCGACGACATTACAAAATCATACAACGGGAGGCAGCCTTGTTGCAAATAATGCCGGAGTGTTTCTAGACACTTGAGTTATAATGATCGTACCTGCCAGCCGCCGTTGGTCTGTTCGATGTTCTTCTCAGTGTTACAGTTGGCGTCTACAGTCTTGTTGTGAAGAGAAGGGTGATCATCGCCGGTACTGCTGTCCGTGTCTGATGCACCGTCCGCTGAAAGCGATCATTTTCTTAAATAACAGAATCAGAATGATAAAAGTTAAAAGTTTAATACTTACATATCCACATAACTGTTTAGGAAAGAGCTCAGAAACTAATATTGTCAGACTTAGCTCAAGTTAAGCTCAAACTTAGCTCAGTTGTGCTTCATTCCAAAAGGAACCATATTTGCATACTCTTTAAGGTTATCACATTAAACGTATACTAACTAATGTTTTCCGATGAAGCACTACCAAACGACAGGTGAATCTATGTCTGCTCTATAAATCGAACATATTCAGTTCATTTTGTTTTTAAAACTTCGACATTAGAAGAAGAGTGAGACACTCACCCTGTTTTTGTAAGAAAGGAGTCGCGGCTCGATAGTGTTTGACAGTGAGTACCACTATATCGCCCGCATTCCGAAGTATGTTCACCGCATCATCGTGTTTGCATGCCGTTATGTACTCTCCATTCACTGAAATAAAAACAAATATAATGTTAAGAGGATCGTCTACCGAGCGCTCGTCCATACTAAAAGAGAAAACGTTTTCCTACCCCTAAATGTTATCCTATCTCAATGATTTTTTAGAATGCTTCCTACACAGTAAACAACTCGGTTTATAGGTTTTCTTTTTTTCAAAATTTATAATAGTTTGAAAGTTACAGGCGCCTAAGAGTTACTTTTGAAAAAAAGAAAACCTATAAACCTAGTTTTTTACTGTGTCAGAAGCATTCTAAAAAATCATTGAGATAGGATAATATTTAGGGGTAGGAAAACGTTTTCTCTTTTAGTATGGACGAGCGCTCGGTAGACGATCCTCTTAAGTAAATATTTCTTCGATAATCGAAGTTGAGAAAAAACATATTTGGAAGTATTCACTATTTAGTCATCATCTGCTTAGTAAGCGTAGCATTATACCACTTATATTGGAATCCGGTTGTAATCTAATCGGTTAGTTTAGAATTTAGTTTACTAGTTTAAAACCAGAAAACATGGATCGACGATCTATCTATCCAGGTAGCATAATAACTCAGAATATAATCTGCCTCAAACCCATGTCATCTTCAAGGTTAAGCGCTACATTTAGCAGAAGACCCGTTTTTTGTAGGTAAGTAATAAATATTTACTTTTAAGAACAATAGAGTACACGTTCTACTATCTATCTCGTACAAAGAAACAATAACCACGTACCTAAGTAATCGTGTCTCATAATTATTATTGTTCCACATACTAACGTATTCTTATTAATAGCCGGATCGTTTGATCCCGGTAATAATATTGTACTGTTGCACAATGGCGTTGTTGTTTTTGTAAAACAATTTTTGTTCTAGATCTATCGTTGTGACAGATTAAACACAGAATTTCTAATAATGTTAGCAAAATGCGAATTTAATTTATTTGTTTATTAAGCTTTCACACCTAAACCGCTGGACTATTTGAGACGAATACAGAAATAAATGGGACCCTTGAGAAAGAGAGAGTGAATCGTCTTCTGCCAAAGTTTGGCTTACCGGCCTGCTACTGACACATTCCTGATGGAAAAAACCAACCAGATTTACCAATCCCCAGAATAGAACCCAAGACCAAGCTGTGGCGCTTGCGACAAACGAGACAGTCACTAGCCGATTTGTTAATGGTTTAAAGTGTTCTATAAGTAGAATGCACAAGTAACCTACTTGTGCCAGATATTAATGATTTGTTATTGTTCAGCATTACTCTTTCGTTCGTATTTATAGGCCGGCTGTTTGATCGCCTTTATTTCATTTGCATAGCAGTGACGCGGCTACGAATTTATATTTGTCGCGCCTAAAATTCCGAAGTTACGCGTCTAATCAATAAATAATGTTTATCTTATGGTAACAATGACTCCTACAACTTTGAAGGTAAATAATGATTACGCTCTGTAACGCAATCTTCAATCATGTTTGTTATAATTGGAACGATAACAGCTCAATATAAGTTTCCGATTTTATGTGATCCTTGTAGCATGCGAATTTAACAATTTTATTCACGCAGCAAAGTAATTAACAAAATAATACTTAAAATAATTTAAATATTATAAAGGGTGACTACTAAATAAACTATCCGATAAAATATATGCTATACATTCTGTAAAGAAAGGTTAAAAACTGTGTGCTTGTGCTTTGCCGACTACTAGAGAACTTTGGAAGAAAAAGACATGTTGCCTATCTCAAACAGATTACTTACCTTACCCCACACAATGATCCATATTCCTAACTCAAGACATATCCAAGATTCGTTTCAATCACGATCAGACAGATAAGTGAATAGCAGCATCAATAAACTGGCAGCCAGTGAAATTAGATTACAAAACGAGCCTGCCAATCCATCAAGCTTATATTACGTCAAATGTAATGATCCTAGATCCCCAGAGTTTCTTGATTGTCTTTAATGAATGGCACAGTAGACGTACTATTTGCATCCAGTAGTTAATTGTGACTTGTTAAGCAATTGTGTGAGACTGCACTATAACTAATTAGAAGAATTAACTATAATCTACTGCACGCGTAGGTACCTAACATGACCAATTCTATCTCTGTTACCACAAGAAGGGACAAAGAAGTTTTCAACCGACTTCAAGAAAAGGAGGAGGTTCTCAATGCGTCGGAATCTTTTTTTTTTTGTATGTTCCCCGATTTTTTGAAGAGGCCTGGACCGATTTGGAAAATTTTTCTTTTGTTTGTATACTTCACAAGTGGTCCCATGATCATCAGGTCAGGATCTGATGATGGGATCCCAGGGAAATCGAGGACAACCTTCAAATTTTATAGGCACATAGTACCAATTTCATATATTTTCTAAAGCTGTTTAAGTATTTGCATCTGATAATCATCATCTCAGGTGGATGAGCTGATGATGGAAGGTACAACTCCTTAACAGTAAGGAGTAGGCGTCGATTGATTTAGTTTGTGTTCGCATATCTCTGGAACTACCAGTCCGATTTAAGTAATTCTTTTTTTGTTGATCTAGGTATCATTAAACTTAGGGAATACTACAAGTTTCATCAAAATCGATTCTGTAGTTTTTGAGATATGGAATTTTGGAACGAAGTTCCTTATCGCGCGTTGTGAAAGGGGGCTGGACGGAAAAAATTCTTACGAAAAGTTGGCACGACACTTTTATCCGACTGCGCAACGCAAAGGAGGGTAATGTGTTTATTACCATGGAGTGGAGTGGAGTGGAGTGGAGTGGAGTGGAGTGGAGTGTAGTGGAGTGGAGTGGAGTGGAGTGGGGTGGAGCGGAGCGGAGTGGGGTGGAGCGGAGCGGAGTGGAGTGGAGTGGAGTGGAGCGGAGTGGAGTGGAGTGGACCGGAGTGGAGTGGAGCGGAGTGGAGTGGAGTGGAGTGGAGTCGCGACGATTATTTTTGTTGAGTGTATACAGTAACTTCGTTCAAATCAAAAATCAAAATAAAAATCAAAAGTCATTTATTCAAATTAGGCTGATTTATCAGCACTTTTTGAAGGTCAAATTTTACATAAGAGCAGTCCCCCAAAGCGCCCCCCCTTCGACACTTCCTAGTGTTTTGGCTGGGAAGAAGAAGTGGCGGAACAAACTCCCCAGAAATCCATCCGGGTTCCATCCGGGTGTCCCTTGACACCTCTCAAGTTTTTTTATTATCTTATTGTGTACATGAGCGATGTAATTACCGGTGCGAAGGATTACAAAATTCTAGTGCACATGTAAGAGAATGATGTTCTTGACAAGAATTCAGATTTGATATTTAAACTAAAAAGAGTAAAATAAAATCTTTTTCAAAAAAAATGTAACCGCCTTCAAAAACAACCACAAAAAAGTGTAAAATAATCTACAAAATAACCTTTATTTCGGAAGTCGGTGGCTAAAGACAATGAAAAGAAAAAAAAAACCAAGGCACCAACTTCCGAAAGAAAAGTTATTTTGAAGATTATTTTACACTTTTTTGTGGTTGTTTTTGAAGGCGCTTACATTTTTTTTTTTAAAGTTTTTTGATACACAATTCAACGTTTTCTTTCCCGATTCGTAGACGACTGAAGAATAGAAACAATACTTTTTTTAGGATTAAACATCGCCATACTTAGGACCTTGTACATTTTGTCATTTAGTAATTTCTTCCGTCGACAAAATCCGTTTTGTCGGTTGTCTTGTCAGAATACTTACAAACAATAAAGAATGAAAGAAATGTATGTCAGGGAAGAATAAAAGAAGAAAACGTGTTGCGCCGTCACCAGTGGCCGTCCCCAGGAAGATGTTGCTTGGAAAATATATGTATATCGATCAGTGTGATCTTATATGTGCAATCTTTATGACCGGTAGCCTACGACCGGTACCTGTACATTATTCAATGCCTTCTGTTGTTCTTCCACACTAATATTAAAAAGAGGAAAGATTTGACTGTTTGTTTGTATTGAATAAGCTCCGAAACTACTGAACCGCTTTCACAAATTCTTTCACCAGTTGAAAGTTGCTTTGATCCTGAGTGACATTATGGCAACAAGGAGGGGGGGGGTAAGTCATAAATATAAACGGTCTTTTTCCCATGACAGTCGATCGAAACTAGAGAAATCTATTTTGCTACTATTCTTCCATAATACTTACGCTAGAGCTCTACTTATAAGCACGTGAACTTTCCGAAAAACATAACCATTAAGGTTATCGTATGTCTTTTAAAGCACCCCTTCCTGCGTTTTCATGCACATCTGCCTGGGCCTTAAGTCTGTAGAATGGCCTATCATTGAATAGATTGTTGATTTTGACAAGTTTGTTTATCTAGGTACCTAAATAATGGCGTCATTGTGACTTTCAAATGGACAACTACTGACACTGCATTAAAAGTAATGGCATAGAATGGAGGGATGACACTCATGTGGCTAAGAGATATCACTCTCTTAGCCACATGAGTGTCATCCCTCCATTTATTTAGTTACTTATTCAGTATGAATGCTGATGGATGGAGAGGAAGATGAAGGCCAAAGAAATTCCTATTTCTATTTATGTTTGTAGGGTTTAAAGGAATCTAACCAAACTGAACCTAGGTGCGACCATGTCGTCAATCATCTTTTTCTGGTTCAAAAGCTAAAAATATACAAAAACCGTTACTTGAAATTTCCTACATCTTTAAACCTAAACTATCCAAGTCGGTGTGCCCAAGCTCCTTCGCATTTTAAGGTTGGTTATGCCCTGAATTCAAATATATTTGAGTGATTATTCTGACTTTACCCAAGTGGCGCTTAGTTAGATTTTTTTTTAGCGTTGAAAAATCATCAGATGTGTCCTCCCAGCCAGGGCAGGGCGGGAGGGACTGTCAGACTCGTACTGACTATAATCCACGGTATCCTTCAATAGTCCTTTACATTCCGCAGGCTTTGGCCCCCTAAAGGGAGGAGGCCGTCATTATGCTGACACTCTTTGAGGTGCGCGTGGAACACAACGCGCTGTCGATCCGAACATGGTCCACGGGCGGACGGCGAGACGCCCATTCCTCGTCGCCCGCATACCTGTACCTACGGTGGCCGGACATCGTCTCCCGACGTCTTTTGCCGTGGGCGTCTACCACTGCGGCAAGGGGGGAGGACGCTGTCCTCTCCCTCACGCGGCCCGCCTCCACCTTCGCGAGCATGACTGCTTCGCAGAAGGAGGCGACCGCTTCCCATTCCGTCTCGCTCCGCAGCATGGCCTCGACCAATGCCGGGCGCGAGTGGCGTAAGTTAGTTGGACTCAACGACGATATAATACTAGACTACGCATTGCACGATCTAACGAACAAAACTATTCTGCCAACTCGCTGAGGTACTACGTAAGCGAGGGGGGCGGGGTACTGCGTTGTGATTGGCTAACTCAAGGTCTGTTCTGTCTCAACGTATGTTTACGGCTCACAGGATTGGTCGAAATGAGACGGATATAAGACTTTTTTGCCTAATGTGTTGGCAGACATCGGTCGCCTGTTATTAGGAGTCTAGTATTATATCGTCGTTGGTTGGACTGTATTTATTACTTTAATAACCATAATGACGACTTCACTATGAAAAAAACTTAAAAAAAAAAAATGTAACCGCCTTCAAAAACAACCACAGAAAAGGGTAAAATAACCTTCAAAACTTTTCTTTCGGAAGTCGGTGACTTTTTTTATTCATTTCATTGTCTTTTTGCCACCGACTTCCGAAAGAAAAGTTTTGCAGGTTTTTTTACCCTTTTCTGTGGTTGTTTTTGAAGGCGGTTACATTTTTTTTTTTAAGTTTTTATTTTACTCTTTTCAGTTTAAATATTCAACCACAATTCTTGTCAAATACGAGTACTTGCATCATTTTCTTACATGAGCATTAGAATAATCTCTTACATTCATTCCCTATCTCCAAAACTACTGAACCGATTTTGATGAAACTTGCAGTATTCCCTAAGTTGAACGATACCTAGTACAAAAAAAATGAATTACTTAAATCGGACTTGTAGTTCCGGAGATATGCGGACACACACATAATTTACTAAATCAGTCGATGCCAAGTCCTTACTAGAGGAGTTGTACCTTCCATCATCAGCTCAGCTACATGAGATGATGATTACCATACGCAAATACTTAAATTATTTCATAAAATTTGCGAAAAATGATGTGTAGGCCTATAAAATTTGAGGATTGCCCTCGATTTCTCCAGGATCCAATCATCAGATCCTGACATGGTGACAATGGGACCACTCCTGAAGTATCTCCTCTCGAACAAAAAAAGAGTTTTGAAAATCGTTCCACAATTGGCGGAGTAATCGGGTAACAAACACACACAAAAAAAAAACATACCGTCGAATTGATAACCTCCTTCTTTTTGAAGTCGGTTAAAAACAAAGATCGTATACCTACCTAGTAAAATAAACAGAGTCATAACGTTGTTATACTATCGTAAATAAGCAAAAGGGACGAAAATAAACTATGTATGTACTTGTGTCGTAAACATGCGAGTAGTTCCATTTTAATTCACTACAGTTCCAGGTTCAGTCTGTCGTTCGCCGTTCGGATCGTACTAAAATACAACGCGCGTATATATCCTTCTCGAGCAAAAACAAATCAACTAGTTCACTTTCTGCTACTGTTTTTTTTTTAATTTTCGTTATTCGTACATCAACTGAGTAGTTCATTCACAGTCTGGTACACCCTGGTCAATCAGCCCCACGGACAGCCATCTTCTTAGGCTGATCTATCCACAACGCTATCTTTGTGCAAGAGTCAAATAATGTTCACATCTTACCTTTGATAACGGCATCTCCCACAAACAGTTGACCAGTCTGATCAGCGGCCTGATCCTTATATATTTTGGAGATAAGGATGGGCAGCTTATGTTCCGAACCACCTTTTATGCTGAGTCCCAGACCACCGACCTTTTGCCGTGTAATTTGGACCATTCGTTCCTGGAAATAAAGTCGTTAATCAGAAGGGAACATAGTAAAGAGCCTGTTATTGAAACAGCGCCACAACCCTTAGCTAACCAATAAGAGACGCTGACTCGGTTCAAGGCGCGACACGACAAGAGAATCCAGATTTTGGCAGTTCTTATGACGATGACGCCGCGGTACGTGAAACCTCATTCAGAGTCGTTATATGTATCGCTGACGCAGCGTCGAGATATCAAAATTTGTTTCGAAGTTGATTTGTCTTTATTTGAAGGTCTGTACGCTACTAATATGTGACGCTACTTCAAGTATTTTAAGCAAAATTTTGGTTTAGGCGCATTTGGGCTAATTCTCATTTGGGCTAATTCTCATTTGGGCAACCTACTCCATAATGGACTACTTCTCATTTGGGCTACTTCTCATTTGGGCTAATTCTCATTTGGGCTAATTCTCATTTGGGCTACTTCTCATCTGGGCTACTTCTCATTTGGGCTACTTTAAACCTTCTCAAATACTGGGGATGTTTATTAAAATAAGTACTGTCTTTATATAAATGCGCATTTTTCAAAAGTAAAAACTTTATAGATTCCAGCTATGCTTAAAAACTGATAGAATGTCACTACCACAAACAGCAAAAGTACTAGGCTAGTATAAGATCAAGGTGGTATGTTTTGCACTCTGGCGCCACGTGCCACGCTGCGCAGGGTTAAGGTAACTCTAAATGGCCTGCCAAAGTACTAGGCTAGCATAAGCTTAAGGTGGTACGTTTTTCAACGGGGTCAGCGAAGTTCATTTGAAAAGCGCTGTGATGCCACGTGACAGGGGGGGAGGGGGGGGGGAAAATGACTCTAAAGCGCATTTCACACAGAGAGCGGGCGCGGGTCGGGCGCGTTTTGGGGCGGGAGTACGGTGGGTCTAGTTCTTTGTATTGAAATGGAACTTCACACTGAAAGCCCGCGCACGACCCGCCCCGCGCCCGACCCGCGTCCTTTCTTCCTTTTGGCCAATTGGCCAAAAGGAAGAAATCCACATCCATAAGAGGTAAGGGAAAACTTTATACATCCAAAAATCTCCATGTTTTGGGTCAGTTTTCTCGAATACGTGGTCAACTTTCAGTAAATTAGACAAACAGTCTAGTAATAAAAGTAACGTCTCTTGTTCTTGCAATTAGTATTTTTCAAATAACATACAAAACAGATACGTGTCTAACCAATCAAATACGTGTCTAATAATTTACGAGCAATTTTTATGTAAAAAGTTACAACATTTTACATAAAAATTGCTCGTAAATTACGTTTATCATACGAGTAGGGTCAAACGTAGGCCAGATTTGCTAAAATCGGAAAAATGGCACAAGGAAAAAGAGTCCTATATCCAGCAACAAAACAAAAAAACAGGTTGATATTAAAGATGAAATATTTTATTTTAGACCTTGCCCCACACTTGACATTCTGTTCATTTAAGTTATAGAAAAAAAATGGGGCGGTAAATTTCGATTTTTCCCAGAGCGGCAAAATTGCTGGATCGGGCCCTGCCGACAGCTGTTCTAACCAATAGGAAATAAAAAACTTTTTTGAAAAAAAGGGAACCGACTTCAAAACCAAACACAAAAAAACTATAAAATAACTTTTCTTTCGGAAGTCGGTGCAACGTCACAGGATATCTATTAGTGTTATATACTAAAACCTTCTCCAGAATGTAATGAACACTTTCCTGAAAACTGCATCAAAATCAGTTCAGTCAATCGCGAGATAATCGCGGACAAACATACATACATACATACAGGTCGAACTGAGAACCTACTTTTTTTTTTGAAGTCGGTTAAAAATTGAACTCACTCAGGGTTTTTAATCTACATCTCGCGCCTTTTAGTGAGGTGCCACAGTCCACAGGGCTACCTGCACTAAATGTTTCATTGTGCGTTTAATAATTCACTACTGCCGCCCATTAACTTGCTGGATGCTTCATGCAAAAATTATCTGCGTGGATTTATGCTTGAATATTTGAATGTTTATGAAGAATGTCCACGGCAATTGTTAGACACGTATCGTATCTATTTTTTATGTTATTTAAAAAATACTATTTAGAGCAATAGACGTTACTTTTTTTTTTATTAGAATGTTGTCTAATTTTCAAGTAGAAATATTGTCCGCTAAGTCCTAAAATATCATTTTCTGCAGATAAACGGGGCCTTAAGTCTGATTTTTGTTTATTTTGACAAGTTTGGTAATTTACTTATAATGATGTCATTAGGAATTTATAAAAATAGCTTAACTTGGGCTCCTGATCAGACTGGTTAAAATTATGTGATGTGGCAATGCAAGGCATTTTGTAAACGTTACTTTCTGTACTCATTTCGACCAGCACGAACAGACGAAATTGTGTCGAATTCATAGTCTGATACTGGAGCTGGTAGATAATAATTACGAAACTGATCCCACTGACTGAGAGCCCGAACTTTCATAAAACATTGGAGTACCTATTGAAAACTTCGGATGGGTTAATATCGGGAAAATGTAGTCCGTTAACGACCTAGTTGCATCACATATAGGGGCTATTGTTGATAGTTGCTAGCAGCACAGACATGATGGCATGACCATTGCATTGTTCACATGACATTCAAGATCTGAGATAATCCAAGAACTCGACTATTGTTTATTTACCATCGTTTTAAATAACAGTGTTTTAAAGACAACTTTATCGTGTTCTCCTATCCATTAATAGCAACTTCGTACCAATCAATAAATAATCTTTCAATCTATTTCCACACGTGATTCGTGCATTAATTTAAAACAGCGAGTGTTTCACGGGACTAATCCAAACATAGTGGAATGACGTGGTTCTGAACTTTTTTCACGTGTCTGGAAAGACATTATAAAAAAAAAACCGGCCAAGTGCGTGTCGGGCCACGCACAGTGTAGGGTTCCGTAGTTGCCCATCAAAATACTTATGCGAACTAACTAAACTGATTCGCTGAATTTAATTTTAAAAAGAAGAATTTTCAAAATCGGTCCAGGAGTCTGAGAAATCGGGGAAAATACATAAAAAAAAAAGATTACGACGAATTTAGAACCTCCTCCTTTTTTTGAAGTTAGTTAAAAATAGTTGACGATAAAAACCTACCTATCCCTAAAAAACATACCGTAAAAACATACCCTATTAAAGCTGTAAAAATAAAGTTGACAAACTTACATTTGCAGTTGAAGAACATGTTCTCCGATACATTTTGTTTAAGAAAATATGTTATCCAAGTACATTTTATAAGTTGGTCGACTATTACTCGTAAACTTGTAAAGCCTACTTAGTCATGATAATTTTCTTTTAAACTAGTTATATATACTACTATTGTGAATTTTTTCACACCCCCAAACATAACCGTTTAGCTGGTAGAGGGGGGGGGGACACTCGAGTCGAGCAAAATTTAGCACTTTAAAGCTTAATATTTCACAAACGAATTTTTTTATCAAAAAATTGAAAATGGGAACTGTCAATATTTTTTAAAGACCTATTTAATGATACCCCACACTAAGGGGTACGCGAGAAAAAAAAAAACATCCCCACTTTACGTGTACAGGTACCCTAAAAAAAATATTTTACGAGATTTTATTTTACCACTTTTTCGGCACAACAAATCCGTATATTTACACCAAATTACAGCTCTCTAGTACTGTGCGTCTCTGAGCTAAACTGCGGACAGACGGACGGACGGACGGACATGGCGAAACTATTACAGAATTGTTAGGACAATCAAAGAGTCACAAACTGAAACCAATTTTTTAATTGTTGATGAATGAAAGCATGAAATGGTATATAAATTAGACTACCACATAATAAATGTTTCGTCATAATAGGAAGGGGATTATTTCAGAAAATTGTATTGAAATTAAATTAATGTATACAGGGTCTTTCTTTTAAATTGGCCAAAGGGGGAAATTTAAATACGTAATAGATACAAAAAAAAACTTTATTAGGAGACTTTTTTTTAGCGTGGTAATATAATCAAATGAGTCCTCCCACCCAGGGCAGGGCGCGAGGGACTGTCAGACTTGTACTGACTAAAATCCACGGTGTCCTTCGTTAGCCCTTTACGTTCCAGGGTCACGGTAATGGAATAACTCCCGCGACCCCGGCAGGCTTTGGCCCTCTATAGGAGGGCCCCGTCATCTTGCTGACGCTCTTTGAGGCGCGCGTGGATAGGTCAGGACGCCGTGACGTCTCTCCAGCCACTCCTCAAAGAGGGGTCTTACCGCCGCGATTGCGGCGTGCCCGTTGTAAGAAGACTTAGCTCTTTCTTGATAAATCATCAAATTGGACTAGTGTCTAAAATAATTCATCAATTTTAAATCATAAATCAAGTTGCTCACCCTAGCATGAGGCACATTCTTATCCTTGGTTGGTTGTACAGGCACTGGAGCCTCGCGCTGTACGGTCACCGCATCCATTGTGAGCACCAGACGTGCTGGCCTCGGTCGGGACTTGCCATCCGAGACCTGCACCATGCCTGTGCGAATCTGAAAAGTGGGCTGGTAGTAAGATTTGTTTCATGTTATGTTGATAGGTATTAGCAAAGTTGCTAAAGTGGCCATTATAGGCCTGCAGATCTTTATGACCTAAAGCTAGGAACCATCAATCAAGTTGTCGTTCAAACAATAAAAAATCACATAAAATCATCAGCTCTTCTTTTGCAACAGACAAACACTCAGATACACTTTTAGTGATAAGACCGCCTATTGTGTCACCCTATGTTTAAGTTTTAATTTGTAATGTTATGTACCTTTAAGTTGTATGGTGTGCATAATAAAGAGTATTCTATCTATCTCTCTCTGATAGACACATCAAACCATTAATACAAATCTTTTTGTTTTGGTTTTTTATTTAATATGGCAAACTCATCAAATGAGTCCTGCCCAGGGCAGGGCAAGAGAGACTGATAGACTTGTACTGACTAAAATCCACAGTGATCTCAATAGCCCTTTATGTTATCTGTTATTGATGGAACACTGTGGTATTTAGTCAGTATGAGTCTGTGTCTGACGGGTGGTACTTGAAATCGAATGCCATATGATCGAATAATAATTGCTCGAAAACGTAAGCTCGATCAATCATGAAATTGATGAATTGTTAGCTCGACAGTTCATTACCTCGATGCATCAAAATCTCGAATAACTATAATCTCGAAACAACTACAGCGAGAAGCCCTTTATCTTGAAACATCATTTGTCGAAGCATCATGTAATCGATATACAGAATAGGTTTAAGGGTTTTTTATTTAAGTACAATTTAATGAAATCAATATGGTATATGTGTAGAAATATTAATCAACTCTATTCATGTGCGATAATTTTGATATTTACTAACGTACAGGTAAATTTGAAACAAAAATCCTATTAGGTAGTCATTTTACCAAAAAATAAAAGTTATAAGTATTTAAAAAAAGGAATTTTAATTTGGTATTATTTGAAATGCCTCTTAAAAAATATTTCCACGCATATGTGTATTGATTTCATTAAATTGAACTTAATTAAAAAATCCTTAAATATGCTCTTTAAATTGATTACATGATCGTTTGACAAATGTTGTTTCAAGATAACAGGCTTCGCACTGTCGTTGTTTCGAGATTATAGTTATTCGAGATTTTGATGCATCGAGGTAATGAACTGTCGAGCTAACAATTCATCGATTTCATGAGCTATCGAGCTAACGTTTTCGAGCAGCAATTGTTATTCGAATTCAAGAATCATTCTATTTCAAGAAGGGAACCCGAGTCTGACAGTCCCTTCTGTTCCACCCAGGGCTTAAAAAAGGCTGAACAATCACAATATATATATATATATATATATATATAATATTGTGATTTAAGACAGTATTATTTTTTTTCTTCTTTAGAACATACTAATGGGTCATAATTCCTTCATTTATTTGGGCAAAGAAACTGACAATAACTGTTGCAATATTATTTGATAAAACAATAGACAGGATGATTTAAACCAGCTTTTTAATATTAAATTAATATAATTCTAGGTTCAAACAAGGGACCCCAGAAATGAATCTATTTAACATACATTACATAGTAATTGGTCAGAGAGTTGACATGCAATAACATAGAGTGGTAGATAGCAAAAGAAGTAGAGGCCGATAGAAAAATATGATTGTTTTAAATATGCACACATTTTATTGTTCCTAGTTTTAAAAGTAAAACAAATTACTCAGATGATCGGGTGACTATTCTGTCCTGCTGGTCACTTTTGGAAAATGGATAATTACGGAAATGGATGCATGTTTTTGGCATACTACTCTAATTTTTGTTTTATTTTTAGTTTTATGTTCTTATACTATCTGGGTACATATTATGAATCATTTGATTAGTCATTTTGTTAATACATATTTATATTAAATTAGTTTAGAGGAGTGTTAAAGCCGTCTTCTAGAGTTAAGAAAATAACTGTTGACCAAATTGTTGATCACATGAATTTTAGAAAGCCCTTGACAAGTAGTTACCTACTCTACATCTGGCTGTTGTTATTATGTTAATTAAAAAAATAGGAAAATTGTCTCATCACTCTAGTCTCAATCAATATAAGTTAGCCCTAAAGTAACACTAGATAAAATCTTATCCTCCACTAATGATGTCCACTGAATTAGATACTTTAATAAATACACACTGCTCACCTTTTCATCTTTCTTCTCCTCAATAGGCGTCATCATTGTAGAACATGCATACCATAACGATGTAAAAACTTTGGAGCTGTCCGAATATTGTGAAACTAGACAAAATTAAACAAAAAAATTGAGGAGCCCTAATACTTTCACAAACTTCAGCCCCATATCGCTTTGTTGCGAACAATTTGTCATCAGAGGTCCACTTCTAATTAGCTCAACTTTTGCTTCTTATGATAATTATAATTATTTATGGGTTACACACACATTACAAATACTAAAAACAGGTCACTGGCATACGATAAATCAATATAGGTGAACAGCATCAAAACAATTGAAAATTTATTTCGCCTGTAGTAAATTTTCTAGATATTCGAAATTATTTATCAGACTATTTTTTGATGATTTCAACTTTTTCAGTAACAAAATTACTATTTAATATTACAATAACAAATAATTTTCATGGAGAAATTGACGACGGACAAGACGACTTCCAGTTCCATGGGCGCGCAAAGTAGATACTAGTGATGTGCAATTGTGTTCATTCATTTGAACAACTTGACTGAATAGGTTTCACTCCCAACTAATCGATTGATCATTCGTAGTCGAGTCGATTCCTATAGGATAAAGCGGTATCAGTACAAATAAAACATTAACAACACGTTGTATTCCAGATTAGCACGACCGTATGCTTTATGATACTCTCAGAATAAGTCTGATCATCTGATGGTCACCACTTCACCAGAAAGCATTGGCTGCATCAGTTTCATATTTTCCCACGTTTTTATATACTCACTTTTCTTGTTTGTTTGTTTGTCGTTCCAGTTGGATTGTATTCTCCGAGATGTCGTGGCATCAAAACAATAATTATTAAAAAGCTAAAGAGTTTATTTGGTTGAACGCGCTAATATCAGGAGTCAGGACAGGAACTATTCGTTCGATTTGAAAAATATTTTTGTGAGGGATAAAGGCAGTGGCGGCCTTAGGGGGGGGGCGAACAGGGCACCCGCCCGGGGCCTCGCGCTTGCAGGGGGCCTCGCGCAACAAAGCAAGCAAAAGAAAAAACTAGTAATTTTTATTAATTAAAAACTTTTGATTTTGATTAATTAGTTTCAATTCAATCATAACGGCAAAATTAAATAAGATTTTAGTTTTAGCAAAAATCTAACCATCTATTTTTTTTATTTATCATCTCAGAGTTGGTTAATTTTGTAAATATTTATTTCTAGTACAATAATTTTGTCGCCTGAACGTACGGCTATTTTAGGTTAAATCTGGTAGTTCAGACTTGTTTATGATGTTGGCCCAATCAGTGACCGAATCTTGGAGGGGGCAAGACTCATTTGCGAGGCCCTTTTCGTTGATGGAGGATGAAAAAAATCACGCGGATTTCTGATTTTTTTAAGCCCGTCGTGTGGATCACCGCGTGCCTCCTTTTTTTTGATGACTTGATGATAAGATCGCTTTGCGAGGCCTCTTTGCCTCTTTTTGTTCACAGTTAGAAATAAAAAGTAAACAAGTTGTCATGCAACTACGGGGCCTCGCGCGAGAAGCGGAATTGCTAGACCTAAATATGATCGTCGGCGCCATCAGCTTTGGCTCTATCAGTTCTCAGTTAGAAATAGTAGTAGAATATACTGCTTTACTGAGTGGTAACAAAGCTGAGATTGCCGTTGTCAATTCTATTTTATTAAATCTCGCGAGGCTAGCTAGGGTCCGCTAAGCCCGCGCCTAGCTTCGCTACTGGGTCCAATGAATAATCAAAGTTTGAGACCTCAAACACCGAACGCTACTTTGTAAAAAAAAATAAAAAAAAACCTCGAAAATTTCGTTCTTTTTTGAAAATTTTGCGTTTATGACCGTAAAGGACTAGTTGTTGATAATAACTTCTCAGAACGGTTTCAAAGATGCCTTTTGCTACAATATGAGAACCGATTTATATCTGTAGACCCAGTAGTTTAAAAGTTGAGCTCGACGGAAGTTTCGAAAGGTTCCTGTGTCTGATAGGGAGGGAAGCTAAACGCCCGGGTGTCACCACTGCGAAGATCGCCCGGAGGACACAGTAGAGCATACGGTGCAAGACTGCCCCGCTTGGGCAGAACACCGACGTGTCCTCACGGTGGCGATAGGCGGAGACCTCTCGCGCCCGGCATTGGTTGCGGCCATGCTGCGGGGCGAGACGGAGTGGGAAGCGGTCGCCTCCTTCTGCGAAGCAGTAATGCTCGTGAAGGCGTGCCGTGAGAGAGGGAGGACAGCGTCCTCCCTCCGCCCCAACCGCAGTGGAAGATGCCCGCGGCGTCGGACGTCGGCAGACGATCTCCGGCCACCGTAGGCTCGGGCATGCGGGCAACTCGCTGTCCGACCATGGACCATGCCCGGGTCGACGGCGCGTCGTGTTCCACGCGCGCCTCAAAGAGCGTCAGCAAAAATGACGGGGCCCCCTCTGAAAGGGCCAAAGCCTGCCGGGGTCGCGGGATTTATTTTTCCTCACCGTGACCCCGGAACATAAAGGGCTATTGAAGGACACCGTGGATTTTAGTCGGTACAAGTCTGACAGTCCCTCCCGCCCTGCCCGGGGTGGGAGGACTCATTTGATGATTTTACCATGCTAAAAAAAAAGGGGCACAAAATCACGCCATTAAAAAAAACAGCGGTTTAACCGTGGTGCGGCCTAAACCCCTTCAAAGTTCTTTTTCGAAAAAAGTTATAAAATTGGAAAACATTCCAATTGAAGACATGATATCAGATGCCTCTTTCACATTTGTTGTAAAAAAACGTTGATTTCAGATACTTTTGAAAAGCGCTAATTCGGAAGCTTCTGGGTTTACAGAAACCATTTTAGTCTCATATTGTAGTAAAATTCTACTTCAAAAAAACGTCGTGCTTAAGTTTCATCAATGTAGTAAACTAACACTTTAAGGTAATAATCGCAAAAAAGGCAAACAAAGTCTGCAAAAATCAGAACTACTCCATTTTACGCAAACACGGATGTTCAAAGTTCCTGTATGAACTGTAGAATGTTTTAAAACTCAAATTACATTTATTTAATTGTATAACTTTAGCATTTGTCCTGAAACATGACAACCAAACCCACTTTCGCATCACATACTTTTTATAAAGGGCAAGGGGCCTCGCAAAGACTTGCCGCCCGGGGCCTCGCAATGGGTAAGGCCGCCTCTGGATAAAGGCAATAAAACATGACACCACAACCAATACGAGCCAAGCAGGGGGTGACAATTTTGCAAAATAATAATTCATCATCATAAAAAAACTTCAAATACTTTTTCGAAGTACATTATTTTCTGAACGAATAATTCAAAATGACAGCATAGATTAAAGTATGGACTGCGCAAAAACGGCCTAAAATGAACCCACTCAACTAGAAAGAGGAGAATCGAAGAGCAGGCCCTAAATTTTCTGTTCCAGGAAAGAGTTAAGTAGTGGCTCTTTTTTACAGGATGGCCAATTTAATCTGTCCGTTGAGTAGGGAAGGCGCAGTCCATTCTTTATTTAAGGTGATTGCTTCAATGTAGCCCGCGAAGTTCAATTTTTTTTACGTTTTTTGCAATTTCGGAGATTTTAACATGATGCACCGTAGTTATGCATCGTAGTTAGATTTCGGAGATTTTAACATGATGCACCTTTTCTATGTGAGAGCTGATGGAGCGAGTTTTTTGATTATTTTTATATTTAAAATTATACTTGTTATTACCGCAACTCATATACTTATAAAGCTACAACATGTCACTGGCCTGCAAATTGCAAAAAACGTAAAAAAAAATTGAATTTCGCGGGCTGGTTGGAGCATCCCCCTTAATGTATTTTTGCTAATATCTCTTTCTGAAATAGTGTGACCTCAAAGTAATGATTAACGTTGACTTTAAATATGAAAGTAAGACGTGTTCATGTACATAATAATAAAACTGTTATTATTCACATTATTTGTATGAGTGTAGGAACACTCACGCACGATATAGAATTTGGTACCCTTTGGTAAGACTACCTTTGGAAAGTGCAAATGACGACCTCTCTCGTTAAAAATAGGACCACAAATAGTTATTTGCTCTTGATTCAAGGGAATGTTATAATTATTTGAGTATATTTATGCTTAAGGCGAGTCCTCCGTAGTAGCTCGCAAAATTCAAATTCTCGTGTAGGTATGTATAACTAATAATACTAATACCACCAAAAACATTTCATGTAAAATGTTCCCAAAACGACCGCATAAGGTTTGCCCTATGAAAAAGAGTAAACGCCCAGTCATTGGACACTTAAGGACCTTCTATAGATGAAAAATTATTTTAGGACACATTTATGAAGTTACAAGCTAGAATCGTTATTATTTTGCTTATTCAATGTGTATGTTAACATAATTTGCTTTTAAAAATTATATTTTATAGCATATACATAACAAAAAATCCTGTTAAAAAAAAAGTACCCAAATATATAGTCATTGGACAGAGTTTCTATTGTTGGACAGTCTATACTAGTTAATGGACAGCACAATTTAGCTCATTAATGTTCAAAAGAAGATTAATACGCTAAGTTGTGCCCCTTCATTATTCGCTATTTTAACGATTTATTTTTCTAGATCGTTAAAATAGCGAATAATAAAGGGGAAAGGACATCATTTTTTTTGGGCCTTTTCTGAAAGTGCCGGCCAACGAAAAAAATTGGTACCTATGGGTAGTACTAGTCATTTGGAGCAATAGTTACTATGGCACAAAAGTTGTAGGATTGCTCTCGGCCAAGTTATACAAGTTCGAAGATTCGTAATTTTCATACATTTTTTAATTTCTGAAAGTGCCGAAAATCACCAAATAATGATAAGTATTGCTAGAACTAGTGAATTCAAGCAATTTAACATAACGCCTGTAATCCCTGAACACCTCTGCCCAACCCGGGCAGAGGTTTACCGAATTAAAATGAATGATAATCTTTTTATTTTTTTCGAAAAGTAATAAAAACATTTTAAAATATACAAATCAGCTGGTGGGACCAGCATCGGGAACAGAATCGAACCTGCCTGTGGTAGGCCTCTTGGGATAGCAACCTCCTAACAATACTAGTCGTGTCCAAAAGTACTGCTTTCTGAATCAATCACGTTTTTCGGGTAATATAATCATCAACCGTGCTACGGTACCTATCCTGCTGAGATAGTCCCGCAAGCCGGTAAGCGTTTGGCTCCATAAGGGCCACTAAAAGCTTATTTAGACGCGCGTGGAACACTACATGATGTCGTTCTGGTCCTGATCCTTGATAAGGCAACTACATCCGCATTACATGCCGTACGCGTCAGGATTAAGATTTCTAGAGCGTCCTCTTTCGCGTGTTCTGCCTCTTCATTCGCTGTCATTACTGCTGCAGAAGAAGTGGCAGCCTCCTTTCCGGATTGCCAACGTGTGATCTGGAAGCAGATCCTCCAGCATCTATGTGTATGAATCGATCACCCGAATAGCCACGATCCCCTGGTGCGATTAGCTTGTGTGTTCGCTTCCTTATGGAAACGACAGACACAGGGTTACGGTAGAGGGGCTTTAACTGTACCACTTCCACGTAGAGCCTTCAGAAAGCGGCGTTTGCCTCGCAAGGTTGGGTAACAGCTTGAAGGCAGCCCCGGCTCGATCCTGTTTTTAATCCAAAGTTCCACGGGATGTCGAGGACGAGTATCAGTCGAGTCTCGTTGACTGGACGGTGAGGCAAACCCGTCTCACCGCTAATAATGGTGGACCCCACAGTATCGCGTTCCAAAAGCATGAGGCTCTTTTTTTTAAGTGGTAAATGGTAAAATCTTCAAATGACTCCTCCCACCCCGCGCAGGGCGGGAGGGACTGTCAGACTTGTACTGACTAAAACCACGATGTCCTTCAATAGCCCTTTATGTTTCGGGGTCACGGAATGGAATTAAGTCCCGCGACCCCGGCAGGCTTTGGCCTTTTGAGAGGGGGCCCCGTCATTTTGCTGACGTTCTTTGAGGCGCGCGTGGAACACGACGCGCCGTCGACCCGGGCATGGTCCATGGTCGGACAGCGAGTTGCCATTTACTCGCTGTCCGACGATCGTCTCCCGACGTCCGACGCCGTGGGCGTCTCCCACTGTGGTTGGGGCGGAGGGAGGACGCTGTCCTCTCCCTCTCGTGGCCCGCCTCCTCCTTCGCAATCATTACTGCTTCGCAGAAGGAGGCGACCGCTTCACACTCCGTCTCGCCCCGCAGCATGGCCTCGACCAATGCCGAGCTCGAGAGGTCTCCGCCTATCGCTCCCTGAGGACACGGCGGTGCTCTGCCCAAGCGGGGCAGTCCTGCACCGTATGCTCCACCGTGTCCTCCGGGTGATCTTCGCAGTGGTGACACCCGGGCGTCCCTTCCCTCCCTTTCCGACACATGGCAGGTACCTCCCGAAACTTCCGTGTCCGGTGAGGACCTGCGTCATCCGATAGGTCAGGACGCCGTGACGTCTCTCCAGCCACTCCTCAAAGAGGGGTCTTACAGCCGCGATTGCAGCGTCCCGAAGCTATGGAGGCTCTTTGAGAAAACAACAAATGTATGAATGAAATGTAGGTACCGGCTTGTCGACTATCTTAGTATCTGGAACGCAAAGGGCAACCGAATGAAGAGGATGGACTTTTAGTCAGCAGGAGTCTGACAGTCTCTACAGCTCAGCCCAGAGCGAGATAACTCATTTGATGATTTTATTTCCCCCTAAAAAGGGTTGATTCAAAAAGCAGCAGTGCTTATCACGTCTCGTATTGTTAGGAGATTCCTCTCCCAAGACCCCTAACCACATGCAACCTGGGTTCTGTTCCCGATTCCGGTCCCACCAGCAGATTGGTATATTTTAAAATGTTTTTACTACTTTCCACAAAAAATAAACAGATTATTATTCATTTTTATTCGGTACTCCTCTGCCCAACCCCTCAGGGATTACAGGCGTTATGTTAAATTGCTTGAGGTCGCTAGTTTTAGCAATACTTATCATTATTTGGTGAATCTGGGCACTTTCAGAAATTAAAAAATGTATGAGAATTACGAATCTTCGAACTTCTATTACTTGGCCGAGAGCAATCCTACAACTTTTGTGCCATAGTAACTATTGCTCCAAATGACTAGTACTACCTATAGGTACCAATTTTTTTCGTTGGCCGGCACTTTCAGAAAAGGCCCAAAAATGTATGGAGCCTGAATGTTCTCCTTTATAAACAACATTTTTTATCTACATCTCTTAGATTCCAAGACTTAGAAGAAACATTAATAATCACAGTTGCTTTCAAAACTATTCCGTCTTAGCAGCTCTAATGTAATACAAAAAAAATGCTTTCTTGTAAGCATTAAACAAAATAAGATACCTCTTTTATAATTCACATCAAACAAAAAAATTACCTGAGTTCTATATTTTCTCAATCAGCACCGAATGTTAATTAATAAGCATATTTTTTGTAGAATCGTAGTCTTTCTTTTTACCCCTTGGGCATCTTTGATTTATCTACTTCTAAACACTGTTATCAGACAGTACCGTTAGTTAGATAGGTTTTAGTTTGGACAAGGTGTCGAATGACTAATTTTCTTAAAATTAGTCATCGGTCTTTGGACAGGGTGTCCAATATCTGATTTTAATGTTAAAACTAGTCATTGGACACCCTGTCCAAAGACTAGTAGAAGGTGCCTAAGAGCAACACTATTAAAAATGGTTCCTTTAGCCTAAAGTTATACGCAGTAGAGTCCAAAATAATTTCAATTATTTTTAATTTAAAAATTGCAGTTATTGGACGCTTGTCCAATAATTAGATTTTTATCAAAAAAGTTTTCAGTTATTGGACATTACATAATAACCTAAAAACGTATTTGACTGTATGTAATCATATTAAAATCAGTACATAATACCATTATACATTACTGTGCAAACTACTAAGAACATAGGACTGTCAGGTAGAATACAAATCGTTAAAACATGTAGTAGTTAAACTTACCAAATTCTTTATTTCTCATTAGAATTACCGGTAACCGTCCGGACGCCGAGAAAATTAATTAATTTTGACCAATTACTGCCATCTATTAGAAATGTTTTAAACTTTTAAGTATCACCAATAAACGGAGTACATAAAGAGTCAGTTGCATTGTTAGACTCTTGAATCATAACTTTAATAAAAACGATTAAAGGGAGTTCTGTCCAATAACTGATAGTGTCCAATGACTGGTAGTTTACCCTATCAGATCTCATGTAGAACCAAGCTTCTGAATGGGATTAAATATAATGACCACCATAAAAAAATGCTTTGATACCCTTAGCTACTACACTTCCAATTGTATTCGAACACCAAATATAGTAAATGATCACCAAATCTATACTGAATGTGCACCAAATCTAAAACTCGCTTTAGCAAGATTTCAGGGACACCCCGAAGTTCGGTTTGGTTAGGTTCCTTTAGACCTTGTACACAGAAATAGAAGCCCCGCGAAGCGGGGCTTCGTCGACCCTGCTTAGGTAGATTTTTTTTATTACACCTCGTTATGACATATTTTAGTGAACATAATATTTTGGTGATCATTTACTACTTTTGGGTTGACAATGATTTATTTGGAGTCATTTTGATTAAATAGGATAGCGAAATGTTAAAACTGGTTATAATTTTACACCTTCCTGTACCCGCACGTTGGTCTGTGAGACCGACGGAATGATTTTTCGAATTTATTATTCGAAATTATTTCTCTAGCGAGTCGAATCTCTTGCTAGCTGCCGGATTTGTAGCCAACTTCATGTCAGTGCTAGCCACACGTTTGTAGAGAACGTACATGTACGCGTATTTGACGCCAATCGGTCCGTGAGACCGACGCGGGTATATGTGTAATTTTTTTGTGTAAGTATAAAATTATTATATAAAGTGTTTTTCTGTTTTTTTTTTCTACTGACTTATTGTGTATGTAATTGTGTATGCATTTTGTTATCAATTTTATTATTTTACCGATTGTATGCTGCGCTAGAATGGATAAAGAGCGAATCCTAGAATCCGATCACTGTTGGAAGAAGACAGTTCTGACACTGATGACGAAGACGAAAATGACAGTGAGGTGGAAGACGCGGTCGAGACACAAGAAGAAACATATCACACAGGGCAAGAAGACCATGAAGAAGACGAGATCGAACTTTTGGCTGAGGAGGAAGACCGTCAAAGATCCAGAGATTTAGGTATGTCCGGATTGTTATGGTGAGACTGAAAACTATGTCAACCTGTGATTTTTATTAGTATGTTAAGCCTTTTTTAAAATGTAAATGTAAATTTATGTTGATTAGAAGAAAAAAAATGTTTTAGTTCTGTTTTTGTGGTACCCGAGAAAATACTCTGTACTTTGAAGGCTGTTTTGTATAAGTGTGATAGTCTGTTAAATAATTAATAATAAAGTGGTTACACGATATATTTTGTTTCATTATATTCTTTACTTTTTAGGTCAAACTTTATTTACATAAGTTTTCTTAGGAAAATCATGAGAAACGGGGTTCCAAACTTTCGGTCTGTGAGACCGTACGAGGGTATAGATGTCACAAAAATTGGCGCGGGTATAGGAAGGTTAAAATGCGGGTTTCATTTTGGTGATCATTTACTATTTTTGTCTGTTATATGTTACTATATCTGGTGGTAAGTTAAACATAAGCCCTTCTGAATTACGGCCTAACTCTACAGACACTAACTTCACAAATTCTACACATCAGTAAAAATTTATAGCTTCACCGTTTCGCTACCGTCGTGGAGGTGATACTTATATTTAGTTTCTGAAGTAAGTAACGAAACAGCCAAGCAATACCTACATTTCATATTTTCATTTTCATATTTTTCATTCATATTATAGAAGTGCATTAAAAATGACTATTCCGCCATCTTAGATGGTCCGCCATATTAGATTAAGACTGACGTCACGTACCTAATCGTGCATTGTCATCCAAACTAAATGTGCATACAGAATTTGAGCTTAATCGGTTGAAGATATTTACTTCAAAATTGAGTTCAAAGATTCCACCCGAACAAATACATATACATATATGGCAAGTTCCACCCCCCCCCCCCATTTTAGGGGATGGGGGATGTTTTTTCGTATGCTTAACTTAGTTTACATACTGAATTTCGGCTTTCTAGCACCCCAGGAAGTACCCTAACATTTTAAAGTCTCATACAAACTTCCACCCCTCATTTTAGGGGATGGGGGCGATAGTTATAAGTCTATGATTTTTTTTGTTGGTTGTATACTAAACTTAGATGACATACCGAATTTCAGCTCTCTAGCACTTCAGGAAGTAGCCAAACATTTTGATGATCATCAGCGTGTCAGTTACGAAATCCGTGTATTAGATATTAATAAAATCTAAAGTATTACAGCTATTCTATTGAGACTTTGAATACTTAATAAGTCTATTAATGAGATCATATCCTGCGAATATGAACTATCTGGTACATCGGAAACCAACTCTATGAGGGTTCAAAAAAACTACGAAACACTTCGAGAAAAGGTAGGTAGCGCTTCGCTTGGCTCGTCTTGGCAGATAATTATAAGCAAATTAAAAGGGGTTTGAAGATTTGTAGCATACCTACCGCCGCCATTTTTTTTTTTCAAAATCGCGGCCAGCTGTGAAACCAAATTAATGCCAACAAAAAATATTAAAACAACAACCCGCGTAAAGTGTCCGGTTGGATAAACTTTCCATTATGGACCATTGATTTCGAAGTTCATATTTTTTTTGTAGATAGTACTCATAAATAGAAAGCTTTTCACAAATTTTCAAGTTTCGGACGTTCACAGTTTACGAGATTAATTTGTTTAAAGTTTCCATACAAATTGGAAAATAGCACTACATTTTTGTCATGGTAGATGTCAAAGTTGACATTTCACGTTCCGTTGACGACTTCGAGGTGTACCTTATTAAATTTATGTCACGTTTTACTTAAATATAATTTTATATACGAAATACTAATTTGGTGTGTGTGTGCACAATAATTGTTGTATTATGCAATTACATTAACTTTTTACACACAAATTAACGAATTTTTGTGTTTACATTAGGTGGAACGAAACACATAGCGACGCCATTTTGTTTTAGAGCGTCTTTTTTTTATCTGTCAGTCAACGTTTGTCAAAATATTAATACTTTGGTGTTTTATTGAGTGCAAGCGCGAGCGAAGCGAGCTCGGGACAGGTTAGGTTAGAAGGGGATGGCGGGGTCGTGTGAGCGAGCGAAGCGAGCGAATAGACCCCGCCATCCCCTTCGTGGTTATTTTTTTATAAACCACCCAGAAGTTGAAGCCCCGCGCAGCGGGGCTCCGTCGACCTGGCTCCCCCCGACTCTCCTTCAATAAATCAGGTTTATAATGTCCAAAACATTACGAAAACATAACCTCAAAATTCATTCTAACCTAAAAACTTCAAGCATGGATATCTCCATAACCGTGGGGCTCCGAGATGTGGGGATGTTGCAGGGGGGCAGCCCCCTCCCCTCCAATATATCATAACTATCAATACGATAGTTATACAATAAATGTTAAACAACGTAAATCCAAACTTTCCGATGTGGGGATGAAACTCGATATTATATGGATAGCGGTCATCCACAGACTAACCTTCGTAATTGTTGCTCGCACCGTGCGGATTTTATTTTTATGTACGCCTGCCGGCAATAAAGACCATAATTTTGAATCTTGAGAATTCTAATATTATAAATCCGAAAGTAAGTTTGTTTACATATTATCTTTTCACGAAGGAAATACGCCACTGAACCGATCCTCCTAAAATTTGGCATAATTATAGCTACGTTGACGTATATAAAGACAGACGGATATAGGGTACCTTATAAAGTACTGTTCCTAAGAAAAACAACATTAAAGTTCTTAAAATTCGAATTGCAAAAACTATTTATCTCTTTATTCTAAGAGTGGAATAATAGGTACCTGAGCCTGAGTTGCTTACGAGTGAAAGGTTCACTGGATGTCACGAGTCTACTGGGTTATAAATCATAATGAAAATAAAATGTCATGCCACAACACACATCTTTATTTCTTCCTTCCGCACTAATATCAATAATTTTATTATTACACAACATGTATATAGAAAGATTTTTATACAATAGTGTATAATTAATACCTATCAACTATATTAATCAACAATACAGTAAAAAGAATTACGAATTACTTAAATACTGGCAGTCTATTTTAATGATATGTATCTTTTGCAGTTTGGAACAGCCGTTAACATTACTTATGATCTACGTAATTTAGAAAATTAAATTAAGTATTCATTTAAACTTTCAAAATATTTAGTGTGCATTTGATTTTACACGCCATGCGTAGATATTTCTAGGTATCGAAGAATTTAGAAAAAATGCAAATGCACACGTCATATTTCCATACAAATAGGTTTGCTGTGAGAAATGTTTATTTTATAAGCACATCGATAAAGGTACCTCTGTACTGCTTACTTAGCTTGTTTCTATTAGAACGTAATATCTCACAGCAAACGAGTAATATTTATTTTACCTATCATCTGTTAGTATTTACAAATCATTAGATGTTATTTATAAATCTAAACTGTCATAGATTAACAGCTTTTAAATAAATCACATCATTATATAAATAATTTATTTAACAATAATTTATTTAACATTAAGTAAATGGGGAGTCACACACAATCACAATTCGTGACGCAATCACATGTATGAATTAAGCCCTTTTAAATAACAATTACAGTGAAAGAGCTGTTTTCTCTGTGTTCTAAATATTCGAAACGTTTTCAGATTGCACAATATTTTAGAAAAAATGTCTTCATAATCAAATAAGCACATATCAGACATTAGATTTCACAATCAGTGAATGGACTTGAACAATTAGAAAATTGTTTGAAAAACGAATGTTACACGTGAATTGTACATTCTCTTCGTTCCTGTTCTTTTCTTTGCTGATATCTGTACAGAAAAAAAAAAAAGAAATTAATTTTATCTAAAAATTATTATTCTGAGACAATAAAACAATTTATCTGAACAACGCAAAGTTTTCAAAAGTGAGAGTATCGGCCAACGAGGCAAGGCACCCAATGACTAATTTTGACAAGTTCTAGTTTTGTAACGAGTCATACTGAATGAAGTTTAGACGTTGCCGAATGTGTCTGCAATGAGACGTGAAATAAGATTCAACAATTTTTTATAATGTTTCAAAATATATACAGCCATAGTACCTATTTTGTGGGTACGTATGCGTTATGGGGTTATAGCAGAGATGGCGCACTCCGTTTTTGATGTCTATGCCAGTAACATAAATTCAGTGATAAAATCATACTAACTTGTCTATCAAAGAAGATATATCAGCGGGGACTGGGGCGAAGCTCCCCGATAGGCCGTCGCTCCCGTTCGGGCCTCCGCTGTCAAAGCACACTTAACTCAATCTTACTATTGCTTATTTACTAATAAATCAAAATATTTGTTTATTAAGTTCATAGCAAAGCTGGTCAAATAGAAAGCTATATAAAGGGTACATTTTTAGCTTGCAAAAATCTACTTAAATACTTATCTACTAAAATTAAAATTGTAACCCAGTTTCATTCAATTCTAATAAGTTTTAAAAATGTTGCAAAATGGTATCTTACCATTCTTTTATAGGAACTAAAACCAACTAAAACAGAATCTGATTCCTCAGATGAGGTAAATCGGATATGAAATAGATTACTACATCTCAAAACTTGGGCAAAATAATTAAATCTTTCGAACAGAAACAGTTCAAAGTGTAGCAGTAATGGAGGTGCATGGATTAGGTGAGCGGTGAGCAGCGAGTGGTGAGGAGTGAGCGGGGGAGGTACCTGAGTTCTACCTGCTGGTCGTGCGGGCGCTTCGCCGGCCGCTGCCGTACGCGCTATTGCAGGGGGATGTGCCTGAACCTGTTGGAAAAAGATACTGAGAATGGCAACAACCTTTGATTGTTAGAACGGTGTTACCATACTACAAAATAATTAAATATGATTTACATAGGTGATTGCGTCGATGTTGCCCGCGAAATTCAAATTTTCTTACGTTTTTTGCAATTTGCAGGCCAGTGACATGTTGTAACTTTATCAAAATATGAATTGCGGTAATAATAAGTCTAATTTTAAATATAAAAAATAATTATCAAAACATTCGCTCCATCTGCTCTCACATAGAAAAGCTGCATCAAAGTTAGATTTCGGAGATTTTAACAAGATGCAGCTTAATTTGAATTTCGCGGGCTGGTTGGAGAATTCCCCTTAATAAAATGAATTTTAGACTGGTATATTTTTCGTTTATGGTAACATTTGTGTTAGATTTTATCGTTTGTTTTTGTAACCATAATTATGGAATAATAAATGGTTTATTTTAAAAGTGAGTAAGTCATTAAAACATTTTGATTGAAACGATATCGATTCAAAAGGATTAATTCGATCTTAATATGTTTTTTTTTACGTTACCCTCACTACATTTGATTGTTTTCAAAGTTGAGCTAATTGTGAATTTTAGGTCCGACAGTCAGTCTAGTTTGTGCCTCGAACCGAGCAGGTTGAATTAATCCCTGGTAGTCGCGAATAAAATTGTTTGAGCCGTAGAAGTGTGAATTAATTGTTTTAAAAGTGGAATAAAATTGTAATAATAACGATTGTGGACTTTATCGAACGAGCTAACAATATCTACTTTTGTAATGGACGGTATGGACCAAAAACCCACAAAAATTACCTTTAGTCGTGGTATTAGCAGCACTATCGCTGTTGTCGTCGGAATCGGTGTGTGTGTCCCGCCAGTTGTTGGGCGCGGCACCTCCCCCGGCACTGGCGCAAGCAGCACGCATACGATGACGCGCCTCCACTGTCGAGCATTTAGACAGACTCGATTCATCTGTCGGTATAACAATAATACGTCGGAACCAAGCGAAAGACTTGGCACACATTTAATATTGTTTTAGTTGTAATTGTATGATATATGTAGGTATACAAATAAATCAATGGAAGAATTAATGGGAAATGGGCACTTATTATTTATCATTAATTACAATCAAATGAAAATTATAATTTATGAAACCAACATTTTTTTGTTTCATGAAATCATGGACCTAAAAAAAAAGGCGGACGGAACTTCACTAAGAAACGATTGAAGCACCACAATGGCGGCGGCATAAATACAGCTTGACATAGAAATGTAGAAAACCGGAAGTCGCCACTGTCTTCGCGCTACCAGCACTTTGAATGATTTTATTTTATTTTTTTTTCATTTATTACGTTAGTTTTATGGCACAATAATAAATCTAACAAACCTGCGGTCTTTGTTTACACCAAATATCAAAGATTTTAAAACGCTGTCAGAAATAAAAATTTTAGTTCCGTTTCAATCCGTTCTGGCCAAGCTGTATGTGTGCGTGTGTATAGGGATGCCAGATGAAGGAAAAAAATACCCATTTTTAAACAATATTTAATTAAGATCTCCCTTTGAAGTTAAGTTTAATTACATTTTTTTTGTGACGGATACCTATTTTTAAAATAAAGGTAAAATAATTTAAGCACATTGGATATTAAAATATTTACAACTCGTTTAATGTTAATAAAGTTTTACAATCCCTTTTGGTGATTAAAATTGTTGTAGACTTGTCTTTTGCTATCGACACATCTAGAAATCCCTTCTAATTTACTTAAGTGGTGAAAACGAATGTTTAAGTATTTTTCGGCTATAAATATTTAATTAAAGCTATTTTATGTTCCATTCCTACACGTCTACATTCCTATTCCATGTCTACACTCCCTTATTATTTTTATACAATCATTTTTCCATGCATCATTTGCCGTGGGAAATCTGTAAAAATATAGAAGAATACAATAACGATAAATAGTAACATAAAATATAAATCTCCCAATTTTAAAATAATTTGAACCTTGAAATAGTTGCAACACTGATTGATTTCGAGATGTTTATTAAATTTATTGACGTAAAATCGAGAAATAAGCTTCAAATTGACATGCTTAACAATGAAAAGTGATCCCCTGGCTTTTTTAATTGAACTACTATGGTTTAGACAACTTTTTGCAACACATGACGGCATACTTTGATTTTTATTAGTCAAAATAACACCTGTAGTCGGGGTGGGTCAGGTTCAGTTAAACGGCTTTGTTACACGGTAAAAACTTTAATTAAAACGAAGTACAAGCGCGCCATTTGCTTTCTCAAACTACTCTCTTAGATTCTAACTTACGACTAATGTACCAAGACATCTTAAATCTGATTGGTTACCACAATTTTAAACTAAATTCAAACAGACCAATCACTGATCACTAATCGTTGACCTTGAAGTGACCGCGGCCACTATTGGTCAGAGCGACCATAGACAAACTCTATCTAATTCTAGTGTCTATGGGCGCGTTCGGAAACACACTTAACCTGGCGAATATCGCCGTGCCGGAACCCCTTTTCCCTTACGACCAGGGAGTATCCGACCATCCGCTACACACTCCCCCTCGGGTTCGTGAAAGCGTCCTCGCTCAGGAACCCGCTCAACAAGGTCAGAAACAGGCTGAACATTACGAGGCCGGCCTCGGTTACGTTTTGGTATGATGGGAAGAGGAGGCGTGTCATCTCTATTGACAAATCTCGTAAGTTGGGACGCGTGAAACCTGCCTAAGACATTGTCGTGTGTGGTAAGTTCACAAACTAAATAGCTGGTAGGGCTAGCTTTCTTAAGTATCATGTAGGGACCATCCCTTTTTGGCACAAACTTAGCTGACAATCCTTTTCCAGCACTACTCAACACGTGCGACTTTATTAAAACTTGATCACCGATATCAAACTCCTCATGTTTGCGACCTCTGTCGGCATAGTTTTTACGTCTGTCCTGTTCCTTCTCTACTTTATCCCTAATGGAAACTAAAGAGTCTACAAACTTCTTAAGGTAAGGTGTGATTTGTGGAACAAAATTATCTTTTTGTAAGACAGCCCTAATATCAAAATGAACGTCAATGGGTGAACGGAGATCTCTAGCGAAGGTCAGAAAAGCTGGTGAGACACCTGTTGTATGACACATAGCCGAATTCATTGAGAAACGAACCGATGGTAAATGTTTCGGCCAAGAAGAATGTTCAGTGTCGACCAACTGAGCCAGCTGTACCTTAAGATCTCTATTTTTCCGTTCGGCCGGGTTTGCCTCCGGATGATATAAAGGTAATAAATCCTGTTTAATCCCTAAAATAAACATGCACTGTTGCATAACGGCTGAGACAAATTGTACCCCATTGTCCGAGACAATACGGCGCGGCAGGCCATACCTGAGGAAGTATTCCTCGATTAGTGTACGGGCACAGGCTTCTGAAGTGGCATCAACAAGAGCGAAAAGCTCGACCCACCGAGTAGCTGTGTCCTCGACTAATAAAACGTATTTCTCCCCCTGCTCTCCAGGAGGGAGCGGGCCAAACAAGTCGATCGCCAAGACCTCTCCCCTTTGATGTAAAACTGGGGTCTGTAAAAGGCCTGAAGGCTTCAAGTTTGAAGACTTGTAGCGCTGGCACGTCGCGCAAGACTTAATAAAGTCGGCGACATACCGTCTCATTCCAGGGAAGAAAAACCGCTGTGACAGCTTATGTAAGGTCCTGTAAATACCTTGATGCCCAGCAATAGGAGTGTCATGGCATTCCTTCAAAATGTCGAGTCGTAAACTCACAGGAACTACAAGCTGTGGTTCCTCAACATCGACATCAGGATTGTACCTATAAAGAACTCCTTGCTGCATAAAGTAACCTCGCTCGGACCAGCGTTTTTCCTCTAATGCGTCATTATTTTCAAGACCACTGATTATTTTCTTTAATTCTGGGTCATCTGATTGAGCCTGTCGCAGATCAGCGGGAGTTCTAGTGGGTAAGTCAACAATGACTGAACACATACCACACTGACCTTTATTGTCTTCTTCGCAGGTAGGACGACTTAACGTATCGGCGACAACGTTGGCTCTGCCTGGAGTGTATTCGAACTGAATATTGAACTCCTGTAACTTCAGTGCCCACCGAACTAATCTACCAGACGGCGACTTCAAACTCAACAACCATTTCAGAGGCTGATGGTCACTACCTATTATAACTTGTTGACCTTCAATATAACCTCTGAACCGATCAACTGACCACACTACCGCAAGAGCTTCCCTCTCGGTAGTGCTGTAATTACGCTCGGCTGGGTTTAAAAGGCGGCTTGCATACTCAATCGGCCTTTCATCCTTTCCCTCGCCTTGCAGCAGTACTGCACCGAGAGCGTAACTACTCGCATCTGTACGCAAGACAAATGGTTTGGAGTAATCAGCCTGGACAAGTATGGGCGCAGATGTTAAACGTTTTTTTAGCTCCTGAAACGCCTGATTTTGCTCAGGACCCCATACCCAAGTCTGATTCTTCTTCAAAAGACGTGTTAAAGGTTCAGCAACCTCTGAAAAGTTCAAAATAAACTTTCTAAACCACGAACAGGTCTGAAGAAAAGTTTTGAGATGCCGTGGAGTGCTTGGTGCCTTCATGTCCGCCACAGCACGAACTTTGTCATGATCAGGCGAAACCCCATCCTGAGTAATGACATGGCCCAAATATTTCACTTCTTTGCGAGCGAAAACACACTTATCACGGTTAGCGCGTAAATTGAACATGCGCAACCTCTCAAAAACTGCATGTAAATCAGTAACATGCTGATCGAAACTCTCTGAAATAACGAGCAAATCGTCTTGATAAGCTAATAGTGTCACATTCTTAAGTGAGGCGCCTGTGCGCAGCTTATCAATGAGACGCTGAAAGGTGGACGGAGCGTTCTTGAGACCAAACGGCATCCTTTTGAACCGGTAAGTACCGAAAGGCGTTAAAAAGGCCGTTTTGTCTCTGTCACATTCGCGGACAGACACGTTCCAAAATCCACTACGCATATCTAGTGTACTCATGATGCAATTGCGCTTGGTAGACTGCACTAATTCGTCTATAAGCGGCATAGGATACACATCAGTTTTCGTAACTGCGTTAAGCTTTCGGTAATCTACGCAAAAACGAACTTGACCGTTCTTCTTAGGCACTAACAAAGCGGGAGAACCCCATGCTGATTCGCACTCTTCTATTATGTCATCAGCTAACATCTTTTCTATTTCAGACTGCATAAGCTCTCTTTTAGCTGGAGTTAACCGGTACGGAGGGACTGCGATCGGAGCATGGTCACCGGTATCGATGACGTGCTCTGCAAACGTTGTTGGTTCGCCTCTTAATTCAAAAATGTCCTGATTTTCAGACAGAAATTTGGCAAGAACCTCGCGCTGCTCGTCGCTAAGCTCTGACGCTTCCTCGTCCCTAAGTACGCTACATAAAGACACACTCTTAACGTGGTGTGCTGGTTTTTCAAAAAGAAGATTGAACTGCTCAGAGCTATCAGCAAAGTGCCATTTTGCATTACCGAAATTTATACTAATATTAAAATTAATCAAAAAATCTATACCTAACAGACTTTCATTACTGTCCGCGTCCGGAAAAATTAAAAAACTGACGAGCCTGGTTCTACCTTCAAGAGTTACATTTACCTCGGTAGCAAGTACATTCAATAACCTACTTTTACCATCTGCGAGTTTTACATTTTCCATGCGCGAGGACATAGGATGATCTTTGGCCTTTAGGAGAGCGTATAGCGTATGGCCAGCAACACAGCATTTAGCTGCCGAATCTACCATCGCAGTACCGTTTTCACCTAAAATACTAATCTTTAGCACGGGCCGACAAAAAGATTCAACCTCATTACGATTACCGGAAAAATGTTGCGAACCACTGGTAATTCCACACAATTGTTGACAATCAACATTTTTAAAACAATCATTAAAATCGTTTGTGTTCCCGGAAAAATGTTGAGAACCACTGGAATTTACGGAAAAATGTTGACAATCTCTGTTTTCCGCGGAAAAATGTTGACGGCCACTTGCAAAATCGGAAACATGTTGAGAGTCGTTGGTGCTGTTAAAAAATGGATTAAAATCACAAACAGATCTGGAATTGGGCATAAAATCGCGAGCGTTAGATTTTGATCCTTCGGAATTACCAGATAGTGATTGACAACCATTGAACATTACCGACCGTAAACCGCTATTATCAATAATCGACTTTGACGGCGACGCGAACTCCCCCTGGTCGCAAGTGGCACAAACACACATACTAGATTTAGTACAAACACACGTATCAGTACATAAACAAACATTTTCCTTATTTACACAATAACAATTTTCAAAATGACGACTCTTAGTCATAGAAGTATTACATACTCTGTTATCAATACAAAAACTATCATTTAAAGGCACAGAAATAACATTAACATCGTTATTAACGAAAGACATCGCTTGTGAACCACAATGATCATTTAAATTAGAACTTAAACTCTGCGAATTACAAAGTACGTCTTGTTGATGTAAACATTTACTATAAGGAACACTATTATCAGAATAGTAAGTATCCATAGTGACGTTATCATTATCAGATAAATTACAAGAACTGTTATTAGTAACAAAACCCCCAGTGACATGTGCGGGGTTACCTCCGACATCGTAAGAAGACGTAGACTCGGCGCACGAAGTAGCGCGCTCGTTCGCCTTGCCGGCAAACATCACGCTACCTCGCAGTGGCGGGGTAGGCGCTTGCGGTGGCGGCGCGCTGATTTCGTCGCGTTTGCCTCTACGCGAAGGGCGCGTACGACTCGATTGAACGCGGACGGTGGGTGCACAATAATTAGGTGCCGAACTAAGGGAACAGAACGCGGAATGTTCACTATTTTTCACGGTATTATTATTACACTTCGCGCACTTTGATTTTATTACATTCGCGGCACCACAACCGTAACACTTGATGCCTTTTGAGTCTTCACTTTTGGAGATATTTTTGTCACTATTTGCTAACTTTTCACACTTTTCTTTGGTGTGACCATTACGTTTGCAGTAAACACAGAATAACTTCGAATTCCCTGCCTTCTTCGTCGTTGAGTCGCTCGTGCGACTACCGACGGCTGCAGCGGAGGAGCGAGAAGAATGATCCGACGTAGGGGCGCGCGCAGGCTCGGCTGCGGCGGCGGCGGCAGCGCGAGAGCCCTCTTCGCGGCTTGATGACGGTTTCTGAGCTCGTGACTCATTTAGGGAGTCTTCTACGGCTCGTGCTTTCTTTAGCAACTCGTCGAATGTCGAAACTTCGGCTCTGTCGATTCGCTTCCGAATGCGGCGATCTAATAACCCAAATGCCATATCCAACTCGACCCGTTCACTAAGGTCATCTTGTGGTAACTTGGCTAACAAGGCTCGGACCTTAGCAATGAATAAGTCCGTATTTTCTTTACCTTGTGAGAGGGAGAATAACTCGACGTAAATACGAAACGGTGGGCGGCGTTCCCCGTAGGCACTTCGTAGCCTCGTGATGGCTTCATCCCACGTTTTCGTTGTACTCTTGACGCCTTGCCACCATGTTCCCGCCGATGAAGTCAGCAGCATAGACATACCTAAGAGCGCGTTAGCGTCGCTTATATTTAGGCATGATTTATATACTTCAATTGCATCTATGAAGTTTTCCACGGATTCTTCTGGATTTCCGCTGAACTTAGATGTGCACTTCGAGAAATTAGCTGTTGTCCTCATGACGCCCATTGCGGCGTTGGCGGCACATGTACTTGCGTCTGCCGACACGTGCGGCGTCGACGAACGTACTTCACGTAAGAGTTGATTGCAAAATTCGGCCTGCGACTGCTGAAGAGTAGTAAGCAATGTAGTAAGCGCGTCTTGAGTCATCGAAATGTTGCCTGATGGCTCTGATTCTTCGTGAATTGACTCGTCGGCTCCTTGTAACGACTTGCGTCTTCGCGGCATTTTGCAAACACGTTGGTGAAAACTTAAAACCAACGGCTCGTGGCTCTCTCAGCCAGCAAAATAATCGAAGCTAAACGCAAAACAGCTAACAACGGCAGTCCCTGTCGATTGTAGTGTCGGTCGTATGATGAGGTTCCGAAAACTTTTCTTGAACCCGCGACGAGAAAAAGTTCGATTCGCGCACAAAGACACCGACCCCTTGTTTTAAATATCAAAAAACACACGTTGAGCGCCAAAATGTAGTCGGGGTGGGTCAGGTTCAGTTAAACGGCTTTGTTACACGGTAAAAACTTTAATTAAAACGAAGTACAAGCGCGCCATTTGCTTTCTCAAACTACTCTCTTAGATTCTAACTTACGACTAATGTACCAAGACATCTTAAATCTGATTGGTTACCACAATTTTAAACTAAATTCAAACAGACCAATCACTGATCACTAATCGTTGACCTTGAAGTGACCGCGGCCACTATTGGTCAGAGCGACCATAGACAAACTCTATCTAATTCTAGTGTCTATGGGCGCGTTCGGAAACACACTTAACCTGGCGAATATCGCCGTGCCGGAACCCCTTTTCCCTTACGACCAGGGAGTATCCGACCATCCGCTACACACCGTGTAAAACCGCGAGTGTTGTTCGAAGCGTAATGGCCGACGGCTGACTTACTATGGTGTGAATGTGTGCGTGCTGGCTTGTCCACATTAGCGCACTGACTTACTATGGGTGCTTCAATTGTTTCTTAGTGAAGTTCCGTCCGCCTTTTTTTTTAGGTCCATGCATGAAATATGTAATTATTGTAATGCACATCACTATCACTAGACCAAATGTCAAAATTGACTTATAGGCCTTGAAGCCATGCCAGAAACATGAGACATTAACTGTCAAAAACTTTTACCGCGGAAAGTTTTGTGTATTCAAAAATCACTGGCGTCTTTTAGCGTTTGTGAATCAAAATAAACAATGCATAATGTGAGAGTGGAATAATAACCGGACTGACCATATCTGTAGTGATCACAGGCGCGATGTCGCCGACGGTGCGGAGGTGCCGCGTCGTCTTCACGCCTGGCGAGCGTGCGGAATTGCAGCGAGTGAGCTGCTGACACGCCGAACGTCGCATATGGACTTATTTCGTATAACTCCGCTACAGGTAATAATCAAGGTAATTCTTATTTAAATTGTTATTGGTACCCATACCTATTTAATAACTATTATGGGGTAGGCAAGTAGAATCTTTAATAAAATCGGTCCATAGTAGGTTGCCTACAAATAAATTGATCTTCCTGTATATCTATTAGTTAAATGAATCGATGGTGCAAGTTTGATACCAGGTTGGGTTGGATTTTTGAATTTTCAAATAATATTCCAGATGATACCTGGCCATTAACAACTAAAAATGTGGATATACCCTCTTTCTACATAGGCAAACTCTGCTCTTGTAACATACAGATATTTACTTTAGACATATTATACAAAAGAAAAAGCATTAGTCAGTTTTGCAGTTGTACGTAGTAGGTACAGTGATTGCATTATTGAGGCAATGAGTTCTCACACCCCCACTAAACGACTAACCACCTTTTTTTAAATAAGGGCAGTATACACACTAAGAATTCCTTCTGCATCGTGTGTACATTTACAAATATAATATAAACACACACAAACACCCAGACCCAGATCAAAACTACTTGTACATTTCTCGGTATGGGAACTGTACAAGTGACACGCAGCACAGCAGTCCTATTGCTCAGCCCCTGTGCCAACCGCCCCATCAACTTTAATAAAACTCTACCCATGGGTTCCAGGGAAAAGACGACAAACGGGACTCATTAAGGCATTTGGACATTACGGTATACATTTAGTAACCTGAGGAGTCATCATTAGATTTTTCATTGCCATTGATAGAAGACGATGAATATAGCTTCTGCCCTTCTCGAAGCTTCTCCCTCTCTGCCTCATTGCTTTCACTGAGCTTCCTGTCATCCCTCATGTAGTGGTCACTTGAAATGCAGAAGAATCTGAGAAATAGAAAAACATGAGTTAGGTACCTACTAATGTTGATGATGTAGTTGGTAGTTGTTAGTCAAAGGTGCTATGCACATTATGCACAACTCATCACTATCTTGGTTTAAAAAAATCTGTGAACATAAATGGGGTAAATGTTTATTTCCAGCATTTATCAATAATTACAGCAGGGTTTCATATTAGGGTCACGGGTCTGTCTAAACAGATAACCATGACCTGGAACATAAAGGGCTGTTGAAGGAACACTGTGGATATAGTCAGTTCGACTCTGATGTCCCTCCCATCTTGTCATGTAAAAAACTTTGGATGTAGGTATACATTATTACTAGCTTCTTTCTACTGTCCCAGTGCTGGGCAAAGGCTTCCCTCCATTCATTTCAACGGTCATGATTATGCCCTAATATTTCTTTCTAATTCTCAAGGAAGGCATATAGTTCGTACCCATCTCCTTCGTGGTCCGCCTCGACCCCGTTTCGCTGTTTCAAGGTATCGAAAATCGACTTGTGGGCTCGCAAAGCTCAGGACTGCTTTGCGGGCCCACAAGTAGTTTGGCATGCGACAGCCATGTCCTGCCCAATCCTATTTAAGTTGGGCAGCCTTTTGAGCAACGTCAATTATTTCTGTTTTGGAGCGCAGTGTAGTGTTTCGAACATGATCTGTTAATTTAACACCTAATTTTTAATTTTTAAGTAAGTCATTATCATTTTAATTGTATTTTAATTGTATTCATTAATTAATTAATCAATTATAAGTTAATTACCTATAAAGAGACATTTTGATACCAATTGAATGTTACTATGTTTATGGAATTTATTGTTAACTCCTTTACATTTTATTAATTGTTTTTTTTTTTTTGTATGTACCTATATTAATTTCATAGATACGTTATTTAAAGCCGTTTTTATTCATTGTGCATGTGGTGTTAACCTTTAATTAATTGTTGCACCTGTAAATGTTATCCTAGTCATTAAGTTTGTAATGTACTGTGTAAACAATTGTTGGTTAACCTTAATAAAATAAATAAATAAATAAATAAATAATTACTACGCTCTATAGCACTACTACATTATTCTAACTTTGAAGAGTTCAGGGTTGTAAGTGTTTGCTTACATAGATGCATGTAGAGGAGTTCCACGCTTTTGTTGTGCGCATTTTAAATGTTTTTTGGAAATACTTAGAGCGATTTTGACTTCTTACTTCTTCTTCCCATGCACGAGGCAGACTATAGCTGCTAGCGTGACAACAATGACGACTCCACTGGCAACGCATGACACGAGCACGGTGCGCAGTGAGGCGGGGCGGGACGCGCCCGACAGTGGAGAGGATGGCTTGATTGGAGGGATGCGACCTGGGGATTAGAAATTATTAAAATAAATGAGGAGTAATTGAAATTAGTCCAAGAAAACTTTTGTGTCTATAAAAGTTTAGTGGGTGCTTTATCTTACGGTCTTTTTCATGATTGCTTTTGCATGTGCATTTATGTCGCCATTTTCAATTCATTCGTTACTAACAGCGTGTACTGCATCCGAACGGAATTTCTAAAACTAATGTTGTTGATGATGATCGGATTCAACCGATTTCGGCTAATGCGATTGCTGTAAAAATAATGTTACAGCTTACAGATTTTAAACTTTCATAGTATCACATCACATAGAAACTCGGGATCCCAATAATGTTTTTTTTTAATAAGACATTTCATTGATGTTTTCTGATAACTTTTTAGACCTATGTGTTAGATTTTCCAAACATTTGCAAAAAAAATGTATGGGATTTTAACAATAGTTTAGTTATGAAGTTTAATTAAAATCGGTTCAGTCATTTTGAAAAATGAGGAAAAGAAACAAAGTTGAACTTGAAAGTTCGTATGAAATGCTTTTCGGTGTACACCCTCTTAGTTTTTCAATGTCAGCTACAAATCTGTACTTATCTCTTTAATTCGAAACCTTATAATTGTAATTTACAATATTTTTAATGATGATTAAGTACTTACCTCCAGCAAGTGTATGTGTGTCAGCAGTTAACGTGACTCGCTCCAAACCCGCGTCACTGTAAGCTTCCACCGCTAGCTCGTACCATGTGCCTGGCGATAGTTCTCCCACTACGTGACTTGCCGAACTTAGTCCATCGCCAACCTACGAGAATTCAATAACAAAATTATGTAAGGCAGAACACGGTTGTTTTTTGTGATGGTCCCATTAATTATACCGATTTAGGTACCTACATTACTAAACATCAAAACGAGGTAGGTAGGTACAGTTACATAACACGTTTGGTGATTGCTTTACGGTTAATACCTTTATCCAATGTTCAGATCCAGCTCTTCGATATGACACTCTAAATCCAAGTATGGGGCATCCGCCATCGCGCCACGCGTAGAAGTTGATTTTGATTGCCGTTGAGTTCATGTGCACGTGATCTTCAGGTTTTGGAGGCTTGGGACCTAAAACAAACGAATGTAACAATATAAATAATAAACATTGTCTTGATCGTAGTTGCCAAAGTCTGAAGCCTAATGTTCATTACTATAGCGGTTTAAATTTAAAGCTTTAGAAACTTACGTCCACCTCTCGTTGTGGCTGTAAGTACATCACTGGCTGGTCCTATTGAGATTCTATTTCGTGCTTGTATCTTTGCGTTGTATGTGGAACCGCATTTAAGCATGTCCATTGTGTAGGAGTTTACTTCGGGAGACAGGTCCACCGTATGCCATTCGCTGTCTGAAGCTTGCTTGTAGTGGAGGAGAAAACCTGGAGATGAAAATACATCAGTTCTTAGATGATGATGATGATGAAACAACTATGTTGTTCTTGAATAAAGATACTACTACTACTACTACTACTACCGCAACAAATAGTAAGCATTAAATATACGTTACTCCAGTTTTTTTTCGGATTACCTACTTCATTCAATTAGTAATATCGAAAGTTTTTTTTTGCATGTTTTATTCGTGTTGGTGGTGCTGGTCAGTGCGATCATTCTTAAAATGAGGTTGGCGCCCTGATAATTATAACACATTTTCAGTGGGCTGGCGGGATAAAAATAATTGTCTACAAAAACTCTTTCCGCGCTAGCGTATAAAATGCTAACTAAAATATCGAATGACAAATAGGATTTTTCCGAGGTTTCGAAGTGAAAATTCGATACATTTCGATACAAGTGAGGAAAGAGCCGATAACAGCAATAAGAAATGTAGGTATCGAAATACACTTCCGAAGGAATAAAATACCCAATATAATAAAAATGATCACCGCAGACTATATTGGACCAACCACAATTTAGTCATCTGTGGTTTTTTTAATTGAAGAAAAAATAAAGTACGCGTCTGAAATATAAGCGTTGAACCTTATATAAGTGCGATAAGTGCTAGTTTTTGATCTCTATCTTGTTAACCTAATATTGGTTCTGTCGTATCCCCAGGCAGCTGCCAGTGTAGTTTGATGCTGGAAGTAGTAGTGTACTGTAAGGACAGCGATGGAGCTGCGGGAGGCATGATGGCTACCACAACGTAGACGATAGTGTCTTCGCCGATCGTGTTGCTTGCCGTGCATGTGAAGTTGCCTGAGGATTGCTCGTTCACTTCTGTGGGTAAAAAAGCTGAGAATTAATTAATCTAGTTCGAAAAATGTTGAGTAGTTGATAGACATCCATATTTATTAATCTCTTTTGTTTTCTGAAGATGGTCTCTCAAACTGACAGAACTGACTGGTTGCCTAAAATTACCACTGAAAGTTTTAGGCCTAGACTCCACCAAAGCTGTGCGAGTCGAGACGTGTTTTGAACAACCAATAGAATTGCGTTATTGACACAGCTCCACTCCGCAACCCGTGCCGCAACGCAATTCTATTGGTTGTTCAAAACACGTCTCGACTCGCACAGCTTTGGTGGAGTCTCGGCCTTAGCGGGATAAGAATCTCACAACTTCATCCTTTATGGACTGTAAGTATTTTGTTTAACATTAAAGTGCCTTCTTGATTTTGCTATGTGATGATTTTTTAAATCATCACTTATCGTACCTCGTATATGCAGATGTCCTCGATGCGTGACTTGGTAGTACTGATGATGCGTAACCGGAATCCGCGCGTGTTGCCACCGCGAGCGCGGCGCCGGCGCACCCACACAGGTGCACGACAGGAGCGCGGCGCGGCCAGCGCCCACCGAGACCCAGCGACCGAACGATGCGATGCGGGCGGGAACTGAAAGTAGAGTTTTACATAGGCAATTTCTGTTCCATGGATTTTCATTGTGACCTTTTGTAAAGATTTTAGTCAACACGCAGTTGTTTGGTTTTCACCCTCCGGTTTTGCAACGGGTCAAAGTACAATATCACAGTTGCAGTCTGGATTATGCCCGAATCATAGCAATATGATCCTTGTTTTTCCCATTATTATCTATCATTACAACTACAACTTACGTTAAAATCGATGCACCTTTTAAAGGCTCACTTTCTTGCTACAAACTTCAATGTAGAGAGCTTTCTACTTACTTCTGGAGCTAGGCCCCTGTCCCACCACGAGTGTGGACTCTCCTTCACCAGATCCCGTAGTAGCTGATACCCAGAACTCGTATAGTTGGTTCTCCATCAGGTTCCGAACTTGGAACATCAGCTCCGTTTCGGTTTTCTTGTCTGCTGGCACTGTGAAACTTGAGTGTTTGCCGAGGCTAGAAAGGATAAAGATTTTTCACTGATTGTTATAGTCATTTGCTTAACAACTGCATGCCCCAACCATAGGGAAGAATGCTCTTTTAAGTGATTGGTTTTAGTTTTTTTTGTTTAAATGTTAATTCATTCTATCTTCGCTGTCTCATAAATTCATTTATTCCTTACCGTCCAGCTTCCCTATAGTATACAGTATAATGTGAAATCACGCCATTGGGATGCAGCGGCGGTAACCAGCTGACCAGCACCGAGTCGCTGGAATATGCAAGAGCTTTGATCTTCTCTGGTGCTGAAGGAACTGTAATTAAAACAAAAGCTTTTAAAAATTTATCCACAGTACCCTTTTTAAAGAAAAATAACGTTGTCCTAAGGTTACAGTTAAACCACACTGTTGAATTTCTCCTGTATTGTAGGTGCGATTAAAAATATTAAAACTCACATTATATCAATATAGAGACCCGGAAAGCTACCCGTGTAGGGTATTCAGATATTCGTGCGCAGCGCGGTGGCCATATTGATCAGCCACGCCCTATAAGCGCTGTCCCTCTTATTGAATTTTTGCTGAGAATAATCCTTATTAAATTATTAGATTTTTTTTGTACTGACCATCTTCCTCCGTCATGCAGTAGACCGGCAGACTTCGTTTGCCATCTCCAGCGTTTGTGAAAGCCAGAACTTGTATAGAATAGTTGGAGTATTTTCGTAGAGTGTGTAGATATGTGTCTGTCGTCGTCACTCGTTTGATCTCGCCTACGTCCACTGAAATGAGAATTTGCTGCTATAATTATTCAAAAAAAATCATTTTATCTATGTATTTATGTTACGTTTTTTCTTACCATGATCTGTGGTTAGAGGGGAGTAAATAACTTTGTATCCTTGTATGAGGCCTCCATGTTGGCCGATTGGCGGTGGGTTCCATGACACTTTCATGCCAGAAGATGACAAGGCTGAGCAGGAGACCCTTGTAGGTGGAGACTCTGGTACTGCAATTGAAAGGATTATATTAAAATTTAAAGTTTTCTCCCGATTTTTTCGAGATCCAATAGGAGATAATGTACCTAATAATTAATTGATTGCACGTTGAAAAAAAAAGATAAACCTACGTCGTTAGATTCTGAGATTGCCAAACTTAAGATTCCTCACGTATTCAGCCTCTTTATTATTCAGCTGCTAGCATTAGGCCGAGACTCCACCAGAGCTTTGTCGAGCTGTCGAGACGTGTTTTGAACAACCAATAGAATTGCGTTATTGACACAGCTCCACTTCGCAACGCAATTCTATTGGTTGTTCAAAACACGTCTCGACTTGCACAGCTTTGGTAGAGTCTCGGCCTTACTGCTCCGCAGAAAAAGGTCATGCTAAACTACTTTCTAATATATTTTTTTCTGTTTTAATCTTACCTCCTTCTAGCGTGGTCGCAGAGACCGGTGCAGACGCAGGCCCTGCAGCGACCCCGTTGAATGCTCTCACGCGCACCTCGTATCGCGTGAACTTGCGCAAAGCTGATAAACTTAGCTCTGTAGCGGACCAACCGTTTACTGTTAGCGTTCTGGAAAAAAAATAATAAATAAATTAATATTGCTGGTATTTACAAATTGAAAGATTAAATAACAATGAGGAAGCAAAAGCGCAAGATAAGTGCTAACCCTAAGTAACATAGGACAACGGCAAGAGAATGATGATGATCGGCTGGGAACACTTTTGACTAGTTAGTTTTAAGATGGATCCTTGAAGAAGGGGATGAAATAATTATAGGAACCCATGTCTTCAAACCAAATTGTTGTACATATAATTAATGTTCTATCATTGAGGATATAGTATAGAACAGTCATGATAAGTGGTTATCATAAAACTGCTATATTACATACCTGGTAGAATTCCTCATAGCCGGTGAAGCAGGACTGAGTTCTGCACATGTTACTGAATAACCCAACAGTTCTCCGTGCCATGCATCCCGCGGCGGTGGGCGCCATGACACGTGCAGCTCTCCCGGACCTCCAGGAGTTACGTGCACGTTAGTGGGTGCTTCTGATGGCGCTACAATCAAAATTGATGTGACAATTAAAATAAGATGGTATATAATAGGAGACAACAGTTGGAAGATGATTGAAAAGTCAGGCAAAAAGTGTGGGCCAGCCAAGGTTTTTTTTTAATAAAACAAAGCAAATGAAAAATTTTAAGATCAATACAAGTCAATGGCATTGCTAGTTAAAGTGAGTGTATGTGTGAGCTAAATTATTGCCTGGTACCTAATGCTTGATTGTTTAAACGTTCTTACCCTCTTCCTGTGTCTTCACCACGACGGGTTCAGTGTAAGCACTCCTGTCGATCTGATTGATGGCAGCTATTCGGATCATGTACGCGGTGTGCGGCTTCAGACTGCTGAGCAGCGCTTCGTAATGGATGTCGCCTTTTTTGGTCAGGCTGGATTTTTTACAAAAAAGTTACTTTTTAATGTGACGTATGTATGTTGTCCAAACAGCGTTCCTATTGCAAATACAATTGTTCCATTTCCTTTCTTCAAAAGGACTTCAAAAAAAGGTGAAATTGTTAGATATTTTCCTAAATTCTTTTGACCAAAAATTCGACAATGTTTTACTCACGTGACATGCGAGTGTGCGATTCCATGGACGGACACGTTAATAGTGACAGCTGCATCCCACTGGTTCACTCTGATGGCTCCCTGAGCCGACAGCGCGCAGTATTGCAGAGTGTAGCCCACGAGGGGAGAGTTACCGTCGAAGCCCTGACTCCAGGATAGACGGACAGCACGGCTCAGGATCTCCGTCACCGATAGTGAGTGAGGGGTATCGGGTTTCTCTGGAGAGACAAATAGTGAGGAGCAAATCTCTAGTCAAATCGTAATATCATTCATTCTTAGTTTAGGCTCGTTATAAAATCGTCTGTCACTAAAGCCAAAACCACGGGTTTCGCGCTTCGAGATAAGACCCCCTGTTTCCATCCCGTGAGTACGTTAGATTCACGGTGGTTCGTGGCATGCGTATATTAATCGGCAAGATGACTGAAAAAGTCTAATTAGACCGTAAATAAAATTCTAAAAATGTGTTTTTACCCGTATTTTGTCTTTTAAACAAAAATTGACGCTTATAAAATTCGCCATACGTCACGACTGGTTAGATCCTACTAGTTCTGACGTCACGAGCCTCCACTCTCGAATTTTGATGTCACAAGCAAGTAAACTGTTCTTGCTTGTAATGTTTTTCTAATTTTAGGTGTCGTATCTTCGTCAATTTTATTTTGTGTACGTTGTAATAAAAAAATACGGGTCATATTTTTTTGATAATCTCAGTGACGGATCAATTGGATTTTTTTAAGTCGGGACAGTCGGGTATTGTGGTATTGGTTCAGTCTTTTTTTTTGATAAATTCTCAATAAACTCACCTTGGACGGAAAGGTATATATAATGGTCACTGTGGCCGTATGCGTTGACGGCTTGACACTTGTACACGCCGGAGTCCTGCCGGTCGGCCCGGCTGATGTACAGCTGGGATCTTAAACCACTATCAGTCTTTGCTTCTGAGATGCTTAACCTACAAAATGGGGAGAAAAGGGTATATCATCATCATTATCTCCATATCAGTCGTAGGATGTCCACTGTTGTACATAGGCCTATGTTCAACAGTGGAAATCCCCCATAGATTTCTAAGAGGGAATATAACTCAATGAAAAGTCAAAACATGTCAAAAACTGCCGCATTTTTTCGGCCAGCTAAGATCAAACTAAACGTTTGCATTTTATTGCTAACTGATTTCTACTATGGAGCTGCCTTATATTTATGTTGATAAGAGTTTCGTATGAATATTATGATGTGAGATAGCCTTACCTATAAGTATTAAGATCTAAGTGGTTCATGTTGTGTGCCCATGTGACTCGAATGGGGCTGTCTCCGCGCACGTCGCAGACCAATGTTGCTGGCGCGTCCCGTCGTGCGGTCATATTGTGTGATGTCAACTCAAACCTCGCAGGTTCTATAAAGCAAAACAGATTTTAAACAAGGTTAGTTTTTAATTTAAGATTGAAAAATTAAAAATATAAGCACCCATACCAGTTAAAAGTTATAGAATTAATAAAAACTTACCATTGACAGATACGAAAATAATTTTTGTAAGTGGAGATCCAACTCCGTTCTCTGATTTACACATGTAGTTCCCCTCGTCATAGGGAAGTGCTGACTCTATCCACAACGTTCCATTTGACAGGAACTGAAATCTTCCACCCAGGTTTATCAGAGGGACGTAGTCTGCTGATGACCCTGAAACACCGTAACATTCTTATTAAAAAAATATTAAAATTAAAATATCATGTAAATAAATCCTGTCCAGCTTCGGAGCCGACTGTCCTGGTGCCACTAACTATCCTTGTAAGCAGTAAGATTAAAATAATATTTTAATAAATTTATATGATATTATAATATAATTATAAATGTGATTGTAAATGAATGGTAGATATGTAGAGCTAGTGACCTACCTCTTTGTTTCAGCCAGGTGACTTGTGGGGCTGGTGAGCCCATGGTCTGACAATGCAAAGCCACCTGTTCACCAGCCAGCACTGCTTCATCCTTGGGTTCCATCACCCATTTCGGGGAGACTGCAGCGTGCAAGTAAGTCAAGTTCCTTTTATTTCTGGATTCTATGTATTAGTTTGATTTAGTTACGAAATTGGCTGTGATTAATTATGCTAGTTTATGAAAACTTGCTATGTAAAACATTGTTGCCTTTATGACTTCTTTTCATACATTATAATAATACTATTTTTACCTTTCCCGTCAGCTGCAAAACATTGTTATGAATATAAAGAGCTACTTAAGTTATTAAAGCTGGGAACTTTAGCGTCACATCTTGAAATATACGACCTTTTTAACATTTTTGTTTTATGTTTAGTCAGGCAGTGTACTCTTTGATGCAAGATTAGGTTTTACAATTTGTGTTTTTTTTTTGTTACGAGATGATCCATTCACTACAAAACAAACCTTTATTTTAATGACTTGACAATAACCTTGAATCTTAAGAAAAAACGATGTTTTCGTCTTTTCTTGTAATAACCACAGTTTTTTTTCGTTTTATCATTTCGGATCGGTGAGTTCCAATGCAAAATTCTTATAAATAAAATTTACCATTTTCGTAAGCCATCTGAAATCCAACGCTGTGCAAAACAAAAATGTATAGGAATTTATAAATTTGAATACTTAGAAAAACATTTTGCTGTGAAAATAAATGTGCGTTGTGAGCAAAGTGCTTGTAAAAGTGAATACATTTTCGATGGCGTTTATTCAAACTGCGAGATATGAAATGACAGTATTTTATGGACAGGAAAACATGAGTAAGTATTCTTTTGATTGAACAACTGGATCACAAGGTAAGAGCAATTTAGATGTAAATAACATTGATTGAATACACGGTTGACAGACTTAACATAGGAAGTTTACGTCAGCAATTTAAAAAAAATCCATACAAAAGTGCAGTCCCTACACAGCCAAATTGTACGGAATAGCCTTATTATCGCCGTGCAATTTGAATAAAGCCATATTATTAAAACTTTGGAACAAGGGAACTACACACTGGTAATTGTGATCCTGCAAAGAAACCAGCATACGGTATACGATACAGATAAAATAATGAGAACTCTGTGCTCTGTGCAAGCGTGATTAGTCTCTTTGATAGTGGGAGCGTGGTTTCAGGTGGAGTGTTTGTTCACTACGTTAACATGGCTTTGGGAACGTGCCGTTTTATTCGTTTTGCGTTTTGTTATTTTGCTAAAATCTGTTTAAATGCAGCAAAAAGCCCAGTTAACCTAAATCACTTTATAGCAAGCTCCTCTTTCAAAACTTTTAAATTGAAACTTGTACTCTAAAAATGCTAACTTATTTTTAACTTTTTAATTTATTAAAGTAATCAGTAAATCTTATCTAAACGACTTTTAACCTATGTATGTTGTTTTTGGGTGTCGTTTTTATCAAGATATGTTAGACCTAATGTAAAAAATATGATTCCTCTCCGCGCTCCCACCTCATGGACGTCATGACAGTGCTCGGTGCGCTTGTGCATATTGACTTAGCGGTTACCTTTCACCACCAGTTCGGCGGTATAGTTAACCTTGGCCGCAGTATTCGAGGCCACGCAAGTGTACAACCCGCTGTGGCGGGCCGACACCTCTTTGAATACGAGGTTGCTGAAAAAATCAGCGCCCCGTTCTTCCACCTATACAACCAGGCCGGGCTTTGAAGATATGCTTATGGTGGTAGATAACATTGTGAATAGATAAATTTGGAGAGGCTTGATTCTTGAATAAACTGTACAAATTATATCTAAGTAGTAAAACTATTGTTTCATTCACCATCTTGATTAGTTAAAGGGAAGTGTTTCATCCAAGCCATTTCACTAATTTTGGGTATGAAAAAGAAGATAACTACATAGTATCAAGAATCAAACACTTTATCCAAGTCAACAACAGCTCCGTATCATTAAACTGACCTGTAAACTAGAAGGAATTGGTGCGTTGTCTTTGAGCCACGTGAAGTGGACAGGCATATCGCCTGACGTCACACTGCAGCTCACTTGTGCTCGTTTACCTTCCTGCAAGTTAGCAGAGAACGAAAATGGTTCTATTTCCGGGGGATCTGTAACAGAAAGTTAATTTGAGCCAATGATGATGCAGAATGTTGCGGCTGTGTGAGATTTGGAATTGAGACAAGTACCTAACGATCGTAAACTCAAATCAAGTTGCGTTCTGGGTAAACTTATTCGGGTTTGAAATAACTTTATTTCCCTTAGGAAATTTCACTTACGTGAGAAACATTTAACCAATTTAAAAACATTGCTAACGTACATTTTTCGCAAATAAAGTATTCTAAAAGACAAAATCAATATACAATATACATACCAAAACCATTACGAAAATGTCGGGTACACGTACATTTACAATTAAAAATACACGTAACGCGCCAAACTAGATGTGGTACCCAATGTTAAGAGCGCTTTATTTAATGTTGAAAACGTGTGGTTTTAAGTGTGTCTTAAATATTGACATGTATTTTGCATTTTTATGGTATTTGGTAGTCTAATAAACAATTCATTTCACATATTTTTCCATAACTGGTGCGTGGTGTGGATAGTTGTATGTCATTCGTATTTCTTTTATAAGTATTCAAATATAATCACTATTATGTTTTACATGGTTTAAAAAAATAACAAACTCATACTTAAAATGAACAACTCACTGCTAACAACAAGTTGCAACTCTCTCCTGGCTATCTCCCCATGCGGGCCCATGACTGCGCAAGTATAAGCGCCAGCATATGAAGGCTCAACTCGAGAAACTTTGAGGGCACCGTCAATGCTGCTGTCCCACTCAACCGGGTTGCCGTCTCGCTCCCACTTTACTGAGCTGAAATAAAAAGCACCATCAGAAAAACCTTGTTTGATTACCTATGAAAATTTAGATTAGGTAATTTGTAATTCTCTTACGTGATTGGATAACCAGAATAAGGACAATAGAGAATCAGCTCTCGACCTGCTACAGCTCTGATTGGCCCTATGGATCTCACGTATGGGGGACCTGTAACAAAACTCATAAATGTGAGTATTTTCTTCCGTACGGATACTTTGCTAACGTTACTGGACTGGTGATGTCGCTAATCAAGCTATGTACGCTGTCGTAGCAATGTGCTACGACGTAGCAATATGCTACGACGTAACATTATGACGACGTAGCAATATGCTACGACGTAGCAGTCTGCTACAACGTAGCGGCGTAGATTTCGTAGCGTGAACATTAAACATCATCTTTTCCTACCTCTGCCTTATGTTACTTTGTTAGTGGGTTTTAAGGTTTTTCTTCCATTCCCCTTATCGATTGTTACGCTATCATGCTTTCTTTTTCCTTTCATTTCATTTTGTTTTTGCAATTTAATTTTCAAAATATGTACAATTATTTAGAAGAAGGAAACCTTACCATAAATATTGAGTCTGGATGTATGTGATACTTCTCCCAGTGAGTTGGCTGCCCTGCACGTGTACAGGCCACCGTCTTCCGATCTTACGGCTGAGATGTTAAGGTAGCTCACCACATCATTGGTTTTAGTCGCAAACTGTTCCACGCTGTATCTGCCAGACAGAATTTTGTTAGAAATGGATAAAAAACATAACGTCACTCGTGATATCTCCCAAAAAATTAGACAGAAGTGGCACCTTATAGGACACCCACATTTCGCTAGGTACGTATTTGTTCCGTATAGTAGGGGCGAGCTTATTGTCATCAACTAGGCACGGATCCAGACACTCCTACTGAGAAATTCCTAACTGTTTGAATGTCATACTCGTATTTTTAACCGACTTAGAAAAAGAAGGAGGTTCTCAATTTGACTGTATTTTTTTCTGTTTGTTAATTCATAACTTTTGGCTGGTTGAACCGAATTTGATGAGTCTTTTGTTCAATGCAGTATACCTGCCAGTCCCACTTTCATTCGGTTTGTTTTAGAAGTTTTTATTTTATGAGCATTTTTCGCTTATTGTGTACTTAGACAATGTTATTAGTGGCACTACAGTTTACAGAATTCTAGTGCACGTGTAAGAAAATTAGGTATTTGATAAGAATTTGGCTTGAATATTTTAACTGAAAATGTAGTGTAAAATAAAAAAACTTAAAGATTAACTAAATAAACAAAGTCACCGACTTCCTCAATGAAAGTTATTATGCACTTTTTTGTGATGGTATTGAAAGTCTTTCATTTGTTTTGCCTTTAAAGCTCTCAAAAAGATGATTCTTAAAATCATGGTTCAAACAAATTTTTTGATTTGATGGTAAACTTTGTGTTTTGATGGTTTTCTAAGTTGAATTAGATTGCAGCTACGAGTTAGTGCTGAATCAGTTATGGAAGAACGCCATGCTTTTAGTCCTAACTTTCTTTCATTCCTCCGTGCGCGGTGGCGGAGTGCGGTTGTTACCTGAACTCGTTACAAATTTTTAATCAGTATTTTTAATTCTTAAACTGTGATTGGTTGACAGTGTTAAACTCAATTCCTTGTCGCACCTTAAGAACTTAAATTGGTTTATTTCCCCTCGGGGGGAGTGCAAGTGAGATGGGACTACTTTGACCAGTTTCATACTAAATTATAAATCGTGGCTTTGCAACGACATAGTGCGGATTTGAACCCGGAGTGTCGTGCGTGCGGATCCGGCGCTTGAGCGACTCGCCACGGTGACTTGCTACACCGCGGTCGAACTTACTGCCTACGTGCGGCGCGTGTGACGTCGACACCTGTGCTACGCCTCCCGCTACACTCGCGCTGGTGCACTGTCTGCTACGTGAGCTACGCGCGCGTCGCCTATCAGCTACGAAACCCGCCGCTTTATAGTGTTTACGCCTACGCTTGCTATTTATTATTTATCATATCTAAACGACAACTAACTCAGAAAATTAAAATGTCGAAAGCAGCTTCTAACCCGGATTTAACAACACCACCATCAGAATTTCAACTACGCAGCTCTTCCCTACGTGCTAAACGTCAAAAACCTGACCATTTTGGCTCCCCAAACAGTGACTACGATGAGCTGAAGGACATGTTGCAATCTCTGATGACGGATATTAGGGAACTAAAGGAACAAAACAAGGATATACAAAAGGCTAATCTCGAAATTCAAAAAAGTATGGAGTTTTCTAACCTGATGTATGAAGATATGAAGTTAAGGATTGAGAAATTGGAAAAAATGAGAGACAAGGACAGAGAGTATATACATAACTTGGAGAATAAACTAAAGGACTTCGAGCTCGCCTCAAGACCTTCCACCTTGGAGATTAGAAATTTACCGGATTCAGATAAAGAGAACTACGAGGATCTAATTTCTACCGTGTGTAATATTGGCAAAGCTGTCGGAGCCCCTGTTTGCTCTGCAGATATACGTGACACCTACCGCTTACCTACCAAGGCCGGTCCTAATAAGCACATGGTTATTGAATTCACCTCTGTAAACAAAAAGGATACGTTTTTGTCTTCTGTGAAAAATTTCAATAAAAATAAGGACCGCAAAGACAAACTGAATACAAATCTGCTGGGCATCCCGGGCAAGCCTGAGCCTGTCTTCGTTGCGGAGTACTTACCCCCCTCCATTAAAAGACTTTTTTATCATACCAAACAATTTGCCACAAACAACGGTTACAAGTATTGCTGGGTCATAAATGGAAGGATATACTTGCGCAAAGAACCTGGCAGTCAGCTTTTTCGGATTTTATGTCAAGAAAGTCTCCACAGTGTGCCAACTGCTCCTGTACCAACTGCTCCTGTACCAACTGCTCATGTATCAACTGCTCTGCATGCCTAATTACCTCAAACTATTTCTTAAAATGTTTAATCACATAACAAACAGGTTTGCGAACTCTATAGTTATGTATAATTGGTATATTTGGTATATTAATTATAAAATCTCAGTAACCTTCTTCTCACTCATCACACAAAATCATATATTTCCTCACCTTAATACAAACAACTTACACAATACTACAATGAAGACTACACATACACACATTATATCCTCACTAACTTCTCCTGTTACCCAGCGTATATGGTTTCAGTTATCATACCCTAGCAACACAAGTCATAGATTTCTTTCACCCTTGTTTACCCTTCAGGTTTACTTAATCACTATTAACCTCATCTTTTGCATACACAACGACATAACCAATGGCTAATACTACAAATACAATCGTATCTGAACTGGACTCCCTTACACCTGCTGAGGTTCATACATGCCTGCCATCAAGCTGTCTTGACTGTTTTACTTCAAATAACAAATCGCTAAAAATAATACATCAAAATATCCGCAGCATAACCAAGAATCTTGATGCGTTTGTATTAATGTTGGCAACCACAGAACTAAAATATGACGTAATTGTGCTTTCAGAATGTTGGCTTAATAAAACTGTACACTTACCACAGTTAGACGGCTACTCACTTTATAACACCACTCATAATTTTAATCAGAATGATGGAGTGGTTATATATGTTCGCCAAGACTTACACCATCAGGTAACCGAGCCACCATTTACAGATGCTAACTGTTTGGTTCTGACATTGGACAATAAAGTCACAGTTATAGCATTGTACAGATCCCCCTCCTTCTTGAAACTTGATAACTTTTTGGGCGGTTTAAATGATATTTTGTTAACATATAAATCTTCTCGGAATGTCGTTGTAATAGGAGACATAAATATCAACATCTCGCCTGTAAATTATAATCAAGATAAGGACAGCTACTTAAATCTAATATCATCTCATGGACTCATCCCTGCCTATCATAGTCCTACGAGACTAGATAGCTGTCTTGACCATGTGTTACTTAAATGTGTTAATAAACCAACTATTATTAAACTAGAGACAAACATTACAGATCATATTCCTGTCATAGCATGTTTAAATATGATTTCCCGTAATAAACCACTAGCGCACAACATCACCCTTTCAGATCATAAAGCAATTGTGAATGATGTCAATAATCTCGATTTTTCTTCAATTTTAAACAGCGATAATGTTGATTCTGCAGCGGATGCTCTTGCGGCGATGATTAAATCAGTTATTAGTAACCACTCTAGAATAGTAAAAGTCCGTCAAAAGCAAATTACGTTAAAACCGTGGATCACACCAGGTCTCTTAAGATGCATCCGTCATAGAGATAGTCTCCATAAGAAAGCGGCATCTAGTCCTGATAATTTTGTTCTTAATATTAGCTTTAAAAGATACAGAAACTTTTGTAATGATCTCTTGCGTAAGGTAAAAAAGGAATATGAAAAACTCGAATTCCAAGCGGCTAAAGGTAACCCTAAAAGCACATGGAATGTCATAAAGAAAATCACTGACGCGCAAAACAAGCATCTGCCTTCTATGGACCTCCTCAACATTGGCACAAATAACAAAAATTCCCTCAATGCTATCAACAACTACTTTGCTAATGTTGGTAAAAATTTAGCAGAACTAATCCAACCAGACACAAACCATACCTTTAATAGGATGTCTTCAATCGAGCCCCCTCCATTAAACACATTTGTTATGCTACCCATCGACGAAGCTGAGACCAAATCTCTCGTTTTAAATTTACGGTCTAACTGTGCTGTTGGTTGGGACGGCATCTCTGCGAATATTCTAAAGAATTGCATTGAGGTATTGGCGCGACCACTTACTCACATTTTCAACCTATCCCTAACTACGGGCACTTTCCCAGAGTCTTTTAAAACAGCACTAGTTTATCCGATATATAAATCGGGAGCAAAAGATGCTATGGGCAATTATAGGCCCATATCTGTTTTGTCGGCGATGTCAAAGGTCTTGGAGAGGATAATAAATAACCGTCTGAATAATTATCTAAACCAATTTAAATTAATCTCTCAGTATCAATTTGGCTTTAGCCCTGGCGTCTCTACTGAGGACGCTGTAGAATGTTTCACCAGTACCATTGTTCACAATTTAGACTCTAAAATAAAATGCCTAGGAATCTTTTTGGACCTCTCTAAGGCCTTTGACACCGTCTCCCATAAAATTCTTACATCTAAACTTGAAAATCTGGGTGTTCGTGGTGTCAGTCTCTCTCTTCTAAAAAGTTATTTAGAAAACCGGTCCCAGATGGTTACCATAAGTAATATCATTAGCGATAAGCAAAAATTGTCTCATTTTGGAATACCGCAGGGAAGCGTACTTGGGCCTACCCTATTCAAAATCTATATAAATGAACTGTGTAACATCACAATCCCTAACTGCAAAGTAGTATCCTACGCGGATGATACTGCATTACTAATAGATGGCAAAACTTGGGCTGAAACAAAACAAAATGCGGAAATTGCCTTAAAAATTGTCATGCTATGGTTAAATAGTAATCTCTTAACTCTTAACATAGAAAAAACAAAGTATCTTACTTTTTCTCTAAAGAAATCCTACAAACCTCCTCAAACATTTACGATTTCTGCCCATACATGTCAAAGCGCGGAAAGATGTTCGTGTATAACAATAACTAGATCCGATACTATTAAATACCTTGGTGTAACAATTGACGACGGATTAAATTGGCACGCACATATTGATAACGTTTGTGGCCGAGTTCGTAAACTTATATTTGTGATGAAACGACTTCGCACCTCCGCTGATCATGTCACCTTGACACTGGTATACGACTCCCTCTGCAAGTCCATCATCTCATACTGCCTGCCTATATGGGGTGGTGCTGACAAGTCATCCCTTATTAAACTTGAGAGGGCTCAGAGATCCGTCTTAAAGGTGATGATGTCCAAACCCTTCAGATTCCCAACAGTAGACTTGTATGCTGAATGCAAAGTGCTTACTGTAAGGCAGCTCTTTGTGTATCTCACGACCCTGCGTCGACATCCAACTGTTGTACCAAACACCGTAGCAAATTCATTAAGAAGAACAAGAATTAAGCCCTGTCGTGTAAGTCCCACTCGAACCGCGTTTGCTACCCGTCACTACCCACATTTAAGTTCATTCTTATACAACAAAATTGACGATCAAGTGCATATAGTATCTCTCACAAAATTCTCTCTCAAAAAGAAACTGCAGGATTGGCTTCTAAGCTTGGACTATGATATGACCGAGAAACTGATACTGAAGTAACAGATTCTACCACAACTATTCCCATCTACACTAAAGACTTAAAAACACATATACTTACACTAATGACACACACACACACACCCACATTATACACGAGCACTTACACACTATACCTACACAAGCACTCACACACTATACACAAGCACACACTCTCCCTTAACAATACGTACGTAATATCACTTTCGATTATTATTTTTCTCTCTTTTATTATTCAACCTTTGTAGATTGACTTTACACAGGAGCAGGCATCAACTTTAACATTATAATAATATTTAAGCAACCCACTGCTGTATAGAGGAACACTGACTCCCATAACACAGAGTATTCTAGCTTGGGAGTCAGCAGACTCACATATTGTATATTTCTCGCTGCCAAATTGTGTTGTTATTAGATCTTAAGACTGTTGTAATGTACTTTGGCTGTCAATAAAGTTATTATTATTATTATTTCTATTAAAGAATGATTACAAACCTGTGACCTCTGGCCATTGTATTGAGCGGCTGCCCATCTAGCATCCAGGTGAAGTGAGGAGGTGGGGAGCCGGCTGCGGAGCACTTGAGGGTCACCACCTGACCAGGTCTTAGGACCTGTTCTATGAACGTATATTGGAGCTCTGGCGCTGTGTCTGTTTGGAAAACAAAGCATTTCAATTTTATAGAGGTACACAGGCTGTTAAGTTTCTAGAAAAATATACGTACACACTCATATTTTTTTCTCGTGGGTAAGACAGAAATCTTAGAACCCCACCTGTTATGATCCTGACATACTCCTATCACCTCGATCACGTTCATAAAAGCACGCCGGTCATGAGTCGGAGTGTCTAATAACCCTGTGGTTTCCAAACTTTTTAGTTGACGGCGCTCTTACAAAATTATTTTGCCTCGGCGCTCTAATCTACACATTTATTTATTTTATGTTCACACCACAAAAAGATACATCCTCTTCTCTTATAGGTTCAGACCATATACTGTTCGTCTTGTTCGCTTTCACATTCCTCTCTTTCCTCATAAAATCTTCATTAAATATCGACATCGTTACTGCTGCAACTGTTCCGCTGACGATGTAAGAAGAACTTGAACATCTATAGCTGACAATGATTGAACAATACAATTAGCTGATCAAACTCACCGCCCAACCTCAACTCTGCGCTAGCCTGCGCCGAGTCTCTCTCATTCCTGGCCATGCACTGATACACTCCCTTATCTGCCCTATGTACTGCCGAGATGATCAGTTGTTCCCCATTGTTCTGCACCCGGACCCTGCCTCCCGCCACCCCTGCTCCGAGGGGCACGCCGTTGTGCAACCATTCCAAACGTGGGGCCGGCCAGCCACCCCATGTGCAGTTGATGATGGCTGTACCACCACTGTTTACCACCTGAGAAAAAAGGAATTGCGGTTGAAGGTCTTGTTCTATCTACAGAAGGCTTATATCTTCCCCGCATTGAAAACTATTTCCGCCTTGATCAATATAGGATCAGCTCTATAAGACTCTCACGGAAGTAAGGATAACTGATATAATTAGTTCTAAAAAAACGATTTTTGATTTTGATTTTTTGAATTTAGGAGTACTTTAAACGACTAATATAATTTCTTTTATTCGTCTTACAGAATTGTATGGGCAACATTCTTGTCGTTTTTCCTCTTCCTGCGAACCCAAATCAAACAAGTACAGTCGGCCAAGAAAGTGGTGTACCACCCTAAGGTTGAATATCGCTTGCAGATTCATAGGTGATAAAGATTAGTTTCGCTTGCAGATCGATCTGACAACTTCTATTGCTGTCTTTATCTGATTATTGATAACGACTATTACTGTTTGTAACGTGACAGCTGTTCTTAGTTTGAACTTGATGGAACCAATGACGTCGTAAAATCAACGGCGGGGGGCTGTAGATTTTGATGACAAAATTGTATCTACAAATTCAGAATTGTAATCAACAAGTTACATAAAATTGTAAAGGCACAAGGCGAATCCACAAACCTACAATTTCTGTGAACTTGTAATTACAATATCAATAAAAAACAAGAGCTAAAAATAGATTTATCCTTTTATTAAATTTCTACAATCAATTTTAAAATACTTATAACAAACAAAAACATAGAATATATAGTAATATTTAGAAGATATTGAAAATTTTTAAAAATTAGAAACGGGTGTAACCGCCGTTGGCCTCTATAACCTCTAAAAGACGAGACCTCATTGAACCAACAAGCCTTGAGCAAATATCGGTTCCCCGCATTTCCTCTCAAATATAATTACAGTGACTAATAAGAGCTTGTTTGGTTCTTTCATTTTGATGCGACTATCGTTGGACCATAAGGCCCCAAAGATTTTCTATCGGGTTGAGGTCCGGCGATCTTGAGGGCCACTGAATTACCCTTACGTCAGTGTGTGAACGAAACCAGGCTCTTACGATCCTCGCATTATGAATTGAACAGTTATCTTGAACAAAATCAAATTGTGGCACTTCGTTCTCCGGGTAAACATTACGGACTGTCGGTAGCATTGCATTCTGAAGCACGTCGATATAATTTACAGCCGTCGCTCGAGGAGGTAGAGAACACAATTCTCCTACACCATCCGCACTCATCCAGCCCCAAATATTTACGGAAATTCGACCTGATTCTCTATTTGGAATTACATGATCATCTTTATACCGTGTTGAATTATATCGCCAAAGGTGAAGACGTCCATGCTGACTGGATTTAAACGTTTTTTCATCACAAAACACTGTATTAGACCAATCAAACTCTAAGTGCTCTCTGGCGAAGTTCAGACGAGCAAGTCTGTGAGCATCCGTCAAATATATTTTCTTGGCGTAATGCCTGTGGTGCAACCCCATGTAATGTAGATGATTCCTTATTGTTTGGGCACTCACATCGAACATCTCCGCAAAATGTTTTGTGGGCTTAAAACCATTGATTTCATATTCCCGTCTCATGAATTCTCTATCGTTATTGGAGAGTGCAGGCCGGCGACCACTTCTTCTGTGATCCAACAAACTTCCCTCCTCTCCTTCACGACGAATCCAAAAGCGGACAGAACGCCTCTATATATTCAAATTCCGGGATATCGCACTGATACTGCTTCCCTTAAATTGGGCAATTATTTGTGCTCTTTCGGCAATGGTCAAGTTGGCAGGCATTGAGATGATTTTATATGCAGTTGATTGAAAAATAACACGGAAAATATATCGATTTTTTGCATATATTTGACAAAATGTCAATTGCCAGTTTTCTTTTTCAATTGGAATTCGGTTGTCTATTTAAATAGTTTTTATTACTTTTGTTTGGAAACATTTCAATTGCTTTGTAGAAACTAATGTCCTTTTCATTTATACTAAAGGTTAAAATGTCATGTACTTATATGTGACATATGACGTATGAATACTAAATACATAGGTTTACGTCATGATAATGTTGTCTCTTTCAGTAATATCTTTTTATAACGAACCTTGTTGTAATTTTCGATGACCGGGAAACTAAATCAAAACTGGTACACCACTTTCTTGGCTGACTGTACGTTCGCGTTCATAACGGAAGAGGAGGTTTATTTGTTAATAAATGACACTATTTGCTTTTACGACGATCCGTTTAATTAAACCGAATGTATACTACGGGTACGAATATCAATAATTTTGTTACATATACGCCGAGCTACTCTTAAGGATGGTACATTAAATGAAATAAGATGATAATTTTGTTGTTTCCCATTCAGGCATAGTAAAAACTTGCCTAAAGAATAATTGTAGAAAAAATCTCCTGGGAAAATCCATAATTCGTATAGTTGTGTATATAAGGTAGGTAGGTACTTTAAAATGAGTCGACTGTTATTAATCTTCACTAAAGTATTTTTTTAATTAATATTCATGAACAACAAATCAGTCAGACCCAAACCAACCAAAACATTATTCTACTAAATATGACAAAGATAAAGTACCCTTTTACCTATATTTATGCTGCAATAAATCAAGAGTTTCGTCGGTATTTTTTACCCTTATAAAAATGTTTGTGGATATTTTTCGGTTACTTTGACACCAACCTCACAATCTTAGCCCGGAGTGTTGTACAATTTTGTGGCACTTAACTAGATTTTTTTTCATCAAATGAAATCCTACTTTTCATGTCGCTACTTTTGCCTACTTACAGTTCAGTAATTCACGTAGGTACTTGTGTTGTTATTACAGGACTAAATTTTGGGCAATTCTATTTTATTTTAAGCCCAATGTGTGATCTACTAAAAAAAGCATGGAAGGAAAATAAGGGAAACAATATTTAAACAAATCTCTCATACAGCGCTAGATAACATTTAATTTTGTTATCGCCCTTGAGTCAACCCTATCTATAATTGCGCGTGTAATGCTTGCGGCCCGGTATCGGAACGCATTTATTTTATTTTGCGTCGCAAATATCCTGCCAGAAATAAGTTTGCATGAAGCTACAATGAAATGTCCCAAATATCCGGTTTTTTGTAGCAATTGCCGGTGATTGGTATTTATTTTGCTGATAAAATACCACAATGACTTTACAAATTGATTGCAATACTTGATTAATATTAGTGAATTTTATTGTTATGTAAGTAGATATATTATTTTGATCGGTGTTGCATAATTTGTAACAAATTAAATAATTGTTAAAATTTTGCATTATGATCTGAAAATAACAGTATCTTTCTGTGCAATATTCGCGAACGGAATTTGGATTCGGAATAATACCAGTGAACTATATTTAACTAAAGATGCATAATCGTAAGGGATGGTATTTAAAAGTACTTCAATTTATTCCCATTTCTTTTACCTAATTTTGCCTGTGTTCCTCCAAATATACTGAATGTGCACCAAAATAATTATGTTCATTAAAATATGTCATAACGAGGTGTAATAAAAAAAAATCTACCTAAGCAGGGTCGAGGAAGCCCCGCTTCGCGGGGCTTCTATTTCTGTGTACAAGGTTTAAAGGAACCTAACCAAACCGAACTTTGGGGTGTCCCTGAAATCATGCTAAAGCGAGTTTTAGATTTGGGGACCATTTATCCATTTTGGTGTACAAAAAGAATTATTGATGCACATTTAAATTTTAGCCTATCGTAAGTAACCAAATCCGCACTTTCATTGTTTCATACAAAAACGAAAACATAGTGAATTAAACTGGTTGTTGAAAGTATGCAAATATAACGGCCTGTAAACTTAGTGTAACAGAACACAAACAAAAGTAATAGCCAATAACATCGTATCATAACATACCTAAATGTTTGCAAAATGAATAGGAATGCTTGGTATAATGACAGAGGGCAGACCGTTACATACTGCAATCAACGACCATTTCACATATTGCACTGAGCATTTTCTAGAATTAGTAGAACGTTTTCTGATTGTACTCGTATTTCCCATTTCAATAGCAGTTTATGCGCCAAGTAAGTTATCATTTCAACGGACATACACTGTTTTGAAATATTAAATATAGTTCATATTGCACTTTGAACTTAATTCCAAAAATGTTGATTTTGTTAGATCTTATTATTGCATAAACCTTAGTTGCTTAAATTCATTTTAAACCCTCTGTGTCTCATAACTTCGAACATCTGCACCAATTTGAATAATTGATTAATTTGTTTTCCTAATGAGGAATTCAGATTTGGAATTCTGTAATTAGGTTTTTTCAATTTAGAAAATGTACAAACGTGTGTGCAACGTAGAACTCTTTGTATGAAATATGTACAGTCCGAATCGGAAATAAACATAAAGAAAAACTTTTTCAAAAAAAAAATGTAACCGCCTTGAAAAACAACCACAGAAAGGGTAAAATAATCTACAAAACTTCTTTCGGAAGTCGGTGACTTTTTTTACTAATTTCATTGTCTTTTTTGCAACCGACTTCCGAAAGAAAAGTTTTGTAGGTTATTTTACCCATTTTTAGGGTTCCGTAGTCAACAAGGAACCCTTATAGTTTCGCCATGTCCGTCCGTCCGTCCGTCTGTCCGCAGCTTAGCTCAGAGACGCCCAGTACTAGAAAGCTGTAATTTGGTGTGAATATACGGATTTGTTGTGCCGAAAAAGTGGTAAAATAAAATCTCGTAAAATATTTTTTTTTAGGGTACCTCCTGTACACGTAAAGTGGGGATGTTTTTTTTTTCTCGCGTACCCCTTACTGTGGGGTATCATTAAATAGGTCTTTAAAAATATTGATAGTTTTCATTAACAGTTTTTTGATAAAAAGATTCGTTTGTGAAATATTAAGCTTTAAAGTGCTAATTTTTGCTCGACTCGAGTGTCCCCCCCCTCTACCAGCTAAACGGTTATGTTTGGGGGTGTGAAAAAATTCACAATAGTAGTATATATAACGAAATTTTAAGGAAAATTATCATGACTAAGTAGGCTTTACAAGTTTACGAGTAATAGTCGACCAACTTATAAAACGTACTTGGACAACATATTTTCCTAAACAAAATGTATCGCAGAACTTGTTCTTCAACTGCAAATGTAAGTTTGTCAACTTTATTTTTACAGCTATAATAGGTGGGTATGTTTTGGGGATAGGTAGGTTTTTATTGTCAACTATTTTTAACTAACTTCGAAAAAAGGAGGAGGTTCTCAATTCGTCCTAATTTTTTTTTAAGTATTTTCCCCGATTTCTCAAAGACGCCTGGACCGATTTTGAAAATTCTTCTTTTTAAAATTATGTAAATTCAGCGAATCAGTTTAATTAGTTCGCATAAGTATTTTGATAGGCAACTACGGAACCCTACACTGTGCGTGGCCCGACACGCACTTGGCCGGTTTTATGGTTGTTTTTGAAGGCGGCTACATTTTTTTTTGAAAAAGTTTTTATTTTATTCTTTTTAGTTTATGTATTCAACCACAATTCTTGTCAAATACATCATTTTCTTACATGTGCACTAGAATGTTGTAATCCGTAACACCGCTAATAACATCGTTAACAACTCTTTCATTCATTCCCTATCTCGAAAACTACTGAACCGATTTTGATTAAACTTGCAGCATTCCCTAAGTTAAACGATACCTAGTACAACAAAAAAAGAATTACTTGAATCGGACTTGTAGTTCCGGAGATATACGAACACAAACATAATTTACTAAATCAGTCGATGCCAAGTCCTTACTAGAGAAGTTGTACCTTCCATCATCAGCTCAGCTACATGAGAAGATGATTACCATACGCAAATACTTAAATTATTTCATGAAATTTGCGAAAAACGGTGTGTGGGCCTATAAAATTTGAGGGTTGCCCTCGATTTCTCCAGGATCCAATCATTAGATCCTGACATGGTGACAATGGGACCACTTTAGAAGTATCTACTTTCGAACAAAAAAAGAATTTTAAAATCGGTCCGCAATTGGCGGAGTAATCGCGTAACAAACACAAAAAAAAAACATACCGTCGAATTGATAACCTCCTTCTTTTTGAAGTCGGTTAAAAACGAATAAGTACGGAATCTGTACATGTATGTGCAGCCAGTCTAAGAAGGTTTTCGGAAAATCTATCGGGTAGGTCGTGCGAAGCCAGAACGGGACGCTACTAATGAATAAAAGAAATCGAATTACAGCCACAGTTAAGCTTCTTCCGTTAGATTCTGTAAAATACTATGTTTTTAGTAAAACTTAGATGAATTGCCTGTCTTATCATTGAAAACTACCGATTTTCTACTGAAAACATTTTAAAAATACACCCACTAAACTCCAACATACGTAGTTCAAAATACAAAACTGCAAAGAAGCGCTCGTTCTGACCTAAGATTTTATCTCGAACCAGGCATAAAGCCACGAACGGCCGCTATGCGCTACATTTTAGCCAAAATACTCTGCATCCAAATAAAATTGTCGAGAGCTCGGTTTATAGCGCCTGCATCAAAAACCAGCGTAAAAAAACATAACATCTCCTGCAGATTTTCTTCCACAAATGGAGGTCTTGAGACAGTTGAGTTGAAACAATCTGTACCCTTAGCACGAATTTTCACTGTTTTACTTTACAGCGTCTTTCCAGTATTTACAGCGTTTTTGTATGAAAAAATGGAACAGCGCCTCTGGTGTGCGAAGCCAGAACAAATTTTTTCCTTGAAAATTGTCAATTTGAAATTGTCAAAGTTCCAGTTTACTTTACGTCTCAAATTTTTTTTTTTTTTTTTTTTAGCGTGGTAAAATCATCAAATGAGTCCTCCGGCCCCGGGCAGGGCGGGAGGGACTGTCAGACTTTTACTGACTAAAATCCACGGTGTCCTTCATAGCCTGTTTCGTTCCGGGGTTACGGTAAGGAAATAATCCCGCGACCCCGGCAGGCTTTGGCCCTCTGAGAGGGGGGCCCCGTCATTATGCTGACGCTCTTTGAGGCGCGCGTGGGACACAACGCGTCGTCGACCCGGGCATGGTCCTTGGTCGGGCAGCGAGTTGCCCTTTACTCGCTGCCCGCATGCCCGCGCCTACGGTGGCCGGAGATCGTCTGCTGACGTCCGACGCCGCGGGCGCCTACCACTGCGGTTGGGGCGGAGGGAGGACGCTGTCCTCTCTCGCTCGCGGCCCGCCTCCTCCTTCACGAGCATTACTGCCTCGCAGAAGGAGCTGACCGCTTCCCACTCCGTCTCGCCCCGCAGCATGGCCGCAACCAATGCCGGGCGCGAGAGGTCTCCGCCTATCGCCGCCGTGAGGACACGTCGGTGCACCGCCCAAGCTGGGCAGTCTTGCACCGTATGCTCTACTGTGTCCTCCGGGCGATCTTCGCAGTGGTGGCACCCGGACGTTTCCTCCTTCCCCATCAGGCACAGGTACCTCCCGAAACTTCCGTGTCCGGTGAGGACCTGCGTCATCCGATAGGTCAGGACGCCGTGACGTCTCTCCAGCCACTCCTCAAAGAGGGGTCTTACCGCCGCAATTGCGGCGTGCCCGGCCTTCGGTAGCGACAGTCGTCCCCTCCATACTGCCCTGAGATCGCGCCGGAGCTCTTCCCGCCGCGCCTCGACTTCACGGGGCAGCGGGGTCACGCCCCGGCGCTGCGCCTCCACGCGCCACTCATAGACGCGCTGGAGGGCAGTCGCCTCCAGATCCCAGGGCAGTAATCCGGCAAGGAGGTTGGCCGATTCGCCGGCAATCGTGCGGTATCCCCGGATCATCCGGATAGCCATGACCCTCTGGCATGCGACCAACTTCAGTGGTCGCGTCCGGATGCTCAGGGCCCACACAGGGGACCCGTAGAGGGCCATGGACCGCACGACGCCGGCGTACAGCCTACGGCAGGAGGCGTTCGGCCCGCCGAGATTGGGCAGCAGTCGCCTGAGGGCGGCCGCCGCCCGGTTCAGCCTGGGGGCCAAACTCAGGAAATGCTCCCTGAAGTTCCACCGGCTGTCGAGGACGAGTCCCAGGTACTTCATCGTCCTCTTGACGCCGATGCGAACTCCTCCTACCGTTATGTGGGACTCGTACTGTACCCCTAGCACGAATTTTCAGTATTTGTATACATAGCTGAAATAGATGCTTCAGTTCTATTACGTTATTAAATGAAATCCGAAACTGAAAACACCTATCTCACAATTTCCGAATCTCCATCAATATTCAGCTACTCTCTGCCTTCACACGAATTTTCTGATCCTCGTGTTATTTTCTCATCGGCAACATACTGTGACAAATAAAAAACCGAGTCACACGACTCACACGTTATTCGCGTCACGGATCACAGCTCCACTTTCCAAAAAAGTAAACAAGTCTTCTGCAAAAACACGGGAATACTCGACTTTAAAAAATCGGATTTCGTGTACAAATAACCTAAATATTTAATTGGATAAGCGAGGTTAATCTTGGGAGGCAGTTTAGGTCCGCACTTCCAACTACAATATTTACAAAGGTCTGCAAATAGTGGAGCTGTTGAAGAAAGAAGTTGGTTTGATTGAATTAGATCGGAGGCGTAACGATGTTACAACGATTCGGGATTGGATCGCGCTGCTCAATTGGATTGTATCTAAGGGTACAGTCTATAAGCACGCCACTATAAGCCCAGCTCGAAACGGGCCAGACACTATGGTTGAGCTGGCACCGCGATTAAAGGCACAAGCCACTGGGCAGTAATAAAATAATACGCACTCCACGACCGGTATCTACTGTCATCGGAAATCTATACGCACGGCAAGTTATCATCCCTACCTTGTTGCTATTCTACCAATTCGCACTAAGCGTTTCCAAACTTAAGATTAACACTAAGAATAATGTAAGAATAGTCATGGCAATGTATGAATGACCATAAAACTGTAAAATAGAAGTAGTTACAAAATAAGTCAAGTTTAAGAACAAAATGTAACAATAAAAATTGTTCACGAGAAATTATTTCCCCAAATGAAAATAAAATAAAGATATAAGCAGATTAGTTAGAATGGATGGGCATCCCACCCATAAGAGTGATAGCGGAATAATGATAGAAAGAACTAGTATGAAGAATGAAAGTACGAGAGGCATAAATGCGAGAACTTGTATGAATGTGGTTGAAGTACCTAGGCGCCAGCTTTGTTGGTGGAGTAAGAAAAAAAAATAAAAAAGCGTTTCCAAACGTCATTTATAATGAGCACAGCAAAGAAATGGAACTCTCTGCCTGAGTTTGTGCTTCCGAACACACACAACCCTAATCTCTTTAAAGTTGGAGTGAACAGGCTACTTCTGGATGAGCTCGCTTTATCGTCGGCTTTGTCTCATCTAATCAGAACTAGAAAGAATGCAGGTATTGAGTGATCGGTTGCTGTGCAGCGTGTCGCGGGTTCAATTCCCGTACGGAACAAATATTTGTATGACCTGCAGGTAGTTGTTTCGGTTCTGGGTGTTTGTGTATGTGAGTTTCAATGCTTTTAAACACTGGGTGTGTTACACGATACAGAATTTTCTTAAAGAAAAAAAAACTAGCTAAGGTACAAAATTAAGGTGTCTTAAGTACAATTGCTCCATGCTGTTATTGAGTGCACTTCAGGAGAGAACTACATAATTATGTGAATTGCATAATTCGACTTCTGCAATCATAAACCTACTTCTTGGTGAAGCAAATTAACGTTCTTATGCAAAAATTAAAGCAAAAAATGTTTTAATTTTTCTTTTAAGGTTCGTAACACTGTTACCCGATTATATTTTTAGAAGTTTAATTAAGATTAATGTGTCTAATTTGGCGCAGGTTGTTTCATTTATAAACTGTCACAGGGTTCGGCTTAATGTCCGAGTTATCTTATCATTTTTCTTCATTATGTAAAGGCGTGATGTTGACACTGCAATTTATTTTGATGACGTAGAAAAATATAGGCATTTAAAAAGTAGGGTCTGATTAAAATTACCCAGTAGGTATATCACGAGATTTGCAAAATACTAATTTACAATCCATTTAAGTTGTCACACGACATCGAAACTGCAATTAGGTATAACATATTAAATGCATCCATTGATTCTCTTTTTATTCACCTATTCATTTTAATTAATTAAAAAAAGCTTTTACTACCCGCCTCTTAACATTTGACGTTATAGCAATGAAAAATATGACTCTCTACGTATCGAGTTTATTGGTGATATTTCAGCTTCGTTACGGCAAATGGAAGTTCAAACGTTGAGAAAATAAAACGCAGCAAATTAGATTATTCGAAAATAGGAGCACGTCAAAAAAAGTAAATACATTTTCCGGCAAGAATCATTATTGAGAAAAATCAAGCATGGAAAAACCCTTTTGTTCGTGGTAGTATTTATTTTCATGTTTCTTGAAACGAGTTTAAGTTTTTAATGTGAATGCTTAGATATTCATAAGTTTCAAGTAGGTATTTAGATTTCATTAACTTAAAAAAAAAACAAGCTAATTTAAAGTTATAACTTCCACCTGGGTACACTACGATAATACGAAAAACTTTATTCCGAAATTCATAAATACGAATTTCAAAATACCGATTTTCATAATTCCGAATGGTTCAAAATTAAATACAACAACTCCGATGGATCAATATTCCTATTTTAATAATTCCGAAATTTCAAAATTCCTAACGTTTATAATTACTATTTTCAAAATACCGAATTTCAATAGACCGAATATCAAAAATTCCGACTTAACATATTTTCCGAAACATCAAAAACACGAATACCGAATATTAAAATTCCGATTATTGGAATTCCGATTCGGGTCCGTCAGGTCGAAAAGTCCGAGTCGGGGTGCCTCAGGACACATTTTGCTCGCTATTGCTTCCTGAGTAATAGCACCACCAAGGTGGTTTAACGGAGCCCCGCTTCGCGGGGCTCCTATTTCTGTGACCAAGGTTTAAAGTAACCTAACACGAAGGGGATGGCGGGGTCTTTCAGACCCCGCCATCCCCTTCGAACCTAACCTGTCCGTGTCGGGGTGTCCCCAGTTACGAGCTCGCTTCGCTCGCTCTTACATCCTTGGTCGATTTGTTGACTACCACCTACCAAGGTAGGTCGACGGAGCCCCGCTTCGCGGGGCTCCTATTTCTGTGATAAAGGTTTAAAGTAACCTAACACGAAGGGGATGGCGGGGTCTTTCAGACCCCGCCATCCCCTTCGAACCTAACCTGTCCGAGTCGGGGTGCCCCAAGTCCAGAGCTCGCTTCGCTCGCTCTTGGATTCTAAGTTCTCCTAAAAACAATAAGAATCCTGAAGGCAAACAGTGAAAGTTAAGAGGATACGCCTCGCCACTCCGTGCCTACACGGGTTTAAATAACACTCTGGGAGTACGGTAGACAAAATTACGTGGAGCCGGTTTTGCACCAATTCGTTTCTGTCACTGACTTTGTGGAATGAGAAACGAAATTCCGATTTTCAATATTCCGAAAAAATCAGTTTATTCGGAATATTGAAATTCGGAATTTCGTTTTTCGGAATGAGAACTCATCGAGCATTACATTTTTCGAATATGTGAAAAACGGAAAAAGAAGAAATCGGACATACGACTTTCGGTCAAATAAATTTCGAGATTCTTAAATAATAGATATTGTAATTTTTAGGTATTATGATATTCGGAGTTTTGAGAATCGGAATATCGAAATTCGGAATAAAATATTTCGGAGTATTTGGGTGTTCCCCTTCCACCTGTGTATGTGGTTGTGCATGTGCAGTGAGATGCGCCCTCACTGCCAGATGTAGCCTCAGGGTCAGATGTCCATGAGCGTTGGCCGCTCGACAGGCCCATCGGCCACCATCAGCTATTTCCGCACGTCGGATGCCGAGAGCGTCGTGTGTTCTGCTGTAGCGACCTCCGCCTTCTCCATCGCGTATTTCGCGAAGGACACCCCCACCGGTTTCGCGGTACCATCTGGAACAAAGACACCCCGTTATTAAGCCTTCCAGCATGTACTAAAGCTCAGTGGAACTCTACAGCGTTTATGACTCCTCTACATTAGTTACTGTAGCCATACCTTTTATTATTGCAGTAAGTCCTGTGTTGAGGACGTTAGGATTGGACCATGCTTTGCGCAATAGCGATAGTTGGTAATGTAATATTCAGAACGATAATAAGTCTAATATCCAATAAAACCAGTCTATTATCACGGATCTACAAGAAATTCTGCTGGCAATAAAGAAAATATCTCCCCGAAAGTTTCCATTTACTCTGAACTGATTGGCAACGATTGTACAACGATTGTACAACGGTATTTCTTCTAATCATTACATAATATCCTCCTACCCTCTCAATCAGGGAGAAGTGTCGAGCCTCTCATTGGACCCTCTTCCACACAAAGCGTCCACATGAATGGCCCACATCCTTCTTAACAGACTTTTTTTATCCGGAGAGTGCTCACATCACTTCCGGTCTCAGGAAGTCCTCATTAAATTTATATAGCTAACGCTTGGTAGCGTTCAGAAAGGTACTCTAATTTGGCGTGCAATAAAGTGACGTAACTGTGTAATTCGTGCTCAAGTTTTGTATTCATGGCGCATGTAAGTTATTAATTCAATTTGTATTTAGCTTAGTGACAGATATTTAAACAGTAATGTTCAAAGGAATGAATAGGTCGTTTTTACAGGACGGTGTTGTACAGTCGGTTAGTATTAAACTAGTATAATTTTTATCTGAATTAACACATCAATTTTGAATTTACATTACACGTAAGCGAATATGAATATAAATATGAATGCCTTAAATAATCCTCATCATTAAAACGAAATGACTAAAATTCTAACTTGAAGACAGAACTCTGATCCTTTTCAGTCTCGTTTTAGCAGTAGGTATTTTTTTTTTTAACTTGGTAAAATCATCAAATGAGTCCTCCCACCCTGGGCAGGGCGGGAGGGACTGTCAGACTTTTACTGACTAAAATCCACGGTGTCCTTCAATAGCCCTTTATGTTCCGGGGTCACGGTAAGGAAATAATCCCGCGACCCCGGCAGGCTTTGGCCCTCTGAGAGGGGGCCCCGTCAGTATGCTGACGCTCTTTGAGGCGCGCGTGGGACACAACGCGCCGTCGACCCGGGCATGGTCCATGGTCGGGCAGCGAGTTGCCCTTTACTCGCTGCCCGCATGCCCGCGCCTACGGTGGCCGGAGATCGTCTCGCGACGTCCGTCGCCGTGGGCGTCCAACACCGCGGTTGGGGCGGAGGGAGGACTCTGTCCTCTCTCGCGCGCGGCGCGCCTCCTCCTTCGCGAGCATTACTGCTTCGCAGAAGGAGGCGACCGCTTCCCACTCCGTCTCGCCCCGCAGCATGGCCGCAACCAATGCCGGGCGCGAGAGGTCTCCGCCTATCGCAGCCGTGAGGACACGTCGGTGCTCTGCCCAAGCGGGGCAGTCCTGCACCGTATGCTCCACCGTGTCCTCCGGGCGATCTTCGCAGTGGTGACACCCAGACGTTTCCTCCTTCCGCATTAGACACAGGTACCTCCCGAAGTATCCGTGCCCGATGAGGACCTACGTCAGGCGGAAGGTAAGGACGCCATGACTTCTCTCCAGCCACTCCCCAAAGAGGGGTCTTACCGCCGCAATTGCGGCGTGCCCGGCCGTCGGTCGCGACAGTCGTCCCCTCTATACTGCCCTGAGATCGCGCCGGAGCTCTACCCGCCGCGCCTCTTCTCGAGGCATAGCAGTAGGTATTGGATAGTTGTTGTATATTGTATAATTGTATAGTTGGTACATCTAGGACTGAACTGGTAACTCATAAGGAATCAAACCCATGCCGCTGCGATCTGAAACTACTTCTTCTACAAACTAGAAAGCACTAGAAAGTCCCTCGTAAATGTGTTATTTTTCTCATAATCTGTTGCTAAGCAACGGCACGTCTGTGGGTTTGATTCCTTATGAGTTACCAGTTCAGTCCTAGATGTGGGTCATTATGACGAAGAAAGAGAAACTGCGAATGTTTTCAACAATGTTGAAGTTTGAGTTCTGGTCCTTGCTGTTGTTTTTGGAGCTGTGGTTATGGGGAAAAAGTGGCATTATTGTTTAATTTCGCATCTTTTAAGCATAATTTATTAATTAAAGAAATGCTATGTTTTATGGTAAACAGATTATCAATTGGGTATCCATCTAAATAAATGTAAGGAATACTTGGTTAAGTTTCCACTCCCCTAACTACAGGAGATATAAAAAAGATTTTCATGTGTTAACAACTAGAAGCACAGTCACCAAAATACCTAAACTAGGTTGAAGCTAGAAAATACCGATAGTAGTACCGGACACAAAAAAAGCAATAATGCCAGTTTAAAAATACGATAGAAACTGTAGTAAAGTTTTGAAGTTCGCTTTGTAAAAAGACCAGGCTATGTTGTTACCTTCAGTACCTGATCACCGTACAACTAAACTTTGATCAAAGAAACTTCGTTCAACGAAAATAACATTTTGTTTTGGAAAGTTACTTCAGCATGATTAAATAATGTGATCTTAAAAGGAAGTCTTTAAGTAATTTTAGTATGATTGAAGAAATTAATGAAACAAAGGAATTAGGTGAATTCGGGGCGTTTTGTAAGCGTGACGTTCAAAGTATTTTTTGTATAGCTCTTCTTGAATAAACAAGGTTAGAGTTTGAGAAACAGATTCGGAAAAAAATAGAATCCTTTGTTTATATACAGCCAAGTTTGTTAAGAGTTAAATAGAATATTCATATGGAATCGTGGTAGCACCATCTCTAAAGAAGGCATGACTCAGTATAATCTATTGTCGACTCATTTGGTTTGGCAATCTTGTAAAGGTAGATATCAAAATAAACTGCACTTGATCACTCCGATAACTGGACAGTAGTAATTTCCAGCTATGACGTAGGTAAACTTCTATTTAGGTACGTTATCAGTTACATACGAGTAGGTACTAAGAAACATTGTAGCTACAGATACGCACGCACAGATACCTCTGTGTCTGACATTCAATTAAATATATGAAGGTACTCAAAGAAACATGTGGGTTGAGAAGTTCTGCTTCTAAACGGTGGTATGCCGCTTTTATAGGTATAAGTGCTAAGTAGTTAAATTTCATATATGTTTTAAAGTATTATTATGCCATAAAGGGCCAAAGCCTGCCGGGGTCGCGGGACTTATCTCTTTTCCGTGACTCCGGAACATAAAGGGCTATTGAAGGACACCGTGGATTTTAGTCAGTACGAGTCTGACAGTCCCTCCCGCCCTGCCCGGGGTGGGAGGACTCATTTGATGATTTTACCACGATAAAAAAAAAAAGTATTAATATGCAATACACAGAAAAAGATCAGTAACTGTTAGAATCTTTAACCGTCAAATGGGTATTTGCAGTGGTAGTGATCCGAATAAATACGCAGTGAATTTATAAAATGTACAGAAACAGAATGTATTAGATTGACCTGAGCCTAAGTCTTTTATTATTGTCATTATTGCTTGTATACCAATACCACACTACTGCATAAAGCCTTGCTCTAAGCAGGTACCTATGCCATACGTTTGGGTCCTGTACTAATTCTACATAAGGTATCCTGGTTTCATCATAAAGCAATACCTAATAATTTTGTTATTCCTATTGTATCTTTTTTAGTATCTGAGTTTTTTTGAAAAACTTGCCTTTACCAGCCTTGCAACAATACTTCGTAAAATAATGTCGAGACATTTTCCGTTAATTTCATTTGGCTTTCCATTAAAAACAGACCATCTCAAAGTTACTTTACCTGAAACGGAAAAATATAATAACTGTAAAAATTAAAATAAATTCTTTGCTGCTTTCATAAAAGCTACATTAAAAGCAAATGTAACAGAAACGCCGACCGTAATGAGTTACTTCCAGAGCATTTTCTGGGACCAAATAAATTTCTTATTAAGAATTACCCGCCACCGCGACTTTCTTTTTGTCGTAGTCGCAATAGCCGGGTCTCTGCGACCCTCGTAATTAGGTTTGGGAGGTCAACGTGGCCGAGGTGACATGTTGACCATGCGTAACACAAAGGATGAATGAGTTTTTGTTATGGTTATTAAGTAGGTTATAGCAGCAGAGCAGAAGGCTAATTCACGTAGTTTTATGATGCGCCGATGAAGTGGTAGTGCAGTTGCAGTTAAGTTCAAGTTCGAGTGATAAACGGTATTCTTGTAATCTTTGAACTGCGCGTAAGCTGCGCGTGAACTGCACGTCAACTGTACGACAACCGAACTGGGGGGGTATTACAACCTTTTTTAATTCCTTGCAGTTTTCGGGCAGTTGACTTTACGGCCTTAAGCAGGCTTGTTCTATTTCGTATTATGACGTACGTAATTCTGCAAGGAATCATCCTGGATTACTTGTCTCTGGATGATTATGACGGGCTAGCGAATTCGTTCAAAAATCGAATCGACAATTTACCGATGATTACCGGTTTTATAAATTGTGTGTGAAAAAAATCTTTTACATTGTAAATTTAGGAGATATTTGAGTTAAACTGTATTTTAATAACAATTTAAATATTTACAATCAAATTGACCAACATTTACTGTCATTTTATGCAAAAACTTAATATCAAATAAAACTCTCACAAAGGAGTTTGTTTCTGAACGATCGTATTGCGATACTTTTTTAGTCTGTGGCGGTTTTGTTAACCAAAACAAACAAGATTATCGTATTTTATTTATTTATAATGCCACTATGTAGTGCTTTTTACTGCATTAATAAAGAAGCACACCGTTTTCCTACCGCAGAGAAAGTAAGGAAACAAAATGGAATAAGTCATGAGCGGAAAATTTTGAAAAATGGAGCTGTTCCAACACAACAATGTTCTAATTTTTAAAGCAAGAGCTAGAAATGTTTCAACAAGTGAAGGAATGATAAAACCTAGGACGTTTATTCAAACCGAAAGACAGTGTACCTAGTTCTCTTGAAATTGGCTGCGAAATTGTGGTACCAGAAGCAATCGAGGAAGTGAAATTAAAAATGTCTGCTGATACATTAAAGACTGCCCAATGTACCCAAATAAATATTGAACACAAGTTTTGGCTCCATTGGACTGTACCATTTCTGGAATGATGCTGCGCGAGGCTATTAATTTTAAGTGTTTGAGTTGATCATACATTTTGTTTGGTTTATTCAACCCTACGTCCATTGCTACGAAAGATTATTATTTCGTCACCATGTCTCAAATCTAAGCTCTGTATATTTTTTTTCTTAAACTGATGGAACTACGACAAATAAAACAATTTTTTCAGGAGTAACATGTATTTTATTTAGAACAATATATTACTATATGAGTAAATGTTTACTTATATGAATAATTATATTTTATTGCTTAGCGTTCAGTAAATGAGTGTATATGTGTCGTAAAAGGTAAAAACTTTGTCGTCTTTTTATGTAAAGCTCGTCAGCTGAGATTATATCGTGTTTGCACTCTCCAGATATTCTGTAGTGCCTCCATTATTAATACCAAAGTTTAATGCAGTTAGTTTCAACTGTTTAAAGTCAAATTAAAAGAAGCAAGTCAGTAAAAGTTACTAAAAAGTGGCGTAAACTGAATGATTTTGGAGATGCCAATTTTGACAACTAATCCGGCCTTGAAATGTCATTATGTAGCTTGTAATACGAAATTTCCAGGCACAAGCACAGGCAGAAATCGGTACGAGGTCACGTGACCGTTTTACTGGCCGTCATTGTGTGATCGTAATACGACTAAGCAAGGCAGTTCACTTTAAGGCGTAAACTGACAGGAATTAAGAGCTTGTAATACACCCCCTGTACCAAACTTACTCATGGTGTGGCCACAGGAGAGAAAAATTATTGCCCACTAAATAATCGAATGGAATCGGTTAAATTTCAATAAATATGACATTAATAGATATTTAAATAATACCCCAGTACAGATTTTAGTGCTGATTCACAATCAAGATTCACGATCATGTTGCGATCCAAAACACGCACCAAAGACGCGCAACAGTAAAATACCGATAATGCGCTCGCGTGACGCGAACTTGACGCGAGCGTGTCTGACAGGCGGTAGAGAATACGAAAACCGTTGTTTTGATCGAAACTTAACTGCATCTGCACTGCAACAGCACTTGTTTAGTTACGTGAATTGAGCTACAGGTTAAACTTTTGTAGGATTCTGATACCTTATTAGGTAACTATCTCCTGAATAGTCCAATTTCAAATCAGTCAAGCGAAAATAGGTAGGTACTAGTTAAGATAATTTCGTCCAAATAGTCTTTTCTTTCTGAAGAGTGTGTTTTAAAGTCTCGTTAAGGCCACATTTAAGTCGCATTCACACTCATCAGTCACCGTCACGTCATGTCACCGGCCCGGTTTAAAAAACAAAAAAACTTAAAAAAAAATGTAACCGCCTTAAAAACAACCACAAAAAAGGGTAAAATAACCTACAAAACTTTTCTTTCGGAAGTCGGTGGTTTTTTTATTAATTTCATTGTTTTTTTGCCACCGACTTCCGAAAGAAAAGTTTTGTAGGTTATTTTACCCTTTTTTGTGGTTGTTTTTGAAGGCGGTTACATTTTTTTTTAAAGTTTGTTTTTAACTCTTTTTAGTATAAATATTCAACCAAAATTCTTGTCAAATACATCATTTTCTTACATATATGTAAGAAATCCGTAGCACCGGTAATAACATCGTTAACATCTCTTTCATTCCTTCCCTATCTCAAAAACTACTGAACCGATTTTGATGAAACTTGCAGTATTCCTTAAGCTGAACAATACCTAATACAACATAAAAAGAATTACTTAAATCGGACTTGTAGTTCCGGAGATATGCGAACACAAACATAATTTACGAAATCAGTCGATGCCGACTCCTTACTAGAGGAGTTGTACCTTCCATCATCAGCTCATCCACCTGAGATGATGATTATCATATGCAAATACTTGAACAGCTTTAGAAAATATATGTAAATGGTACTATGTGCCTATAAAATTTGAAGGTTGCCCTCGATTTCCCTGGAATCCCATCATCAGATCCTGACCTGATGATCATGGGACCAATCGGAAAGTATACCCTTTCAAACAAAAGAAAAATTTTCCAAATCGGTCCAGGCGTCTTCGAGTAATCGGGGACCATACATAAAAAAAAAAAAAAAAAAGATTCCGACGAATTGAGAACCTCCTCCTTTTTTTGAAGTCGGTTAAGAATGTTTCTATACTCCAAGTATGACTTATAGTAACCATACACCATACTGCCTATCGTACGATCGATTTGACACAACTTCTAATCTGCAGCAGTGATGCCAACTCAGCAACTTTATAGCTAGATCTGGCTATTATTCGGTGACGACAGCTACAATTTTATAAAATTTATGGCTATACTTTTTAAAATAGCTACTTTTTCTAGCACCTTTTCATTTCATCATGAGACTTTCGAAATTAGTCAAGTAGTGTCCCGAGTGGAAAGACAAGATAATGCAACAGTGGCTCATTCTACATATAAATAAGTGGCATTCTGAAGAAATAGTTCAGTTGTGGGTTAAAATAAAAAAAAAATGAAATTCTTCCGGTGGCAAAATATATAATTTAAATATACAAGGTGTTAAAAAATTAACTGCAGGATTTTCGTGTGCGTACTCGGTATCAAAAACGACGAAGATATTTTTTTTTTCAAGCATTTTTTTTTATTTTAATGAATTTGATTACTCTTTGAGGTCGTTCACCATCGTTTGCAGCGTTCTCAGATATATTTTGTAACCGGAAGAATTTCATTTTTTTTAGTTTAACCCAAAACTGAACTATTTCTTCAGAATGCCACTTATTTATATGCAGAATGAGCCACTGTTGCATTATCTTGTCTTTCCACTCGGGACACTAATACTTGACTAATTTTGAAAGTCTCATGATGAAATGAAAAGGTGCTAGAAAAGTAGCTAAAAAGTTTAGCCACAAGTTACACTTTTTAGGTACTTTTCTAGCACCTTTATAAAATTGTAGCTATCGGTCACGAAATAATAGCTAGATCTAGCTATAAAGTTGCTAAGTTGGCATCACTGCTGCCGATTTGAAGTTGTGTCAAATCGATCGGATCACCTATCAAATTGGCATGTCATGCCAATTTGATGGATTCCACGCCCACACACGGTCAATTCTAACTGATCAAATCCGCAGTATCATACCGATTTGACAAATAGGCAGAATGGTGTATGGCTACCATTAGTTCCCACACGTCAGTTCAATCTACCGGTCAGCCACCTCAAATAATATTTCTATACAAGTTTCATACCTACTTTTATCCCCACACACCCGGGAACGTCATTTCTCAGTTCAGTCAGTGTATGTGTTAAATGATTCAGCTAAACCGGAGACGCGACTGACGAACGACATGAAGTTGACTGGTGACTAGACAAACCGTCACCGATCGGTCGGTGACGTGACAGTGACGTGACGTGACTGATGTGTGTGAATGCACCTTTAATTTATCAATAATTGTAGAAAACGGCCAATTCAACGCAATTTCTACACGTATTCGGTTTTCATTGGCTTGTGCCAATTGGCAAACTCTGATCAGTATCTATTATAGCTGACTTGTGTACGGGTCGGATTTGCACAATTCGAGCATAATGGTGCGACCATCTCTTGAATTTTAACTAAATACAATATATCTATACTTATAATAAATTTGTAGAAAAGTGGTGTCTGTACAATGGAAATATATAAAAAAAAAGTATCAGGGATTGTTATTATATCGATGCCGAACCCGAAAATGTAGTTAAAAATTTTTTTGTCTGTTTGTCTGTTTGTCGGTTTGTCTGTTTGTCTGTTTGTCTGTGTGTTTGTGCACGCTAATCTTCGGAACTACTGGACGGATTTGAATAATTTTTTTTTCGTTGTATAGGTATTAAGTCCCGTTAACATATAGGCTATAATTTATCTTGAAAACTTGAACACCTGATGCAGAACCGCAACAGACCTGCTTAACTATAAGAGATACAGAAATGGTGCCATAGCAAAAATTGTTCCACGTCATGAGCATTTTCTGCTGAGAGAATAAATTTGAAGATCTTGGACACCTGATGTGGAACACCAAGAGCCCAGCTACACTATGACATATACAGGAACGACGTCTTAGCAAGAGTTGTTCATCCTGATAAGCACTCTCTGTTGCTGTATAAAAATTTGAAGATCTGGAACACCTGATGTGGAACTCCAAGAGCCCAGCTACACTATAACTTATAAGTGAATGACGTCTTAGCAAGAGTTATTCAGCCTGATGAGTACTCTCTGTCAACGTATAAAAATTGAAGATCTGGAACACCTGATGTGGAACTTCAAGAGCCCAGCTACACTGTAACATATACAGTAAAGACGTCTTAGCAAGAGTTGTTCAGCCTGATGAGCACTCTCTTTTAACGTATAAAAATTAAAGAACTGGAACACCTGATGTGGAACTCCAAGAGCCCAGCTACACTATAACATATAAGTGAATGACGTCTTAGCAAGAGTTATTCAGCCTGATGAGTACTCTCTGTCAACGTATAAAAATTGAAGATCTGGAACACCTGATGTGGAACTTCAAGAGCCCAGCTACACTGTAACATATGCAGTAAAGACGTCTTAGCAAGAGTTGTTCAGCCTGATGAGCACTCTCTGTTAACGTATAAAAATTAAAGAACTGGAACACCTGATGTGGAACTCCAAGTGCCTAGCTACACTATAACATATACAGTAAAGACGTCTTAGCAAGAGTTGTTGAGCCTGATGAGCAACATCTGTTGTCGTATAAAATTTAAAGATCTGGTACACCTGATGTGGAACTCCAACAGCCCAGCTACTTTATAACATATACAGTAAAGACGTCTTAGCAAGAGTTGTTCAGCCTAATGAGCACTCTCTGTTAACGTATAAAAATTAAAGAACTGGAACACCTGATTTGGAACTCCAAGTGCCTAGCTACACTATAACATATACAGTAAAGACGTCTTAGCAAGAGTTGTCCAGCCTAATGAGCACTCTCTGTTGACGTACGAAAATTGAGATCTGGAACACCTGGTGTGGAACTCCAAGAGCCTAGATACTCTATAACATTTAAAGTAAAGACGTCTTAGCAAGAGTTGTTGAGCCTGATGAGCAACCTCTGTTGTCGTATAAAAATTGGAGATCTGGTACATCTGATGTGGAACTTCCAACAGCCCAGCTGCTTTATAACATATATAGGAATGACGTCTTAGCAAGAGTTGTCCAGCCTAATGAGCACTCTCTGTTGACGTATGAAAATTGAGATCTGGAACACCTGATGTGGAACTCCAAGACCCCAGCTACACTATAACATATATAGCAATGACGTCTTGGCAAGAGTTGTTCAGCCTGGCTCTTAGAATTCGACGTTTCAGATCTTCGATTTTGACGACCCCGTCGTCGCCGGCATAAGCAACAGGATCCGCGTACGAAGTCGCGGGCAGAAGCTAGTACTAAATATACTCGACTAGCGTGTATTGCTAAATGTGCTTTGTGAGCGTGGCGGCAGGCAGTGATATGAAAACACCCTCAGATCTCACTAACATGAGTTTTTTTGACGGCGTAAATGCTTATGTATGCATGTGTTTACGCGCATCACAAATTTATAAGAAATTACGGACATAACTATTATTATCTCAAATATTGTCTGGAAAATTGTGCCCGTCTTACATACGAATTGTGTTGTTGTTGTTGTTTGTGAAAGATCCGTAAAATACACGATTCCGTATGCAATGTGAATGTCTGTAAGCTATGACGTATCGAATTTCTTGAACAATCGTCAATGACGGTCCCGTGTGAATGAATTTCACAAACAACAAATTCATCAAAAAACAAATATATCAGATGTATCGAAAAAATTAACTCGATACCTTTTGATTGTGAAGAAACTGTTCTTTAATTAACAGCGTGGGAAGTTAATTACAGGCTAATTCAGCACCTACCAAAGCCACAGAAACCAATTACACTCATTTGCATTGATAACTAGATTACGTCGGTAACTTCCACCTATTCGCTGTGTTTTGCTTTAGAATTCACCAATTCCTTAGACCAGGGTTTATAATTCAGTGCTTCCTACCCGTACCTAATGATTTACGGAGTCGAAATGTGGACACATACCATAGGCCTGGTCCAATAATTCAAGGTTGCTCAGCGTGCTGCAATGAAGAGAGAAAAGCGGAGTTTTTTGGTAAAATATATGGAGTTCGTAACGAAATCATTCTCCAAAGAACTAAAGTAACCGACATTGCGCGTAGACTCGGCATGTTGAAGTGAAATTAGGCCGGCCATGCCTGCAAATAGTGGATGGATCAGACGGAGCAGATATGCTAGAGTGGAGACCGTGGATGTGCAAACGTGTTGTGGATGGAAGGATGGATCGATGATTTGAAGCATGTGGCTGAGAGATACTTACTATTTATTCGATGATTCCCGAAGGCCGCCCTCAATTTGGCCACTACTGGTGGACAACGGAACTTTTATCTACGCTAATATTTTATAATAGAGAAAACATTTGATTGTTTGTTTGAATAGGCTCCGAAACTACTGAATCGATTTCAAAAATTCTTTCACCAATCGAAAGCTGATTTGGTCCTGAGTGACAAAGGCAATAAGGGGCAGGCTTGCAAAGGCTAGTTATAAATATGTGGCGGCCAGGGAGAAATTTTACATGAAATCTTCTTTCTGAATTATTTTTTTTACAAAAAAGTTACGCTGTCCACAAGTGGTGGCCAAATTGGGGATGGTCATCGGGATTCATCGTATTTTTTCTGTGATGATACCTATAAATACTAGAATAAAATAAAAGTGATTAAGTAGAAAAACTTTATCTTATTAATGTTCCAAAAACTCATTTGTAAAAGGCTACGAGAGTGGCCCGGCAGTAACTCCACTGTAGCGGATTAAATAAGTAAACATTCATGTCCACAGACCAACATTTAAATACGAAATGTCCCAATCCCCAGTACATCGTGGGGTCCCTACCGGTTTTCTATGCGAGTACCTGAGCTAACAGGGTAAATATTCTGCTTAGCTAGAAGGCTCAAAACATATATTTGTATTTGAACTAGAAATGAACTCCTTTGTTACAACATGTATCTGAGTGTGAACTCACACATCCATGTTGTGTTATAACTACACACACACGTACACACTAACAATGTTTTCATTAACGGTCTCATGGAGTTACACCGGACTTACTTTTAATTACTTGATAGTTTATATTGGTTATTGCATTGTATTGTAATTAAATGAACTTGCCTAATTAAGCTCAACGATATTGTACCTATGTCATATGTGAAGGCTTTGTTTTCTGAATTTAAATACTTACTAGTTTGCTCCTGTAAACCCTTATTACAGTCATATTGAATAAAAGAAAACACGGGCAGAAATCGAAATATAACTTTCTTGTTGGGTACCACCAATCTCCCTGAAAGCATAAATAAATTATGTCTCATATTTTCTTGTTCTCTGAATATTTATAACAAATACGAAACTCAATGCTAGCACCGTCAGCTGGCACAAATCTCACAAACCCGACCTAAATGACACAAAATCACGACTGCTCTCTAGTACCGCATACATTTCATAGTGGTGAACTAACGTATGCAAAATCTCGCGATATCGCACCGTTTCTCAAATCAAACGCACGTGGTGTAGGGACGGGAATCAAAGCGGGATCGGTGGCAAGGCGGACTCCCCGGGGGCAGCACTCAACGCGTGATGGATACAGCCTTGACTTGCCCCGGGATACAGACTATTGTGCAAGCGACAAGAACAAGCGATTCGGGTACTTTTATACTTATAATCATAACTCGGCATGTGTTTAGGTGGTACAGGAACATGTGAAACAATTAATATATACGGATGGAAAGCTTGCGCCCACCCTAGGTATATTTACATTCTAGTTAATCAACCCCCGAGGGTGCTTTCGAATACAGGGCAGATTTTAGTACAAACAACACTTACGTTACGGATCTACCTATGATTCTGAATAGCTAACTTCATTTTAGAAGATGTAGTCTATGAAGTCTAAAGAACTTCCAGCCCGTTCTTTTTTATTGAAATCAACGTTTTGGAAGGGGTAAATAGCTTCCAATTTCTGCCAAACTGACTGATTCCTAGGTGTATAAATGAAAACTGGTTTAATTTTATACATGGGAAGCTATGCCCAAAACAGTACGTTATCTATAATATTGGCCACGTTTGGTACGAGTATGAAAAAAAGTTGGTGCTGATCGCCTCCCTTGGGGCGGCACTCAGCGGGTGATAGATACAGCCTTGACTAGCCTCGGGGTATCACACGCGTCTTACACTGCGAGAGGAAAGCGATCTAAGGTGAATTGTCTTTTTTACCGACTTCAAAAAAAGGAGGTTATCAATTCGATCCGTATGTATCTAATATTTCCAGAACTGCCCAGTTTTCGGATATGTTAGTCTATATCAGCGTCTAAACAAATGTGCAAAATTTCATAAGTGTATGTTTTTATGTTTGATTTAAGTAATTCTTCAACTTAGGGAATACTGCAAGTTTCATCAAAATCGGTTCAGTAGTTTTTGAGATAGGGACTTTTTTGCCTACTTGGATCGTAGATTTTCAAAGTCGATTGTATGTTTGTTCACGATTATCTCGCGTTTGGCTGAACCGATTTTCATGCGGTTTTCGTAAAAGTGTTTGTTACATTCTAGGGAAGGTTTAACTATATAATAACAATGGATACCTCGTGACGTTGCCCGCATAGATCCGTTTTTGTTGCTCGCTTGGATATCGATTTCTAAAGACGCCGATTATACGAAGATTATTATTGATTATCTGAACCAATTAAAAAGGGTAAAATAAAAAATTAAAAAAAAGTACCGACTTCAAAAACAAAAACAAAAAAGTTTAAAATAACTTTTCTGTAAGTCGGTGGCAATAGTCAATGAAATAGAAATCAAAGCCACCGACTTCCGTAAGAAAAGTTATTTTAAACTTTTTTGTATTTGTTTTTGAAGTCGGTATTTTTTTTTAAGTTTTGTAGTCCCACATATCTTTATGTATACTTTATCTTTGTAATAGCTAGTGTGATGAGGTAAAAAAAGCTTTTAATTAATGCATCGGGATTGCAGACATTGCAGTTGACTTTCCTTTACTCTATAATAAAAGAAAATGAACATTAATTTGCTCTTGAAGGGGGAGCATTGGTGTGGAATCAGTTTTGGATAATAAAGCAATATAGGCTCAATCTTTGATACTCGAGGGAGGCAAATCTGCATTCATACTTAAAAAGTTTTTGCTTGTGTCAAAAAGGTGAAAATCTATACTTATAATAAATCTGTAGAGAGGTCAATTCTGTACATGAAATATATTTCCAAAATAACTATCAGGGGGTGATTAGGGATCGATACTGATGCCAAAAATGCAATTAATAAAATTATTGTCTGTCTGTCTGTCTGTCTGTCTGTCTGTATAACCGTTATAGAAACCAAAACTACTCGACGGATTTTGACGAAACTTGGTACAATTATTTTTCATACTCCTGCGCTGGTTATAGTATACTTTTCATCACGCTACAATCAATAGGAGCAGAGCAGTGAAGGGAAATGTTAGGAAAACGGGAGAAGTTACTCCATACACGCTAATCTTCGGAACTACTGGACGGATTTTGACGAAACTTGGTACAATTATTTTTCATACTTCTGCGCTGGTTATAGTATACTTTTCATCACGCTACAATTAATAGGAGCAGAGCAGTGAAGGGAAATGTTAGGAAAACGGGAGAAATTACTCCATACACGCTAATCTTCGGAACCACTGGACGGATTTGGCCTGTTTTTTTTTGTTGTATAGCTATTAAGTCTGGGCAACATTTAGGCTATAATTTATCTTGGAAACTTGAACACCTGATGCAGAACTGCAATAGAACAGCTAAACTATAAGAGATACAAAAATAGCGCCATAGCAAAAATTGTTCCGCGTGATGAGCATTTTCTGCTGAGAAAATAAATTTGAAGATATGGAACACCTGATGTGGAACTCCAAGAGCCCAGCTACACTATTACATTTACAGTAATGACGTCTTAGCAAGAGTTGTTTAGCCTGATGAGCACTCCCTGTTGTCGTATAAAAACTGAAGATCTGGAACACCTGATGTGGAACTCCAAGAGCCCAGCTACACTATAACATATATAGGAATGACGTCTTAGCAAGAGTTGTTCAGTCTAATGAGCACTCTCTGTTGACGTATGAAAATTGAGATCTGGAACATGTGGAATTCCAAGAGCTCAGCTACACTATAACATATACATTATATGAATAACATCATAACAAGAGTTGTTTAGTCTGATGGGCATTTCCTGTTGACTTACAAAAATGAAAGATCTGGAACGTCTGGAATCGTCATGCGCGTCCCGTTGATTTCCCGTCCCCAGGCTCTAAGAATTCGACATCAGACGTTTCAGATCTTCGATTTTGACGACCCCATTGTCGCTGGCATAAGCAACAGGATCCGCGTACGAAGTCGCTGGCAGAAGCTAGTCTCAAAATAAAAACATTAAAAAATATTATTTTACAAGCTTAATCTTGTAAAATAAAAATACTTCTCTCTGTCTACTGTCGCTTGTAGCTTGTGCCGCTAACCTCTGCCGATATTATTTATATGATCGTGGCAAAATTCTCGTTTTCACAACCCCAGGGGAGCGTGCGTCAGCGCGTGGTTTTGATGTTGCGCCATAAACGGATGCAAGGTAAGCAGGGTTCAACGGAAGCTGCTCAAAGACTTGTGCAGTCTTGGTGTTAAGGTGTTGATAATTAAATTTTCATCGTACGTGTTTGTTAGAGCACCGGGAGAATAGAATTTGTAAAGGCGCTATTTTGCTTGTTTAAATTCCATCAAAGGTCATACTTATTAACTGACTTCAAAGAAAAGGAGGTTCTCAGTTTGACATGTACCTATGTTTGTATGTATAGTTGTCCGCGATTGTCTCGCGTTTGGCTTAACCGATTTGTTTATAGCAAAGTGTTCGTTACATTCCGGAGAAGGTTTTGTTATACAACAATAATGAATATCCCGTGATGTCGTCCGCACATGGATCCATAGTTATTGCTTATTTGGATGGCGCATTATTATAGACTCTGATTTTTACAAAGACACCGAAATTGTCGATTTTTTGTTTAATACTCGTATCTTAACTAAAGAGTGTAATTTTTTTTTTATGAAAATGTTGAAAGTGAATTAAATAAAAAAAAAAAAAAAAAAAAGACACCGGTTCCTTTACAAAAAAGTTTTATGATACTGGTGAAACAATGCAGCTCTCCCTTCATTCTGGAAAAGACCGTGGTATGTGAGAATGTATTTATTACGACTACTTGGCAGGTTAAGGACTATCACCGACCGAATCTTTGTTTAACATCTAGTGAAATGGTGATCTTGAATCAGCTTTCACTGTTTAAAGAAATAGTTTTCCCCATTATAAATCGCTGATCGCTCGTGACTTCCTTACCAATTTTATGTATATTGGTAATGCTGGGTGGCGGTACATTTTACGTTTTTTATGACTGCGTTGATATGTGACGTCAACAAGTCGGCAGCATCTTGAAACGTTTTGTGAAAAATATATTAAATATGTGTGTAGCATAAGGAAGTGGGAGTTTAGTTACGAGTAATAACGCTTTCAGTACGGATACTCGTAAATAAGATATGTTTACGAACATACAACGTTTGTAATTGATCGCAGTATTTATTCTATTTCCTAGAAACACTTTATTACCTTTATGTTGGCTTTTGTGTAGAAGTATATCATTTTAAACTAGTGGAGGTTCTAACTACATCTAATCAAGTATAACTAACCGTCAGTTGCGGACAAGTTGACAAAATATTCGAAAATGTTGAGTAGGAAGAAGCGTGAAAGTTATAACAACAAGTGTTGAGATGTGTCAAGTTTCTCGAAGCCGAATCCTCATATAACGTGTTCGTTTTCTCGGAAATTCAGACTTACATTAAGGGATCAAATCTAAATGTTTAATTCAAAGTAGAGATGTGTCGAACAAAATTTTAACTAACCACCAATCCAATTGCGTAACACATTTCAACCTAAACACTTTACATTTTCTAATAATAGCTTGTTTACTCAACAAGTATGAAATTATTTAATAAATGATGAACTGGAAACGTAAAAGGCATTTCCATTGTAAGCGTGGTACGCAATTACCCAAATCAGTAATAACCAATTTACGTAAACATTCTTTAAAATATTCTTAAATCCATAATAGCTAATTTTACAACTTTACGAGTCAATCCCATAATATCTCAAACTAAGCCAACTAAAAGTAATCCCTGGAAACGTACGCAAATCTCCTCGGTACTATTGCAATGCGATGGTTTCCAATATCCTCGAAACTTGGCCGCAAAGACTTCACTTAGTTATCTGTGGTAATGGAAAACGCTTGTTCTACCCTCCAAGGAGTGGCAGAAGATGCTCTCTCCGTATTTGTGTAAAAGATTGCGGCGAAAAGAATGCAAATATGATTTTGTGAATATTTTTCCGTGTGTCGTGTGGGACTTGGGTAATAGAATAAGAAAATGGTTAGTATTGTTTATACTTATTTACCCTAAAAGTTAAAGTGTGTATCGGTAGCTTGAATTGCTCCGTTTTTTAGTTAGAGTCAAAATCACATGAAAATACTTCATATTTTTCATCTTTAAATACACTTTTTCGAGTAACGTATTTAGTAAAAATATTGTAACCTCTAAAGGGCGCGAGGGCACCGCAAAGCAATTCATTACCTTACAGAGAACCGGAAACGGTAGCGGTGACGGTGGCATGCCGGGAGAGAGGCGGATACAGCGCCGAGCACTCGGATTTATTCGTTCCGGAGCCGTGACGTCACGACCGTTTGCGAGAAGAATGGAGACTAATAATAATGTTTTTTTTTTCATGCAGAGGACTGTATTCAGTTTGGTGATATGTGACTCTGACCTGGACACTTGTTTGATACTATACACTAATTGGATCATGTTTTAAAATAATACCGGAAGCGGTTTGACTCCATGTACTCTGCAGCCGCGTTTTCTCTAGGCGGATTTGCCATAGTTCTAACTTCCGAAAAAAAAACACCGGTCAAAATACAATGAATAGCAGCGATCTGAAAGGCAGCCAAGTACTATCGTGTTCCTAGATCAACACTGACAAAGATTTGGCAAAAGAAACGATTGCAAAGCACGAAATTCAATATATTTTCGTGACATACTCCGTATAAAGATGTCTAGGCACTGTGACAGGTTAATAAATCAGTCACAAGTAATCCGTTACCGTCCGCGTCGCCATGGCCGAATTCCCATAAATTGTCGAGGAATGTCATCTCTCATTCACCTTAAGGATTTGTAAGGCTGTGTTTTCAATGGGCGACTGAACCAATATTCCTGTTGAAATGTGGTGAAACTCAAAACAGCTACTTACTAATCGTAGCAAGAACCGGGAAAGCCCCATTGATTGTCGAAGTTAACGGTCTTCATCGTGCTAAGCGAATGTCCTGAGATAGCATAAGTGCCTCACTTGATTGCTTTTTTATCTTTGTAACATCACCAAATGAGTTCTCCCACCCAGGGCAGGGCGGGAGCAGCCCTTCGATAGCCCTTTACGTTCAAGGGTCGCGGTAAATCAGAAAAGTTTCGCGAACCCGGAGGTTTTGGCCCTCTAAAGGGCCCGTCAAAGGTCCCGTCCGTCATTATGCCGCCCGCATGCCCGCGCCTACGGTGGCCGGAGATCGCCTACCGACGTCTGTCGCCGTGGGCGTTTACCACTGCGGCTGGGGTGGAGGGAGGACGCTGCCCTCTCCTTCATGGGAGGACACGGCGGTGCTCTGCCCAAGCGAGGCAGTCCTGCACCGTATGCTCCTCTGGGCGATCATCGCAGTGGTGTTACTTTATTGCTTAAAGATTTATTTAACACAAACGACACAACGTTAACCCAATTTCCCCCAAAATTCAATGTTGGGCAACATTGCACAATTGTATACTATTCCCAACAACGAAGTGAGGAAGCCGCTATAGGCGAGCTGCGCTGGCATACAATACAAAATGTGATGTTTGACGTATCGATACCGTGGACGGGCGGGCAAGGCTTGGATAGATTGATGGATCATAGATGTACGAGTATGTATGGCCGACAGGGGAAATAAAAAAAGTACCTGGGCGGTACATTGGGTGGAACCAGTTTTATTTGTTTATTGCCGGTGGAAACGAAAAATAAAATCAATTCAGGTATCGCTGTTTGTCAATTTCTTTGCTTTCAGATCACATACTATGTTAGCTTATTCAGTAAGTTAGATACTTAAATGTACAGATTTGTTAATACATAGATACTCTAAATCTTTTCAAAGAAGACTTTTATTTTCTCAACCTAATATGAACTTAGCAGTAGTAGAAAATTAAATAAAGTAGGTATTTTAATTTCAAACAAGTTGGGAATGGCTTTCAATCTATCCGAGTGAAGCCTATGTTTTGCGGTCTTTTTAAAATGCACGTTACTCAGGTACGAAATGATAAAAAATTGATTTTATCATTTAAATTCGAATATCAAACTGCCACTTTCATGTTACCAGAAAGTTTGTACAAAACTACACGTGCAAACTTCTAAAACGTTCGCAAGTGAAGTATATAACGATAAGCAATGGAAACGTGTTAAAGATTTGCCGCCGGGGTCCGCTATTTATCGAAACAAGTTTTCAAACTACATGCTGTTCAGTTCATTGGATTGAATGGGGCAAAGTATAAGAGGACGCGGGAAAAGGCAAATAATAACGAGTTAAATCTTAATAAAAATGTAATGCTGCTCATTCTCTTTCTAGGGCCTCGAGAAGTAATTATTTTCTACGTTTTCTACCCCGAAATTATGCACCTGTATATTTTGTTCTTTAAATCTTTATTGTATTATCACGAGGGACTTTTGTGTTGTCAATTAAATGTTCATTTAACGTTAATGCATCGTTTAATTTATTGTTTTAATCGCAATTTTCACTTAATAAGTTTTATGAAAATGCACGGTATATTTCGTAGTAATAAAATCTACATAACATAACATCACCTGTAATAGCTGAAGAGTTAGGTCGAAGTTTTTAATAGTACACATGTAACAAGGAGCGAGCTTATTGTTATAAATCTGGACTTCCAGGATGAATACTGATGAATTCCTGATAAAATTAATTAAAAAACACTTTACCCCTCCTGATAGCCGAACTCAGGTCTTTAAGCTTGGCAGTTGCGCTTGGCAGTTGCGCTTGTAGCCACTAATCCAACCACCAACCAATAGTTATTCATGATTGCAACCAACTTGTTTCTTCAAAAATATAATTTTCTGCAGGTATTTAGTTTTCGTACCCTGGTACTTTCCACCTCACAACTCATAAGCATAAACGTGCAATGACAATAACACAGTTATAGCGTACTTAAAACTTTTTACTGACGACTTGCGAGTTGCTGCAGTTCAATATAGAACTCCTGCCAAGTACGAACAGTCAACGTTGTTCTTACTTCAATTAGGTACCTGTATGTAATAGTACGATGGCAGAAGTATTATTGTTGACCCAGTTTTAGCTAAGATACACTCATTGGTAGAAAGATCTGCTGACATTTATAGCAGATAGGGGTGAATATTTTGAGACTGTGTCAAATTGCATTTTACTTTAGTATGAAATGTTGCCAAGATATCATATCATAGATGAAGCAAAGACAAATTATATTACACATGTAGTAGCGTGGCGACGTCTAGCTTATTGTCTTTTCCAAATAGAATTGATGGGAGCGATAAAAACCATAACAATTCATCTATTAACAGATTATTTCAGCAAAGCGTTTACCAAAACAGTCTATAACCTTACGATAGTTTAGGCACTATTTCAAATAGAATTTCTATAATAAGTTTCCTGTAAACTTTTAAAACGATGTCCATCATAATATATCTTTAGCCTGGAAAACATGTCATAACACTTTACCTCTTAAAATATTCGCTACTAATGTGGAGCTGACGAATCGAGGAGTGGCGACAATTAATAACGTAGGTACATCTACGTAAGTTGTAGGCGGCGTGGTTCTTGATGCTAATGCTCGTTTCCACTAACACTAGGCGATACTTAAATGTGATTCGATTAAAAATCACAAGACTGAACGTAATGTAGATGTTACTGCTTACGTAGAAACAATGTTCCCCAGTGTGCAACCACAAAGGAATGTTATTTCTTTAGTAGTATAGCAGTACAAAATAATTAGCTCATCAAGTTCTACAATATTGCCACAAACCAGGCCATCCTTTAGATATGTGGTTAGGCATTGCCTAAGTTGACGTATATTTCTCTGGAGATCCATTAGCGGTCAGACCCGCGAGCGCTGACACATGACAAATGGTGGGTTATAGCTGAGTTTAGTGCTGCGGTGCGATCGGGAGCGGGCTACGGCCCTGAGGTTTACAAGGATTTCAGATTCATTAGATATTAATAAGTTTTGGTGTTATTTTAGTTAGTCTTGGGGTTGATGTACGACTTTATTTGATATTATTTATGATGGTTTCATTAAACGATATCATACGCGTTTACTATAAAACCGATTTTCGATTCAAACTTTTATCGGACAAGTCTTAAAAAATCGGCCATGTGTGAGTGGGACTCACGCACAAAGGGTTCCGTACATCTATATTAAAAAAATCTTTGTTGTATGGAAGCCCCTTTAAATATTTTTTAGTTTTTACAGCAGCAATAGAAATACATACATCGTCTGTGAAAATTTCAACTGTTTAACTATCACGGACAGATAGAGAGACATACAGACGGATGGATAGATGGCGGAGTTTTAATAATACGAGTAGAGTCCCGTTTTACCCTTTGGGTACGCAACCCTGAAAATAATAAGACAGATGTAAAGTTGGATGAATGAATCAATGCTAGCTAACAGACCCGGTTTAATAACAACTACTTAATTAGTTGAAGTTTTTATTGTAAGCGCTCGTTCGCTCACAAACGACTACAAAGCTGTGCCAAAAACAGCCAGTGATGGAACTTGTGATGACGTAGTACTCATCTGTGCTCCCACCCTAATATGAACTCTCTTTATGAACCATGAAAAAAATAATGATTTGCTCAAATTTAAAGTGGTGAAATGTATCGTTATATATTTCTGAATCACAAAGATGATAATTTTCTTTACTGCTTTGTCGAAACAGAAATGACTACACGCAAATTAAGATGCTATTTAGTAATTCTTAAATCAGGAATGTGATAAGACGGGATGTGGCCCTTATGTCTTAATCACTCCAAAGTGCGTTTGTGTACCAGCTACTGTATTCAGTTTACCATGGCAAAATTAAATGGTTTTACTAAATAAAATTGACTTCCTATACAAAATATGAGATAGGTAGCTATCTATCTAGTGTAGCTACACCAGATCGATGTGAGTACTTATCACGGTTCTCTCTTGCTACGGCATTCCGATTGAGTACATAGAATCAACCTAAGTATGGTAAACAGTGCTACTAACAATTCCGAAAATTACTTCCAGTCAAACGGCATGGATAAGTCAGGTGGACATTTAAAAAGGGGAGGGTATTTAAAGTAGGTCAGCCTCGAACTACAGGTCAACAGAGCTCGTGGAGCTGTCCCAAACGTAATAAGTATTGTTCAGGGATGCACGGAGCCACTCACACAATGTTGTCTATAGCTTTACATTTGTATGTATGTACAGGTCTTTATTTCTCCGTATAAACAAAACAAACACGCGCCACGCGGGGGATGTACTTTATCATTATTTTATTCCTGTGCAATATTCTGTTGAATATTTTACTTACTGAGGTAACTTCAGTTTCAGGCGCGGCATTAAAGGTAAAATACCTATTATTCCACTGCTTAATAAATTGAATTAAAGTTTAGGTGACGAAGGTTTTAGAGCAAATGGATCAGTGTTCGTTTCCAGCATTCATCGTAGTGATTTCCCTATCGTAGTAAGCAAAGAAACCAAGATATAAAAAAGGTTATAAGTATCTACGAGTACATCGTAGAATTACCAAACTAGTTGTGGGATTACTTATAATAAACAATGAGGAATATTAATTTTACCGGGCGAAGCGTTTAAAAACATTTTTAGGTATAAGATAAAAATTATCTCTTGCGCTCGTAATAAAGTTTCACCTTCATTTTATCTCTAGCAGAAAAATATAGTCTCATAAGGATATTACGTGGGCGTCCAATTATTTAATGCGGCTGCCACCTTTGTATAGTAATTAAAACGTAACCGAAGGGCTTTTCAATAAAATTATATTGCGCGCACGAGTGCGTTAGTACTTGGGAAATAACTTTCCTTGTATGAAATATGTGGAAACATACGATGTGATATTACGTGCGGTCACATTGTGCCGTTAAAGGTACAGATAGAGGTACAGAGGTAGTTTATATTTGTTTTTGTATACGTATAGTCGATATTATTTCCATTTGAAAATAAATTAATGAGTTTTCAAAAGGGGTCTCTGTCAGTCTATCAGTTGTTAACATCTGCGAGCTAAAAATCCAGGCTTGGTTATAGGATGCGGTATTACCCTGCCGCCCTCATGCACAATTGCACATGCACGCATGCAGGAAAAGTGAGAAAAAATGAACATGCCATGCAACCAAACCAATACTTGACACTTGTTTAAACAATACCGAACACAAACATAATTTACTAAATCAGTCGACGAGTTGTACCTTCCATCATCAGCTCAGCTACATGAGATGATAATTTCCATACGCAAGTACTTAAATTACTTCATAAGATTTGCGAAAAACTATGTGTGATATGTAGTAGCGGAACTAAAATGTATGCATAAATTAAAGAAGACGATTTAAGATATCTTGCGACTGAAACACCACGTTACTTGGATATACATAGGTCATCATTCACACCTAATTACCATTCTGTGAAGACGTTGTTTTCCCTGATGGGTTGCGAAGAGACGGCAGTAAAACTAGGTACTATACTACTACATAGACTTTCGTAAATAAAACATATATAATAATGTTCAAATATTACTAACGAAACATAGTCGAGAAATATAGACTGCGTTAGAAATGTTTATGGTAGCTGAGGTTAAACGATGAAGAAAGGAGAAGAAATCAATGATTCTAGAGGATAGGGTTTTTACCCCTTCCAATTTGCATGCATACTGCAATTGTCAGGAGTGGGATGGGATCTTTCATTGCCAAAAAATTAAAACTGTGTGGTGTATTTAAGACCTATTTATTTGCTGTGCGTTCTCTGTTATTATTTTTATTTATTAGACGTCGCGTCGCCGCGCCGGCCGTCGTGGTTCATCACAAACGAATATACCGCGTGAATTTCCAAACCTTAGACGGCCTTGGGTTAACGAGAGCCCTCGAGAAGTGAATGTGAAGCGATACGTTAACTACACTCCATCCGTTGCCTGTTTATCCCCTGTACCCGCTGTAATTGGCGAACTAAACTTGAAGACCATGCAAATTGGAGTTGGAGACAGTCTGTTTGTTACGCCTCTGATACTATTTGTTGTATAATATGGAATTGATTTACAATGTACATTGTTGTTTGATACGCGTAATAAGATTGAGATAGAATAACACGTATAGTTCTTTTTTTGGGTGTCAAATAATCGAATGTCTAACTCCCTTCAGTGTCAGACTTATAATGACTTAAACAGGGTCAGTTTTCAATCAATGGCCCTTGCGTAGCGTTCCTGGTGCCTCAGTAGGTCTTCTGAAAAATTCTGCAAAGTTAGTACATTGTGTCTTTTAACCTCATTTAAAACTTACATTGCCACCTACAAATGCATAAAGAAAAGTTTAGCTACACGCATACATTGTAACTATTGCAAGTACAATGGAGGAATAACCGGGATATCTATGTAAGGATTGTAGATTTGTAGCAGATAATGTTTTGTGGTTTCAGTCTGCCTTGGGAAAAAGCCGTGAGTTTTAAATGTGTAAGTTTATTTAACTAATAAGACATAAGACACCTACGTGTATGTTTTTCTGAAAGATCTCTAACTACATACAGAAATCACTTAAATCGCCGGTTAGATGCAACATGGGTAGTGGTTTTTTTTTCAACCACCAGATAAAGACAGAAGATTCAGAAGACCTTCGATGTTATTTTCGATATTAATATATAAACATGTAGATCAATAAAACACAGTACTATAGGTAAACACAAAATCGCAAAAAAAAAAACTCCTATGATGCATATATTAAACTCCGACCTATTTTGCATTAAAAGATTTGTTTATTTTATTTCGATTAGTTTTAAGAAGTTTTAAGGCTAATGAACACACAATTTCTCTCTTTATGACTTTTTTTTTGCACTTGAAAAGTTTGTGATTGTCACGGCCATATAGTGTCGTTATTTTTCAGAAATATCAATTAAAATACTATATTAATTTTTCAGTGATATCTGTAGTTATTTTAATAAGTATTTCTTTCAAATCAGTAATATTAGGAAACGGTGCCATTACATTTCAGGTAACATTCAACAATTTGGCATTATTATTCTATAGACATACCTAAAATAGAGATTCTACAATATTAAGAATCTTCTAGAAACCGACAGTGGAAGATCTAATATGAACAAAACCTACACTACTCCTAAATAGTACAGAAGCTGGCGTCTGTTTGCTAAGTTCTTGTAATTGGCTGAAGTAAACTTGTTGTAAGTTTGTAGTGGAGCCAGCTAATTGAAAGGTCGTGCGGTTGTGTAGTTGCTTTGTTTCGCTGTGATACAATGATTGTGCTGATTGTCTTTGATATGCACTGCTGCTGGGTTTATTAACTCAATCTCTCCCTCGACTCTATAGTTGGACGTAGCACGCTTCATGGTTGTCGTTTCTAATTTGTAAGTGGCGACACTTTTTTTTTTTTTTTTTTTTTAGCGTGGTAAAATCATCAAATGAGTCCTCCAACCCCGGGCAGGGCGGGAGGGACTGTCAGACTTCTACTGACTAAAATCCACGGTGTCCTTCATAGCCTGTTATGTTCCGGGGTTACGGTAAGGGAATAATCCCGCGACCCCGGCAGGCTTTGGCCCTCTGAGAGGGGGGCCCCGTCATTATGCTGACGCTCTTTGAGGCGCGCGTGGGACACAACGCGCCGTCGACCCCGCATGGTCCTTGGTCGGGCAGCGAGTTGCCCTTTACTCGCTGCCCGCATGCCCGCGCCTACGGTGGCCGGAGATCATCAAGCGACGTCCGTCGCCGTGGGCGCCTACCACTGCGGCTGGGGCGGAGGGAGGACGCTGTCCTCTCTCGCTCGCGGCCCGCCTCCTCCTTCACGAGCATTACTGCCTCGCAGAAGGAGCTGACCGCTTCCCACTCCGTCTCGCCCCGCAGCATGGCCGCAACCAGTGCCGGGCGCGAGAGGTCTCCGCCTATCGCAGCCGTGAGGACACGTCGGTGCCCCGCCCAAGCTGGGCAGTCTTCCACCGTATGCTCCACCGTGTCCTCAGGGCGATCTTCGCAGTGGTGACACCCAGGCGTCTCCTCCTTTCGCATCAGACACAGGTACCTCCCGAAACTTCCGTGTCCGGTGAGGACCTGCGTCAAGCGGTAGGTCAGGACGCCATGACTTCTCTCCAGCCACTCCTCAAAGAGGGGTCTTACCGCCGCAATTGCGGCGTGCCCGAAGTGGCGACACTTTAAACCAATTATTAAAGTGTCGCCATTTACAAATCAGACAGTCACACAATTGTGACAACAGAGTCAGATATTTTTCTTGTTGAAACTTGTGTTCATCAGGTAAAAAACTTCCTTGCGACGTTCCGAAATGTTAGATGTACCTAATGTATGACATAATGTAGATATTGTGATTAAAACCCGTATTACAGAACGAAGCACTCAAGCACTGATTTCTTGTTAAAACTATTTCTAAGTGTAGCTTTTATTTAATGTTCCTCAGGCATTGATTCGTTGTTTCAACTGACTGTGGCTCTCAATTTCGGTGAGTGTAGTTTGGTAAAGCATCAATTAACTTTGATTCGCTTTGATTTTTTATAAACTTATATATACTTATATAATACGTTGTAATTTTAGATTCGTTCTGGAGCAAGACCGATGCTGTACATAATATTTTACGTTTAAACTATGAGCACATAAACGACGATACGGTAACGTTCTGTAATAGGGACCAAAGACAAATAAGTTTTGACACTATTTTCAAGAGATAAATTAAGATTGATGTGAGAACTAAGCTAAGTAAGATTGATGCCTCAGACTTATGATGATAGACGGAATATAAACTTTACCCATCAAACAATGATACGAAAAGTTTCTGAGTGAGACAGGTTTCTACGTATTCTATAAGTTTCTAGTGTATAAGAGGAGCTACTTAGTTTATCCCAGGCTTAACAAGTTGATCTTAACGCTCTTCGGACGGTTTGAACTAAGTGCTCATAGTTTGGTCGAGGATTAAGATTAAGGTTAAGTTTATGCAAATTTAAGTCCAATCAAAGTACCCAAGGCTAAAATGTATAGGGTTGTGGCTGAACTAAGAAGTAAGATGTATCAACTTACTTGAACTTAAAAGGCCACATTATTTAGGCTAAGGCAAATTTAGTGGAAAAGTATTAGAAACGAAATCCAAAACTGTCTGTAGAAGTGTAAGCAGCTTCATGTAATTAAAATAGCACATGACCCTAACACTTCTAGATCAGGAAGGAAAACGTGCCAAAACTTAGCGTTTGGTGCAGATAGATTTGAAAATGATATTATAAATTGATTTTTAAGTTTAACAAACAAAGCATTACATTAATCTTTATGTACTGCCTTAATATTACTGAATTATTCACGGTTTAGAAGTACATACACCATGCCTTAGGGGATTAGAAAATGTAATAAGGATCAACCATGAAGGCAACTTTTCGGCTTTAGTAATTTAATTCAGCGTGCATTGTCTGGCGCGGTACGTAATTTAATCTTTTATTTACGATTTTAACGTTGCTATGGTGAGTTGGTATTAAAACGGGATACAGTGATAGTAGCAAGAAATTTCTCTTTTTTTTCACTTTGACGTTGAATATCTTACACGAAAACGCTCCACTGGAACCGCTGATTTCATAAGAAGCAAGTTTTGCTTGATAAATCACGTTGGAAGTTTGTCAGAAGTTAGTCATAATAATATTCATCAAAGGGAAACTCCACCGGTCACATCATTGTCCTTTGGTAAAACTAGAAGTCTACAGTCGTACAGAAGTATCCTTATAAAATTGTTACTGGATAGTGTTACTCACATACCTATCCATTTTAAAAACCGAGAAGGCTTTTTTTCTTTTTTCTTGCTAACTGTATCGGCGAATCAATTATAATAAATTACGGCAGAATGTAAAACTTATGATTAATAGGCGCTTCCATTATGAGCAGACAATGGCAAACAATGGTTTATTAACAGCATCGTCCGCTTTGATTTACACAGATGTCGGTATTGATTAGATAAGAACATGAAATGTAACTATTTGTGCAACTTGATTAAAGTACAATTATCCAATTTCAAGTCGAGGTTCGAAAAGCGCTCCAAAATTTGTATGTTCTGTAAATTCAACGCTATTAAGCAGTAAGTAGATGATATTATTAATATGTTTATTGGTTTTTCACAGTAAAAATTATCGATATAATTACTTGTATGGCTGGTATTTTTGTTTTGCTGAGGCATATTAGTTTGACTTAACTATACAGTCGTTCAAAGATCAGAAACAGAAGAATTATTGTTGCATAAACATGCAAATAACTTCGAATAGGTACTGCATCTGTTTAATCTTGTATCAGATTCTGACGCAATAACTATTTCAGGACGTTGCATCAACAGCTCCTCTCTATTCGGTTTCAAAAGAGACAATGGCCTGTATACTGTTACTATATCTATGTTCGTACCGTATTACTGATAAGCTGGCACGCATGGTAATACTCGCAGTATGACTGTGGTATATCGCTCCCGTGGGGTAGGCCTACTAGCAAACGCTGTTTGAGCGTGGTTTTGACTGTATAGTTATGACTAGCTACAGAACAAATATAGCTATGTATATCATTGCGCGGGATATAGCGTGTTTAACAATGGCCTTATGAGTATTTACATAACTATTTTTCGGGTAACTTCATTGACAATATAAATAATAATTTGAATAAATATTATTTAAATAAAATAAAATAAAGTCACCTATTAATAGAATGTGGAATTGTTCCATATCATAACATACTACAACATACATAACAAAATATTTTATGACAAACCAACAGATTAGACACCTCGTCTACATAACAAAAGAGATCCTGAAAACGACGAAGTAGGTACTACTCGTACAATAAAAATACTTACTGGTATTTTAATAATATGATTCATTACTCGTAACGTAAGTTGCTATGTAAGAACAGGTAGGTAATGCCTGAGTAAATTGAATTAAGTAAATGTACGTAAGATGTCGCAGTTGTTTCCAGGTAAATAATGGCTGTCGTTGACACTCGCTAGTTCAGTCTGCCCATAATGAACAGTCCTAAATACAGTGACAACACCAGCGTAGAACCAAACCCATGTATAACATGTTTTAGTTGCGTTCATTTCGTTTGTTACCATGTTACATTAGGTTATGGTCAGTTTACTGTAATTTTTGGAAAAAAACATCTTTTAGCTTAATCTCTTTATACGAGTAGATAGCAAATACTTAAGTACATCAATAAAGGTATTGCTGTTTTTCTGCTACGAACTTAAAACCAAACTATAATAGTAGAGTAGGTCATTCTGTACTTGTTAGGGCGGTTTTTTGTCATTTATTTCTTTATGTTCAAAAAAAGGACGACCCCTCACTTGATCCAAGGGTCGAATGTACTTACCCTTTCAAATGAATAGAACACAATTGTTGATAAAAAATAAACGCGAATGTGTAACAACGGGTCCTCAGTCACCATAATTGGACGCGACGCGATAGACAGACAAGGGTTGAAATCCACAAAATATAAAAAAAAAACCATCACCCCTTTTGAGGGTTCCACGTACTCGTACTTTGCGCAAACCCCGGCGGGACACGCACGTATATCACACTTGACGAGAAGTCGGCTTACATTTGCGGCACAACAAATATTTACGTGACATAAAAAATCAGTGTTAAACTTTTATTTTATTTTTAATATTATATATGCGAAGTTGGATTATCCGGAATTACTCAGGTTCGAGATCTGCTCGCAGTCGAATTTTTGATTTCCAAAAAACAAAATGAGTAAGAATGGTTGATGACATATAAGTCTTTTCAGCATTTCCTATAGCTTGTTTTTTTATAAGCAGCTACGTTGTACTCATAAATATATCAAAGAATCATATAAGACGTGTTTAACACCAAAGTTTAGCTATTATTCGTTTATTTTCGCGATATCTGACTTGTTTTCGAATAGAAATGATTTATTGCTGACATCCTCGCGAGCCAAGCACGAGTTTCCTGCCAATATTCCGATAAAAATGTTGATAGTCGAGTAAAGAGTAATGGGAATTGCCTGCTACCCGTAATTTACAAGAAAATATTAATCAACTTTTATCTAAATGGGGAATAGATAAAACTTTGTATCTCTAAAAGGTTCGTGACTAGATTGTTTTGGGTTTTTTGTAAATTTTGCTTTATATAGCTACAAAAGTGATATTTTAAGTAAAAGATTAATGTATTTGAATGTGAGAGGTGAAAAATTTAATATTTTATTCCTGTTAAATCTATTTTATCTACACATTTTGTTCTTTTTCATATTATTTTGTACAGAGATATGAAAACAAATAGGAACAAAAATAAAAAGTTGTTTAGAGTAAGCAAAGCGCAGTTATCTTTATAAATTGGATGCTACACCTAGATTTGTTTAGTAAAAAAATAAAAACTACTTTAAACTATGTGTGTTCTCGTTTACCTCGAAAAAATACTGCGTTATTATGTATACCGTCTACTTCCTACTAATTGTTTATACGCCGCGCCTTCTCCAAAGAGTTTTTTTGAACATGACATTTTTGTAGTAACTGCAGGTAGCAGTAGCCAGTGTAATCCAGTTTTGTGTCAAAGTTTCCGTATTTTTACGATATTTATCTCGATGTCAATCAAGCTTTCACATTTTTTTAAGATTGCAAAACGAACCCAATAACACTGTTGCAGTGGTGTCTGACATAGGACAACAAAACCGATGGAATTTTAAGCTCCTAAAAACTAGAATTTTCGGAAAATACGCTGTGTGGGTAAAAAACCACGGCCTGTTGTATATCTAGCAAACAAAGCGCAGTTTGTTAACGTGTAGTCGTGTGCACTTGCGAGCTTGATTTAAGTGGCTTTGAGCACTAACTGCACCACCGGCTCTATTATAATATATTTTTGTGAAATATGCTCGACACTCGTTTTAATTAATGTTTATTTTAAAAAGTCGTTAGTTGGTTCCGTTAATAATAAAATATATTTTGGAAAAGGTTCGCTTTAAGCGTTTTGATCTGCAACTAACATTTTTTAACTTAAATTCAAATAGTAATATGTACATCAATATATTGTTGACCTATATATATCATTGATATTGTTGACCTAAGTAACTATGATAATGTTCTAAATAGTGCACAATTTTTTTTATTCAACCTCTTTAATGTTACAAATTAATACTTTTTTTACCATCCTTGAAAATACGAACAATTCGCCCCAAATATAAACTTCACCAATAAAAAAATAAATGCTGAGAAAATCTTAATTACACAAAATTCAAGACTATTCTTGAGCTGACACGTAGTATGGAGGTAATTATGTTTTAGTGGCCTCCAGTTTACGAGTAGTCGGGGACTCTTCGAGCAGTCGGCGCGCTGTCGTACGCACTCAGCGCTTACAACGTCTGGGCTTGGCTTTATGTGCTCTCTGTGATGCGCACTTTACATTGCCAGGTTTGTTTTGTTTTCAGTACAGGTCTCAAAACGCAGACTGCGATGAACACTGGTTTTTGCGATAAGATTTTTTTTGCGGTTAGCTTTGTTTGAGTGGCTCTTGTTACCTGAATAAACTGGGTTTTCAAATACACACTTTACTTATATCAAGACATTTTTAGTTAGCTAAAGCTATGTGTATACAGTAATTGTATGCTTGTAGATACTCGTATGTGCCACATTCTACTAAAATGTGAAAAAATTGGACAAGTAAGTACCTAATAGTGTCAGTTTCATATAATGTAATGCTTTTCATGCGCCTCATGGTTTCACCGTAGCAGCAACTTGCGCTTGTCACTTAACCTATTAATTTGCAATAGTAATTATATGTATAAGTATCGACATTTTTTCACTTCCTGTACTTAACTCTTGTAGTTAAATTTATACATTCATATCCGAGTACTTCCTGGAGTTATTCGACCCCAGGTTCCGCAAAAATGCGAATAAAATTATTTCATGCCACGATTCGATTCAACCGGATACATTGTATAAGTAAAGGTACTGTTGAACATTTTATAGAAATACATGTAAAATTTCATTTAAACGATCAGTTATATTTTACTTTGAACAGGAAATATGAAATGCAAACATCACATTTTTAATTCAGCTTAAGTAACAAAACAGTGTGGGAAATGTTCCATGTGTTACTAACACCTTTGTTACCCCAACACACGTCGCTTATAAAATATAGTAACAATTCGGAAAGCGTAGCCGCAATCCTTTTCAAAATTATTTGTTACATTGTGCAGTATTAATAAACACACTACATCGTTACAACACACGCATACAATTACAAATAGCCAGTCTTTATTCGTGTTCGTTAAATATGCTGGACGAACTATTGCGTCGGTATTACCTCATTATTTTTCTCAGTTTTCCTCTAAGCTAGTAGTTACGGGTCCCCTGGGTGCTATATCCTGCCTACATTAGCCGGTACCCTGGCCTGTTTGGTTGGGATAACGTAAATGAATTGGTAATACCGTCCGTATTAGGTACCGCTCAATGTGCTGGTTGGCAGGGGACTTGAATTATAATATCTCAATGATAGAGATCTAATAAAAATGGTTTTGTTAGATCTCTATCATAATAGTAACATCTCATGTGACTATTATAATGCGATAATGTACCGTAAATGGTGGCCTATACCTTCTTTTGTTAGCCGGGCTACTTTATGCGACTTGCCCGTTAATTAAATAATCATTCTCTTATGCGCACTCTCTCGTTCGTAGCTTGGTACAGAGTAACAGAAACCTGTGTCATGACAAATGTAAGTAGTTATGAAACAATGAATGATTCATAAAAAATCCACTCAAAGCTTTCGTACGTCCAAATTGCTTTAATTAACAACTGAAATTGGAAGTAACAAGACATTTCTACGAATTAGTGATTTGAGACAGAATATTAATTTACAATTAAGGAAAGTTGGAAATTACATTTCTTTCATAATTCTTTCTTTGAATTTAATTTAATATCTTGAAAGCTCTGAAATGATTACCTAATTGCGTAATACTTTTCGCTTCGTTTTATTTCTGGTCACAATTTTTTGGCATACGGTAAAACCTAAGGAACGCCTTTTTATTATACAGGTAACACACAAAAAAGTTCGCGAAACATTGCAAAGTATTCGTAATTAAAAGTGTTAACCACTGAGCAGTTGAGCCTGTCCATGTATTTTAAAAAAAATCGTTCGTCATAAAAAGCCTCGTAAAACCTTTTCTCGGTAACGTCTCATACTAGAAGATAACACGAATGTCAGCATAATTTGCAAATATTGTTGCTATAAGATACTCACGTGATAGTGGCTGGAGGGTTAGCATGGACAAGGCAGGGGAGGACCACATCGCCACCTCTCCTTACTGTCGCCTCCCACTGGCCGTGGGTGACCCCGCGTGGTGCTGATGCCACGCTCATAGCTAGAACAAAAAATATCTTAGACGTAGAGAGCAGGCAGCGTCCATTAAGTTGCAGTAATATGTACATAATAACATGATATTAATGTCTCATATAAATTAAACAGTTGGCCGAGCAATCGACTGCTGCGCTGCGTGTCACGGGTTCGTTCCCCGCACCGAACTAACATTTGTTTGACCTACAATTAAGTAGTTCCAGGTTTGGCTGTTTGTGTTTGTGAGCTGAAATGTTTGTAAACGTACCCACGTCACAGGAGAAATTCTTAATATGGGACAAAGTTCTTTCGAAGAAAAAACAGATAGGTAATAATGCATGTGAAGATCTTAAGCTAAAAGCTATCAAGGACAAAGTTATTGAATTCGTTAGGTTTTAAAATTGGTCACCGGTCAATCGCTAAAAAATAGTTATTCATCGTTACTACGGTAGTTTAAAAATTAACACTAAAATAATTAAGGATTAAGGTAAAAAGTGTTCGAACTGTAAACTAAACAAACGTGAGTAATTAAAAACCGATTCATAATAAATTATTGTTACAGCCACTTTGCCATAATTAAATAGGAAAAACAACTTGTTAACTCAAATTCATAATTATACATAGTTTCAGAAAGTTTGGTAATCAAACCAATTTTATAATATTCCTGGTTTAGAGGAAAATGTGGTAACTTTTCATTTTCTACAAAAACCAGATGCCTTTTGTTACTTTGATAGATCATTCTGGCCTTAAAAGCTGACTTTGAAATATTTTAAATTATCCAGACATTATAATCCACACAGACACATTTCTTGTCAAAGACTTTGTGTAATTTTTATTCTTAAGTACCTACTACTTTTACAGCTGTATTCCGAATGAAATGACAATTCTATCTATCTGCGATGAATTTCGATTTTATGGAATTAATTATTCGTGTTGCTAACACTAATATATCTAGGTACAACTGTAGTAAACGACGAGCAAACTGGAATATAAATGCTCACTACAGCTATTGTGGTATCCATTGTTGGTCAAACCGCATTTGAACAGATTCAAATGGATGCAGACTCACAAGCCAAATGTGTTGTTATTCGACATGATAGCTATGAAAACCTATTTACTACTATTAAAACAATTCGACGGACAACAGCTCTTATACAGGCCTAACGATAGTAGGATTAATTAATAAAAATATTACATATCTCATAATAATGATTATATAATAATTCAGCCCATAGCTTAATTGCCAAGGGCCTTGACCAACACCTAAGGAGGCTCTGATTAGGCAGCTGGATCAAGGGCAAAATTCAGAAAGCAGTTCTTTTGGACATGGCGCGCATTCTTTGGAGCCCTAACAGGCGTTGCTTAGACCCTGTTCCCGATACGGATGGGCCACTCATATTTACCTTTTTGTACAAATATTTAAAACTGTACCTAAAAAGTTAAATAAATGAAAATTAAAACTCACATGCAGATTTAAAAACTGAGAAATATGGATAAAATACATAATAAATCATGTATTCCTAAATTGTAGGTAACAGTACTTACGTGCAACGTCAATATTGACGGGTGTACTTCTCCGCCTTTCCCCAGTCAGAGAGTCGAGTACTGAGCACGAGTATTGCGCTCTGGAATCTTCCACGCGAGCTGACCTGATGATCAGCCGCCAACCTTCGTCAGTCAGAAGTGTAGTACCAGCTGGTGGAAACAAAAAATATCAGTGTGGTTTTCTCGTACAGGATGTGGAAGTAGGTTTATATTTTCTATTCGAAAATCGTAACTACTGAGTCCCATTTTCGCCCAAAAAACAGGAAAAGACCTCGATCTCTTCAAATTCGTCGTAGTAAATTAAATGTTAATAAAATATGTTAATAAAATATGTTAGATATAATTATTATTACACGGTGTATTTAATTGTTTAGACAATGGTTCAAATGATGGTACTAAGGTCCACGTTTTATCTAAATTTTGTGATACGGAGAAATTTAAACCATGGTTCTTCAGATAAGCCTGGACTTGACTTGACGAGTCTAGGTTTAAACCAAGGTTTATTTTATCAAGCCATTTAAACTCCTATATGTAAATTTATTTTATTTTATATCCGCCATTCATCCGCCATGAAACGTAGTTGAACGTGTGATATAAATACGGTTTAAATTCAAACTGTTTTAAAACAACTTGCCGCCCTGTTTATCTCAATAAAATATCGCCTAAATAAATGACAATAGCGCTTTGTTCAATTATTATTGCTCGTCAAAGCGCCGACCGTTGAAATTATAACCTGGAAATAATATTTACTTCCGTTTTAATTAGCCTTCGCTTAGTATTCATGAAAACAGGCATAGAACCTTTAAAGTTGTAACGCGCGTATTAAAATATAACAGTCAGTGTAGTGAAAATAGTAACATTTTTGACTGTATACCTACCTCCGTTGTTGATTGCACAAGTTAAAGGTCCTCATAAAAAGAGAATCAGACTTAGACGATGTTTTAATGTTTCCCAGGAGTCTGAAGTTACGTAGAATTTACGTGAAATTAAATTCTCTCTCCGAAGTAAACTTTTGGGAAAGATGGTTTATTGTAACGGTTGTGGACAGCGAGTTACTTGAACGTGCTCAATGACGATATTTTATTTATAACAATAAAATGAACTCGTGAAAGACAAAATGCTTGTCTCGGAATAATTACTTGTTAGCATTTACTTATAAGTCACTGATCTCAAGTTCACTAAACAAAAGCTCCGTATTGTAGTGATTGCTAAATCTTTGAACTAAATGTAAGTTTAGATAACAGTAACGTCTGTCAGTTTTCACTTCAATAGGCACAAGCCTCAGATTTGTAAATAGAGATCCGAAGAAATAAATTATCACGGGCACTCGTCAATTTGTACAGAGCTTCAAATTTTCAACGCGATTTAAATGACGAAAGCGTTTTCATAATTACATATTTCAATAATAAAAAATTTGAATAAAAATTTGTTGAAAAGAAACATTCTAGACCCATCTCTTACACGAAATGTGATCTTGATTGACAATTGGTCCACTCCTTGTAAATGGACTGTTAATATTATTGTACTAATTTTATAAATACGAAAGTTTGTGAGGATGGATGGATGGATGTTTGTTACTGTTTCACGCAAAAACTACTGAACGGATTTGAATGAAATACATTCCTTTCCTTCCTTTATCCCGATTTCATGTTTCCGTAGGATAAAAAATTTCGAGTAACAGCGAGCAAAGACGCTGACATCAGCTAGTGAAGCATATACCGTTGCCTGCCTTAGCAGCTTCAGGGAAGTTCGTTCAGTTTGGTTGTTCGGAGAACACATGCGGCGTGTTATGCTACTTACACATATGTTCAGAGGCAGGGAGCACAGAGTCATCTCTGTACCACGCCGCGACGGAGGCATGCTCTCTCAACGCGGCTGGAGCCACGCACGTGAGGAGTGCTGGCCCACCTGCCTCCGAGGGAGTTGATGTCACGTGCACCTGCCAGTCTTGCCAGACCACTGAAACAAAGACACCCAGTTAGTACAATGAAATGATTGTGTACCTAATGATGCAGGTGCTGAAAGGTAAAATCTCTAAAAGGGTGTATTAGAGCTTGGTAACTTTGTGGCGTTAGGTTATGTTCTGCTTTTACTTGAATTTATATTTATACTTAAGTCTTTTTTAACTGTTTCATTAAATAAGACAGTAGAGCAGAACCATATTTCTTAAGTACGAGTATCAATATTAAGCCAATAAAAAGATCACGTTTTACTGAAATACCTGCGAAAAAAATCTGTAGCTTTGATGCCAACTAATTAACCGTAAAGCTCTGTAACTAGAGCGTACCGCAGCGATGGGGTTTGAAGCGAAAAAGTATTTACAAACGAATACAGCCGTGATTCCCGAACGGTGAATAATTTCTCATTTTCTCATAATGTATTCGACACAAATTGCGGTCGTTTTCTCTAGGACTAGCCGTGTACAGAAACGGATTGGACTCATTTCACAGCAATCTTAGATTGTTATAGGTAGGTATAAATTTTTTTTCATGATTGTAGCTGTAAACTAGTTTATTTCAGTAAGAAATAATGAAAATTTTCGAAATGATTACACTCTGTAATTAAAATATGGGTTAAAACTATCTCCATTCTATTCAAATTGAGTTAACAAGAACAAGAGTTTCTTTAACACAGCTAAGTCAAAGTCAAATCGCTTATTTTAATTAGGCCATCAAAAAGGCACTTCTGAACGTCACCGTCGAATATTAAAACAGTCTAAACCAATTCTATTTACAGAAAACAATAAAACAGAACAAAATAATAATAATTAGATAAGTAAAAAGGTACATGGTGTTCAAATTTTCACAAAATATTACAATTATAGCTATTTTACAAATACAGTGTTAGCAGTGTGTGTGAATTCAAATTTCAACCAGTTCGATTCTGTTAAGCCCTAACTTGATGCTATGGAGCAGGACCAGCATTTGTTTTCAAGCATTTTAATCTCGAACATAATCTTCTTATATATAATATGCTTGTTTACTAAATGTATTTTTATGTAAGTTTTAAATTTACTTTCATTTAGTTTTAAAATCTCGCTAGGTATTTTATAATCATTTAACACAGTACCCACATAAATGATTTTTGTATTTTAAACAATCTTAAATAAGTTTTATCAATTTGATCTTTATTTCTGATATTAAAATGATGTCTATCGCTTTTTTTACTGAAAAGATGAAGATTTTTTCTAACATGCATTATATTTTATAGATAAATTGACAAGGCACTGTCATTATATTAATCTTCCAAAATTGTTCCCTAAGAGAACAGCCAAAATGAAAAAGCAAATCATCTTAAAAAAATACCTTTTTCACACCTTTTGAAAGCGGGTGACAAAATGAAAACTCTGTGAATCAGCGTTATCCAGACGTTCCGAAAGTTTTGCTAGCTTGTTATTTTTTTTTTACCAACTTTTTCTTGCATGCAGTGGAACTCCGTAGCAGATGCTTTAAAACTTTTGTGTTTCGTCCCCTTTGCTAACTTTTTTAAGCGTCGCTCTTGGGAAATCTTCATCTTATATTAGACGAAATAGTAGATAGCTAAATAAGTCAAGTTTCCAGCAGATTCTCGTGGGAAAAAACAACACTGGTTATCTAGGGTAGGCGACGTGATTTTAGAACAAGTTTTGCGTACAAGCAGTGCCCTATTTAAACGCACTGTTTTGTGCTATGACTGTAACTATTTTTAGAGTTCACGAGACACAAGTATTAAAGAGATTACTTCAGTAGAAATAATTTAAGTGCTTGTTTTTTTAAACTGCCCAAAAGTTTACGGACTACCTCTCCGTTTTATTTTAAGTTCGTACAGGTCAATCTTAAGGTTGTTTGAAAGATATCGCTATTAGCGATAAGACCATCATTGTAACCATAGAATTAGAAATATTGTAAAACTGTTTTGTAACAATTTTGGTGTAGATAAATAGTATGTCCATTATTCTCCATCTATCTAAATCTAAAAAAAAAAAGATTTAGATAGGTAATGTTTTAAGATTTCCTGTTGTCTCCTGAATTTCAATAGGTACTTTGTAAAAACCATGCCCTGCCTCAAGAGTCTTTTCAATGCATTCGTTCTTCTTTCATTGCAACATACAGGCACCTTTCTAAAAAGAACAACAACTAGTGACTGCTGGTGACTGAACTCAAAAACAATAAAGTGCTTATTATAAAAGTGTAAACAAACTAAAACACAATGAAAAGGACCAAAAGTGAGTGTGATTTATCATTAAAACATTAATAAAGCTCCATCATAAAAAAGTTACATTTGAACAATCAGTTACAAATTTGAAAATAAGTGATAATGTAAACAAAACACAGCTGTGTCATTGTTCAATGAGTCACATAATGAAAGTATTAACCAATCACAGTGACCTTTGATTTGATTTGACAGAAAAGTTGTCGTTCAGAAATCCAAATCACAGGATTAGACACTAGCATTTTGAGACTTCGTTCCGTTACACGCATTAAATAAAAACAAGTGTCGATTGCCTGTGAAGCTCCATACTAGTTCGGCTTTGCTGGTTTTAAAGGTTTATGAAGTACAAAATGGAAGACGAGAATGTAACGATACGGAGGCAGCAATTATCAAATTCACTGGAAAATATTTGCACCATGAACTCAACTCTATTTGATGCTACTATTACAAGTTTACCAAACACTTCTTTAAATGAAAGCCAGACTGTCATCGACCTAAATGAGACAATTAGAAAACTTACGTTAGAACTGCAGAGCGCTCACCAAGAGATAGAAAATCTTAACAGCGTTAATTCCCAACTGAAAACGGACGTAGAAAAATACCAAAAAGTAATAGAAACCTACAAAAAAGTACAGTTTTCTAAAATAAAGCCACACACACCACTATCCATATCGAAAAATAAGAAAAACAAAATAGATTATATTGCTACACCTACAAGAATCCATTCACCATTCAATCTGAGCACACCAAAACCAACAGAAAAAATTGATAATAATAGTTACTTGCATAACACTTCGACTACAGAGTCCATATATACACACATAAAAGGATCAACATATATTTTTGCAATAACTTTTCTCCTGATTGATATTAATTAAAATGTTCTATAAGGATTCATCAAATAAAGTGTTATCGTTTGTCACAGTAACGATAAACCAAGTCACCTTTGCATTCATAAAGAAAATTGCCATTTTCCTAATAAAGGGATTTTTGACATTTGAACCACTAACATTAAAGTTCGAAAAAAAGACTGAAATAACAGTTTTCTTTAAAATGTTATTGGGTAACTTAAACAATTAATAATCCGTGTTTCTACCGCGAACACTAACAACACAAGAACATCGGTTTGGCATACTCAAAATGAGTTCATCCAAATCACGCTGTGGAATGGCCGCCCATGTTCGTTGCAACAACAAAAAAAGGTCTTCTTGCGACTGGATACCCTCCATATTCGGCAGAGCTCTTCTCTGTAGCATATCCCATGCATGCTCAATCGGGTTCAAGTCTGGCGACTGAGCAGGCCAGGGCAGGACATTGATGTTAGCTGCGGCGAGAGTCTGTCTTACAACTCTTGCGGTGTGCGGTCGTGCATTATCATGCATTAACTGAAATAAGGGACCGATTTGCACTTGTAGAGGAACGATGACGTCTGATACAATCGTCTCAGCATAAATTTGAGCGTTGAGGTTGCCTCTGATCCAAATCAACTCAGTTCTTCCGCCGATCCAAATACCCGCCCATACCATGATGGTTCCACCACTATAAGGATGGACTTCCTGGCAGGATTTTAATCGCTGTTGGCGTCCAGAGGTTCTCCAGTGTCGTATACGTCTTGTATCCGGTCTCATACCAAAACGAGACTCATCAGAAAAGCACACGAAACGCCATTGTTCTTCTGCCCAATTTCTGTGTTCAAGAGCCCATTGATATCGAATCCTACGATTGTGCATTGCTATAGGTGGTACCCGTAGCGGTCTTCGGGAATGAAGGTTCACTTCATGCAAGCGGTTTCTGACTGTTTGGTCGCTAATTAAGTTCCCTGAAGAGTGATGAAGCCTCACGGCTAACATCATGGCGGTTATTGTTGGAGCTCTTCGAGTTAAGATTTGAATGTATCGGTCTTGTCTCCGTGTGGTGCAGCGATACCGTCCTCCATGGCGCTCAGCCACGGTACCAGTGCTTCGGTAACGTGTCCAAAGTCGACTGATAACACTTTGACTTGTATTCAGAGCTAAAGCCACAGTACGTTGCCGGGAACCAGCTTCTATCATTCCCACGGCTCTGAGCATTTCTTCCCTGCTTAAATGACGTCGCCGCTCCATAATAACGTTGGTTTTAATCAGTAGTAGGGAAACAGTAGCACTAATAATGTCTTCAATGCGTTGTATGTTTTTATAGGGAAAATATTGACAGCTGATTTTCATCTTTTACTCGAATTTGATTTACAGTTCCTGATTGTATTTATGAAATGCACCAAAAAGGATCCATATAAATTTATAAAATCATAAATTTATTACAAAGCCACATCTCAATCTCAAGAAATCCGCATAAAAATGCTTGATCCCTAGACACTTTTGATGTGTGTATAACGCCAACAACGAATAGAGAACAGGACATCGTACTCGAAGCTAACAAACAGCAACAGCGTCTAACAAGCAAAAACCCAAATATACCTGTAACTTATTAAACAGAAAGTAACAAAAGCAAAGTTATTATATTAGCAGATCATCAAGGCTGGAAAACACGAGAACTTTTACAGAAATTAATTGGCTCAAGTTATATTGTGACAAGTTTTTGGAAACCAGGAGCAAGGATGGAAGAAATATTAAAATCTCTTAACGAAAATGTACAAAAACTTACAATGAATGACTATGTTATAATTATAGGTGGCACTAATGACTGTAATCCCCATGAATTTAAATTTAGTATAGAGAACTGGTGTAGAACCATGAGTAATACCAATATAATCATAACTGAGATACCGTCTAACAGATACTTAAATGAAAGAAAATTAAACTATGAACTTAGATTTATAACTAATAATTTTACAAATGTTAAATATATGGATGTAAATTATAGATCAACTTTGCCCCACGGAATACATTTCCCTATAAACTTATGTCGTTTACTCTTAAGACAGATATTAAACATTGACAACAAGCGTAAATATCTGAACTATCAGCTACAGTTGCAAAGTCATCATGAAATGAAATGCCAAAAAAGTACTCAAACGGATTCATTTTGTGACCACAAGTTGGCGGAAACGTCTTTCACTAATGAACCTGAATTATCGGATGATTTTTTTCGAAAATAAATCAATTAATATCTTACACCAAAATATAAATGGTCTGCTAAGTAAAATGGATATTCTAAGTGTTAATTTAGATGTATTAAGGGATAAAAAGCTTAATGTAGATATTCTATGCATTACTGAGCATAATATGACTCATTCAGACACATCATTTATTAACATACCGTCCTTCACCTTTGCGTCTTCCTGTTTTAGGAAAAACAGACATGGTGGTTCATGTATATTGGCACGACATGGCTATAAATACAAAGTTTTAGGTGAGATTGAAAAACACTCACTTATTAATATCATTGAATGCAGCGCCATAGAGCTGATAGATCAAAAATTAATCGTTATTTGTATTTATAGACCCCCAAAAAACAATTTAGAAGATGTTGAAAAATTTTTTGCTAAATTACGTGATATCTTGTGTCAAATTTGCTACAAATCAAAAAAACTTGTAATATGTGGTGATATAAACATAGATATACTTAAAAACAATAAAATTACAACTGCTTATAGAGGCATACTAGCAGAATTTAACTTAACGCTGGCATTAAATTTACCAACCCGCCTGATAAGTAAATACATGTATTGATCATGTGATTCACAACCTGAGAGGATGTAAGTGTAACCTATTAGAATTTGGCCTCTCAGATCACACAGCCCAAATGGTTACATGTCCAGTTAAATTTAATCCCAAAATTGATCATTGGTTTATAAAAAAACGAGATTATTGTCTAGAAAATATGGTAAAGTTTAAAAACTGTCTTAGTTCCCTTAAATTTGCAGAAATTTACCAAAATCATGATCCAGAACGTGCAATTCATAGTTTTCATGAACTTTTCTGCCTATTTTATAATTTATGTTTTCCCATAATAAAAATTAAACAATCATTACAAAGGCGACCAAAATGGATTAGCAAAGGTTTGAAAAGTTGCTCTAAGCGAAAGCGAGTTCTACTATGGAAATATCGACAAACAAAGTGTGACGAAGATAAAAATAAATTTAAAATATACTCGTCAAGGCTCAACCGAATAATTAAACAAACACAAAGATCTCAAAATAACTACCACATAAACACTGCCTGTAATAAATCTAAAGCTAGCTGGAGTATCAGTAACAAGAACAAAATGAACACTCCAAAGAATTACATCTCACAAATAAATGCTGAGGGTAAAACAATTAAAAATCCGATTGACATAGCTCACAATTTTAATAAGTTTTTTATTAACCAAATCAAACCTATTAATTCGATTAATGAAAATAGTAATAATAACAGACATAAACCGACATTTTCACAAAATAATTCAATATTTATAAATCCTGTTACACCATCTGACATCCACAAAATTATAGAATCCCTCAAAAATACAAACAGTACTGGCTTTGAAGGCATAGCCACAAAAATAGTGAAATATGTAAGCACTGTAATAAGTCCAGTACTTAGTCATATTTTCAGTCTATGCATAGAGCATGGTCACTTCCCTAGCATTCTAAAAAAAACTATCATAAAACCAATCTTTAAAAAGGATAATAAAAACGATATGTCGTGTTACAGACCAATCGCTCTAATACCGGTATACTCCAAAATTTTAGAAAAAATAATTTATAATAGCTTATATCAATTCCTAGAAAAAATTAACATTTTAGTCGACGAACAAATGGGATTTAGGAAAAATAAAAATATTAATAAAGCAATTTACAAATTTCTAGAATCAGTGACTGAAAATGTAGATAAAAAAGTACCAGTTTGTGCATTATACACGGATTTAACCAAAGCTTTTGATTATGTAGACCATAGAGCACTAAGAAACAAGCTTCACGTAAATGGCATTCGAGGCAACGCCTTAGATCTAATTATGTCATATTTGAGTAATAGGAAACAAGCGACAACAATCACGAAATTTTGCGCCAATAAAAAACAAGAAATTGATTATATTTCAGAATACGCAGAGGTGAAATATGGTGTACCTCAGGGCAGTGTCCTCGGACCCTTACTGTTCTTGATCTACATTAACGATTTTCCGAAAACCTTAGACTTTCCAATGATTCTTTTCGCAGACGATAGTACAGTCATATTTTGTAACAAAGATTATGCATCGTTGGAAAATGATATTAACGCCACATTAGTACGCATTGTCAATTGGTTAAGAGCAAACAATCTTCTAATTAACTTACAGAAAACTAATTTCATGATTTTTAGAAACAGGACAAAACCACCAACAGATTTGAACGTAAATCATGCTGGAACCAAAATTAAGGAGGTTGATGTAACAAAATTCTTGGGTTTGAATGTGGATTGTAACTTAAATTGGAAGTCACATGTGGAATCTGTCTGCTTAAAGCTTAATAAATATTCTTATATGTTACACATGCTCACTAAAATTGTAAATACGTCAACTGTCATGACAGCCTACCATGCATACGTGGTATCCACGCTGAGATATGGTTTAATTTTCTGGGGGAATTCGACTGAATGGGAGTCTGCTTTTAAAGCTCAAAAAAAGTGCCTACGAGCAATATACAAACTAAAAACTACAGATAGCTGTGAACCATATTTCAGAAAACATAAAATTCTTACTTTACCGAGCCTTTACATCTATGAAATCTCAGTCTTTGTCAAGAATAATATGAACATGTATGAAAAATTCCGAAGTGTTAGGTACAGAAATAAAGTTCAGACTGTACCTTGCAGAACTCATTTGATGAACTCCAGCGTATATTGCATGACATCCAAGATTTATAATAAACTGCCATGTTGTATTACAGATATTGACAACACGCATATATTTAAACGGAAGCTAAAAGAATTTCTAACTGATAAAGTGTATTACAGTGTGAAGGAATATCTTAAAGGGAATCCTTATGGACAATAATACTTACCAAATTTGAATGACAGAAAGACATGTAATTCTATGATTATTTATTCGAAATTATTATTAATTAACTATTGATTTTATACTCCTTGACATTGAAAAATTTAATAAAATAATCTTACAATTTGAAAATTATGAAATATTGTTATTAAGCATGGATGGTATTTTGTTTGATAATCTATTATTATTTATTTATGTGTAAATTTTGCATGCCCATGTGACGGCAGAGCATGGAGAACACTATCAAAATATGTAAGATCTATTCATGGGTAAGGGACCCATGTTGGCAAAATAAATGATTTGATTTGATTTGATTTCTACACGTTTTCGTAGCATAGATGTAAGTTGCGAAGGTACTCAAATATCTTGCAGACGTCTGGGAGCGTCACTACATGTTGCATCTTTAAACGTGTCTTGTTAGTAGCGGCAAAAGGCTCACTATTTGTTTCCACATGCTTCCTTTATTTCAGGGCGAGGAAAACTGTCTGGACGTTGATTTTTTTGATGAGGGAGTTGGTGTTGCAATTAACTAATTGCAGGCTCTTAAAAGTGTGTTAATGTTGCTGTTAATGAGTGTTTTAGGGAAAACAAAGTGGATGATGCACTTAGGAGGTTTGGCGCTTAATTAACTGTTTTTTTTACGTTGCAGAAAATACTATTTGTGTAATTTCATTTGACACTATGACAAACATGTGTTTGAATTCTACTGCAACTAAATTATGTGTTATTTACCGCATATATCGGTTGAGGACAAATTCAACCTTAACATTAAACCAAACTATTTTTATCCAGTTACTTTTCAACCCGAAGTGTTATTTTATTGCAACAGCCGCTAGGCGTACCATGCTTCCTTTTTACATAACAAGTTTTGGTCCTATAAAGCTAATAGGCTTGTTTGACATTCACGACACGACGACGATACGACGGCGATGTTTCCCATATCGCTATCGATGGTAATGATGATCAGATTGTAAGAAGATACTGAATTAAGTGCGCTTAGCATGATTTGAAACACGTTTAGGGGATGTAGAATTTATAATATTTTCGGATACTGACTGATTAGATCAAGGGGCTTCTTATTTATCTACTAAATAATGAAATTAGTTGTCCTAAGTAGTGTCGTTGTAGACACTAAGAATATTGTAGATAAAAAGTAAGGTTTCAGCATTACACTAAACATTGGGTTTTGGTTTATTTGTTTGATGAATAAATTTAAACTGTTTTTCTAGTTCTTAGTGCAAGCAGTGAACTCAGAAAGTAAAATAGAAAATACCTCCTCTAACTTTTTGGGTTGTACAGAAAATAAAGTAGGTAGAACAAAAAACCTAAAATCACGAAAGAGAATCATAATAATTCTCACTCAACATGCAAATAAAACGGGCAAGATAAAACCGAAACGGTCTTTGACAAACTTTTTACTAACTTTAATAATAAAAGCATTCGTCTCACGAGCATAAAGTCGAGCACTATAAAGCGATTGCTCGCTTTGAGCATAACTCGAGCACTTTAAAGTGATTGTCAAGAGAACAGGTTTAATGCTCGGGGATATGAAACTTCTTTTTAACGTCCGAAACGGCTTTCGTACTTAACTTCATTTTGAATTTTCTAATATCTTTTTCGAAGTCCTTTATTTCCGACAATTCTGTTTTTAAATATTTGTTTCGAAGAATTTTACGCGTCTGTGTTTTGAAGAACAAAATATAGAGTTTTCGTGTGTATGTTTAAGAATTTTAAGATATCATGGTTATATCACAAATTAAGAAGATGTAGTTAGTACCGTAAATATGAGCATTTTAATCAGTCTAGTCAGGCTAAATAGTATTTTTTATTTTCAGCACCATTTTCATCCATTACTCTCTGAACATGTCCTGTTTTTAATTATATCGTAAACCCTAATCACATCAGCCTATCCATAGCGCAACTAAGGCCCATTATTTTAGTTTTCGTGGTCCAAGAAGTGTAAGTTACGCGCGCAATTTACGCTTCCCTAAACCGAGCCTAAGATTTATTAAGAGTAATGTACATAAAATGCGGTTTGTTGGAACGCCTTCGTTGAGGTCTGCAAATACTCGTAAAAGTGTCAGTACCCAACGACCATTTAAAATATTACAATGATTTACTGAAGGAAAAAAATGTCCAAATTGATCCGAGGCTTGCCTTTTTTCGCTTGTCTTTACTGGGTCTAAGATTTAGGAGCTATAAGCTAAAGTATTTTTCAAATGTAGAACGAAATTTTCATTTATTGTTTTACCAAGGATTCATTCAGGGGGTTAGGGTCTGTTTCACAATCAATAAGTAAAGGTTTAAGTAGTTACTCAACGAGTTAACTACTTATAGGTTTAATCCTTTCGGTAACTTTTTTTGCGTTTCACAATCACCCAATGAGTAAATTAAAGTAAAGAGTAACTAATTAATACTTACTCAAGGGTGTGCTGGCAACATTAGAGTTTAACGTTTCGTTTCAATGTACGAAAAATTTAAGTTTCTTTTAAATGTGTAATAATCACAGAATAATCATTACAAATGTTTCTCGTTATACTTACCGAGTATAAGTAAGATAATTTTGATGTAAAAAAAAGTAGATTGGCATATAATGTGACTAATTTCACCTTTTTATCAATATTTAAGAATCAATGTTTTTGTAGGAAAGGAACGCAGCGAATTGTCTTGTCAATGTCAAGTTTCAACTTTCAGTCGGTTAAATTCAAATGTCATATCGTGATATTTGGAGTTATTACGAAAACTTTGTTGAAATTTACTTAAAATGGCTCAGAAACGGGAAAGGGGTTCTAATTTCACGCGCGAAGAAAATGACACGCTAATTAAACTCGTAAATGAAAATAAACATGTGCTTGAAAACAAAAAAAGCGATGCCGTTACATGGGCGGAAAAAGAACAATGTTGGCAAAGAATTGAATCAAAAAACAGTATCAGTAGTGTTCGATTTCGTAGTGCGAAAGCATTAAAGATGAAATACGATGGAATAAAGAGGGAAACGAGGAAGAAGTCTGCGGCGATCCGGGCAGAAATGTATCGTACGGGAGGCGGTTCAAGTACCGCTTCAACATTAACACCAAGTGAAGAAAAAGTAAAAGAAATGATTTTACTAACAGTGGATGGAATGGACAGCGTATTTGCGTATTTCAATAAATTTTATACATAACCATTGTAATTATTTATCGTATCAGTGAAGCAAAATAGTGATTATTAAATTGGTGCGTACACTATTATCCTGTGTATTCTGTGTGCCGCTGTGGTATTCGTCCCAGTCGTTAGTCTCTTCTGGTAAGTTGTCTCCAAAATCTTCAATGATATCAAAAATATCCATTTTAAAACGAAAATAAATTGATAGGCGCTTGGGTTTATGACATTTGCCAAATTTACTTGTCGAGTAAACGACTACTTGGCAGTCCATCCGATGATTAACTTACTAAGCAGATGAAGTGGTGATTAACTTTACTGAGGGATTGTGAAACGCAATTTACTTGTTTACTGAGCAGTTATGTTCTAAGTAGCTTACTTATAACTTTACTTAGCGATTGTGAAACATGCCCTTAATCTATTTATTTAGTATCTGGTAAATTCCGATAGACGCGTCTCACGTCTGCGATAATGGGTAAAGAGAATTGTAATCATTAATAGTCTTTTCATCTAATGTTGCCCTTTATAAACTACCTCACATGAACAGGTAATTTTTGGCCCTCAGAGTATAAAACGTTATAATTTTGTAGACAAACTTCCCGATCGAACCTCTTGAACCTCTTTCAACTTGAATATCATTTAATTAGCTGTCTCCCCAGGTCCTTTGAGGCAGCATGGTCGCCCAGCTCGGGACACTCCGAGGTAAATTTGGATGAAGTCAAACTTTCATAAACACTCACAATTTAATGAAAACTCGTTACGTTGGCACTTTATATATACGGGCGTTATGTAGGACTGACCGGCCGGTTGTTTTAATTATATTAAAATTAAATATATTAAATTTCTGTCTTTTAAACACTAGGTAGTTTTGTTTGTACACGTGGTTATAAAATTATTTCAGTTTATGTCACTTATACTTTTATGGCTTATAAAGTTACGAACTATAAAATAAGTTATTACGAATTGAATACCATACATTTAGTGACATATAAGGCTATCTACTCCAAAATCACGGCGACAACTCTAGAAACGCAACCTAGCATTAACAAATCTACAAAATTAATATGGCGTAAAGTTTTGAATAACTGAAATGACCGGGGTCGCTGTGAATTTCATCCCGGTCGGCGTCTTGCCTCTGTGTATACATATTTGATTCAATTAAGGCGTCCCGATCTGCCCCTACTGAATATTTTAAGCGCGCCTCGATTAATACCGTCTTTGAACTAATCACATTTACAAGCTGATGAGGATAAGAGTGTTTCTGTGGATATTAGTTGCATTTTGCAAAGCGGTGGTGGAGGTTGTTGAGTACCTGAAAATTTTGATTCAGTAGGTTCTGGTAGCTGCCAATTTTTTTCGAAACTTCAACCGCTGGGCTCACACGATTCAGCATAAAGAACCGCCCAAAGTAATTAATGAACCCACTTCGTCCCCATCTGCAATCTTGAAATCTTACTCTCTTCCACTTTTACAGTGAATGCATGCCTATCCTCTTACCCCAGCCGCTCTAAATCGTTCGTTAGCGAATAAATTGGGAGCATCGCGAGCGGCCAAGATCTGCAGTGAGCTATCGAGCCGTCAATTATTTTAGCCGTAATGATAAAATTAATGGCGGCGCGCAGTGGGCGGTTGCACAGATAGCTTAATTATATCTACTGCTCTGGGTTATTGGTAAAGCTGATGGATTTTATTAATGAGTAAATAAAATCGAAATTGTTTCATTATGACACTTTTAATGTAACATTTTTTAAGTAATTATTTATTGGGGTGTTAAGACAGGAAACCTCCACGTGCGCCCGTGGACTGGAGTCCCCTCTCGGATACGTCCGAGGGGAAGACCAGTTTTTCGGGCCGGTGCACCCTGGGATGCGGGCAAAAACTCTTCCTTAGGCACTGTGTGCCTAAGGGGTCTCTTTGGCCGTATGCGAATAGCCTGTCGTGTGGACGCTCCAACGCGTGTTCCTCTGATCAGCAGAGGGCACAGCGGCGGAGCGGGCTTGCGGACGGTGAGTAATGGGTAGCTCGCCGTCCGACCAAGGACAGAGCCCGGGTCGGTGGCGCGTCATGCATCGCGCCAAATGCCTGCTGGGGTCGCGGGTTTTTTCTTAACCCAGGATACCGTGGCCCGGAACGTAAAGGGCATCCGAAGGAACACGGGTGGATTTTAGTCAGTAAGAGTCTGACAGTCCCTTCCGCCCCACCCAGGGCGGGAGGACTCATTTGATGATTTTACCACCATTTTTTAAAAAGTAATCATTTATTGGCGGGTGAAATGAATTTATGAATAAGTGATAGGATAGGGTTTATGTAAATTATGAAAAAAAAAGTGTAATCATCAATATAGAGAATATAATTATGTATAAACATGTTATATTTCCTACATTTGAATCAATTAAATACAGTATTGTGAACCCAAAAATATTTATCCGCTTTAAACAATATTAAATTCTGAATACGAAAAAACGCTCCTCTTTACTGCCACGGTCATGTTGTAACGTCACTTTTCACTGTCATCCTTCTTTAATGTACAATCGACAAAGTTGAATCATTACCCACCATAAGTTTATTTTCTTACAGACTTTCAAATACAATTAGGTTCACATTCGCGTAAACATACATATCCATGGTAACGACTTTGATCTTTGTCAATTTGACGGATTCAAACGATTTATGGTCAAAATGGGTCATGATTCAACTTTGTCGATTATACCTATTTAAGTTTTTGAGCTACAATTATTGAATTATTTAACTTTTTATGGTTTATTCAAGCAGAAACGGATATTCAAATATTTTTGAATTAAAAGTGTTGATGTGACACATACATTGTTTCGTGACTACCCGTACCATTGAGAACGACCAAGTTTTCAGCTTGCATTTAGCTTCACCAAAAATGCGTAACACGAAATACTGAATTGTAAAATAAATGACAAATTGTGAAGTGCACCACATTGTTTCTATGTTCCAATAAAATGTAGGTAACTACTCGTATATCTGGGGGCACGGCAGTGCCCCCGCCAAGACGAGCCAAGCGAAGCGCAAGGGCACTACCTACCTTTTCTCGAAGTGTTTCGTCGTTTTTTTGAACCCTCATAGAGTTGGTTTCCGATGTACCAGATAGTTCATATTCTCAGAATATGATGCCATCAATAGTCTCATTAAGCATACAAAGTCTCAATAGAATAGCTATAATACTTTAGATTTTATTGATATCTAAAATACACGGATTTCGTCACTGATTCACTGATACACTGACACACTGATGATCATCAAAATGTTTGGCTACTTCCTGAAGTGCCAGAGAGCTGAAATTCGGTATGTAATCTAAGTTTAGTATACAACCAACAAAAAAATTCACAAACCTATAACTTTCGGCCCCCATCCCCTACAATGGGGGGTTGAAGTTTATATGAGACCTTAAAATGTTAGGGTACTTCCTGAAGTGCTAGAAAGCCGAAATTTGGTATGTAGTATACAAAAACACGTCCCCCATCTCCTAAAGTTGAGGGGCGGGGGGGGGGGGGGGAACTTGCCATGTAGGTATGTATGTTTGTTCGGGTGAAATCTTTGAACTCATTTTTTAAATAGAATTATTTTCAGCCGATTGTGCTGAAATTCTGTATACACGTTTAGTTTGGATTACAATGCACGATTAGGTATGTGACGTCATCCTAAATCCAATATGGCGGACCATCTAAGATGGCAGAATAGTTGTTTTTAGTGCATTTCTACAATAAGGATATCAAATGAAAGGGCTGGTTGGGAGAAACTCGAAAAATGATGTTACGTCATTACAAATCCAATATGGCGGACCATCTATGATGGCGGATTAGTTATATTTAATGCACTTCTACAATATAGGTATCAAATGAAAGAGCTCGTTGAGAGCAACTCGAAGAACAATGTGACGTCATTCTAAATCCAAGGTGGCGGAATAGTTATTTTTATGCACTTCTACATTATGGGTATCAAATGAAAGGGCTCTTTGAGAGCAACTTCAAAAATAATGTGACGTCATTATAAATCCAATATGGCGGACCCTCTAAGATGGCGGAATAGTTATTTTTAATGCCCTTCTACAATATGGGTATCAAATGAAAAGGCTCGTGGAGAGCAACTCAAAAAATAATGTGACGTCATTACAAATCCAATATGGCGGAACAGTTATTTTTAATGCACTTCTGCAATATGGGTATCAAATGATAGTGCTCTTAGAGAGCAACTCGAAAAATAATTTGACGTCATAAATCCAAGATGCTAGCAACTTACAAAAAGAACTGAAATCCCACCAAAAACATTTCATGTAAAGTGTTGCCAAAACGAGCACATAAGGTTTGCCCTACAAAAAAGATATCAGATCTTATGTAGAACCAAGCTTCTGAATCTACACGGCCTAACTCTACCAACTCTAATTTCACAAATTCTACACATTAGCAAAAATGTATGGCTTGGCTGTTTCGTTACTTACTTCAGAAACAAAATATTAGCATCACCTCCACGACAGTAGCGAAACGGTGAAGCCATACATTTTTACTGATGTGTAGAATTTGTGAAGTTAGAGTTGGTAGAGTTAGGCCGTGTAGATTCAGAAGCTTGGTTCTACATAAGATCTGATATCTTTTTTGTAGGGCAAACCTTATGTGCTCGTTTTGGCAACACTTTACATGAAATGTTTTTGGTGGGATTTAAATGTTTGGAGGTATGTACATGCGTATTCCCAATAGGGAATATGCATTTAACTCCAAACATTTAAATTAGTATTAAGTAATTAGTATTTAATCAGTTGGATTATTAAATCACACTGTAACCAAAAATCCGGAGAGATACAAACACGAACACAAAAAGTTGTCGTACCAAAAGCTATTGTCAAACAGACAGGCGTGGCGAACGCGAAGCGAGGCGTTTTTGTTTGTAATGTATGCAATTGCTTGAAGCCCGTCACCAAACACGTTGACTCGCGGGCGCGGTCACGAAACATCAAACATGGCGTAATATCCAAGTGTTCACGTATGAAATGCGCGGTAGCGGGCAACCTGGCGACTAAAGCGCGCGGTGCGCTAGCGGTAGTATCAAACGCAACTAGCAGCGAAGCGCGCGATTCACTCGCGACTGCAGGTAAGTTCAACCCAGGGTCCCTTTGCACAGTACATTTATATTTTGTTTTAGATCGTCGTCCATGTTTACAATCTCTGACAACACGTCACACTCGCTCAAACGCCTGGCGGCCAATGTGAACACGAACCCGCCACGTCTCCGCGCCCGCGCCCGCGCCCGCTCTTTCCAACGTGAAAAAGTACATAGACTATCGGATCGCTTTTGCATGTGACTGGATTCAAACAATTCCATACATTACAAATAAAAACACTTCGGATCGCATTCGCTTCGCCTGCCATATTTAACATCAACACATTAAAAATACATGTTATCGTGTAAATTCGTCACGGCTTATTAACTGTTTGCGTGAGCCCAAAGACATATCTTTAAAGAATTAAAGTAGCTTATTATATTAAAATAATAACATGCTAAACAGTTCTCTAAAAAGCCGCCACAAATTATTTAGTACGGAAAATCATTGACGGTAGTAATAACCTGAGGCAATGTAGTCTCTTTCTGACTTGTAATAAGCTAGAAAATGGTCTGAAATATCTGGATTATTAAAAAAGAATATTGAATAGGAATGATGGTTTTGCGGTCAGTACTGTTTAGAAAACCTTTACAACTTAATGTGTACGTAAAATTAATTTAGAAAAAAGCAGTGAAACAGTTCTTATTTATTAGACTTGTGTCAATTGACAATTGGAAAATATTACAAAAAAACTAACTAAAACATTGCCAAGTTTTGGAGAATTAAATTTTTATTTGAGAGACAATATAATTTTTCTTGTGTGCCTTTTAAGTAAGTAGTAGTTAGTACTGTCGACAAGTCGTATTTTATTTTTCAAATCTTCTGTACTTAAATTTATTCATGTTAAGGTTTAATTATATTCTGTATAGGTTTATTAAGGTTCTATTATATTTTTCTTTCTATATTTAGATCCGAGAATAAACACATATTTTAGTCTCTCTTTTTGTTATTATCATTTATATGTGTTAAGGTGCGTAAAGACCATGTAAAAATGTTATATAACATTGCAATATAAAACAATACCGTACACATTAGTGTAACAATGTTATATAACAATAAAATTGTCGTTTGTCGTTCTTCAGTGCTATTCACAATGTTATATAACATTATGTGTCCACATCATCTGAAACATGTTATATAGCAATGTTATATAACATTTTGTGTCCACATCATCTGAAACGTAATGTTATATAGTATGTACGCACCTTTACGGTTAAAGCCCGAAGTGAGGTTACAGGTGTAGCCGGTTAAACCTAGGTAGGTTTAACCGGCTAAACCTAAGTGTATCCTATTTATCTTAGGTTTGAACTAGGTTTAGCCGGTTAGAACTAGATCTAACCTCGGAACTTGCTGGCACCCCGACTCGGACAATTTAGGTTAGAAGAGGATGGTGGGGTCTGAAAGACCCCACGATCCCCTTCGTGGTTATTTTTTTAAAACCACGCAGATGTAGGAGCCCCGCGAAGGTGCATGTGCAAGAAGGATACTACCTAATACCTTAGCCGAAACATAATATGTAGGTATGTCATTTATCTCGGTGAAATCATCAAATGAGTCCTCCCACACAGGGCGGGGACAGGAGCGACGCGACGTCAGACTTGTACTGATTAAAACACACGGTGATCCTTCAAAAGCCCTTTCCGTTCCAGGGTCACGGTTACCAGATGAAACTAAAAGTTTTCACTTTGAATCATCTTTTAACTAATCTTTCGTTGTGTTTAGGTCACTTGTTCTATCAAATGTTCATTTTAAAAAGAATTGCTTAGCTACAGGGCTGAAAATAATAACAAATATCGAGACACGATTTTCAATTAAGCAATAATTCACAATTCAATACCGATATAGGTCAAACATAAATTTGATAAAATTGACTTTCCATGTTACGGTTTAATCAATTTCAATTATATTGGAACAAAAATTGTGCCGAGCCACCCAGGACCGTGTTAAATAGTCTTTATGGCTGTCTGGCAAAGGAAACAATAAACTTTTTATCTTTCCTTTTCTTTTTTCTTTATTTGACTTTCATTGCTGGTTAGTCATAAAACGCCACTATTTTTACGTTTCGTATCCCTTAGCCAGTTACTTGATTAACGATAGGTATAGTGTTTCGTTTATAGTAAAACGTGTCTTGTTAAACCCCAGCCTTTCAATCACCCGATATTATTTTTTTGCATTATGTTACTTTCCGCCCAAGTAAATAATCTTGCCCAAATTACACCGAGAAGAGTGTTCTTAAATTAAACAGCAACCACATAGCAAAACGGTCAGTTGAAAAATTAGCATACACAAAACCTTTTTGCTTAATCATAAAGTACATTTGTATGCAGTCCCGACCGCCCCTTATCTCTGAGAGCGGAACCTGTAATGCAGTTGTCAGATGTAAATTATTGGATCCCCCGTCCTAATGGACTGGCCCGATATACTCGCAGTTCGAACGATGGAATTGTCCACTCTGTAGATTATTGAGAGGAACCGCTGATTGGTTTTGGGACGGAATGCTGAAGTGTGAAGGGACGATAGGAACCGTTTCGAGTAGACAGCTGTTAATTTCGGCTAAAAATACTAGGATAGCTTTCGTTGAGTTTTCATTTAATGGCAATTAAGTGCAGTTTTTTTGACAATGCTTAAGGGTGATGTCAGTGGCAGTGGTTAAAACAGTATTAACGTTATTTAATAAGCGTTAGTTTATGGGCTAAATGAGCAAGGCACAGCTGAACTGAAAGGCTTGATAACAATATTGATTGATTTGTGATATACAATAGAATTATCGACAAATTACGTAATTTACGTTGGGCTGAAACATATTAGGTATATTGCCACTCAAAGCTAAATTAAATCCAAATTGTATGCTGAAACGTCTCGTCTGCTTCCTCGTAATCTCCTGTATAAAATTGCCTAACATTTTTCTTCTAAGAAATATAAAGCTAGTATTGCTACATTCTGCAGACTTTCAGGTTATAATCAATTCATGGCAGTTCCTGGTTATAAATAGGAGTGTCCTATCGTTCCCCCTGAGTGTCCTGGAAACGTGCTAATGATGCCCAGGGGAAGCGCAGCATCCATTTGTGAAATAATACCATTAAATACGATTGCGGTCATTGTGTTTGATAGTGATCGGGAAATAATGCACTGATGTATCGTTTTTCGTTTTTAATAAGCTTGGATATAATGTGTCTGCGGTTTGGTGCCTGCTGTGTTGATCTGGATAAAATGACGCCGATAAAGTGGCCTCCCCCACTTCACAAAACATATGTTAAGTTTTATTTTATTTGTATACTAGCTTCTGCCAGCGACTTCGTACGCGGATCCTGTTGCTTATGCCAGCGACAATGGGGTCGTCAAAATCGAAGATCTGAAACGTCTGATGTTGAATTCTTAGAGCCTGGGGACGGGAAAACAACGGGACGCGCATGACGATTCCAGACGTTCCAGATCTTTCATTTTTGTAGGTCAACAGGAAATGCGCAGAGTGCTCATTAGGCTGAACAACTCTTGCTAAGACGTCATTCCTATACAGAGTGATTTTTTAGTCACCATCCAAATTTTAATATATTAATCTTTGGCGAAAATCATTGAATACGTGTTTTTTCTTTTTGTATCAATCAATACAAAAATATCGAGATATCACGTCTCAATGTTATGTATAAAAAGTTGATGAACCTGGACACCGCGCTGTGACGTGTCGCTCAGGTGTAGCGGGGAGGTGCGGGGGTTCAGCGGGGTGCGCTCTGCCCGTTTCATGCGTCGGCAAGTGTATATTATTAACGTTTAGCTTAGTGACCACACAGAGCGGATGAGAAAATGATTTAATATGACAATTTGACGTATCGATTTTTTTTCAAAAATGGGTTTAGTGATTGATACCTAATGCATAGAAAAATTTTGGACGGTGGTAAAAAAGTCACCCTGTATATGTTATAGTGTAGCTGGGCTCTTGGAGTTCCACATCAGGTGTTCCAGATCTTCAGTTTTTATACGACAACAGGGAGTGCTCATCAGGCTGAACAACTCTTGCTAAGACGTCATTACTGTATAGGTACGTAATAGTGTAGCTGGGCTCTTGGAGTTCCACATCAGGTGTTCTATATCTTCAAATTTATTTTCTCAGTAGAAAATGCTCATCACGCGGAACAATTTTTGCTATGGCGCTATTTTTGTATCTCTTATAGTTTAGCTGATCTATTGCAGTTCTGCATCAGGTGTTCAAGTTTCCAAGATAAATTATATCCTATATTTTGCCCAGACTTAATAGCTATACAACAAAAAAAAAAACCAATCAAATCCGTCCAGTAGTTCCGAAGATTAGCCTGTATTGAGCAACTTCTCCCGTTTTCCTAACATTTCCCTTCACTGCTCTGCTCCTAATGATTGTAGCGTGATGAAAAGTATACTATAACCAGCGCAGGAGTATGAAAAATAATTGTACCAAGTTTCGTCAAAATCCGTCGAGTAGTTTTTGTTTCTATAACGGTTATACAGACAGACAGACAGACAGACAGACAGACAGACAGACAGACAGACAATAATTTTATTAATTGCATTTTTGGCATCAGTATCGATCCCTAATCACCCCCTGATAGTTATTTTGGAAATATATTTCATGTACAGAATTGACCTCTCTACAGATTTATTATAAGTATAGATAGAAGATAGATAGATAATAATAATAATATAATAATAATAATATTCCACAACTATCACACAGCGCCATCTAGTCCCAAGCTAAGCAGAGCTTGTGTTATGGGTACTAGACAACTGATAAACATACTTATATATTTCTAAATACATACATATTATAGATAAATTACACCCAAACACAGAACAAATGATCGTGCTCATCACACAAACATTTGTCCTGGGTGGGAATCGAACCTACGACCTCCGGCATAGCAGTCAGGGTCACTAACCACTAGACCAACAGGCCAGTCATATGTGGGTTCTTTTGGATGATTGCAGACATGGTGAAAACATTTCAGAGTTTAACTCAATTAATTGTCTCATTGATATCAGTGGGGATTTATTCTCACTCGAATTCAATATAAGTCTTAGCGACCAGATATGAGTTTCAAAGAGAAAATGGTTTGGTATGATCGGCAATCTATTGCTACAAAATATTTTCAAGCGTTTCTTTTTAACAGATACAGGATACAAAACTCTGACACCTATGAACCACAACATGTTTTTAAATCGCATTATATCGATTATCTCACACCCTGCTCAATCAAGAGGCATATAAAACCGCCATAGCTATAAAGGTTATGGTATAAACATCAAAAACGTCTGATTTTTGCGTTCGTGATGCTAACGCGTGAATGCTTCCATTTCAGGATTGGCTCGTTAGCCGCGCGTAAAGACGCGACGGGTGGACGTGCATCCGAAAATATCCGAATTTCCGCACTGGTGGTGTTAACTTATTGATGTTGTGGAAATTGTGCCTTGAACACAAATCAATATTACGTTGACAGTTGTTCAATTAACGCAGATAACGCAGTGATTGAGCGATTGGACTGCTGCACTGCGTGTCGCGGGTTCGATTCCTGCACGGAGCAAACATTTGTATGATCTACAAGTAGTTGTTTCGGGTGTTTGTGTGAGTTTATACATAATTATGTTTGTTAGTGCACCCACGACACAGGAAATACCTAGTGTGGGGCCACATTAAAAAAAAAAAAAGAAAATAAAGAATTATGCGTCCTTCTCATGAAAAATCTTAGTACTATTATGATTCAGTAAACCGACTTCAGAAGCAAGCCATATTATTGCAAGTTACCAATTATTATATTTGGTTTAATAAAGTATAACGTTTTATAATATAATTTAAAGAAGTTATATTACCAGCATATGAAATCGAAGGATCGACTAAACATAAACCGTTCGTTATTCGAATTGCCGGATAAATCTACCAAATTAGCTGTAACTTCACAATCGTGTAGCATCAGTGACCTGTGATCGTCCGGTGTCTGGTGACCCGAGCGCACATTGAGCCTCTATACGTGGATTCTCAACGAGATGCGAGTTACAGAGGCTATTAGTCAAAACATTTTGATTGGTCAATATCAGGGCCAAACCAGTTTTAATATAAAATCGTTAAAAGATTTGGTAGCCTAAATTTGCGACTCCTGAGCCGTGATGTATAATTATTTTTTATAGGTTATAGCCGGTGAGAAGCAATAAGTAGGAATGTGTTTATTTATTACTGGAGAGTAAGTAGCAGTCGACCATTTGTGAGTGTGGTTAAAGAACAGGGCTAGATTACTCAATTCATAGTTTCCAAAATACTGGATAATATTCACGTATTTAACACCCCACTAAAACATCGTTTGCTCATCTGGGAGATCGTAAAAGTCTATCACTACGGCGACATCACGGAAGCACACAACAACTGGAACAGTTTCTTGTCAACGTAATGCGTCAGTTTACAGTTTACGTGCCTCAAAGATTTATGTGTCCCGAGTAGGACAGCGGAGGGACATGTAATGTGAAGCTCATTGATGTTATGTGATGTTCGACAGCAGGTCAAATCAGGATGAATGAAAACAAAGACTGACATTGTGATCATTTAAGAAACTAGAATAGCTAGGCAAGTGAATATTTTATGCTTAGCGTTCTTAAACAGACGTAATCTCGCCAAGAATCTACCAACCCTGACTTCACAAATTCTACAATCAGTAAAAATGTATGGCTTGGCTGTTTCATTACTTACTTCTGAAACTAAATATTCGCATTACCTCCACGACGGTAGCGAAACGGCGAAGCGATACATTTCTACTGATATGTGGAATTTGTGAAGTTAGGGCTGGTGGTCTACGTGAGATCTGATATCTTTTTCACAGGGCAAACCTTATCTAATGTGTATATATCTTATGTGGTCGTCTTGGCAACATTTTACATGAAATGTTTTGTCATGTGCATCTCACATGACAATAACTGAAAACGTAGGTAGACTATTTTTCAAATTTTGAAGTCTTATTTAGAGCTCTGTCTTTTATAAATAATATCACTACATAGTATAAAACAAAGTCGCTTTCTCTGTCCCTATGTCCCTTTGTATGCTTAAATCTTTGAAACTACGCAACGGATTTTGATGCGGTTTTTTTTAATAGATAGAGTGATTCAAGAGGAAGGTTTATATGTATAATAACATCCATTAAATAGTGGAGAAGTACTGTTATTTTTGAGGTTTCTAATGTGATGTCGTAAATAATTACATTTTTTCCGCTTACATTGCAAACGCAGGCTGAACCCTACGAGTTTTATCAAAATAATGTACTAAGTATTGTACACATTGAAAAGGTGTACAGAAAAGTCCGTGATGGTATATGTCTATCTCTTATGGATAACCCACAATAACTTTTTTTTGTAATTTACTTTTTACGATAAATAATGGCTAATTTTCGAAGCGATTTTAACCAATACAGCATTAATCCTTAACCGATTAAATACCTTGAATACATTGTTCAGTTAATATAGATCTATATGGCCCTTTACACCGTATGATTTAAGAGAATATTTTCGAAGATATTACAGATTTAAAAATTGCGGGACGTAGCAATTGCGCAGTTTTGTTGTAGTGTATTTAGTATCAGCATTGCACCCATGCGAAGCCGGGGCGGGTCGCTAGTAAGACATAAAACAAGTTGTTATCTAGTGGTAAATGAAAAACAAAACACGGTCGCCACCACGACGTCAAATCAATCCCACCAAAAACATTAAATGTAAAAAATGCCAAGTCTCTCGATGCAGTCTTTCCATCGTAAAAAGTTTTGAGATCTCACAGAAGCCAAGTCCTATTCAAATTATTTTGTAGTTATAAATCAACATTTAGTAATTATATCAATAGTTTTCTTTATATTATAACTATAGTGACTTGGCAATGAGCACAATTAAAAACAAATAAAACGGCATATTTGGAGGAGTTGAAAGTTACACACACCGCATGCGTAAACATTCTCTTTTACTTTATATATTCTCTTAACATTCATCATTTACTTTCATAAAGCGATGGCCCGTAAGGTATTCTTAATTATTGTATTGGAACATGTAGTCGGTAGTGACCATCATGATTCACACATAACAAATAATCTGATCACAGGTCTCGTCAGTAACATTTGCACATAATTCCAGGCAGCAAGTTAATTTGTGCTCATTGCCAAGTCACTATAGTTATAATATAAAGAAAACTATTGATATAATTACTAAATGTTGATTTATAACTACAAAATAATTTGAATAGGACTTGGCTTCTGTGAGATCTCAAAACTTTTTACGATGGAAAGACTGCATCGAGAGACTTGGCATTTTTTACATTTAATGTTTTTGGTGGGATCTCATTTATTTTTTGTAAGTGTATTTCTTTCTTTTTTTTAGGTGACCTCATAATTTCTTGGACTTCAGCTACTTTTTTGCTTAGGACCCATTCTCTATCTAACAAACTAAATAGAACTAAACTAACTAACATATAACTAAATAAATATATATCTGCTAACTTACAAACTAAAAATATAACTAAACTAAATAACACGTAAACAACTAGATATGTAACTATGTCTATGTTATATTAATAAACTATTTTCCTAAATAACTGTTTCAGTAACAATAATAAATCTACTCCGAATATCGCTACAATATTTTTTTAGTTTCGAAATGGTTGTTCATAGATAGATGGCGCTATCAAATGAAAATTATTGAATTATTTTAAAGTACTACTTAGACTGCGCTCTGTAACGAAACCATAGCGCGATTCAGACAGGTACAACGCCATCTATCGAGCGCGCATACAATGTTTATCGCAATACAATGGAGTATTAGCTTTATTAATTTAATGAATTATGAACTTTATGTATTAATTTATATTAATTATAGTCTATGTATTACATTTATATTATTCCTTTCTATTCTATGTATGTATTCATCCAATTGAATACTAACTTAAACAACGAACAAAGTTAACAATGCAGTCAAAATCCATACACAATGTTCTTGCCAAACCGCAAATATAAAATTGTTTTTTAAGGTATATTATTTTTTAATGTTTTTATAATTTTTCCTTTATATGTGGATAATGACCTATCTTGGTGCAAAATTTGAAGTTTCTAAGTCTGCTAGAAGTACCTTAGATTTTTGATGATCGGTCAGTGAGTGAGTGACAAAATGGTGTAACTTTGATCGACCGTAACTCCTAAACTATTCATTCAATTGGCATGTAATTTCGAACTTAAGCTTGTTCTAATGCCTACTATTATTCACCGAAAACCTAAACTCCTAGCTTTGCCCACGTCGAAGTTATAGGGGGGGCGAAACAGCCGCGAATCGCTTCGAGAAAAGATGGTACGGCCGTGCCCTTTTGCTCGAGACTTGGCGGGGCACTGCCGTGCCCCCAGATTGAATTGCATCATTATTTCTTAGGAGCAACGTTGATTTTCTCTTGTAGTTGAAATCGGTCGCATCGCACCATTGGGTAAAGTCCTTAAATTGACAAATTATTACATAATGTGCGTTTAAATAGAGAACTAGTTATTAATAAGATAGGCATGTAGGATAACGTGTAAGTAAAATATTTAGAATATTGGTTCTAAGTTACATAATGCTATGCAATCTACGAGTACTAAACGCCACCTATAATTATTGCTTTTGTTGATTCTATTACAGATGATAAAATTAGACAAATTGCCGTCAGTTTGCTAGGCATATGATCAATCAATCAAACTAAGGGTTAGTTCCATGTTATTACGAGCTAACAGATTACTGTAATAATAAACCAAGCACTAATTAACAGCGCTATCATTACCCGAATTAATCACAACAGGCGGTGTTTATCACGTCCCCATCCGTCACGGTTAGCGGCAGGATATCCAAACTGCGTCGCAGGTCGTTACTCTGCGGGTCACGTAAATCAATTGTCCGGTTGATTCACGGGTACCGACTTCAGATCAGCGAACCGGTATTATTGGCACATCGGGTTGATATACATGTGTTTTCAGTGCAGGTATTTAATGCAAATCTATGTAAGCAGAACTATTGTAAATGGGAGACAGGTCTTCATGCACCGATGATTTTCCTCGTCGTTCTTCTCGTTAAGCTGTGTACGTTAATGCCCGAACGACTGTTTGGGCATTAACGAATAAATTCAACGTCAAATTACAGCGAATCCCGTTTGTAGTGATAAAACATAAGCTTTCGTGGGGTATATAATATGAAGCCGATTGCCCGGTGTTACTAGAATTAGGGTCGATGTTTTCCTTTCATCCCGATATGAAACCAAGAATTAATGATTAACTACCAGGAAGCCAGCGGCCCCCTACTTCCAGCGGCCACACACTGAAATGTTTTGATGAAGTGAGAACCTTGCTCCCTTTATAAGGTTTACAACCTTATCCCACTAAGGTCAAAGGGCTGACCACAGACCACACTGGACGTGGAATGGGCTTGAAACGTATCGTTTATCACAAGTAAGACAAGTGAGTGTTGTCGTCTGAATCTAAGGGGAATTTACGTTTTTTTACTCTTATTGCGTTGATCTTCTATAATAATCCGATCCGTCCGATAATACCTAATCTTACTTATTAATCTACTTTTCGTCACTAATCTAAAGGAGAACAAGGTAAATACCTTGTGTTCTCCTTTAAAAGGACGCTGAAGCACGGAAAATAACTATAATCGTAATTTATTAATTAATTTCTTTTGTTATTTGCAGATGTCAAATTCTATTATCACTAAAATAGTATTAATTTGCGCACTTTTAAATATTTTGATGAGAAAATTACATTTTTGCCCTCAATTTTGAGGTAACACAATTTGGCCAATAAAAGTAATTTTAAAGTAAGTTTAACTGTCGGACAGATTGTCAATTTACTTCGTACTTAATATTGTTTTGTGGCTTCTAATTTGAATTTGTAGGTACATTTATATAGTTTAGTTTTAAGTCTACTAGTTTTTAGGTGAATATTAACGTTATGAGTAAAGCCTGGCATTTAAAACATTTCACGACAGTAGTTACGATAAGAATACAATGTATGTGTACTAAAAACATATAAAACGAATAAAGATTTGACTTTTTCCTTCATATAGTAGTAGCAAGAAGAATGTCCTGGATTCGATGCCTGGATTTATGTTAAACTGCTATTGCTTTTTCCATCAATTCTATTAACAACATGAGGTTTGGATGTGTGCACGGTGACAATAAGTTCGCCGTCACCAGTGAATTATACTAAGTATAGGGAAAACCTCTGCCCAACCTGTCAAGGAGGACTTTCCTTTTGTGACGTTGAGTAAACTGGAACTTTGACGTTAATTTGAAGGAAAAAAATAGTTTCTCCTTCGGTCACTGTAAACGCAAAAAATAGTAAGCAAGTACACTGTAAATAAAATACAAAAATCTTATGTTTGTAGCTTACCTATATTCTATAGTAATATCTATTGTGGTGATTTTCTGCGCTTAAGTGTTATCAGAATCACAATATTTTTTTATTAAATTAAGGAAGTCTGTAAGTGAAATTACTATAGTAAACCCTGTGAAATAATATCAACTGCTACTGCCGTAGTCATGAGTAAATGAATTTGGTTAATAAAGTTATTAATCTCATTAAACCAAATAAACGCCAAATATTAATTAATTGTCATTCGTTAAAAGTATCAGGTGCATCTCGCGAATTATTTATAAAATCATCAAACAACAGTAAGCTTGTTAATATTAATAAATTGGGATTGTTTACAGTAGGGATCGGTCGACAATCACTGTAATTCACAAAGCGTTTTAAATCAATGTTCGACGTACATGATTGATGCGGATATTTTATTGATTCGAGTTACTATCTGTTTTTGTATCGAGGCCTTTTTCTAGGTTCTTTTATCAAGAGAATATTTTTAGATTGTACTTATTTAGACTTCGTAAAATAACACACTTATAAAAATTTTAAGACTTTGACAGATCTTTAATGAAATAATTGCATTAAATAAGTCAATATATTGTGAAATTATTAACCAATCCAACTAATTTTATTTAACTGGAGGGGTTACATTTTTGCAGTTGTAACTGGAGAAATAAAATGTTGCGGTACGAAGTTCGCCGTGTCAGCTAGTTACTCATAAGTCGTATTAGTTACAAAAGTCATCTAGGTATTCGGAAGTGTTGTATCCTTCCAATCGCGTTAATTACTATCTAATCCAACTCTCGGCATGTTTTCCTTCGCTGAAATTAAAGCTGCGTTGCCACTGAGGCGGAGCGGAGAGCGATTCACCAATCACACGGCTTGAGTGGAGAAGAGGATGTGGATTTCAAGCCATATGATTGGTAAATCGCTCTCCGCTCCGCTCCGCTCCACCTCAGTGGAAACGCAGCCTAAGACCAACTTAGTGAGGTACCTACTACCCTTTTATTTATAACATCATTATATTCACACGTCATTCAAAATGGCGGCCCCCACACGTTTTCATAATAAAATTGGAATAGGAACGTGTTCTTATAATAATTTCATGCTCTTCGCTGATCATACCGGGTTCATAATAATACATGCGTTAGTACGGGTGTGAGAAAATATGAATGAGGGAAGTAAAGAAAAAAAAAATGTCATCATCAGCCTGCAGCCACCCAACTACACACATCAGAAAACGTTTGCGATCAGTTAGAAAAATCGAAATCTTTTTTGTGACGGTACATTATACATATTATGATGTCTTCTTGTTCTTAGATTCTTTGTTTAAAAGTATAGATTTAGAATGTAAAACAATTCAATAGTTATCACAAAATTTTATTGATGTGTGTATGATCTTCCAGTCGATCCGGATGCTGCTGAATATTTTACATGGAGCGATTGAGTAGCTGACCTCCACAACCGAGACATAATAAAAATTAGCAGCTTGTATGCAAAAAATATAAAGGCTAATGTTATGACCGGGCAATAAATGTTAATTGGACATTTTTCGACTGAGCCTAAATAATCAATAAACCTCATATTGTCAGCTGGTGGTGTTTCACAAACATTGGAAAAATCGCTTTTAAGCGATTGAAGTAATTAATAAGTGTGAGTATTACTATCATAAAACAAATGCATAGTGCTAAGCCCGAGTCATATCTTGCTGGCAGACAAACTAAAGTCACACAAAAAATTAGGCGCGTTTTGTCCTCTCCTTGATACAGTCCCCTATGAAGGTAAAGCCTGTTTTATGTCCGAAACCACGCGGTAAAATCCAGCCTATTTACCGCCAAAGCAACGCCCAATCAGATCGTATCTCAGTCACACGTTGATGGAGGCTGCATGATTTATCCGACGCAAATGAAGATGTGTTTCGATCGAGAGGTATTACCGTAAACCCACATCCATCCAAAAACTGCGATTAATAAGGGAGGCCGGTTCAAGCTTTTATTGTAAATCGTTGATTATGTGCAAATATGGATTAATAAGGGAGGAGGGTTTAAGCTTTTATTGTAAATCGTTGATAATGTTAATCAAATATGGATCTGCGTAGATGCAGGTTTAATAAACTGCTTCGATGGTTTGGTAAGCGTGGTTTCTGAAGGCCTCCTGTGATAGATTTATGAACGAGAACCTCCTTGTTTGATTTTTATTAATGATTGGAAAGTAATAAAATAACAGTATTTCAAATTGCTTTGGTTGGCTTTGGTTCAATTCCCTGATTGGTCAACGTATTTTTCGTGTTTTCCATTGGAGTTTCTCAGTAAGAGTTTTGCCTGAAAGCTGGCATATGGCAACAGGCTTGATATTTCATCACGAACATACTGATAGGTACAGAAAAATGTGTCAATCCTAGTAAAGCTTTGCTTGCCCCTCGTAGGAATACAAGCGTGATGATCTTGTGTCATGTGCTATTGAAACGTCGACTGTCGAGTCTCTTCCTGGTATTGGGATCGTTAGTGCATGTCAAATTGGTACAAACATCGCATCGTGTTTACTTCGTGGAGCAACCAATTTTCTCTTTGCTAGATAATTTCCTTGCAAACTTTATAGTTAACGGTAAGTCTATTAAAATCAATAGCTCTTAGACAAAGTGACGTTAGAGATAACGATACATAATTTTAACAATACTTCAAAAAGTTGCAGACAAAACTACTTACATAGGTACTTATTATACCAAAGATCTGATGGACTCCGTCTCTTAAGGCCAGGTATCTCGGAATCGACCTATTTTTGATTTAACGGTAAACAATCAAATATACCTTTTTTCGATCTGAAAAAAATATATGTTATAGTTCAATAAATTGTCTATGTTATTTTCTGGTTGAAAACGCGATATTTATAACTTGACTCGATCAAAAAAAATCGCGAAAGTAGAGATTTTTTTAACGTTTTTTGAGTGGTACTTGAAGTAGATCAAACTTTTGGTCCTGAAGAATATATCAATAAATAGGTAATGATGTTTGTCAGAACTTTAACTGGTTACTTTTTCATTTAATAACAATTTTAATTTATAAAAAGACGTCAATGTGTTTGGGCACATACGCCGTTTTATTCTAAGCACACATTCACTATCGTCCTCTCATCTTTTGCCTTTCAAAAGTAGTGTCATCATTGTCGTTCGTTGACGAATCAGTCAGCCAGCGTGGCTCTTACAGACTAGACCTATGACACTTTTTTTCTGATCGGGGCTGTCAGATTTTCGTAATAGGAAAATTGGAAATTGAGAAAAAGATCGAGAAAATAAAAACGAAAGATGCGTAGGCTTATAGATTATTCAAAATATGTTTAGGCATATATACGCTGTGTTTAATGGGACCTGATTAAACGGACATGGCTGTAAAAAAGACATATAACTTTCTATTTTCAATAACATACAGGGTGACTTTTTTAGCACCGTCCAAAATTTTTCTAGGCGTTAGGTATTAATCACTAAGCCCATTTTTAAAAAAAAAACGATACGTCATATTGTCATATTAAATCATTTTCTCATCTGCTCTGCGTGGTCACTAAGCTAAACGTTAATAATATACACTTGCCGACGCATGAAACGGGCAGAGCGCACCCCGCCGACCCTCCGCCCCGCCCCGCTACACCTGAGCGACACATCACAGCGCGGTGTCCAGGTTCATCAACTTTTTATAGAGAACATGGAGACGTGATATCTCGATATTTTTGTATTGAGTGATACAAAAAGAAAAAACACGTATTCAATGATTTTCGCCAAAGATTAATATATTAAAATTTGGATGGTGACTAAAAAATCACCCTGTATAATTATTTTCATTAATAAATAAGAAAAAGAAACCGAACTTACTGAATTTCATCGCAGGAAATTCCTGACGACCCCTACAGAGCAAATAATGGATTTGAGAGAATGAGAATTTTAGAATACGTATCGTATATACCTATATATCCATTACGAATTGTTTCTATCAATATAGTAAATTACTCACAGATACCTATATCAATGTTATCGTGATATCTTGATACGGTTCTTGTTCATCGTTCTGCAATATTTTGCATTATCCATCGTCCATTACTTTTGGATCTTTATAACATTTCATTGAACTAAGATAATAGCACTGAATTTCAGTCAACAATAATTTGTGACAATAAATGTAAATGAAAACAATCACTAATCGTATCGAATTGCAATATAGGATAAGAAGCACTTCACTTTTATTATTATTTATTTCATTTCGTCACAGATTTATAACATTTTCGAAAAAACAGAATTAAAATAAATTAAATGAAAACTGCTTGTCAATATTTTGAATACTTCAAAATTACATGTCACCTACAAATAAGGCGTAGCACCCACCATGCGAATGACCACAAAGTACACTGCGACTGCGATGAAAAATCGGTGGTTGTTGTTGTCTCACCATATTGTGTTCAGTACAAGTTGTTTGTCGCTCTATTTGAAAAAAATTACGACGTGGTTGAAAATCATATCTTAAACCAAACATACAATACAGTTTTTTTTTTAAAGAAGGTAGACGTACTTGTCTAGTATATAAACATAAAATTTAAAAAAAATAGTTCTTGGTCGTTATTCTAAGTTTTGTGGCGCGTCCACAATCTATTTTACTAGGAATTAGCATCGCTTAAACGAAACTATAATATGTAGTTTGATAGAAATTACTATTTTTAATTGTATTTAGTAATAGTTTTTCTAAATAATGACAATTTTATTTTTACATTTAGTGTGATATTTATTCCTAGAAAAGATGAGAAAGGCGCGTTCGCAGGAAATTTATAATTTTGGTTGCTCTAATAGAACGAACAGAGGAGGATGGCACTACCATCGTTCACTTCATTTAGTCAGCTGCTAAAGTGCTGCAGTAACAGAAGTTCTCCATCTTGTTCTGATTTCCCACCAGAAACGTTAGGAAGTCTTTATATGGCGATCGGACAAAAAACCTGCAATTTTGGTGTTTATATTTGAATAATTTGCTGTTGTAATTTAAATGCATAATAGAACTTAGAATGTTTTCAAAATTATACAAATATAAATTCCATATTCTTTGTACCTAGTTATTTTTTAATAAATTATTTATCAATTAATGTTTTTCCATGCATCAGTGAAATAATTGTACTTAAATTATACAAAAAACATCGTATGATCATGATGGTGATGAATTGATGATAAAAGAGATGAAAAATATGTTTTTAAATTCAAATCAGTAAATGTTTTATTATTATTTATTAATTACTACTACTGATGTCCCTTTTACACGGTGCTAGTGTCCGTCATTTATATCAAAATGCATCAAAAATTTGTACTGGTACACACCACCAGATGCTGAAGGGCGACCCGCTTTGTATACGCATGTTAATAAAACGCTTGTGTGCTTGGGGCTTAATAGATAATTGGGTATTGTCATTTTGGCACGGTATGCCAATGCTAATGAATTTTCTACAAATTAGTAGTTTTTTTTTGTTAACTGGGGACGTCAGAATCTGTGTCAAAATGTTATAAAATATATTTAGGTCTCTGAATGGAAAAAAAATATTTGTAAAACATTTGTCTGCATCAACAGGTATTTATATATTTTTTTATTCGTAAATGTATTGACATCCTTGTGATAAAATATTTCTACTAGAGTAATAAATATATTTTGCGTAAAGGGAACACTGTAAGAAATATTGAAGTTGAAGAAATGAAATACATAAAACTTTGGTTTCCGCGATAGTGGCGCCAGTTGCGGCGAAGTCGTCAAACTTTCACCGCTCATCGAACGACGATTTTGCACAATATGGGAGCCTTAAACTAGGGTTACCTGTATCTTAGAAGGCAGTGATCTTATAAAGTTTCTTATAATTTTCAATTACACAAAACTTGTAAAATGTGAAACTCTGTAAATGACTCCGAAAATGTGTAAACTCTTAAGCGCGGGCCACATAGAAAAGACGTAAGACGCATACATTTTCGCCCGTCCGCGACGCGTCCTCGTCTTACGCCTTTTCTATGTGACCCGCGCCTTACGTATGTGATCTTATGAATATCCTAAAATATTATTATTGTTGAAATTCTATTTAATTCAACATACAATACTTGTCAATGTTGCGTGTAAGTATTAGAAAAGCAACAGCACACCGATGTTGGCACCATATTGTGCATGTATTTACAATATGATGCCAACATCGTCCGTTTCTTAGGCGAAACCTACATAATACATTATTTATTTTTGTTTATAATTTTTGTATAAACGGTTTAATATGAAACGGTATTTCTTCGTAGACCTTTTTTTGACATTTATTATCTCTATTCTGATGGCCTGCATGTATGTAAAAACAATAACGAATGCTAGTTAAATTATGATTGTAAATTCATTAAATTAAAAGCATTTTCCAATTCAGTAAGGCCCGCTTACCCGAGTTATCTTTTAACTCAGAGTTAGTTGCTAACACAAGGTTAAATTGACAGTTTGTCATACAATTGTCAATTTAACCTCGTGTTAGCAACTAACTCTGTGTTTAAAAGATAACTCGGGTGCGTGCAAGTGGGCCTAAGAGAATTAACATGTTTTATTTGTACAGAAAGACTACGTATTTGCTACGGCGTAGCAACCGGCTACGAAATATCTACGCCGTAATCGACGACTGCTACGCCGTAGCTGGCGATTACTAATTTCTGCCTTTCGAGATTTATAATTACAGTTCCCTTTTACTTTGACGACGGTATCACTTGGAAGTGTAGCCGGTACGTGAACGGTACGTGTACGATACGTGAACACTGGCAGCTATTTATTCGTTGGACGAGGGTGTGACGTTTGACGGATACCTTTGTCATTGTACGTAACGTGTTACTTTTGTTACTGAAGTGAACTATTGAGAGCCTTACCTTTAGTGTTAATTAGTATTTAGTGTTAATACTGAAATAACATAAATAATCTAGTGTCCCAAAAATTGCAAAATTAACAAATCACCTATCTCTACTTTTAACGATATTATAAATTTTAAAATCATAACGTTTAAATCGTTTAAATCTCTAGACATCGAAGAGTCCTTTCGTCACGCTTGTATAATGGTCACATTTTAAGTGAACAGTACAGCCTAGCAGTAAAAGGCCAAAATAATATTTTTGTCTGCTGGTGACAGCCTCAAACTACACCCCACTGCCGTCTCAGTAGAAATGAGAAGTCTTTTAAACGCTACGTAACAGCAAGAACCTTGACATTCCTGCTGATCTACCCGACGAGGGTACGACATTTGTCATGTACCTTCGTTATTCCACTATCGCTTCATGTCACTCTTAGGACTGTTTTATACTAAATTGCCTATTGTAAAGAGTTATTTAAATATTTATGTGTATTTCTTTCCTTAACCCACACACACACAAACAGCTTCACTAACCACCTATTTCCGATAAGGTAAAAACACTAATTTACTATTCATTTCGAAACAAAAAGCAGACACTGGATGGCTCGAGCGCTCGGTCGCTCGCCGGCGGCAGAGCACGCGCTGGCTGTGGCCGAGACACGTCCACACTAACCAAGCTGCTTCGCGCGGCGCGAGGCTGCTCGCTCTGTGTGGACGCACCTATTGAACACTTTAAGCATACGGTTCATCAATCAGAGCTATTAATTTTTCCCCGGGGATTCACAAGCTGCACGGCTCGTTCGTTTAGATATGGGTCAAAATGTCAGCGAAGTTTGACAATACATTAAAGTGTCTTGAAACATAGCTTTGTGTCACTGACAGCGAGTATGTCGTTAAATACGCTGGAAGTAAGATGAGCATCAAATCAGTGCGGCATGACGTGTTGAGAGCCGAAAATACGGAGCAGACACGGGCGTAATGTTACGCTTACGTCCATAACTAGTTCCAGTTGGGTATGAGGTGGGCCTAAAGCTTGTATATGTAATTTTTTATTTGTAGGCATAATGTGAATTCAAAAAATATATTTTATTCTTCCTACAGGGTTGCTTTTGTACGTAATTTTAAATAGTATGTGTGAATGCGTGAAACATTAATGTAAGTATTATTTTTTTGTAAAAATCAATCCCTCATTAAACTGATTCTCTCACTAAGAGCATTAAACCGTAAGAAACCTCAAGCGTTCTTATTGCTCTCTTACTTCTATTTTTTGTTAGCCAAAGCAGGTGTGGCCGTATAATAATGTAGGAGCCACGCCTCCCAATTAAAGATAGTTTCAATCATTGTCTAGAACTTAGGTACTCAGTAACACAGAGGTTTCATTGTGTCGATTTAAATCTATTTATTTTTATTATTCAATCTGTTTTTCAGATGCTTCAAACTAAGAACCTAGACAATACCATTATTCCTAGTACTTATTGTCGAAAATATTCTTAACTTAATATTAAATTTTTTAACGTAGTAGCTAATGCATTATTTGTGTATTAAATAACAGTTGTGTTATGTTAACGATTTTTAAAGTATTGTTACACAGATGTTTTAAACTATAACTAAACAAGTGACAATAAATCTTTACACCAGGCTGTTCTCATTAGCAGCTCGGATTCCGAGCTTGCTGTCCAGCCACACACACACACTTACGGATGTACAATAGGTAAATTTCTGATTAACCCTTTGGGTATAACAGACAAAGTAACAAAAAGTATAGGTATCGTATACACTAGACACATGTAGTAGAACACTCGCACGTTTTATTACTCACGACAGCATAAAGTTTTACTACAAGAACGGCGTATTTCTTACAAATAAATGTTCAATTCGTCACACCGAAGGAAAACGTCTTCAATTAGGTGAGGGATCACTACGTTTTAGGACTCAGCAATTCGACCGAATTAAAGGTGTGACTCAAATAGGTATATTATATGGAAAGTTGAAAAAAGTAGACTACTGTGGAACTTTCATTACTATCTAAACTGGCAGTACAATGTGTTTTGGGTCCCACCCTAACATTGAACAAAATTATATTGGGTCAGAGTAGTGGGATCTGAATTTGTTCTAGGCTATGCGGATCTTGGTTAGCGAGTTTGGAGAGGTTTCAGCTTCTAAATAGATGGACGACAAAATTCAGTCCGTATTGTTCAGAAACACAAACAAAATTCAGTCTGTATATCCTCTTAGGTGCCAATGCTACTCCCAAAGTCCTTCAAGACCTTGGTTTACTTAAGAATTCTAACCTCCTCCTTTTTTTGAAGTCGGTTAAAAATATGAAGATTTCTGGGTAGTCTAACATTAATTTTCTTTAACAACGGCTGACGTTGAAACCACACGAGGTCTCACAAAGCCGCAACGTCGCAAAAACAACACGACTCAGGGAGTTTACTATCTTAATCCATCAACAAAGTTACGGGCCCGTATGAAAATAATTCTAAATTTTTAAGTGAACCTTAAAGTTTGTATTAGTCACGAATTAATAATTTCTGACAAAACATCAGGAGTCGGTACAATTTGCCAATCATGGTGTTATCAATTTTTAGGGTTCCGTAGTCAACAAGGAACCCTTATAGTTTCGCCATGTCCGTCCGTCCGTCCGTCCGTCCGTCCGTCCGTCTGTCCGCAGTTTAGCTCAGAGACGCACAGTACTAGAGAGCTGTAATTTGGTGTAAATATACAGATTTGTTGTGCCGAAAAAGTGGTAAAATAAAATCTCGTAAAATATTTTTTTTTAGGGTACCTCCTGTACACGTAAAGAGGGGATGTTTTTTTTTTTTCTCGCGTACCCCTTAGTGTGGGGTATCATTAAATAGGTCTTTAAAAAATATTGATAGTTTCCATTAACAATTTTTTGATAAAAAAATTCGTTTGTGAAATATTAAGCTTTAAAGTGCTAAATTTTGCTCGACTCGAGTGTCCCCCCCCCTCACCAGCTAAACGGTTATGTTTGGGGATGTGAAAAAATTCACAGTAGTAGTATATATAACGAAGTTTAAAAGAAAATTATCATGACTAAGTAGGCTTTACAACTTTACGAGTAATAGTCGACCAACTTATAAAATGTACTTGGATAACATATTTTCCTAAACAAAATGTATCGGAGAACATGCTCTTCAACTGCAAATGTAAGTTTGTCAACTTTATTTTTACAGCTGTAATAGGTATGTTTTTACGGTATGTTTTTTGGGGATAGGTAGGTTTTTATCGTCAACTATTTTTAACTTACTTCAAAAAAAGGGGGAGGTTCTAAATTCGTCGTAATCTTTTTTTTATGTATTTTCCCCGATTTCTCAAAGACTCCTGGACCGATTTTGAAAATTCTTCTCTTTAAAATTAAATTCAGCGAATCAGTTTAGTTAATTCGCATAAGTATTTTGATGGGCAACTACGGAACCCTACACTGTGCGTGGCCCGACACGCACTTGGCCGGTTTTTTTTAGTTCGTATCACTAATCTCAGGTCCGTAAGTGAAAAAGTGCAGGGTGCGTTCGAAACTTCGATCGAAGCGACAGGATTCCTGCATAAATAGTAGTACCCCTGTATCGGGCGATGAAACAAAGTTTAGTGCTGTGCTTATATTATTCATTTTATCCCCTTTCACTCGGTTACAGTAAAATTTGATTAACTCTGTTCTCCTTTGTTGTAGCTTGACGAAGGGGCTTAGTGGTTTTTTTTCAGGAAACTTCTCAAGAAAGTGTTATATTATGGTTATTTATAAGACTTTGTTTTTTTAAACGTTGCCTCTCACTAGGAATTCCCCTGTGTCGTGGGTGCGTTTACAGAAATAGAATTTCACACAAATACACAGACCCGAAACAACTACTTGAATATCATCCAAAATATTTGTTCTGTGTGGGGATCGAACCCGCGACACGCTGCTCAGCACTCGATCGGTCAGCCACTGCGCCAACCGTGACCTCAAGAATATGACTATTGGTAGGTTACTAATGGTAGCCATACACCATACTGCCTATTTGTCAAATCGGCATGATACTGCCAATTTGATCAGTTAGAATTGACCGTGTATCAGTGATCGTGATCAGTTAGAATTGACGTGGTGTCCATCAAATTGGCATGACATGCCAATTTGACAGCATGACATGCCAATTTGGTAGGTCATCAAATCGATTTGACACAACGTCAAATCGGCAGCAGTGATGCCAACTTAGCATTATTCGGTGACCGATAGCTACAAACTTATAAAATTGTAGCTGTCGTCACCGAATAATAGCCAGATCTAGCTATAAAGTTGCTAAGTTGGCATCACTGCTGCCGATTTGACGTTGTGTTAAATCGATCGTACGATAGGCAGTATGGTGTATGGTGTATATGGACCAATTTGAAACAATCGCAAGCGTCAAATCGATCGTACGATAGGCAGGATGTTGTATGGCTACTATGAGATTTATTGTGGTTGTACGATAGTTATTATTTATGTACTGGACGTGTAAGTTCAATGTAGTTATGAGACAATTAATAATATAATCAGCTAAATGTTTGTTACATAATTACAAGATTCATTTATCTTTAAACAATTTATCTTATCTTTATCTTTATCTCGTACTTTAGTAAACAAAAATTAAATACAAGATTTTCAATAAACAAAACCGATAAAGTTTTATAAAAGCCGGTTTAATGAAGTATTTAATTCAACTTTGAAACGTAACGACATGCAAGTCACATGAATGACTTCTTTTGCCACTACCCATTTGTGTAATTGCTACATTTAGAATAGTCCATATCATCACGAAATTGCAAGTCACTAACTATGAATAGGTATTATGTAACCTTCGGTGCCAGTTCCATACGAATCTCTTATTCAGTTGAATTCTAACTACCGATACCAGTATGTACAACTTAAATTAGTAGTAGAAACTACACTCTCGTAGTTGGACAGAGGTGTATATGGGACATACAAATGTCCTCCGGGTTGTTCCTCAGAATTATCTATCGAAAAACCGAAATTATTACGTAGAGCTTGCAATATTAAAGCAAAGGGACACAGTCAAACACGGGTTAAATATCGCATCGAATCTCATTACTGGTAGACAAAATCATCATCATCATCTCAGCCGTAGGACGTCCACTGCTGAACATAGGCCTCCCCTTTTGATCTCCACACATACCGGTTGGAAGCGACCTGCATCCAGCGTCTTCCGGCGACCTTTATAATGTCGTCTGTCCACCTTGCTGGTGGACGTCCTACGCTGCGCTTGCTAGTCCGTGGTCTCCACTCTAGTACTTTTCGACCCCATCGGCCATCTGCTCTGCGAGCAATATGGCCTGCCCATTGCCACTTCAGCTTGCTAATAATCCGGTGGGCTATATCGGTGACTTTAGTTCGTCTACGGATCTCCTCATTTCGGATTCGATCGCGTAGAGAAACACCGAGCATAGCCCTCGCCATAGCTCGTTGAGCGACTTTGAGCTTTGAGCTGAGGCTGTTAGTGAAAGACCACGTTTCGGTGCCGTAACTCATCACTGGTAACACACATTGGTTGCAGACTTTCGTCTTGAGGCACTGAGCACTCGTAAAGACATTGCGTAGTTTCCCGAACGCTGCCCAACCGAGTTGGATTCGGCGGTTGACCTCTTTCTCGATGTTGGACCTACCTAACTGGACTACTTGTCCTAAGTAGATATATGAGTCAACAACTTCGCGTACCGAGTTTCCAACAGAGACTGGGGTGGGCACAACATTGGCATTTGACATCATTTTCGTCTTGTCCATGTTCATTTTCAAGCCCACCCGTTGTGAAACTCGGTCGAGGCCATCGAGCATCATGCTGAGTTCCTCCATCGACTTTGCCATGACTATGATTTTTTTTTTGCCATGAATACGATGTCGTCGGCAAACCGAACTTGGGACTAGATGGCGTGGTGTGATAGTTGTGGAATATTATTATTATTTATAAGGAAAAAGATAAACAAAATAATCGTTAATGCACATTATACTATGCGGACTACAGGTAACATTACAATGTTAACTTGATTACGTTAACAAGCGTATAGTTTTCTTTTTCATGTAGTAAAATATAATTATTATAGGAAAAAGAGTTCTATCTCTAATTGCGCTTTTCTTTTTATCCTATATTGTTCAGTTTTTCGTGGAAACATAAGATGTTACAGATAGTTGAACCCTATTACGGTGAAAGAAAACAAGACCTCTGCTCGTTAATAAGCTGCGGTTTGAAGTAACGTACCGAGTAACCACAATATAGAAGGTTCATTGTATTCTACTTTTAGGGTATTTTCGGGTCTTTGGAAATCGTATTGACCTATGTAATAACCTAGTTTTCACTTGCGAAAGTCACTGATATTGAATACCACTCTAATGTAAAGATTAGCAGCCAGTTTACAAGGTGAGACACAAGAGATTGATTAGTTAGAAATGTAAAACGTTAATTTTCTTATCATGTAACACCTACAATGTTCTATCTCCTCTTCATAATATTATGGAGATGATGAACGCGTCTATCTAGTCAATCTCTATTTCTTTAACTAATGCGTAAAGGAGGGGTAAGCATTCCTCATTTTTAATTAACAACCTCATTAAAATGCAACCATTAGCTGTAATTTATTCATCTTCAAAATTGTTAGGTACAGTGCTAAATGATTGAAAAAAAACAGATGTTGATGATTTTAACGCACCCCTTAAATAGCACCGGTTACTTAATATTATAAATGCAAAAGTTTATTTGTTTGTTACCTTTTGCACGCCTAAACCACTGAACTTATCATCCTTAAATTCTTTAATTCGTTGTAGTATACAAAGACCGACATAACCTTTCATCACGAAAAAAATAAAATTATTTCCGAAAAAAAAAACAATATTATCATTCATAAGATTATAGATGGCGCTACATGTATTATTCTTATTGATTATCAAATTCTTACAAACTCGGGCGAAGCCGCGGGTAAAAGCAAATTTAATATAAGTCACTTTTAGGAGGATCTGTCAGAAACAGTGTGTCTCTTTCCAGTCATATTCCCGAATTCCCGGTGTTGTCAATGAGTCTTCTATGCATCCCTGTATAGTAGCGATAGACGTGTAGCAGTTCTTTACGCGTCCCGGGCCAGTCATAAATGTCGTGTGTTACAATAACAGCGCTCAGTTCATAACGATGTTCAAATATATAAACTTTTATTATTTGATTCCTTTTTGTGCACAACATTATTGGGTTTCGGAAAGAACATCTTTTTCGATAACTTTTTTTACCTCTGTAGTTGAACTATCTTACCTTCAAAGTAAAACAACATTAATCAGATTTTGACTGAATTGACAGGACAAGCAAACTTCTGTTAAATCAAATTGTTGGCTATTGAATATCAACCGTTGACAGGCAAACCGCTCACTCAAAAACTTGCTATTTGAGTGATATAATACCTACTGTGTTTTTAATTTACAAAAGGAAAATAATACAACATAATATTTCTGAAAAGTCGATTTAAGTAATGAGATACGTACCAATTTCACTGAAAATTGTTTCCGTATTTCAATGAATTATTAAATTCTGCTCTACTCAACAAATATTTTCCTTGTCAATCTTATTCTTCCCGTTAGTAACTCTGACTTCCAGTATCTACATCTAAAAATATTTTCCTTGATAAACACACCATAGCCAGGCATCGACTAGGTATGTAACGTTTTGACGAAGCTTTTAATTAATTTTTACTAGAAATTCAATTACCTCTGCTTCTCCTGATTACTTTTATTTTAATACCACTATACGAGTACGTTAATCTATAGGTCAGTGTCCTGCTGTTTTTGTTTCCTCCGTAACTCGATAAATGAAACCTCTGATAATAACACCCTGAAGCACTTGATATTTACGCTGCTCTCTATACCTATATAATTATATCAGCAGAGAGTTAGATAGGGAAGCTGCACAACAATAGGTGTCGGGTTACCGGAATGCTATTGTTAGTCGGGGCTGAGAGCTATACGAGCCTCCCGCTCACTCCTATGAATTTGCGTGCAGCGCAAGATAAATGTTTTCACCCTGTAATTGAGTGGTTTTTAACTGAATACAATAGAGCTCTCAGTATGGTTTGAGCTATTGTACGCTTGGAACACTATAGATGTTCACAAACATAATATGTTGTCTTGTTTTTCTTAGAACAGAAGTTCAATTGAAAGCATTTTTTTTATTTTTAAATTTTTATTCAATCAAGTTGTTAAAGTAATCTTCATTACCTAGTCTTGATAACTGACGAGTTTAGTTTGTTTAATACGAGTAGAAACATTGGTATTCTCGATTATGAATTGAGTCCATTGCTTTCCTATTATCCCAAGAGCTGAGCCCTCCAGGTAACGGTTGTCCTGTAATGATAGGAATTTGTTTAGTGATGAGTTATAGTATGCTTAGTATAGTAATCATGAACTTTCAGGTCTAAGCCCTGCACTTTGGGGTGCTAAGACAGGAAATCTCTACGTGCGCCCGTGGACTGGAGTTCCCTCTCGGATACGTCCGGGGAGAAGACCAGTTTTTCGGGCCGGTGCACCCTGGGATGCGGGCAAAAACTCTTCCTTAGGCACTGTGTGCCTAAGGGGTCTCTTTGCCCGTATGCGAATAGCCTGTCGTGTGGACGCTCCAACGCGTGTCCCTCTGATCAGCAGAGGGCACAGCGGCGGAGCGGGCTTGCGGACGGTGAGTGATGGGTAGCTCGCCGTCCGACCAAGGACCAAGCCCGGGTCGGAGGCGCGTCGTGTTTCGCGCCAAATGCCTGCTGGGGTCGCGGCTTTTTCTTAACCCAGGATACCGTGGCCCCGGAACGTAAAGGGCATCCGAAGGAACACGGGTGGATTTTAGTCAGTAAGAGTCTGACAGTCCCTTCCGTCCCACCCAGGGCGGGAGGACTCATTTGATGAATTTAACACCTGAAAAAAAAAAAAAAAAGCCCTGCACTTTAGCAACTATACATTATCGAACGTGTCAATAAAATAAAAATAAAATATAAATTCTTCTATAAAAGTCTTCCGTCCTAAACAACCCACATTTTGAATGTTTTTCGTTTCTTGTAGAAAAATATAAAAGAAAATATAAAATATGTAGATATTATTTTATTAGTACGATTGTGTGTGTATTTATTTACCATTTACTTTGAAATAAAAAGCTCTATGTATTGATATAACTTGCATATAAATCCATGACGAAATCTTTTACCAGTACGCATTTAAAATTGTGATGAGTTCGGCATGTTTTTATCGCGCCGATTATTCCAAATCGTGTTTTTATCTTTACCATTTTCTTGAGAATATGTTCAATTTTTATATAATGATTTTTATTTATTAAAAATCTCACGTTTTATTAGATTTTCAGACGTTCACGTTAAAAGCTTAAAAAGTATTGCAGCCTCCCCTTAAGCAATGCTGGCCACTGACCATAATTATTATGTTACATAAGCCTTTCGTTATCAAACCGATACTTACATTTTACATTACGCAGTGCATGTTATTATGTTACTTTAATAATTTTAAAAAGTAATTATTGTCAGTCTTTGGAATGAGATGAGATTTGATTCCTTTCCAGTCTTAAGGTTACACATGCAAACAAGAAAAAGATACTCATTTGAGATTTCTTCTGGTGTTTTCATTAATATTGAACATCATATTTGAATTTGGTTTGGATGTTAACCTCGATTTTGTGGGCATTTGGATACTTTTTTCATGACTGCTGCGTCTGTGAGAATCGAGCAGTGGATCTAAGGCACTTGCTAGAATACTTATGTTGATTACACATCGAGTTTCAAGTTCCGTTAAAATTTTCATCATATAGTAATTCAAAGTTCTACCTGAATCTTAAAATACAGCATTCATGAATACGGAAACTATTATCCAAACCATACTGTATTCTGACGCTAAAACTACAGAGTCAATTCAAAGTAACGTTTACCTATAATTACCGCATTAGATCTATGTCGACGGTTTTATCTCTAATTCAAACCAACTCTCCCAGTTATTACCTAACGGGCTGTTTGATTAAAGCTCCCTCTACCGGTACTACTCAACGGCACCTCCACGGTGACAATGTATCACTAGCGTTCCTTTAATTCCGTAGCAGGAAGGATGGTTTTTGTATTTCAAAGTGTTACCGCAGACGTGCGGATGACTTTACCGCGACTGCGCTGCGTCGTCGTGTAAAAAAAGCGTTTTTGCCGTAGGCACTGTTAATTAGAAGGGCTTGTATGTAGTGTTTTTAACCGACTTAAAAAAAAAAAGTAGGTTCTCAGTTCGACCTGTATGTATGTATGTTTGTCCGCGATTATCTCGCGTTTGGCTGAACGGATTTTGATGCAGTTTTCAGAAAAGTGTTCATTACATTCTGGAGAAGGTTTTAGTATATAACACTAAAAGATATCCCGTGACGTTGCCCGCGTGGATCCGTTTTGCTTACTTGGATCGTAGATTTTCAGGGACGATATCATGTTTGTCCGCAATTATCTCGCGTTTGGCTAAACCAATTTTGATGCAGTTTTCAGAAAGTGTTTTTTACATCCTGGGGAAGGTTTTAGTTTATAACAATAATGGATATCTCGTAAAGTTGCTCACATAGATCCGTTTTGCTTAATAGGATTGTAGATTATCAAAGACGATTTTATGAAGATTTTTGTTGATTATCTTAACTAAAAAGGGAAAAATAAAAAACTTTTTGAAAAAAGGGATCCGACTTCAAAACCAAACACAAAAAAACTATAAAATAACTTTTCTTTCGGAAGTCGGTGGCCATATGTCAATGAAATAAAAAAAAACAAAGCCACCGACTTCCGAAAGAAAAGTTATTTTATAGTTTTTTTTTGTGTTTGGTTTTGAAGTCGGGTCCCTTTTTTTCAAAAAGTGTTTTTCAGTAGTGTGTACATTATGTAACAATGTGATTTGCGTTGTGTTATCATTTTTTTACACCATATAATACATCAAAAATAGTAACTAAATAAGACATTTTTTGAAAACTAAACATTTTGTGCAGTTTGAACGTAATTTTTGTAACAAAACTAAGACAATAATAATGTAACCTGGACTGTTCACCACACTCTTTCTATGGCTCATGTGTTAAAACGTGGGTCAGTAATTTAGCATAACGTAAGCATTGCCAGAGGGTAGACGCACGGCAGCTCAAATTGTAGCCCGGGAGTGCCCGGAAGGGAATCGACGAATTATGAGCTTATGAGCCGGGTAATAACCTAGTCGAGTAATTACCTAGTCCTCTGCGAGCCGGTGTCTATCTACTGATGGGCTTATGCTCATAACGGTGCGGTATTACTTGGAAGTAGACTTTGTAAATTCTGTTTATGGATGAGTATTTTTTTGTGTGTGCAAATCGAATTTCGTTTATCATGCATATTTTATGCTACTTTATCAATAATATATTTTTGGTTTGTTATTAATTTTTATTTTTTTGGAATTTGTCATAGAAGGTGTTTAAATGAATGTACACATAAGAATTCAGAACACGTCTGGATTATAATGCGCGATCGATATATGGCATACAACAGTACCTTTTGGCAACAGCAACTTTTGTTGTGTTGTTTTCATGAAAAAATTAATTCTTGTGCAGGGCTTTTTAGCATAACTAGTGGACATTTTTAAATTTTGGTATGACAATCAACTGAATTAAATTATACAACATGTAATCTACAAAACCTTTAATGATAATGTTAATTCTAAACTAATTTTGAGGTAATAAAGCGCCGTATCAAAGCAAGTATAATTACAGACAAAAAATGACTCGGAGAAGTCTCCCTTAGAAATTAAAAACTTCTTGTTCTTCAATTTATTACTCGTCAATCTCCAACGTATCGACGGCAGCGTGAGCTGGCAGCGTGGCTGATGTGCACCGTATCGCGGTTTCTACCCCGCACGGAGCAAATATTTGTATGGCTGCAAATAATTCTTCCGGGACAGGGTGTTTCTGTATTTGAGTTTCTATATTTGTATACCCACCCACAATTCAAAGGAAAAGGGAAACTTCGAAAGAAAAATCGCCAGCTAGAATGATCCAACTATTACAAAGTTCGCGAGAATGTAAGATCAAAACCACTTAATGTAATCAGATGTGCACTAAGTCTTATTTGTGCAAGTTTTGAGTTCTTTGCTTTGCTTTAGAATTAAAGTTTTTAGAAGTTGCTCCTGAGATTGAATGTTGGAGTTTTGATGAAGAATTATCTCTTTAATTACACTTACTGTTTTGTTGAATGTGAATGTTCTTCTGCATGCTGACGTGTACGGATAAGCGAAATAGGAGAATTATATTTTCTAGCGAAACTTTAGGAGAGCATAGTACGTTTTTTGCCAGATTGCCAGCCTCTTGCAATACTGTAAAAGTTCTTAAATACTTAATCATTGTTCTATCTTATATCTTGAAGGATCATCTTTCAATATTGCCTACATTCTTCTACTTATTCATTCTGATAGAAAAAACAAATCAAGTCTTTCATTGACCCATTTCATCGTTGTTTGCTGCAAGAATTCAATTTTACTTAAGAACAGGAGTGTCGTGGAGTCGCTTGTCTCGGTAAATGTTTACAAATTATCTCATAACGTTATTACAGAGGGAACGAGCGGAGAATTTGTGATGTCACGGACTGAAGACACGAGAGGAAGTAGGTGACGTAATCAGATGGTTTTCTGTTTACTTTTGAACTTAAATTGTTTTTTGAAATTATTTATTGTATGCAGAATTATGGAGATTGGTGTTGACTTGATGATAAGAAAGGCAAACTACATTTTATCTTTCCAATCCACATTCATGCTCCATTCTGCTAATACATAAAATATAGTGATACAACAAAGTCTTAGTTAATTAAGTATAACACTTAAAGCATCGAACTTGACTCACCTGGTTGCCTGCTTGTCGGTCTTCTAAGGACTGTATTTCGAAGAGTGTTCGCAAGAATTTCACGACTCCATCCTACCAGCTGCATTCGACCATCGGAAATCAAGACGTATCTACTGCTAATATCATGTATATCTAGTTCTGTAGCCATTCCATCAATTGACAATGATCCATCATAATGCGCAAGGACAAAGAGTGGAACTCATTACCTGCGTGTGTTTCGGAACACTAACAACCCGAATCTCTTCAATGATTGAGGCTTCTTATGGGTAAGTTCGAACCATCATAAACTTAATTCATGTGACCTAGACTTGACTCTTTACGCTCCAGGGTCACGATTACTGTTTACACAGTCCCGCGACTCTGGCACAAAAAAAATACACAAGTCTCTCAATCGTTTTCCCAATCCTTTTTACGGATTCAACAACTAGCACAATATTGGTGTGAATAAACCAACATCATTTTTCCTCAAACACGAGAAAATAAAATAAAATATCAGCTTTCATACATCATCCGTAAGGCGTATGAGTAAAAGTTTATGTGCATGTGTGTGTCTTGACGTCAAGAATGTAATTTCGCTACAATCTTTGAAGTTAGAAAGCTGGGGAGAACGTAATCGTATATTGTGTAGCATATTTTGGTTTAACTAGTAAATACTATGTTTATCATAAGTAAATACTTTCATATTTTCGGGTTTTATGTTCTTGTATCATAATATATGTTCTTTGTGTATGTGCGTCTATGCTAGGCGAACCGAGCACGAGCGGAGCCGTTCTCGGCTTCGTCGTTCGCGGCGCAAGTGCGGACGTACAACGAACCTACAACGATCACTGTCCTCGAGCGCGAATCAAATCCCTTTGTGTTCGTCAAAAAACCGACAACAGGCGGAACGCAGCCGAGCACGAACGAAATGCTCGCAGCGCGCTCGTTCGAGACTTGTGTGTCGGTCCACACTAGACGAATTGTGTTCGGCTCGTGCTCCGCTCGTGCTCGGTTCGCCTAGCATAGACGCACCTTCATACCTACTATATCTTTAAAAATAATTATTTATAATTTTGGGTATTTTGTGTGTAAGTGCTATTTTAACACGGACTGCCCAAAAAGGAGTAAACCTATAGAGCGTAGTTGTTGTAAATCATGGTCATGTCCTTTTTCAATCGCCCTTAGTATTTTAACTAACTGAATATAAATAAGTATCCGTGTTTAATGCCACAATATAAACTGAGACATCACTCTTTCCTATTTCACCGACTCATTATTATTCTGCAGTCCTGTATTAAAGCACTAGTCTCTTTAGCTGATAATCCACGGTAAAAGCGCGGCCAGTCAGGCGCCTCTTCTTGCATATAAACAGAATAAAATATAGTCATTTAGCTTCAGGCAGTGTATCCGGTAGAATGAAGGAGAAGAAGTATTAGCTCCTAGTTTCTAATTAGTTCAACGCATGTAAAGCTATTGTCAAACAGACAGGCGAGGCGTGGCGAACGCGAAGCGAGGCGTTTTTGTTTGTAATGTATGGAATTGTTTGAAGCCAGTCACATAGACTATCGGATCGTTTTCGCTTTTCTATGTGACTGGATTCAAACAATTCCATACATTACAAATAAAAACGCTTCGGATCGCATTCGCTTCGCCTGTCTGTTTGTCAATAGCTTAAGAGTTACATGGAACTTTATAAAATCTAGGAACTTGCACAAGCTCATCTTGTGTTTGTTTTCCTAGAACGGTATAATCAAGCAGTACCTAAACGCTTTTTCTAGTTAATATTGGTTTATAATAAAGTAAGAAAAACATTTTATCACAGAAATAAAATACGTAAGAACTGACCATATACTCGTATTAATGATTTCTTTCGGTTAATCTGGCGTAAACCTAATATGTAAGAAGCGCGCAAGTGTCATTATATGGGTTCTGCAGGCCTCAATCGGATAGTGGCAGTGGATCAGGATGTAAATATTATAACACTTCTATTGATTCTTTTTTCTATATCATTTAATAAATAAGTCACTGAGAGATTCGAACTATATAACTATATATTTGTGACTCTAACAACTCTGTAGTTTGCTTGCAAACCAGTTTGTAAGGTTATATTTGTTGTTAGAAGTTAGTTACACAAACATGTATGAAACTTAGCGTAACACATAAAGAAAATAATATCGGTAAAGGGACCTCCACGGAGCAATGTGAACAGAAGCGGGCCGTAACGAGCAGTAAATTGCCTACGCGATACCGTGACGTCGCGTATTAGCGTAGGTACTATTGTGTTATGTTACAACTTAGGTTATTTATAACGTGGTTTAGAAGTTTTGCTTCGTTACAATAATAGGGAAAGTAATATTGGGTAATGAATAGTGTTTCTTAAAAGCTTTAATGACAATGTATGTGGGCTACGCGTGTTGCTGTGTCTTATCACATTTCAGTGCTATGTCAAAGTCAAAGTCAAAGTCAAATCATTTATTTCAATTAGGCCATCAAAGAGGCACTTTTAAACGTCGATTTTTAAAATTAAGGAAATGGGATGGGATGGGATTGAATCTACACCCATTCGCTAAGGTAGGTTGTATGAAGAAGAATGGGCAAGAAACTCCATACTTACTCTTTTTAAAAATGTTTTACAATATTTATTATTATGCGACGTAGTTTAACAAAACAATCAAAATTGATGGACCTTCAACACTTTTTGGCGTTATTTTTTATTATATAAAGCTAATGATACCTATATCCTGTCTCAAAATAAAGCATGCTTTCACGAACCTGCCTGCGTCCGCATGTCCCGGGACACGATGGTGCCGTGTGCGTTGTGCGCGCGGCAGCGGTACACTGTCGCGTGGATGTCCTGCCGATACTGCACCGCGCTGAATGGCAGGAACACCAGTGTGCCGTTGTCCAGGACTTGCCTGCGGAAACAACGGTTTATCAGTAAAATAAAACTCAAATAAAACTGCCCTGTAAAGAAAAATACACAGTTCTCAGTAATCTTTTAAACATAACCCTTCAGAATTCATAAAAAGTGCCCGAAACTCAACACCTCGAGACTTTAACCCACAAAAATACTGAACGGATATCTTGAAAAATTTACCTGAAGCCATAAACCGCGCGATTCCTTCAATTATTCCTGACTTTAATTTCCTCAATGAAAAAAGGATAAGACCGAATTAAGGAAGAATTGCACTGCCTTTTAAAAAAGGTATCGCGGCCCGTAATTGGTGTTGGGAAAACGACGGGAGATTTTACTGAAAATATTTTACTGGTGCGGCCATATTGAAGTGAGCAAAGATGAAAGATCTTTTCGGTAGATAATAATGGTAATGCTTACTAGAACGATGTTGAGTTTTGTGCTATCTGACTGGTAAATTGGCATTTCAAATTGAGTTTCGTACCTTAATTATAATTTTTGAACAGGTTCGTCGCACCTTTTGTGCTTTATCAAAACCGTAAAGAAATCACGAAGAATAATACATAGGAATACACTAACACATCATAGCACTCCATCATCATATCCATCCCACCGCGAAGTAAGGAAGATCATTCTTGGATGAATATACAGGGTGAATTTTTCAACTGGGCGTGGATGGCTATATCCGAAATTATGAGGAATATAAAAAAAAAAACATTGAAAGGAGTCTCGAGGCCGATTTTGACGAAAACTAAAACTGACATTAGATTTTCGAAATATCCATAATCCTGGCCAGGAATCGAACCCAGAAGAAAAAAAAACACTCCCTGCATTATTACACCATTTTATAATGTTGCTAACAAGAATCAAATTCTGGGAAGTAATCATATAGGTACGACAAACTTAAGGAAATAGTATTTTTTTATGAAATTGCCGTTTTTCTATGTCACTTTACTTCTACTGAGCCATAATTCATTCGAAATTATAAAATTATTTTCATTGTTTTCAATGTTTCACTGGATTTGACGTCTCAAAAATCACACTGCATTCAGCAATATGAAATTATTGATTGGAATAAAAAAATTGCATTATTTCAAAGAAGAAACGGTTAACTTATGTTTTGAATACAGTCATTGCCTTGAAGATTGATCAGTTTTTTTTTTTAAATTATACTTTTTCCTTAAGTTTGCCGTTTAAGTTTACTTCCCAGAATTTTGTCCTTACCAGCAACACTATCGAATGGTTTAATAATACAGGATGTATTTTTTTTTCAAATATCAGCGGGTTCGATTCCTGGCCCAGGTTATTGATTTTTCTAAAATTCTATGATGCGGTTTTAGTTTTCGTCAAAATCGGCCTCGATACTCCTTTCAACGTTTTTTTGATATTCCTCATAGTTTCGGAAATAGCCATCCACACCCAGTTAAAAATTTATCCTGTATACAGATGTATGTAGGCAAAATACGAGTATAATCACCGCGGTGTCATCACGGTCGTGTCACGATGGGAAGAGTGCAGAAGTAATATTTTTTAACAAGAATACTCCTGTTAAAAAAATATTATGGAAGGATACCCTTCCGAAGTCACAATAATATTATATCTATGTGACAATTAAATAACTGACATTGTTGCAAACTGTACCAAAGTGAAAGACCGCAGCAACACAGCTGGTTACTATGAATAATGATTGTAAAAAAATAAACTAGGTACCTGATGCTGCGGTTAAGGGTAATTCCTAGTATATAGACTGCCGTCTCTGTTACTGTAAGAGCTTTAAGATGTTTTTTTAGTTTACTTTTTTCAGCTTCCCAGAATCAACGGTCAGACAATTACTACGGCATTGTAATTGTGGGTTACAATCACCTTCGAAAGTGTAGGTTTAGACTCCCATTTGTCTTAAATTTTTTTTTAGAGACGAAAAATGTCAAGGTCTGGTAACACAATTGCTTTGTTGTAGGAAACCTATTTTCATGTGCGATGGCGTCGTGAAATTGTTAGAGGAAGCCCGGACTCTGTTTAGGTTTTAATTTTGTTAGTTTCTGCTGCAATGCGACTGTGGTAATGCAAGTGTGTAAATGTGAATATTTATTGTCTTAATCGTGTAAACTTTGCATGATTTTAAAAGTATAATGTTAGGTGCTGTTGCAAGTGCGGAATAAAATTCTTGCATAAGCACTATGTACATTTTATTTTGCTGCTCGAAATACCTCATAGATATTGGAAACAGCAATTGTAACTTCAATACATACATATATCTGAGTTCAATGGATTGATCTGTAACCTGTTACTATAGTACCTGTGCGACAGTATGTTGTATCAAAAGGTTAATGTGTCATAATTTCCACTCATTTGCTGTACTAAGGTGTGGTTACTAAACGAACAACTAAGTACCAAACCAGCGCAGGTAACTCCCGCCGTCACGATACGTTAGTACCCACAAGCCGTGCCGCAGAGAGCAGCGAGTGGGCCTTTGATGTTCAAATGTAATCGTTTTATATGCCTCGCGGTTTCGGCCCGGGTTTCACACTAACTGGGTTGCTTTCCAAGATTTTTTGATCAATGTTTAATCTGGTTTTGCTAGCCGACCTTAATCCTTAATGTGTTTGCTGAAATAGAGTATCATTTGGTTGGTTAGTTTGTAACTTCGTCTGATTGTTATTCATTACCGAATTAAATACATGGGTGATGCCTATTGCCTCCTTACTGCAAGCCCGTTTAATTCACAGATTTTAAAAGAATAGTCGGCAGTCAATAAAATGTGTCAATTTAGCAGTTATTTGAATCAGTAAAGCATTGAAACATAAATACAAAAAAACAATTCAACACTATATACATATATAATTATGGTATCCCATATATAAAACCAGAAGGGTCCAAAATAAGGTTTCAATGAAAATATCAATAGCAGGGACAGGTTGATTCAGCTACCAGGATGCCACTATAATATTGCAGTTTTAATATCAGGGGATAATAACCGTGCTAAGCCGCAGCGCGTTCAATTTTGGCTGACCTAAATAAACAGTCCATTGCTCCTGTCAGTTTTCACGACAGATATTCACTATGTATATTGTATACCTTCCTTCTTTGTGTACATTGATACGTATTCCCTGGCCACGCAAGCCGCGACATGATTATGTTTGCATTGAGCTGCGACGCTCGGCTCCAAATATTGATACTATTATAATAATATTTGCCTATTACATAGGTATCTGAACAAGGATAATTGTTTGTTTGCAGTAATCATGTATTTACCTGAGGTACTATTATTTAAATCACCTGTTGTCGTAATTTAATTAACTCACTTAATTGTTTACCGAATTGACAGTATGCATCTCAATAAGAATCACAGTTATTATTGTGATTTGCATCTACTCACTATTTAAGTTAGAAGTCAATATTATAATTGTGTTAGCATAAAGCCTACTTAAGCTAAAAATACAAAGGAAATTGGATAAGGATCAGATTAAGATTCCAATAAACAAATCGACTAATGGACAAAATTTAGCACCTTCAGGCTTTCTGATTTCCGCCGAATCGACTACAATTATTTGGCTAAGCCCCTGCGAAGGTATTTTTTGAAATCGTTTCAGTCGCCAATGAACTATTCTTACACACTGATTACAACGAATTTGGGTATGCATATTAAAACTTTGGCAATATTACAAACTACATCGAGTTTTCCAATCAGATTGAGATCTCCCAATATGGCCCGAAAACCACCACAAAGAAATTGCTGCGGTGCTATAATTTAGGCAAAACTCTTATAATATTGTTACCTCAGAGTTATCCGTAGATTTCCCCTGAGAAATGTACCTGTTCAATGATGACATGTATGTAAAACTCGCTGCTAGTCTCTGTGATCGAGTGCGGGAAGTATCAGTAAATATGTGAGGAAAAAGTGTTTTAGGTAGATAAAATTCTAACACGATTTTTTATCCAAATGTATTGTCGGGCTAGCGCTGACTACGCTTTCGTAGCTCTGAGCCTAATCTCTACGCGTCTAGTACCTACTTGTTATAACGTAATACATACGTACTTTTTCATAATAATGGATTTTATGACGAGTTTTGTTGGGCCAATCTCACTATCCTATAACTTCTATAGTATATCAATATACGTACGTATAACAACAACAAGGAATAAAACATTATTTCAACAGTTACAAAATAAACCCAATATCGAAACTGAATTTCTATTCAAGACAGATATTCCGTCAGAATATTGAACTCAACAAAATTATTTTCATAACATTCACTGAAACATCCCAAAAATAAAACGAAGCTATATAATTTTTAAATTTACATTTTCCATTTGTGCTCACGTATAAATAACTGTTCACCGTTACAAAAAATACTGAACTACATTAAAAACTGGCATTTTTCGACCGCAGCTCCGCGAAAATAAAACGCTCGTTAATTAAAACGTGAAACGACTTTTACCTCAATTATTAAACAAATGTGAACCGGGCTAGAGTTACGAATGTGGACTTCGTACATACATAATATCATGTTAATATATTACCGGCCTTCCCGTCTACTTTGAATATATAGGTTTTTCCTGTAGACCTCTGAAATGTTTGGAATGTTTCAAGGTCCAACTCCTTTCAGTGTTTGTCAAAGTACGAGTAAGTCCTTTCTTCATAATCGTTCATTGTATTTCCTCCTGTGTTCTCGCAGTAAGCCGTAGTAGAGTCATGTTCATTGGCCTCTCCTGTACTCATAGTATAGTTGTATTATATAAATTATTGCTGTAAGTTGGTCACAGTAAAGAAATAAAGATAGTTGCACATAATTATGTAGGTACACTACTGTTTCTGTGTAAAATTACATTCACTTCATGATTGCATTTTTTTGTTGCCTTTATTGTACTTCGGTATCTCCCTAGATACCATTATTAACTTCAAAAATCTCATCCGAATCCACATAATTATACCCAGACTTGTTAAAATAACACCTAGAAACTCCACGCCCCTTAGTAATTGTAGATAATTATGTTGTCCGTCTCGAAACACGATAAAGATATCGTGTTTCGAGACGGACAAAATATCAAAAATAACTTCAGTCATTATCATGACACATGTCGTTATGCCTTGCGTAGTTTTGACTTTCAAAGTCTTTGGATTTTTTTCGTGAGAATGAAGATGAATGAGCTATTTCCTGGAGTAGGCAAATGTGTTGTGTGGAGAAAGTTTGGTGACAGCGTTGCGTCAGTGTAAAGTCTCTGCGGAGGAGGCGGGGTATAAAACCGGCTGTGATGAGAGTAAAGGGTTGTGTTTACGACTTAAGTTTGCAAGGACACATTGATTTTCAAGGATTTACACATAACCAGTTATTTTTGTTTATTGTGGTGGATTTACACATTTTTGTCACCTTAGCTTGTCACCATTTTCCACGCTTCTCTGTTAGTAGTCATCTTAAATACTTAGTTGTTTTTTTTTTCTATTTGTCGCAAGGAACCTATATTTGTTTGACCTGCAAGTAGTAGTTGGTCTGGGTGTTGGTGTATGTGAGTTTCTGTTTGTAAACGCACCCACGATACAGGAGTAATTCCTAGTGTGGGGCTACGTTTAAAAAAATATCAACGTACATTTACAACGTCGCCAATTTTATAACAATGCAATACCTAAATTAATAACTGCATTTAGCGTATTATGCTGCAATTAGCGAGAAAGCTGCTAATCCCTCGAACGTTACAAGCATTAGCAATGTTTCAATTAGTGATCCATAATACCTAGATTGAATCACGATGACTAGCGCGGACTAATCATGTCCGATTTGATTACACTGCTCGCTTGTCACGGTACCCTGGTAGCTACCGAACAGGGGAATAATACTGTTGGTAGTTAGTTACAGTGCTGTTCAATTGTTTGGTGTAGGTAGCTTGTTAATTCAGACAACTGGGTTGTGTTGTCAGGAAAGTTAAAAATTACGGGGTAATTCATTATTGAAGTGATAGCTTCTGCCCGTGGTTTCATGCGAAACCCTTCAAGTTTCATGTTTTATAATAAATCTTCGTGTGGAAATGAGCATGCCTTTATAAGTAAGGAAAGATTTTCCTAAACAAGCCTATACCTAACTTGACTTTCATTTCGTATATACTTACTCATAATACGTAGCGTAAAACAGGTGATCTCACACGCGAAACTAATTAAATGATGTGACTCAAGATCAAGTAAGGTAAATACCTAATCAATAATTCGATAGCTCGTATTCACACATTTTATTTCCGTTATTATAGCCAATTATAGCTCGGAACACTTCCGTGTTAACATCTACCCATCAAAAACATAAATGTGAAATGAGAGCCAAAGCCAAGCACAATAGTTTGATATTATGCCTTGGTTGTTGACTTCAACGAAAAAAGAAGTGAAATCTAAATGGGTGCCAAGTTCAATGGTCAGTTCTGAAATTTATTTAAAACAACATAAACTATATTTCTTTTTATAACTAAGGATCATACATTGTAGCCTAATTTCTGACTTGGCTATTTCTCATAAAATACGAATTATATTAAACCTGTAACCTCTCAGTTTTACTTAATTATTCCGAAAATTTGGCTTGCTAGTAGTACTAACCATCAAACAATTCGTAAATGAGAACTAGCTAGCTACTAAACTATATTTCATTTTATAACTAAGGATCATACATTGTAGCCTAATTTCTTGCTTGGCTAGTTCTCATATACGAATTGTTTGATGGTTAGTACTACCAGCAAGCCAAATTTTCGGAATAATTAAGTAAAACTGAGAGGTTACAGGTTTAATATAATTCGTATTTTATGAGAAATAGCCAAGTCAGAAATTAGGCTACAATGTATGATCCTTAGTTATAAAAAGAAATATAGTTTATGTTGTTTTAAATAAATTTCAGAACTGACCATTGAACTTGGCACCCATTTAGATTTCACTTCTTTTTTCGTTGAAGTCAACAACCAAGGCATAATATCAAACTATTGTGCTTGGCTTTGGCTCTCATTTCACATTTATGTTTTTGATGGGATATCATTACTTTTTGTACATAAATAATGATCTTACACTATTGATCGCTAAATATTGAAACAATAAATAATAATAAATGCCAGTTAATAACTGTAGGGGATGCTAGACACGGGACACCGTTCGTTGCCGGCAAGAAGGGAAGTTCGGTTTTTTCGGACAAGGATTTAATACCAACAAGTCGCATTAATAATATCATTTTAAAATTCCATGTTCACCAAACCTTATATACTAATCGCCTGCCCATCTTAACACCGCGATTCAGGATCGTGACGTAATTGCACAACGCCATCTAGTGGGTGCTAGGTGTTATGGAATACGGTTACTTACGTGTAATAAATACGAAAATCAACTATTCTTATTATTAAGTACAAAGGCGGGGAATATAATTACGGATTTTAAAAAATTTGGGTGGTGTTTAACTCGTATATTCACGTAAAAATCATAAAATCCACATTTCACAAATAGAGTTTAGGCACTAATTAAAGAAATCTAGTGTTGATTGATTTAGTGCATGGTGCAGTGAGTTTCTGAAAATGATAAAAGGTGGCGCTAGTGTTTGTAGAATATGGTTAGTTACGCGTAATAAATACGAAAATCAACTATATTCTTAATTATAAGTACAAAATTGGGAATATTTGAAATAAAAAATAGGGTGGTGTTTAACTCGTTATATATTCACGTAAAGATCATAAAAATCTACATTTCACAAATTAATAGAGTTTCGGCACTAATTGAGCAATGCCATCTAGTGTTCTGTTGAATAAATCAATCCTTCATTGATTTCGTGAATGGTGCAGGAAGGAGTTCCTGAATATGATAATAGATGGCGCTACTGGTTGTTGAATACGGTTAGTTACGCGTAATAAATACGAAAACCTACTATAATTCTTATTTTTAAGTACAAAAACGGGAAAATTTGCATAAAAAAAATTAATTAAAATTCAACTCGATAAATATTCACGTAAAGATCTTAAAATCCACATGTAGAGATTTACAGGCACTAATTATAAGTTAAGTGAAAATTATAGTAAAATGATAAAAAATTACCAGTTTCTGATTTTTTCCTTTGTATTCACGTAATTACCTATCTGCATGCCAAATTTGAACTTTCTAGGTCATCTGGAACTGGGATATAGTTTTGATGTATAGGTCAGTCATAAAAATGACGATTTTTGGTCGTTAATAACTAAATAACCGTTTGAGATATGTTTATAAAATTTGAAACACATAATATCTGTCTCGCTAGTCTCAATATATGTGCCAAATTTGACAAGTCTAGGTTAAATAGTTTTTGAGTTATGAGGGGCTAAAAAGTGCCTCCAAATGGTTCGTGTAATATTACACACTGTGAGCGCGCCTGTGCTTTGGCTGGCCACGCTCTCGCGTGTCTAGATCGCACATTAGGACTAGGCTGTATCTGTATATTTTTACTGACTTGGTATGGTTTATGTGCTTGTAACGGGTTCATTTTCGAAATATTTTAATTTGCGATGTTGAAAATATCTTGTTGAGTGGCTTTATATATTTTTCCCTATGTTTTAGCTTTAAATAAAAACAAGTCAAGTGTTCTTGGTCTTCAAAAGTGTGTTGGTATAGAATTTTATAGTAAGAAAATAGTGTACTTAATCATATAAATTTCGTATCACCTCTATTTACGTGACCTTTAAAAGAAACCGGAGGGTGAAGTGATCATTACCGAACCCACACGAACATAACGACAAATAAATTGTCTGCTCTATTCATTTAAAGGTCGCTTGTTAAAATTAGAACTTAAGTTTAATACATTTGTTTGTGAAGAAATATTTGTATTGAGGAAAGTATGAACACGAGTTTATTGTGAATGCTTCAGTTTTTTGATCTCAAGTGAATAAAACAGTAAAACATCCTTACTTGGGAAGTTGAAAATTATGGTCACGCACTGCCGGTATAAAAAGTAACCAAACTCAAGTCGTGGTCTTTCAATTTCATTGAAATCCGTTCAATAGTTGAATTGTAAAGAGGTAAAAGGCACACAAAACATATTTCATTATCTGTTAAAATATATTAATATGGATGAAACGATGTTTGAGAATTTTCAAAATAAGATTTAAACAACTATACCTCAATATGAAGATGGATGAAAACCGGAACCTAGGTGATGTAATATTACCCTATACCACAGCCTGAATAACAATATTATTCTGCCATTCTTTTAACAAATGGGTCAACAATATAATCGAATCAATAAACATAATCCATTACAAACAGGCTGTTGTACTTATTAATAGCCAATTACCGGTATAATGATATGAAAGATTTATCACTCAGCATTACATTGGTATATAATCCATTCAATATAGGTACCTACATTACTTGTGGATGAATTGGACATCTGGTCACAAAACTTCTTTTTCCAAGAGTATTTTTTGTCTACTATCCATGTTAGAATGGAACTCTCAGACTGCAAGTATTGCTTTACTTTGGCCACTTATTCGAAGACAGATTTTGGGAAGTTTGTTTAACTTTGAATACCCATGTAAAGACAAACCTCGGCAAGCGTTGCACATCCACAGAATGATCTCGCCTACCGTTACTTAACTTTGGTCACCCATGCACGGATAGACTTTGGCAAGAGTTAAGTAAAGAGAATGTTTCCAAAGTCTGTCTTTGGACTCAAGTTAAGGCCTGCAAATTTATTTCTTGTATTTCATCAGACTGCAAAGCAGATCCATCAAGAAAAGGAAGAAATATTCGTGTTTCGCCGACTGCAATGAGCACTAGTAGAATGATAAGTTGACGAGGACAAAGGCAGGAACATGATGACAACACACGTGTAACCACAACTACATATCAAGATAAACTTATGAGTGCAAAACACTAAACTGTTGGGTATGCCGTTACCCAATTTACTACCCAATTACTGCTAGGGTGAGACTCATTATCGTCCTTCCGAACAAAAGTTACTGGTGTTAACTTTTCACATAAATTTTTGTCGTTTCCATTAAAGTAGGTAACGTTATTTTGGAGGATGAAGGGGCTTTCGGGTATCGTCCACTGTTGATATTTGTGGCTTGCTTAATGTTGCGTATAAAATTATAAGTTGGATATTATTTTTATAGGAGTTTGTTCTCAAGTAACTGAAGAATCTATTTTTGGCAAGTGTTTTCATCGAAGCAGTTAAGAAATTTAATAAGTTTTCCTTACATTAAAAATAAATCCCAAGAAATGCAGACAAAAGACAGGTGAAATATTTTATCTGGGTACTTTCAATATTAAATACTTGCCATTTTTCACTAGTTTTTTAAAAGCATGACATAAATAGAACACATACATTGTTCTCGCCCAACGTAGCCTCGCAACGACGTTATATACTTGACAATCGTGCGGTTCGTGATAAGCTTTTATCAGTTAATTTTGAAGAATTATTACTATATACATGCCCCATAAAATTGTACAATGCATTTAGAGATATATTTCAACAGATCTATCATAGTTGTTACGTATTAAAAGATATAACTATTTCAAACAGGGATAGCACACCCTGGATAACTAGAGAACTAAAAAATATGATCTCAGAGAGGGATAGACTGTTTATCTTATGGTGTAATGACCCTAAAAATATGGTAAAACGCTTAACTTACACAAAATACAGGAATAGATGTCAGAAATTAATATTTAAAACTAAAAATAATTATGATAGGCAATGTATACTAGACTGTAATAAAAATATTAAAAAGCTATGGGAAAGAATTAATAACTTATTAGGAAATGAAAAACAATGTCTGCATAAATCAATAATAAAGAACATGGGAGTTAACGAACCTTTGAAAAACAATTGTAATAATTTTGCTCGTACATTTGCCGAAGAAATAGAGAACATCAAACATAATTGTAGTATTAAGCTGTTAGATAGATTCACCTACCTTGGAAAGACGGACAGAAGCATGAGATGGCAACCCGTAGATAGTAACTATGTTAAACGAATAATAACTCATATGGATAAAAACAAGTCACCGGGTAGCGATCTTGTGAGAATGTCCGATCTTAAAATGATGGTAAATTCAGTGAGCCCTGTGATCTCTAACCTAGTCAATCTGTGTGTAAAAAATGGTATGTTTCCTAGTACGTTAAAAGAAGCTATTGTGCGACCAATATATAAAAAAGGCGAACATAAAAATTATAGTAATTATAGGCCTATATCAATCTTATCCAGTGTAGACAAGATGGAGGCGGGCCGCGCGCGAGAGAGGACAGTGTCCTCCCTCCGCCCCAACCGCGGTGGTGCACGCCCGCGGCGACGGACGTCGCAAGACGATCTCCGGCCACCGTAGGCGCGGGCATGCGGGCAGCGAGTAAAGGGCAACTCGCTGCCCGACCATGGACCATGCCCGGGTCGACGGCACGTTGTGTCCCACGCGCGCCTCAAAGAGCGTCATAATAATGACGGGGCCCCCCTCTCAGAGGGCCAAAGCCTGCCGGGGTCGCGGGATTATTTCCTTACCGTGACCCCGGAACATAACAGGCTACTGAAGGACACCGTGGATTTTAGTCAGTAGAAGTCTGACAGTCCCTCCCGCCCTGCCCGGGGCTGGAGGACTCATTTGATGATTTTGCCACGTAAAAAAAAAAAAAAAAAAGTGTAGACAACATTATTGAGAAATGTATCATCAACCGTTTGAATAATTATCTGCAGAAAAATAATATAATAACTGATTGTCAACACGGCTTCCAGAAAGGTAAAAGTACAAATACTCTTCTAATAAGATTTACAAATGAAATTAATACATATTTAAGTGAGAAAAAGTTTGTAGTCGCAGTTTTCTTTGATTATAGAAAGGCCTTTGATACTCTTGAAACTGAGACCTTACTGAACGCCATGGAGGAGTGTGGAGTGGGAGAGCCGCTGAACAAATGGTTCCGCGACTATCTCACATCACGTTCCTACCGAGTCAGGGTAGGTGACGAGTATAGTGACGAGAGGAAGGTGGGGTGCGGGGTGCCGCAGGGCTCCGGATGTGTGCCTGTGTGCTACTTATTGCACGTTAACAGCTTGTGCGGCGTACTGCGCCATTGCTCAGCGTACATGTTCGCGGACGACCTGTGCGTGCTGCGCGCCGGCACCGACCTCGCGGACACTTGTCGACTCGTACAACAGGACGTAGACTCGGTGGTAAAGTGGTCTCATGATAACGGTATCGTACTCAATGGAGATAAAACTAAGCTGTTGATGATACATTCCCCATATATACATGTAACTAGAATATGCCCTCCCATTTTTACCCATAGCTATGAGTGTATGCATATCAATAATTCAAAATGTAAATGTAAACCAATAGAACAAGTAGAAAGTGTCACATATCTAGGAATGAAAGTAGATGAAAGTTTTTCATGGTCTTCACACATTGATTACATCTGTGATAAGCTACGAATATTGTTAAGTAAATTTTACCATTTAAGTTTTAAAGTTCCGTCCAGCACCTTAAAATGTTTATATATGTCTTTAGTAGACTCTATTCTGAGTTACTCTCTCGATTGTTATGGTTTGACCTTTAAAAGTAATATACAGAAGCTAGAAGCAATTCAAATTAGATTTTTAAAATTATTAGTAAACAAGAAAACCAAAAACAGTTGTAAAGGAGACTATTATAAGTTATTCAAAATCTGTAAAATTCTACCAGTTAGCCTTAAACATAAATACATCCTATTGGTCAATAGCCATGACAGTCGAGATAGTAACTCATTGGTTTATAGTGGGTATACAACCAGGTCGATGACAGCATGTAAATATGATGTACCTAGGGTTTGTAACTACTATGGTGATAGAACATTAAGAAAACGCATTCCCTATCTACTAAATACTTTGCCTGTTGTCATCAGACAACAAGAAAATAAACAAAAATTTGCACGCCTGCTTAAGAGACATTTATTGGATACATTATAAGAATGTTGGTAATTTTGTTATAATCTTTTTAATGTGATTACTATTATTGTAATAGAGACTCACTGATCTCACAGTTAAACTGCGTAAGCAGTTTTGTGGGGCTATGTATCTATTTTTTGTATTTTATTGAAGAAGAAATAAAGAGTTCATTCATTCATTCATAAAAAGGCCGTTACGTGGAATAAATGTGGATGTGTTTGGAAAGAAATATAATTATTGCGTAAAGATATCCTTCGTTACGTCTCGCAGTGTCTCAGGTTTGGTGTAAGTTAGCTGAAGTAGCGAGTAAAGATGATTCTCATTTATATAAACTACATTGTTATTTATCTGAAAGCTTCGCGTATAAACAGTTGTTCTAGAAGTATGAGTGTTTGTGTTAATAACCTGGCGGGCTACCGATACAGCAGTTAGTGTGCAAATATTACAAAGAAAATAGCTTTTCGTTTAAAGGTCCACCAATTTATCGGGATCAAACTGCTTTTCGCAATTATTATTCTACACCGAGTCACCATTTTAATGTCAGTTTTCTTCATGTTTCGCTGACACCTTACATCTTGCGCTGCTCGTCTCAGTAAATTTTCGCGGACCAGTGCTCAAAGGGTGTCCGCCTTCGTTAGCAGGCTCGCATCATGTGCCGTCTTTGAAAAATAAACCGCCTAGCTCTCTAAATATGTGCTCTTTTTAAACGAACGCACTTATGGAAGCGTAAGATTTTCGTAGGAATATTTGGTTTGTTGCTAGGAGTACTAAATATGGGAAAGGCTTTGCTTACTTTAGAATATTAGCGCGTAGTTGTAACTAAATTGAATATAATTATTATTATTTAATCTTTTGAACTGCCGTCTTTTAAGAGCAGTGGTGGCTCAGTGGTATCGGTCCCGACTTACGAGTTGTAGGTCGTGGGTTCGAACCCCGCTAGGCGCATTACTTTGTGTAATTTATTTCATCACCACTGCTGTCAAAACGATGAAGGAAACCGGCATGTCCTAGAACCAAAAATATAAAAAATACATGTGACATCTACCAACCCGCGGCCCGCGTGGTGGATTATGGCCCACTCCCTCTCACAGAAAGGAGGCCTGTGTCCCAGCTGTGGGAACATTATAGGCTGATGATGAATCTTTTGAACTGCCGAGTTGAACTAGTGGTCGCACGCGCGACTTATGAGCCGGTCGGGCAAAGTGTTATTGAGTTTTTCCATAAGGAATTTATCAGTAGCTGCCACGGAGTCTTTTTACCCGGTTGATGGCAATAGGCCCACCCCTTTGACTTGCGAATTAAGCAAAACTAGCGAAATGTGAATGTACACCTCTGCCCAACTCTTCGGAAATTACGGGTGTGTTAATTGTATGCTAATCTTTAAGTTTAGTGTGTGCGTTGATCACCGTGGATTTTGGCCAGTTATAGTGTGACAGTTCCTCCCGTCCTGCCCTTAATCGGCAGATTTAGCCGGACCGGTATGCTTTCCCTTTGTCTATGTCAATGTATTGTTCGTCAGTGTGTAGGAGACATTAATAAAAGAGTCATGAATTACAACGCTGCTAGATCGATAAGGAGGAAAGGCTAAATAAAGGACGTATGATTATGCAAGTCTTTGATAACGTGTCGGTTGACAGGTGATAATCAAAGAAAGAGATGTGTACCGTCAATAAATAGCGTGAAGCAGCGGCAGAAGATGATGATATTATAGAACAGCTTTTGAAACAACCATCAAAATACTTCTGACTTAAATGTTCTGTCTCTAAAACTTCCTTTTACAAATAATAAGATCAAACCACCCTAATTTCCATATTTTCAATTAACCTATAGCTTTGTGGTCTTTACCATCTTGCAACAATTTAATTTCATTACTCTCTTTCCTAAACCGTCATTTTGATGATCACAATTTCATTGAGTAAGCTCCATAGTTTCTTAGCTGATGGTGAAATTTGGATTAGTTCTATACTAGTGTTTGCCCGCGGCTTCGCTTGCGTTAATTTAGAATTTGAGAAACAATACGGATCGTGTAAGTGGCGCCATCTGGAATATGAACGTAATTGTTTTCTCGGCAACAGCTCTCTTCTGTTATTCGGGATGAAAGATACCTTATATCCGTGTCTATACTCCTGATAACGTATATGCTAAATTTTGGGACGATCGATTCAGTAGGTAGTAATGCGTGAAAAGGTAAAAAACAAACTTACTTGCATTTTTATTATTAGTTTAGATCAATAATGTCTTATCTAGGTACATAGTTTGCATAGGAAACGTCCTTATTTGAGCGACATTAATTTCAAAGAACCATACTTTATCTTAAACATTAGACTATCATTTTTGATCGATTTACAGTATCGCTGCAAATTGAACGTACGATAACATTGCTCTTCTCCCTTTAGCATACCGCGTGATACCTAAAAAATAATTAATTATCTGACTCGATGAGTACAACTTGTCGTCGTTTAAAACAGAATCTATGTACTGGTTTGATCACCAATTCAAAACATAAATAAACACAAATTATAGAAACCCTGATTTTTCTAATCTTTAAAATTCCTACACCTCGAAACAATTACAATTTCAAAAAATATCCAACTTACTACCTACAATTTAAATCAGTGTAGATTTATATCCTAGAGAACTATTGAAAAAAAAATAGTAATAATTTAAAATTGCGAATAATATTGAAATAAAAGGATGCACATTTTTTTTTTAACTATTTGAAACTCTCGGGACAAATAAAAACAAAAAAAAAAAAGGTTGCACTCCAGGAGTGCCGGTAGAAGTGAAAACTTTTTTGTTACTATGTTTTATTTTAAAACTGGAGTAGTACAGATATGAAATTAACTAATTTGAATGACGTCTTACTCATTTTCGATCAGGGTCACGTGACCCTGACGCGAGTTTTAAATTTTTTACCCATTACAGAAAAAGTGTACAACGCCGCTAAAGAAGTTTTCACTTCAAAAAAGTGAAAAAGAAAACTGCGAGATTTGATCCAGAGACCCCTTGCACGAAAGTCAAGCAGGTTACCAACCAGACTGGCTAGTACGCTGACAGTGATTTTCAAATAGCGGTTCTTATACAAATGTCAACAATGACTGAAAATCAACATATTATAAAATTGCTAATCCCCCAAGGGGGATAGCGTAATTATACATATCCTATTAATTGAAGAGCAGTTTAAGGAATATTTGAGGAAAAATTGACTAAATAAGATCCAGTGGTTTAGCTTCCAACTATCAACAAACACTTAAAAACCAACAAAATTCAAAATTGCTTATCTCCCAGGAAAAATAGCGTAATAATACATAACCTATTAACAGAAGCATATTATTAGGAATATTTGAGGAAAATTTGATCGACAACTTTACAGTAGTTTAAGAGACAGATCAAATAAAAAAAACATAAAAAATTTCGAAAAAAAAAAGTTGATTTGGCATCAGAATCGATCCCTTATCTCGAAAAAAATACAAAATGAAAAAAATATTCAATGTACAGGAATGACAGCTCTACGATTTTATTATATGTAAAGATAAAGATAAGACTTGTGATTGAAAAAAAAACAAGTAAGTCGAGGCAGAGATATTTTTTAAAGTTTTTTTTTAGCTACAGTATTAATTTGTTAGATTCTGTAAGTAATCTAAACGTCGTTAGGTACCTGGCGTAGCACGTAGCCTTTAACTTTCACACTGTTCTGACCTACTACATTAGAGGTGCACTGTGTGCACCCCATGCTGGTTTGTGGTGTCGAATGCATTATTGTCACCATTACCTTGATCAGAACTGTAATTTGAAACAGTTGTTCCCATTATCGCTGGCAGCATTTTTCATATCTTGCCTACTATTCGTCTCTATATTGACCAAATTAATTGTGACAAATTGTTAACTTACGTACCCGTAGTGACCTTATTGTTTTTTAAATTCATAGACGTGTTGATAAAGAAAACGAGAAAGTATTTAAGATTCAAAATTCTTATGAATACTTCCATGTAATAGTTTTCTTTCAAATCTTATTCCGTATTCAGGCAAAATTGTAGCAATTTGAATAGACGACAGGCATAAAATATAAGTATAACATTTGTTCCGATTCTCAAGACTTGAATATTTTCATACAATAGAACCAGTGATAAAATGTGCACATTTTCTTTGTAGACCTATTGCAGGAGATCTGTGTTAATAATGTTACTTACAATGATGATGAAAATAAAGAAAATTCTTTGTTAACTGAGAACACGCCGTAAGGAGTTTCAACGAGTCAAAATAATAGTGTGAATGCCAATTACTCATGTTTGTGGTTGTAGTCCTCAGAAACTGCTTGACTGATGTTTAATTATTTTCAAAAATGTGGCATGAGAAGATGTTATTATTAGGATAGTAAATAGATATTATTATTTCCCAACACAAACTATGTTTAATTTAATATCGAAGAGAATAGTTAAAAACTATATTTTGCTGCAAATTACGACAAAATAATAAAAATACAAAAATAGTCTACCCACCATACATAAACATTACTTACATTACAGACTTACAAATACAGAAACATGATTAAAAAAACCCTCGTAACCCACAAACTGCCAAGACTAAACGTTCTAAATGGAAAAAGATAAAAAACTTACTCAAAAGAACAAAGTACATAATAGAAAGACAATTTTGTTAAAATCCGATTAACTACGGACTTCTTTTCTTTATTTCTTTGAGGATAAAAAACTGAAACATTAATTTCGCTATCAGACAGATGAGTTGACTAATAGTCCCGGAGCTAGGGCCGGGGTGATGCCTGCGATCTAATGAGACGAATACTTTAACAACTTTTGACAAGTTTGTTATAAAACAATTTTCAACGATAGATGTCTAATTTTGCAGATGTTTTGTTATAACATTAATTGGCTACGATGTATACTTTTTAAAAGAGTAAGTACTTGCGCGTCAGTTTCAAATGGTTATGTAATTGTTTTAGAACTCTGATTGCGAGTCCATGCTTCTAATATTTTACTTCTAACAGGAATCAAACTCAAAACTTTTGGTTTTAACTGTTTATTGTCATAAAACCAGTAACAGAGCGTGTTAATCTTCGCCCCGGGTCTCGTAAAAGAGCCGAGAGAACAAGAATGGTCATAACCATTTTATTTACTTTTATAGCTTGCAAGCTCCCTGCAAGCACCATGATTTACGACGGCAAGAACTTTAACTTGTGCAATCATAAAACAAGTCTGTTTATAGGTACTTGTGTCCTGTGGTTTCTGACGAGGACTTGGCATCCCATTTCTGACGATAAGTCAAGGGGATAGGCATAATAACAACTTAATTTGCAGAGGTCAACGTATTGCTGGTTATGTTATGGCGAGCAGTTTGGTATAGATGTAAGTATAGATGTATCTTTATGTCATCCATCATCAGTAATTTCATACGTCATCAGTTTTATTTTATACTAGCGACCCGCCCCGGCTTCGCACGGGTGCAATGCTGATACTAAATACACTACAGAAAAACTGCGCAAACGCTACGTCCCGCAATTTTTAAATCTGTAATATCTTCGAAAATATTCACTTAAATCATACGGTGTAAAGGGCCATATAGATCTATATTAAATGAAAAATGTATTCAAGGTATTTAATTGGTTAAGGATTAATGCTGTATTGGTTAAAATCGCTTCGAAAATTAGCCATTATTTGTCATAAAAAGTAAATGACAAAAAAAAGTTACTGTGGGTTATCCATAAGAGATAGACATATACCATCACGGACTTTTCTGTAGACCTTTTCAATGTGTACAATACTTAGTACTACATTATTTTGATAAAACTCGTAGGGTTCAGCCTGCGTTTGCAATGTAAGCGGAAAAATGTAATTATTTACGACATCACATTAGAAACCTCAAAAATAACAGTACTTCTCCACTATTTAATGGATGTTATTATACATATAAACCTTCCTCTTGAATCACTCTATCTATTAAAAAAAACCGCATCAAAATCCGTTGCGTAGTTTCAAAGATTTAAGCATACAAAGGGACATAGGGACAGAGAAAGCGACTTTGTTTTATACTATGTAGTGAAAATGTTACACGCTTGGAATTTCTCCTGTACCGTGGGTGCGTTTAAAAACTCACATACACAAACACGGAATAACTACTGGTAGGTCAGACAAATCGGAATCGAACCCGGGACTCGCAGCGCGGCGTCCGATTGCGCAGACGCTGCGTCAAACGTGCCATCGTCATTTTGAACACTTGATATGAGCTAACACATCTGCATACGAGCATCAGCATTTATAAACATCCACACAGTGATGTTACCTGTAATTGGTCTGTGTAATTGGTCGTTTATATTTCAGATGCGATATTAATGAACATCCTGCCAAAAGAGAGATGAGTGACTATTGACTATTACAAAATAATTATATTTCCAGAAATCTAATGGCTTTTATAAACGTTTCCGAAGCACTGAACTTAACACGTTAACAGTGCAGCTACCAAATGTGAGAGGAGCCCCTCACGTGCAAACACGTTTTGTGGAAATATGTAAAGAGAGGCTTATGTAATGATAATTTTGAATAAATTATATAAATATAAACCCTCTAATTGTTTAAATATTTAAAAAAAACTTGTGACCCACATGTGGTACACCCACGTACGAACTATACATTTATTGTCTCATATGTGTACAACACATAGTTTATGAGTAAAAACAAATTATTTTTACTGTACGCATTCATTACAACTGTGAACAACTAAATCTAATTGTCAAAGTCACTGTCAAACAGCTGTTTTACATGCAAATACTTTCACAAATCCGGCTCGTGCGCATTTGTACCGTAGTAGTAGCATAGTACCAATCTTACTTTCTTTGTTTATTTTTTGTACTTTCTTTGTTTATTATTTGTCATTAATCTTTGTTATTAATTTTTTTTTAATACAAAACATTTTTTTCTATCCTATATTAAAAAAAAAAAAACATTCATTTATTTTTAGTAACTTTAGGCTTTTATTTCCTGACAACCCTATAAAAATGTTGCCCGGTTTTTGAGCAAACTCTTTTTATAGTTTATTGTTCACACGTGTATGCAAAAAAATAAAAAATAAATCACACGTGTAAACTATAAAAAGGCTTCAAATTTGTATGGAGTCGTGACCCAAATGTGGTGCACGCACGTGTCAGAGTAACCTCACAGTGACCCACATGTGGTGCACGCACAGGGAACGTGTTAATTAGCTGGCTTGGAATTCGAGAAAACCTGACAAAGGTATTTGAGATAGCGATTTACACTTGAACAAAACCGGTAAATATAATGGAAAATAATGAGGTCGAATTGAACGACTGTGGGTCGACATCTGAACATTACACGTGGATGTACTGATATAATAAATATTTTTATCAAAAATTACCTACTTTAACCTAACGTTTTTGTTAATAAAAAAAATCCGTCAAGTATACCTAATACTAACTAGGGATGGTAGTAGTTATACTTATCTGGCTGTATCTTTTTAATATAAACTTTAGAATCACCTATCAACTAGATCTATCTGAGTACAAAATAAGCGAATGAAACAGTTTGCTTTAATGAAACATTCATTCGCATATACAATACCCACACTAGGAAATGCAAAGTTAGCACAAAAAACTCCATCACGCTCAAATAAAATGCTTAATTACATTTTTCTTTCATTCCGAATTCGCTCACATGATTCAAAATAACATAGCTGCGCGCCTAACTTTCCGACTGACCCACGAAATGTATTAAACTGGGCGCTTTGAAAGACTACAAATTATGTAAATTAAAGAAAACTTTTAGTGAGACTTTTATGAAAATTAGAGATTCATTGAGAGGGACGGCGACGTCTTCAGGGCAGCTTGTTTACGGGCACTGAAGCGATTCATGTAAACTGGAGTTTCAGTACAATTTGTACAGATTTAAAGGTTTCGTTTTACTTTAATTCAGTGCCCATTTCCATTTAATTGATTAATGTATCTTATAGGATGTGAAACTGATATATTCCGTTTCATCACTTTCTCTATTTCAAAATTAAACAAAATAATATCCCAGAAGTGCCGTTTCCGCTATTTTCTATTTTCATACATTGTGTGATGTGTCTCTATTCTTTATGTGTGACTCTGGAGTACTTCTTAAAATAGCGGAGTAAATAAATGATTCCGATAGATACTACTTATTTTTAACGCACCGCACCTTATATGAGAAAATTAAGCTCATATCGTGAAGTCATAGTTTCAAAAATACTTATAATACACTTACCAAACGAGTTTAAAAAAATAAAAAAAATCCATACACAGTGATATTTTATTCTTATAGTTCCGTCTGTTCACTTAAGTTTGTTTCAGTATACATAAGATAAAGGTGCTAGGCAGTACCTACGTTGTGTGTGCACTAATAAATAATAAATGTCCAAATTAACTTGCCGCTTATCGTATTGACATGTACGCTTTGCCATTTTCGGGAAAATTCATTTTCAAAAACAAAATACCTATGTATAGAATATAATGAACACAGTTAACCTTAGCTAACAGTAATCCTTTGTAAGAGTTATTTCAGTAGTTTTAGAACACGCCAGCTTTTAATGTAATATTGTATTATTATCTACACATTTCCATTTAATTACGACAGTAGGCTCAGCGCCAACCGCGTGGTATTGGGAATAAACCCGATGTTATTTATGTTATAAATAATTTATGTAATTAGCCTGCGCCAATTAATGACAGTTTATACAGGTTTTGGAAATGCTGTAACAAAAATATCATCAGTTTGCAGAGTATACTTGCTGTCATAAGACTAGCGCGTCTTTTGAAAAACAATTCCCATTAAATCGTAGTACAACAACAACTAGGTCGCGGGACTACAGAGCTAATGTGACCGCGGAGAGTAAAGGGCTATTGAATGACACCGTGGATTTTAGTCAGTAAGAGTCTGACAGTCCCTCCTGCCCTGTCCTGGGTGGAAGGACTCATTTGGTGATTTTACCATGCTAAAAGAAAGCACAACAACTAATCCAGGTTTTGTAGAGTACTCTTTATCAGTTTTCTTTTATGCAGGGAAAAAACCTTCTCAAAGAATATTGTGATTTATTTAGTTTTATTCTTTTTATCAAGAATTTCACATAAATGATGCTGACAAAGGATATAAAACGTGTAACGTTAATAGCGCAAAACCTCTTGTGGGGTAACTCAGCCCATGTTACTTAACAATGTTTGTTTGCCAAACTTTTGGAAATTCGCAAAAAAAATTTGCTTTTTCATACAAAATGAGAAATTGATCGGGCCCATCAGTATTAAAAATCTTGCGAATTTCCCAAAGTCTTAGAACAAACATTGTTCAGTAACATGGGCTGAGTTACCCCACGAGACGTTTTGCGCTATTAACGTTACACGTTGTATGTATATATTTTTTGTTAAAAATTTAATTTGCCGCAAATATTTAAAAAATGTGCCTTCATTGCATTTCTAGTGCTATGACAGAGCACGCAGTACTCACTTAGTTGAAAGAAAAGTAATATTTCTCGGCACACAATGAGTACGTGCGTTCAACATAGATTTATCTCTCCGCTGACTGTGCAAAGTATTCTCTTCCTCAGCACCCAGAAAAGTAACCATTAACCATTTTATTCCAGCCATTTCGTAAAACTGAACAATGCTTCACAAAAGTTTTCTCAGCAGAATCCCATAGCTGTCTGGTCCGTCTGTACCCGCCCCGGATAAATCAAACGTCAGCCGAAGATTTACGACGACGCCCGAGTGCGCCCGAAGAGACCTCGCTGACTTAGCACGAGCTTAGCCGGTAATAAACCCAATGAACGATGTTTTACTGAGTTGTTAGATAATTTTGAAGACAAATAGCAAAATCCTATTCAAATTTCTATGTAAAGGACTGTTTCGCCTAACTTAGGATTAAGAACGTTTTGTGAACGAGTTTGAAATTAAATTGGTGAGCTGTGATTAAAATCTGCTAGCTAACAGCCTTTGCTTGAGTGTCGCTAAATATTGTAGAGATCATTTGAAATCAGTTTTATTTTAAAGTCTTTGATAAATTTATTTCAAAGGATTAATTAAAAGGTTTATTCCGCGTTCAACCCCCAAGAGTTTCTACCCTCTTCCGCGTTCGACCCCTAAACGTTTCCACATTCAACCCCTGAGGGTTGAACGTGGAACTCAGTACATTGGTAATCTTTTCTTTGTCCAGATTCAACCCCTAGTTTTTATGTCACTTAAAATGACATTTAAGTAATAGTGAAAGCAAAAGTGTTTAGCCATTTATTTTCTTTATTATTAATATTTTATATAAAGATAGTTGTAACAGACTACCCTCTGGTAAATTGGTATGGTTTGTATGATAGGTTAGGGAACTAGGGTAATTAGGTTGCTAGGGTATCGCCATTGGACTAGGTCGGGTCAGTAGAGTCTTAGGTAGTTCAAAGTACCCGGCTCAATTGGTTTGAAATTATTATGAAAACTTTATAAATAATTGTATTCTAAGCTTTAAATAAATTTATATTATGTTATTTTATTATGTAATCGATTTCCTAGTTTCCTTATTTTTTTCACTCGAGTTGACAAAAAATTCAATATTATGGAATCGATTAGAATACTCGCTTTCACACATCATTAAAATTAAAAAAAAAAAACATGATTGTCGATTACGAATACAAATTGAGCAGTGGAAATGAAAAATACGTGTTAGAGAATTACGCCAAGATCTGGACTTTTTTGCGTGATTTTAACAGTTTGGCATGATACTAATCTAAATAATTGTTATTGAGTATAATAAGCGCGTGTGGTGATCCAAGTGAAAAAAAATCTAATTGAAAAAGAATAAAATAACTCAAAACCCGCGACTTAACCCAAAATAAGATAAGTAACCGAGGAATATCCGTCAAAAATAAAAGTGCGCAATTTGATGCTCTATTGTCTTCGAATGTTAGAATCTGTAAGGTGAATGCTCGCGGTGAAGGAGCGCCCTAATCTATATAGATTAGGGCGCTCCCTCGTTCTAATTTTAATAATATTGCAATATAATCGTTTCACACTAATATAGCAGCGCCCCCTAGTGTGTTAATATCATAAGACCATGCACCAATCAACTACGAACCCATTGCTGAAAACCGCATTGAAATCGGACTGTTCGTTTTAATATTATTGCAATATTATTTCGCACTTATATTGTTGCGCCCTCTAGTGTGTTACAGACGTAATTTTTATTGTTGGGGAACATGCATTAAGCTACAATATTAAAACAGAATTGTAGGTAATCGGACATTTCGTTTTGATTATATTGCAACATTGTTTTGCACTAATATTGTGGCGCCCCCTAGTGAGTTACAGCCATGACACCTGTCTAAGAACATGAACTCATTGAACACAAACCCGTTATTGAACACCGCATCAAAATCGGATCATTAGTTTAGACGATAGGTGGGAACATTACTTTGCACAAACGCACAAACACACACACAAACATCTCTCACCCTAAACGCATATACCTGCTCCGTTCCGTCGTGGGTAAAAATGTAAACAAACAAAAGTGGCGCGAAACTTCGAGTTCAGATATCAAATTCTTCATTACCACTGCTAATTTATGTTGAATGATGTATGAATTCGTTACAATACTAAATGACGAGTTTTTCATCCCCCTTATAATGTCCAAAAACCATTTATTTTTATGATTTTTAGCCCAACCTAGTACTGCCATCAAAATGGCGACGATAATATCGTATTTACACTTTTGGATTTTGTTATGGTACATTAAGAAAATGCGCGCTAAATGTATAAGTTTTAATGGTGTGAACAAATCAGTTTTTTTTTTTGTAAAAGTTTTTTTTTTATTTTACCCCTTTATGTTCAAATATATATTTAACCCAAATTCTCGCACTAGAATGTTTGTCTACATAGACGGTGTTATTACCGATCGTAGCAATGTCGTCCACGTACCTACACATTAAGCGAAAAATGCTCATAACATAAAAAAGTACTAAACCAAAGTGAATGAAATTTAAATTATTATTGGTATTTTCAAAAACCGCTTTTCCGATTTTATAAAATCACCGCTTGAATATTTGGGAAGTATACCTTTCCAAAGATTTTTTTAAATCGGTTGGTAAGCCACAGAGTTGCGCGAACAAACATCCGAATTGAAAACCTCCTCTTTTGTTTGAAGTCGGTTAAAAATAAAAACGTAAAAATCTTTTCTGCTTCACTGTCCAATGGGGGTTGAACGTGGAACAAATACATTTAAAAAATAAAATTCCACTTTCAACCCTTAGGGGTCGAATGTGGAAACGTTTAGGGGTCGAACGCGGAAGAGGGTAGAAAATCTTGGGGGTTGAACGCGGAATAAACCAATTAAAATACAACAGATTATTGCGTGACCTTAATCAGTCTTAAAAAATAAAGTCCTAATGATGTACTAATAACCTGTGTCCTTAAATAAAGTACCTGTCGATATATATACGACTGTCGCGACCGAAGGCCGGGCACGCCGCAATTGCGGCGATAAGACCCCTCTTTGAGGAGTGGCTGGAGAGAAGTCATGGCGTCCTGACCTACCGCTTGACGCAGGTCCTCACCGGACACGGAAGTTTCGGGAGGTACCTGTGTCTGATGCGAAAGGAGGAAACGCCTGGGTGTCACCACTGCGAAGATCGCCCGGAGGACACGGTGGAGCATACGGTGCAAGACTGCCCGGCTTGGGCAGGGCACCGACGTGTCCTCACGGCTGCGATAGGCGGAGACCTCTCGCGCCCAGCATTGGTCGCGGCCATGCTGCGGGGCGAGACGGAGTGGGAAGCGGTCGCCTCCTTCTGCGAAGCAGTAATGCTCGCTAAGGAGGAGGCGGGCCGCGAGCGAGAGAGGACAGTGTCCTCCCTCCGCCCCACCCGCAGTGGTGCACGCCCACGGCGACGGACGTCGCGAGACGATCTCCGGCCACCGTAGGCGCGGGCATGCGGGCAGCGAGTAAAGGGCAACTCGCTGTCCGACCAAGGACCATGCCCGGGTCGACGGCGCGTTGTGTCCCACGCGCGCCTCAAAGAGCGTCAGCATAATGACGGGGCCCCCCTCTCCGAGGGCCAAAGCCTGCCGGGGTCGCGGGATTATTTCCTTACCGTGACCCCGGAACAGAAAGGGCTATTGAAGGACACCGTGGATTTTAGTCAGTAGAAGTCTGACAGTCCCTCCCGCCCTGCCCGGGGTTGGAGGACTCATAAGTAAGTAAACAAGAAGGTACATATTTAATATAAATTAAGACACATTGAGCTTTAGATATGAACGAAAACAGTACATAGGTCTTTTTTTTCTTTTTTAAGTAATTGAATCTCTTATCAGTAGTAATTATGTTAAAGTGTGAACCATCACCAAATATTATAGTTAGACGTTGGTACCTTCGAGTATATTAAAAATAATGGAGCCCTGTATTGACTTTCAAATCTACGCATAGCCTCATAGCCAATTAGAAATCTAGACTGTCTCACTCACAAATAGTTAACAACAAACCAAGGAACTCGTGCAGACCGTAACTTGTAACTATAGCAGCAATCAGCGGTCTTTGAGTGCACTGGCTCCATAGACAACCTTCTGACAACCTCCAGCACAAAGATAAAAGGAAATTGAAATAACAACGCGACAAAAGCACCGACTTTGAATAAAATAAATGTAACTCGAAATAGATCCTAATACCGCAATAATAAGATACAATTTTGCTAACAACGTCTCTTTGTAAACAATAACTAGTACATTTTTGCTAATTATCTTTACAAAAACCCGTAATTTTGCGGTACTTTATATGCTAGATGTGTCTTTACGTCGATTGTAAACTTTATACGGTTATGAATTATGATAAAGATTAAATTAGAAATGACTGTTGTATCATTTACAGAGTTACAATTTTGTAGTTAAATAATGAGTTATTTTTTAATCGCTTTAGAGGACCGTAGCGGGTTTTGAGAGTTTCAGAACGGATACAACATGAATTATTAAAGAAGAAATAATGCGAGGGCTTTTCGTTTTGTTTCGAGTGCGTTTATTTTTCATTTATGACGTAAACGGACAAATGCATCGAAGTAGATAAAGAAATGCATAATTTGTAACAAAATTTTATCAGTAGAATAATGCAAACGTAGCGCAAAATTAACCATGTATGAATGTGACCCTCTGGTGTCAGAGTTCATTTAGCCGCTCTGGGGAAACCCACAGTCCTCTGACATGGCTTCCGACACAATTATATTGATTTTATAAGTTCAGGTTTTCTGACGATGTTTTCAATCACCGATGTTAATGATAGTCAAGGTAAACTGAGAAACTACTTATATATAATTATATAGAATAAGACACATTGATACCATGTTCTGAACTTTGTAAGTTCAAACCCGAACATGTATAAATGTGTACGTACGTACCTACTACGTACGTACGTACTACATGAGAGGCGAAGTTTTAACCTCTGGGCCGGCACAATCGAATCGAGCAAATAAATGACATGAATTTCATTTACAACAAAAACCAATCTTCTTTGCAAGATGTTAAAAATGTTTTTGTTTTTTCTATAGATCAGAACCCTTGGCTTCTACAATAATTTATTATACTGCGTTGTACATAATAGTACTCGTAGAACATCTTAAATCCAATTAAGTTAATACATTTTCTAGTGAAAGTACCGGTTACCATGGTTATTAATATCCCGAGTGGGTATTATCCCTTAGCAACTATCATCTTTGTATAACAAAACACTCTCAGTAGTTCCACAAAACCGAGCTCCCAAAACATTAAACCATTATTCCTTCCCAAAATATAGTGTAGCGTTAATTCGTTCGACAACGACGAGCCGGGCTCGGATAAACCACATGAATATGCATGAAGAGGGCAAAACAAGACATTATGTGGGACAATGCCACCCTACACACCTATACACCTGCCTGGTGGGCAGGCACCCTCCTGCCCAGTGAGGATCGGACGCCGATGCTAAACCCCGGACAAATATGACTGATTTATTGTCCGGCCAAATTGGCTGCTGCATTTCGCCGGACGGTTTTTGCAACCGGAGATTGGTTGTACGGTCGTGACAAATTCCTGCAATATTTTTTTAGTGTTGTTGTGAAAATAGAAATCTGTGTGTGACGCTGAAGGTTGCTGTGGTAGCATGTTCAAATATCTGTGACGTGCTTTATATTTTTGCTCAAATATATTTCTGGCTACAATTTGTTAGTGGTGCTTAAATTCAGAAGATTTGCTAAAGCATGTCAATACGGGACACGATAATATCTTTCTAGTGTTTTCCTTACCATTTCAGTGTGTTGGTGAAGTTTCAAGTCAAATTGGAGCGTGTATTTTTAGCACCAGTGAAAGTCTTCGAAAACATCTGAAATTGCTGTAAATGACATGGCCAGTTTCTGCCTAGTTACTCAGTGACATGTACATTTTACATGTTTAGTTATAAATACATAAAAAATAAAAATATAAATAACTAAATGATTTACGTTTCCGTACAACTTCCGAAAAAATATTTCGACATAAATAGTTGTTTTACGTTTCCGGCGTATCGGGGCAGCACGCTATTTCGGATATACGTTCCATTCCCTGTTAAGCTATAATATGAATGCCTTGTCAGACTAATATTTAACATTATTCTGACTTAAAATGATTATTCACTTTTGCAATTATAATAAAAACACTTCTGTAAGTTATTCGAATGCTATGAAACATTTATTTTAAATTACTGAAATAATAACTTTTTCCTGCAACTACGAAACGAAACGACATGACAGGTTCGACAATCGCTTGACATCCGTCGTATTTTTTGTTTGACATTCATACTATTTTATTCATTTGTGTTCGCAGCTTGTGCGGGGGCTTATTTTTGTTTGTAAACTGTGCGATTATCTTTTCTCTATACCGACCATTGCTATTCTACACGGACTGATTCCATTGCCCAACGATTATCAAGTGCTTTTCATACGGATTTGATTGTGCTTACGTTTTGGACACTGTCAACAATAATACAACAATGAGGTGTATTAACTGCGGTATAGCTACGGGACGGCTAAGAAAACATGTTGTATCTTCGTTAGACATGCCTTTCCAAACGATGCTTGTGCAATTACTAACAATTCAGGCATGTACTTAAAACTTATTATGAAAACCTACAAATAAAACATACTATACACACACTCTATACTTGGTAATACTTGGTTTAAACTGTAGAATATAATGGATATCCATCCAGTGACAAGGTTCTCTTTATATCCACGCAAAATAATCTGGATAATATTGAGGTAAGAGCCCGACTAGGTTCATGACCAATTGATGCTTTTTGTTAATTACTAAGAAATCTGAAGTTACTGGATTATGTAACTTTCACAGTTAATTTTACAGCATGTTATGTTTAAAATAAACCAAAATTGGTCACTGTACATGATTTTTTTTTGCTAGGCAGAGTGCCCTAAGAAAATGGGCCATCTCCTTTTCAAAACACGTACACTCAAAACAAGGTACGGTCCAATAACAGAATTGTCATAATTCTCATCACGCAGCGTGCCCCGAGTCCCAGTTTACGTCGGCGGACCAAACAAATTAGTTTGTGCTATGAAATAATGTCAAATGTGATTTTCTTTATGTCGGACGTTGCGGTTTTAAGTTTCGGGGCACGAGGAATGACAAATTAATTTGCTGTGGTTCGTGGTTTTAGGTGTATTTTGTTCATTAAATATTTTGTACTAGCTTCTGCCAGCAACTTCGTACGCGGATCCTGTTGCTTATGCCAGCGACAATGGGGTCGTCAAAATCGAAGATCTGAAACGTCTGATGTCGAATTCTTAGAGCCTGGGGATGGGAAAACAACGGGACGCGCATAACGATTCCAGACGTTCCAGATCTTTCATTTTTGTAAGTCAACAGGAAATGCCCATCAGACTTAACAACTCTTGCGAAGACGTCATTCCTACATAAATGTTATAGTGTAGCTGGGCTCTTGGAGTTCCACATCAGGTGTTCCAGATCTTCAGTTTTTATACGACAACAGAGAGTGCTCATCAGGCTGAACAACTCTTGCTAAGACGTCATTACTGTATATGTAATAGTGTAGCTGGGCTCTTGGAGTTCCACATCAGGTGTTCCATATCTTCAAATTTATTTTCTTAGCAGAAAATGCTCATCACGCGGAACAATTTTTGCTATGGCGCTATTTTTGTATCTCTTATAGTTTAGCTGATCTGTTGCAGTTCTGCATCAGGTGTTCAAGTTTCCAAGATAAATTATAGCCTATATGTTGCCCAGACTTAATAGCTATACAACAAAAAAAAAAAAAAACAATCAAATCCGTCCAGTAGTTCCGAAGATTAGCGTGTATGGAGTAACTTCTCCCGTTTTCCTAACATTTCCCTTCACTGCTCTGCTCCTATTGATTGTAGCGTGATGAAAAGTATACTATAACCAGCGCAAGAGTATGAAAAATAATTGTACCAAGTTTCGTTAAAATCCGTCGAGTAGTTTTCGTTTCTTTAACGGTTATACAGACAGACAGACAATAATTTTATTAATTGCATTTTTGGCATCAGTATCGATCCCTAATCCCTAATCACCCCCTGATAGTTATTTTAGAAATATTTTTCATGTACAGAATTGACCTCTCTTCAGATTTATTACAAGTAGAGAAGATAGATATGGTTTTAAACAGGGTCCTACTTCCTGGACTTATTATAAATTGCGCGTATCACAAATCTAACTAGGTACTTATTATGTTGTATAGCGGTCATGTCTGAACTGAACATTCTAACAGTATTTATTTATTTGGTGAGCCAACAGCAATTAACATTTAGAATATTCAGAACTTAGGTTTATTATACACGATACTCATAAAAGAGTATGTTACAATAGATAGACAGTACACTGTATACAAAGATTATTATTATGTTTGACGATAACCTTAATCTATAAAAAAAAAAATTTCAAAAAAGTAACCGACTTTAAAAACAATAACAAAAAGGGTGAAATAACCTAATTAATAATAACTTCTTTCGGAAGTCGGTGGCTATATTTTTTTATTTCATTGATTTTTTGCCACCGACTTCCGAAAGAAGTTATTATTAATTAGGTTATTTCACCCTTTTTGTTATTGTTTTTGAAGTCGGTTACTTTTTTGAAAAAGTTTTATTTAACCCTTTTTAGTTTATGTATTTATTACTTATTCAACCCAAATTCTTCTATTATAAAATACATATTTGTCTTACATGTGCACTAATCTTGTAATCCGTCACCACATAAATATTCATATCTCAAAAACTACTGAACTGATTTTGATGAAACTTGCAGTGTGTAGTATCGGTAAGTAAAACTATTGATGTTCGTTCGGTAGCTATTTATTGACTAAGTACGCGGCGGGTGTACAACCATATTTATAGTAGACACAACTTATGAATACCCTACATTACACCTCCACCCTTATTTACTAACTTAAAAGTAACACAATAATTATTAACTAACTTAAAATTAAAACACATAATTACTTATCATCTATTCACATAGTTAAATCTATTGACCAAACTTACAACTAGTACATACTTAAAACTATAATTTATCATTACTTCATTAGGGCTGACCGTATCTTTGGGGAGGTCTCCTATTTCTAACGGGACGCGTTTCACCGGCGGTCGAGGTTACACTATCGGGTCCCTCTTCAGATGAATCGATGATTACCCCAGGATCTAAATGTACCTGCCCATCCCTATCGCACCCCGAACCTCCCACACCTCCACCTAAGCACACCTCCGTGGATATCTTTGGAACCGGTACTGTAGGAAAGACCAATGCATTGCTTAAAGACCGGTTAGCATTAGTGGGCGTTACTTTTGTGCTGACCATTACGTCACCAGTCTGTTGAGATTGATTTTCCCTACATTTTAACTTTAACTGATCAATATGCCTATGTATCTCTGTGCCATCTACTAATCTTATTTGATAGTCTGTGGTACTCAAGCGCTGAATGACCGTACCACTTACCCACCTCTTTAATCCTTGGTACACCCGGCACCAAACCTCGTCCCCCGCCTCGAGAGCGCGGTGCGTCCCTCCTGCCCCATTTTTCTGCCGGAGCTGCGCGTCAGCCACCTGCTTCTCGCGCGACGGTTTAAGTCGGTCTAATCGAGTTCTTAATATCCTGCCTTGTAATATTTGTGACGGACTTTCCTTTGTGGTACTATGTTCAGTGGTCCTATACACCAGTAAAAACCTTTGAAGGGCAAGTTCTACGTCTATATTTTGAATAACCGCTTTTTTAATTACTCTTTTGCACTGCCTGACTGCATTTTCCGCCAAACCATTAGAAGCGGGGTGATATGGTGCGGAAAATACATGTTCTACTCCGTTATTTTCTAAAAATGAATTAAATTCTTCACTACTAAAAGGAGGCCCGTTATCCGATACTAATTGTTTTGGTATACCGAAACGTGACCAGATTTCTCTAATTTTACTTATTATTGCTTTAGCCGTAGTCGAAGTGACCGGGCATGCTTCGATCCATTTCGAAGTTGCATCGACCATTATTAAATACTTGTGTCCCTGAATAGGCCCCAAAAAATCTACGTGTAACCTAGTCCAAGGACGATTCGGCCAGTTCCACGGCTGCGGTGCATGGTGAACTGGTGCCTCGGCCATTTCTGCGCAAATTGTGCAGTTGCGACACAGGTTTTCCAACATTTCGTCTATTCCTGGCCACCATACGTAACTCCGAGCTATACATTTTGTCTTAATTATCCCCATATGAGTATCATGTAGCTCCCTCAAAACCTTATCTTGACAAATTCTTGGCACTATTAGCCTATGAAGACAACCCAATTCAGTATATATTTCACTGCGTCTATTAAAATAAGGCTTAAGTTCTTTTATTTCTATTTCTTTAGGCCAACCATCCCTAACATAGCTCAAAATACGCATTAATATTGGATCTCTTTTTGTCTCTTTCCTAATATCCTCATATTTAAGTAACAAGGCATCTGAGGCGAAGTGAAGGTATGTTTGTTCGGGAACTTCCTCACTACCCGTTTCGCTAATGGCTTTATAACTTTCTACTAATCGAGACAAAGCGTCTGCCGTGTTTGAATTTGTATTCACATATTCAATTTTAAAATCATAGGCTGATAATATTAACGCCCATCTCTGTAACCTACTAGCAGTCATACTTGGAATTCCTAATTCCGATCCAAAAATACTAACTAAAGGTTTATGATCTGTTTTTAACACGAATGGTCTGCCATAAAGATATTGATGAAATTTCTTCACGGCGAATACAATAGCTAAAGCCTCTTTATGTATTTGACTATAGTGATATTCCGCGGCGGTGAGTGTCCTTGACGCATACGCTATTGGATACTCACGGCCGTCGGTCGCTCGCTGCGCAAGCACCGCGCCAATGCCCCGAGAGCTCGCATCACACGTCACTATAACGGGTCGTGACTCATCATAGTGCGATAATATTTCTGAACTAATCAGTAACTTTTTTATTTTATTAAATGCCTGAGAATGTGTATGGCCCCATTCCCAATGTTTACCCTTTTTCAATAATTCGTAAAATGGTGATAAATAGAAACTTAAATTTTTAATAAATTTTCCGTAAAAATTTACCATACCTAAAAATGATTTCAGTTCGGATACGTTAGTCGGAAAAGACATTTTAATAATGGGTTTAATCTTATCTGGATCTACTCTCACGCCTTCCCTACTAATAATAAATCCTAAATATTTTGCCTCCTTACTCAAAAAATCACACTTTTCCTTTTTTATTTTTAGGCCATTTTCTTGCAATGTTTTAAGAACCTTGTTAATTGTATCTATGTGTACTTCAATCGTATCTCCCGTGATCAGTATGTCGTCTAAAAATATTGTCACATTTGGTATTTTGTCAAACAATTGAGTCATTATTCTTTGAAAAATTCCCGGACTCGACGCGAGTCCATACACTAATCTATTGTATCTGAAAAGACCCTTATGTGTATTAATAACTGTAAAATCCTTGGATTCGTCTAGTAATATTTGATTGTACGCTTGCGATAAATCTAGTTTTGTGAAATACCTACTACCGCTTAATTTAGTAAATAAATCGTCTATCTTTGGCACAGGATATTTATCAACTCTCAACATACGATTCACAGTAACTTTATAGTCAGCACATAAACGTAAAGCGCCATCCGGCTTATGTACAATTACCAGTGGTGTGGCCCAGTCGGAGGTGTGAACAGGCTCGATGATGCCAGCGCGCAGCATCGCCTCGAGCTCGTCATCCACGCGCGCGCGCAGTGCGTACGGCAACGGTCGCGGGCGGCAGAATATCGGCACGGCTCCCTCACGTAAATGCAATGTCGCTCGACCGCCCGTGAAACACCCCAATCCGCCATCAAATAATTCATGGTACCTAGAATAGATATTATGTACAATATTAGTTTTTTGCTGAACCGTTAAATCCTCCTTTGTTAACCTCGCGTTATTTATTGTTATAGGGGGTATATTGATATTTAATTCCGATAACCATTGCCTTCCTAAAAGTGTTGTACTCCCCGTTTCAAATACATATAAATCTAAATTCTTTTTATGGTTTTTATAGGTAACGGTCACTTCTAGATAGCCCATGGGTTGAACTTTACTCCCGTTATAAAACTTGACTGAAAGTTTACATGGTAATAACGGTATACCCGAAAAATATTCTTTATAAGTTTTACTTGAGATACAAGATAAAGGAGACCCGGTATCAATTTCCATTGTTAACATAACCTCGTTTACTAAAATATTCATGCTCACCGGCCTGTATTGACTTAACGACATTTGATAAATTGCTTCTTCTTCCTCCACCTCATCTTCCGCGTCTTCCTCCCAATGTGCCTCGAACGTGTGCATAGCGGGCCGCCCGTGTGCACCCGGCCGCGCCTTCCCTGCCTGCTCGTGGCCCCGGCTGGCCGCGCGGTACGCTCCAGCGCCCGCGCCGCCACCGCGCGCCGCCCTGCCTGCTCCGCCACCCCGCGATCGTCCGCGGTCTCGATGATCCCCGATGACACTTGTACCATTCTCTTGGCACATCCGACGCAAATGACCAACCTCCTTACATTTACTACACTGGTACTTTGCAAATTTGCATTCCATCTTATTATGTCGGTAATCCCCGCATGCAGCGCATCCTCTCACTTGCATGCGATGTAAGTCTCCCGCTTGATCATATGCTACTGAACTACGCCGCGACACCGTAACAGTTCTCGAACCTTCCAGTCCCGTCGCAACAGCGTTCGCGTCGGCCGCGACTGGCCCACTGACACTGCCTCGCCCGTCTACAGCGGCTGCATCCCGCTCCGCCGCCTCCAAGGCGCTCGCCACCGATACTGCTTTGATGAATTTTATGTTTCCTTCCGCAAACAATCGTTGTCTAATAAGGTCACTCATGATGCCGCACACGAATTGGTCTCGCAAATTATCGTCCAAACTTGTGCCAAACTCGCAATACCGCGTAATTTTTTTCAATTCTGCTACATAATCCGAAATACTTTCACCCGCCTGTTGTCTTCTTTGTCGAAATTTAAATCGTTCAGCCAAAATCGATGGATTTGGCTGTAAATGTTCTTGCATGACCTTCACAACCTCGGTCAAGGTCATGTTCGACGGTTTTTTCGGACTACACAAGTTCACCAATAATTCGTATGCCGGTTCTCCCATGAATGCTATAAGCGTCGGTAGTTTTAGGTCTTCTTTTACTGCGTTCACCAAGAAATACATCTCTAGTCTCTCACAATAAGTTTGCCAGCTTCCAGTCTTCATATCAAATTCACCGAATTTAGCCATCCTCGTCGCCACTGTAGTATCGGTAAGTAAAACTATTGATGTTCGTTCGGTAGCTATTTATTGACTAAGTACGCGGCGGGTGTACAACCATATTTATAGTAGACACAACTTATGAATACCCTACATTACACAGTGTACCCTAAGTTGAACAATACTTAGTATAACAATAAAAGAATTACTTAAATCGGACTTGTAGTTCCGGAGATATGCGAACACAAACATAAAAACATACATACATACATACATACGCTTTCGAAATTTGGCACATTTGTTCAGACGCTTATATAGACTAACATATTCGAAAACTGGACAGTTCTGGAAATATTACATACATACGGGTCGAATTGATAACCTCCTTTTGAAGTCGGTAAAAAACTAACAACAATTACCGTGCCATTTGTTGTTTATTGGGATGTCAATATTGTTTCGTTACGTCCACTGTTAGTGGATATTTATATACTCGTACTTATGGTCAGTCACTGTGACCATGATGACGGCTAGTTTAATGTGATTCAGTTCTTCAGAGTTACTCCTACGACGCCTTAGGCAACTAGTTTCTATGAATGCAGCTATAGAATTTCTTGAATGTTCTGTAGCATTGGATACCTGGAATAGGTTGTAATAAGTAGTGCTTGACATCTGTTTGAAACTCCGAGCATTTTAGCTTCCTGTAAATATGCAGATTAAAACGGGTTTATCAACTCTATTCATCAAGCTTTCAGTTATTATTTGTGGAATTTGCCAATTACTCAACACTTTTTCTTAAGATTATTAAAGTCATTTTCCTGGTCTTTTACGACCTCAATCCGATTCAACAGAATTCTTTATTTGTTGCGGGCTGATTTTCACAATACTAGAATACAATATTTTTAACCGTTTCATTGTTTTTGTACTAAAAAAATATATATATAAGAAGGTCAAGATTTAATCATAATTAAGTCTGCCTGGCCGTGTTTTCATATTAAATAATGTGTATGTCATATGTAGCGAATTGTAGATTATAAGATAAATGACCACTATCAATTTCCTAAACAGAGCTTGTTCAAAACTCCGTCATAGAAGCACTAACGAGGGCGCTGCCCCGCTGCAGCCACACGCCGGTGTCATTACCACTAATGCGCGCACTGTTATGACACCATTAGCAGCCGGGTTATAGGCTTTTGCGCCAGTAACTCGCTTATCTCTTGGATCCGACGTGCCAATGGCCGGATAGTTAGGACTAACTGTACAAGGGGCTGAAAGGTTTCACCTGAAGAATTTAAATACCGAAATAGTTGCGTCGGGGGAGTGTTCAAATAATGAAAAAAATGTCGTGAGGAAAGTTTTGAGTCTATTTATAATGTAGTATGGATGGCTATAAAAAAAGACCAAGGAAACCTCTGATCTCTGGTATGACGGCTACTGGAGAAATGTGATAGAAGACGTGCTGCGTTAACTCTAAACGAATTGAAAATAAAAACAGTTGAATGCTGACAACTAAAAAACCTTTGAAAAAAACAAAATTGCTTTGTTTGCGATTATAATTATTTTATTATCGATAGAATCATCATATACACGTGTGTTTTGCAAACTAAGTGCTTTCAATCTAGTGGTATATTTTCAGTTGTTTTGTCTTCATTTATAGATAGTTGAGGTGGCCGCTTTCTCACCTTTCGCGACCTACTTCCCACGACTACTAGTTTAGTGTTGTTTTTTTTGGGCTACAATGTATCAGCGTTTCGGTATTAAATATACTACAAGAATTCAGTTGATGTAAAATTTTGAAAGTAGCTTTAGAAGTCAAGGCTTTGCACTTGTTACAATTTTACACAGACACTTGGTACAGTTAAAAGAGGGTAGACAAAAATAAAAATAAAACTTTCGCGTATTCATACATTTTGACATTAAAAGCTCGCAGGTTGCAAGTACTACGCACCTGATGTTTCTGAATAACATCAATATTGTGATCATGGTACCTATGTCCTTTTAGTGCGTCACCTTCGAATGTTGTTGAATGGCGCTTTCTATCTTTTTCTTTTTTTAACCGACTTCCAAAAGGAGGTGGTTCTCAATTCGGATGCTTGTATTTTTTTTTAATGTTTTTTCGGGCATAACTCCGATTTGAAAAATTCTTTTTTTGTTGGATAGGGTATACTTCCGGAATGGTACCATTAAAATTTTATCAAAATTGGACTAACACTTTTTGAAAAATCAACAAAAACCTAAAAAGTTTTCAACATTGTCTACACCGATTGCTCCGAGGTTTCTCGTCCGATTTCGATAATTATTTTTTTGTTCGATACAGTATATTATCTGCCATTTGGTCCCATAAAATTTTCATTTAGTTAGGTGCAGTAGTTTTTATTTTTAGTAGTTCACATTGTGTACATACATACATGGGCGTTGTTATTACCGGTGCTAAGGATTACAAAATTTTAGTGCACATGTAAGAAAATTATGTATTTGACAATAATTTGGGTTGAATAGTGAAACTAAAAAGGATAAAATAAAAACTTTTTCAAAAAAAAAAATGTAACCGACTTCAAAACAACCACAAAAAAGGTTCAAAATAACCTACAAAAAAAATTTTCTTCGAAAGTCGGTGACAAAAAGTCAATGAAATAAAAATAAAGTCACCGACTTTCGAAACAAAAGTTTTTTGTAGGTTATTTTGAACCTTTTTCGTGGTTGTTCTGAAGTCGGTTACATTTTTCTATCTATATTTTTAAAAACATAATAATATGATGGACTATTTAGATTAGCAATTTATTGATATTGTCAAAATGCCTTTTGCAAAGCTTGCATTTTACCATGGTCTAGTTCAGGAAACTTTGTTTAAACATTCTGTTTATCACGTAAACGTTTACATCGTTCTGTAAGTTCTTAAAATAAATAATAACCGTTAACTGTTGGAGTTGAACTAGGTCACTTTTAAAGAACAGTTCAGTTTATAAATGGATCAACCATTTCGTTTTAAAGTTTTCTGTATTTAGTGCTGCGCTTTGTCAAACTAGTATTTTGCTACGTTTGTATGTTTATAATAATAGCTATCATTATATCGAATATGGTTTTCGAAGAAAATATTAGTGAACAAGTACTAATATGAGTATCCGATCAATTTTTTAACTTATAACTTTAACTAGGTATATAAATAGTTTTGAAGATGTTTGTCAACTACAAATGTTATTTTTTTTTTATTATTCATCCCAGACTGCAAAACCCTTCACTTTGTGCGTTCCGACGCGTACTTGGCCGGTTTTCAAAAACAAAAAATGCAATTTTAGTTTTCATTAAAATCCTTTCAGTGTTTTTTGCTATTTCTCTTTGTTTCGGTTTTAGCCATTCACGCTCAGTTGGAAAATTCATCTTGTATGATGCTTTGTTATGAAATGTATACATTTGATTCTTCCAATATTAATTTATATTCAAATAAGCAATTCCTATCTAAAAACTATTTTTTATAGATGTCAAACAATTTCCAGCCAATAACAACTCCAGCCTCCAATCAGATTCCAATTACGACCACTACAAGTGTTTCAATCAATCTAGTATAGCCGGTTCCGATTGCACTGGGAAATGGGTATATTTGCACAAATCACTGTTATTTACCACACGATATTTGTTGCTACATTGTGATTTACTGATATTATTTCTATATTTCAGTGATAATATAGCAGTTTGTAAGTAAATACAATCGTCTGTTCCAATTTGTCGCTACTGGCATTGTCACCGCTGGCAAAAAATGAGAATAAAATCCATCTCTGTGAGAGGAAGTGAGCTGTTTTCACCACGCGGGCTCAGTGCAAGTTGGTAGATGACATGTCTTCGAATTTTTAGTTGTACGCCACGATTTCCTCATAATGATTCAATAATAATACAGAGTAATGCACCTGGCCGGATTCAGCTGTTTGACAATAGCATAAACAAATCAAATATATAACACATATTATTTATATAATAAGTCTATAATGTATTGATTGTACCTATACAGTGTGTCCGGGCACGGGTTAGCGATATTTGAAGGGGATATTCTAGGCTCTTTTTCATCGACAAAAATGCTTTAAAAAAAATTCTGACTCCAAAACTTCGCGAATGGCAGCCATTTTAATTTTTTGATCTGTCGAACTGGGGTGTGTACAATAAAATTCAAATATCTTTAAATCCAAGAGACCTACATTCATGCAAATGACTTTATTGCAAAGTTAAACGTTGAGGCTTATCAAAAACTTACGAAAGTTTTCTAAATAATATGTAAAAATAACCAAAAAACATGGGCAAACACGAAATTGTACACAAAAATTACTGAATAATTTCACATTTTTAACTCTAGCTCGATAAGTACCCCTGAATTTTGCTAGGGTTTTTGTATTAAATTAAAAGTGTTTGAGATAAGCTATAAAATGATATCAAAATTATCACTCTACGTTAAGTATCTTAGGAGTTATTCTCACTTGAACATCACCCTTCCGTCTCGCCCCGCAACAAAAATTCCAAGAAGTGGTTTCATATAATAAAAAAAATGTACCATTTCAGTTTATGGATTATGATGGTCAATAATGCCAGCTGATAAATATTCGTTGGAACGATTTAGCTTGCCCAAGGAATGCGACACCTGTAATATTGGGGTACGTGCGCTAAGGAAGGGTGATGTTCAAGTGAGAATAACTCCTAAGATACTTAACGTAGAGTGATCATTTTGATATCATTTTATAGCCTGAATCAAACACTTTTAATTTAATGCAAAAATCTTATCAATATTCAGGGGTACTTATCGAGCTAGAGTTAAAAATGTGAAATTATTCAGTAATTTTTGTGTACAATTTCGTGTTTGCCCATGTTTTTTGGTTATTTTTCATATTATTTAGAAATTTTTTATAAGTTTTTAATAAGCCTCAACGTTTAACTTTGCAATAAAGTCATTTTCATGAATGTAGGTCTCTTGGATTCCAAGATATTTGCATTTTATTGTACACACCCCAGTTCGACGGATTAAAAAATTAAAATGGCTGCCATTCGCGAAGTATTGGAGTAAGAATTTTTTTAAAGCATTTTTGTCGATGAAATTGAGCTTAGAATATCCCCTTCAAATATCGCTAACTCGTGCCCGGACACACTGTATATTTGAATATGAACTATCTGAAATACAAAACGACAATTTCAGGAAAATATGGACATTGTTATTTACAGATTTCTTAGTGCTTATGAATGTTGTATTATTCGCAGCAAACATTTTATATTTGTTTGTCTCTCTTTTCTTCAATACTTATACAAAACTTACCCATTTAGTGCACGCAGTTACAACAGTAAGCACTACTACTAAACCTTTTTTCTTTTTACAAACACTCATAAAACTTTGCTCCTTCGTCCCAAAAGTCTCCAAAAGTATACGAGTTTTTATTCTTTATTGTGGACTTGCTACCCGTTGTAGTGTTTGTAATAGTGCTTACACACTGAGTTGCTATAATTCAGAAGTTAAGAGTCACATTTTTCAACGACATTATTTTAAGAGAATAGTTTTGATGATTTTAAAGCTACCGGCACTCGAAACAACGATTGGGAAAAATTTAATTACAAACGCATATTAATTTGTAAAAAGCTTTTACTGTGAGTCTGTGTGTTATTTATCTATCTTCTTCTATCTTCTATAATATAAAAATGGATCGCTAAATGTGTTCCTAAGCTCATAACTTAGAAACGGCTTCACCGATTCGATTAGTTTGTGACCATCAGGGCCAGGTTTTAGAGGACGAAAATCATCATGTCTACCAGTGCGAAGCCGCGAAGGGCCGCTAGTTAGTTATAAATACCACACCCCTCAAATTCCATGACGCCATTAGCGATGAACATAAATTAGCCTAATTTTCAATAAAAACACTTGCAACTATCAGTGAGCAGGGCATGTTACTACACAAGTAGTTGTACAACTTTAGATTTACTGGCGCTCTTAATGTTTCGCTCTGCTCGCTCGGCTCGGGCCGCGACGCTTTGTCGCGACCACTGCAGTTTTGCATTCTACCCGCCAACCAACGACGTTTTACGTTGCGATAATACTCTCTGATTGTTGTTCTTCGATGTTTTAATGTTAAACGGTTGAATGTTTTAATGAAGAAAAATATGTTTTTTGTTAGTAGTTTATCTGGATTTGTGAACATTTCACGTTGTTTTTTTTTTCCAACAGTACCTACTTATAACTATTACCAACATTTTGTTTATGTTACTCTCAGATCAAAGAAAAAGAAAGAAAGAAAAAACAAAAACAAAGAAAACAATAATAATGGAATGTAATTCGATTTGATTTTGTATTTGCTTTGGTGGACACACTCGCGTGTCCTGAGCGTTCTATCTGCCTATTTCTTTGATCTGAGATGTTACTAATTCTTCTGATGTCGGGTACTGTTTAAAATCAAAAATATTAGTAGGTATTTAACCAAAAATTAAATTCTCGTAACTCGCTATAAGGTTCGTAGCAACCGTCTACGAAGTGCTACGCTGCTACGAGTTTCGCTACGCCCGCCAGCTACGATTTCTTTAAAATGTGACATAAAGACGTTCTTTAATGGTGACATAGTGCTGTAGGAAATAAACCCGTGTTGGTGTAGTGAGTTTACCTCATACAAGAAAGCACTTACTTCTCTTCATTACAGGTGTTTAATGAGTTCAAGCTTTTACACACCGATGATGTCTGGGTTTTTTGAACTGTATTGGTAATTAAGGTTTCCGTAAGTAGTTGATTACCCCGATCACCATGTTATTTTAACATCATGGACTTCTCTATATATTACCTGTAATCTTATAGGCAAAGGACTTATCAGTATTTTGTTTAGTTTCGGAGATAGGGGTAAAAGTAATTTCTTGTATATTTTCTTGAACTAAATACTTTAAAATTACAAAAAAAAACACAAGAAATCTTTTCATAATTATGGTACCTCACATGAAGGAGTTTTTCAAAAGGGGAGTGAAGTGGTAAATTATGAACTTTTTATAAAAAACAAGATATTGAAGAGAATAGACATTTAAAAGTAAAATACAAGAGTCTACAAGGGGTTTTATTCACGTTGATATAAATGTGGAACTATCTCAGGGAAGCTTAATGGTATGAGTACGAAATATTACAGAAAACCTTATTTTTAACTCTGTGTTGTTAATCTTACCAATCAGTTTGTTAAGTACCTATCCCGCAATGCTGGATAAAGCAATTCCTTGACTGTTCAAAGTTTTCATTATTTTCCATTAGAAATAGGTACATTGTATGTTTGCCATCCCGCTGGTTTCATGACGTTTGTCTTGTAATTAATTGCGACATACAAGCGCGGAACAAAAGACTTTTTGTTCCCACAATTCCTTTGTTTGGTTCTGATATTGTATGTATCACTGCACTTTATGCATATACTTGGGGCCTGAAGAACTTGATGTACCGGTTTTCAGATTTATTTGTAAGCTGCACTTTAGGGTCTGGAGCACTGATTGAGAAAGTCGCAGGTAATTTCTACTCGCAATAGAATTTTCCATGTTTATTTCTAACTTTGTTTATAAGCCCTACCTAATATGTGATGGATTATCCACATGTGACTTTAACGCCTGCACATCCGTACATACAAAATAACCTAAGGGCGCTCCCTCACAGCGAGCATTCCCCTGTAATGTAAGGTTACAGATTCGAACATTCGAAGACAATAGAGCATCAAATTGCGCACTTTTATATTACATTACAGGTGAATGCTCGCGGTTAGGGAGCGCCTTAATATTTACTTATTAAACGTAATCACACTAACAAGCTCACACGAACAAAGGCGATCTTTGTGCGCCATTCTTTTGTTTCAGCTGTTTATGACACGCGTAATTGCGGTGACGTCATGGGTTATACAAGGTGCATGTTAATCTGAATGGAATACAGTGTGAGTAGTTTACTAACATGGAGGTTCAGTTTCCGTTGTTTAATGGTTGTTTTTCGGGGGTAAGATTAACAAAAGTAAGAAAAACGTTGCATGCATATTTTGGGAGGTAGGGTAGATTTACCTAATGATGTGTGGGCCATGGAGTCTCGGCCATCAGCCTAATTGCCATTTTGCCAACAGGCTAATAATAAAAATGTCTTAAGAGATTAAATTATGATTCGTCGTATCAACTTCTATTGCACATGCAATGTTCTGTGTCGCTCAGTGAATAAGACGGATGCTTCTAATTTTCTAGACAAAACATAGTCTATTTATATTCTACCTATGTCGGTCGCTACGATAAAGTTAGAAATTTACTATCTGTCTCCTAGAGTTTACTCGTTATATTGCTTAAGTAACACTATTTTACGCTTGAAAATATCGTAATGTAAGTCTCAGGGTTTAAATTAGGAGACCCTTTCACTGTTTGGAGGCGTTTACAAGTAAAAAGATTATGTACCTAATCTCCAATTATGGACCATAGAGCCTTAGTACAAATTATTACTTCAGTTAAATCTTATTGTGAAACGAGTCTAGACACCCCATAATAATATTAAAATCCTACTTGTTACCTTATTGACTTCTGGAGATGGTTTCTAGTAGGTACTATAATGGATCGGTGTGTGGAATTAAAATTTTTAATGTGTAGTAATAATATATTCGAGTTATTAGACGCGAGAACTACACAATCTACTCTTTCTTGTTAATTTCAACAAAACGTTCTAAGATATTTACACATAAATTAAATTTTATTGGAAGCCCAAGAAGCGTCCTTACAATACCTTTTTAAGAGCGTATATTCCGAAAGCTGGCAACGTCGCAAATGGTTGTCAAATATTAACAAGTTTTAATTAATTTAGCATTGTTACTGTATGAAAATAAGAAATATGGCTCTGTAGTGCACTAAAAAATTGATAAGGGAATGAAATAATTAATATCGTAACACCGAATATATAGTTTTAGATGTAGAAAAAGCATTTGGAAGCTTTCCAAATGCCTTTTATGCACCTGAAACGGTTACAACATCAAATTCAGTGTTTTAATTGCATTCCTATATCATTTTTTTAGTGCACTACAGAGCGATATTTCTTGTTTTCATACAGAAAATTTGCCAAATTAATTAAAACTTGTAATTATTTGACAGCTTTTTGCGACGTTGCCAACTTTCAGAATATGCAGCCCTAAGGACAACATTTATATTCGACGTTAAAATTCCGATTTAAGTTTGTCCTTATTAGCCTTCGGCTCCTATTCTAAAAGGCACAGTTACTCGTATTTTCCTTAAGCGGAGTTATAGTGAGTCAACGTTGTAGTAAATACGACAACATTGTGGTCATTTAGTATTTTCCAATAACACCTCAAATGATGTTACAAGTTGTTCCTCTACGTAAGTACGCTGTGACATATTTTCAAAGAAAAAAATGTCAACGTGTTTTTCTATCGTTGAGTCGTGTTGAAAAATCACGTCAGTGGCGACTGAAGACATACTATTCAAATATATTTTGTATTTGTGGTTTTTGTGAGCTTCTTAACAAAACACAAAATGGGAATACATTAGGTAGGTATTGGTCTGGATATAAGGTTTAAAAATACCCACTAATAAGCTAGTAAGAATAATACACATAGATCAAAGAAAATCACGCATTCACCAAAAAAAAAATACTAAATATAAAATAAGATAAATAATTTTTTTTTTTAAATCTTTTGCTAACTGTAGCGAATAACATACATTTTTGTGCATTAAATGGATAACAAATAACAACAAACTTGTTTCTGTAACTCAATAACTACATTTACGTCGTTCTCACAAGTTCTATAAAGTAATATAAATACAAAATAAAAATACTCAAAGACAAAGACCAGTAAGAAATTAATTAGTTTCGGCGCGGTTCTACAAAGGAACACCTTTTGAGGTGGCTTTCACAGGCAACCCTGATGTTAATCGAGCTATCTGGGTGTCGAGTCTGCTAATGGGCATTGTTCATTTTTTTCAATATGTTGTAATTGAAAAACCATTTCTAGGAATAGCGTTACTAATCATTAGTAACCAATCAAAAATGAAAAATGTTCATATTTGATTGATATTTTTGATAAAATACGCTTGACCTTCCTTGCCCTTCAAGTGACGTTATTATTGGCTGTACCGTTTTGTATCGTTGCCTCAGACAGTAAAAAGTAAGTGGCAAGTATTTGCAACAATCTGTCAAGTGTCAAATTAAAAATGTCAAAAATGTAAACAAATAATAATGTTTAGTTTTTTATATATTTTATGATTATTTCTGCAACATGCCTCATAATCTCTTTATAAGATTTGCGAGAAAAGTGATGCCGTGATGTAGGCGTGTAATATTGCAAGGTTTATAAAATGTACCTACTGTTGCGAAGATCATTTTGATGTAAGTAAGATATCAAAGCTTTAGATACCTTTGTATATTCATTAAGTTAATGCTAAAGTATTGCTCAGGAAAACGAACAATAATGTCACCTCGTCGACGACTTTCCGTTTTAAAAAACAAAAATAAAAACCGATTTCAAAAATTTATTGTATTTTTATAGTAGGGGAGGCGAGGATTCTAATTTGCAGTTACTCGAGCATCATGGCGACCTATTTGATTTGAAATAATATGTTCTAAAAAGAAAAAAGTTTCTGACAAGTTTTCTATTTTAGTGGGGGGGGAGGGCGTGTAAACAGTTTTAAAACTGTAAAAAAAACAGTTGTACAGAAGTACTCGAGCGCGTCAGCTATTTACAGTGCAAACGCGCTTTTCTATTTCTGATAACCAATACATATTAATCGGACGATTAACTCGAGGAGGCTGTCCGTGGCAAGCGGTTGAAAATCCAAAAAAAAAGTTAATCAAGCGCGTCAGATATTCAAAGTGTATGTAAAGTAGACCTTAAAAAGTGTCGTATTAAAATGTCTGACGATTTGGATGTGGCACAAAGTAATAATTCATATTTCTATTGGTAAAAAAAACGTAATCTTGAAATACTCGAGCGCGTTCCATTTTTTTTTAATTGAAACTAACACTGTAAAAATCATACTCACTAATAATCTGACGTTTTCCATGGGGCGATGTCGGTAGACTCGCGGAGAAAAGGTGAACTACCTGTTAGTTCGCAAGTATCGGTCGTGATTTAATGTCCGCTATCTTCAATGTACATAATCATTTACAATTTTTTGAACGTAATTAATCTACCTTTTCGTAATCTGACTCGCTCAAGTATTTCTGTGGATCGATTTTTTTTTTACTAATCTGGCGGGTTCTCCCACACAACCAATGGTGGGGACCATATGAAGGGTTGATACTTGGTACAGGTACATTAAAGGGTGCAAGATTTCTCCTTTATGATAATCTGATGCGCTGGAGTCACATTAAAATTCCCTCCCTGGGCTCCCCGACTAAGGATGTTAACTGACGTCTACTATCAGGAGAAAGTGACGTTGTGTTGCCAGGCAGTTTTTTAAATTATTCACTGGTGAGGCAACGGCACAACTTTTTGGTCAATGGTGACGTCAGCTACCTCAAAAATTAAAATATTAAAAATAAAAAAACTATTGAGCCAATCATAAAAATATTCAAATTAGTTTCTCAAAATGCTCTAAATTTGCAGAAAATAAAATAAAATCGAATGTTTGAAAAATTAAGACAATCCCCATTATTAGTCAGAATGGCGCCACAATGGCGTTTCAATTGTAGTGCTTATTCGAACCATTTTTTACTGCTGAGTAATAAATGGTTCGAAAATTTAAACGCCATTGTGGCGCCATTCTGAAAAACAATTAGCAGACTCGACACCCTGCATACCTACAGGTTTGTGCCTACTGAGTATTTGAATATTGATGATTTTATTGTGGATTATACTCGTATCTGTAAAGATAGCAGTATCACCTTTGTTGAATCCAACCTCAACGTTATCAAAAGGCTTTCAATCTTATTTTTATCAATTTAATTGATTTTATTTTTTTATTTTTAAACCTTTTCCCTCTCTAAGTATTTCTCCTGTATCGTGGGTGCGTTTCCAAACATATAAACTCACATACACAAACACCCAGACCCGGAACATCTGCTTGCAGATCATACAAATATTTGTTACATGCGGGAATCGAACCCGCGCAGTCAGTCGCTCAGCCCTAGCCAGTGCGCCAACCGTTTGTTTGTTCGTTTGAAATTAAAGTTATGTTACTTATTATCCGTTCGTGGGTCATTTAAGGCACTTTTTTTTAAGTTATTGTTGTTTATAAAGTACTAAATTTTAGGTTGCTCTTTAGTGTCACCAAGTTACACTACTATTAAATAATTTACTCTTTACTCTAAAACTGGTTTACCCACAGACCACATACTAACACACAAGGTAATACCACAAAGTAAAGCTAAACCGACTAAAAGCGTCAGTTCTGAAAGAATCCCGCCCACTCATCACCGCTCGCGTGTTGATCGTGACCGGTGATTACTGTCGTGTCGGTGATAAGCAAGAAATACGACGCGATGAGTATCGTCGGAGATAAGACAGCCATCCGTCTCCTTGACAGTAATACACGAAATGTTAGGTCCCGTAGCTTTCAATTGATAAGATCACGTAGTTTATTATTAACTATTTGGTCCCGCTGCGGGACAAACGTCTCTCCTTGCAGTTATTGATCACCACGCTTTTTCAAGACGGATTAACGAATTCTGACGTATGTGAATTCAACTTTTTTATCAATGATTACCATTCAAATTACACCAAAAGAAAAAAGTTTTTTTATTCGTTTGAATTGTCGAATTGAAGTATCTACTCATAGTCGTGTAGACTAAGCTGGCCATTCAATATGCTAATTTCTTTTTTTTTTTTGCTTTAAATAAGTTGCTTAGTTGCTTGGACTTCTTTCTATTCGAACCCAGGTTAATCGTTTCATTGTTGAAAAACAAACGATAATATTAAAAAAGTTAAGCACGACACAGGTGTTGGGTCAGTAAGCTTATACCTTGGCTTTATATGACTTACCGCCGTCCTCCAGGGAATATTACCTTGAAATATCACTTGTATTGTGTGGAAAATAGATGTTATTTATTACGACACATGGGCTCGGTATAGCGCGAAATAACATTTATTTTCAAACTAGTGTCATCTCTATATTGTAGTGCCTTGTCTCTGAAATATAGTCTTTAATATTTTATACCTATATAAATTAAATAAAACAGGCAGTTAGCCCGGGGAATTGAAAAACCTTGTCAAAGTTGATTTAGACGTTTAAATGTAAACCAAAATATAAAATTTAGAAAATAATAAATGGCTGATGTCTTTTCTAAGCCCCATAATATTCTACTCGTTTAAATGACTGCTGAAAACTGAATTAGTTTTTTAAGGTTAGGTTTTTTAGTAAGTACTTTTTTTTAAATGTCCGAAAATTATTATTTATTATTTAATCATCATCATCATTCTTAATCTTGGAATACCCCATGTCAAAAGTTAGTCGTCTCGAAAATATTGCATTACCACATAATCTAAACTACATTTATTTGTAGAACGAAATTAAGTCCAATAGTAGTCCCGGATTCCAAATATAGCGGAGCTATTGATCGAGTGGGATCAGCGAGCGCGGCGCTATATGCAGATACAGTGGGCAATATTGCTTATTGTGTGCCTAATGTGATGTACCGAAGGGGTTACATCTCAGGAGAAATATCGCAATATGTTGTGGAAGGGTTTGCTCAAATAAAGATGAAGAAGCTTGGTAATAAATGTCGGATTGTATTTTGTGTTTGATATAGTTGATATGCCTTTGATAAAACTTCTGTACTTTTTAAACCGATTTTCGTATTTTGGCTTAGAAAAAGAATCGAATGGCACGTTTAGCCGTGCAAAATTATTATATTATTATTATAAGAAACATTGTCTTACTAGTGGTGGCCCCCGAAATTGTTATTCGTTAATAAGTGAAAATGTATTGTTACGAGCTGGGTAGGGGATAATTTAATGAACACCAATTAATAATAATAATAATATAATAATATTCCACAACTATCACACAACGCCATCTAGTCCCAAGCTAAGCAGAGCTTGTGTTATGGGTACTAGACAACTGATAAACATACTTATATATTTCTAAATACATACATATTATAGATAAATTACACCCAGACACAGAACAAATGATCGGGCTCATCACACAAACATTTGTCCTGGGTGGGAATCGAACCCACGATCTCCGGCATAGCAGTCAGGGTCACTAACCACTAGACCAACAGGCTAGTCAAATTAAAACCAAAAAAACTTTATTTACACACGAATCACTTATTAAAACAATCGCTAAACACTACTCAACACTAACCACACTGGCACTAACTTAATCACACGTAAAAGTCACTTAGAGATCGCTTCGAGTTGCCTCGATCGTCAAAACCAGACTGACCGGCGGCGCCCTATTTATATCCCGGCCGGACCCACTAGATGTTTCTAGAAGATGATCGAATGTTCTGGAAACATCCATAGACTTCGACATAGTCCCATACCTTCTGGAAAATTCTAGAACCATCTCGAAACATCTAGAACAGGGTAGAATTTTCTAGAAACTTCCAGACCAACCTTCAGTAGAATTGTCGAGAACCTTGTGGAACTTTCGAGAAGCTTATAGATAGGTCTCGCAATTCGATCGACGTAACGGTATCAATGAAAGCAAAAAGCAACAACTTATGATAAATTTTAGCGTAATATTAATACTTTAAACGAAACATTAAGTTAACGAGAGGGATTAATGTGCTCTTGATCCTTTAGTCTGGTTTGGTAGCTTTATAATGTTTCCACTGTTTTGCGATAAAAATAACAAAGTTCCGGAAAAAAAACAAATAGGCGCCTTTTTTATTAGACTCTAGCAAATAATATTTTAGAATCTTTTAAAATAACCTAGTCTGCATTATGTTTGTTTAAATATTAGATGTAACATCTTGGGTCCTAGCAATTGCTTTCTCTCACTTTCTTTAAGTTTTTTTTTTTTTAATTTAAGATCTTAAGTGGCGTTGGTCACTGTATAAAAATGTGAAGAACAACTGCAAACTGTTTCTAATTATCAGCCACACTCACAGTCAATTAGGCTATAAATACCTTCTTTCCGCTTTGTTTTAGTTTATTGTTCTTTTTTAAGCAAATTTAACAATGTACATACATGCCACGCAAAGACAGAGCACACGCCATTTGCGGTTACGTAATATTTATTTTATTTTCTGATCAAAATGACTAGATTATTATGTCTGAACCACGACTGGTACAGTTCTGATATACTACACGCAACCACTACAACAACTTATACTATGTATTTATGAGCCGTTTCGCAGATCGTCTCTAAAAGTAAAATCCAAGAATTCAACATAACTGGCTGATCGATAACGGATTTTAAGACGAGGGCACACTGAGACTTAAATTATCAGAACAGCATTTATATTACTTAAAAAATTAAAACATATATTATGTATTTACTGTTTTGGCAAATCTCAAAAGTATTAGAAATTAATATCGTCTGCGATATTATTGCTAAATATGAGTTTCCTACCGCTTCAGGCAAAAGGAAATAAATTATAAATGTGTTTTATTAAATCTCGACTTTGCATGCTGTTCGGTTTGTATTAGGTTTTACCTGACATATTGTTATTGTTGCGAACCATACATATTTATTTAATTTCCTAAACTCACAAACACTCTTTCCACTTTCATACATCAAGCGAGGCGTGATATAATTTGGTGTTCACACTCGATTAGAACCCGAGTTAGGTCAAACAAGAGAATTTTATCAGCTTATTACTTACAAACTTAGTTATGAGAGCCCGGGGTTTTAATGAACTCCACCCGCTGGGTTGTGCCGTTTAATATTATTATATTATTGAATGTTAGTTCAGGCTATGAAGGGGTAAAATAATAGTTGTACATAGTTTTGAATACGGATAAGGAAACATATAATTATGAACGTTGATGATGTGAAGTGTTATTGAATTTTGGATAGAGTTTTTTTAATTATTTTGCATTGGTTCTCTTTTAATACCTTTTCAACGAGGCTTTAAGACTGTTTAATTATTTTATGAAGATATCTTAAATAAATGTCATCCTAGCGATCCGCCCAGCTTGGTACAAAAATACAGCATTAACAACGGCGTAACCGGGTTCAAAACTCAAAACTTTTTAAGTGGAATCCTACCTTCTAAACAGAAAGTAACCTTACATATTCCCATTTCATTGAAATCGATTAAATTATTTCGAAAACTATCAAGTATGAACTTGGCGATACGTGGTTTTCATATAGGTACATATTAAGAATGCATTTTATTAAAACGTTTCTTCACTCTAAGAATTTATCTTGTATTAGGGTGCCTTTATAAATAATTGTATTTAGATGCACAAACAGCCAGAGACGCTACAACTAATTGTTAGTCACACAAATAATTGTTCCGTGCAGAAATCTAACACGCAGGCCTACAACCAATCGTCACTTAACCGCTGCAGCAACTGTTCCGTCAATAGTAAATTGATTCTAGGAATGGTTATGTCCTCAAATAAATTAATAAAATCGACAACCGGCTTAAAAACTACCTTTCATTTTTAAATACAATACAATGGAACCTCAAACGAACATTCCAAAATTAACAAAGAATATCTGTACAGACAGCAAATAAAAACGAAGAAAAAAATATGTACACACTGCCGCGCCCGCTGTGCCACCGTCACAGGAAACTATGCGCATTGTCTGTCTGTCTGTCTGATACATACACACATCAAAAGTGTCTAGGGATCAAGCATTTTTATGCGGATTTCTTGAGATTGAGATGTGGCTTTGTAATAAATTTATGATTTTATAAATTTATATGGATCCTTTTTGGTGCATTTCATAATTTGAATCAGGAACTGTAAATCAAATTCGAGTAAAAGATGAAAATCAGCTGTCAATATTTTCCCTATAAAAACATACAACGCATTGAAGACATTATTAGTGCTACTGTTTCCCTACTACTGATTAAAACCAACGTTATTATGGAGCGGCGACGTCATTTAAGCAGGGAAGAAATGCTCAGAGCCGTGGGAATGATAGAAGCTGGTTCCCGGCAACGTACTGTGGCTTTAGCTCTGAATACAAGTCAGAGTGTTATCAGTCGACTTTGGACACGTTACCGAAGCACTGGTACCGTGGCTGAGCGCCATGGAGGACGGTATCGCTGCACCACACGGAGACAAGACCGATACATTCAAATCTTAACTCGAAGAGCTCCAACAATAACCGCCATGATGTTAGCCGTGAGGCTTCATCACTCTTCAGGGAACTTAATTAGCGACCAAACAGTCAGAAACCGCTTGCATGAAGTGAACCTTCATTCCCGAAGACCACTACGGGTACCACCTATAGCAATGCACAATCGTAGGATTCGATATCAATGGGCTCTTGAACACAGAAATTGGGCAGAAGAACAATGGCGTTTCGTGTGCTTTTCTGATGAGTCTCGTTTTGGTATGAGACCGGATACAAGACGTATACGACACTGGAGAACCCCTGGACGCCAACAGCGATTAAAATCCTGCCAGGAAGTCCATCCTTATAGTGGTGGAACCATCATGGTATGGGCGGGTATTTGGATCGGCGGAAGAACTGAGTTGATTTGGATCAGAGGCAACCTCAACGCTCAAATTTATGCTGAGACGATTGTATCAGACGTCATCGTTCCTCTACAAGTGCAAATCGGTCCCTTATTTCAGTTAATGCATGATAATGCACGACCGCACACCGCAAGAGTTGTAAGACAGACTCTCGCCGCAGCTAACATCAATGTCCTGCCCTGGCCTGCTCAGTCGCCAGACTTGAACCCGATTGAGCATGCATGGGATATGCTACAGAGAAGAGCTCTGCCGAATATGGAGGGTATCCAGTCGCAAGAAGACCTTTTTTTGTTGTTGCAACGAACATGGGCGGCCATTCCACAGCGTGATTTGGATGAACTCATTTTGAGTATGCCAAACCGATGTTCTTGTGTTGTTAGTGTTCGCGGTAGAAACACGGATTATTAATTGTTTAAGTTACCCAATAAAATTTTAAAGAAAACTGTTATTTCAGTCTTTTTTTCGAACTTTAATGTTAGTGGTTCAAATGTCAAAAATCCCTTTATTAGGAAAATGGCAAATTTCTTTATGAATGCAAAGGTGACTTGGTTTATCGTTACTGTGACAAACGATAACACTTTATTTGATGAATCCTTAAAGAACATTTTAATTAATATCAATCAGGAGAAAAGTTATTGCAAAAATATATGTTGATCCCTAGACACTTTTGATGTGTGTATTTCATGACGCTCATCCGAATTCCGACACTTGGATTATTTCAAAGATATACCGCTTGTACCGCAAACTGTATCGCTGAAATTCATGGTTTAACGCGGTGGCGATTTGCTTATTACTCGCTGTGATTCTGGTAAGATATTATGTTTTTGGTTTATTTCGTATTTAATTTAGACCTTAGCAGCAACGTCCATTTTTTTTTGAGCTCCTTGTGTTATGAGTTGAGCTACACGGTAACTAACACACGCTTGCACTGGACTTTCTTCAAAAGACCAGCTCAGACACCTGCAGGGTTCTCATATAACTTGATCAATACAAAATTTTATGGACTTTAAAAGAGACTGTGACCTCTGAGTTTGTTTCGGATGTTTCTTCTCAGAGTAGCCAGGTACGAAACATCGGCCTCATCTAGTGTAAAAATAGTGTATTTTTGACGTGTAAAAGAGTTTGCCAAAACCAATTATAAACAATATCATTTATTTTATTTGTACCAACAAATTCTTTCAGTGAAAGGGTTCAATCCCCGCACGGAACGAATATTTATATGAACTACAAGTAGTTATTCCGAATCAGGTTGTTTGTGTATGTGAAATTATAATATGTTTGTAAAAGTACCCGCAACACAGTAGAAAGACGTTCTCGTATGTGGCAACTGGGAAACTGAAACTAACTGCATTACTTATATCACAATAGCTTTTAGTCATCGATAGGTATTAACTTCTGATGTATTTATGAAAACTGAATCGTTTAACATTAGGTATGGTAATTTTATATGTAATATGAACCTACAAATGAGGCAAAATACAATCCGTAGTTCAGGTTTGTAGTTTTGTTACGATGCACGAATTGTAATGGACTGGCAAACTGGTAAGCTATGTAAATGTTAGGCCGGTCTGACACGGAGCTACTTAATAGTCACGTTACAAACTCAAATCACCGATGAGTTGTCAAAATGTCATGTTATTTCAATAGTTGTCTAAGTAATACGACCATTCGATCAATCACAAATAGTAAATAACGTCAAATTCATATTTATTTCACGGTTTAAATAAAAGGTGTTACAAAAAGCTTTAAGTTAAGAACCATCAAGACCTTATTAAGACGCAGCAATTAAGTAATATGTTACAATACGAGTATATACAGCTCAGTAAGACAAATAAATAACTTAGATAGATAGATAGAATACTTTATTATAACTTAAACATAGGGTGACACAATGGGCGGTCTTATCACTAAAAGCGATCTTTTCTAGACAACCAACCTGGTTTTCAACTTAACCTATTATGGTGTATTTAAAATATTATGCTATTAGTGATTATTATACTTATTATTATTATATTCTTATCGTGTCGATGGCAATGTGTTTGGTCAGATGCGCGAATTTCGTTCAGTAGCTGTGTGAACTGAGTTGCTGCGTGTTTGATTCTCACACGGTACAAATCTATACGAATATTATAAAGCTGAAGAGTTTGTTCGGTTCAACGCGCTTATCTCAGAAAATACTATTGGTCCGAATTGAAATATTTTTCTGTCGGATAACTTATTTAACGAGGCTATATAATATTACTCTACGACAAAAAGAAGTCGAGCAGCGCGAGAAACTGCGGGGAACAGCTAGTATTATTATATTATACATGTTATTCGGGTCTGGACTGTGACTGTTTGATAATGTGATTTTTAATGTACGAGTATCTACTCGTAATTGCATATAGGAATGTGATATAGGAATTATTCCTTACGTGAGAAAACGTTGTTAAAACAATTGTCGTGCATAATACGTATACCTTCATGAACAATACGTGTATTGTTTTTCATGAGCTAGTCATATTACAGCCAGCACTCAGTTCTCCAGTGAAGCACCCTCAGTAGTATATTTTGTTGTGGTCGAGCTATAAGAGCTCTCGACTAGCTGTTGCGAGTGCAAGCCGTATCTGACCGAAGCCCATACATACTGGACTGACCTGTTGGTCTAGTGGTTAGTGACCCTGACTGCTATGCCGGGGGTCGTGGGTTCGATTCCCACCCAGGACAAATGTTTGTGTGATGAGCATGATCATTTGTTCTGTGTCTGGGTGTAATTTATCTATAATATGTATGTATTTAGAAATATATAAGTATGTTCATCAGTTGTCTAGTACCCATAACACAAGTTCTGCTTAGCTTGGGACTAGATGGCGTTGTGTGATAGTTGTGGAATATTATTATTATTATTATATTATTATTATTTACTATACATATTAATACATTTTTAAATATTTTAAAAAACAAACGCATAAAAAAACATTTAAAAATATAAAAATAGTAGTCCGCCGGTGTGGGAGCAGGGTCCAAGCTACCGGTGGTTAGGGTTCCAGAGACAGGAACCTCCTCACAATACGAGCCGTATCAAGAAGTACTGCCTTCTGAATCTGGCCCTTGATCCAACCCCCTAAGGAGAGCCTCGAAAGGTGTTCGTCGAGGCTCTTTGCCATCAGGCCATTGGCAGTCACGACGATCGGCACAATGATAGCCGAGCTCACATTCCACATGTCGACAACCTCGCGTGCCAGATCAAGATATTTGATTTGTTTATCTTTCTCTGCCTTCACGAGGTTCTCGTCATGCGGGATGGTAACATCGATTATCATTGCGCGGCGCGCTGATCTGTCTATCACTACTATGTCAGGCTTATTGGCGACAATAGTCCTGTCAGTAATGATAGGCAGATCCCAGTACAACGTGACATGGTCTTTCTCGAGAACTGGGTCGGGCACATACCTGTAATACGGTACTTCAGATTCCACAAGTTTGTATTTCAACGCAAGTTGCTGGTGGATGATTCTGGCTACTAGGTTGTGCCTGTGCAAGTACTCGCCGTTAGCAAGACGAGAACAACCAGAGATAATATGTCGGATGGATTCACCTGGACGATGGCATGCCCGACACACGTCAATCGTCCCATCCTTTATAATATGTCTCCGGTAGTTTTTCGTCAAGATAACTTCGTCCATAATCGCACAGACAAAACCTTCAGTTTCCCCAAAGAGGTCACCGAATCGTAGCCAGGACACGGACGCTAGAAAATCTACATCGGGCCCATGAAGAGCCCGGTAGAAGCGTCCGTGTAGCTCCTTGCTTTGCCATACTTCCCTGCGGTCTTCAGTACTGAGTACCACAGGTTTGTGCCAGTTCTCTTTAGCCATGGACAGCGGGGTGAGTCCCTTGTCCACCGTGACCACGTCTCGGTGCATACCCACTTCCATTTTCAGAAAATATTCTCTGAGACTGCACACCTCGCGGTTGTGGAGGGTCTTAGCATTTAAAAAGCCTCGACCCCCGCACTTCCGCGGGATGTACAGCCTCATCACTGATGATCGTGGGTGATGCATCCGGTTTGCGGTCAACAGCGTACGGACTCGTCTATCCAAGGCGTCGAGTTCAGTTTGAGTCCATTTGAGTATGCCGAAAGAGTACATTAAAACCGGCATGACCCAACCGTTGAAGGCGCGCACCTTATTTCCGCCTGAAAGAAGGCTATTTAAAACCTTATTCAGGCGTCCAAAGAAGCGCTCCCTCAACGATTGTTTCACGTCCGGTACATCAATGCCTAACGCTTCCGACATACCCAAATACTTGTAGGTTTCGGATGAGGAGAGTGATCTAAGGTGTATGGAATCTGAAAGCTGAATCCCTTCAGATTCCATAATCTCCCCTCGCTTTACATGCATGACTGCACATTTGTCCACACCAAATTCCATCCTGATGGCACTACTAAAAGTTTCAGTTACCTTTAGTAGCTCCATCAGTTGCAATTTGTTCGGGGCAAAGAGTTTCAGATCATCCATGTATAGAAGGTGAGATATGACCTGACCACCTCTCCTCAGCCGATAGCCCAGACCTGAGTCCTCCAGCAATGTGCTTAGAGGATTCAGGGCTAAGCAGAACCAAAGCGGACTCAAACTGTCACCCTGGAATATTCCCCGCTTGATCCATACAGGTTCGTCGCTCGCCTGGATCTGTCGACATCCCGGATAGCGAAGGACCGTTCTCCATTGCCTCATACACGACTCAAGGAAGGCACGTACAGTTGCATCTATCTTGTACAACTCCAGCACCCTCATGAGCCATGCATGTGGCACCGAGTCGTAGGCCTTCTTATAATCTATCCAGCATGTGGACAGATCCCTGCGAGATCGACGAACCTGTTGGCTAATGGCCATGTCAATGAGGAGTAGCTCCTTAGTACCACGGGACCCGTTCCTACATCCATTCTGAGAGGCAGACATGATGGAGTGATTTTCAATATGTGTGTTAATTTTCGCTCTCAAAATGGATGTAAGAAGTTTATAGACCGTCGACAAACAAGTGATCGGTCTATAGTTCTTGGGTTCCGTGGTACTACCTGATTTATGGAGCAGGTGGGTAACACCAGTTGTTAGAAACTGTGGTAGCGACCCAGACTCTAAGGCTGACTGGAATTGAGATGCCAGGCAAGTGTGTGAACTACTCAACCATTTGAGCCAAAAGTTGTGCAGTCCGTCCGGTCCCGGGGATTTCCAGTTCGGTAACGGACGGACTGCTCTTGCCACATCTGATGGCGTTATGGAAATTGGTTCCATTTCAGGAATAGTTTCACACACTCGCTCGACATCACGCATCCAGCCAGCCTCAGCATGACTGACGGGCACCGACCAGATGCTGCGCCAGAATGAACTTGTGGCGCTATCATCCGGGCGGCCCGCATCAGCCACGCCTGGTTCAGGTCGCTCCCAAGCTCTATATACCCACCTTTCATCGCTCCGGAACATGCGATTCTGCGAGTACCGATCAACTCGTCGCTTGTACCGCCGAATACGGCTTGCCCATGCACAAACTTTTTGCTTCAGGAAGTCGATGCGCTCTGTGACACGGGACATGTATTCTTGAGGGCCGATGTCAGTCCCCGAGAACGCCCGCCTCACAAAGCGCATCACACGTGGTCGTGTATTTCCCTCTCTGAAGCAATATAGTTTGCCGATGAGTACCCTGGCCCCGCCGATACGACGCTCAATCCTGCGTTGCCAGGCTGGTACAGCTGGTTTTGGTCGATTAGCTCCGTCACTGTCCGGAAACTTGACATTGGCTAATCGACATGCCGCAACAGCCCCGCAAAACAGGACCGAATGTGTATCGACAAGATCCTCGCTGCTCTCGAAAAGATTCTTAAGCAGCGAGTTCAAGGCACTCACCAGCGCCCTATTTTTTTTGTGCATGGGCAACCGTGGCAATCGGGGTCTAAGCGCCATGGGAGTTGAGCGGTACTCGCGAAGCGCATCCTCCAGTGCGCTCCTCAATCGTTCGTTGCACTGGCTACTTACCGTGGCAACCGTATCATCCTCCTCCACAACAGGAGCAATATTTGACTGCGACGGAACCCTATTAATAAATGCGGACGTCGTTGCTGGTGGTGGAGATAAGATGGTACGGTTGCTTAGTACCTCTGAGCGCAGCCTATCAAGCGCGGTGTCGTCCAGCATGTGATTACGTTGGATGACCCGCACCTGATCCGAAAGTCGTTGGGCCGAGACATTTAGGGTTGGTTCAAGTACCTGGAACAGAGACAGCATTCTAACACGGTACGCAGTGAGGTTAGTTCCCCCCTCTGTAGACCCGTAGTATGCGCGCATGACATTCTCATTTATGGACTGAGTCCACCTCATGCGCTGCACACAACCACCGGTAGCGGGGACCCGGCTCGGGGCCGGTTGGCCCCTAGATCCCAAGCTCCTCGGTGGCCGGCGTCTCCCCTGCCGACGTACAGGTGTTGGCGACGTCGGCGGGGAGAAATATTCGCTGCTCGAGCTCGACGCAAGTTCTGCCGCTGCCGGTGACGTGGGAGATCCGATGTCCGGTGGCGGCGAGGCGGAGCTCAGCGGCGACTCCGGGGATGGTGGGCGTGCGCGTGCTGCTCTGGCTCTTGTCAACATATTAACTTAAATTTCACATTTTTCATCCATAATTTTGAAAATTTTTGACATGACATTTGTGTCAGTCGTTGTCACAAATAGTTATTTTCTTTGAAACTCATGTTTTAGCAGTGTTTTAGCTTGTTTTTTATTGGTTTTATGATATTTTGTTGTTATTACTATTGTAACTTGATTAGCACTATTTATTTATGGTTAAAACATGAAAATTTAATAAAAAACGAATGGTAAAATTTTCAAGCATATGTTTGACGTACAGTGTTGCCAGTATTTTTTATTATTTATTATTATTATTATTATTATTATTATACATTGATAAGTATATTATTATCTAAATAATTTATTTTATAGGTATTTGATTTGTACAGGTTTAAGGGTTTTGATCTTACAGGAGAAGCCAGTCTGCCACTTTTTTGTCTGTCGCAGAGATAAGGAAACCGAAGACCTGTCAGAATTTTGTATCTCTCTTCAACGACTTCTTTTATTTCTTACGTCATACTAGTGTCATTCACATAGACAAAGAAGCTGCATCAAACAATTTACTAAAAATATAACAAAAGAGACACAATTCTGGTGTTCCTTTTTGGTCGTCGCGTGATGCAAGCAATGTACGATGGTTCCTTTGAAAAGAACACGTTTTCTTTCAACAAATAAATACGAGTGGATACTTAGACAGAAACTAATATCAAACTTCACTTCACTTTGAAGAATATAAATTATTTTTTAAAACCAATAAATACAGGTGTTGCGCTTACGCAAATTTTCCTTGCAGTCCTTAATTTAGATGGTTTCCTATTTCCATGTGACTGTCAAAAGCAAACAGGTAATCAATTTACAATAAAACCTTTTTTAAAAAAAAATCAAACCGACGAAACATCGAACTGAAAAGCAATAAATAAATTTTGAGGCGGCGCCAAACAAACAAACATATAAATTAACTATTTGAAGAGCAGAATAGCTCGTCGTATAGCTTGTCGTGGTTGAATAGCTCGTCGTAGCTATGCGTTGATTGTTTCTTTGGCGCCGCCTCAAAATTTATTTATTGCTTTTCAGTTCGATGTTTCGTCGGTTTGATTTTTTTTTTAAAAAGGTTTTATTTTTTACTTTTGAGTTTCCTATCTCGTCTCAATTTCTGTAACTAAAAAAAAATATAAGTTTTTTAATAGGTACTTATATATTTTTTTGTTAACTATTGACGACCTCCTACACCTGCTTTCTGTTTTCATTCTCAAACTCTCAACGACTGTCATACCCCAGCTACGTCTAAAGTTCTCATCAAGATGAGTGAAATGAGACCAAATACGATATAGTTGCTGTTAACTATTAAGGATCTCTTGCTACTGCCCTCTGTCACCATCCTCAGACCCTCGATGACAATTATACCCCAGCTAGGTATAAAGTTTTCATCAAGACTAGTGAAATGAGCCCAAACACGATAAAGGTGCTGTTAACTGTTGAGGACCTCTTGCCCCTGCTATCCGTCACCATCCTCAGACCCTCGATGGCAATGATACCTCAGCTAGGTCTAAAGTTCTCATCAAGCTGAGTGAAATGAGCCCAAACACGATATAGCTGTTGTTAACTGTTAAAGAACTCTTGGGACTGACTTCACAAAATAACAGGGATCTGGAGTTGATCTGATGATGGTGACGCCATCATGTTATGTTCTCCACAGCTCTGCTATATAATAATGTCCTCAGAACTACAATTGTTAACTTTATTTCAACAGAATCGGTTCATAATTGAAAATTCTGTAGGAAGATTGACAATTAATTCCTTTTTTTCTACCCTTAGAGGCCGATTTTAGTTTTGAAATTTAAATGGGACCAACTATGAGATATACTCTTTCCAACAAAAAAAGAATTTTTGAAATCGGACCACGTTAGGAAAAGTTATGCGTGGTCATACATAAAAAAAAAAATAAAAAAAAATATACATGTCGAATTGAGAACCTCCTCCTTTTTTTTTCGTCGGTTAAAAAGCAATAATCAAATAATCTCACATCACCGCACCGCAACATAATTTTGTTTCCAAAACCAATCTCACACCGACACACATGTATTACTAAAACATCCCCAATACTCAAGAAACCACATCTTATTGTAATTCGCGGCACTTTCACACAAAACAGAATTCTCCGGCACATTGGCACCAGGTGGCGCTGTGATCCCGCTTATATTATAAACGAGTTGTCGATACGTCGGGTACGTGTTTATTTACTTTTGAAAGAGTTTGGGTACTCTGCTGGTTGAGCCTGGCTTCCAAGAAGGTGGATCAAATTCAATTCTAATGTTGGCTTGGTTTACATAGTTTACTGTATTATAGATTGTTAATGGCTTTACCTGACTACCTGAAGTTATATTATGCCCGTAAATGTAGAAGGTTGACACCTGCTTGCGGCTCGAAACTTGAAACTTATGTAACATTCGGAAGTGATTTACTTTTCACAAAATTAAATATTTATAATGTTATCCATTTGGTGTAATCGTACGATAATTACACTTAAGTATTTAATGTCCACAGCTAAACATTTTTGGACATAAGGCGTAAACAATTTTTTTTTTTAACAAAGATGCACATTAGTCGTCGCCCAATAACGTACGTGTTTATATAAACTACACATGAACTTGGACGCTCGCGTGTCGGGTACTCTATGTATGCGATAATTTTATTTGCATAATTTAATATCCTGTTCGGTTCCTGCTAGGCTTAGGGAAACCAGGATAGAAGGCAGTCAATGCATTTATTTAAGCTCCTAATCAATCATTACAAATCTTCTTTGTAAAGGCACTTCTATGGTAGTCTTGCTAGACTTTGAACAAGCTCATTGATATCTTGTTGGAGACGGGTCTTTTAGTCCTTCAGATAAAGTATCCAATTGATGACGGCCGTTCGAGATTTTGGTCTCAACAATTGATTATCTATAGTCAGAATTTGAATTTATTTGTGAAAGATTTGGTAGAACAACAGTGTGAAACTTGATGAAAAATTCCATAATCTGAAAACATTTTGTAGTATGAGAAATAAATATACTGCTGCGTAGATCATGCTACTGCCATTAACAGTACGAGTAGGTCCTAAGTTACTATTTTTTTAAATTAACCTATAATGTCTCACTGCTGGGCAAAGGTCTCTCTCATAACCTTCCACTCTTCCTTTTATGCGGCTTTCTCCGGCTAATCTCACAAAAACGCGTCTAGGTCTTCACACCATCTTTTCTAGGCCTCCTTCGGCAGCGGGTGTGGCGACTCTGGCCCATTGATCTAAATTACTATTCGAAGTATGCCACCATCAATGATATTTTAGTAAACAGATAATTATGTTATGAGCGCGCAAAACGTGAAGACCAGAAAATGTCCTACGTCGGACAATTGCTTTTAGTCTGTGTCTCGCACGACTACGAGTAACACGTTGCGCGCTGCTACGTAATTGTCATCAAAAATGCCATCGTGTGTATTTATGAAGTGTACCAATCATGATAAAAAAATTAATAAAACACACGGGATCTCATACCACACGTAAGTAAGCAATATACTTCGATTTATTAAGATATTTCAATTATTTTCGTAATATTCTGATGTCGTAAGAACGACAAGGTGATGCCGACGTGCGGGGCGGTGCGGGGGGATTGATGACGCGTGGGTGGCGTGGCGCTGTTTGTTTATCTAGCTGTCACTTTTTTTCTTATTGCGTTTTATCAAGCTATCCTTTTTACTTGTAGTGAAATGTAATGTTTGAATAAAAAAGTCCGCGCTCGGCACGGAACAGTTTTTGCTGTTGTTTTGTAAGCGTATAACATATCTGTATATTAGAATATCATTGGCCACCATCGTATGAAAAGGAAGTTCCTCGTATGAACAGGTATACCTATATAGAAACATTCCACGTACCTCAAGCCCGGCACATCATCCAGCTGTGCGCCGTCGGGCTGCTGCCAGGCGATCTGCGGCGAGGGGAAACCGTGCGCCGCGCATGAGGCCCGAGCGCCCGTCGTGTTGGAGAACACCAGCCGAGGGGGCGGCTCCATCAGGAACACTGGCCCGTGCTCCTGGCCTTCACCACCTGGCGACAAGGAAGCGAAATCACTAGAAGACCATGTTACTTTGAGTCCTTGGACGTTGACCGTGAACAACTTTTTATGATATTAACAATCAAATCCAGGTTCATGCGAATGAAAGTAGGTATGTACCTAGTTTATTTTCAGTTTTTAAGGTAGAGTATCAAGAAATGACCCCTCTTGGTCTAGATAGGGCAGAAGCGGCTGTCGTACTTGACTGACTAAAAACCATACCGATCCTCCGTACCCTGAGGCCTTGTAACGCAAAAGCAAACGATCACTATTATCGTTCCAGGGCCGCGGGAACCTTTTAAGATAGTCTTGCGACCGCGACAAGTATTCGGCCCTACTGAAATCCTTCAGTTTACTGAAAGCTCATAAGTCACATAAAATTACTTCGGGGTTTTCTACCTACGTAGAAAGTTAGCACCCTGTATGACTATGATATTTTCGAATAGGTACACAGAATGAAGCTGACATAGTATGAAACATTTGTACCCCAAAACGACATAAAGCGAGTACTTACAACGTGTGTTTGAAGGAGCAGCCGTCCCATTTCGTTTCTTACATTACTGGGATGTTACATTGTTACCCCTTTCTCTAAGATTTATAAATAACTTCTATAAATGGAATGTTCGCGAAAACTTGCCGTTTCCATAAAACTGTTCGGGTTACAATAACTGATTTACATTTCAGCAATTCTTATAACTTGGTCATTCTATTGTGTTTTTATTGAAGAAAATCCTATTATTTGCCTCAATAGACCTTCCAGAAAAAGTTGGTACTCGTAATTGGGTACTCTGAACAATTTTTGGCATACCCAAAAATATAAAGACTGGTATAAAATTCAACAAAGGGTTCTCTCCGAGGGATTGCAAATTTTTAGACTGCCGTTAGGGTTGTTACAAACGCAATATAGTTGTACTAGCCAAGAGGTTAAACTACGATTAGATCCCAGCGTACCTACCTGCCTAATGAGGCTGCTATCCAGATTAAATAAGTTATTAAAAACTAAGTTTTGAAATGAACACTTAATTTCAGGGTTTGCCCTATCCTAAATGTTAAATTGGCTATTTAATTTTTTTTTGCTACTTTGACTACCATAATCCTACTAATATCATAAATGCGAAAGTTTGTGAGGATGTATGTATGTGTATGTAGGTATGTTTGTTACTCTTTCACGCAAAAACCACTGAACGGATTTGGATAAAATTTTGTACACATATAGTTTATAACCTGGATTAACACATAGGATAGTTTTCATCCCGATTTTATGTTCCCGTGGGATAATTTTCGAGTTGTAGCGAGTGAAGCCGCTGGCAACAGCTAGTATTTTATAAAGTAGTTAAAACTGTTAAATTTATTCTAGACATATTTCACTAAATATATTATTGTTTCTTTTCAATACTTAAAATATGCTCACTATTTGTCGATAGCCGTCCTTTTAATAACCAACCGTCCTTATAATAACCAATCCAAGTTATTATAATTTGATTAAATCGCAGTGCATGACAAGAAACCAAGCCAGTGAAGCGAGCCAGTCACAATCAAATATGACATGAACGAATTTCTAGGATCGGACTCCGTTGTTTCTGTATGCACAAAGATATCGGTGACCGCGACCAAACGAACTACTTGCTTGGATTGTGCCCATTGACAGTTTGTTTGTAGCGACTTTGTATGTTTTGAATTAATATACATACAATGTAATTGAGTGATTGCATTATGTGGCTCTCGGTCTCATGATTGTTTAATTGTAAATATCGAATGTTGTTTTTGCTGCAAATCGTGTAGCTTTTTTCTCCGGTATGTTAACCTAAATGAAGGTTACAATATGGCTACTAGATACTATTAAAATGTTGCCTTCTAGTTACAGCTGTTTTATAATTAATTAATCTAAGTTGTATGAAATTAGAATTGAATCTTGAATCGATGTTAGGGAATCTACGTCATGCGATCTAGCATTCAAAATTATTAGACCGAGTTCCAGGTCACAGACTGCGTCAAAAATAAGGTCGCACCGAATTTTGCATTCGGCCGGCATCCGTCGAAACATTGAAAACACAATGTTTTCATCCAATCCAGTGCTTGTTATCGGTCGCCAGATTCCGGGTTAAACCGAGATTTGTCAAATTAGACATCGGGTTAACTGCCTTAACGTGGTTACCGCCGACAGACAGACGGCTGCCTTGATATGTATAATACGCCATTTGAATTTCAAACGCCATTCCTCCGTGAACTGGATTCAACTAGCGTTTGCCACAATGTTATGTTGGAATTAACATAATAATGTGTTATATAACTAAGTTTGGATTATGGGGGATTCGAATTGGATTATTGTTGGTTCGAACTGGTTGCGGATCAATTTAGTTTCGTACGAGTTTGTTCGGAATCTGTTGTGCTGTTGTTTACTTCTTAGTGTTTTTTTTTTACTGTCATAATCTCACTAGCACGTGTTTTTTTTATCCCTAGAAGCATTCTGGATTACTTTCAATGCAGCTATTTTAAGGTCATAATTTGCTACACTCATTCGGTACCAACTCTACTCCAGCCAATCATGATCTAACTATAAAAGATCCAACTCGTTAAATTCACACCTTTCTATACTATTCCTAGCAGGTACCGTCGGCAGATACACGAACACAGCAGAGTTTCTACTTGCGCGCATAAATATGCAGTTTTCTATTTATCTCTGACGTTTTAGCATCGCGACCGTTTGAGAGTGCCCCTTGTTTATTCCAATCTTTGTTACCGGTTAGTATTATTTCCACTTAAATGAATATCCAGTCTTATGAGCATATTAACTGGGGTGATATTAGAGTGATTTGATATTGGAAAATTCATAAGATGTTTCGACCCTAAACTTTAGTGTTAGCTTTCAACCTGAGCTATTACATGTTTTTTATTTTATTAAAAACATAGATAACGCATTTGAAAACTAAATCACGAATGCAGTATAGCTGAACGATCCAATTTTGCTATCTGTACGGCGGGCGTACACTGGCGTGCGCGAATGTTTTAAGAGTTTTATTTTTTTGTTTTCGTAAAGGGATTTCTAAATCTTGATACAGATTCGGTAGCTCAGTGAAGTTTTAAAAGTATTAACATAATTAAGCTCAAGCGGGTGTTGTGACGCAATTTACGAAGGCGCTTTATCCATTGGTAGATAACAATGTTTTGTGTTATTTTTTTTGTTTTCTTTATAATTCGCCTGCCTTGTTGATGTAGTGGTTGCAAGATCTGCTGGATTGCATGAGTTTTGGGTTGAATTTGTAAGTCGAAAAACGCGGTGTTATGGTGAGAAATGGGTTCCATATATTATAGGGTGTTTCTTTTAAATTGGCCAAAAGGGACAAATCCGAATCCATAAGAGACACAGGAAAACTTTCTTAGGAACCTTTAGCTCTTTTTTGATGTTGACAATTTTGGCGTTTTTTTATTTTTTGGTCAAATGTGAGTTGCCCACAGAAATAGGTGAAATTTGCCAAATTTTTTTTAATGCTGTTCGACTCAGTTTCATGTAAGGATCATTTCATTGTATCGGAAGAAAAAATTAATATTTTTTTATGATGTTATTTGATTAAGTGTCTATTAAGGATCATTTCGTTGTATGGGAAGGAAAATTTCTGGGCAACACAAGTGGGTCAAATATAATAAAATACTGACTACTACTGATAAACTGTATGCTGTTAGAAAAAACTTTACTGTACTTTTGACCAACTTCTACTGTACGTGTAAGTCCTTGATCCTGCAGTGTGTTAAATTTTAAATGATAACATTTTAAACTATTGGTCCAAAAACTTTTATCCCACCTGTAGGTATTACATTAGCTACGTAACCTAAGCCCCCTAGAACAGTTCTGCACCTCTTGCATCCGCCGCCCCCTTGCTCTCAAGAGGTCATCGCCTTACTAATTCTAAGAGCTGCGACTTGCGTCAGCTATTTTATTTCTGTCACAGGTATTTTTATGTTGTTTGAAATATTGTTTAACACTGTTAGTTGAAAATACGGTTTACAATTCAGTCGATCATCACATTTTATAAGTCCTTTTTAAAAAAAAATCAAACCGACGAAACATCGAACTGAAAAGCAAAAAATAAATTTTGAGGCGGCGCCAAACAAACAAACATATAAATTAATTATTTGAAGAGCAGAATAGCTCGTTGTATAGCTTGTCGTGGTTGAATAGCTCGTCGTAGCTATTCGTTGATTGTTTCTTTGGCGCCGCCTCAAAATTTATTTTTTGCTTTTCAGTTCGATGTTTCGTCGGTTTGATTTTTTTTTAAAAAGGACTTATTTTTTACTTTTGAGTTTCCTATCTCGTGTCAATTTCTGTAACTAAAAACTCTCAACGACTGTCATACCCCAGCTACGTGTAAAGTTCTCATCAATATGAGTGAAATGAGCCCAAATACGATATAGTTGCTGCTAACTGTTAAGGATCTCTTGCTACTGCCCTCTGTCACCATCCTCAGACCATCGATGACAATTATACCCCAGCTAGGTATAAAGTTTTCATCAAGACTAGTGAAATGAGCCCAAACACGATAAAGGTGCTGTTAACTGTTGAGGACCTCTTGCCCCTGCTATCCGTCACCATCCTCAGACCCTCGATGGCAATGATACCTCAGCAAGGTCTAAAGTTCTCATCAAGCTGAGTGAAATGAGCCCAAACACGATATAGCTGTTGTTAACTGTTAAGTAACTCTTGGGACTGACTTCACAAAATAACAGGGATCTGGAGTTGATCTGATGATTGTGACGCCATCATGTTATGTTCTCCACATCTCTGCTATATAATAATGTCCTCAGAACTACAATTGTTAACTTTATTTCAACAGAATCGGTTCATAATTGAAAATTCTGTAGGAAGATTGACAATTAATTCCTTTTTTTCTACCCTTAGAGGACGATTTTAGTTTTGAAATTTAAATGGGACCAACTTTGAGATATACTCTTTCCAACAAAAAAAGAATTTTTAAAATCGGACCACGTTAGGAAAAGTTATGCGTGGTCATACATAAAAAAAAAAAAAAAAAATAAAAAAAAAAAAATATACATGTCGAATTGAGAACCTCCTCCTTTTTTTTTCGTCGGTTAATAAATTACTAACTGTTACCAAAGGGGTTCACTCACATGACATGTGTGTAAATTATTCGAAATGGGATCGTTATTTACAGATAAAACGTATTCTATGTATTATTCCAGACTGTAATCTATCTCTGCATCCAATTCAGCTGTTTAGATGTGATTGAGTAACAAACATCCACCCATCAGAACATCCAAATTTTCAAATTTTTCATACCAGTTGTTGTCAGGGGCTTCGTGTAAGTCGAAAATTATCCCACGGGAAAGTAATACCGGGATAAAAGTATACTATGTTTAATCCAAGTTATAAACTATCTATGTACCCCACGTCAAAATTAATTATATAGTTTTTGTATATAAACGTCATTTTATCCATCTTTACAAACTTTCGCATTTTTTTTAATATTAAGGAGAAAGTACCTACAGCTCCGTAACATTTTGCATAAAGAATCGAGATAAAGCTGATTAAACTTAAGAAATCCAGTGACCCAATATTTTAAAAAGCAAAACAAAACATTGCGTCCATACTTTTATGTGAAAGGAAAAAAATACTTCGAAACTGGAAGCGCTTAATACTTTTATCTTGGCCGTGGTTCTTTTGTTCCGTTTTGCGTGTACCTGGGCTATGGCATAAAGGACGCAGATATCCACAGCAGGTTTATCCAATAAAAGTATACTTAAAACTGTAATTTTTTAAATTTAAAAAGGAATACGGACTTACGAATGAATTGGCAACGGCCTTATGCGGTGGGTTCAATTCCAAGGCAGGTTCCAGAAGACTTGCGTCGGCTATAATAGCCCGCTCCCTCTATCAGAGGGGAGGCTTGTTATCCCGTAGTGGGTAAATTCAGTAATTATACTCGCGCCTCGTCCTTCGAGATTAGTAATTTACACATGTAGTTACGCTAGGTGTCACCACTCATGCACTTAGTTGAGAAAAAAAAAAAAATATTTTCTTTAATCTATGGCAATTTAATTTGACATACCCACAAAGCTCTTATTTAATTTTATTTTTATGAACCTGTGGGTACCTCGTCCAGTTCCGCTCTTATACGATGCCGCTAATCATACGCATTTCAGTGCTCAACCACTCAACATTATTAATTTATTTCGCGTCTACGCACAGTTTTTATTTTTTATTTAATAGAAATGCCGAAACGTAAGACTTCTAGGTCTCGTGAAGAAGACATTAATCATTACAAGAACAAAATTAGAAAGTTAGAACGCAAAATCCGCGCTAGACAAATTAGTTCTTCGGAAAGTATATCGGACTTGGAGGAAGCGGTTGGTCTACACGATGAGGATATTGGTGCAGGTATTTACCCTCTTTCTCATATTAAGTGATAAGTATTTTCTCCGTGCTCTTTTTACGTAGGTATCTACGTATTTAAGTTACTATGCAACCTGAACAGTCATTGGGGCTGCTTCAAAGCATTTGAAATACGGTTGGCGTTCTTTCCGCTGGGGATTGTAACCTAACCTAGTAATTATCATGACTATGATTAATTGACAAACAATAATTATGTACCCACACATACGAAATTGTATTCTTTGTCTTTAGATAAAAGAATACCTAGGTACCCTTTTAATAAAACATAGTCATGGACTTATTTAAGTCGACCTTATTATACTCGTAAGTTGTTTAGCTTACATTTTAAAATTATCATATTTATGATAATTTTCAGACACGCCCGCACTGCGACCAGATGATTGGTTATTAGATTGGCCACCTGATTATGAAACAGCTCAGGATTCAAATGAAACCTGTGAACCCCAGCCAGGCCCAAGTACTTCGACGGATGTACCTCCCGAGGAGACTACTCATGATGTCAATATTCCTGATCTGGATATGGAAATACTGGAAATTTTAGGCGACGATCCTACTAACACTGACAAATATGGGCCTGAAATACGCAATGAACTGGCAAATCGTTTATTACACATTGTAAAAGACGGTCTCAATAAGGAAAATCGTAAAAATTTGATCTCAAAATTCATATTACCTAAAAATTGTATTCAACTTGATGCCCCTAAAATAAATTTAGAAATTAAGGCGGCAATTGCTGATACTGCCGTTAAACGCGACAAAGGCATAGAAAATAAACAAAAACAAATGACTAGTGCAATTGCTGGTCTTGCCGACATAATTAATTCACAATTAAATTCAAAAACAATAACCAAAGACGTGCTGGAAAAATTAATGGATGTAAGCAGAATCTTATGCGATTTACAACACGCAGACTCTATTACACGTCGAAATTTCATTTTATTTGCCCTCAAAAACGACATGAAGGAACATCTCAAAAACACCAAGATAGACACGTTCCTGTTCGGCGAAAATTTAGCAGAAACTTTAAGATCAGCGAAGGCTGTCAATAAATCAGGGATCGAGCTGAAAGCCGAATCCAACAACAAGGCTGCGCATACCAACTTTAGAGGACCAACATCGAGAGCTTTAAACCGCAGAGCTCCCCCCCAGGCGCGCAGGCCACCCGCGGGGACGGCGCCAGCGCCGAGGAGCCGCGAGCCTGCAGCGTCGCGCGCGCAGTTTCCCGCTCCGCAGACGCAGTACACGCCCCACGCGCACTCATCGAAGCCGTCATCGCGGGGCCATCAGTCGACGTATCCCCGTCGCCGCTTCTAGATACAGTTAAGTACGCAGGCCGCTTATCTAACTTCTTTCATAAATGGGCTGTAATTACAAACGATCAGACTGTTCTGTCTTGGATAAAGGGCTATAAAATACCATTTGTAGCACCAGTTGTACAAAGTATAATTCCGACTAGAACAACTTATTCGGTTAATGAAAGACCTCATTATTTAGAAGCAATTAATAATCTACTAAAAATAGGCGCAATAACAGAATGTTCTCCTTGTAAAAATCAATTTATCTCGAGTATTTTCTTGGTACCCAAACCAAATGGCAAGATGCGCTTTATTTTAAACTTAAAAAATCTTAATAAATTCGTTAAAACAGATCATTTTAAGTTAGAGGATTTGAGAACAGCATTAAAAATGGTAACACAAAATTGCCAAATGGCGTCAATCGACCTAAAGGACGCATATTTCTTAATAAATGTACATAAAGAATCTCGTAAATACCTGAGATTTTATTTTGAGGGTAAATTGTTTGAATTTAATGTATTGCCATTTGGATTAAGTACCGCCCCGTACGTTTTTACAAAAATATGTAAACCTATAGCTAAACTATTGCGCTCTGCAGGCCTTCTGTCCACGGTTTATTTAGACGATTGGTTTCTATTGGGACATTCCCGTCAGGAATGCCTAATTAATATAAATCTAACTAAAGGATTATTAACCTCACTTGGTTTTATTATAAACGAGGAAAAAAGCGCACTTCTTCCTTCGACAAAATGCAGATTCTTAGGTATGATCATAAATTCAGAGGAGTTTCAAATTTGTTTACCAACAGATAAAAGGTTACGAATAAAAGAGCAACTTATAATGTTTTCAAAATTAAATCGTTGTAAAATTAGGAGTTTTGCTCGGTTATTAGGATTATTAGTTTCTTCTTGTCCAGCGATCGAATACGGATGGTTGCACACTAAAGAAATGGAAAGATGTAAATATCTCAACTTGAAAGATCAGGATGATTATAATAAATTTATGATATTACCTGAATCACTACAACCTGACTTTGACTGGTGGATAAATAAAATAGATCATTCTGTCCATCGAATAAGAATCGATGTTTACAAAGTTGAGATATTCTCTGACGCCTCAACTACGGGGTGGGGGGCCGCCTGTGATGGAAGATCTGCGAGCGGGCAGTGGTCCAGTACCGAACGAGAACATCACATAAATTATTTAGAACTGCTCGCTGCATTTATTGCCTTAAAAGTTTTTGCAAAAAATCTTTGTAATTGCCAAATATTATTACGCGTTGATAATTCAACAGCAGTGGCATATATAAATAAAATGGGGGGTATACAATACCCTCATCTTACAAAAATAACTCGCGATATTTGGAATTGGTGCGAAAACAAAAAGCTGTTCGTATTTGCCTCGTACATTAAATCTCGCGACAATACTATCGCTGATTACGAATCACGAAGAATTCATCCGGACATAGAATGGGAGCTGTCTGATTGGGCCTTTGACAGCCTCACACGCACATTTGGTCAACCAAACATTGATTTGTTTGCTAGTCGCATCAATAACAAATGTGCCAAATACATATCCTGGCACCGAGACCCCGACGCATTCGCGATAGACGCGTTTACGGTTTCATGGAAAAACTATGATTTCTATGCCTTCCCACCATTTTCAGTCATACTGAAAACTCTTAGGAAAATAATAACAGATAGGGCACGGGGTATCATGATTGTACCATTTTGGCCAACACAGCCATGGTACCCCATGTTTAGATCTCTCCTTATTTCTGAAACTGTTAAATTTCCACCTCAAAGCCATGCTTTACTGTCTCATTCCAGCACCCGACGGATACACGAGTCGATTACCCTGGTGGCAGGTGTATTATCCGGGACGCATTTTCAAGGCGAAGCATACCAGAATCATCACTTGATATAATGTTAGCTTCATTAGCACCTAATACCATGAAACAATACGACGTTTATTTGAAGAAATGGTGGGATTTCTGTAAAATTAATTTGTTAAATGTTTATGATGCCTCTGTACCCACAGTAATTTCCTTTTTCACCCAATTGTTTAATGACGGTTGCCAGTATGGTACACTAAATTCATGCAGATCTGCTCTTTCCCTGGTGCTGAGCCCGGTACTTATTAGTGACGATAGAATAAAAAGATTCCTCAAAGGAGTTTTTAGACTAAAGCCACCAAGACCTAAATATGAAGTTACTTGGGATACCAACCTAGTACTGGATAAATTGAGTACATGGTATCCTAATGAGGATTTAACATTAGAAAAGCTCACAAACAAAACCATTACCTTACTGGCTTTGTCAACCGCACACAGAGTTCAAACTCTCTCAAAGATTAAAATGAACAACATTCATAACCTTCCTCAGCGTATCACAATTAAAGTTCCAGATATCATAAAAACTACTAGACCAGGATTTCAACAACCAATTATTCATTTACCCTTCTTTACTGAAAAAACAGCCATTTGCCCAGCCACTACATTACTGTGTTACATAGAACGAACCTCATTATTAAGAACATGTGACGATTTATTTGTTGGTATTAGGAAACCCCATAAACCAGTTGGAACGCAAACACTGAGCCGCTGGATAAAACAAACTCTCAGCGAGTGTGGAGTGGACACGAGTGTGTTCAGTGCACACAGCACGAGACACGCTGCATCGTCGCGTGCGCACTCACTGGGCGTTAGTTTAGATACTATCCGTAAAACGGCAGGCTGGAGTAGGAATTCTACAACTTTTGCAAAATTCTATCAGAGAATTATTATTGGGGATGATAGTACTGCCTTAGCAGAATCAATAATCAATCAATGATTACGAAAAGTTAAGTCTCACACAAAACAGATATTAATAAGATTTCAATTATACGTAATTAATAATCTACAACTAACTATGATAGCTATTATAAGAATAATTATTCCTTAGTTAGTACCTAATTACAAATATTCTTGTCTGAAATTGATATTATTGTTGTTAAACCTAAGAGTTTTAAGTTATTATTTCTGTTTATTGATTGTACCAAAATAAAAATTATTTTGTTAAATTTTATAAATGTTATTATTCATTGATAATATTCCCAAAATACTCTCAAAGTCTACATGTGTAAATTACTAATCTCGAAGGACGAGGCGCGAGTATAATTTATGATTAAACGAACTTACCTGTACGTGAAGTTCTATCATAATTATACGAGCGCCGAGTCCGAAGAGATTAGTAATCCCACCCTCCCAGAGCTGTACAAGTACATACATATCCCAAAATTACCTAAATGTCTTGGAAATTTATCAATGAATCAAAGGAGTTTTTTCTCTGAACTAAATGATTAGCGGCATCGTATAAGAGCGGAACTGGACGAGGTACCCACAGGTTCATAAAAATAAAATTAAATAAGAGCTTTGTGGGTATGTCAAATTAAATTGCCATAGATTAAAGAAAATATTTTTTTTTTTTTCTCAACTAAGTGCATGAGTGGTGACACCTAGCGTAACTACATGTGTAAATTACTAATCTCTTCGGACTCGGCGCTCGTATAATTATGATAGAACTTCACGTACAGGTAAGTTCGTTTAATCATAAATTATAAATGAAACAATTTTGATTTACGTTACATGTCTGTGTATGCGATCGCCAAGTTTTAATCGTTGTATGAAGCTGGACTTCTGTATTAGTCTACTCCGTGGCTTTGCCGTCACTCTTTGTGCACGTTTGGTACAAAGAACCTGGCGTGTCGATTGTCTGGATGCTGCCATGAAATCTAGGACACAAATTGAGGTGTTCGCTTTGTGAGCTTTTTAGTTGGATTTAAAATGAATGAGTCTTTTGTTTAGAGAATAGATTCTTGTACTTCAATTCTGCATATAAATATAGGTGCACGCATCATGTCTGACGGATACGACCACTGCGAATGCTCACTCATGACATAATAATCAATAACCCGGTAATAACCAGTTTGAGCACATTGGTTTGACTAAGCCAATAAAAAATAACAACATTAAACTATTTTAAATTTGAATACATAAAAGCAACTTTTAGTTAAGCAACAATATCAACATTAAACCAATTTAATAAAACCTTTCATACAAAAATATGTATCTCCAACTTAGGAAACAAAGGAACTTCACTTTTAATTTCATGTACATAAAGAAGTCCTGTAGAGAAGGAGGTACTACTTTTAAGAGTTGTCAGTTTTACAAGTGACGCCCCTAGAGTGCAAGCTCGTTTATGATATTATTGCCAACTTTGACAGCGCACCCCAGACTGTAGTAAAAAACGAGGAAGAATGGGTGTTATGTAAAGTCCGAGCAGAAACGAATGCTTTGTGGTTAAAAAGTGTCATGTATAGTGGGAGAAAATTAGTTTAAATTAATTCTTTGTAATGGAAATTATACACTAGATTATTTCTAACAATTGATTTGGACCTTGGAAAAATACGTAGACAATTAGAAAAAGTTTTTGTTCTTTCAGACTCATTTAGTATTTTTTGTGTCAATAAAATATCATTTGATTGGACACCTCATGAATATTTCATGCTACAAAGGTACATCTAACAACAATTTGTTACTAAGCGTGGGTATAACATAATTTCAAAATTACAACACTAGCATGTTAAATTCTGCGGCAAACGATTTCAGGCTCAATTAAACGATGTTATTACATTGTATACGAGCGTCCACGACTTGTATGTAATGGCACTTTATGTCTCTGTGATAATGTACACAATTCATGGTGCGATAAACACTAAATAATTCTTATTTATGTGTTGTGATTTAAAAGCTTTTGTGTTAATTTACCAATTCATTATATGCATTTTAACTAGACCGAAACTGTACTGTATTGTACACAAAACTGTCTGTAACAATTTTGTCTCAGCTTTCCGCCGATCCTGGTCGCAGGACTATCTAAACAGTAGGTAACCGTGACCTTAGAACGCAAAAAGCAATTGCCAAAACTTGATAGATTTCAGTCAGTACGAGTCTGACAGTTCTTTTCATTCCAATTTAGGGCGGGAGGACTCGTTTGATAATTTTACTTAAAAAAAAACACTATTTTGCTAGGTATAAAAGTTTTGAAAAAACTGGATGGTTGGAATTGCTACCTTATGGCTGGTCTCTCTCACCATGCAACGCGTAGGAGCCAAAAAGCAATTATTACTCCTCGAACATGTTCCACAACATGAAATATTTCCCGTCTGACTGTCTTTTTACACAAAAAAAAAAGGTTAGGTAGATCTTGAATTGTCGTTGTGGAATTGTTAGAGTATTTCGGTCTTTTAATTTATTGCACTGTTGTACCAGACCATGGAGTAACCTTCTTCGTGGATGTCGTGTTGCGGTGCGTGCCGCGGTTTCGATTCCCGTACGATATAATAGTAGATTACGCACCAAGGGAATAAAGCAGTGCCTTACGTCACGGGCGTATTGAATCCCGAAGCGACACTAAGGATTCTGGGGGTGAACCTCCGGAGCGCAGCGAGGAGGTTCAAGTGTTAATTCCCGAGTGAAACGAGGGAATTAAGATAAGAATCCTTAGTGCAGAGAGGGATTTAAGTTAGCCCAAGACAAAGGCAGCTTTATTCCTGAGGTGAGTACTCTGCTTTTCACACCACCTGCGAGGAAATAAATTCGAATTTTGAAATTTGATGTGGTACGACAACCTTCGAACGTGAGCATGCTGTGGTGCCCACCTCAGCAAGCGATCAGCTGTTGCAGTGGGGACTGCCGGGGGGCAGCCGCCGCTGCTTCAATTCCTTCGTTCCAAGTTTTCATACTATGTTTTGTTTGAGGTTCCAAATTCAAATCACATTATTCCCAGGGAATAATGAAATTCAGTACATATATTATTCCCTGGTTTGAGTGTGGGGAACAATGACTTGCTTTACGGCCAGTTTGCATGACTTATAATGTGACATTTACGAGCAAGTGGTGTGAAAACATTTTTACGTCGCCTATAGACATCTAGTTCTTGTACTGTACAGTACAGGAGTACAAAATCCTATATCGTCGTACCTACCCTAGCTGTCCAGTTTTCTTGATGACTTTCATCGCATGCGTTATTATGATCTTGCCACAAGCTATAGCTATGCATTCTCTTAATACCATAAGCCACGTGACTTGTGTTAAATGTTGGGACGGAGAGCAGGGTTGGGTTACATTCTTTCAAGAGGTATTTCTATCGAACTTCTTTGAACGTTAAATTCACGCCGATACTAGAATTTGTTGAAGTTTTTGTTTGGGTGTAGTACGACAATTGTGTACTAGAACTAGAATTATAGTTTCCTAACATAAAACCTTTGCAGTGCAAACGCATACTGAGAACGTACACCAGTATTATTTTTTGTATTAATTCCGTGCAGATTATTAAAATAACAAGTTGTTCAGTAAACCAAATAGCCGCTTGAATTCGTCTCCCTTCTGTTTCCACCTAATGTTTTACGCAGCGTACGTGACATTGTCCACATAATGGCGCAATTTGCTGAATATTACACGAAGTGGACAAATAAAGTGTTTAATATAGCTGTAAATAATTTACACCTTGCCTTGTTGAAATAAACCGGCTATAACAGGGAATAAGTTTACATTTAAGAAAAGAGCAAAAAAATACTAAGATTATTTCTAGGCGATTATTTGTTATTGCGTTTGAAATGAAGAGTATTGTTCATCTACTCAGCATACGATTGCTTCGTGGGTCTGGCGGCTGCAAAAGCTAGTGCAATCTTCGATTCACTTCTCAGGTAGGATACAGGCCTCCTTTCTATGAGAAGGAATAGACTTAAATCTGTCAGAGTGGTGGACAATGAGGGGAATTGACCAAGTTTTGATTTCAAGTAGTATTATTCAAGAAGTATTATTTTTTTAGATATTGTTTCCTTTTTATGGTTCCCTTTACTTTCATTAGATCAGTATAGCAGTTACAAATAAATTTTCACAAAGTACGTGAACTAATAAACTTAACTAATCGCATCTCTGAGTTCGAAATCACGAAGACTTGACCTTGTACGACGTACGTACATAAAAGTTTCAAGTTAGCAGCTGTCTGCAAGATTGTCTATTTTAAGCAAAGTAGCTCTATTTTTAGATGATTCCTAGCTTATTTGGGGTTACGCAAATTGTTTTTTTTTTCCAAATTGATTCAGACAAAGGTTAGGCTGGAAGCTGTTGGCTGTATAGTTCAGTGATATGACGTATAATAATGTATAGTACAATTAATGTGTTTTATATTTAGTATTTCATGTGTTTTCATCCTAAGTTCATAATAAAATGAAATAGAAATATCTTACTTGTCCTACTAAGCATCGAAGAGTATACGTTATATTTTTTTTACGTGGGTAAAACATCGAAAAAGTCCTCCCTCTCATGGGCGGGGGGACTGTCAGACTTGTTCTGACTAAAATCCACGGTGTCCTTCAATAGCCCTTGAAGTTCTGGCGTCACGGTAGCTCGTTAGTCTCGCGACCCCGGAGCTCTCCGTGGTGATGCTATCGATATTTAATATAGCGGTTACTAATGACAACTAAAATTAAGATGTATCTGAGAGAAACGTTGGGTTTATATTGCGTGTAGATCTTTTTACTTAGAATAATACTTGAGTGATGTGTTTAGAACTGGACATCGAGTGATAAATAAATGTTCTCATACATACGGAGTATAAACCGACTTACAAAGCTAAAGTTATTTTACACTTTTTTGCCGATGAATATTTAACTTGGAAGTCAGAAGTTACAATTATTTGCTAAAAGTTTTTATTTTTGTCCTTTTTCTCTCGCATATTATTGCTATGTGATTTTTAGATATTTAATATATTTAGAGATCTGTTATTTGCTTCCGAAGTTCATCAAAAGGTATTTAGGGGCGTACCGTTCGTAGATCTTCTGGCATAGAAGAGTTCCACTGTCTGTATTAAATAAAAAAACTTGAGAGGTGTCAAGGGACACCCGGATGGAACGAAGTTACTGTATACACTCAACAAAAATAATCGTCGCGACTCCACTCCACTCCACTCCACTCCGCTCCGCTCCACTCCACTCCACTCCGCTCCGCTCCACTCCACTCCACTCCACTCCGCTCCGCTCCGCTCCGCTCCGCTCCACTCTTTGAGCTCTAGCACCCTTTCGCAACGCGCGATAAGGAACTTCGTTCCAAAAAGTGTCGTGACAACTTTTCGTAAGATTTTTTTCCGTCTAGCCCCCTTTCACAACGCGCGATAAGGAACTTCGTTCCAATAATGATTAAATTACTTAAAGGTTTCGGAATAAATGTCATATTAACTTATTTATTTTTTAAATGTCATGAATAGACATGACACACATAAAACTAATGTAAAACCCCTTCTACACGATCAACCCGACCGCCTGACCTTGGTCCGGTGGGAATGAAAATCTACCGTGTAGACGTTGGTCGTGCGACCAAATATGGGCGGAGTCAATCGGGAGCGCAGCCGTCCCGACAGGCTGCGTCCGCGGTGGGACCCGACCGTCAGCCGACAGCGTTCTAGACGGTGGGGTACTGTTGACACGACCAAGTTCACCTCTGTCAGGCGGTCGGGTTGATCGTGTAGAAGGGGTTTAAATACTCGTCGCTCTGGTAGCCCCGGACAAAAGAATAAGTCAAATTATAATTAAAACACAAATTCCAAACTCGAGACATAAAAAAAACAAAGCACTCGCGTAACCCACATCACATTACTTCTGCTCAAACATTATTTATTTTTCATTTGGCCTATTTTTCAGCATTGTCAACAAAAGTGTTTCAACTACCCACAGTTGCGCTCAAATTGAAACGAACAACGCAACAACAACAATAGGGCAGCAATTCAGCTCGTCATAACTGTATGCTCTTTTGTTTTTGATTTTTTTAAAAACCTCCTCGTACAATGGAGAACGCAAACATATATTTTACCCAAATAAAAGTTTAGGAGTTTGAAAAATGGCCAAGTACGATGTTAAAATGTTGCCGGCGGCGGGCGGGCGGCGGCGGCGGGAGCCCGCGCCCTTGTGCGCGTCACTCACAATTTATTTGGAACTAGCTTCTGCCCGCGACTTCGTACGCGGATCCTGTTGCTTATGCCGGCGACGACGGGGTCGTCAAAATCGAAGATCTGAAACGTCGAATTCTAAGAGCCAGGCTGAACAACTCTTGCCAAGACGTCATTGCTATATATGTTATAGTGTAGCTGGGGTCTTGGAGTTCCACATCAGGTGTTCCAGATCTCAATTTTCATACGTCAACAGAGAGTGCTCATTAGGCTGGACAACTCTTGCTAAGACGTCATTCCTATATATGTTATAAAGTAGCTGGGCTGTTGGAGTTCCACATCAGGTGTACCAGATCTTTAAATTTTATACGACAACAGATGTTGCTCATCAGGCTCAACAACTCTTGCTAAGACGTCTTTACTGTATATGTTATAGTGTAGTTAGGCACTTGGAGTTCCACATCAGGTGTTCCAGTTCTTTAATTTTTATACGTTAACAGAGAGTGCTCATCAGGCTGAACAACTCTTGCTAAGACGTCTTTACTGTATATGTTACAGTGTAGCTGGGCTCTTGAAGTTCCACATCAGGTGTTCCAGATCTTAAATTTTTATACGTTGACAGAGAGTACTCATCAGGCTGAATAACTCTTGCTAAGACGTCATTCACTTATATGTTATAGTGTAGCTGGGCTCTTGGAGTTCCACATCAGGTGTTCCAGTTCTTTAATTTTTATACGTTAACAGAGAGTGCTCATCAGGCTGAACAACTCTTGCTAAGACGTCTTTACTGTATATGTTACAGTGTAGCTGGGCTCTTGAAGTTCCACATCAGGTGTTCCAGATCTTCAATTTTTATACGTTGACAGAGAGTACTCATCAGGCTGAATAACTCTTGCTAAGACGTCATTCACTTATATGTTATAGTGTAGCTGGGCTCTTGGAGTTCCACATCAGGTGTTCCAGATCTTCAAATTTTTATACAGCAACAGAGAGTGCTTATCAGGATGAACAACTCTTGCTAAGACGTCGTTCCTGTATATGTCAAAGTGTAGCTGGGCTCTTGGTGTTCCACATCAGGTGTCCAAGATCTTCAAATTTATTCTCTCAGCAGAAAATGCTCATGACGTGGAACAATTTTTGCTATAGCACCATTTCTGTATCTCTTATAGTTAAGCAGGTCTGTTGCGGTTCTGCATCAGGTGTTCAAGTTTCCAAGATAAATTATAGCCTATATGTTAACGGGACTTAATACCTATACAACGAAAAAAAATTATTCAAATCCGTCCAGTAGTTCCGAAGATTAGCGTGCACAAACACACAGACAAACAGACAAACAGACAAACAGACAAACAGACAAACCGACAAACAGACAAACAGACAAAAAAATTTTTAACTATATTTTCGGGTTCGGCATAGATATAATAACAATCCCTGATACTTTTTTTTTATATATTTCCATTGTACAGACACCACTTTTCTACAAATTTATTATAAGTATAGATTGGACTGTACTGTGTACGTTTCCTTCTCTTTTTGTTGATAGTGTAAACTTAAAGACCTTTCAACTGTAATTTAAATTATTGAAATAAGAACGAAAAAACAGTGTTACTATGTTAGTAGGATTTGGTAATAGAAAAACTAAACAATAAATGTGTGAACATAAATTAATATTATGCCAAATACTAAATGCCAGAAATGGAATATAATTTTTCCAATGTCTTGCGGTGACGTTGCGCCATCTATGTATTGGTGCAGTGTCAAACTACTACACCAACATGTTGACATTACATCAATGTAATAAGACGCAGTTTAGAGTTCTGCTCGCACCCGATTTTTACTTTTCGCGAAAAACCTATAATATTATTATTCAGAGTATTTCAAAGTATTTTTATTCCCCTACAAGCAGTGCGAAAATGGTTATAAGAGTAATAAATAAAGCTTGTGCAACACAATGCAATGGAATCATAAAAAAAAAACCGGCCAAGTGCGTGTCGGGCCACGCACAGTGTAGGGTTCCGTAGTTGCCCATCAAAATACTTATGCGAACTAATTAAACTGATTCGCTGAATTTAATTTTAAAAAGAAGAATTTTCAAAATCGGTCCAGGCGTCTTTGAGAAATCGGGGAAAATACATAAAAAAAAAGATTACGACGAATTGAGAACCTCCTCCTTTTTTTGAAGTTAGTTAAAAATAGTTGACAATAAAAACCTACCTATCCCCAAAACATACCCACCTATAATAGCTGTAAAAATAAAGTTTACAAACTTACATTTGCAGTTGAAGAACATGTTCTGCGATACATTTTGTTTAGGAAAATATGCTATCCAAGTACGTTTTATAAGTTGGTCGACTATTACTCGTAAACTTGTAAAGCCTACTTAGTCATGATAATTTTCCTTCAAACTTCGTTATATATACTACTATTGTGAATTTTTTCACACCCCCAAACATAACCGTTAAGCTGGTAGAGGGGGGGACACTCGAGTCGATCAAAAATTAGCACTTTAAAGCTTAATATTTCACAAACGAATCTTTTTATCAAAAAATTGTTATCGAAACTATCAATATTTTTTAAAGACCTATTTAATGATACCCCACACTAAGGGGTACGCGAGAAATAAAAAAAACATCCCCACTTTACGTGTACAGGAGGTACCCTAAAAAAAAATATTTTACGAGATTTTATTTTACCACTGTTTCGGCACAACAAATCCGTATATTTACACCAAATTACAGCTTTCTAGTACTGGGCGTCTCTGAGCTAAACTGCGGACAGACGGACGGACGGACGGACGGACATGGCGAAACTATAAGGGTTCCTTGTTGACTACGGAACCCTAAAAACGAGGAATAAACTGGTTGTTTGGCTGAAACGCGTTATATTCGTAGTTAACAACATTTAAACTTGTTTCATAGCTCAAAATTTAACATGTATCTACTATCTATAGTATTTTGAATAGACATAAAATAGGCACCTTAATTGTATAAACATTGTCATATTTTGGTAATCTACAAAAGTGTCGCCATTTAATATTTAGTTTCGATCCATATAAATCAAATTAAATAATCAATCTATGCAAAATAATTTAAGATTATTCAACAGGACTATATTTTAAAATTAAAAAGAGGAACTTAGGAACGCAGCAGACAAGAAGGCATCCAATAACGCGGAAGCCCCACAAAGAGCCGTTGTCTTGATAACACCAAGTTTCCTCTACGATGCAGGTAAGCATCCTCCACCCAGGGTTACGAAGCAATTTAAAGTCCCAGCAGAAACTAATTTCAACTAAGTTTACTATGTTTTTATAAGCAAAAGTCAAACGCTACGATCTTGGGACACTGGTTTTTCGTGTCTAGAATGTTTTAGAGTTTACTAATATAAGTTTTTTTTAAATTTTTTAACTATTGATTGTTGCAGTACGTGAGCAATCTTTCTTGCTACGGATTAATTTATTAATTATATTCATGAATAACAACCGAATTCATGAAAAATTGCACTTATTTTCTATGCCTGTTAATTTTTTAAAGTAAGTATACTTACTTGGTCGCGTGACTAATGACCCCGGAACGTAAGGTGCTATTGAAGGACACCGTGGATTTTAGTCAGTACAAGTCTGACAGTCCCTCCCGCTCTGCCCTAGGTGGGAGTCCATTTGATGATTTCACCACGATAAAAAAAAAGTATACTTACTTAGTTTTGCTCGTGGCTAAATAATTACAGCCGCACAGGCCCATCTTCCGGGTTAAGCCGCGCTTGCCGAGGTTGGTCTGTGGATGGGTGACCATCTATAATAACGAGTTTCCTCCGTGCCTCGGAAAGCACGTAAAGCCGTTGGTCCCGGCTGTCATTTGTAGATCTGTGACAGTCGTTACTGTTAGTCAGAAGCTCTAAAGTCTGATAACCAGTCTTACCATGGGGTATCGCATTACCCAGTTACTGGGTTGTGGAGGTCCGATAGGCAGTCGCTCCATGTAAAATACTGATATCCAGCTGAATCTGGTTTGACTGGAAGCCGACCCCAATATAGTTGGGAAAAGGCTAGGCAGATGATGATGACTTAGTTTTGCGTGTGTGTACAAAAAGAAGACTGTTCAGTCATCAAATTCATCCATGTTCCTTTTTCCAGATTTAGAGAGCTGAAAATACTTTTGAAAGTCTGTTTCCTTAATGTACTCTCAGGATTATTATAAGAAAGATCATTTTTAGAAATAGCGCCGCGCGTTTCATGTTTTGACATACCTCAAAATTTCTAGAATATTCTGTTAACAAAAATGACATTTTGTAAGCCGTCGTCCGTCACTTCGAGACGAAAAATTATGATTATGTCAGTGCCAAAGTTGTTTATTTTAATGAAAAGGTCGGCTTTAATCAACAACGGTAATATTCTAAGTAATTTAAGCCATTTGGGGCCAAATTAAAATTTCATTACGTGTTTTATTATTTAAAAGATGACGATAGTAAACGGAAGCATAAATCTTTAAGTATTGATTTATATTATATCTAAGACACCAGGGTAAAGCTATGAAATTAATCACAATGTCTTAACAAGTAATCACGTTAATATTGTACCTCAAAGTAGATTTATACATAACATAATTGGTACAAAGGTTTAGTGCCAATTATGTATTAAAATCTACTTTGGATCTCAAATTTGCTTTTGAAGGAAGAACAAAGAGTGGAGGCGTTTTAAAGCAACGAGATACCGGTATTATCACATCATACATTTAGTTTTTTGTTTTATATTTAGATATCAACCATAGCCATGATGTCTATTTTAATTTAGGAATTTCCACAGACGCACCAATTTTGTTAAGTATGTGAGATATTATGGAATTTGACCTTGTAGAATAGGTTATAAGGATAGTTGGGCTTCAGGAGATATTTGCGCAGCAGTTAGGACCATCTAGGCAAAAAATTGATATTTATATTGAGTTACAAAGATTTTATACCAGGAAGTAGAACTATTCGATTCAGAAGTTATAAAACCTTACACAAAAACCCTTATAAGTTATATCAATATAGGGGTGATTGCAACGATAAGTTCACTCGAGTCACTAAATTCTCCTGTGACGACGAAGAAAGCTTGTCTCACACGATCTCAACACAACGATAAAAGTTTGATGAAATACTCTCGAGTCTGTATCTTCTGTAGACTATAAGAGTAATGTCTTCCAGTTTTCTTAAGTCAACTTGCACTAGTTTCCTACTTGCTCCTTCGCTATTCGCGGGTTCGAGTTATAAGTAGCTGATGTAGTTACTACGAGTATATTGTTCTTCTATCGCCGCATGCTTGCCTTTCATATCGCTGTTAAATCCGATTTAAAGTGATGCTGCATTTCTGCTATTAATCTTTAAATTTGATGTTTTGTTTTCCCTTACTATCAGGCGAGATAGTGGAAAAACCCGAGTCATCGTTTGCCTGGCCTTTTTTTTTTCAATTATATTGAGGTCGGCTTTCGGACAAAACAGATGCAGCTGAATATCAGTATTTTACATTGAGCGACTGCGTATCTGATCTCCACAACCGTAACTGGAAATACCATACCCCATGGTAAGACTGGTTCTCAGACTTTCGAGCTTCTGACTGTGATGAACGAATATCAAAGATCTAAATATAATATATAAGCATAAAGATCTAAATATATTATAATCTAAATATATATAATACGTAAATAAACCGGATTCACAAGTCGCAGGTGAATGTCATGTGGTACTGCTGGTCGATCTTTTAAAAGGTTGAGCGGCATCAACTGGCCTATACTTTAGAAAGAAGGAAGATGGTTCAGCCGTTAGGCTAAAAGGAAAGTATGGAGCTGTTGTCGAGACAACGCAAAAAGGCGATTACAAATCTTCCACTTCCACTATTTGACCTTTATATTTCTATCCTATTTTTATCCGAACTTTCAGGCACCCAGCCTTTTCCACCCAAGAAATAGGCTTAATATTTTCCAACGGTTACCCGAGCGAGTGGCAGCGGAATCTAATAAGCGAGCTGAACCGACGCAATCCGATTGTCCCGACAGACGGACGGAGGGCTAACGAAATTTGATGCGGAGGACGAATTGACGCCCGACCCCACACGTATGACTGACGAGTTTGTTGCTGACAGTTTTATGCTCCGAAAGCACTGACAAGCTAAAACGGAATGGGGGTGACGTCATCAAAAAGAGGTGCGAATTGTTTATTTGGTTATCAAAATACGTTTTGATTTAAACTTAGTGGTGTTCCCAGAGTTATTTGAAACGCCTCTTAGATTTCTGTGTCTGTAGCTCACGTAATATCTACCTTGGTGTTTGATAATTATTAGGAATACAATATTTAGAAGAAACATCTTTAAAACCAGCGTGTTAGGCTACGAGTATTTACACAAACAACACCTAAAATGACGCCTCATAACAGAAAAAAAGAGGTAATCCTTCTAATTCCCTTAAGTATTTATCGCGCCTGTGATTTCGTAACAGAGACATCCCAAAGCAAACTTTAAGATGCAGCTGTAGGAGTCAAAATTGCAAAGCTAGTAAGACCGTTAGGGGTGCACGCAAACACATTAGCATATATACAAGAAGACAACAAGTCCCCGGTCTAAAAGTTAATGAAAATGTTTGTGAACTCATTACATTTTAATAACGTGGTGGAGGAGGATCAAATTTTGAAAGATGTATGCGATAACTCAGCTTTTATGATAGAAATTATACGTAAAGTTATTTTTACATGGTTTTCAGAGCACGTAACGCAGAATTGAAAAACTAAACCGGCAAGATGGAATCGCACATCATGGCATCATAATACTAGTGAAGAAGTAAAGTAACTAAACAAGCATTAGGTAGTGTACTGAAATGCTGAAAATTTCCGAAATTAAATTGGAAAGGACACATTAAAATTTGTCTGTGATAGAAAAAAAAAACAAAAAACATTGTCATGTGGATTACAAAAGAAAAGAAATAAAATAGGTAATCTACATATTTGCATAACTTATTCCTTCTGTTTAATGTATTGACAAAGAAGAGATACATAAATGGTTACGAAAATAATAAAATAATGTAAATGTAAATGAATAGATAAAATTATTCTAAATCATTCATAGGAATGAACCTTTTTTTTTTTTTTAAGCGTGGTAAAATCATCAAATTATGAGTCCTCCCACCCCGGGCAGGGCGGGAGGGACTGTCAGACTTGTACTGACTATAATCCACGGTGTTCTTCAATAGCACTTTATGTTCCGGGGTCACGGTGAGGAAATTAAATCCCGCCGTCGACCCGGGCATGGTCCATGGTCGGACAGCGAGTTGCCCTTTACTCGCTGTCCGCATGCCCGCGCTTACGGTGGCCGGAGATCGTCTGCCGACGACCGACGCCGCGGGCGTCTAACACTGCGGTTGGGGCGGAGGGAGGACGCTGTCCTCTCTCTCTCGCGGCCCGCCTCCTTCTTCACGAGCATTACTGCTTCGCAGAAGGAGGCGACCGCTTCCCACTCCGTCTCGCCCCTCAGCATGGCAACAAATGCTGGGCGCGAGAGGATCCGCCTATCGCCGCCGTGAGGACACGTCGGTGCTCTGCCCAAGCGGGGCAGTCTTGCACCGTATGCTCTACTGTGTCCTCCGGGCGATCTTCGCAGTGGTGACACCCGGGCGTTTCTTCCTTCCCTATCCGACACAGGTACCTCCCGAAACTTCCGTGTCCGATGAGGACCTGCGTCATCCGATAGGTCAGGACGCCGTGACGTCTCTCCAGCCACTCCTCAAAGAGGGGTCTTACCGCCACGATTGCGGCGAGCCCGAACCTCGGTTGCGACAGTCGTTGTCTCCATACTGCCCTGAGATCGCGCCGGACCTCTTCCCGCCGCGCCTCGACTTGTCGGGGCAGCGGGAATTCTCCCCGGCGCTGCGCCTCCACGCGCCACTCATAGACGCGCTGGAGGGCAGTCGCCTCCAGATCCCAGGGCATATGAATGAACCTTGGCGAAATTGCTTGAGGTATACGAGTAGGTTGAGCGACGACAAATATTGAACTAAAATATTAAATACCTGAACTGTATCTGTGTTTGTAGGACAGAGTTATGTGTGACAGCCAAGTGTCTAATATTTCCTATTATAATAAAATAAACTGCCGGTCCAGATAAACCAATCAAGGAATACACCATGGATAGTAAAGACTCAACCAATTCCTTTAATCGAATTTTGCTTAAAAGAGTATAACTACCATTTATTACTTGTTTTGAGTTTACAAATGTTGGCACTACTGCAAGCGCCATGATTGCATAATGAACTGATTAAACTCCTGTGATCGTTACACTATCTTAGCCAGTTGATGCAGCTTCGTTTTGTAGATAGCTAAGCTAGCTCACATATTTCAAGGAGACGTAGGTAAGTTAACCATAACCACGCCGCCGCCGATGTAATAATGATAAATGAAGTATTACGTTATTTGTCATTATAACATCGTCGACATAATCTGCGTCAGCTCGTCGGTTTGGTTACAACTACATACACATAAGACATTATGCAAAGCACTCACAGTAAGCGGTAGATATACAGTTGTGAGTAGGCTAGGTATCGTTACCAATGTGTGAGAATGTTTACTACGTTAATAACGTTCTAGGAACGCTGTTAAGGTAACAATTGTGAACGCAGAATGGTTATGAAACGCTTCGTGTTCATACTTGTGTTTATTATTGAAATACGAAAGTTATTTTATAGCCTCGTTAGCGTGTAGTTATTATTGTTAGTTTAGTTTCAAACTGTTTGCGGTTAAGAAATCCTAAAGTTTACATCTGAACTGGTTCTCTTGCTATCATTGAAACAGCAGACGCTATTAATATGTTCCCACTCAATTAACAATAAAGTTGAGTGTTTGGTTTATTCGAATACCTAATAACCTAGCAGTATGACATTTTGCCTCAACCTTTAGGATATCAAATTCTATCAATTTATTTTTATTATGAACTAACGTAAATATTTTCTCGGAAAACGCTAAAATGTAGCATAGATAAAACCGATTGCTTTTCCAGCGTTATTGCCAGCCTATGAAAACAATAATAATATTATGGAATTGTACCTTATACCAACAAAGGATGGGATATAATAACATAGTGAATTATGGTTCCATAAATTAATGTCTAATGTTAGCTAGTAGTCATTAGGATTGTTTATGATAAAAATCCCATTTGAAGCCAATAGTATTTTGTTTCTAATACATGACATATAGAGCGGGAGCCAGGCCAAAATATCGTTAGTGATTTCTTCCCAAGCCGTAATTAGTAGACTACATAAGGGAGTCATATCATAAAGATTCGTGAAAGTCAGCTGCGATTCCGTTGGTGGGATAAGCAGCAATCGCCGTTCAAACACGTAGAAAAAATATTTTTTTTTAGTCATTTCCTCCCAACTGAAACCTGGTTTCTATTGAAGATTACCTTGTATCACGAAGAATAAAACCAATCAGCCGACGGTACCATGGTGGAATACACGTCAGCCGGTCACTCGAACATGTAATTTTTTATTTTATTTTCAGTGATTTCCTCTCAACCCAAATTTAACCTGATGAAAGTTTACATGTAGTTATGGCTAAAAACAGACGTCAGCTGGCTGTATCTCGGTGGAAAGATCGTCAACTGATACTTTGAAAATTACAAACAGGACTTAGGCTCTCAGCCTAAATATGCATTTAGATCAAAGTTTTCAATTCCCCCCTACAGAAAACCTGTTTATATTGACGCTTACTCAATATCACGATGAAAAAAAACATTCAGCTAATGTTTACAGACAGTTATGGATCAAAATACAGAGTTATTCTTATTAAGCTGGGCATCAGGAACATTGTGATTCCGTAAGAGATACGAAAAAACTTATTTAGATAACTTTAGCTCTTTTTTCAGTATAAAAATGTTAGCATTTTAATTTTTTTGGTCAAGTGTGAAATGTCCACTAAAATGAATTCGCTAGGAACAATATTTGGATTATACAAAATGTGCAATACCTTAAAAACTACTTAACCGATTCTCATGAAACAAACTGTACAATAGTTTTTAAAACAAGACCAACACATTAAAATTAGTTCCATTGCAATAACCCCATAAACAAAAAATTACATTTTCAAGTTACGTAATTATGATCAACATAATTATCTCATCTAAGATTTATTTTTTAATGCCTTTCGACTCTGTTTCATGTAAAGATCCTTACGTTGTATCAGAAGACAAAAATCAGGATGGCGGAAATTGGTCAAAGGACATCATTTAACATTCATCACGCTCCATACATTTTTTGGGCTTTTCTGAAAGTGCCGGCCAAAGTATTAAAAGTCGGCGATGAGACCACCGCTATGACGAGAGGTGCACGTAGTGGGAGGTGCGGCAAGATGTAGGTAAATATTGTTTGTAAGGAACCTCTCTTAAGATATTTTTCTAATCAGATTTTTTTTTATGTTATTTGTTTGTGCTAAATGATTATTAGAATACTGCATTTTTCTTCGTAGAGCTAATTAAAATTCATAATATCTTAACGAAACTAACTAGAAAATTGTACTGAAGTTTGATAATTATGTTGATCACAATGAACTTGAAAATGTAATTTTTTGTTTATGGGGTTATTGCAATGGAACTAATTTTAATGTGATGGTCTTGTTTTAAAAACTATTGCACAGTTTGTTTCATGAGAATCGGTTAAGTAGTTTTTAAGGTATTGCACATTTTGTATAATCCAAATATTGTTCCTAGCGAATTCATTTTAGTGGACATTTCACACTTGACCAAAAAAATTAAAATGCTAACATTTTTATACTGAAAAAAGAGCTAAAGTTATCTAAATAAGTTTTTTCGTATCTCTTACGGAATCACAATGTTCCTGATGCCCAGCTTAATAAGAATAACTCTGTATTTTGATCCATAACTGTCTGTAAACATTAGCTGAATGTTTTTTTTCATCGTGATATTGAGTAAGCGTCAATATAAACAGGTTTTCTGTAGGGGGGAATTGAAAACTTTGATCTAAATGCATATTTAGGCTGAGAGCCTAAGTCCTGTTTGTAATTTTCAAAGTATCAGTTGACGATCTTTCCACCGAGATACAGCCAGCTGACGTCTGTTTTTAGCCATAACTACATGTAAACTTTCATCAGGTTAAATTTGGGTTGAGAGGAAATCACTGAAAATAAAATAAAAAATTACATGTTCGAGTGACCGGCTGACGTGTATTCCACCATGGTACCGTCGGCTGATTGGTTTTATTCTTCGTGATACAAGGTAATCTTCAATATAAACCAGGTTTCAGTTGGGAGGAAATGACTAAAAAAAAATATTTTTTCTACGTGTTTGAACGGCGATTGCTGCTTATCCCACCAACGGAATCGCAGCTGACTTTCACGAATCTTCATGATATGACTCCCTCATGTAGTCTGCTAATTATCGCTTGAGAGGAAATTGGTCACGGACATCTGTTACAGGCTCCCGCTCTAATAACATGAAAAAAAATATATATTACAAAATTACATGTCCATTTTTACCAACTATCTTGTGGTCGACTTCCAGTCTCAGAGGATGCAGCTAATAATATCATCACCTGCTAATATCCAGACCAATGTTGTTGCGTGACGCGATACCCTTCGGCAAGACTTGGTCTGCTAGCTACCTGTTAAGACTTTCAAAGATCTACAAGCGACAGCCGGGACCAACAGCTTAACATTATGGGTACATACATACATATCAACCTCTAGTGTCCCACTGCTGGGCAAAGGCGTCCCACCACTCTTTCCACTTCTCACGGTTTTCTGCGACCGGGGTCCAGTCCTTCACGAAGCGATCCAAATTATCTCGCCATCTTCGCTTGGGCCCGCCACAACGTCGAGTTCATCTTTTTGGGTTCATTCTGATGTTTCCTTTGCCCAGCAATTGTATGTCATTCGACTTATGTGGCCAGCCCAGTCCCAGTTCAGCTTGGCAGCTTTTTCTCCCATATCGGCGATTTGCGTCAAGGAACCAGAACTGTATGTCTTAATAACATGTTGGTAAAAATAAAAATATGTGCAGAAAGAGTTTATTAACATGAAAAAGCAACAGTTTATTCTATAAACTGTGAAGTAATACAATACAAACGTTTCATTTTATCTGCCGTCGCTTTGTCGTTCCGTTATCGTGCATTACAAAAGGGTTTACTTATTATTTTATATTACTGACTGTTTTATTGTGTCTCGTAAAATATGAGCTTAATAAAGTTTCATTCCGCTGATCGGGTTATGAATGTTAAATTAAATATTTTGCAGGTAATATAATATACAACGGAACAATAATAAATTATACAACGGAAGATATGAATCGGACCATCAATGTTTCCTTTTTTGTGTTGTATGTTTTCTTTTTAATGTTTATATTGATGATAGCAAATACGATTTTTAAATAACTATGATTATGTGTGTATAATATGTTTCTTTGACTTTATCTTAACCTCATAATTATCAGCATAATGATAATGCACCTTTGAAACATAAACAATTAGGTAAATATAATCAAAGCCCTCAGGCACGACCTCACCAAAGGTAAATCCATCTATCCTACTCACTACCGTACGTACAAAGGGCGTCATGTATCGTGATTTTTCATCGGACGTACGTCAATTAACATGTAAATTGGACTCGCTAGCTGATGAGTCCCCTAGCGTAGGGCTGCCCTCTTTCAAATGCTCCAGGATATAGAAGTGGCCCTTTTTCTGTAGCGCAGGGGGATTTTTAAGCTAAAAGCGCTTTTGTGCCGCGCATATTGAGGATATCAGGTTTGAGATAAGGATGCACAAAGTGCTAGATCAAAACCAACATCTTTAACAAGCGAGTTGAGTGTCCACGATTTAAGGTACACTACGTTAAGACTAAGTTACTGAAAACTCAGTTCTAAAGAACAATAGAAACCTCCCCACATAGAGATGGAATAATGGCAATGACCAAAAAACTAATATAGTTATTGTAATAACCTGGTATTTTATAAACATACCTATATGAACTTTGTACGAAAATACGAACATCTGAGACAATCTACAAATTCTATCAATGGAAATTAAATTAAAGGCATCCCTATTGATGTTAGCACCTATACCTACACGTTGTATGTATATACATTTCCGTGTAAACATTTTAAACAGCAAAGAGGATTTAGTTAATAAAACATTGGATTTGTTTAAATCCGTGACGGACAGAGGTCAAACAAGGTTTAATTAAGGATTACACATCTTTGTTGTAATTATATATATACCTCGACACTCTATTATTTTGTGTTAAATGTTTAATAAAGATAATTCGTAATAATATTATGGTATGGCACTAATTCTTAGTTACAAAAGGAATGGACTGTTGAAAAGAGGCTGATTAAGCTTAAATTGATGAAAAAGTATGCGAGAAACTCGTCTTTGTACAAACATGCCACCTCACGATAATCTTTAGACTATTAGAAACTCTTATATATTAGAAGGAAATAATACTAGCACAGGTAGCTGTATGAAAACGTGTATAAGTAATAGAGTTATGGTATTTTTTTTTATTCAAGACTACCATCGAAGAAGATTTTACTTGCGAAAGAATAATAAATTATTCGGAATTCGGAATCGACAATGAACTGATTGAGTTGCTGGACAATTACATAATTATCTTTCTATTACCATAGAAGTTTCACAATTTAAACAAACATCGTTACTTATGTCGTCATTAACGTCGTCATTAGATCAAAGGTTAAATATAATGCGTCTCTGAAAAAACACCAGAATTCTCATAATACATTAGTAGCCGACAGTACCCTCGGGGACCATCGAGCTGCTTTATACTTCAGCCGAAAAAGGAAAACGGAACCATAATTGCAAAAACGGCTTAAAATGATAATAGATTTTTTTCTTTAACTGTTTTGGAGACAAAGGCGTTGGAAAGATAAAAGAATGGCAGAGTTGTGGCGTAAAAGATATTTCGCAGAAGGTTAATAATGCAAATGTCACGGTCACTAAAGTCGATAAAAGTGCGTTCGAGTGTGACAGCTTTATTTAGATTTTTCTGGACTTTTCCTATCATGCATTCTATTATTCGGCACTGCTGTTTGTATCTGCTTAGTGTCCACTAACTGAGATAAGTTCAAGTGAAATTTCACGTGGCAAATTGAATGGGAGTTGGGTCGGATTTTCGTTGGATCTTTGTCTAGGGGACTCTTTGTTTTTCACGGCGGATGGCCGAGGTGAAAGATCTCCATTTTGGGAACGATTTCCCTTTGAATGTAGGACGGGAGGTCGAGGGAAAGTAAAGGGATATTAATCTCTGATGCTGAGATAAGGTCGTCCGAAATGTTTTATAATCCTTGGCCCAGTATTGTGGAATAATTTTAAAAGATTAGATATTAAATGTAAGTAAAGTAATCCTAGTTATTATTTTCAAATTAAATGGCAAAGCTGATTCTGGTAATAATGTAGAATAACAATAAAAAAAAACACGAGAAATCGAAAAAATCTTTCGCTATCAGCGAATCTGTTATCTAGCAAAACACTGCTTTCATCCATAAAATATACCTACCTACTATGTTATGTAATCTTACTATGTAAACTTTCAACTAAGTTACATGTAGGACTAATCCGAAGCATCGGCAAGTTATGAACTTAACAAAATCTTGGCTCAACCTGTGAACTGCTGGATTAAACCATTATATCGATTTTCCTAAAGCAAGGATAAAGTTGAACTACTTTGTAACTTGAGGCAAGCGATTGTAAGAAGACAACCTGTGCTGACATAACATGACGATACATTCCTAGTGGAACTTATTGCCACGATAGACTGTCTATATTTTGAAAGATGAAAATGTTGACGATTTGATAAACGATGACATTAGATATGAGTACCACCACTGTAATGGTAATACGTGTCGTTTAAAAGGCGCTAGCGCTTGTCCTGATGCATGAAAAATTATACATTATAAAAAAAAAGTATACCTGCCGTATTTGTAAAGTGAAAATGTTTATTTCTCGCGTAGGTACCCCATAGTGTGGGATATTGTTGAAAAGGTCTTTAAAAACATTGAGGGGTTGGACAAACCCACCACACTATTCCCAAACTACTGCAACTCCTGAGAGCCAGAATCAACAGTGGCAACCACCACAAAAGCGCCGAGACAATGAAGCTCGACGTGTCCCGGAGAATGAATTTACCTGTCTTGGATCCTGCAACAAAATTAATCAGAAAAGAATAGTGGAGGAGTAGGAAAAATATGTTTCCACTTCCCTCCATGCAAGCGGGAGACAGAACAAAACAAGGCCAATAGGCACAAAGGGACATTACAACTGGGAGAACCCAGTCGCCTAGCACCACGGGTAAAAATGACTACTAATATTAATGGGTCCTAAATTGTGAGCTGCTATATTTGATTCCAATAATAGGTATGGCAAAAACGCTTGAACGCACGGAAGTTTGTTCGAGTTTCGACAAGGTCCGTATAATAAATGACTCCAGATATAGTCTGAACAGTATCCAACATAATATTGCGTTCGTTTTGCCAAAGAATACACTCCCAAAGAATATGATGTGCTGATTGTTCATATTCACAGTCAGGTATCGAACATTGACAAAAAGGCGAGGGAACAAGCTTAAAGGAAAACAATTTACTTTTAAAGTTACCATGTCCGGTGAGAAATTCGGCAACACAGTGATCCACCTCCAGCCACGTCCTAGCCAGCCGCTCACGAACGGATGGAAAGAACTGGTGGAGGTGCCGCCCCTTGATAGAATTATCCCACCTATTTTGCCATTCGGATAAAAGATCCTCCCAGACGTCGCTCTGGGGTTTTAATAATCCAGATATCTTATCACGGTCACGTTGCGGTAGAAAATCAGCGTCAGTGGTCTCTCGTGCGGAAAAGTACATTGCAGCGCGTCGCTGCACTTCAAGATCTACTGGAAGAACACCAGCAAGTACCGGTAAAGCTTCAGTACTTACGGTCCTATACGCTTTACTTAAGAATAACAAAGCCAAGCGCTGGCTTTGAAGCAATTTACGTCGTGCCGCCCCTATCATATGGTGGCCCTATCAGCTCAAACAGGTGCTCCGTAGCACACACAGCCCAAGTAAGTAGCCCCATAAATCGTTTTTAAGGTTAAACATTGAGGGGATCATGAACAATTTTTGGATTAAAGGGATCCATTTGTGAAAAATGAATTTTTCAAGTGCTAATTTTGATCAGACTTCCTTGTCCCCCCCTCTACCAGCTAAACGGTTGTGTTTAGGTGTGTGAAAAAATTCATGTTAGTAGTATACAGGGAGAATTTTTAAACGGGGCGTGGATGGCTATGTCTGAAACAACGAAAATATCAAGAAATACTGAATGGAGTCTCGAGGACAATGTTGACGAAAGCTAAAACTGCACCAAAAGATTTTTCAAAAATCAAGCTACCTTTTTTGTTTTGAAAGATGAATAAGTACCTGTATTTCACCTCGGATCGGAATCAGCTAGTAAAAAAATGATGTGAGGTGATCAAGACTTAGAAGAACCCTAATAACCTAACCTAAGGGAATTATTAAGTTCAAGTCTACCGCAAACCTTATCAAATCTAAATCCACACACACCTATCTTACTTTATTCAATCGTGCACGAATTAAACTGGCTTTGATACTGATAATCTGTCTGATTGAAATTAATGAGCACATTAAGCCGAGCGGCAGTTCAGGGTGTGACTGTCTGTCATGAACCCTTGGTTTTAATTCAGAATAGGATATTTATTTTAAATCACCAAGTGCATCTGGGCCGCTTGGAAACACATTAAATCTTTACTTTATTACCCGACAGCCAATAAATAACAGAAAGCTCATACTTATTTTGGAGAAGTAGAACAAAAAACTATTCAATTGCTTTGCAAAGCATAAATCCTTTATTCTTAAAAACTATTGACAGACGTTAACTGATATTTTAGAAGAATTCTAAAGGACGATCCTACAACTTGCTTATCAGCACATGTGTTCGCAATAAACCAAGCTCCGGACGAACACTCAATAGGACCTCTTAAACAATTTAAAATTATGAATTCTAAGAAGGTTAGAAATCTTTCGCCAACTAATATTAAAAAGGCCGCATCTGGCAATCCTTACCCAACAGCCATTATTCAATCCTGCACTTAAAAACAAAGAGATATTCGGACTTGGGGTAATACAGAGACCGTGAGAAATTCGAGGTGCCTTTGCGAGTCCCTTAGCAGGTAGTTGGAGTGAGAAGACGGGGATGATTCCTCGGGGCAGTTGGGCTTGGAACGTCTTGAGGGACACACGGGTGGACCCGGGAGAAAAGTTCATGAGATTCGGTTTGAGACGCCCGACATGCGGGACGCGATAATATCGAGGTCTTTGATTAAGTCATATTAGATACGACGAGTATCAATAGCTGAAGTAAGTGTTAGTGGTCGGTGGAACGCGAAAAGATGAATCCAGAAGGCGGCCTGATGTTGGTGATAATACGGGTGGTAGCTGAGCAGCGGTCCGTAAGTGAAATACAGACAAATCCTCTTCTTTAAGCACTTGGTAAGTGTTAATTATAAGAACTTTATAGCAGCAGTTTGGAGGAGACGCAGGATGGCTGTCAAAATATCATTTATTTCAGTATGGCGGGGCGGAGCCTTCAGATTATTATATTTTATATTATTATCTCATATTTATATTATTCATTCTGAGACCCTGTTCCTTAACCTCACAGTAATCAGTCATTGGCGTATGGTTAAAGGGCACGGGGAAAGCCTTCGCTACACTGAGTACAATGACTCACACGCCAATGACGCCTGACGAATGTTGACTTTACTAGACGAATGTACCACGTATCAAAGGCAGAACCGTGTTCATAGTTCAACTACTCAAATAATATTCTCCCAGCCACGCTATTATGTGCCGATGACAGGCATTTGCAACTATAACAAATATTGCTATTTGTTTAGCAAAATAACCAAATGCTATTGATGATTGCTGTCTCCTTGCAGCCTAGCCCAGAGACATTGCGGGTGGTTGATGGGTGTACATTTCCAGCTGTGGGGGTAGATTACACTGAGAGGGGGTTACCATTTGGATAACTCCGTTCCAAAGGAACGCTAGATTAAACGGCGGTGTCTCGTTAAATGGCCACTGGTAGGCCTATATCTGAATCGTCACTATTATTTAACGAGACACGCCTGTCGATAAGGGGATCAGATTTAAATATGAAATGAATGAAGTGCCGATTAAATCCACTTCGGCATCCAGCAATACAATCGCAATATGCTCTGTTACAGGCCGAGTCCACGGTACGCTTGAGCAACTTGATTATTGTTAGAGAAAGGGAATAGGCAGCCGTAAGGGTAAACTATTTGAACGCGTGTGTACTTCTATGGAGAAACAAAACATGTCTTTTTCAATGGTAGTGAATTCACGACTCACTGCCTCAGGATTGGAAAGGACATGTATAACGTGCTTAGGAAACGTTCGCTGTTAGTGTTCGTAGCAGAGTCCTTCGCAGGGTAATGCTGGTAGGACTAACAGTAAACGCACGCCGGGTAAACGTTGTAAAACAATACCATGTTGTATAACATGGAATTGTTTGCGTTTGCAAAGCGGCATCCAGTACATTGGAATCAAATAAGTTAACGTAACCGTAATCCAAACTAATATTATAAATGCGAAAGTAACTCTGTCTGTCTGTCTGTCTGTCTGTCTGTTACGCTTTCCCGCTTAAACGTCTCAACCGATTTTGATGAAATTTGGCACAGACAATCTTTAGACCCTGAGAAAGAACATAGGCTACCTTTTATTGCGAAAAAGGGGATGAAGAGGTTGAAATAGGGGTTGAAAGTTTGTATGGGATTTCTAAATTTTAAAAGATAAAACCATGAAACTTTATATTTAAGCACTTGATAAGATATATTTAAACATTTGTTCTAGCGTTTTTGAAATTTCGACCAGTGAGGGGGTGAAATAAGGGTTGAAAGTTTGTATGGGATTTTGTCATTTCTGGGGATAAAACCATGAAACTTTATATTTAGGAACATGATAAGAAATAAATAACAATTTGTTCTAGCGTTTTTGACATTTTAAAATCGTTTGTTCTAGCATTTTGAAATTTTTACCACCGTGGGGGTGAAATTCTACAAGCGGAATTCCCGAAATTCGAACGGAACGGAACGGATTCGGAACGGGAACTACGAAGCCAAACTTTTTGTATACAAAATTTTAACCACTGAACCTAGGAACATCATATTTAGAAGTTTTGGGTGTATCAAGTTAAAAAAAATTGGCTTTTGAAGTTAAAGTTCCTTTTAACGAATAGGTACTCTGCATCACCGCCGCTGCCGTCGGTCGTTGGTCGCCGTCGCGCACATTCGCCGAAGTGTGGCGGCAGGCAACGGCGCTGTCGTGTGGTGGGGGAGCGCACGAATCTAACTATGCCTACCCGAACGGGCAGACACGTGAGGGCAGACATCATTGTCGGACGCATGCGATCAGAGAATGTCGAGTCCAAACAATCTCCACATTTTAACAAATAATAACAAAACAGCAAACGTTGTGTACAAAAATGTTTTAAATTAGGTCATTTTAAAATATTTTTGTACACAACGTGATGCTGACCCCTGGAAGTGTCTCTTGGACATAAGGGACCAATAAATTTTCCTGGGTACTTTCTGCCACTTAATGGAATACATAGGTACCTTATACCTACTGTAAACAGATATTTTATATTTTTTTTAAACATACCTACTCTCTTTTAACCAAATGCTATACCCAAATCTATACCGTTCCATTAATATAATCCTTAATATTCAAATTAATTTACTATAACTGTGTAAATGTTTGTTTCACGGCTAATTTGCTGAGCCGTTTGTTACAAAATTGGATATGGATAGTCTGAAATCTGAAAAACAACATAAGCTACTTTTTATCAAAACACCACGCGGGCGAAGCCGCGGGCGGAAGCTAGTCATCTATAATTCTCTTAAGCGCAAGCGTGACGTTTCCTTTTATATTATATCTTTGCTGTCCTCTTGTCTTACTAGCTTCATAATTATTATTTGGATTGTTAATATGATTTGATATTATTCATGTATTTATTGTGAACTCTCAGCACTAACTTACTTTGGTCCCCTCCCCTTGCTGAGAGTTCAGTCCTCTCTGTCCTGGCGGAGGTCGCAGTTGTCAATGGTACGTGCACCACGGAGGTTGGGCGGAGGCGGGGCCCTACCTCGGCCCCCCCAGGGGGGGGGGGGGGCCATACGTCATATTTTCCACTATATTAATGTAATTTAGGAAAAACGAAAATTTTATCAGCCTAGGGTATTTTATGAACAGTCACAAGGGGTAACCCACAAATCCGTCTAAGTGGTATCATTGAGTAACGGGAGGTTGTTTATGTTATTAATCAATCTGACTCAGACCTAGTCCCAAAGGCTTTGTGAGGCAAGGGAATTAATGTCAAATTCTCAACCATTGTAACAAACACTACGTGGTACTCTAAAGAAAGCTTCCTTGTTTTTTTTCTGTTTGTTGGTGAAAATCATCAAATGAGGTCTCTTGCCCAGGGTTAAACAAAGTATTCGGTTGATGTAACAGCGCAATAATATTTAAGTATTCGTTAAGTGTTAGTGCAAATGGACCTAAGGAATATTTGTTCAGACTTCATCTAGGCTTAGTCATAAAAGATTCTGTGTATTTCATTCAGAGAAGGTTTTCTATCCTCGATTAGTAAAAGACCTGAATTAGTAAATTACACGTCCAGAATGATCTAATGAAAGGACAAACTGTAACGAAGCTTTTTAGCAATTACCTACATATGTTTTAATATATTTATTTATACATCGGGAGGTAATTGCTATAAGCTCAAATGCAACGTCCTGATTTTTTTGCCTTGATTATTATTCGTGCGTTTGTGTATTAATATATTGTGAACTTATTATTATGTCCTCATCATCAGCCTATATATTGTTCCCACTGCTGGGACACAGGCCTCCTCTCTGTGAGAGGGGGTGGGCCATAATCCACCACGCGGGCCCAGTGCGGATTGGTGGATGTCACATGTCTTCGAATTTTTGGTTCTATGACATGCCGGTTTCCTCACGATTATGTCCTACTGATACAATATTTTCACAAAAAAACATTTCTCAATACTCGAAGTATTAATTAATTTCGATTATGACAACGTTATCGTTCAGATAAAAAAAAATGTAGCCGCCTTCAAAAACAACCACAAAAAAGGGTAAAATAACATACAAAACTTTTCTTTCGGAAGTCGGTGGTTTTTTTATTAATTTCATTGTTTTTTTGCCACCGACTTCCGAAAGAAAAGTTTTGTATGTTATTTTACCTTTTTTTGTGGTCTTTTTTGAAGGCGGTTACATTTTTTTTAATAGTTTTTATTTTTTAGTTTAAATATTCAACCAAAATTCTTGTCAAATACATCATTTTCTTACATGTGCACTAGAATTTTGTAATCCGTAGCACCGGTAATAACATCGTTAACATCTCTTTCATTCCTTCCCTATCTCAAAAACTACTGAACCGATTTTGATGAAACTTGCAGTATTCCTTAAGTTGAACGATACCTAGTACAACATAAAAAGAATTACTTAAGTAAATCGGACTTGTAGTTCCGGAGATATGCGAACACAAACATACTCGTAATTTACTAAATCAGTTGATGCCGACTCCTTACTAGAGGAGTTGTACCTTCCATCATCAGCTCATCCACCTGATATGATGATTATCAGATGCAAATACTTGAACAGCTTTAGAAAATATATGAAAATGGTACTGTATGCCTATAAAATTTGAAGGTTGCCCTCGATTTCCCTGGGATCTCATCATCAGATCCTAACCTGATGATCATGGGACCACTTGGGAAGTATACCGTTTCAAACAAAAGAAAAATTTTCCAAATCGGTTCAGGCGTCTTCGAGAAATCGAGGAACATACAAAAAAAAAAAAACTTGAGAGGTGTCAAGGGACACCCGGATGGAACGAAGTTACTGTATACACTCAACAAAAATAATCGTCGCGACTCCACTCCACTCCGCTCCGCTCCACTCCACTCCACTCCACTCCACTCCACTCCACTCCACTCCACTCCACTCTACTCCACTCCACTCCACTCCACTCCACTCCACTCCACTCCACTCCACTCCATGGTAATAAACACATTACCCTCCTTTGCGTCGCGCAGTCGGATAAAAGTGTCGTGCCACCTTTTCGTAAGAATTTTTTCCGTCCAGCCCCCTTTCACAACGCGCGATAAGGAACTTCGTTCCAAAAAAGATTCTGACGAATTGAGAACCTCCTCCTTTTTTTGAAGTCGGTTAAAAAGGGTAAGTAAAGTCCAACTTACCCATGGCAAACAAGATGATAAGGGCTGACACGACCCAAGAGCACATCGTGACGTCACTGCCGGCTCCTCTTACATTGTCAGATAGTCCGCTTGCTTCACATTGGTAGGAAGACAGCTGGAACAAAAAGATCAGTGCTATTAAATTTGAATGATTGTTTGTATGCCGAAAATTTTAAAACATAGGTACGGGTAAAACACAATATTCCAAACATCGAAAACTAATTGTCTATCATCCTATCATAATTTATCTATAATATGTATGTATTTAGAAATATATAAGTATGTTTATCAGTTGTCTAGTACCCATAACACAAGCTCTGCTTAGCTTGGGACTAAATGGCGTTGTGTGATAGTTGTGGAATATTATTATATTATTATTATTATCCTATTAATCTCTTATTTAAACAGAGAGAGGTTTAAGTAACCAATACTGTTGAACTTGATATGCTGTAACAGGTACGCTGATGTAGGAACATAGGTATAGATTTTCTTACGTAGTTATTCCTACAAAAGACTCCATACTTTATTGTGATCAGTAGTTTTAACGCCTCTTGGACAACATAGTTAAATTGTACAGTGGAGTAGATATCGCTGTTAGCGAAACATTTATACTTGTAAAGAAATATAATGTTCCGAAGCTAGTGTTGGCTCAGCTCCGCATGTTTCCCTAGCATCGATTTGTACAAAATAGGCGGTATCACCCACGGAGAAAAGTTAATCAAGGAGTACTTAGAATTTAGTTTGGAAGTCGAACACGTAATTAATATTTCTTTAAATTTCGTCAAATGCACAAGATTTTGTGAAATGTGAGGATCTAGTGTCTCTTTTTCTATGTTGTTGGCCCTATTTCAGTGTTAGCATGACATTAGTATAAGATGGCACAAGATTTTGCCTCCTTTGTAGTTAGTATACATAATTGATCGAAAATCAAAGAATTTCTTGTTTTACATGTGTACTATTTAAATGATAGAAAAAAATTGAGCTACAGTTACCATGTCTCAACATCAATGGCAAAAAAGTAAGACATCCACAAAGAGAAACTTGAACGGTTTTAACAAAAAAGTTACTTGCAAGTCTTAAGAAACTTCACAACTTTTGCAAACGATTTTTCTGTTCAGTTGGCACTTGTAAAGGTCTTAAGGGTGTGGGGGACAAAAATTTCTCCATACAAACGTAATACCAAAATCATTCGCGATACGAACATTTTACCGACTTAAAGTTATGTTATTCGGATACAGACGGTATTTATCTAGGTTCCTATTAAATTTAAAAAAAAAATATATTACTATTTACGAAATGCCAGCGAATTGCATTTCGTACATTTTAACACCGCTAACAGCATGTTTTCAGCTTAATTATTCTGTATTAAAAACATTAATGTTCCTAATATTATTTTAATAGGAACATAGCTTATATTGTCTAGTTGTAGATTATCAAAACTTAAATGGAAAAACATCAACTTTTCATTCATAATTTTTGGTATTACGGAACACAAACAAATTTATCGCAAATCTTGAACGACAGACGCTCTGTCGCATCAATCTTAGCTGTGTTTGTGTGCGTGTACGCTTGTAGTTGGTGATCGCAGAAACTCACACTTTCGTAAGGTTGTGTCGTAGACTCGTGGCGCGCTGGTCTTGGGTTTTCAATGTTACATAGTTATGTATTTGACTGTGCTACGCGTGCGTTATTGTTTGCGAAATTGTCTTTTCACAACATTGTAATAAAATCGTAGAGCTGTCATTCCTGTACATTGAATATTTTTTTCTTTTTGTATTTTTTTCGAGATACGGGATCGATTCTGAATTCTGATGCCAGATCAACTTTTTTTTTCGACTTTTGTAATGTTTTCCTGTTTTGATCTATCTCCGAAACTACTGTAAAGTTGTCCATCAAATTTTCCTCTAATGTTCCTAATAATATGCTTGTGTTAATAGGCTATGTATTATTACGCTATTTTCCCTGGGAGATAAGCAATTTTGAATTTTGTAGTTTTTTTATATATGTTTTGAGTTGGATATTATTTATTCAATTTTTCCTTAAATATTCCTTACTGCGCTTCAATTAATAGGGTATCTATAATTACGCTATTCCCCTTGGGGGATTAGCAATGTTATATGATTTTCAGTCATTGTTGACATTTGTATGAGAACCCCTATTTGAATATCACTGTCAGCGAACCAGCTAGTCTGGTTAGTAAGCTACTTGCCTCTCGTGCAATGGGTTTCAGGATCAAATCTTGGTAATTTGTTCCTCACTTTTGGTGATTCTTTATTTTGTTTTTATTATATCCTGTGAGAGTTTTCAATAATTCAAAATAATTTTATGCATACTTTTATTTCAAAATAATTTGCAATTTTATTTTTTTCTAAAATTTTTCAGTAGTTTTCTAGGATAATTCTGCACTGATTTAAATTGTAGGTACCTAGGTAAGTTGGATATTTTTTTTTTTTTTTGCGTGGTAAAATCATCAAATGAGTCCTCCAACCCCGGGCAGGGCGGGAGGGACTGTCAGACTTCTACTGACTAAAATCCACGGTGTCCTTCAATAGCCCTTTCTGTTCCGGGGTCACGGTAAGGAAATAATCCCGCGACCCCGGCAGGCAGGTAAGTTGGATATTGGATATTATTATTATTACTGCGATTTTTGCTTATGCTTATGCAAATAACTGAAACTTACTGACTAAAATCCACGGTGTCCTTTAATAGCCCTTTACCTTCCGGGGTCACGGTGATGAGATAAGTCCCGCGACCAAATACAGAAAACCTACCTTGAATTCTACGTACCTACCTATTTGATCGTACAGGCCGTACAGCGTAGGTACCTGTATTTACTTGTTTATTACGAAGTAAAAGCCAATGACCAAAAATGTATGGAAACTGGTGGCTTTTTTAACTGACTTAAAAAAAAGTAAAGTAGGTTCTCAGTTCGACCTGTATTATGTATGTTTGTTTGTACAATTACGAGTATGTCTATGACTATGTATGTTTGTTTGTTCGCGATTATCTCACATTTAGCTGAAGCGATTTTGATGTGGTTTTCAGAAAAGTGTTCTTATGCTATAACTCTCACCGCGTGAGAGTTTAAATACTTAAAAATAATTTTAATGCATAATTTTGTTTTTCTAATATTTTTCTTATTACTTTTCTGAAAACCACATCAAAATCGCTTCAGCCAAATGTGAGATAATCGCGAACAAACAAACATACATAGTCATACATACTCGTAATTGTACAAACAAACATACATAATACAGGTGTATGAAGCAAACATAATAATTCACTCGTTCAGTTCAGGTGAACGAGACTAGCTCAGTCACCAATCGCAATCTGCCGGTGTAACACATTGCCTTTTTGTACCTTGTGCATAATTTTAAATACAGTCCATTATAAACAATTTGATTTATGTGGTTTTATTACCAGCGACTGCCACATAAAGAAATGGTCCATCGGCCATAATAGTGATCGCGGCAGTGTTAACAATATTAACATTCTATTGTGTATTGAGTGGCTCAATTTCGTCAGCGTGGTCAAGCCGCGGCTATCATTCGAATTCGTCGAGTTTTCATACATCGTGCGTCTCAACTTTCGCGTCGTGTGCGAAGAGGACGCAGTCAGCAGCGTCACAGGGCGCAATACAGCGCGCAAGCAGCGCGCCTACGCGGAGAGCGAGAAGCAAGTACGCGTGCGAGGGAGAAGCGCGATCAACTCGGCCGCGGGTTGGTCGGCAACGTCGAGTTCCAGCAAGTTCTATAGCTGCCGGGCGGGTGCCGCCGGGGCGCATTGGCCGCCAAATTCACCATTGACCGACGTTTTTTCCGCCATTTTGGTGGTGTTCTATCAAATAATCAAGTGAAAAGTGTTTAAAAAGTACTCTGTGAAAGTGAAACACGTCTCACTATTTCGGCATTGTGCAATTATTGCATCCTGCATAATTAATAGCATCTATACATGCGTAAATTTGCTAATTGCAAAGTTTTTTTTTGTGTAGTTTCACATCTCATCAGCCATCATGGCAAATAATTTAAAACGCCTAATACTGGCCAGAGGCCAGACAAAGGGGACTATAACAACATTATGTAAGTTTGCCGAGTCCGAGGATATCGACAAAGCCTCTATAAAGGCTCTTATGGTTAAAAAGGACAGGCTGGTCACTGCCTTTTCAGAATACAGCTCATTCAACATAGATGTATCTGTTCTAGATGAAAATAATGATGAAGATTTTGGTCACTATGAATCCATATATCTAAGTGCCCTAGCCGCTTTCGAAGATGCCATCGAACAAAAATCCAGCCCAGGTAAATCTCCAGACCCCGGAGCGGACCATGATGAGGAAGGCAGAGAGAGAGACGCTATGAAACGCCTTCCACCTATAAGTATTCCCAAGTTTGGAGGTGAGGTAGGTGGCTTCCACGACTTCATCAGCCTATATAAAAGTGTGATTGATAAAAACACTAAACTGTCACAATGTGATAAATTCTATTATTTAAAAACCTATTTAACTGGCGAAGCCGCCGAATTAATTAAACATTTATCGCTTACTGCCCATAATTATGTAATCGCACTGCAGTTACTCAGCGAGCGTTATGATAACAAAAATAAGGTCATTAATTACCATGTTAATTCATTATTAGACCTAAAACCTATTTCTAAATGCACTGCCTTAGCTATAAGAGAAATCATTTCTCAAACCAGACAGCATGTAGCTGCCCTAAAAAATATGAATGTGCCTGTACAACATTGGGATGCAATTATTGTATGCATTTTGCAACGCAAGCTTGACATGTACACATTAAGGTGTTTTCACCTAGAAATGAAATCTGATGCTGATCCTGACTTAAACTCACTTCTTAAATTTTTAGAACAACGGGCAGCAGCACTTGAAACTGTGGCAGACAGCCAAACATCCTCAAATAGTGCAGTGAACAGCGGTCGCAGGACAGGTTTAGTAGCCACAACAACAGAGGACAAAAAGGTGACACAAGTATGCAAATTTTGTAAGTCTAATTACCACCAACTATATAAATGTGAAAAATTTAAACTTGCCTCGCTATCTGATCGTGTCAACTACGTAAAGACAAATGAGTTGTGTACCCTATGCTTAAACAAACACCCGTCAAAGTGTAAATTTACTTTTAAGTGTTCAATTTGCAAACAAAAGCATAATAGTTTACTGCATGAAAATAAGCCTGAACATGAGGTAAGGCAAGTGTCATTATCCATGAATAGGTGCAATGATGTTTTATTGCCTATTATAAAGGTAAGCATAACTGACAAGTTTGGTCAACAATTTCAAGTTAGGGCTCTTTGTGACTCAGGTAGTCAGGTTTCCTTTGTGTTATCAGACCTAACAGAAAAAATTGATTGCAGGTTAGTCAAAAACTATACTTATATCAAAGGAATATGTGGTCAATCTAATACTGTTCCTTACACTGCTACATTTAATATTTCTTCTACTATCAACACTTACAATACTCAAATAGCATGCTGTGTAGTGCAGAACATTACCAGTGATTTACCTCAGTGTGAGATAGATACAGATAATTTAAAAATTCCTTCATATGTCAAGTTAGCTGACAAAGAATTTTACAAAACTGGAAAAATAAGCATCTTATTAGGCTGTGATGTTTTCTTTAAAATTTTACTGCGTGAACAAATACCTATTATCCCTAAAGGTTTGTATTTACACAATACCCACTTTGGGTATATAGTTGCTGGAAGAGTGAACACTAGAAGTTGTTCTCCGGTAAGTAAGTATACCGCACATATTTTACAAAACAGTGAATGTGATAGCATTCAAAATATAGAAAAGGCGTTAGAGCAGTTTTGGAAGTGTGAGCAAGTGACAGAAGTTTTCACTGAATCGGTTTCTGAAGAAGCTCTTGCTGAAAAAATCTTTTCTGAATCTGTAATGTTGAAAGACAATCAATTTCAAGTTGACTTACCTTTGAAACAAAATTTAGATCAATTAAACATGGGAGACTCTTTCATAAGAGCTTTAAAACGTTTTAACAATTTAGAAAAAAGACTACAGAAAGATTCTGAACTTTTCAGAGGTTATAAAGATTTTATTGACACTTACATTTCCATGGGTCATGCTAACTACATTGATATTCAAGGTTATGATTTAAAGGCTGGTCAGGTATACTTCCTGCCACACCATCCAGTAATAAACGAAAACAGCAAAACTACAAAATTGAGAGTCGTTTTTGATGGCTCAATGCCTACAAATCTAGGTTTTTCCTTAAATGATATGTTGCTCAATGGGCCCAACACTCAAAATGAGTTATTTAATATATTAGTTTTGTTCAGATTACATAGGTATGTGTTATTTTCTGACATTCAAAAAATGTTTAGAGAAGTTATTCTCAATCCTAAACACTGTGCTCTTCAAAATATATTGTGGAGAGATGCACCAAATAAGGAAATACAGTGTGCTCAATTGCAAACTGTCACTTATGGGCTTAAAAGCTCAACGTTTTTAGCTACAAGATGTTTAAAAGAGTTAGCATCTAGATTTGCACACATTTACCCTGAAGGTGCACACATATTACTGAATCACTGTTATGTAGATGATATTTGCACTGGTAATAACGATTTGCAAAAATTACTTGATATGAAAAACCAATTAATTGCCATTTTAAAACTTGGTGGATTTAAACTTCATAAATGGAGTTCAAATAGTGAATATATATTAAGTGACATTCCTTGTGCTTTGCAGATTTCAAATGAAATTGATTTATGCAAAGGTGATGATCAATATGTGAAAACTTTGGGTATTAAATATAACACACAAACAGATATATTGAACATTTCATGTCCACAAACCGAGTTGTTAGATGTCTACACCAAACGTCAGACATTAAGTTTTATTGGCAGACTCTTTGATCCACTTGGTCTAGTAGGTCCAATCATTGTACTTGCAAAAATAATCATGCAACAAACATGGTTAGAGAAGATCTCATGGGACTCACCATTGCCACATAATTTAAATAAAAAATTTAGAGATTTTGTTGAGAATTTATCAAAAACAGGTAGCATTCCAGTAAAAAGAAATATTGACACACAAAACTCAACATGTATTGAACTAATAGGTTTTGCAGATGCCTCTCAAAAGGCTCATGGTTGTTGTGTTTATTTAAGAACCATTAACAGCAATGGTCAAGTAAAGGTTGAGTTGTTATGCTCAAAATCAAGGGTAAATCCCATAAAATCATTAACCACACCAAGATTAGAGTTAAATAGCGCTTTGATACTAGCAAGGCTATCAAAAAAGTTGTATGATCAACTAATTAAAAACAATTTTACTATTCAGGTATATTTATATGTAGATTCTCAAATTGTTCTTGCCTGGCTCAACACAGAGCCCACAAAGTTATCTGTATATGTTGCAAACAGAGTAAAAACAATCAGGGATCTCACTCAAAATGCCTCATGGTCATATATCACTACCAATGAGAATCCTGCGGACTGTTTGTCTAGGGGTATAGAACCTCACTTACTTAAAAACAACCAGTTATGGTGGCATGGGCCAAAAATTTTACATAGTAAGAATTACACACATGAATCTACAAATATCAACACTTCTATGGAAATTCCTGAGCTTAAACTTTGTAATATTACACTGACTTCTGAGTCAAATACAGGTTACAGTTTGTACTCAAAGTATTCTGATATTAATAAATTAAAAAGAATTATTGCTTATATTTTCAGATTTTCTAATAATTGCAAAAAAAAGAAAGAAGATAGGGTATATGGACATCTAAAAATAAAAGAACTTGAATTTGCACTCAAAAATATAATTAGACAAGATCAAAAACAACATTTTAGTGAAGAAATAGCTTGTATCATGTCCAAGAAACCAATTAAATCCAATTTAAAATCTTTAAATCCATTTTTAGATGGAATAGGTATCCTCAGAGTAGGAGGTAGGTTACACAATGCTAACATACCATATGATCAGAAATATCCTATCATATTACCCAAAAAATCATTCATTACACGTTTAGTAATTAGTAATGAACACAAATGTTTGTTACATGCTGGAAAAAAGTTGACCCTAGCTAGTTTATGTCAAAGGTTTTACCTAATTAATGGACTTAGGGAAGTCAAAGGGGTAATTCACAAATGTTTAGTGTGTTTCAAGCTAAAAGCCAAAGCATCAGAACAAATGATGGGATCTCTTCCCTCAGACAGGGTGAACCCCAGCAGGCCTTTTGAAAAGGTAGGAATTGATTATGGCGGTCCATTTTCAATAAAATTACACCGTGTTAGAAAGCCACAAATTTTAAAAGCATACATACTGTTATTTATTTGTTTCACAACAAAGGCCATTCACATTGAGTTGGCATCAAATCTAACAACTGAATGTTTCTTACAGGCATTAAAAAGATTTATTTTTCGTCGCAATAAGCCTTCTATCATTTATTGTGACAATGGTTCTACTTTCAGAGGTGCCAATAATCAGTTACACGAGTTATACTCATTACATTTTAATCAAGTACATCAGGACAAAGTCACAAATTTTACTTCGGATCTTGGTATTGAATTCAGTTTTATTCCGTCTTATTCACCAGTATTTGGAGGCCTATGGGAAGCAGGGATTAAAAGTGCAAAATATCACTTGAAAAGAGTTGTAGGCCAACAGGTACTAACATATGAAGAGTTGAATACTATAATCATTCAAATAGAAGGTCTTTTGAATTCCAGGCCTTTACTTTCTTTGCCAAGTATTGACCCAAACGACATGTCTTATTTAACTCCTGCTCATTTTTTGACAGGTGCTTCTATTACATCATTCCCTGAACCTGACGTCACAAATGTGCCCATAAACCGTTTGTCATTCTGGCAGCAATGTACTCACATGGTGCAATCCTTCTGGAAAACTTGGTCAAAGCAATATTTGACTCAGTTACAAAACAGGCCAAAGTGGCATAACAGTGTTCCAAATATTGAAAAAGGGGTCTTGGTGCTACTGAGAGTTGATAACACCCCTCCATTAACATGGCCAGTGGCCAGAGTGGAACAAACTTTCCCCGGATCAGATGGCAAGGTCAGGGCATTATCTGTAAGAACTAAAAGTGGTAAAATCATGCGTACTAGTGTGATGAAAGTTTGTGTTCTTCCTATCTATGATGAATAAATTATTCTTACTAATTTACCTCTGTGTGGCTACGGGACGTGTCATGTGGACTTGTTCATATAAAATTAGTTTCATAGTTGGTTAGATAAGTACTTAATAGTTATAAGATTAATTAAGGATATCTTTATAGTATACTTATCCATAGATTACATTCAAAACTAGGAACATTAACATTATGTCATAAAGTCATAAAAATTGCCAATAATTCAATAAAAAACCTAGCAATCCTTTGTTAACTAGGCTAAATACATAAATAAGCTTTAGAATGTAAGATATTATATTGTGCAAACTTCTGTTATTTATAGCTTTTTATAATTGAACTTAAGTTGTAAACAGATTTAAGGCATGTTTAATAGATACATAATTATGCTTTATGAAGGTAAAATATAATATATGTGAACATCTGTTATGTAATAGAGACATGCATAGAATGCACAGTACATACACCTGTGTACTTGTACCTGTGTGTATAATAGGCTTTATAATCACTACTTTCAGTGTAAAGCAGTTAATAATTTTGTAAGTGGTTTGCTAGTTTATAATTTGTTTAATTTAAAGTAACTTTATTAGTTTACCTATCTCTCTCAGTAGGACAGTATCAATTTAAACGATTTCAAAAGTATTGAAGCATTCAACAAGTTCATAGATACTAAAACATTTTGTTTATTTATTCATTTAGTAGACCTGTATCAAGAACTAGGGATTCCTATTTGTCCAATAATAAGCTAATTTAAGATTAAGTTAAGTTTTTGTTTGTATTCAAAAATAGCCTTTAGTTTCTTTGTCGGCGTTGCCAATTTATGTATGAAGCAAACATAATAATTCACTCGTTCAGTTCAGGTGAACGAGACTAGCTCAGTCACCAATCGCAATCTGCCGGTGTAACACATTGCCTTTTTGTACCTTGTGCATAATTTTAAATACAGTCCATTATAAACAATTTGATTTATGTGGTTTTATTACCAGCGACTGCCACAACAGGTCGAACTGAGAACCTACTTTACTTTTTTTTAAGTCAGATACAAAAGCCACCAGTTTCCATACATTTTTGGTCATTGGCTTTTACTTCGTAATAAACAAGTAAATACAGGTACCTACGCTGTACGGCCTGTACGATCAAATAGGTAGGTACGTAGAATTCAAGGTAGGTTTTCTGTATTTGGTCGCGGGACTTATCTCATCACCGTGACCCCGGAAGGTAAAGGGCTATTAAAGGACACCGTGGATTTTAGTCAGTAAGTTTCAGTTATTTGCATAAGCATAAGCAAAAATCGCAGTAATAATAATAATATCCAATATCCAACTTACCTAGGTACCTACCTTACCTACAATTTAAATCAGTGCAGAATTATCCTAGAAAACTACTGAAAAATTTTAGAAAAAAATAAAACTGCAAATTATATTGAAATAAAAGTATGCATAAAGTTATTTTGAATTATTGAAAACTCTCACAGGATATTATAAAAACAAAATAAAGAATCACAAAAAGTGAGAAACAAATTACCAAGATTTGATCCTGAAACCCATTGCACGAGAGGCAAGCAGCTTACTCACCCGACTAGCTGGTTCGCTTACAGTGATAATCAAATAGCGGTTCTTATACAAATGTCAACAACAACTGAAAATCAACTAACATTATGGTCACGCAGACTTTATTTTAGAACTTTTCATCTATATCAGGAATAATTCCGTAGTAAGTACATAATTTTTACGTAACTCTAACGGTTTACGCAACGGAAGCTTTCGAAAAGGAATACAATTATGTTCCCGATTTTGAAAAATTTCTCATTGCTGCTCTGCTCTTATTGGTGATAGCGTGATGTTACATAGCCTAAAGCCTTCCTCAATAAGGACTATCCAAATATATATTTTTTCATTTCTACTAGTAATTAGATTACAACAGATAAATACCTACGTTATACCTACTCGACGTTTATTTTATTAGATTTTAGATAATGTCCTAAAATCTTCTAATGTAGCCATTGTAGAGTTATTTCCAAATAACGCATTGTTGGTTTGTACGTTCACTAACGATTCCCCAAATTAGTTAACAAAAATAAAGCAAATGTTGAACAAAATTAGTACAATGAAATGGTTTTCTGTCAATATGAATGATTCGTTACAAACACACACACGCACACACACAGCTGCGCGCTGCGCCGCGAAAAGTCAGACAGAGATAGCAATGTTTCGTCCGATTTTTGTGCTCGCCTCGAATTGCAATTGCGAGCTTCCTTCACTGGCCTCTTAAGAAACAAGAATTCTTTAATAAAATATTAAGAATATAATTCATGTTTTTTTTTTCAATTCAATTGTAGTAAAATCTACTCAAGTTTATTTACGCTATCTTGAGCTGACTTAAACTCTCCCGGTCTCTTCAGTTGCCTTTCCATTTTAGGACCGCGCTAACTTTTTCAAACCTTCCTTGACATATTACGCTACGATCCATAATAAAGTAATAATAATAATCCAAATGAATTGAAACATTTTAGTATATTATAGGTAAGCTAATACACTAAAACGTTTCAAATGATTTGGAACAAAATAAAATAGGTGTGTTAATTACTGAACAAAATATTAAATGATGAACACAAAAAGCTTAATAATACAATTAATTTTAATGCGATTATAATCCGTGCTTATGTAAATGATTACACACTTTGTAATCATGCCAAAGCAATGTTTATAATGTTTCACAAAATTGTATAAAATGAGCTTACTACGGCTGTGACTTCGCGTGCGTGAAACAGATTTACATTAGCTTATGGGGATTAAGTCCCTATGCTCATTAGGGGTATTAGGGGAAGTGAAATTGAGGAAATATCCATTAAGTTTGGAACAAGCTTTTTGATCCCCATTGTGTTGCTTATCAAAATAAAACGTTGTAACATTTGGTATCACTTTTTTTCCTTACCACGATAGGAAATTGTATCAGAATTAGGCTGGCCAGAATAATACCACATATTTTGAATACTGGATATTCCATTTGCTGTCAAACTAGAAGTGCTAAATAGAAGCGGTTGTTCGACATGTACCATAACAATAATAAAGAGGGTGCGTTTTTGTATTGTAAAATAAATGGAATAAACGGACCGCATTTTGCCTTCATTGTCGAGCACGTATGTGATACTGAGCACATGGCAGGTCGCAACAATCACGCGACCAACAGTGACCGTCAGCTAGCGGCGGGCCATGTCGCCAAAATAAAAACAACCACATCAATATGTCATCCTTACCACAATGCAAAAACTTTTACATTCACTCCTTAAATCTATGAAAATAATGATTTTTCACATGAAACCAAAACAAACGATATCATAATTTCGTCAAAATATTCGTCTAGTGCTGGAAAGTAGATAGTACTAGGAATAGATCTCAATGATGAATAAACTTTAAAAGGTTGCTCCAACTCCAAGGATTAACTGCACTGTATTTTCTCCGAAGCTTATAATTACAAGTCATGAGACAATTTTTATGTGGTGGGTCATAAATCTGAAACACAACTTGGTAGAGTGAAGTATGGCGGTGATAAATGAGTACACGCCCAATGCTAAGCTCCCCGCGCCCCGCCCTCGCGTCCTCTCTGCATGTCTAGGGACTGACTGCTCTTAATTTTCCTTCTCGCATATAAACGAGTTGCTGATTATGAGGTCGCAGTACACTTTGAAATATTTGTTAATTGTTTCTTTATCTCTTCAGCAAACGTCATTTGGTTGTTCTTCTATTTTATATTATTGATTCACGAATCCTTTGGAATATTGCTAAGTGATAGTTTTAGAGCCTTAGCAGCTTATGGAATTTTGAAACATTCACGATAACAAAGTCTTCCATTCCGATGAGCACGAACTGTGCAAACTTCAAGCAAACACGTGTACATTATGAGAAAATACGTCACAAAATATAAAAGTAAAATTAATAATGTACAGTGTTTGAAAGTTTGTGTCAAGTTTTAAGTAACCACAAGTACGAAGACGTTGACCCTACAAGCGGCGAAATTAAATAAAATAATTTATACGAGTACTTTACCACACAATGCATCGCTAAATTGTTTTCATTAAACTTTCTTCAAGTTTTTGAAGGTAATAAATCTTATTAGATGCAAATATTTCGTAAAATTTGATGCGTAAATTTGGTATAACTTCACTAACAATATGCGACTTACAATACGTTCCAGGTTCGCGGTAATGTGCAAGGCAGTCCCGCGACCCTGACAGGCATTTTTTGTCCTCATAAGTTTTCTGACCATTTGAGGCGCCCGTGGAACAAGACGCGCCAACCCAGGTGTAGTTCTTGATCGAATGATGAGCTACGAGTTGAAGGATATCCTATCCCTCACGCATCCCGCCTCTTCCTTTGCTATTATTACTGCATCGCAGAAAGAGGTCACTGCCACCCATTATTTATTTTTTAACCGACGAAAAAAAAGGAGGAGGTTCTCAATTGGACATGTATATTTTTTTTCTTTTTTTTTATGTATGACCACGCATAACTTTTTCTAACGTGGTCCGATTTCAAAAATTCTTTTTTTGTTGGAAAGAGTATATCTCAAAGTTGGTCCCATTTAAATCAAATCTAAAATCGGCCTCTAAGGGCAGAAAAAAAGGAATTAATTGTCAATCTTCCTACAGAATTTACAATTATGAACCGATTCTGTTGAAATAAAGTTAACAATTGTAGTTCTGGGACATTATTATATAGCAAAGATGAGGAGATCCCTGTTATTTTGTGAAGTCAGTCCCAAGAGTTCCTTAACAGTTAACAACAGCTATATCGTGTTTGGGCTCATTTCACTCAGCTTGATGAGAACTTTAGACCTAGCTGAGGTATCCTTGCCATCGAGGGTCTGAGGATGGTGACGGATAGCAGGGGCAAGAGGTCCTCAACAGTTAACAGCACCTTTATCGTGTTTGGGCTCATTTCACTAGTCTTGATGAAAACTTTATACCTAGCTGGGGGATAATTGTCATCGAGGGTCTGAGGATGGTGACAGAGGGCAGTAGCAAGAGATCCTTAACAGCAACTATATCGTATTTGGGCTCATTTCACTGATCTTGATGAGAACTTTAGACGTAGCTGGGGTATGACAGTCGTTGAGAGTTTGAGAATGAAGACAGAAAGCAGGTGTAGGAGGTCGTCAATAGTTAACAAAAAAATATAGGTATTCAAAAAAAAACTCATTTTTTTTTTAGTTACAGAAATTGACACGAGATAGGAAACTCAAAAGTAAAAAATAAATCCTTTTAAAAAAAAAAATCAAACCGACGAAACATCGAACTGAAAAGCAAAAAATAAATTTTGAGGCGGCGCCAAAGAAACAATCAACGAATAGCTACGACGAGCTATTCAACCACGACAAGCTATACAACGAGCTATTTTGCTCTTCAAATAGTTAATTTATATGTTTGTTTGTAGGTTATTACTATTAATACATTTATATTTACGAAGTAATAAAAAGATGATTAAAATGACTCTACTGTGCAGAAAATAATACCGCAACTTCCGCTTAAATTAGTACAAATAGATTGGTGGAAGTCCTGATATCCCATTCCCCCCCCCCCCCCCCTCACCCCGCAACTTGGCCTCAACTAATGCCGGGTGCATGAAGTCGCTGCTGCGGGGCAGATCTCCACCGTGTGCTCTATCGTGTCCTCCAGGCGATGCACACAGTGGTGACACCCGGATGTTTTGTGCCGCCTAGAACACGACTGCTAGCATAGGTAATAATATAATATTCCACAACTATCACACAACGCCATCTAGTCCCAAGCTAAGCAGAGCTTGTGTTATGGGTACTAGACAACTGATAAACATACTTATATATTTCTAAATACATACATATTATAGATAAATTACACCCAGACACAGAACAAATGATCGTGCTCATCACACAAACATTTGTCCTGGGTGGGAATCGAACCCACGACCTCCGGCATAGCAGTCAGGGTCACTAACCACTAGACCAACAGGCCAGTCAAAACAGGTGTTGTCAACCAATAATTTATGACAACTGCTAGGACAAAGTACCTTTATGAATCAGACCTCTTTGTACGGCCCGTTGTACAAGACTTATTCGTCAACTCGCCCGCAATTAACTCGCTCACTCGAGCGAGTTGGCACCTTCCGATTTTATCTTTTTTTGTTGTCGTCAACTCGCGACTGAGCGAAAATCTGACGAATTTACAGTCGTCTACAAAAGTGTTTCTATAAATTTAACATTTAATTTAATTGAACCTGCTTCACATGTTTAAGACACTAAACGACTGTAGAGTTGGTTAACTGAGGACCAGTAGATTGTTTTCATTAGTAACATGTTAACGTTTGTTATAAAAAAAAATCATTTACAACAAACCCTGATCTGTGATTTTATAGTTCCTAAGGCTATGATTGTTTGCATTAGTAAGTAACATGTTAACGTTTGTTATAAAAAAATCATTTACAACAAACCCTGATCTGTGATTTTATAGTTCCTAACACTGTGATTGTTTTCATTAGTAAGTAACAGGTTAACGTTTGTTATAAAAAAAAACATTAACAACAAACCCTGATCTGTGATTTTATAGTTCCTAAGACTGTGATTTTTTATAGTAGTATTATGTAATAATTTACCAAATGTATTTTGATATTGTTGATTTTACTTTGTTATATTTGTTTAGTTTAGTCATGTTACATACTAGGTTATTTATGAAAAAGAAACTAGAAAAACGTGATATTGTTGATAATCTTCAAAATGTAGGTACATATAAGCAGTTTTTTAGGGTTCCGTAGTCAACAAGGAACCCTTATAGTTTCGCCATGTCCGTCCGTCCGTCCGTCCGTCCGTCTGTCCGCAGTTTAGCTCAGAGACGCACAGTACTAGAGAGCTGTAATTTGGTGTAAATATACGGATTTGTTGTGCCGAAAAAGTGGTAAAATAAAACCTCGTAAAATATTTTTTTTTAGGGTACCTCCTGTACACGTAAAGTGGGGATGTTTTTTTTTTTTCTCGCGTACCCCTTAGTGTGGGGTATCATTAAATAGGTCTTTAAAAAATATTGATAGTTTCCATTAACAATTTTTTGATAAAAAAATTGGTTTGTGAAATATTAAGCATTAAAGTGCAAAATTTTGCTCGACTCGAGTGTCCCCCCCCTCTGCCAGATAAACGGTTATGTTTGAGGGTGTGAAAAAATTCACAATACTAGTATATATAACGAAGTTTAAAAGAAAATTATCACGACTAAGTAGGCTTTACAAGTTTACGAGTAATAGTCGACCAACTTATAAAACGTACTTGGATAACATATTTTCCTAAACAAAATTTATCGGAGAACATGTATCTTCAACTGCAAATGTAAGTTTGTCAACTTTATTTTTACAGCTATAAAGTGGGTATGTTTTGGGGATAGGTAGGTTTTTATTGTCAACTATTTTTAACTAAATTCAAAAAAAGGAGGAGATTAAAATTTTTGAAAATTAAAAATTTTTTTGTCTGTTTGTCGGTTTGTCTGTTTGTCTGTTTGTCTGTGTGTTTGTGCACGCTAATCTTCGGAACTACTGGACGGATTTGAATGATTTTTTTTTTTGTTGTATAGGTATTAAGTCCGGTTAACATATAGGCTAATTTATCTTGGAAACTTGAACACCTGATGCAGAACCGCAACAGACCTGCTTAACTATAAACACACAGAAATGGTGCCATAGCAAAAATTGTTCCACGTGATGAGCATTTTCTGCTGAGAGAATAAATTTGAAGATCCTGGACACCTGATGTGGAACACCAAGAGCCCAGCTACACTATAACATATACAGGAAAGACGTCTTAGCAAGAGTTGTTCAGCCTGATAAGCACTCTCTATTGCTGTATAAAAATTTGAAGATCTGGAACACCTGATGTGGAACTCCAAGAGCCCAGCTACACTATAACATATAAGTGAATGACGTCTTAGCAAGAGTTATTCAGCCTGATGAGTACTCTCTGTCAACGTATAAAAATTGAGGATCTTGAACACCTGATGTGGAACTTCAAGAGTCCAGCTACACTATAACATATACAGTAAAGACGTCTTAGCAAGAGTTGTTGAGCCTGATGAGCAACCTCTGTTGTCGTATAAAATTGAAGATCTGTTACACCTGATGTGGAACTCCAACAGCCCAGCTACTTTATAACATATACTTATAGGAATGACGTCTTAGCAAGAGTTGTCCAGCCTAATGAGCACTCTCTGTTGACGTATGAAAATTGAGATCTGGAACACCTGATGTGGAACTCCAAGAGCCTAGATACACTATAACATAAACAGTAAAAACGTCTTAGCAAGAGTTGTTGAGCCTGATGAGCAACCTCTGTTGTCGTATAAAATTGAAGATCTGGTACACCTGATGTGGAACTCCAACAGCCCAGCTACTTTATAACATTTATAGAAATGACGCCTTAGCAAGAGTTGTCCAGCCTAATGAGCACTCTCTGTTGACGTATGAAAATTGAGATCTGGAACACCTGATGTGGAACTCCAAGAGCCTAGATACACTATAACATATACAGTAAAGACGTCTTAGCAAGAGTTGTTTAGTCTGATGGTCATTTCCTGTTGACTTACAAAAATGAAAGATCTAGAACGTCTGTTATCGTCTCGCGCATCCCGTTGTTTTCCCGTCCCCAGGCTCTTAGAATTCGACGTTTCAGATCTTCGATTTTGACGACCCCGTCGTCGCTGGCATAAGCAACAGGATCCGCGTACGAAGTCGTGGACAGAAGCTAGTACATAATATACCTATTAAAAAACTACATTCCTTTTATTTCAAATCGTACAACGCCTTATACTTATAAAGTAGGTTTCTATATTGAATTTATTATAACACTTTTATAGATGACTGTACCATTTTTCGTTCAGTCGCGAGTTGACGACAACAAAAAAAGATAAAATCAGAAGGTGTCAACTCGCTCGACCGGGCGAGTTAATTGTGCGCGAGTTGACGAATAAGTCTTGTACAATCACCACGCCTGTTGATTGCTGATTGATGCATGATAGGTGATGATGATGACGTGTCCTTGGAATGTAACTTGCAACTAGTTTTTATGTCTTCTTCAGCGGGTGTAACTTTACACTTTATAACTCATCAAGTTTATAAACTTGATTCCAAGGAAATAAACAAATTTACATAGGTATATACTGAGTAGATATAAACACTGTTTTAAGCTTTCACGGTTTGTCTCTGAATTTAAAATGTCACTTACGGGATATCTTCCGTGATTATATTTTTGTTTGAGTTCCCGATATTATTGAGTCAACCCGCGATCATGGCGCTTGCAACAGCGTCGAAATATCGGGAACTCAAACAAAAATATAATCACGGAAGATATCCCGTAAGTGACATTTTAAATTCTGAGTAGATATAATTTTACATCTTATGGACGAAGGAAATAAAGTAAAATAAACTTAGTTTTACATCCGTCCGAGTTATTTCATAGATACCTTAGATGTTATGATGAAACTTTCGCTGAAATAGGATAACTTAGTTTCGTATGTCGAAATAAAAAACTTTGCTTTCAACTTATTTGTTCAGAGATTCTGGTCACCGAGTATTTGCCAAGACTTTCATGATGATGCTGAAGTAAATTATCGTATCTATACTAATACGAGTATTATAAAGCAAAAGAGCTTGTTTGTTTGATTGCACGCGTTAATCTCAGGAACTACTGGTTGAAATTGATAAAATATATTTTGTTCGATAGTCCATTTATCGAGGAAGGCTATAGGTTATATAACATAACGCTATCACTAATAGGAGAGGAGCAGCAAAGAGAAATGTTTCGAAATCGGGAATATGTATTCCTTTTTTAGAGCTTCCGTTGCGTGCGTTGCGTAAACGGTTAGAGATACGCAAAAATTATGTTTTACGGAATTATTCCTCATGAAATGTTCTAAAATAAAGTCCATGAGAGCATATATCTATCTTTTAAGGTTAAGTCACTATAACCTTTTTTATGGATATCAAGTTTGTTTCAAAGTAATGCATTATTACTATTACACATTAGTCAGTAGAAGTCTGAAAGTCCCTCCCGCCCTGCCCAGGGTGGGAGGACTCATTTGATGATTTTGCCACGTAAAAAAAAAAAAAAAAAGTAATGCATTATTTGTGAAGGTCATTAAAATGATTTTAATCCTTTTCCAAATAAATACATTAATCATAACAAGCATTTAATTTTGAACAAAATTGACCTTGACATCATTTGATTTCAATGAATATAATGAATATCTTAGGATATAATATCACAGTTTGAATATAATACCGCAACAAAATAATGACGGGCTGTGTATGTCACAATTGCGGCGATAAGATCCCTCTTTGAGGAGTGGTTGAAGAGGCGCTACGGCATCCTCGCCTGCAACCTGACGCGCACGGGCACGGTTGTTTCGGGAGGTACTTTAGGGATTCGGTAGCAGGTCCTCTCACTGGGGAGCAGTCGGAACTCATGAGGGAAAATACATCCTCTACCTCTGGCCCCAGCCACCGATGAAAACGCCCCGGGCGTCGGAAATCGCGGAACATATTCCAGCCGCTTACGGACTGAGAGTAATGGGTAGCTCGCCGTCCGATCAAGGACAATGCCCGAGTCACGGCGCATCGTGTTCCACGCGCTCTTCGAGGTAACTGATAGGGAAAGGACCACCAGACGCCTAGCATGACGCCGGTGACACCGCGAGCTGAAGACAGTTTAGTAAAATAGAGATAATTTAGACTATTATAGAATTTCATTGATACTTTGGCCTATTTTTAACTACAGAACAGAGTAGCCTACAGCAATTTTATAATCACAAAACTGAAATAAGCACTCTAAACTGTACTGCTTCCAATTCAAACAAATTAACGGATACCCCTTTTTATAAAATGACCGCGATCTCAATGAAGTTTAAAAACTTTTCTGAATGCAGATATATTTTAAAACCGGATATTCTGCTTCAGATTACGTCACCGCTTCGACGCCATTTCAAAGTTCCCGAATATTCCAAAGATGACGGTTTTAATTTCAGTACTTAGATGGGATGGCTGGACGAAGGTCAAACTATAAATCGTAGATAAGATCCGTGTGATGAACTCAGGGAGAAGGGCGTTTTATCATAGCTTTTTGTTTTTATGACAGCACTCTTGGAAGTAAGAACGAAGTCAATTTGGACCCCGAGGAAATTGGATTATTATAGTTTCTGTCAGAGGTGAATTCTTTTTACTACCCAATTTTTCTTTTGACTTTAACCAAGCTGCTTAAATGAAAATGAGTTAATTGCTAATCAGTATTTACAATGAACAACTGTTAATCTATTTTTTTTCCAAATAAGTTATCAATGGAATACCTTTGCTAAATTCGAAATTTGATGAACCACATAATTATGTGTAACATTTCAAATCAAACCTCATAACTACTTCAAATCCGCCAGTCAAAATTTAAAGTTATCGAACAGGAAGTAGCGTCACAAATCAACTATAAATAACGAGATTGGCATTAATCCAACTAAAGTGGACCACAACACAAGTTTGTCGCCATAACTCTCCACTAATCAGATTATTCACTCAGAACTCAGCTATCAGTTAAATTTGACATAGTTCAATCCGGTTCATTTAAGTGGTAATTTGAGCATTAGTTTTTCTATCAATTTCCAAATCCATGAAGAATGCACAGTTTACTTCTGGTGTTGTCAATGTCGGTTTTACTGATAAGATAAAATAAAAACTGGCCTGGTGCGTGACAAATCACACAATGAAGTAAAGAAAAGAGAAATAATTTTCAAATAAGGAATGTAATTGAAAATGATTTATAGCATATTTTATGCAAAACATAGAAATAAATCGGAATATAAAATCGGGATAAAAACTATAAATAATGTGTTCATCCAGGTTATATACCTGCGTAACTTTTATCCAAATACGTTTATGATGAACAAAATGACCTACAAATATTTTTTTCTATCAAATATTTTATGATTTACAAAATTTCGGAGTAATACCTTTATATGTATTGTACATGTTAGTTCTTGCTTCTGGCAAAATTTTATGATTCTAGGTCAACAAAAAGTAGGTACTTTTTTGTCATAACACCGCACCGTGCCTCAAAATATGTGGCAAAACAGAGCTTAAATCGTACTTATCTTTTGATTGCGTTGACTTATGTTTGTTTTTTTCTCTGCTTCATTCATTCTGTATTTGACATTAATTTCAGCTTCATACTACTGTTTCGCCATGTTCTTGAGAAAGGAGGTCTTGACACACAGACAGATAGATGACGAAGGAATCATAAGGTTTTCGTTTTTTCTTTTAAGGTACGGATCCCTAAGATACCGACTTCAAACTATCCCTATTTAAGAAGTTTTTATTTTATTTCAACGTTAAATCTCTCAATCCATGTCCCACGACCTGAAAAAGGCAATAGGGGTCTGTCAGACTTAGAGTCGCCGCACACGAGCCACTCTCGACAGCCACAAACGCCGCCACGAGAAGCTGCTACAGCGGTAGCTGAAGCGCGCGACAGCCATTTGTGGCCGGTGGTCGACACTTGCGGTCGTTGGCTGCTACTTTTTTAACCAATGCATGCAGTCAGGTTTATTGAGGTAAGGGAAAGAGGGGAGCGGAATCGCGTGAGTGGCGTGTGGCGGCGTTTTGTATCGGCGTTTATTGGCCGGTGCGGGCCACTGAAATATGATAACCGCGTTTTGTAGTTGTGGCCGGTGGCCCGTGTGCGGGAGCCCTTAGACATGCTGACTAAAACGACCTTGCCAAACTTGTGGTAGCGGGGTCTACAGCAACTTCCGTAGCTCGACGTTTGACAGCATTATCATAAACTGGGAGCAGCTATTAACTCGATAAATAAATATGCTTGTTAACATTAATTAGCATTGCAATATTCAAAGAGTAACTTTATTCTATAAATTTATTTTTAATTACGTATCCTTTAATTAAATAGAACCCTCCATCATATGTATAAGACACAGGGAGAAAAGTAAACAACTTTGTTTAAAAATACCTTAACAGTAAATAACTTCTGCCAAAACCCATTAAAGGCAAATTCGGATACATACATAACAAGAAACTCAGTCAAACGCAAACACACGAATTGACTCACTCTAATGCACCCTCACGTGAAGTGTGAATTCAAACTTCAATGGTCGCTCCACACACACACGCACATTACATACTCAAGAACAAACGCACACAAACAACTGCAGACAGTCTGATAGACTTTTTTCTTTTCCACTCCAATCTGCTTTTGCAATTTCTCCTATTTGTCTAGAGCACTAAAACACGGATGCCACAACATCCCACCGCAATCTTAACAAGAACTAAATAAAGGTCAAATTACCGTGAACCGATAGCAGATGGAAGGCTATAGACTGCCAAGCCACTCGTGAGCCTGACGGATCAATTATGCATGCCATGACAAGAGATGGGGGTTTAAATAATAAAGGGGATCTATTCAAAGTGACGGCAGATTTGATGCTACTAATTATTTAAGTCTGGGATTCGGGATCGGTTTTAGTATCTACTTACTATATACCGATATAATTTTGAGATAGGGCTTGTTTGTGTATATGTTTTAAATTTGCATGTTTTAATTTGACACTGTTTCACTTGTTCGTCACAAATTCTATAAATATTAGACGAGCTTTTTATACTACTCCATTATTCTAATGACTCTAGTTTAATTACATTTTGGGTAACAATTTCTATTTATTTAGCAACGCCAACATCGAATTCTAGAAATCCGATAGCTCGACTATCACTAAAATAACTTGTTAAGACGCGGCAGCAAAGCAAGGGAAATTGCTTCGACCATCCCATGGGGACCATCCATTCAATGAGGTAAACTGTGCCGTACTTTTCCATTTTCCGACGCGTGTCTATGGTGAAAAAGTTCCCTTGTACTGCACCTCGGGACTGAATGGAAACGGACTGGCTAGCTCGTATTCATGGCAAGAGTCATGGCTCAAGTTGCTCATTGTACTTGTGGATGGAATCGCAAACTTTAATTTTGTTTGTCAACGGTTGACCCTCCGATATATTATTAAACTGTCAGGTTTGGAATGGTGAAAGTTTGAGTAAGCGATCGCTTAGGATTCAGAAAAGGTAAACATGGTATGTTTTCTCTGCCTGCGAGTTAAACAAACAACTTGAATATTTTAACCCTTTTCTTAAAAATTTGGGGTTAAGTAACGAATAAATATTTGTCTGTTCATAATTGACGACAGTTGATAAGTGAAAAGAGAAATAAAATGGTCACTGAATTTAGACACGTCCATCCATAAAACATAGCAAAATTCTTAATCTAAAACATTACATAAATTACTACGAAGTTTTCCTTAGAAGAGCTTTGTAGACTGTTTTCCTATAATTCTACAGGGTGCAATCTTAGTCGTGGGCAATATTTTAATCTAATGCTCTACTAACGATACTGAGTGTATAACGCAACTCAAAAGCATATTATTAATGCAAGTATGTAAAACCTTAAAAAAAATCATAAGAGTCTCAAAGTATCAACGCGGCGCGTAGACGCGTTATACTGCGCTTTAAAATATGGATACTTCAAGACTTATTGGGGATTCAGATTTTTTTTTTGATTACTTTTAGTGTTTATTTGCAACATTATGCCTTCCAAACTTGCATTAAAATATTTTTGATTTGCGAATTATTAGCCCTAATGCAATCAGTATCGTGACTAGAGTCTTATATTAAAGTATTGCCCACGACTAAGATTGCACCCTGTATATATTTTTACTTTGAATGTACCACAGTGTTGCCATAAACATTTATCATTACATAGTACTAACACAGTACGTACACCTAGTGTACGAACACACACAGCCGAGCAAGTAATAAGCCCTCATACATAAACACCAACTTGTATTAGATTTTAGTCGGGAAGGTCGCATATGCCTAGATGTTGCCGCAAAATTATTAATATGTCATGTCCCTTGACAAAAAGGTATTACGTGCGTTAAAGATATTGATCTCGTCTTAGGAGACATGCTGTAATCAGGCTTGTTTGTCTTTGATATCACGTTTTCATGCTTAGTTTGCAGGGAAAGATTAGATGGAGGTTTGTCCTGTAGGTATATTTTTCGCAGCGGATGTAGAACCGGTTATGATTTCGTAGTCAGTATTTACCTCACCTTTCAATAAATAACGTCAATCAATGCAGGCACTATCCTCGATAGTTAACTTTATTACTTTAATATCAATCATCCTTTCGACATCAATTGATCGCAAACAATATACCGATATAATGGGACTTTTATTTATTCACAATTTTAAAAGAGCGAGCGCTTTCTTATCCAATCATTATAATTTTAACGACCCTCATTTAAAAAAAAAAGTTTAGACTTTCTTGCCACCCTTTTGAGTCTCAAAAGGGCTTTAAATTCAACACTAGAATAGTATTTTCAAACAAAATATATGTTTTATCACAAAGTTACTAAATTCTACGCTCTGCTCATGACGAATTCCCTAATTACTCATTTGAACTCGTAGACGCGCTACGGCGTAGCAGTGCTACGAGTGTCGTAGACCTTTGCGTCGACACGCGCGTTGCGCGTCGCTTCAGTGGAAATTTTATTTAAAGAATTTTTAATGATGATGAATGATTCGATTTAGTCAGTTTAATTTTTTGATTATAAATTAGTAAAAGATACAATTGACATCAAATACGACGAAAGGTGATAATGTATTCTACATATTTTTGTGTCGAAAATCATCGAATGATTTTCCCATCAGTGGAACTTTCAGACTCGTACTGACGAAAAACCACCCTGTTCCTTGAATTTGCGTTAGTGTACTAGAGTCGCGGTACCTTTTTAAAATATTCGCGCGACCTTTGACTTAAAGGGCGTCAATAAGCCGTAAGGGCTTTGAAGCGCACGTGTAACACACCACGCTGTCAATTGGGACCAGAGACCTTACCACGAACTCTTAACGCGATCCAGTTTAGGCTGTGGGAAAGAGACAGAGCTATACAAGTCGTCTAGCGCCATTTCTTTCCCACAGACTAAACTGGATCGCGTTAAGGCCTTTGTCAAACAGACAGGCGATAGCGAACCGAACCGAATCATGTCATGTAAAAATGCGAAAGCGATCCGATACTCTATGTGACAGGCTTCAAACAGTTCCATACATTACAAACAAAAACGCTACGCCACGCATTCGGTTCGTCTGTCAGTTTGACAAAGGCATAAGAGTTCATGGTAGGCCACCTTGTTCTTCATCGAACGATCAGCTTCACATTACCCGACTTCTGACGCCCGCATTTATGCAGTATAGTGACCGAAATTCGCTTTGCGGCCCTCAGTAACCAGCTGGGCGTTTTCCGCGGTGGCTAAAGCGTGGGCAGCAGGCTTGCTACTCCCTAACACGTTCTTTCTTCCTTCACCCGCATTACTACTTCGCAGAAGGACAATTACAGCTTCCCATATTTCTTCGCTTCGTACCATGGCCATGACCAGACGGACGTGAAACGTCGCCGTCGCTTGTCGCCTCCATGAGGGTACGACGGTACCCCGCTTAAGCTGGGCAGACCACCACCGTAAGTTCCATCGTGTCATCCGTATGCGTGTTTGACTAGTAGAACCTGCATGCTCCTTTTTCTAGACGTAAGGATTGTAGCAAGTTACATTCTGTAGTTTCTGCCAGCCATAGGAAAAGGCGTAAGTTTATGTACCTGTCCGTATTGTTGTATGCACATAAGCACTTGTAAACAGATTTGAAAATAAATGTTAATGTAATTTATAAGTCTTCTACACAAACGGACAAAGAGACATTATGAAAGGAACCCGCCATTAACAACAAAGTAGTCTGTTGACCTGGATAGCGTCGGTTCACTTCCGAGTCGCGTCACTTTGGATTCATGAGGTCCATAAGTAACAGTGCCAGAGCTGTGATTGTTACTGTGAATGTGATGGACCTTAGTTTATGACTTCAGATAGATCAAACTAGGAGTTTCATGTAACTTTATGGCACGGTTAGTTGGTTGCCTCTTGCGATACGTGTCTCGGTTTCGATTTTCATATGGAACACAAATATCGTAACATCTACAGGTAGTTATTTTATTTTATTTTTATAAGAGAACTTACAGCTAGGTTACAGGTGTTACAAAAGTTAGTGCAAGAAGGCCAATTACAAGTTCTCACTGACAGCATTAGGTTAGAACAAGAAACAGTAGACAGTTAAGTAACATAATGAGTAAAAGAACTCGGAGTGAATTATAAAACATGAGAAGTGTTAGAGATTTTTGAAAAAACGGTTACATAATGTTTTTTTTTAGCTTACTGACACTGGTGGTGAATAAATCTAGATCATCATCACCTTGACAAAATGAATTGTACGATCTACTAGCTCTGATCATATAAGAATTTTGTCTGTAAATACACCGGACCGAGGGAACACACAGAGGTTGGTGATTCCTGAAGGTAAAGGATGGCACACGTAACCCAATTTTACCAACCAGTTCAGAACAATCGGTTGAACCATTCGCTATATTGAATAACAAAGCCATATCAGCAATTTTCCTCCGCTCGCTTAATGGCAGAATGTGAAATTTAGCGCAACGACTATGATAGTTAGGTAAATAAACACCGGATCTGTATTGGGGTCGATCTCCAGAGGCATTTTTTTTCGTGTCGGGCTGAATAAACCCATTTTAAAATTGAAAAACGTTTTCAAAATATTTTATTATATGCAGTTCAGTGTCTAATCTACCTGGTACAAGGCTAATATTATGAATAAGTTTATTTAAAATATTTAAAAAAAAATCTTAAACCCTAAAATCCTGATCGCTCTGGGTTGTCCTCACTCCCGATTGAATGAAAAAAATATTCTTAATTTTTTTAATGAGAAGCTGCATATGAAACAACTTATTTAGATTACATAAGAAATAGTTAATCTTCATTGTTATAAAATACTTGTAGTTTTATTATGAATACTTTTGCCACAATTTGAATTTAAATTCGTGTCCGGGCATTTTATCTCATTGCTCTGCGCTGAGGTAAAACATCGCGCTCATGCCTAGTTACGCGTTATAGACACTCTATTCCACTCTCGCTGGGTAGCACCAGCAGTGGTCTAACCGTTGAGGAAGATACCTTTGTGCCACGTATCCGCGAAGGTAAGTTCACGAAGGCAAGTTTATGATTACTCTGGATTTGGTTCTCGAATTTTATGATTGATATGGCACGTTATTCAAATTAAATATTAAGCTTGTAAATTTGTTTTTTATGTGATTTGGGTGATCTTTATGATGGTTTTTATGACACGTAATTATAAATTTCTACTGCTTTTAAATTCGGCTATATTCATGATTTTGTGACTTTTTCTGATCGATATGGCTGTGATTGCTCTGTCCAAAAAGACCAGAGCAATGATATTTTGCATTAATTGTACGTTATAAAACTATTTAAACATCTTAAAAAAAAAGGAGATTCGCAGTTCGGCCTGTATGTGTGTATGAATGTTTGTCCGCGATTATCTCGCGTTTGGCTGAACCGATTTTGATGCGGTTTTCAGAAAAGTGTTAGTTTTATTCTGGGAACGGTTTTAATATAATTATAATTACACGAACCGTCTCGAACACAGACTTGATGACTTCCAGCCTCCCGAACAAGCCGGTTTCCGAAGAGGCTATAGTACCATAGACCACATCCATACGCTGCGGCAAGTTATACAGAAGACCGAAGAGTATAACTTGCCATTATGCTTAGCGTTTGTGGACTATGAGAAAGCCTTCGATTCGGTGGAAACATGGGCGGTACTTGAGTCACTCCAGCGATGCCGTATTGACTATCGGTACATCGAGGTGTTGAAGTGCTTGTATAATAACGCCACCATGTCGGTCCGAGTACAGGAGCAGAGCACGAAGGCGATTCCATTGAGAAGAGGCGTAAGACAGGGGGACGTTATCTCCCCGAAACTGTTTACTGCCGCAATGGAAGACGCCTTCAAGCTCCTGGAATGGCAAGGACTTGGCATCAACATCAACGGCGAATACATCACTCACCTTCGGTTTGCCGACGACATCGTAGTCATGGCAAAGTCGATGGAGGAACTCAGCATGATGCTCGATGGGCTCGACCGAGTTTCACAACGGGTTGGGCTAGAAAATGAACATGGACAAGACGAAAATTATGTCAAATGCCAATGTTGTGCCCACCCCAGTCTCTGTTGGAAACTCGGTACTCGAAGTTGTTGACTCATATATCTACTTAGGACAAGCAGTCCAGTTAGGTAGGTCCAACTTCGAGAAAGAGGTCAACCCTCCGAATCCAACTCGGTTGGGCAGCGTTCGGGAAACTACGCAATGTCTTTTCGTCCGACATACCTCAGTGCCTCAAGACGAAAGTCTTCAACCAATGTGTGTTACCAGTGATGAGTTACGGCACCGAAACGTGGTCTTTCACTATCGGCCTCATCTCAAAGCTCAAAGTCGCTTAACGATCTATGGAGAGGGCTATGCTAGGTGTTTCTCTACGTGATCGAATCCGATATGAGGAGATTCGTAGACGAACTAAAGTCACCGATATAGCCCACCGGATTAGCAAGCTGAAGTGGGAATGGGCAGGCCATATTGCTCGCAGAGCAGATGGCCGATGGGGTCGAAAAGTATTAGAGTGGAGACCACGGACTAGCAAGCGCAGCGTAGGACGTCCACCAGCAAGGTGGACAGACGACCTTATAAAGGTCGCCGGAAGACGCTGGATGCAGGTCGCTTCCAACCGGTATATGTGGAGATCAAAAGGGGAGGCCTATGTTCAGCAGTGGACGTCCTATGGCTGAGATGATGATGATGAACGGTTTTAATATATAAAACTAATGGATATCTTGTGACATTACCCACATACATCCATTTTTTTGCTGACTTGTATTGTAGATTTTCAAAGACACCGATTTAAGGCTGCATATTCTGAAAGTTGGCAACGTCGCAAAAAGCTGTCAAATAATTACAAGTTTTAATTAATTTGGCAATTTTTCTGTATGAAAACAAGAAATATCGCTCTGTAGTGCACTGAAAAAATGATATAGGAATGCAATTAAAACACTGAATTTGATGTTGTAACCGTTTCAGGTGCATAAAAGGCATTTGGAAAGCTTCCAAATGCTTTTTCTACATCTAAAACTATATATTCGGTGTTACGATATTAATTATTGCATTCCCTTATCAATTTTTTAGTGCACTACAGAGCCATATTTCTTATTTTCATACAGTAACAATGCTAAATTAATTAAAACTTGTTAATATTTGACAACCATTTGCGACGTTGCCAGCTTTCGGAATATACGCTCTTAATTGAATATCTAAACTAGAAGGGAAAAATAAAAACAAAGATTTTTGAAAAAAAAGGAACCGACTTGAAAACCAAACACAAAAAAGTATAAAATAACTTTTCTTTCGGAAGTCGGATGGCCATAGTCAGTGAAATAAAAAACAAAGCCACCGACTTCCGGAAGAAAAGGTATCACTTACATGTTATCTTGTTACACGTATACCAACTGAATATGACTAAAAACGCCAAAACTAATATTTTTTTATCAATATTCTTTTTTTTAAAAATTGGTTTGACTATTTATGATCGCTCTGGCACCAATTATGATTGCTCTGGTCGCGAAATTTTTTGAACTTAAATATTTCCATAACTGTTAGTGTAAATTGAAGGCCAAAAGTAAAAATATACTATTTGAATATCATACTTTTTAATGAGATACATAATTACCGTTAAATATCAATATCTGAAAAGCACCAGAGCGATCACACGAATACGCCCGTTTTGGAGATCCACCCATTGAATGTACCTCAAGAACTTCTTCTGGACACTTTCGATGCGATTGATGTAAGTACTGTAAATAGGATTCCATACTGGTGAACAATATTCGAGATGACTGCGTAAAAAAGGGTACATATTTGAATATCGAAGATTAAAATATCTACTCTTAAAATATCGATGTTCAGAATATCGAAAATTAAAATATCGATTGTAACAAAATATCGAAAAATGCTACATCTACGTTTAAAACGTCGAAGATTAAAATGTCGACTGATTTAAATGTCGAATGATTCAAAATATCAACGTTTAATACATCGCAGTTCATAATATCTAATTTCATAATATCTACCTTAAAAGTACCTACTAGTTGAAATATCGAAAAAAATAACCACCTACCAAGGTAAGTTGACGGAGCCCCGCTTCGCGGGGCTCCTATTTCTGTTTGCAAGGTTTAAAGTAACCTAACACGAACAGGATGGCGGGGTCTTTCAGACCCCGCCACCCTCTTCGAACCTAACCTGTCCGAGCCCCAAGTCCCAGTTGGTCGCAGTTAGTCAAATTACTGATTACTACCCAACAAGGTAGCTGGACGGACTTCGGATGCAAGAGCGAGCGAAGCGAGCTCGGAACTTGGGGCACCCCGACTCGGACAGGTTAGGTTCGAAGAGGATGGCGGGGTCTGAAAGACCCCGCCATCCTCTTCGTGTTAGGTTACTTTAAACCTTGCAAACAAAAATAGGAGCCCCGCGAAGCGGGGCTCCGTCAACTTACCTTGTTAGGTTCGATATTTCGGACATTCGATAATCTGTACTTCGATATTTAGGACATTAGATAATCTGTATTTCGATATTTAGATCTTTCGATGTAACTTTTTTAGATATTTAGATTTTAGATATATTGGACGTAGATCATTTAATCATTCGATATTTTAAACTTTCGATATTTTAATTTTCGATTTTATGGTCATTCGATATTTTCATTTTCGATATTTTGAACATCGATATTTTAAGCGTAGATATTTTAATCTTCGATATTCAAATATGTACCCGTAAAAAAGCACATTAAAGAATTTTAACTGTTTTTATATTTTTGAAATCGGCTGATATTCTCATGACAAAACCTAGTGCCTTAGTAGCTTTCTTAATAATTTTGTCAATTTGTGAGTCAAAAAGAAGTTTCGAGTCAAAAGTGATGCCTAAATCTCTAATAATTATGGTCAATTGTATGGAGTGGAGGCCAGATTTTGACAGATATTGTACTCGCAAATATCGGTTCTAACTCGGTGTCTACTGGTGGTTCTTTGTTTGAACCACCTGATCTCTTAGACAGCTGTTTTTATTCAAAGAAATGGACACCCTGTAAAAATCTAGGTAAAATATTCATGCACAGAGTCTCTTATTTCTCTCACCCTGTTTTCATAGTTTTTTGAAAAAAGTCTCTTTTTTGGTACACTAAGCGAGCAATTACGAAACCAACACGAGACTAAAAACATCTAACAGCAAACGTAAATAGTTACCAATCAAAGTCTATTTTATTCACCTTCAATTAAGTTGAACCCACTAAATTAGTCAAACTTACTAAATTAGTCAAACTCACTAAATTGGTACGCTTAACAGGCTAAAAATAAGCCCCACAGTAGGGTATTTACCCTATTTTGAGGCTTATTTTCAGTTTGTTCCTGACTGAAAAAAAAACTGTCTGTGGAAAAAAGTCATTGAAAAAAAAAAACAAAGCCACCGACTTCCGAAAGATAAGTTATTTGGTAGGTTATTTTACCCTTTTTCGTGGTTTTTGAAATCGGTTACAGTTTTTTTGTTCACAACTCTTACTGACTGACTAATTTTTGATTGATGTTGTTAACATGCCTATTGCAAAATCACATTGAAATCTTTTCTCAATTGAAGCCATTAGTACTACAATCGTAATCCTCAAAATCTTAAAATCCGTGATATCCAAATTGTCAGTTGGGCTCGTCCGTTGACCTGATTACCTCCAGGACTTGTTCCCAGTCGCTATGTCTTGTCGACCCGACTGATGGCTACATTAACTGACATCAAGCCAAACTTGACGATATTTGAGAGGTTAGATTTTTTCATTTCCAAAACTGGTTTTCAAGATGACCTTCTGACCACTGAAAATGACCGTTTGAAATCCCATAGTGCTTAAGCAAAGACATAGCTTTAGTTTGCATTACATATCGCCAGTAATGTTAAAGTCAGATAGTAGATCTCTCCGAAACACTGGAATCCTACGTAACTTACTTGAGAAAAGGCAAGGCTGATGATGACGATGATGTGAAATTCCTTTGCAATAAGGGACGACCGTTCTGCGATCAATTGATACAATTGCCAAGCCGCTATTGAGAAATTCCTATTGGGAAAACGTAATAGTTATTCTTCTTCTCTCTAATAAGTTCTTGTTATTAAATCTCAAAATAGAGAGGTTTAGAAGGAGAAACGAGGCCATTGTCCAACAGCAGGACACAGAATAGGCGGTAAAAAACAAGCAACTAAATTCGGAGAACGGAAATGTTATTAAGCGCCACAAGTAGATAACAAGGTGACAGTATTTCCTCGAAAATACTGTCTATCGATTGTTATAGAACAAGGAGTTCCTCTTCCAAGAAACAAATCTGGATCCTTCTCTAAGCTGAACAAACACAAGTATAGCATTGAACCGTTCTCAATCCATTAGATTCGCTGAGGAACGTTGATTTATTAATTAACGTGTTTGGTATTCTAATAACCCTTTAATATGAAATGGTATAAGATAATATATACCCACGAATATTATTAGCCTATCCACCGAGCCATTATATATCCATTTCAGTTCGGCGACTATCGTAAGCGTGAGAGGGTTAACATCTGCTGTTTTTCTTACCCCGACACATTATTCAAATTACGTAAGTATAAGTAAAATTACGTGTAACACTTAGCTCGTATAAATATTGTGGGAACAAAGTAAGAATAAAGTCGAAAGTTATTCTGAACTCGTATTAAGTGCGAAAGAATACACGAAAGGCGGGCTGTAGAAACGGAAGCAATAGTTACAGAGTCCGCTGTAAATATGAACCTTAATATTTGTTGTTACATTTCTACAAACATTTTATATGTAGAGGAATGTTTTGATTGCTCAAGAGATTGTTGTTTTAAGATGTGAGCAGATTCCCAAGTAGCGGGAGTGCGCCAATAACGTGAACCATTAGGGCATAGCTATGAATAGCTGGCTAGCTATCATAATGCAGTCCCGGGAGAGTCGTAAATCAACTAACCAAGTCCGAGCATTTATTTGGTTGAACGATGGTATAAGGTACCTTATCCTTTTCGATGTGGTTTTGAACATTTTTATCCAATCTCAGAAAGAGGGAGTAAACATATTTATAAAATGCAGTGAAACCTGTAAGTAAATCTTTATAATAAATTAAAGAAAATGAACACAAGGATCATAATCAAGTTAAGCTAATGGTAATGCTAATGCTTCCAATAAAGGGTTCCGTCAATAGCAAAGCATGATGTCCACCTTCAAAGTGGACAGAGGATCTGATGATGAGCACAGGATGCCGCTTCCAATCGGCACGGCCCTTTTTGGTCTATATGGGAGGCTCAGGAGTGGACGTCCTACGGCTGACATGTGGATCAAAAATGGATTCCGTATCGATTCCGCCAGAAATAATAACATAATATTCATATTTGCTAGATTTAATTTCATTAATAACTAAATCTACAATTTTATCAAAATTGCAGTAAAACACAAATTGCTGGCATTTGGATAATCTTATCTTATGACCAAATAAAGTCAATGATTGTGGAAACAAAGACAACTTGCGATATTTCTATAAAAGTAAACTTTCATGGCAATATCGCAAGTATTATTTTATAACCGTTACTTTTCATACTGTTATTGTAAAGTCCGGCTAAAGAATAATCCGTAATAGTGTGAAAGCTTGGCTAGATGGCCACTCCGGTCTGATTACAATCTATGGCACTAACAAGTGCAAGTTATGCGAGAATGGCATTACACTCTATTGACAAGGGTGCGGGTCGCTTGTGTTTTTTGTTTTCTAGGTCAAAAGGAGGCAATCTACAGTTTTTTGGATCCTTTTAAAACAAAATCATTCGTTCGTTCAACAAAATCATTTCGACATTAATATATATTAAAAGCAGTGTAGTTTTCTCCACTTTTAAAAACATTTTACATTATCATTTTTTAAATAAGACTTGTGAGCTTTTGCAGACTTAAAGAGCTATGAAATTGTATTTGCAGTCTCTAATGAGTTAAGTGGTATAATAATTATCGTCAAACCGTAACTTAAACTCATGTAACTACTGAATAAACATGAAGAAATGAAACTGCATAGTTTGCACATTTGTATTAGGAAAGAGCTTTACATTTAAGCAAGAAAACCACTGTTAACTAGAAAATAATAAATTGTAATAAAAAAAACAAAACTACTCATCTTGTCTAAATGCAGCCAAAATGTCGCAAACTCATCTCGTGTTTGTATTCCTACATGCAATGTTTAGAAAGTTAGTCAAACCCCGTGCTCCGTATAAACAGGGTTTACAAATTACATACCATTAGCCAGCAGCGCTGTTTCTAGTCATTAATGACGCACATATAGCTCTAGCGGTGATGCTGTGCGGTTGACACACTTCCCCACTACCCACACCTGGGACCATGGGGCTTGAAGATTAATGTAGATGATAATGAAGATAAGATAGCCTTTGTTTATATATAAAGAAACAATCAATACCTGAAATGTTACTTATCATAATTATACAAACAATGCCAAAATAGAGGCCTACTTTCGAGACTCAATCGAAAACAATTAATGTCAGCTGACAAAATGTGCAAAACATTAAAAGTAACCTCACATTTCCACGTACAATTGACGCCCGAATACATTTCCTCGAACATAAACTCAACATCAAAATTTAATTACGGGTGCACTCATAAAGACTTTAACCCTGCATTTCGCCGGTCACACTTAATTACTACGTACCTATTTAAACGCGATTTTTTCGTGCCTTTCTTTCGCACAAACGGTGATATCGGTTTGCAGGAGAGGGATGGACACAGTGGATGGTAACAGAGCGCGTTTGCCGAACACCCGCCGGCGGTGGCGGCGCGAGGCTGACTAAATCTGTGTCCCTCTCAAGCCAGGTCAGGTCAGACGTAGAGCCGCGTCCAGAGGGCGAACATTTCCTGAATAAATTGTGTAAATATTTTAACATGGGCTCGGTGTTTTCAGCGGCAATTTGACGGGACGCGGTTCGTTGTAACAAATTCGTAGCTGTCGGTACGAATTTTATTGTGTCCGATTTATTTGGCCGCATGTGTAAACACGTAGGGATCAAACGCGTTTGGCTAATTTCGTTTGATGTTTCAATTTAGAGGATTTCGTCGAGATTAAATTTTTAAGAGATTTGGGATTAAAAAGTAAACAGCGTTTGCTAGCTTGTCAAAACGATTTTGTGGAGTAATCACCCATGAGGAATTTATAGACGTTTAGTGATTAAAAGAAATACAATAAGGTTTTTAAACTGTTAAGCGGCCAAAGATGTTAGTAAAATATTTTGATTTCTATTTAGGGGATTTTTCAATAGTGAATAAAGTGAATATGTCAACTCCATTACATACCTATTGAATTTTAAATGTTTCAAACAGAAAACGATAAATTTAACTTTAACTTGCTTAATATAAATTAAACTTACGAAAACTATATTTTAGTAAACCGCATGTTTTTTTTTTAAATAAGTAATGAAACAAAAAAAAAGCTGTACATAATATAGCTATTTGAAAAAAACCATCAACCTTTGCAAAAATCCCGTTAAACAAAAAGCTGCAACAATAGTGAACACAAAATCGTTCACAAATTTAGAATAACTAAAATATTTAGATGCCAAAAACTAGTGAGTCGACGTGTCACGAATAATCGAAAGTATTCCAAATCTTGGTATAAGCACTCGGCATTTGTAAACTTCACATATCCGCCGTGGAGACTCAAGCAAACAATCGCATGAACCCAATCAGCCGTCCGTGTGTATGCAGCCTTACCCAGCATCCCACTCTCACAGGCGTACCAAACAGTACGCACACAACGCCACCATCTTTCGCAAAATTTGATACATTCCTGTATGTGTGAGTAACAAGTGTTCTTGTACATACAAGCGGTTGCACTGTGTTGGTTTTCCTGAAAATGGCCGCCGTTGAAAGCGCGCATGCGTCTGAATACCATGCAGCGATACTGTTAAAATCTAGAATGCTATTTGAATTTTGACTTTAAGCTGCTAAATATAAAGATTACTACTGATTTTGTAGGGGATATGTAGTAACATGGTAGTAAACACGGCGGGTTTTTGAAGTTCGGACTTGAGTAAGGTAAAGGACACTTCTTGACGTTGGTGGCATATAGAGAATTAAAATGAGTGCTCGCACAGCGACTAACTTAAACCGTGGTTATCGATAGAAGCGCTGTATGCAACATGCTATGCAGGACTAAATGCATGCCGATACGTAGTTCACGTTCTTTTCAGGTTTGCGTTTATCCAGAGTGCCAGACACTGTGATACCCGCAAGTATACCTAATAATTATTTAAATTAAGAGCTGCAAATTAGGAGTTCAAACCTAACCAGACAAGCGCATGAATTTATGTAATTTATTACAAAAATTTTAAATCACCAATTTATTTACAATTAGCTACTTATAGGTTGGCTGAATAATCAAAATTGCACAGGTATTTTCAAAGTTAAATAGCGCTTGCTGAGGTTGGTCTGTGAATGGGTAACCATCTTACACGGAAAGCACGTAGGTAATGCCGTTGGACCCGGCTATCATGTTTTGTAGATCATTGAGTTGCAGCTGAGACGTTACTTTTAATCAGAAGTTTGAAAGTCTAAAAACAAGTCTTACCAAGGGTTGTCGACTGTCCTATTACCTAGTGCTAGGTTGTGGAGGTGAGATGGGTAGTCACTCCAAAATACTGATATTCAGCTACATCGGGTATGAATGGAAGCCTACTGACTCACAGTTTTAGTTTCTTTTCATATTTTTATTCCTCATTTTTCTTTTTTAATAAGAAATGATTGAGTATACACTCACTACGTTGTACTCCTTGTGTCGTCCGAACCATGCGTCTCGTCTGCTCGGACGTGTCAACACAAAGCTGCCAGAGCTCTTTCTTCAAAAGGCTTCCAGACATTGTTGCATTGTTAAAATCACAAAATAATAAAATATTAATATTCCTGTAGTACATAATATTGTTTTGACTTTAAAATGGACCAATATCACTTTGATGAGTAATTTTTATTTTCACACCTTGTCCTTAAATCCTAATTATGCCACTATCACTGAGGTTTCTATCACATACGAAGACAAAAATGGGTCATAAAGTAAATAACGTAGATAATTTTGTACAACCAACTGAATTTAATACCATTTTATAGCGAACGCAACTCATTTAATTAATGAAAACCTATCAGAAACAAATGTGGGTGAAAGTGGCCATCAAACGAATAGGAGCAGAGATTGTAAAATTTTACGTTTGATCCCCTTCAGCGAGTTGAGAAGAAATCGTTCCACAGGCACTACTACAAAAACTGTGCACTACTACAAAATCTACGGTACTTTCACAGTTTTTATGTCTTGTGACTGGGACTGTAACTCCATAATTTTATATTATTTAATTATATAATTTTTATGTCTTTGACAATTTAAAAGTGCCTGTAACTGGTCTACTTGAAATAAATGCTTTTGATTTGATTCGGGTTTTTTGGCACTGGAAATGACAAATTTACTAGGTTTTCGCAAAATAGCATGTAACCATCCAATCAAACGGTAGTCAAATAGAGGAAGAACGGTTGTTTTGATGCAAGGTTAAGATTTAAGTCTCACTTTGCAGTGTAAGTACTGCTATTTTGCCCAGTTAGTTGATTTTGTCATCAATGTAACTGTGTGTGTAAAAATCAAATTTCCTGTGCGACCAATAGTTTGGCAGATTAAACCATCTGCACTTTTGTTTGCAGAGGGCTGCCATAAGACAAGTGGTGCGACCCCACAGACTTTTTTTTTTTTTTTTTTTTTTACGTGGCAAAATCATCAAATGAGTCCTCCAGCCCCGGGCAGGGCGGGAGGGACTGTCAGACTTCTACTGACTAAAATCCACGGTGTCCTTCAGTAGCCTGTTATGTTCCGGGGTCACGGTAAGGAAATAATCCCGCGACCCCGGCAGGCTTTGGCCCTCTGAGAGGGGGGCCCCGTCATTATGATGACGCTCTTTGAGGCGCGCGTGGGACACAACGCGCCGTCGACCCGGGCATGGTCCATGGTCGGGCAGCGAGTTGCCCTTTACTCGCTGCCCGCATGCCCGCGCCTACGGTGGCCGGAGATCGTCCTGCGACGTCCGTCGCCGTGGGCGTGCACCACCGCGGGTGGGGCGGAGGGAGGACACTGTCCTCTCTCGCGCGCGGCCCGCCTCCTCCTTCGCGAGCATTACTGCCTCGCAGAAGGAGCTGACCGCTTCCCACTCCGTCTCGCCCCGCAGCATGGCCGCAACCAATGCCGGGCGCGAGAGGTCTCCGCCTATCGCAGCCGTGAGGACACGTCGGTGCTCCGCCCAAGCTGGGCAGTCCTGCACCGTATGCTCCACCGTGTCCTCCGGGCGATCTTCGCAGTGGTGACACCCAGGCGTTTCCTCCTTCCGCATTAGACACAGGTACCTCCCGAAGCATCCGTGCCCGGTGAGGACCTGCGTGACCCCACAGACTTGTATTAACTTTACAGTAACATCCTAAAATTTTAATTGTGTCAAACGAAACTTCTTTTCAATGGACTATACTATAGGACTAGAATCACATAGAAATTGTTTCCATACAAAAATTTACTCGACGTTCGACTCGAAACGATATATTTTTTCTTCGTAACATCGTGGTAGTACTCGTAGTTCTCACAAATAGAGATGACCACTAGCCCGATCGGTGCGCTCGTCAAGATTGACGATTCCGCTGAACGCATAGATAAACGTTCAGCGGAATTGCAGAGACGCTCAGCATCTTAACATTCACATTGGACTTTCTTGATAGTAGTTAATTTAACTCATCGAGGACGGGAGCTGACATAATGGTACCTATGTCATGATATCTTGTATAATTCCTTTAATCTTCGTCCTTACTAACTTGAACAACGTTACCCAAATAAGAGAGAGGTGACAATTTACAACCAGTAAAGCTCTGGTCAAACTATGGCAAATATCGCGTGGCTTGTGGAATTGTTCATTCCGTGTATTTCCTTTGTCCCCGTTGGTCATGTCCCCGTCAAACCACGACAAAGGGAATTAAAAAAAAAAAACATTTACTTCCCGCTGTCTGCGTACGCTGTCGCCGTTAATTTCTTGTCAACTAACTTACACGGAGGTTTTCAAACTGATGCAAATCACTAGTCCAAGTGACTACAAGTACGTATTCATTTGGACAAACGTTTTAGCCTTCTTTTAAAAATGTAGCGGTAATTAAATGAATTGCTTGCACAGCTCCATGTCTATTGTAAGTTGTAAATAGTGGACCTATTGCTACTAATGTATCTGCGGTACTGTAGGTACTATTGAACTAGCCTGCGGTGGCGTATGGCAGGAGCAATTCATCACGCGGCCGCTGCTCTGTGGTCGACCAATTAGTGCATACATACGTGTACTAGCAGAGTGGAGAGGGGGATGTAGATCGTCAGATATAAGCGTTATTATGTTACCAAGTAATAACGTTTGGATGAATCTGGGGTGGGTGGGATCCAACTTCCAGCGGTCCATCCCGGGCAATGTCACCACATTCTACCTGTAACCTGTGCTGACAGCTGCTCAACGACCCCACTGAAGACAAGGATCCAAACAGTCTTTTCCGCTCTACGGAGAACTCATAAATTGATGACCTCAAAAGAAGAAGTATTTAATGTTGAAATTCAAAAACAAATGTTTTCTCTGCCTCCTGGCTATTTATTTTGTCCCTACAAGGTCAATCACGTACCTAGAAGGTCAAACATAAACCAACACAAAGCAAACTCCGGCCATCCTTTAGGTATCGTTTACTCCGAAAGTTTATTTACCCTCACATCAGAACTTGTACAATTTCACCTTGTTATTCTATACCAGTCGCAGGATATCAGGTTCAATTTACCGTACAACACAAAATGGACGATGCTTACTATCTCTTTAGTTCACAATTATCTTGATATTACAACTCAGTACTCCTTTGCTTACTATTATTAGAACCTCGTTGCCCCGGAGCGTCGTAGTACTACAGACGTTTAAGTTCGCTACGCCGTAGCACCTCGTAGCACTCGTAGCCAATCGATTACTATCAGCTAGTCAGCGAAATTAAATGAGATACTTGACTCTTTAATTTGAGTAGACAAAAACTGCTGCTGTATTTAATCGAGCTAGTATTTTTTATATTGTGACGTGATGTCACGTGTATTATCAATTATGTGGGTTAAAATTGCCATGGCCTTTCATTAAAGCTATTGTCAAACAGCCAGGCGTGACGAATGCGAAGCGAGGCGTTTTTGTTTGTAATGTATGGAATTGTTTGAAGCATGTCACATAGAGTATCGGATCGCTTTCGCATTTTTATATGACATGATTCGGTTCGGTTCGCTATCGCCTGTCTGTTTGACAAAGGCCTAAAACCTAACGTCAGTACCAAACGCTAAATGAATTAGAACGAAAACTAATATGAAAAAAATCAACCAAAATTTTATTTGAGTTTTTTTTTAAGTTTTTTTTTTGGCTCTTTTTAGTTAAAATATTCAACCCAAATTCTTGTCAAATACATCATTTTATTACATGTGCACTAGAATTTTGTAATCCGTAGCACCGGTATTAACATCGCTCATGTACACATGCTTATAGAATTCCCTATCTCAAAAACTGCTGAACAGATTTTGATGAAATTTACAATATTCCCTAAGGTGAACGATCTCTAGCACAACAAAAAAAGAATTTTGAAAATCGGTCCACAATTGGCGGAGTAATCGCGTAACAAACACGCAAAAAGTAAAGAACATCATGTCATCCAAATACCCGATGATTTCAGCTTTTTTCGGCTTTTCGATAAAAATGCTCACAAAATAAAAAGTACTGAACCAAATTGGATGAATGATTTTTATGGGACCACACTGCAAGTAGACTGCATCGAACAAAAAAAGAATCACACTAATCGGACTAGAAACCTCGAAGTAATCAATGTACATACATAAAAAAAAAACCTACAGAATTGAGAACCTCCTTCTTTATTTGAAGTCGGTTAAAAATTGCGTCTAGCCTTCCATTTTAAACAAAAAATAAGATGAAAATCTCAACACTTAATTTCAAACTCATGACGTACAACAGCGATGTTCCACATATTTGCAAAAGATCGTCAACGATAGTGTAGATAATAATGTAATGGCGGAGTGCCAGCCAGGGAATTGAAACATCTTGGTCCTAGACGCCGCGCAGCGCCGCGCTTGAATGCTGAGTGCCAGCTAACATGGCAATGCCAAGAAAACTATTGATAGAAGAGGACATTATGTGAACCAATTAATGTTGTTAGGGAACGAGTTACTGTTGCGGTGTTGGTAAATCTTTGCAAAAAATATTTATTGCGTTGTTTGTCTTTTGTTAGAATTTATTGTGTCATCTATTCTTATGAAAGTGGGTAGGATTGGGAGAAGAATAAATTAGCAATAATTTTATTCTAAGTAAATGATGGTAGAGGAAAATTACTCGAGTGAAGACCCTTTCGTTATAAGTAGGCACACTCTACACAATACCGCACAGACCGCACCAATCCCATGTTAACGCCAAGATTTATAAACGTTACTTAGCTTTTTTTTTTTTTTGCTTTGCGTTATTGCTGTTACCATTACACAACTACAAGTTCAAGATGGACATAAAAAAACAAAGGGACAACAAATTTACTGTTATAAATATCTTCTATCAGGAAAAAAAAACTTACTCCAGCACGCGTAGCATGGCGCCGTAAAAACGGGTTTTCGGAAGAAATTACAGAACATAGAAAGATTTTTACCGTTTTAAGCATAGCAATATTTAAAATATAAAAAAGAAATGTTTGTATTCTTCAATGGTGTACGAGTTGTGTCATACAGTCTGTCTATAAAATCATGAAAACGATGTTAGTGGGAACTAAATTATTCAAAGTAGAGCACTAAATCCAGGTACATCGTATGTCATCGATTTGTTTTGCGACTCGTTATCACCGTAGACTTAAAAAGGGGAAAAAATGCAAAAGATAACGATTCCAAAGAAACTGGATTTGTGTAGAAATAACGATGACATAACTTTGTCTATTCTTGGTAGAATAGAGATAGAATTGGTCATGCTAGGCGTACTGATAGGCGGTACGTGACACCGGATGTGTTACCCTCTCCAAAAATTGTCTACTAAAAGCGACAATTGTTTACCTATATTTACGTTTTTATAAACTCACTTTTCTTGTTTTTTCTCCTGACGTGTTTTTTTCTTAGTAAAAACCTTTAGTGTAAACCTAGGAATTTCTCCTGAATCGTAACTGCGTTTACGATTTAAACTTACATGCACAAACACCCAGATCCATGCAAATAAATCATCATCATCTCAGCCATAAGACGTCCACTGCTGAACATAGGCCTCCCCTTTTGATCTCATGCAAACAAATACTTATAGATTATACAAATGTTATTTTGTTCCGAGTGGGAATCGAACCCGTGACTCGTACCACAGCAATCAGTCGCTGCATCAACTATGCCGTCAAATGTTGTATTGTATTACGGTGATGAAGAGTATTTTGGTAATCTTGTAGAGAAAGAGTATTAACAAAAAAATATTAATTCAGGAAAAGAATGAAAAAATAAGTGTGGCTTAAATAGATTGGGGTAAAATAGAAATACATACGCACGAATCAATCGACTTTATTTTTCGTTTTATTTAAAATATTTACATTAGCAAACACGTAGGCAGTGACAGTTAACATAAGAATTGAGTAGATTGGTTTATTGCTATTACTATTGTTAGCCTACAGATAAATTATTATAAGAGTATAAAACAAGTTACAATAATAACTATAAATATTTGATTATGCTGGCTCGATTCATTTATGTATGATACGGTTAAATCACAAAATTTCCAAATTTCATTTTGGAGAATATTTAAAAGTTTATCCGTTTGTCGTGTAGATACGGCTAATTTTACTTTTCTTTGCCACATTAAAACTAAATCTTAACTGATATTAATTTAATTGGCACATTATTTTATGGTTTACATAAGTGTTTATTTTACATAGCCGGAATCTCACAGTAGTTACAGAAGCCAGCACATCAACCTCCCTCAATCTGTCAAACTTTAATAGATTTTCAACCTTATGACATTTTTGGAAGGTTAATGTGCGATTGATTTTTAACAAATTGGGTAAGATTCCCCTGCTGGCGTCTGAACCTACTTATAGTTCTATAAACGCCCATCACAGTTTATGAAAAATATAGTAGTTACAAGTATTATTTACAAAATATGTAAACTACCAACTTAATCTTACTCTTGAGCATTTTAAAAATAATGTAAATCGAAATGTATTTATAACAACGCCATCTATCGAGCTCAGTAGTTAAAGGGAAAATCGCATTTTCTCGTCCTTTAACACTAACAATAAAATCTTCTTGTACTTAATATTATTGACGTCTTATTATAAATCTATGTTCTACTTTTTACAATCCGTCAGATATGATTGAAGGTTTTCTTTTATATTCGATAACTATTGTTAAGGTGTATGAGTTAATTTAACCGACTATGGATTTACTACAAAAGTGGGAGTTTACAAGAAACGCTTCATTTCGAATTGTATTAAAAAAGATTATTTTAGTAACACCAAATAGGCCGCAATATTTTTTTCAAATCCAACGTAGTACAAAACATCGTAAAATATTTACATTTTTGTTTTTCGTGTTAAAATCTCTTATAGCTAAAACTGTAAATTAGCTAGGTAACAATTTAATAGTATTTCGCTTGTAGCAGTCTTTATTGTCGTCGTATTTAAACGTGTATCGTAAAATCTCTTCTTTCTTGCTCCTGCCGCTGCTGGTATCTGGAAAAACAAAACAGCGCCATCTAATGACCTATCGCACAGTCAGCTAATGAGTATAGTCACGTCAACCCCATCTAGTGACAGCTTAACGTAAACGGTAAAACAACGAGGCAGAGGCTCGCAAAAGGAAGTATGTGTGTTATTTGATAGATGGCACACATTTTTTTTTTTTTTTTTAGGTGGTAAAATCATCAAATGAGTTCTCCCGCCCTGGGTGGGGCGGAAGGGACTGTCAGACTCTTACTGACTAAAATCCACCCGTGTTCCTTCCTATACCCTTTACGTTCCGGGGCCACGGTAACCTGGGTTAAGAAAAAACCCGCGACCCCAGCAGGCATTTGGCGCGAAACACGACGCGCCACCGACCCGGGCTTGGTCCTTGGTCGGACGGCGAGCTACCCATAACTCACCGTCCGCAAGCCCGCTCCACCGCTGTGCCCTCTGCTAATCAGAGGGACACGCGTTGGAGCGTCCACACGACAGGCTATTCGCATACGGGCAAAGAGACCCCTTAGGCACACAGTGCCTAAGGAAGAGTTTTTGCCCGCATCCCAGGGTGCACCGGCCCGAAAAACTGGTCTTCCCCCCGGACGTATCCGAGAGGGAACTCCAGTCCACGGGCGCACGTGGAGGTTTCCTGTCATAGCACCCCAGATGGCACACATAGTGGAGGAATAAAAAAACACTAGTTGTGAGGGCCACAATATTAAAGCCTAGCCTTTCATGGACGGGGTTGTGAATTTAAGCCCAGGCAATTAACAACGAGTCTTTTTCAGTTCAACTTTCTTTTATCATGGACATAACTGACCACAGTGAACTTGTGAGGGAAAACCTGTGTAGCCCGCGAAATTCAATTTTTCTTGTGTTTTTTGCAATTTGTAACTTTATCAACTTTATCAAAATATGAATTGCGGCAATAACAAGTATAGGTAATTTTAAATATAACAATGATCAAAACATTCGCTCCATCAGCTCTCACATAGAAAAGGTGTAAATTATTAAAATCTCCGAAATCTAACTTACATGCACCTTTTCTATGTGAGAGCTGATGGAGCGAATGTTTTTATCATTCTTGTATTTAAAATTATAATAATAATAAATATTAATAATATTCCACAACTATCACACAACGCCATCTAGTCCCAAGCTAAGCAGAGCTTGTGTTATGGGTACTAGACAACTGATAAACATACTTATATATTTCTAAATACATACATATTATAGACAAATTACACCCAGACACAGAACAAATGATCGTGCTCATCACACAAACATTTGTCCTGGGTGGGAATCGAACCCACAACCTCCGGCATAGCAGTCAGGGTCACTAACCACTAGACCAACAGGCCAGTCATTTAAATTATACTTGTTATTGCCGCAATTCATTTAATGATAAAGTTACAACATGTCACTGGCCTGCAAATTGCAGAAAACGTAAGAAAATTTGAATTTCGCGGGCTGGTTGGAGCATTCACCTTAAGTTATGACAATAGGTAATAACAAATCTAAAGCTTTACCCTGCGGGGATCCCAGAGGCCACTTCATTAACTCTGACACCAGAGGGTGACCACAAAACTACACGAAGAATAAATTGTACAACGAACTGACATTATTCTTTTTGTCCTGATTAAGTGGTGGAAAAGTGGTCAAAAACTTTAAGGTATTAAAATAGTGTGGGATAGTGAAAAAAGAATAAAGGAGATAGATAAAAAATCCTGTACCTACTCAGAAATTGGTTTACCTAATGTTGAGTTTACCTAGACGATGTGGGCGTGTGATGTCGCCGCGGTCGTCGTCGCGACTTGTCGTGCGGGCGCTGCGACACGGAGCGCGCATCTGCCGCTGACTCCGCGCTTGAGTCTGTCACTGCGCGAAATACTTCGTCTGGTATCACAACAGTTCAAATTATTTGAAGTCTAACAATTTTTTTGTATTAACATGTGTGACCATTGTGCTAGAAAGAGTTTTTAATTTAATATTTTTAAACTGTTATATTTAAAAATGTAAATCACATGTAAAAAGAAGTTATGTGATGCTCTCTTATAGCAAATATTTAAATATTCCAAAATAATTATGAGGTTTCACTATTTTGAAATTGAGCTGCAAAAAGAACAATATAAATGGCCATTGAAGTGAGTCGTAGATCACTATATCACAATAGGGCAAAGAAGTTGATAAGATGAGATCAATTCAAGAACATTAATTTGATGATTCCGCCCCGAACTGTACAGTGAATGTGATCATATGACGCCAAATTTTAAATTGAAGTGGGCCGACTTAATTTTCATTGCAATCGACACACTAATATGAAGCGGAAGGATTTTAGATAGGTACATACCTTTTCCTGGCGTGACGGGCATCCTGTAGGACACGCTTGAGTTGCACTCGGCGCACGGCGACCCGCTCGAGTCGGAGTCGGACTCCGAGCGACGCACCATCAGTGTCATCGCACGGGACAATGTGTATTCATCTGTTGAATGCAAAAATCTATGAAATCGTGTCTTTGACACTAGCGTCGTCACATTGATAAAACGGTGCCTAAATATCAATTTCCTACTCATTTTACGACAGCTATAAATTGAAGAAATTGAGAAGAATCTGATCAGGATGTTTCACAATTTTAAAACTTATGGCTATTTTTTTTTCATCTTATACATGATTTTGTGAATTACAATGTTGATTTAGGGAATAGTGATGAACAGAGGAAGTGGTAACGACAAAACTCATCCTCACCAAGTTATACAGGCGAGAGGACCGACAGAAGAAAATGTGAGACCTACCTGCGTTCTCATGGTGCAGATGATGATGGTGGTGCGCGCGCGGCGGCGCGGCCTGCAGCGGCGCGGGCTCGGCGCGGCCGAACGTGCGCAGCGTGCCGCCCGCCGCGCCCTCCTCCCCGCCCGCGCCGCTCGCACCGCCTGACATGCTAAATGTTGCGTACGGGCTTATCTCGTACATCTCTGTCAACAAAACAATCATTGTCATTAATGATTTATTAACCATATTTTATTGGCATTTGTTTATTATTTTATGTACAAAGTGGTAGTATACGAGGTAATAATGCTCGTGCGTGCAACATTTTGTCCTTAAGCGTTCCCAGGCTTGACGTAAGCGGATGATAGATCAGGAAGTCTATCGTCGATGCATTGCACGGTCTTCATAAGTAGTGGCAATGTCTCAGATGAGACCAGACATCACTAAAGTTAGTTGGTGTCCGGGGTGGGCTGCTAATCCGCTATGGTGGATTTAAGCTCACACAGGTTTTTTTAAGTGAGAGTGAACCCGACATAACACAGCCATCTCCCCAGACAGTGCCGCGCATGCATTTTTTATCGTGGTATAATCAAGACAAATTGCAAAACAAGGAGCAAGTCAAATATTATCTTTGGCAAAGGTGTTAAGAAAACTTAAATACCTTGTTGATCCTTCTTTCCGATTGGATGCTTGATGGGTGACGAAGTGTAAACTTGCTGACAATTCCGCCGGTTGTCTCTTTTCTCCACTGACTTGTCCTCCTCTTCCGAGATATCTCCCTGCTCGTACCCTTTTCTGAAGCATGTTGTTGATGGACTAGAAACAAATTAGACTATTACAATACAATTTAGACTTCTACAACAAAAACATTAACGGACAATAATAGTGTAATAATATTATTTTAACTTTCATCAATGTTGACTCGACTTCTGACCTAAAACAACCTGTATGACACGGGATCGACAATAAATAAACAAATTGTCTTGCCTCCATTTATATGCAATTGCTGCTAACAAAAGCAGCGCAGTCAATAGTCCACAAGCGGCAGCTGCTAATACCGCAGTCGCTCGCTCTTCGCCCTCCTCGCCCCCGGGAGGGAAGTGAGCCGGTGCTGGAATGCGCTCTGAAACGTATAAAAACGATCTTAAGCTTTGATAGTATAAATAAAAATGTTCGCCGTTTAGCTTTTTTTATATTTATAACACCATATAATGGATTTTTCCGAATAGTATTTCTCGTGAACACTATTGTGCAATATATAATTGTAAACCTAATTAGATGGGATTTTGGATAGCAGATTTGAATGGGCCACTTCATAAGCTACAGGTTACGTTCCAAAGCTACAATGTAAGTACCTCCACCCTCTGTCAAAGTTGAGAAATAATAATTCCCCAGTGTTGTTCCCGCAGCACTAGTAGCAACCACCTTCAGATGGTACCAGGTCGCCATCGCCAACCCACACAGGACAGTCGGCTGGGCTGCAGGTGACACCGACTGGGTGATCCACGAGGACTCCTCAAAACTCCGCACAGAAACTGTGAACTGGGTGAGAGGGCAGCCGTTACTGTCCCAAGTCAGAAGATTCAGGCGTACACAGGAGCTGTTGGTCGTTATCAAATCCTTTTCCGGAGAAGCTTTTGATGCTGAAAAATTAAGAAGAATAGTTTCAGAAATGAATTTGAGTTTTTAACTAAAAAATAACTTTATGTTGATGAGTTACTTTTTTTGTTAGACTATTAAGATTTTTTATTAGATTGTTTAAGTTGGATAGTTCATCGTACACTTGTATAAGTATACAACATTATTTTTTGTTTATGCGAAACCTGATACACCTGTCCAATATTTTTGTGTAAAGAATCTATGTACAAAATTTTAAAACCGTATCATAAAAAATCACAAAGTTATAAGCCTCTAAAAATTTAACATGGTGTAAAAAATATTGGAATCGAATCAGTTACTGATTCTGAACAAACTATATTCATATACGTTTCGTTACGTTTATTTATCCGGAATGGTATACAACCGAAATAATAAAAAACTTACGAACTAAAGCTAAACTCCATAAGATATTTAAATCAACTAAACGAAGTAGTGATTATGAAGAATATTCCAGGTACAGAGCCATTATCAAAAAATCTATAAAAACTGCTCACAAACTTCATCAAAATAAAATTCAGTTTCAATTTTCCAAAGATCCGAAGTCGTTCTGGCAATACATACGATCAAAGAAGAGTGCAGTAAGCCGGCAAATTATTAAAAAAAGATGGTGTTCATTTGTCGGATGAAGAGTGTGCTACACAATTCGCGAAATTTTTTGAATCCGTATACAGCAGTCAACCGCCGCGATTAGACCCACAAGCAGCGGCGGAGGCGGGAGCGGGGAACAGTGCGCGAGTCCTACTGAATTGTCTGAGTCTTAAGGACGTTACAGGGGCACTTGAGCGCCTTAAACCGAAGCGTTCAGCAGGTCCGGATGGTTTACCAGCATTTTTATTTAGAGACTGTGGTAGAGTACTCGCTGAACCTTTACTTTACATCTTTAACTGTATTCTTCATTCAGCAACTTTTCCAACTCAATGGAAGATCACGCGAGTTATTCCGGTCCCTAAAGGTAAAGCAGGATCGGAGATTGGTGGATATAGACCGGTGGCCGTGCTATCGACGCCGGCGAAGGTATTCGAGTCTGCTATCCAGCGTAGTATGCAGGAGCAAATACGTGGACAACTATCAGACGCGCAGCATGGATTCCGGCCGGCGCGCAGTACTGCCACCAATCTACTCAATTTTATGGCACAAGTGGTGCCGGCGGTAGATGCTGGCGTGCAAGTCGACGCTGCCTATTTTGATTTCCGGAAAGCTTTCGACACAGTCGACAATGACATTCTATTAAATAAGCTAGCAGAGTTTGGCTGCACGCCGCACCTTTTGCAGTTTTTTGCTAACTATATGAAAGATAGACAGCAGTATGTGGACTACAATGGGTGTGAATCCGAGCCATATTACACCTGGTCGGGTGTGAGTCAAGGCAGCAACTTGGGGCCTCTCGAATTTATTATAATGGTAAACGATTTGCCGGAAGTCGTCCGACATGGCACTTGTTTACTGTTTGCAGATGACCTCAAGTTGCTGCTCGAGGTTAAGGGTGAATCTGATTGCGAACGCTTACAAGAGGATATAGATAGGATAGTGGAATGGAGTCACAAGAACAAGCTCCATTTCAACGTATCAAAATGCTCGGTGATGAGTTTCACGCGCGCGCGTACTCCTCTACTTCATGAGTATGTGGTGGATGCAGCGCCTATGGAAAGAGTCACACAAGTACGTGATCTAGGCGTTTCTGTAACTCCTGATTTGCTATTTCGTGATCATATATCTAATAATATATGCAAAAAGGCATTCAGAAATTTAGGGTTTATCTTGAGACAGACGCAAAATTTCACCAACATTGCGACAGTCAGGGTCCTGTATGACGCACTAGTCAGGAGCCATCTTGAACATAGTGCGGTCATATGGAGTCCACATGAGGCTAAATACTCAGTAATGATAAAACGTGTACAGAACAAGTTTACTCGCTGTTTGTACAAAAAACTTTACGGGGTATATCCGTATTACCCGTTAATGTACCCAAGTCTATTTGTGCTGGGTATGGTCGGGTATAACCAAGTGAAGGTAAGACGGGAATTCACACTTGTAGCGTACCTAGTTAAACTTTTGCGTGGTATTGAGCATAACCCAGGAGTACTACAGCGGTTAAATTTGTGTGTACCGGACCGTTACGTGTGGAGGCGGCGGCGGCCACCACTGCTGGTCGTGCCAACAGCTAGGACCAACCTGCTAGCTAAGACACCTCTTACCCGTGCAGTTCGTGTCATAAATGAACTTCACATCAAAATTGACATATACACCTGTCATTTGAGTGAATTCGCAAAGACTTTGTTGTTCCCCACCGTCGTATCTCCACGTTGTCGTCGTGGTGGGGCTTGCGGTCTCAATGATCTCTGGGCCCCTGCGCTCAGAGGGAGAAACCAACCAGGAGGGATACACCGCTCCACCACGTGTTCCTCTGCTTATCAGAGGGCACAGTGGTTGGAGTAAGAGCGGGCCCGGTGTGCACTAACCCTGCCACCGGGCAGGCAAGAGGAGGTCTTGCACTCCCGCCCCCTCTTGCCACCGCTATTCTCGTAGCCCCGAAGATTGTCATGATCACGTCTATGACTTTCGACGGGGGTCGAGGGCCTTGGCTTAACCGCCCGGGCCGCGAGGAAGAAAACCTCTATAAAAAATTACCCCGAACCTCCAAGCGGCGGCGCACCGCGAGGGAGGTTGACAGCTTGGTTGACGGGTAGCTGTGGGGAAAATCAGCCGTTAGTGCGAACCCCGTAATTTTTGGTTGGTTGGTTGGATATATTTTTTTTACTCGTGGGAACAAAATGGATAAACCTTTTTCTAAAAAAAACCCCGATACACCGGCAGTCGCCGCAGAGAGCCAGGGTGGCTCACGTGCCCGTGGGGAGGAGTCGCTGGACTTGGCCAGCACGTCCTCCTCACCGGCACCGAACAACGAGCGGGCACAGTGTGCCGCTCCTAACGAGGAGACGACGATGGTGCTAGAGTCGGAGTCCGACTCTGCATCGGACGCCGCCAGCTCCCGGAGCTCGGCTTCTAGCGCCGAGAGGAGCCAGAGAGAGTCGGACCGTAGGTCCGAGTTCCTTAAGCGCCGACGGACGAAGGGCGTTGTTTCGTCGTCCGAGGAAGGGCTTGCCTCGGCCCCTAAGATCCCCACGAGCGTGCGGGGTAAGGGCCGAGGCAAGACTTCGGGGAGGGGGCCCTCCCTTGGAGAGCCCAACACAACTCTGGCCTCGAATGAGGCCAAACTGAAGGAGGTCGTGGCGTCCGCGATGCGCGCGGTGGCCATGAAAAGAAGGAAAAAGACGCGCGAAGATGCGATCGCGGACGCCATGACCTCCATCGTGGCGGCGGCGCGATTATATGGCGAGACTCCGCCCGCAAGGGACGATTTGTCCGACCTGCGGACGGAGGTCACCCGCCTGACCGCCGCCATGGGGGCTCTCCAGAAGGAGAACGCCGCCCTGAGGGCCGAATTGGCCGGACTGCAAGCGGCCGGACGTCGGGAGGCACCACCGGGGAGCCCCAAGGAGAAAGGCCGGCCAGCGCCGGGGGAGAACCCAGTTCTCACCCTGGTGCGGCAGGAGCTGGCCGCCTTTGAGCGGCGGTTCTCCGTGCTGGAGAGCCGCGTGCTGAGGCCCCCGCTGGCGTCTTCGTACGCGGCCGCGGCCGCGTCGAACTCCCCCCCGACGACGAGGCCGCCTCAGGCGAGGACGGCCCCAGTGCGAATCGCCCCTGCGCAGACGGCCCCGGTGCGGACGGCCCCTGCGGGGGTGAGGTCGGCTTCAGCCGGGCCCAGCCAGGCAAGGCCGGGCCCGTCGGGGTCGTCGCGACCGACCCCGACCTCGACGCCTTCGACGCCTGCGACGCCTTCGAGGCCAGCGAGGAAAACGCTGGCAGCCAAAAGAAAGGCCGATCACCGGCCGCCTCAGCAGCAGCAGCCTACTTCAGAGGCCCCTCCGGCCGGCGCCGATTGGCAAGTGGCCGGGGAGAGGAGGAAGGCTGCCAAGGCGGCCAGATCCAAGAAGCGGAGGGAGAGGCGGCGACAGCGCAAGGAGCGCGACGTCGCGGCGCGATTGCGCGCCCCCAAGACCGCGGCTGTGGTGATAACACTGCAGCCGGACGCGGTCAAGAGGGGCGTGTCGTACCGCGACGTGCTCGCGAAGGCGCGGGAGGCGATAGACCTCGGGGAGCTCGGCATCGCCGGCGGCCTCCGTTTGCGGGTCACTGCAACGGGGGCCCGCATGTTGGAGCTCCCCGGCGCGGCCAGTGGCCCCACCGCCGACGCTCTGGCCGAACGGCTCAGAGCGTCCCTAAATGCGGAGGAGGCCCGAGTCTCTAGACCCACAAAGCGCGCAGACATGCGCATTCTGGGTCTGGATGACTCCGTGACGGCGGAAGACGTGGTGGCCGCCGTTGCCAGGACTGGGGGGTGCTCCTCAGACGAGGTGAAGGCGGGCGCCCTGCGTCCCGGCTTTGCGGGGCTGCTAACCACCACGGTTAGCTGCCCCGTCACGGCGGCCAAAAAGATACAGGAGGGCCGAAGGCTCCTGGTGGGATGGGTGTCGGCGCAGGTAAAGATCCTGGAACCCCGACCCCTGAGGTGTTACCGCTGCCAAGTGGGTAACCACGCGGCATGCGTCTGCACCTCGGAGGTGGACCGCAGCGATAAGTGCTTCCGCTGCGGTCAGCCCGGTCACAAGGCCGGCTCGTGCTCCGCCCCGCCTCACTGCTTCGCATGTGAGGCGGCTGGCAAGCCGGCCGATCACCGGGCTGGGGGAAAGTCCTGCGCTCCACCCACCGAAGCCAGGCGCAGAGGTAGGCCCTCTGCCGCCGCCGTCACCGCCGTCACCGCCACCGCCGCCGCCGCCGCTCCCGCTGCTGCCGCCGCCGCCGTGGCTGCGCCCTCGCAGGGGGCCCTGGAGGAGGCTGCAATGGATTCAGAATAATGTCTCCATTGCGCTTCCTCCAGGCGAACATCAACCACTGCGCCGCTGCTCAGGATCTTTTGCTCCAGAGCATGGCGCAGTGGTTGATAAATGTCGCCGTGGTCGCCGAGCCGTATTTTGTCCCGCCCAGGAACGACTGGGTAGCGGACCTGGACGGCTCGGTGACCATTATTTCGTCGGCCGCCGCCGGTACCCTGCCCCTCGATCGTGTTGAGAGAGGGCGCGGGATCGTCGCAGCCCGGTTCGGGGAGATTGTCGTGGTAGGCGTATATTTCTCCCCGAGCCGAACTCTCGCCGAGTTCCAGGACTCCCTTGTGGAGCTGGGAGACGTCGTCGTCGCATTCGGTTCCCTCTCCGTGCTCGTCCTCGGGGACTTCAACGCCAAGAACGTGGCTTGGGGTTCCCGGTACACAGACGTTGCGCGGGGCAGGTTGCTCGAGCACTGGGCCCTGGCGCAGGGCCTGGTCATTGAGAACCGGGGTTCTGTCCCCACGTGCGTGCGGTGGACGGGCGAGTCGGTGGTAGACGTAACGTTTGCCAGCGCCGCTCTGTCGCCGCGCGTCACTGACTGGCGCGTTGTGGAGGAGGCGGAGACTTACTCCGATCACCGGTATATCCGGTTTGACGTCTCCGCCCAGACCCCAGACGCGCCGGTCCGACGGAACCCAAGTGGTCCGCGATGGGCGCTGAAACAGCTGGACCGGGAGCTATTCCTGGAAGCCTCGATCGTGCAGGCCTGGGTGTCACCACCGGACAGGCCTGCTGACATAAACGACGAGGCCGAGTGGTTCCGGGAGGCCATGTCGGAGATCTGCGACGTGGCCATGCCCCGGGTCCGGCAAGGACGCGCCCGGCGTCAGCTTTACTGGTGGTCGCGCGAGCTAGCATCGCTGCGCGAGGCGTGCGTTGCCGCGCGACGCCGGTACTCCAGGCTCCGCAGGCGCCGCACCCGACCTCCGGATGCGGCCGCCGTGGAGGCGGAGCTGCACGAGGGCTACAGGGCAGCGAAGGCCGCCCTCCGCGACGCAATCTTGCGGGCCAAGGAACAGGCCCGTAAGGAGTTGCTGGAGACTCTGGACAGGGACCCATGGGGCTGGCCGTACAGGTGGGTGCGCGGAAAGCTCCGCCCCTGGGCCCCACCGTTGACGCAGAGTCTCCAGCCACAGTTCGTGGAGGACGTGGTGAGCGCCCTGTTCCCATCGCGAGGGGAGCATGCTCCCCCGCCCATGGCAGCTCCGCCTCGGACGGAGTCTGACAGTGAGGGCGAAGCTGACGCGAACGCGGACCACAGCGACGACGACGTCTACGACGCTCCAGAGGTGACCGAGGTAGACCTGAGAGTGGCGGTACAACGGCTCAAAGCCAAAAATACCGCCCCAGGACCCGACGGCCTGCCAGGAAAAGCCTGGGTCCTGGCCTTCGGGACTCTCGGGCCTCGACTGGGGGGGCTCTTTAGCGCGTGTTTGGCGAGGGGCCAGTTCCCGCTTCGTTGGAAGACGGGGAAACTGGTCCTCATCCAGAAGCCCGGGCGCCCTGCGGACTCTCCGTCCGCATTCCGGCCCATCGTGCTGCTCGACGAGGTGGGCAAGCTCTTTGAGAGAGTAATTGCAGACCGCCTCGTCGGGCACCTAAATCGGGTGGGCCCGAACCTGTCGGAGAGCCAGTTTGGCTTCCGCAGGGGGCGCTCTACGGTGGACGCCATCATGCGCGTTAGAGCCCTCACGACGGGGGATGCAGTGGCCCGGGGCAGGGTCGTCGTGGCGGTGTCCTTGGACATCTCCAACGCCTTCAACACCCTGCCCTGGAGTTGCATCAGGGAGGCACTCCGGTATCACCGGGTGCCGACCTACCTCCGTCGCACGGTCGAGGACTACCTGACGGACAGAGCCGTCATCTACCCCGGTCACCGGGGAGAGTGGAACCGGCGAGAGATGTCGTGCGGTGTCCCACAGGGATCAGTCTTGGGACCGCACCTGTGGGACATCGGTTTCGACTGGGTGCTGCGCGGCGACCTCCCTCTAGACGTCAGCGTAATATGTTACGCTGACGACACGCTCGTCCTGGCGGAGGGAGTGTCGCACCAGGCGGCGGCCGACTTGGCGACGCGGGCGGTTGCGATAGTCGTCGAAAGGATCCGGCAGTTGGGACTCGAAGTGGCGCTGCACAAGACAGAGGCCATGTGTTTTCATGGCCATCTGAATGCGCCACTGACAGAGTCCCACATAACGGTGGGGGGGGTTCGCATCGGCGTCGGGGGTACGATGAAGTACCTGGGACTCGTCCTCGACAGCCGATGGAACTTCGGGGAGCATTTCTCCCGTTTGGCCCCAAGGCTGAACCGGGCATCAGCCGCCCTCGGGCGGCTCCTGCCCAATATCGGCGGGCCAAACGCCCCCTGCCGGAGGTTGCACGCTGGCGTCGTGCGGTCCATGGCCCTCTACGGGGCCCCCGTGTGGGCCCTGAGCATTCGGACGCGGCCGGCAAAGCTGGTCGCATGCCAGAGGGTCATGGCAATCCGAATGATCCGAGGATACCGCACGATCGCCGGCGAATCGGCCAACCTGCTTGCCGGATCACTGCCCTGGGATCTGGAGGCGACTGCCCTCCTGCGCGTCTATGAGTGGCGCGTGGAGGCGCAGCGTCGGGGTGTATGCCCGCTGCCTCGAGAAGTCGAGGCGCGGCGGGAAGAGCTCCGGCGCGATCTCAGGGCAGTTTGGAGAGAACGACTGTCGCAACCGAGGTACGGGCTAGCCGCAATCGCGGCTGTAAGACCCCTCTTTGAGGAGTGGCTGGATAGGTCCCACGGCGTCCTCACCTACCGCATGACACAGGTCCTCACCGGACATGGCAGCTTCGGGAGGTACCTGTGCATGATAAAAAAGGAGGAAACGCCCGGGTGTCACCACTGCGAGGATCGCCCGGAGGACACGGTGGAGCATACGGTGCAGGACTGCCCAGCTTGGGCGGAGCACCGCCGTGTCCTCACTGCGGCGATGGGCGGAGACCTCTCGCGCCCGGCATTGGTTGCGGCCATGCTGCGGGGCGAGACGGAGTGGGAGGCGGTCGCCTCCTTCTGCGAAGCAGTCATGCTCGCGAAGGAGGAGGCGGGCCGCCTGAGGGAGAGGATACCGTCCTCCCTCCGCCCAAGACGCAGTGGTAGACGCCCACGGCGACGGATGTCGCGGGACGATCTCCGGCCACCGTAGGCGCGGGCATGCGGGCGGCGAGTAAAGGGCAACTCGCTGCCCGACCATGGACCATGCCCGGGTCGACGGCGCGTTGTGTCCCACGCGCGCCTCAAAGAGCGTCAGCATAATGACGGGCCCCCTCTCAGAGGGCCACAGTCCTGCCGGGGTTGCGGGACATACGTATACCGCGACCCCGGCACACAAAGGGCTACCGAAGGACACCGTGGATTTTAGTCAGTACAAGTCTGACAGTCCCTCCCGCCCTGCCCGGGGTTGGAGGACTCATTTGATGATTTTGCCACGTAAAAAAAAAAAAAAAAAAAAAAAGACTTTGTTGTTTATTTTATGTTATAATGATAAGTAATAGCTTGTTTTTTATTTTTTGTATTGTTGTTATATTGTTTTTCAAATTGCAACTTGTGTTTTATATGTCCTATTAGTTTTAAACTTATGGTATAGTTCCTGTTGTTATGTTTTTTATATTGTTTATTTTCTTGTATTTTACTGTAATTAATTTAAGAATAAGTAGATATAAGCCTCACTATCGCATTAGGTACGTAACGAACCTGTAATGATAGTGGTAAGGAAGATTTTAAATAAATAAATAATAAATATACTAAAAATAATGTAGTATAAAGTTTAAAGTTATCATAAATAGTACTTACGTCCTCCTTTAGTAGAAACGACCAGCTCATCACTGGGTGGGGACGATCCAACTGCGTTGTACGCGGTCAGCCTCAGTTTATACAGCGTGCCACAAGCTAGCCGTTCGAGGGTGTGTGTGCGGGTGTCAGCCGGTAGTCGAGTCGTGTGCCATTTTACGTCATCTGAACGGGAGTGCTCGACTAAGTAACCTGAAGGATAATTAAAATATTTGTAGTAGTAGTACTTCTTCTTCGCTATAACTTCTTCTTAGACCTACCATTATAGAAATTACTAAGTGATGAATACTTAAGTAAGATCCTACTCGCTGTGTGTGGTACATATGACAAAATGGGCTGATTACCTCAAAAAAAAAAATTATAGTCCGCAATACAGTTTTTAGACCCGAATTGGTAAGTGCTTTCACTTTGTCAATATTCGATGATTTAAAATAAAGCTAAAAATAAATGTCCATTACTTTTCAATATTCTAACAGATTATCAATTTATTTATGCAGTGAAATACCCTATTGCAAGGAAAAAGCTTAGGTATTTTTTGCCCTGCGGTGCGGTGGTATAATACATTCCAGTTAATGATGACGTGGTTCTAACGACTGGAATGGAGATTTGACTATATGTGAGACAACTCACCATGCAAATTAGAGCCCCCAGTATGCGGCTTCTCCCAAACCAGGTGTAACCTCGCTGGTGCAGCAGCAGCCAGTCTCAGCTGTGGTCGTGACGGTACTCCTAACACTCGCAGTTCCCAGCTGGCTCTTTCCTCGCCCCAGGGATTACGCACTGTGCAGGTGTAGTTATCCGCTGAACCACGATCTACCTCTGAAAGAAGATGTGCATGTGTAAACATTGATAGATAGGTAGAGTATATTTATTGTACACCAAAATTGTTACAAAACTGTTTTACAATATTATTACCTACACAATACTTTTGTAACTGTAGAACAAGTAAAGTAATAAATAGATTTAGCCGATTTAGTTTAAATAAATATTGTACAAGGCTAAATCAAGCTGTTTCAGAAAAAATTGTGTCATACGAGTATAATCAAATTTTAACAATTTTCTCCATAGCATAGTACTGAAAAAGATCTGCTCTTACATTTTTGGGTCGTAGGTGTTAAAATTTACTTTCAAAAGGGTCAGCTGAACATTTTACATGGCTCTTCCCAAATTTTGTTCTATTCTGTGACGTCTTAGAAATTTGGAAACAAAGACAATCAATAAATCGGTAAAAAAAATAGCAGTGTATTAGTTTGCAGCTTAAATGTATATTTTTTTAAGTATTAGTTTATAATTTTAATATATCATTAACGAATACTAACTCAGAATTATAAGGTACGGTCCATCGATGAGGTAGTTGCTATCATGCGCCAGCGGCGGTGCGGGGCGGCGACGCGCCCACGCACGGTGAGGAGGCGGCGCGCCGGCAGCTCCACAGCGCAAACGCGCGCGGCTGCCTGCCATAGCCTCCAGTCGACGACCAAAGGACGTTATTTTTGCCGGTGCTGGAGAAGATAAGGATACTTATTCCCACGTTTTTATAAACTCACTTTTCTTTTTTTACTTTCCATATTCATCACCTGCTTGGTTGGTTGGCTTTCAGTCAACTGGAATGCAGTTGAATATTTAAGTGACTGCCTAACTGACTACCACATCCCTGTAACTGGGGTATTACTTCTTGGTAAGACTGGTTGTCAGACTTTCGTGCTTCTTGTATGAAAGGTCTAAATTGCTGCCGGTACCAACAGCACAACATGCTTTTGACACACATTGATCCACAGACCAACGTAGACAAGCGCGGCTCAACCTTGAAGATCGACCTGTGCGGTTGTTATTATTTAGCCACAAGCTCCACTTTATTTTTCCATACATTGTCAAGTGACATTGACCGAACTGGTGGCCTACCATGAACTCTTAGGCCCTTCGTACATTAGGCGACTCGGGTATCCGATACTCCAGTCGAATACCCAAGTCGCGCGACTCTAGTAGCGCACGATCCGTACACAGCGGCGACTCGAGTCGTAAGACTCAAATCGTCTATTCGGCCACCATTCTATATTCAACCTTAATAATACATTGTACAAAACACAAAATGTACATCTCATAACATAAATTAAAATGCTTCTATTTTAAAAATGACGAGCGCATTCCTATTTCAAATTTTTGGAATTAAAAATTGGCGCGTATAGAGGAAAAAAATCAATCTAGAAAGAATATGGTTCATAATTTCGCCGCGCCAACCGGCTACAAGGTAGCTCGATTTGTTCAAGCTTTGACTTTCAAGGTGGTGACCATGGGTTCAATCCCCAGGTAAACATATAATTTACTTTTTTCGTGTTTCAGTTGTTTTTTAGAGGTTTATTCAATTTTTTTCTAGGTTTTTTTTTTATAGTTTTCTTTTATTTGCACCGGAACGCTGTCGCCCTTACTGCTATGATGATGACCGTGGTTTCAAAATTTCAGATTTGAATAGGTTTTTTTTAATGTTTTTGTTTTCTTAATTACTTTATTTTTGTCGTATGTCCAAGTACATGACGAAGCTGGGTTAAAGTAGTAATGTTTGTAACGAAACCATAATAATTTATAAAAGTGCAAAAAGTTTGACACCATGCTCGATAGATGGCGCTGTCGTCGAGTTAGATCGCGCTATCGTTTTGTTAGGTTCTATTGAAGGACACCGTGGATTTTAGTTAGTACGAGTCTGACAGTCCCTCCCGCCCTGCCCGGGGTGGGAGGACTCATTTAATATGATGATTTTACCACTTAAAAAAAAAAGCTTAGTCCATGCTAATTATCTATTAGAATATTCTTTTGAATTTGACAAGCCTGTTGGTCTAGTCGTTAGTGACCCTGACTGCTATGCCGGAGGACGTGGTGGGTTCGATTCCCACCCAGGACAAATGTTTGTTTGATGAGCACGATCATTTGTTCTGTGTCTGGGTGTAATTTATCTATTAAATTTATGTATTTAGAAATATATAAGTATGTTTATCAGTTGTTTAGTACCCATAACACAAGCTCTGCTTAGCTTGGGACGAGATGGCGTTGTGTGATAGTTGTGGAATGTTATTATTATTAATTGTAATGATACAAACAAGGATATTTTTCTACCTCAGATACTTTAATAATAAATTTTAAAATAATAGATACAAATTTTTCGTCGGTTAAAAATCGCGAAGACTTGGGTATCGGCGATCTTGATAGATGAGTAGCGAGCGACGCATGTCGGCGACGCGACCTGTGTACGAGCCTCTATGGATTTGTATTGCGATAGTCGCCTGGAAACCAAAATCGTAAGGTATCGGAAACTTGCGTCGCCTCGTGTACGAACCTTCGTGCACGAGGCGACGCAAGTTTCCGATACTAGAGTTTCGCCACTACTCATGACCTGCGGAAAATTCGAGGTACTAAATTTTTAAAATGCAATTTGATGTAACGACATAGACACTAGCGCCGCGTCAAAAGGTCATGATGGGTGGTCAAGAATATGAATTTATAAAATGGCTGACACATGACTGTGACGATCAAAGTATATTTTTTAGGGTTCCGAAGGTTCAAAAAAAAAACGGAATCTTTATAAGATCAGTCGTGTGACAGTCCGTCCTTCACAGTTAATTTCCTGGGAACCTAACATTAATCCAAATCCAAATACTATTTTATTCAATAAAATAGAAAAAAAACCATCTCTCCCAACTTTTTAATAAAACTGCATACAAAATTATGATTTGATAGAGGATTGTAAATATTTTTCTATCGTTTTAAAATAATTAATTTCCAAAAATGATTCAAGAATATGCTACGGAACCCTTTATTCTGTGAATAAAATTAAAAATGGTAAATGAATTGTTCCGCCATCTTGAAAGTCGCGGAAACTCAAGTCGCCGCGATGTCAGCAGATAGGTAGCGCGCGATTGGCGTCGCGCGTCGCGTGCATGTGTACGAACGTATATGCATTTCTATTGCGAGAGTCGCCTGGATACTGAAGTCGTAAGGTATCGGAAACTTGAGTCGTATAGTGGACGAAGGGCCTTAAAGCTGTGGGAAAGAGATGGCGCTAGACGACTTGTATAGCTCTGTCTCTTTCCCACAGCCTAAACTGGATTGCGTTAAGAGCTCGTGGTAAGGCCTCTGTTGGTTTTGCAATTCAGAGCCTAACGATGACAATGTAACCGCAAGTTGAGACTTGCGATATTTACAATAAGTAATTACATATTATGTGGATTTAAATACCGAGATAATTTACTACAAGGTCCAAAATTGAATAAAAAACACCAAAATGGTTATTTTTAGATTTGAATACATACGGTATCTAAGATAGCTTCCGATTATACGAGTAATGACGACAGGTTTTTTTTTATGAAAAACTGTTATTCTTACCCCGAGCATTCGGCTTCCTCGCCACAATGGCACTCATCTCTCCCTCTCCCGACGCCGTGGCCGCCGTCACCCAGAACTCATACACCTGATGTTCCTGCAGACCTCGTACTTCCACCTGGTACTCTTCCTCTTCGTCTTTGTGGAGAACCATCATCTGAGAGTGCTGGCCTGTCCTGTTTCATGAATAAAAACACTTATTCAAATGTTGAAAAATAATTAATGCAATATTATTGCTGACATTATTCATTTCCTTAGACTCTAGAGAAAACAAATAGTGTAATTTCCTTAGAGGAAATGAATAGTATCAGCAATTATATTGGGAATTATAATTCTTTCACGGTACACTTCCTCTATCGTGGCTTTTGATACTTACACGTTAATTGAAAGTATTTGCAATTTATTGACGTAATAGTCTTGGTTTTCTTTAAATGAGTCTTGAACAAATGTCGTCAAAGAGAGCGTTGGTTTAGCAGTAGTTTCGGATGAATCTCTTAAGTGAATGGAGTGGAAATAGCAAGACAATAAAATAAATGTCGAACGTAGTTTGTGTTGTAGTTCGGATCACCTGGTGTATCTATTCTATTCTCATTGGACTTATTCACACAATCTGTAGGTATAAATAAGTTCCCGACTTAACAGTGGCTTTAATTAATTTCCTAGTTTCAAATTATACAATAGGATTATGAAACACAAACCTCTGTGGTCTATTGTAGACGGTGTAATGCTTGATCTTGCCGTTCTTCTGCAGCGGAGCTAACCAGCTCACGACCACCGTCTCCTCGGAGCTCGCCACCGCTTTTATATCCATAGGAGCTCCCGGAACTAAAACATTTTTTTTGTTATTTAAACGTAACCTGAAGATTGAATTATTCGAAAATGTGACAATAGGGTACGGCTGGGTTATTTTTAACCTGGGGCTGTGCGCTTAGCAGACTCTTTTACTCTTTTGCTCAACTCATCAATTTACAACACACACTTGGTCAAATTTTAAGTAGTATTTGATTTGATTAATTCGGTTTTAATCTTGTTATTTTTTCACTATTAAAGAAAACAATTTTTTAAAGAAGTCGACCGTCAAATTCTGTTCTAATGAAGCCTAATTGTGTCAAACCAATAATTTATCCCGAACGACTATTCAATTTTGTGCAGGCTGCCTCACGAAGGTCCTACTATAAATATTTAGTAGCTACTTACTGTCTTCATGAGTGACGCAATAGACCGGTTCAGAGGTAGGACCAGTACCGGCCGCAGTCCGGGCCCGCACTACTATGCTGTAGTTTGCAGCTCTTTGTAGTGCTTGTAGCACTGTCTCCATGCCGCCCGAGCGACGGGTTTCTACTTGACTCTCTAGCTCATTGACCGTCTGTGGAGAGCGGGAAGTCTGGTTAACACTTTCTTAGAATTACATTATAATCAGTGACGAAGGATTTTGAACCCACCTCATACAGAACTTCATATCCGAGTAGCACTCCTCCTCTTAACACTGGTGGAGGTGGTTCCCACCACACTCGCACCGACTGCGCTGACAAGGGCTCGCAGCGGACTCGTTCCGGTGGGGCTTCGGGAGCTAAATAAAATCATTGTTTATTTACAGATGTTACAAATATCTACCACATTTTGGAGAAAAACGTCAAACTGTGATTATGACATCATAAAAATGTTCTTTTTGTTCTTCAAACTTTAGTCACCCAATGCTGATTGTAAGTCTCTTCCAAATCTTTCCACTTCTGTTGCTATAACCTACTACCGAGTCAATTATTATAATTTATCAATTTGTAGAAATTCTCTGCTGGACATGGGCTACCATTTCAATTCAATTATCTCTTTTCCATTAACCGCAATATTCATAAAGTTGTTACTCGTAACAACCATCACGCAAAGATCGTTCAGTGGTGATACGATGGTGGTGTGTTTTATAAATCTCACCTCCTTCCAAAGTGGTGGCAGTGAGCGGCGCGCAGGGCGGGCCGGCGCCCACGGCGTTGAACGCCCTGACCTTGACCTCGTACTGCGCGTGCGTGCGCAGCGCCACCAGCACGGCGTGCGCGGCGCCCCAGCCGGCCGCCGTCAGCGCCGCCGTCGCGTTGTCTGCGGAGGACGTCTCGTGCCACGTCACCACGTAGCCCAGGAGCTCGCCATTCCACGACTCTTGCGGTGGTGCCTGTGGAATAAAACTTGATTGTATCTATTTCCTGGTAACTTCGGCTTTGTTGGATAATTCAGTGATTCAATTTTATTTTGGCCGGCTCAAACATTTTTTCTCAGTTAAAGTTTGTGCATTATGTATATGAGTTAACCATTGCTTTAATAAATTGTCCAGATAAACGAACATGGATGCTAGCAGGTTATGTTCTACTAACTACGTTCAGCACTGTTATTGATAGCAAAGAGTAGACGTTTCACCTGCCATTTGACGAGCAATTCCCCTGGAGCAGTTGCTTGTACTTGTACATTGTGTGGAGGTTCAGAAGGAGCTGAAAACATACATTTCTACTTAGTTCTGTTTCGTTATCCCAGTTTTTTCGTGTATTAATTTACTGTGCTAATTCTTACCCTCTTCCAAAGTCTGTACTATAACAGGGTCTGAGTAGTCACTATCACCTATCGCGTTAACTGCTGCAAGCCTCAACGCATACGCTGTGGCTGGTCGGAGACCTTCTACTCGGTATTCAAGCTGCACTTCCGTAGTTGTGGCAGTGGCATCCGGATCCTGTCTGCATTTAAGATAAGACGTTTCAGAAAAAAATATTGTGTTCTATCGATTTATGTGAGTTGATTTGTGTGAGTTTCTTCTTTTGTTGTTAAAAAGGACTGGATCGGTCAAACTAATTCTTGATTGATTTAGATCTAACATTCCAATTACGATTTAAATGGTGGCTTCTGTTTTCCAAGGTAATCAAGTGAGTATCTCACCTCTCCAGCACCCGATCAGCAGGTACATCTCTAGTGGGTGCTTCAGCCCAGTCCCCAGCATCAGGTCTCCGTGCGTCCCCCACGACCCGGTACTGCAGGCGGTACAGCAGCACGCGCGCGTTGCCGTCGTACCCGCGCCGCCACGAGATGGTGGCGCCGCGTCCAGAGCGACGCGAAACGTGCAGGCCCAGCGGGGCTTCCGGGAACTCTGTCGAAATACTTAAATATATTAAAGAATAATAAGAAAAGGGCCAAATAAGCTGATGTAGTTTCAATAGAGAGCCAGCTAGAATAATTGTATGTTTTACTTAAATATTTCCATGAAAGCGCTTACGCTACTAAATGCAAAATTGGGCGGTAATTGCAACTTTTACATAACTTTGTCATTGTACTACAATAACTGGTTACGACAGTCTGATATTTAAACAAACTTTTTGTGCCGACGTATTTTCCCTCGTAGTAGTCTAAATTATCCCGCAGACTATAATCTACCTCTGTGTCAAATTTTATACGAGTTGTGTTAGTTACCTTGAACAGCAAGATATATCAGCAGCTCATCTCTTCCGTAAGCGTTTTCTGCTCGACATCGATACACCCCTGAGTCGGAACGTTCGGCGTGCGCTATACTAAGTTGAGAGCTCACACCACTCTCTGACCGTTTTTCTGATACTGATACCCTAAAAATTAGTCATACAATTTTATTTACTGGGGTTTCATCAAGAGGTTGAAAACTTGAACTTTACTAGTGTGTTATGCTTTTTGGTACTATCGACAAAGTTGAATCATGACCCATTTTGACAATAAATCGTTTGAATCCGTCAAATTGACAAAGATCGAAATCGTTACCATGGATATGTATGTTTACGCGAATGTGGACCTAATTGTATTTGAAAGTCTGTAAGAAAATAAGCTTATGGTGGGTCATGATTCAACTTTGTCGATTGTACATTTAAGCTTCCAATCACGGCCACTTATAATTAACGGTATTCCAATCGGCAACGCGTGTCGTTTGTATTTCTAGGTCGTGGTCGAAGGATTATGATTGGTTAATAAATCTGTTGATTATTCAACTATCTAGAACAAAGTGTAGGATAATCACCTGTAAGTAGTGAGGTCCACTCTTTTCATGTTATGCGTCCACTGCAGCTGTATGGGCGGGTCTCCTCGTGCATCACATTGTAACGTCGCTTGCGCAGTGCGTTTCACTGTCATATTACGCGATGAGAACTCAAAATGGGCAGGTTCTAAAAATATTTGTGTAAAACTGAGATATAGTTGAACGAGTCTCGAAACAATTAATGCTAAAAATGTCTTTCCTAGTTTTAAGTTTAATTCATTAAATTATAATCAGTCAATAATCTTATATCCTACCATTGACAGAAACGGCTATAATCTTCGAAAGTCCCCTTCCGATTCCGTTGTCTGCTCGACACATGTACTGTCCCTCGTGATGATGCGCCGCTGGGGCTATGCTCAGAGATCCGTTGGGAAGCATCGAGAACTGGAGGTCCAGGTTTGATACCGGTCGGAAATCACTTACTCCTGATCCTGGAATAAATTGAAGGTATCTATCAGCGGCTCAGTAATTTTTTATAAATAAAATAAAAATAAAACTTACCGTGCCCTTTGAGCCACGAAACTCTGGGTTCAGGATATCCCTTAGTGGAACAATGGACTAAGATTTGAGTCCCTAAAAGGGCTGATACATCTTGAGGCTCATAAACCCATGATGGCGCAACTGAAATGAAAAAAAAATTAGGCATCAATTGTAGTCAGTTAACAAAATGAAGGTCATTTTGTTAACTGACTACTCAGGTATTATGATATGGGTTAGGTACCTTTCACTGCTAATCTAGCGGTATGGTTGACTTCTGCTGCGGAATTACTCGCCACACATGTGTAGTCTCCACTATGCTTTGACGTCACGTGAGAAAATATAAGAAAACTGAACTCATCCAGTGATTTCTCCTGAACCTGGAAAAGAACCAATTCAGTATAAATGATTCTTTGACGCCCTTTGAATGTTTTTTTTTTCTTTTATCTATTTTTTTTTTGTACATACCTAGGTATTACCAGTATTTTTTTATTTATAGTTTGTACATAATTTTAGTCTTATAATTTTGAATAATTATCCAATAATAAATTATGTATAAATGATTCAAGTATCCTTGCTCTTTACAAAGAGCTGCAGAAGACATACACCACTATTCTAAATAAATACTTAGCCAGCTATAACGTAATGTTTGTGAAAATGGCTCCGGCAGTTACCTGTAATCCAGATGGTATGTGCTGCCCATCCTTGAGCCAGGAAAAGTAAACTGGTTTGTCTCCAGAAGTTATCCCACATAACACTTGTATCGAACTTCCTTCTACCAAGTCAAGTGGAAACGAAAATCCGGCTATTTTTGGAGGATCTGAAATAAAAATACTGTGTTAAATGTGTCTTGTAAAAGTAATTGGTCAACACAGCGGGTGGCGGTTTTCAGCTAAGTTGTTAGAATTGATATACATCTAATATATATCTATAAACGAGCAATTCTTGTATATTTATATATAATCAGGATCTCGGAAACGGCTCCAAGGATTTTCATGAAAGTTACAGATTAGGGGTTTTTCGGCCCCAGGTTCGAGAAAAGCTCGGTTCCCAAGATACAGACATTTTAAAAACCGCGTTTTAAGAAGCGCCATCTATAACGCCATGACCGATGAGGGCCAAAAACAAAAAACCGAGCGAAGCTCGGTCAACCAGATATTATTTATAGCAAAGCAACTGGTTAATTCACTGTTTTAGTTGAATAACGTCATCAATCATAGATAAAGAGTTTTATGAAGCCGCAATGGCATATTATGCAGTCTTGGGTAATGAGGCCAAATTATCAAACGGAATCAAGAAACCGACTTACTCCTGACAAAAATTTGCACATCTTTCTGGGCGTACTGCCCCGATGGTGATGTCACCCTGCAGGAGTATACTCCAGCGTCTGCAGGTTCCGCCGGCCACAGAAGCAGTTCTCCAGCCACTCCTGATAATGCCCGACCTCCGGTCGAACTGACATCCATTCCCCCTCGCTGCCATCGTATCTCACTGTAGGATTGAAAAGTACTAATGATGGGGTTGTACTCGTAACTGAATGAACATTCTATTCTGACTTTACACAAAATGTATCAACAACTTTAGATTGGTACTAATCTATTTGGGTTGGAGTAGGCATAACTATAATTTTGAGTCGGCCAGGTATAGTATTTAAAACAGGAGATAGGTCAGGAAAATATTACAAAGAAGAAACATCCACAACTAGGTTTAGGGTAAAGATAAGGTCATCTAACATCGAACTACGAAAACAAAACAAAAATGAAACTTATAAGTTTACTAAGCAAATGCACCTCCATCAACCTGATTGGAAATCCGGAGAATGGGCAGTAGATGGTGGTGTTGACGCCGGCGACCACCCGGATGGGACCGATGTTCCTTATCGACGGCGGTCCTGGAAATGGCCCTTTATTTATGACACAAAACCTGTCACAAAGACTGTCGATCATTAGAATTAATAGGAAAAATTGACAAAAAAAAAATACTTTCGTGGGCTTTAGGCTATAAATAGTTCCGGGTCTGGTTGCTTGAAAAGGTTAACATTCAAGATAGTCCTCACATCTTATTGTAAGGAAAAATGTAAAAGTATAGGACATTCAAAAAACCATTATCACCAGATTGCTAAGAGAACTCACCGTAAACATTGAGTCTGGTGGAATGTTCGATAGCTCCCCTGGAGTTGTGCGCCCGGCAAGTGTAGCGGCCGCCGTCTTCCGGTCGAACTGATGTCAGGTTCATGTAGCTCACCACGTCACCATTTGAGTTCATGAACTGGGTTATACTTCTGGAAATTAAATACAAAGAATTTTAGAAGTAACAATAATATTTTCTGTATCGAAGAATAGCAACGTGCGAAACAACGGTAAAAAACATAAATTAAAAAATAACATAATAAGCAGACCATAAAATTGCAATATGAATTAAGTTATGAATACTAATCCATTTCAAACACAAAAATAAGATTCTGATATTATTATGAACAGTTTATCATTAAACACATGAGAATATTATACATGGGAAGCAGCTAACAGCTCGTATAATTGTGTAACCAAAATAGCCAAAGTTAAAAACCTTTGGGAATCGTACTAAGAAAATTGGAACATCGCAATATACGGCCCCTCTCCCAAATTGTTTCCAGAATCTTTATAAGAGCGTCCCGAGTCGCACACATTTTGTTTTCTCTTTGTTATTGCTATCTTACATTTAGAATATTTTACTTTATACATTTGATGATGGTTTATACCAATTAGTTCACCTGGGTGAATCAATTCTGATGTGACCCAAGGCCTGCCTTTATGTCGAATCGAATCCAAACAGTCTTTGTTCAATTGGGTAATGAGACTAACGCATTACTTTTAATCCCAGTCTGATATTCCCGTGTGAATTACCTACTTCACGTGAACAACGTCGCAGACATAAGCTATAAAAAATCAGAGAAGAACTGTGTCAAAATCAGATCACTTATGTCATCACAATAATAAACTTGGCACTCAATACACTGCAATATTCATTATATATTCATAATATCATGTCCATGACTGAAAATCTCTTTACAAGTGAAAAAGCACTTCAAGAAGGTGTACCTCTGTGGGGTATTGTGTTCTTCAACGGCCTGCCCATCTAACAGCCAGGTGAATCTTGGTGGAGGACTGCCGGATGCCGCGCAGTGCAGCGCCAGGGAAGGTCCAGGGTGCAACGCTTGTTCTATGAAAGTGTAGTGAAGCTCCGGCGCTGTGTCTGAAAAGAAAGATAATTATTATAAGGTTGGCAACTTACGATAAGTAATGCATTATTATTTAGGAAAACCTGCCACGATCTCTTTCTCTTGGCTTCTTCAAAACTTATTATTTATTTTCTATTTACAATTAATTTTGTAGTCTTTGTCCAAACACTGATTACAAATAGCCACACGATTGTAATAAGAGCCCGACGAATATTCTACCAAACAACAGTCTTACATCACAACAATATCCAATCAGTGTACAGCCGAATGTATGGCCGCCGTTTATCACAGATCATAATGGGGTATCCGCCATTAGCGGCGGATTTATCGCACTCGTGACGCCGACACATCATTGTTTATGATAAATGTTAGATACTGAGTGATGTTGGAGAAGAGTTGGGTTCGGGCTGGTATTATCTGTTTGTTTGTATGTTATGGCAATTAAATGTTAATATATGCATCTGACAACCGATGGGGAAGAAAAGTTCTCGAGTGGCGACCACGGACCGGAAGACGCAGCGTAGGCAGGCCTCCCACTAGGTGGACCGACGACATCGTGAGGGTCGCGGGACCGATGGATGCAAGTGGCGAATTGTTGTTCGGCGTGGCGGTCTAAGGGGGAGGCCTATGTTCAGCAGTGGACGTCTTCCGGCTGATGATGATATGCATCTATTGTTATCTATGTGATAGCATAGTGAGACATTGTTATAACATACTTAAAATCACGTTAATACAGACTGCATCACAAAAGCTAGGTAAAATTGTTCGTCTAACTAAATCAACCTAAAGCAATATTTAAATTTTATCTGAAACATTTCTCACAACACCGTTAATTATTTAAAATGCTTCATTGCACACTTGTGTATTACGGATAATCTTCATAAAGATCCACAAACAACTGTATATTTACTAGCTACTTAGATCACAGGTGGAACTAGAGTACAACTACTTTAGTAAGCATTTGCTTAGTCCACTCAGCACATTTTATAATGTTTCAAACTTATAATTTCAAGCAGTTTATTGAAGCCGTTACACTAGGAGTTAAGCATGTAGTTAATGCTAAGCACTAAACGTGGTGCTCTAATAATATTCCTGTTAACCCGAGAGCCACGCAGTGGTTGTAATGTTTGTTAAAGGGTTCATAAAGTAGACTAGTATGTGTGACTCTTGTGTGTTTGTAGCAAGAGCTCTGTAGGTACACCTTGTTGAAATACTAAAAAAGTAAGCTAAGTGTTCATACCATATCATAGGTGGCTTAGAATTGTCAGCTGATGCAGCTATAGTTGTACTAGAATCCTTAAATTTCATTCACGTCAAAACGACGTAACTTAATTAGCTTATTATAATCGCATAATCTGTTTGCATCCAGCTTCCAAAACATTCAACTACACCGGTCGACCAGTCGGTATGCAGTCATAAATCTTGGCAAATAAATTCAATTAGCCGCTACACTAACATAATAACGAATGAATACAATGGCCGCCGGAATTATGAGGGTCTAAATTGTGAGCGGCTAGCGTTTCTGAGAGCTTTATTACAGGCCGTACCGGACGCCCTGACAGACAATATGTCAGCGTATGGCGCAAGGCGAGGAGGTGGCGGGCATTTGTTGTAAGGTAGATTTGAATAATGATGAGGAATAAATTGTGATTTTTTTATCTGTTACCCTAAGGGACACTATCACGTTTTGCACACGTACCTATAAGTGGTGACAAGTGGGAATAGACACAATCTAGTTTATTGGTAGGTATTTGAGTGTTGTCCGTTTTAATTGAACTTGAAAACTAACAATAGTTTTCATTTTTTTTATACACTCACTTTTCTTGGTTTTTGTTTTCTACTAGTAGAGCGGGAGCCAGGCCAAAATATCGTTAGTGATTTCTTCTCAAGCCATAATTAATAGACTACATAAGGGAGTCATATCATAAAGATTCGTGGAAGTCAGCTGCTGTTCCGTTGGTGGGATAAGCAGCAATCGCCGTTCAAACACGTAGAAAAAATATTTTTTTTTAGTCATTTCCTCCCAACTGAAACCTGGTTTATATTGAAGATTACCTTGTATCACGAAGAATAAAACCAATCAGTCGACGGTACCATGGTGGAATACACGTCAGTTGGTCACTCGAACATGTAATTTTTTATTTTATTTTCAGTGATTTCTTCTCAACCCAAATTTAACCTGATGAAAGTTTACATGTAGTAATGGCTAAAAACAGACGTCAGCCGGCTGTATCTCGGTGGAAAGATCGTCAGCTGATACATTGAAAATTACAAACAGGACTAAGGCTCTCAGCTTAAATATGCATTTAGTTCAAAGTTTTCAATTCCTCCCAACAGAAAACTTGTTTATATTGAAGCTTACTCAATATCACGATGAAAAAAAAAACAGCTAACAGTTTACAGGCAGTTATGGATCAAAATACAAAATTATTCTTAATAAGCTGGGCATCAGGAACATATGGGATTCCGTAAGAGATACGAAAAAACTTAGTTAGAAAACCTTAGCTCTTTTCTTAGAATAAAAATGTTGGCATTTTTATTTTTTTGGTCAAGTGTGAATTGTCCACTAAAATGAATTCGCTAGGAACAATATTTGGATTATACAAAATATGCAATACCTTAAAAACTACTTAACCGATTCTCATGAAACAAACTGTACAATAGTTTTTTAAACAAGATCAACACATTAAAATTAGTTCCATTGCAATAACCCTATAAACAAAAAAATACATTTTCAAGTTACGTAATTATGATCAACATAATTATCAAACTTTAGTACAATTTTCTAGTTAGTTTCGTTAAGAAATATATTTTAATTAACTCTAATAAGAAAAATACCGTATTATAATAAGAATTTAGCACAAACAAATAACATACTCGTAAACAAAGAGAATCTCCTTACAAACAATATTTACATCTTGTCACACCTCCCACTACGTGCACCTCTCTCTCGTAGCGGTCTCATCACCGACTTTTAGTTTTAATACTCGTACTTTGGCGGGCACTTTCAGAAAAGCCCAAAAAATTTATGGAGCGTGATGAATGTTAAATGATGTCTTTTGACCAATTTCCGCCGTCCTGATTTTTGACTTCCGGTACAACGAAATGATCTTTACATGAAACAGAGTCGAAAGGCATTAAAAAAAAATCTTAAATGAGATAATTATGTTGATCATAATTACGTAACTTGAAAATGTATTTTTTTGTTTATAGGGTTATTGCAATGGAACAAATTTTAATGTGTTGATCTTGTTTAAAAAACTATTGTACAGTTTGTTTCATGAGAATCGGTTAAGTAGTTTTTAAGGTATTGCATATTTTGTATAATCCAAATATTGTTCCTAGCGAATTCATTTTAGTGGACAATTCACACTTGACCAAAAAAATAAAAAACCAAAATTTTTATTCTAAGAAAAGAGCTAAGGTTTTCTAACTAAGTTTTTTCGTATCTCTTACGGAATCCCATAATTATGTTCCTGATGCCCAGCTTATTAAGAATAATTTTGTAGTTTGATCCATAACTGCCTGTAAACTGTTAGCTGTTTTTTTTTTTCATCGTGATATTGAGTAAGCTTCAATATAAACAAGTTTTCTGTTGGGAGGAATTGAAAACTTTGAACTAAATGCATATTTAGGCTGAGAGCCTTAGTCCTGTTTGTAATTTTCAAAGTATCAGCTGACGATCTTTCCACCGAGATACAGCCGGCTGACGTCTGTTTTTAGCCATTACTACATGTAAACTTTCATCAGGTTAAATTTGGGTTGAGAAGAAATCACTGAAAATAAAATAAAAAATTACATGTTCGAGTGACCAACTGACGTGTATTCCACCATGGTACCGTCGGCTGATTGGTTTTATTCTTCGTGATACAAGGTAATCTTCAATATAAACCAGGTTTCAGTTGGGAGGAAATGACAAAAAAAAAATATTTTTTCTACGTGTTTGAACGGCGATTGCTGCTTATCCCACCAACGGAATCGCAGCTGACTTCCACGAATCTTTATGATATGACTCCCTCATGTAGTCTGCTAATTATCGCTTGAGAGGAAATTGGTCACGGACATCTGTCACGGGCTCCCGCTCTATAGCGTTTGGATCTATTTGACCCAAAATAACTACTTAATTTGAATTTGAAAAGTAATTTTCTAACTTAATGCTCGTTATGAAATCAGTGAACTTTTTGATAGGGTTTTTTGATTCATCGTCGTTGGAGAACTTCCTTGAAAGTGAAAAACTAATAAGATCGCAAGCTCGACCTTTGTGAATGAGGGGCTTGATCGCTTTTAAATTAGAATACATAATCTTAAATCGTTCACCACAATCAATGACTGTATGAGCGTATCCGCTGTCGTCCATCACTCAGTCCCCATCCTAGTTGGCACGACGCCCGCTCACAAGCCAGCTCTTGTAAACGTTGCATCGTTTTGCGCAAATTTATATCAGATGCCGCTGATAGTCGGCTAATTGTATAATTGTGTGCGATGCGCTTATCAGCCGGCCAGGCTGCCCACCGGACACTGCATGCCTTGTGTGTTATTTGAACGGGAAATAAGGGGTAATTTATTAGTCGTTGTATTGGTTTCGGATTAGGATTTATTGAAATGTTGCTAATATGAGTGCAAAATTTTCAAGACCAATTAACTTACTTTTTATGTCATCGCAACGACTTTTTTATAATATGACAATCTAATTTTTTTGGTGATACGAGTATACCTACTCAGTTACGATCGTTACACCTTATGAAATAGATTTCACAATGTAAAGGAACAAAGGCGAGCAAGTTAAGTACGTGTTCACACACGTACTTAACAAGAATTTTGTTAAACTTGCTCAACATAGAAACACCTATAAATATTGTAAAGCTAACAAGCGGCAACAGCAAAGGCTATCTCCAAGAAACCCTTTAAGATTTCAGACCAGAAGCCGTAGAAATCGCTGGCTGCTTCCTTCGTAGTTCGGACCGTTCGCTCATCCTAGATTGAAAATGATATATCATGTTGTGTAAATTTTGTTATACCATATAGCAAGAAAATTGCGAGTGTTAACGTATCTATTTAGAAATGAATGCATGAGAGAAAGTTTTTGTAAACAAATTATGAAGCAAAATGTTTATAGCTTTCCTTCTAACGAAATAAAGTACACACATCAAAAGTGTCTAGGGATCAAGCATTTTTATGCGGATTTCTTGAGATTGAGATGTGGCTTTGTAATAAATTTATGATTTTATAAATTTATATGGATCCTTTTTGGTGCATTTCATAATTTGAATCAGGAACTGTAAATCAAATTCGAGTAAAAGATGAAAATCAGCTGTCAATATTTTCCCTATAAAAACATACAACGCATTGAAGACATTATTAGTGCTACTGTTTCCCTACTACTGATTAAAACCAACGTTATTATGGAGCGGCGACGTCATTTAAGCAGGGAAGAAATGCTCAGAGCCGTGGGAATGATAGAAGCTGGTTCCCGGCAACGTACTGTGGCTTTAGCTCTGAATACAAGTCAGAGTGTTATCAGTCGACTTTGGACACGTTACCGAAGCACTGGTACCGTGGCTGAGCGCCATGGAGGACGGTATCGCTGCACCACACGGAGACAAGACCGATACATTCAAATCTTAACTCGAAGAGCTCCAACAATAACCGCCATGATGTTAGCCGTGAGGCTTCATCACTCTTCAGGGAACTTAATTAGCGACCAAACAGTCAGAAACCGCTTGCATGAAGTGAACCTTCATTCCCGAAGACCGCTACGGGTACCACCTATAGCAATGCACAATCGTAGGATTCGATATCAATGGGCTCTTGAACACAGAAATTGGGCAGAAGAACAATGGCGTTTCGTGTGCTTTTCTGATGAGTCTCGTTTTGGTATGAGACCGGATACAAGACGTATACGACACTGGAGAACCCCTGGACGCCAACAGCGATTAAAATCCTGCCAGGAAGTCCATCCTTATAGTGGTGGAACCATCATGGTATGGGCGGGTATTTGGATCGGCGGAAGAACTGAGTTGATTTGGATCAGAGGCAACCTCAACGCTCAAATTTATGCTGAGACGATTGTATCAGACGTCATCGTTCCTCTACAAGTGCAAATCGGTCCCTTATTTCAGTTAATGCATGATAATGCACGACCGCACACCGCAAGAGTTGTAAGACAGACTCTCGCCGCAGCTAACATCAATGTCCTGCCCTGGCCTGCTCAGTCGCCAGACTTGAACCCGATTGAGCATGCATGGGATATGCTACAGAGAAGAGCTCTGCCGAATATGGAGGGTATCCAGTCGCAAGAAGACCTTTTTTTGTTGTTGCAACGAACATGGGCGGCCATTCCACAGCGTGATTTGGATGAACTCATTTTGAGTATGCCAAACCGATGTTCTTGTGTTGTTAGTGTTCGCGGTAGAAACACGGATTATTAATTGTTTAAGTTACCCAATAAAATTTTAAAGAAAACTGTTATTTCAGTCTTTTTTCGAACTTTAATGTTAGTGGTTCAAATGTCAAAAATCCCTTTATTAGGAAAATGGCAAATTTCTTTATGAATGCAAAGGTGACTTGGTTTATCGTTACTGTGACAAACGATAACACTTTATTTGATGAATCCTTAAAGAACATTTTAATTAACATCAATCAGGAGAAAAGTTATTGCAAAAATATATGTTGATCCCTAGACACTTTTGATGTGTGTAGATGGCGTTACTCGTTAGCCATTTTCAATTTCCTTCTTTTTTCAAACCAATGTACTAGTTAAAGTTTTTGATATAAAACAGATTTCTTATGAACCTTATTAAACGATATGATCCTTTAAAACTATTTTGATCCAAATTAGTCTTAACAAGTATTAAACTGTTGCCAAACTCAAGCTGAGTCCGCGAATGAAAATATTTAAAACAGGCTCTCGAAGTTTACAGGCGATGGAAACTGCTCGCTCGGAATGTTGGTCTTAGTCTCAAGAATTAACGGGGGCTTAGCTGCTTGCTACTTTTCGTATTTAATTATTTAATAAAATATTATACTTTTAATGCAATAATTTCTTGGGTCATTGCCAGGCTACTCGGTCGGAAGATGGTAATCTTTAATTTCAGAAGCGCACGGGTAAGTGGAATTGCTAACCAATGCGACTCGTGACTTTTAAACGAATTAACAAATTATTCAAGGATTAGTTTCGTTATGAAAGAAGAATGGGCAGAAATCTATGGACACCGTCCCTTTCCTTGTAACACTCCCATCCATATATCAAATGAAAGTACGTGAAAAGTGTATCATTTCATTGTATGACAGCAAACCTGTAAACTATGGGAGAAATAGTGTGCGTCAGAATGGCTGGTTGCCTGTGGCGTTGGTCAATGAGAGTTGATTCGAAAATTGCTACATAATTGCTTATATTTGCTACATATAATAAATAATTGCTACATAGGATATATACTTAGATATAAAATATTTTTTTTGACCAGCCATCCTGACGTCAGGATGGCTGGTCACCTCCTAGTTTAAAGTCAAGCGTACAGAGTTTCCCGAAATGTATTGCGTCAATAATTGCTTCATATTTACTTCATTTATCTCATTTATTTGTATCTTTAAAAATATGCTAAATAAAGGATGTAGCAGTAATTTAAATTATCCCAAGGAAAAGTCCCTGATAAAATAATAAAGGCAAATAGTTGCAGTGCGTCTTAACTCAACGGTATTGCTACTTTAGGCGGCAGGCGTTCTAAATAAAATTGTTAAATGGCATTTTATGTATGAGTAGGTAAGTGGACAATAAGCATATTAGAAGGATATCGTAAATAAAAAAAATACGTCATATTATTTTTACGCATATATTATACAATGTGGAATTAACTTCTTTTTACTCTTCGTATTTTTTTTATTTACGATATCCTTCTAATATGCTTATTGTCCACTTACCTACTCATACATAAAATGCCATTTAACAATTTTATTTAGAACGCCTGCCGCCTAAAGTAGCAATACCGTTGAGTTAAGACGCACTGCAACTATTTGCCTTTATTATTTTATCAGGGACTTTTCCTTGGGATAATTTAAATTACTGCTACATCCTTTATTTAGCATATTTTTAAAGATACAAATAAATGAGATAAATGAAGTAAATATGAAGCAATTATTGACGCAATACATTTTGGGAAACTCTGTACGCTTGACTTTAAACTAGGAGGTGACCAGCCATCCTGACGTCAGGATGGCTGGTCAAAAAAAATATTTTATATCTAAGTATATATCCTATGTAGCAATTATTTATTATATGTAGCAAATATAAGCAATTATGTAGCAATTTTCGAATCAACTCTCATTGACCAACGCCACAGGCAACCAGCCATTCTGACGCACACGAGAAATAAGTTATTGAGACTTTTATGTCAAAAGATAATTTCGATTTTCAGAAGAAAACATTGCTTTTAGCTTTTCTTATGAAATATGTGTACAGATCATGAGAAAGAGCAACATTGTTGACATAACCGGACCTCAAGCGGCACCTACTTCTGACTCTTTAAAAGAAAATCATACGCATTAGTGTCGAATGAAGTGATAATTGTATGAAAATAATGAATTTAAACTAGATTGGGGCTTTAGAGGCTCCCCTCCTTAGAAGAACATGGCTAAGACCGTCACATGCCGCCACAACCAAAACGTTAATCAACTGACTAACGAGGAAGCAAAGGAGTCAAAAAAATCACCAGTGTAATTTGGATCGTCGTTGGAGTCATTTCTCGGTTTCGTTCATTAGTGTCCGAAGTGCTAACAGAGTGAATAGTTTTTCTCATGGTAATGATGCGTACCAGCGGCAACGCTTGTACCCACCAACACTATGAGAAAAAGCTCATACATCGCCGTGTGGAGACACGTTCATTATAGAGTATACGGAAATATGTGCCACGAGGATAATATCGCCGCGATTCTCCCGCTCGTGGAGATGGTGCGTTATTCTTTTTCAAAAACGCTTTAATAGAATATTACAACTGACATGTTAAATCAATGTGTTCCATTATAAACTCTGTGAATTCCGGCCGATCTATTTCTCATAATAACACACTATGACGAATTCTGACTCGAAGTTAAGATCGCGAACACGTAACACATAGTTTGTCATGCTGACATCATCATAATTTGATATCATGTTCTTTTTTTTTTAATTTATTTTTCTTTGTTTGTTGTGTGTACCGGCTCTGAAATAAACGTTTTTTCTTTCTTATCTTCTTTATTTGTCGGCAAACTCTACCACTTCGCTCATTGGTCAAATCAAAAAGTGCCCCCCGTCCTGGCATTTTTTAATTAGAGAAACGTCAACGATGCATTAGCATAAGGACAGCATTGAGTATGGATTTATATAGTTTAAGACATACACGAGTTCTACCTAACATTATGTATCGTTAGTATTTTGACTTTCAAGTCTCAATAACTTTTTTCTCCCATGGTTTACAGGTTTGCTGTCATACAATGAAATGATACACTTTTCAAGTGCTTTCATTTGATATATAGCTGGAAGTGTTACAAGGAAAGGGACGTTTTGCCCATTCTTCAGTTTAAAGTTAAGTTTTAAAAATTTCAGCGAACAAACTTTATTTCAGGTTTGCTTCCATTGCTTTTGAGCTAAGGTTTAGATAATTATACCTAAGTATGGAGATCTATAAATGAATAATGACGCAAGGAATGAAAAGCTAAGCAAACTTGCCTATTTTATGCAAATGTCATTTTCAGACAAAGTGTTAGTTGGTATTTATAAGTACTTTGTATGCTAGTACATGCCTAACATTACAAATCAGTCTGACATGCCTTCCCCGATATGTAGCACTGAGCCGATTTATAGCATTATGCAAATGGCCGCCAGATTAATTTCATAGTAGGTACGTTTAAGTTGGCGTCAGAACTGACACCTAATGGAATTGTTGCTTTGTATAGGCGTTTTGCGCGGATTCAATGCTTTTCGGTAGATCACTTTAGAATTTAAAAACCTAAGTGAACTCCCTTAAGTATGCATTTGCTAATAATGCGCAATCTTTTTGCACGGATTTAGTACCTACATGGTTCTAAACACATATTGCGTGTTTAAAGCAAACGACCAAAATATCGAAAAATAAAATAATATATGTCGGAGAATCAACACAGAAGCACAACAATTCAGAATAACGCCATCTATTATCGTTGCAGCGGAATCAAAACAGAAACACAATTTAGAATCTCAATTGATTATTGTTAATTTAGAATAACGTCATCTATCTCTCATTGAAGGAACTATGTAGTTAAATTTGACAGATAACGTTTTGGAACTCAAATTAGTGGTAATTTGGGGATGGTTAGCGTGGGGAGCAATGGCAACACCGAGCGAATAGTCGAGTCAAATGTCGATCGGAAGTTTAATCAGCTATTCGACGTTGACAGGTAGTGACGTTGACAGATGTTGGCTAACCTGTGTGGGGTAGGCTACATGGGCGGTGACAGTTGAGTGAAGTGAACACTTGGAATCGGTCCGGCAAGCTGGGTAGACATCTTGGTTGCTCCTCCATGCTAAACTTCCCGCGTTCCTGAGTTTTTAACCGAGCCATATCTCGGGCATCTTTGATTATTTTGTATTCAGTGTGTGTTAGCAAGTAATTAAAAGTGTTAACGAAGATTTTATGAGGATTATTTCCGATATCCCAACCCCTCTGATAACGATTCTCCGTTATATACATTTTTATATAATAACGACAAGAAAGCAAACGGAGATAGAGTCATGAACTAAATCCATAGAGACAGTTTTAACCATTATGTCCTTTACATCCTGCGGAATAATTATTTTCATACTTCTGTAAAGAAGAACCGTATTTCATTCTAATGAAATCCATTTCCAATATCCATAGTTCCAGTTCTAAGCAATCAATACAACAAAATAATGAAAACCATAGCTCACCAGCTCTAATCCAGCTAGTTCGCAAAATATATGACGTCATAGATCGTCTCTATTATTCCATTAGAGCTATCCGGATTATCCCGCGGCCTGACTTATGCGCTGTCCGCGACATTATTGCCCAAGTTATGGCTACCGTACCTTGCAGGAGGTGGACTTATAGGTAAGATATTGGTGGGTAGGAGGTGTTCGCGGACTGTGGAGCAGAGGTTAGTCTAAGCAGGCATTTTTATTACAACAAAGTTTCTCATTTAATAGCTGATTCTTTCATACGAGTACACCAGTGTGGAAATAATATCTTCCTGAAATAATATGTGCCTTATTTTTTATTTTCAGTTATTATTTACTTACAGAATTTTGTTTTTATTTGTTTTCCAGTTAGCAGGAACTTGAAAATTTAACATTACAATTTTCAATTGAACTTGAACATTTATTCCTTTAACGGTTAAAATATGGATGAACAGTGTCAGTACTCCTCTGGCTTAACCTTAGGTAGCTAAACCAGCGTGATTTTATGATAAATTCAAAAATCATGTTTCTCAGTTTGGTATTACATATTTTGTAACATTCTTTTCTAGATCCAACTACATTTATTTCCAAAATATTCGCTTTAGCTCTCAACGGTTTTACGTACCAAGCATATTCCCGTTCGTTTGCAAACAAAAATGACAAAATTCCTGCTAAATAAGAATGTTTGCTCACTGTGTATTTTTCCGCACATTTCATTAGAATACACAGTAGTTGCATTGTAGCGGAGGGCTGCACTGAGAGTAGGTTTCACTTAACTAAAGGCTTAGACCGTCTTACTGTAGTGCACTCTTTTCCTTTATATGAGCAAAGTCGCTGAAGTACCTGCAAAAGATGCTGTTTGGAGGTATGGAGCTTGCTACAAAGCTTTTGCAGTTAAGTAAAAAGTATTTTTACTCGGGAGATGCTGTTTTAGCACCAAACTAATGTTGCTGAATTGCATGGCATTGTAAGACGTGGAATTTTGCATGTAAAGGTTCACTATTTTCCTGTGGTTTCAGTTTGAAAGGCGTACGCCGCAAAAATTCTTTGTTTCATTCGTCCGGCGGAACAAAAGACACTCCAATTAAAATTTGCAACGAATAGACAATACGTTGATATTTTTGGTAAGTATTTTCTGCACGGGCACGCCGCAATCGCGGCGGTAACAACCCTTTTTGAGGAGTGGCTGGAGAGACGTCACGGCATCCTGACCTATCGGATGACGCAGGTGCTCACCGGACACGGAAGTTTCGGGAGGTACCTGAAGGAGGAGGCGGGCCGCGATAGGGAGAGGACAGCGTCCTCCCTCCGCCCCAACCGCAGTGGTAGACGCCCACGGCGTCGGACGTCGGCGGACGATCTCCGGCCACCGTAGGCGCGGGCATGCGGACAGCGAGTAAAGGGCAACTCGCTGTCCGACCCTGGACCATGCCCGGGTCGATGGTGCGTCGTGTTCCACGCGCGCCTCAAAGAGCGTCAGCAAAATGACGGGGCCCCCTCTCAGAGGGCCAAAGCCTGCCGGGGTTGCGGGACTTATTTCCTTATCGTGACCCCGGAACATAAAGGGCTATTGAAGGACACCGTGGATTTTAGTTAGTACAAGTCTGACGGTCCCTCCCAGACTCATTTGATTATTTTACCACGCTAAAAAAAAATAAAGTATTTTCTCCAGGATAAGAACATTGACAAAAAATATTAGTCTTTCTTTCCGAGTTTTCAATAAAATTTTTGGTTACCGCGTCGGGTACGGATGCAATAAATGTTTATTTACTCTTTTAAATTAGATCGTAGAGAGATCTGACGCGTCGTCCAATAGTTTTTACTTGTTTCCCTTAAAACGCTAGCAAGGTATTAACTCCTAGCTTTCTAAGTAAGTACTTCTAGAAATTCCTTAAACCTGAACTATTTTACCATCGAAGCAGTAGTGCCAACAACTAGAAACTCTACTGTCTTTGAGTTTGTCTAAACTAGATAGATAAAACTAAATAAAGAGGCTACATAGTTTGACCACCAGTCTTACTAAATGGTATCATACTACCCCAGTCACTGGGTTGTGGAGGTCAGATCGACAGTCGCTCCATGTGAATTATGTCCTGTAATTTGGCTGCATTTGGTTCGATTGGGAGCAGACTTCAACATAGTTGGGAAAAGTCTAGGCAGATGATGATGAAAGAGGCTACAATAAATGATGATTAGCAAATTGAAAACATATCTTTACGCGTCAGTATAATAATAGCTTTTTATATTTGAGTGTGTCTCGATGGGTAATATTCATAAACACGAAGTCGCAAAGTTTTTGAAGCAAGGCTTGAATGGGATTATAGGCTCCGGCCGCGCGTATATTTCTTACTTTGTGGTATTAGCGCTGCCAGACTGCATATTTATGATATCGCCTATTTTTTCCTGCTACTGAACTTTGTAACGACTATCATAGTAATACTTCCATGATTTAAACGAACATAAACCGTATTTTCCGATTAACCACAACGATATAATTAGAAAATTTAGCAAAATCCATCTGCCAAGCATTTTTGGAGTTCTGTACCCGAAAGGTAACCAATGGGACGCTATTAAAATGCCTCTGCTGTCCATCTGCCTGTCAGCGGGCTGTATCTCATAAACCGTAATATGTAGTAAGTTGAAATTTTCACAGTAGAAGGTGTATTTCTGTTACCGCTATAACATGAAATAATAAAAGCCCTTTATTCCTTTCATTCCTGCATGTGTTATATTATAATATTAACTTAGATTTCATCAGGTAAGTGTAGTATTATTTATTTGTGTTATATTTAAACAATTCCATAATAAACCATATAGGTAAATATGTATATAAATGTCAAAACATTAGCATAATTCGAATCATTACAATTCAGAACTTCATCACTCAATCCAGCTGTATCCTGTACATTGTTCTACGTGACCTAGTTCAGCTACAGGGTGTATCTATCTACCCAGTGCTTAGTACATACACTAGCAGGTTTTAGGTGTGTCATAGTGGACTATGTCTTTGTGGGTCGGGTCAGTGTTTGATGCTTGCAATAGATCTCACTGAGCGGGGAATGGAGTTAAGTCTTAAGCTTTGAGTAGTTAAGCCGTCGTTGTAGTGTTACAACGATAGCTTTTGATGTCTACTTACCTAGTAGGTATGTTTTCGTAATTCATACGAATTGTTTAATTATGGATCTGATTCTAAAATTAATGCTTAGGTGTTTATTTTATTTAAACATTATGTCAATAATCGTTACTTAGATACATTTTCTGTTTTACGTTTCGGATATTATAACCGTTTAAATATTGTGTTACTTTTACATGAAATATCTTTTACATTTTGCCTTGTATCAGCCATTTTATTACTAAAAAAAATGACTGTTTAAAAAAAATAACAAAGAAATGTTTAAAAAAAAATTTAGATGTAGAGATTTTTTTGGTTATGGTGTGTTAACAAAGATTTAAACTCATATAAACAATGAAAAAATGCAAAATTTTGGTTTATATTCCAATTAAAACTTTCTTCAGTAAGTGGACAACCCGCCACCGGTTTTACCTTGCACCTGCGACTACGGCAGCGGATGACGCATGACCGGGCCAGTCATTACTGCTCCCGTTAATCAATAACCCGACGACACACGAAATCGCACCGCACTGCCCTCCGCAAAATTACACCATTGGTAATTACACCATGAAATACTCTCCGATTGGCCAATCGGCTCTCAAAGGACTTTAATCGTCCAATCAGGAAGCAATTTTCGTTTCGAGGAACGATTTTTTTGTTCCTGCTCTAACTAGAGTTTTTTAGAAATTGTTTCACATTTTCACGAGTTACAGTCAGCCACCTATATTACAGTCAGAAAAGAGTAAGAAACATAAAAATAAAAACAACAACAAATAACTATCTAGATATCAAAACTAAATTGATTGTTTCTATTGTAAAGATATTATGTGCCTACCTAATTGATACATTATATTGTTTTTTTTTTTTTAAATGAATAACAGACTTGTTTGCACTAATATTATAGAAAAGATTATTTTGATTGTTTGTTTGTATTGAATAGGCTCCGAAAGTACTCGACCGTTTTCAAAAGTTCTTTTATGAAGACACCGATTTCAGATTCATACTTTTAACTTCGTATTGTATTTAAGTTCTAATAGCCCTTATAACATCACTACAACATAATAAAAATAAAAGGTAGAAATAAAAGTGATCTGGTAATCCCAAAAACACAACGGCAAAACTGGCAAGTCCTAAACAAATACGTGGGAACGGCCTTGAACCGTCCATTAATTCCAAATGGACCCTCGGTATGGGACTAAACATTTGTTGAAGAGAATTAATTCCGTAAGGACTATCGAGTTTTTCTCGGCCGAAGATAAATAAAGCTGTTATGGATAGCAACACAATCATGTTTGCTATTTTTACAGAAAGGGTTGGTTTTTTAGACACTTCAACAAGAATAAATAAATTAAGATTGTTATTTGCCCAAAAATCCTAGGTTGTTTTCAGGTCTAGCTGCATAAAAGATAGTAGACTGTATAGTACGATAATGTTGAGAAGTTTTCATTAAATTACAAAAGGTGAATTCATAGAAACTTTATGCGAAATTAAACTAAAGATACGAATTCTCAAGAGTGCTTATGGAGGTTCCTCCGAACAAAAACATTTCAAGTCAAATGAACACTTGGTGAGTTACGGCTAACAATGAATGATGGAACTGGGACGAAAGTTGATTGGGGTTCAGGCGTCACCCCAATGTTTCAGAGTGGATTTTATATTTTGGTCGCGAAATTCAATCAGAAATTATGGATATGTAATCTGTGAGTGACGGGTTGCCATAACACACTAGTATGAGCACTCAAAGTGGCACTAATTAGTCATGTGACATTATTATTGTGTAAAAGCTATTATTTTCCACGATTTTATATTATACATTTTTGTCTCATGACCATAAGATAAATTTCTAATTTTAAAATTAAAGAAAAATAAATTAAGCCTTTATTTTCGTACTAAATCTTTTATATCCACTTAACACAAAGACCGATACGCTTATTTTTTTTCCTTTTCCTTGTCGAAGAACATTGAAGTCTTAGTAATATATTGATTTAGGAGCGTGTAAACACTGACCGAAGCACGTGTAACGTCTATACACATGCTTTATTTCGTGAAGAGCTCTTAGAAACTACTCAGGCATTTGTCCAATCGATTTATATATGGACTCGTATGATTTTAAAGTGATGCAGCTGTTAAATACCGAAATCATTTGGAATCTGGAGCGGTTTATGTTGCGGCTGATATTAATGAAATGGATAAGGCATGGCTCTTACCTCCTAGCCTCAGTTCAGCAGCTGCTTGTGCGCTATCCAGGTCCCTCTCGGCGAAGCACTGGTACATCCCCCTGTGAGCCCTCACGACCCCATGGACCCTCAGCACCCTCTCCCCACCCCCCACTGGGACGCCGTCGTGCAGCCACCTGACCCTGGCGTCTCCGCCTTCCACCGAGCAGTTGAACGTCACCGAGCTCCCAGAGTTGGCCACCTGTAGGGAAATCATTTAATTGAAAACTTACAAAAAACTTTTCGCTAAAATGGATAAGTAATTAAATACTTAACCTAACCCAATTGTTATTATATAATTTATCAATATTTTGCAAAATACGTATTTAATTAATTCATTAGAGAACAATGCCGATACATGATGTAGATTCGTGACACAGCTACACAAAGCTTTTGCAAAATCCATACCAACACAGGGTTTTGTTGATTTAGTTTGGAACCAAAACATTTGAAATTCAATGTGCATTGTACTGTACATTCAGGTCAAACCAACAGTCTGCGCCTAAAGTGACAGGTGACACAAAAGAGATGAATTAACCCAATTATCGAAACTGTTTGAACTCGATAAATAAGCGACAATTTCGAGCGAGCCAACTCAAGACGATCCTACGAGTTCTCCTCATAAATTATTCAGCAGGACATCACCTAGTGACTACGTCACACCGCGTGTCGACTCAAACTAGATTATTAGGGTTGCTAGCTAAAGGTAGAGCACCTACAAAGCCTTTGATCGGACGTATTAGGTTTTATAAAATGTATCATAAATATTATGTTTCTAATTAAATTCGGTTGGTAAGAGAAGGTCAGGAGGTTCTACTTATGTTAAAATTCAGTGGATATTCCTTAATTATATTTTTTTCCGGTACTAAAAATACAGGCTAAATTATTTTTTTGCGGGTCACGTAATCCGTATGCACAATAGTTGTGCGTGAGTGTGGACGACGCCGCCGAGGCCAGCCCAAAAACAAGTGTCACTAGTAAAGAGCACTTTGAAGGTTATAGGTCGAGGGCTTTGCCCAGTATTGGGACAACAAAAGCTATTAAAAAAAAGTCAAAATATTATTTGCTTTTCTTCTTCTTCGTGTCGTTGGCACGACGGTAATTATATTTTAGTAGCCCCCAAAACTTCGCCAACTCCACCGCGACGTCGTCGGTAGCAGCGAAGAGGTCTGTGGCTGCATCTTTTTGGACTAAGAGGGCAGGATAGGAGATGAAGCATGGTTTGTAACTCAGCTCCACATCCGCATCCTGCTGCCGTTCCAGTGTGATAGCCCCACTTTATCAAGTTGGAGTTACACCTTCCCACCTGGGTCCGGAGGCGGATTATTATTATTTGCTCTAACAACCTGTTGTGTTGTTGTATTTTGGTAATTATGATGTTTGCATAGTCGTTAATAATTTAAGTACCCAATACCTCGAGAAAACAGGTCTAGTTAAAGTATTCTTAAACCTTTCTTTTTTTGATTATTGGTAAAAAAATTATTTAAATAGATGCTTTTAGCATCATCGGGTTAAGAGAGCAATAAGGAAGTAATAGTGTACCTATTCCATTTTTAGTGACAACCCTATGACAACGGAGGTCGGAAGGAACGCTCTGCGACATAGTACGTGAATAATTTATTGTTATGGTCAACGATATCCATGTTACATGCTCGTAAAGGAAAACCTACGTGCCTAAATACAATATGGAACTATAGTAAAACATTTAGCCTCAGATTTTGTCTAATAAAAAACTAATATAGGTGATAATTTGGCCTTCATCAAAAGACAAATAAAATAGATATTAAGACTAAATATTTTTATTATGTTAAAAGCGCTTGTCATAGTACGTTTGCAGATAACAGTTAGGTTCTAAAAATAGGTCAAACCAAATTAAAAAGAAACCGGCCAAGTGCGAGTCGGACTCGCCCATGAAGGGTTCCGTAGCAGCAAGTAACATAATATGTATAAACGTTTTTTTTTTTTTTTCTCTTTATTTGAGGGCTTTGTCGCTGTGCGATAATGTCGCCCCGTGAAAGATACACAAAAAATTAACATACTTATACATATAGACATGAAATTAAACATTAAACAAATGAACGTAATCTAACATTAACAATAGGATAATTCTTTAGGGCTAATTCTGCGAGTTTGTACAACATATTGGCCCGAACGGATACCGGTTGAGACAAGATGCTGTTGCACACTCCGACATCCAAAAAACGAGTTACACCAAACAATTGTGTTCTTAGGACCTCGTTCCGTACACATTCCATCAAAATGTGTTGGACATCTTCCACTATTCCGCAGTCATTGCAATTAGGAGACGTTATTTTCTTCATTAAATATCCAAATTTGTTTGATGGAATGTGCCCTGAACGAAGCCTCAAGGCAGTTGTTACAGAACATCTGTTTAACGTATTTTGGTCAATCCAAACATTTTTAGGCAGCTGTGGCTGGATGGTCTTATACCAAATACCTTTCTCGATGGACCTTTGATCGAAATGTTCTTTCCATAAATCATAGCACAGTAATTTGAGAGCTTTTATATAATCAGTGTATAGGGGCGTAACCATCAGTGGAATTCCATCAGTTATTGCTTCTTTGGCTAATTGGTCCACCACTTCATTTCCATGTATTTGAATGTGGGAGGGGATCCACTGTAATATTATAATTTTAGATTCTGAAGTCAATTTAAAGATTGTGTCTAAAATCGTATAGGCAATCGGTGTGCCTCGTAAAGACGAGGTACACCGAGCCAGGTGCTGGAGAGAACTTTTGGAATCTGTCAAAATTACCACTTTATCAGCATTTACAGATTTGACATAGGAAATGGCTTCAGCTATTGCTAACAGTTCTACGTACATAATGGATATATCCGACTCAATCTTAAGCTTAACAGAGGAGTTCGTCTGAGGGTCCAAAATAGCGACCCCTCCCAGCGTCCGTTTTGGATCCATCAGTAAAAAGTTTATAAAAGTCCCCATAGTGATCGTTAATGAATTTAACACATAGCTGATTAATATTGAAAGTGTCATAATGACGCTTAGCTTTATCTATTGCTTTAATAGTGTGATTGATAGTATTACGTACATTAATATTGCTGACCCACGTATCTAATGAAAACATTTCAAGAATATTCACTGAATGAATAGGAACTGTTTTAAAATCATTATACGATGACAGTAATAATGACTGCCTTCGTGTACTTGGACAACTAACATTAGGGTCGACTAAAAACTTAAGCAAATCAACTGTTTCGCTTTCTTTAAATGACCTACTTTTCAAACAGAATTTACCTGCTAGGTATTTTCTACGGATATGTAATGGAGGTAGACTTAATTCACTTTCCATTACGTGAATGGGAGTACTTCGTATGAAACCACCAATAATTCTAAGCGCTTGATTCTGAATTCTGTCTAATTTAACAAGGTTACACTTAAAACTGTCGTCGTACAGAAAACTGGCATAGTCTAGTCTACTGCGAATGATTGCTATGTATAATCGGCGCAAGTGCTTTTGATGAACTCCCCACCCGGAGCCGGCTAAAATTTTAAATATATTTAGATGTCTGGACAATTTCTCTATTGTCTCATTGACATGTTTACGCCATCTCAATGACTGGTCCAGCCACAACCCCAAGTATTTTACATGATTAACTACTGGCAACTCATTATCCTTAACATATAAAGAAACTGATTGAGCACAACTACCTTTTTTAAAAATACACACTTTTGTTTTGCTAGGAGATATTTCTAATCCAATATCATTGACTAATGTATCAAATTCATTTAACGCAGTTTGTAATTCTCTAGTAATAGTATCCAATCTCGAACCCGTTTTAAATAAAACAAAGTCATCAGCGTATTGTGACATATCCACATTTGTAATTAAATTGCATACTTTTGATGTTGCTATATTAAACAAGAGAGGGGATATCGGGTCACCCTGAGCCAAGCCTCGTCCCGTTGATCTACAAAATTCGTGGTTAAGAACATTGATTCTTAAATTTCTTTCTTTTAGAAATCTCCAAATATACCGGCATATTTTAAACCCCACTCCTAAATTATCTAAAATGTTTAAAAGGCTATTAATATCAACATTATTATAAGCATTACTTAAGTTAATAAAGCAACCGATTGTCGTAAAGTTTTTGGAAAAACCCTGTTGAATTTTAAGGACTAGACTGCTTAAGTTATCTAAACACGATCTACATTTACGGAAACCTATAGTTTTGTTCGAAAATATGTTTTTACTTTCTAAAAACCACTCTAAACTCTTACCTAACATAATATGAAAAATTTTGCATAAACAAGACATAAGTGATATAGGTCTTATAGACGAAGTTGACCCAGGTTCCCGACCTGGCTTAGGAATAGGAATAACTCGAATATCCCTCCACTGTGAGGGTACAAAACCCAGATGGAGAAATTTATTGTAGAGAGCCAGCAGCATTATTTTACCACTTCTAGGAAGATTTTTAATCATGGAAAATGCCTGGAGCCGTGTCTTTAGGTTTAATGGAATTTTCTAGCTCTTGTATTGTCAAATCCACTTCTAATTTGTAATTCTGTGAATGAAACTTGGGTTCGTGTGGGCATACAAAATCTGGCGTCAAATCATTGAGCAAACTTTGTGCTATTTCAGGATCATTAAATTGATTACTATTACTAGACCTACCTTTCGTCCATCTCATAGAACGCCACATAACACTGGCAGATGCCGCTTCATCCACTGATGTACAGAACTTCTGCCACGACTGACATTTTGCCTTACGGATTAATTTTTGTGATTCTCGAATTCTATCCTGCAACTGCTCATAATTCTGAGGAGAGGGATTACGTCTAAACCTTGCTAGGGCTAAACGCCGTTCGGCTACGGATTTCGATAAGTCGGGGTTCCAATAAGGTTTTGCTTTAAATTTATCACTAATATTCTGGGGGATATAAGTACATGGAATATGAGTATCTGCAGCTTTTTGTAAAATATTTTCAAAATAGTCGTAACACAATTGGAGATCCTCTGGAGGATCTGCTAATCTTTTAGCATACACTTTACGCGTTTACACCGGTACTTGTATCGTACCTACGTTTTCTGTTAGTGGTGACACTAACGTCGCTATTGATACTTTTCGTACTAACTTCACTTTTGATTCTGTTAGTAATGATGATACTAACATTAGTTTACCTACACCTAGTACTTTAAACTGTTAAGTTCGACAAAGGCTAAGTCGCATATGTTGAATGTTGTGCATCAAAATATGCAAGGTTTGTCCGGCAAAGAATTAGAGTTAAGCTTATTTTTAGAATATTATAATGTTCATGTGTTGTGTTTAACTGAACATTGGTTGAAAGAACATGAAGTAGCGTTTATCAATGATGATTTATTTTCCGTACAGAGTGCATTTGTGAGAAAAAATGCTATACGTGGTGGATCTTTAGTTCTTGTTTCCAACAAGCTAAAATGTAAGCAACGTTTAGACTTAGTTAATCTTTCCATTGAGCGCACCATTGAATTGTCTTGTGTTGAGCTCGAGCGGTATATTATTATTTGTGTTTATAGACCCCCGTCTGGGGACTTTACTAGTTTCGAAGTTGTAATGGAGGATGCACTTAATAAGGTAAAATTCAGCAGTAAAAACATAATAGTATGTGGAGATTTCAATGTTAATATTTTAGATGTTACTCCACTAAGTATCAGGCTTCTCAACTTGTTTAAATCCTTTAATTTAGTTAATTTGTTTTTCGAACCAACAAGGATCACCGCGTCTTCTTCAACTTGTCTTGATAATATGTTTTGTGATGTTAATGCCGAAAATATATTAGTGTTAACCGATTTATCATCTGATCACTGTGGACAAATGGCTAGCTTCCCTATGCCATTAAATAAAAAGCCGCACAAAATAGAATGCACGCCTTATACTGTTAGTCGTTGCAGTAAGTTTAAAAATAATATAGCTCTTAAAGTTTCACCGTCAATTGTAGAACACGAAACCCCTAATGAAATATATGAGGCTCTTTTTGATGTTGTGCAAAATGAGTATAAATCCATTTTTAAAACTAAAACTATTAACATTGCTGGGACTTCCGCTGGCTTTAACCAATGGGCTACACCGGGCATTTATAAAAGTCGAGCGAGATTATACGAGTTGTATGGTATGAGGCAGTATAAATTTGATAAAAAATTTCTAGAATATGTCAAAAATTATTCAAAATTATTTAAAAAGATTTGCCGTATAGCAAAATCGAAATTTTTAAGTGACACTATTAAAAACTCTAATAATAAAGTTAAGACTACTTGGAAAATCATTAACAACGAAACGAGTAAATCAAATAAACAAGAAAATCAACTTGAGATCATGGTTGATGGTAAATTAGTTAATAAACCAGCTGACTTAGCTGAGGTATTTAATGAGTATTTTGCCAGCATTCCTGCAACTACGACTCGCTCCTTAAGTTCGTCACCGTCCAAGGCTGAAAACCTTTTGCAAAGTAGCGTCCCTGAATGTAGTCAAGTATTGAGATTCGAACATGTAACGCCTCATGACGTAGTTAATGTTTTCAATTCACTCAAGTCTAAAAACACTGGTGATTACTGGGGCATTTCTGTAAAACTTTTGAGCAATATAATCGACATCGTAGCCCCCTATCTTGCTCTTACTTTCAATAAATGCGTTGACTTGGGTACTTTCCCTGATCTTATGAAGAGCAGTAAAGTTATCCCTTTATTTAAATCTGGCTGTAAAAATGATATTGGTAATTTTAGACCAATTTCTATTCTACCTGCATTCAGCAAAATATTTGAAAAGTTAATACTTAGACAGTTACTTCGCCATTTTAATTCAAATAGTCTACTTCATAATGATCAGTACGGGTTCACAAAAGGCCGTTCGACTACTGATGCGGGTGTTGCTTTGTTGAAACACATATTTGACGCATGGGAGAAGTCGCAAAATGCAATTGGTGTTTTTTGTGATCTTTCTAAAGCCTTCGATTGCGTACACCACGATACACTATTGCGTAAACTTCGTCATTACGGTGTTCAGAATGAAGCCCTCAAAGTAATTGAGTCATATTTGTCTAACAGACTTCAATGTGTCGATGTTAGTGGCGCGAAATCTTCTGGGTTACCTGTTCAGCTAGGTGTACCTCAAGGCTCAATACTTGGACCGTTTTTATTCCTGGTTTATATTAACGATCTACCACACCATTTGAAGAACATCTGCGATGTAGTACTGTTCGCAGATGACACTTCTCTAATCTTTAAAGTAGATAGGAATAGACAAGTGTTTGACGACGTAAACAACGCACTATCGAGGGTCATAGATTGGTTCACGGCAAATAACCTTGTGCTCAATCCCAAGAAGACCAAATGCGTAAAGTTCGCTTTGCCCAATGTTAGAAATCTGGGTCCCAACATCGTCCTCGGTAATGTGGAGCTTGAAACTGTTGATTCAGCTCTGTTTCTGGGTATAACAGTAGATTCAAAATTACAATGGGGTCAACATATATCGAACCTAGCAGGTAGGCTTAGTTCGGCCGCCTACGCTGTTAGAAAAGTTAGACAATACACTGACGTTGACACAGCAAGATTAGTCTATTTTAGTTATTTTCACAGCGTAATGTCCTATGGTATTCTACTGTGGGGCAAAGCCGCTGATATTCAAAATATATTTGTACTCCAGAAACGAGCTGTTCGTGCCGTCTACCAACTTGGTGCGCGAGATTCTCTGAAAGATTTCTTCAAAGAGATTGGAATTCTCACAGTGGCTTCGCAGTACATATTTGCCAACATCTTATATATCAGGCAAAACATTCACCTATACAGTAAAAATAGTGATATCCATAATTTTAATACCAGGAATAAGCACAAACTTCGTGTTCCTTTTCATCGGCTTCATAAGGTGCATAATTCATTCGTTGGGGTTGGTATAACTTTTTATAATAAGTTACCGTCCTCTTTCCTAGATTTGCCATTTAACGTGTTTAAAGCAAAAGTAAAAGCTAACCTATGTTCTAAGGCTTACTATTCTGTGAGTGATTATTTAGATGATAAGCATAGTTGGTTGCTGTGTTGAACACAAGACATTGTTCATGTTCTTTCAACAAATTATTCTGTATTATTATCGTATTTGACTTTAGTTTTAATTAGTGATTTTTTTTGTGTGTGTTTATTCTCTTCTTTTTTAACGACAGTCGTAGGGTATCATCTAATACTTATGTCGGAGCTGATGAAGATTGTTAACTAACCTTGCATTGTATAGAGTCAATCTTTCTAGTATTATATAGTTTCACAGGAATCATTTTGTGAGTACAATGTACTTTATAACTTTCAATGAGTAGATACCCACGTCTTTTAATGACTTGAATGACCCTGGCGGTTGAGATTATGTCATGCTCACTCTAATGTCTCGCTGGCGGTGGCGCGTGTGTCGGATCATTTAGTTCCCTTCAAAATGGTTGAGCTGAGTGATGCTGATGCATGTGTCATGTTCGTGAACGGGCGCTGTCTTTCGTGACTGGTCATCTCTTAGCTGCCACGGTCTATTTTAATTATTAATAACTTTATTTTGAATTGTCTTTTTACTTTACTATGGACACTATTATCTTGCCACATCGTTCTCACAAAAATGTACCATCTGATGATGAATGATGTAACAAAATGTTTGTAATAATTTTGGCGATTGAAAAAGAGTGTCCATGGAGTTTCTTGCTCATTCTTCTCCATAGAGATCTACACCTTGGAATGAGCACCTACGGTACTTTCACAGTTTTTATGTCTTGTGTCTGGGACCGTAGCACCATAACTATTTTTATACTTGTTTTATTTTATGTCTTTTGACAATTCATAAGTGCCTGTAATTGGCTTAGTTGAAATAAACGATTTGATTTTGATTTTGATTTTGATTTTGAGGCGATGAATTTTCTAAACTGAATTCTACCATGGCCGAGTATTCATCCCATTTACTTTTCTTGAAGTTCCTCTTACGAGTATTTGAAAGTGATCTAATATATGTAGTGGATAATTTGATGATTAAGTGGTCGCTTCCCAAAGATTCATTTGTAACATTCCATGAAAAATTTAGAGCAATATCGGATGAAATAAAAGAAATGTCAGGAGAGGACTTCTGTAAGATACCATTAACCATTTTAATACGCGTTGGTGACCACCTGTCATTAAGCGAAACATAGTTGTGTTCTAGCATCGAGTCAAATATTTGTGATCCGCGTTGATCTGTTTTATAAGACCAATTTATATGGTGTCCATTAAAATCTCCCAGTATTAATGTTTTATTACCAGCAAGCGAAAAAATCTGATCCCAATCTCTCTGAGAAGTATGGACTGTTGAAGGGCAATAGACAGATATAATATTTTCAATATCGTGACAATTAAGCACCTTAACACAAATTAGTTCTATCCCTAGGTTACAACTATGAACATTACGCACCTGAACTTTTATAGAATTATGTGTCAATATAGCAACCCCCCCATAGCCATCATCTCTGTCTAATCTAAAAATATTATAACCTCTAATATTGAAGTTACTATCGGGGTCAAGCCATGTTTCACTTAACACCGCAATATGGAATTTGTCCTGAGTTAATAACTGATCTAATAGTACTAATTTTGGTCTGACGGTCTGTGCATTCCACTGGAGAATATTAACGTTCATTCTTTTATTTCGAGAATCCACGGAGAATGTTATTTAACCAAGAACCATCTGTTGTATTATTAATCACTATCGATATTAGCCAATCTGATATTAATTTAATCACACTTGATATTTTAGATTCTGATGATGTATTAGACATTATTATGTTAGTCAATAAACGTAATACACGTTTAAACGTCCAGGGATCCGTGCTCTTCCTCTCATTTGTAAATGAATTAGTTGGCTTGTCAGTTCTTTCTGGTATAGCTCCATTACATGATGATGAAGACGACTCTGAGAGCCACTCCATATCTTCACCTTTTTTGTGAACTTTACGATTTTTCTTAGGCTTGACAGTCTTTCGGGTTTGTTGAGAATTCGAAGGTACCTGATTTTGTATAATATCCCGGTTTGTATCGGTAGCTAGTAATTTCTCAGCATATGAAGGTCTATTCTGAACGTTCGATGGCGATAAATGAGAGTATTGTTGAGTCAAAACAGGTTGCACTTCAGAAGTCTCATTATTGTTTTTAGAGCCAAGTATCGGAGATGGCGGAACGTATAATGTCAAAGCTTTGTGGTACGAGCAGTTAAGATCTGCCATAAGTTCGCGAATCCGTTTTTCCTTAAGATATACTGGACATTTTTTATCGTAAGATACGTGGTTTGCTAAACAATTAGCACATTTAAAAGTAGTAGACTCACATCTTTCATGATTTTCTCTGCAACGTGGACAAATTATTTTTTTGGATGGACATGTTTTAGATGTATGACCGAATTTCCAGCACTTAAAACATTGCGTAATTGGAAAGATATACTTGTTAACTTTAACTCGCATGTCATGTATGTATACGTATGGGGGTAACGATGCGCCTTTAAAACATAAACGAATCGATTCGCTCGCAGTCCACACGCTCGCATTATTCTCGGTGGTCGAACTGGTCGTGTCTGAATCCTTATTCCTTCGATTGAGTCTTACAGCTGAAAGTATTTCTTTATCACAAGTCACATATTCCAGGAATTTCTCTATAGACAGATCTAACTCCACATCTTTGATCACTCCATACGATACGCCTACTTCCATTGTCTTTGAGTATTTCCAGCCCTTATCGATGAACGTTGTGCATGTCATAATTTATTTGAATTTGATTCCCGAGCAAAGGTAATCAGTAACTTAAATGGGTTGACGTATTTTACTCGCTGTATTCCAGATATGTGATTTTCTTTAAATAATTTTGCCAACGCAAATTGCCTAGGAAACCTTTCTTTATGATATACGGATACATCAATTCTATCCCCATACTCAATATCGTGATCCGTCATAATTTTAGGCGATTTACTTCTGCGTGTATTATCCACTATTGACCAATTTTCAGGAGAATCATTATCGCGAATCCGTTTTCTTGTTTCATCCACCTCCATGTTCTCATTAATATCGTGTGATTGGTCTTCTCTCTGTGTTTGAGTATCGTCCTCCACGTGTCTACCAGTGCAGATGTATTCGTAAGTTATATTCACTGTATTAGAAATCTCATCGTTGTCACTCATTGTAAACAAAGGCCAGGCGGCCGGGCAACCGAGCGATCGCTTGCGCCGGCACAGCTGTGAGATAACGAACCGGTTTTAGCGCTAATTACACACACGACTGAATAGATCGACGCGCGAATCAACACTGATAAACGTTTTTGTAACTTTGAAAAGTAAATTGCGGTTTACGATTTATGACGCTTAAAGAAAAACTAATTACTCGATCTCGTTCAAACCAATTTTCAATTGAAGTTTGCATGGTAATGTACATCATATATTTTTTTTAGTTTTATCATTCTCTTCTTTTAGAAGTTACAGGGGGGGGGGGAAACATTTTACCACTTTGGAAGCGTTTCTCGCGCAAACCGTTCAGTTTAGAAAAAAATGATGTTAGTAACCTCAATATCATTTTTCAAGACCTATTCATAGATACCCCACACGTATGGGTCAGGCGAAAAAAAAATGTTTTGAGTTTCAATTCTAAGTACAGGGGGTACCCCCAAATTTGGTTTTTGTTTTATTTTTGTGTGAAAATCCTAATGCGGTTTACATAATACATCTACCTACTTACCTAGTTTCAACAGGATAGCTCTTATACTTTCGTCAAAAAGGGCTGTGACATGGGACGGACAGACAGACAGACAGACATGACGAATCTATATGGGTTCCGTTTTTTGCCATTTGGCTACGGAACCCTAAAAATGAAAGAACCTTGTTTTAAATTCATCAATTTCGTTTTAAATTCATCAATTTCGTGTGCCAAGAGCTATTATCAAACTTCTAATCTTGAGATAAACTAATGAAAACACTTTTGTTCAGTTCTTAATCAAATTATGTACAAGAAATATTTACTTGTGAATTAAATTACATCGAATCAAGCTTGCTTTATTAAATTTGATGGCTGAGTCTTAGAATTAATTGAAAACCAGAATAAACGTTTAGTGTCTGGAACAATAGACATCAGTCTGACGGCAACGCCGCGCCATTTGGAGATGGATTCATTTTCATATACGGTTCTACCAAGTTAATTAATTTGTCCAAAATAAATATAAAAATCATTAATTAATCTCTACTAAAACAATATAAATCCCACCAAAACATTTCATGTAAAATGTTGCCAAGACGACCACATAAGGTTTGCCCTGTGAAAAAGATATCAGATCTCATGTAGAACCAAGCTTCTGAATCTACACGGTCTAACTCTACAGACCCAAACTTCAGAAATTCTACATATCAGTAAAAATGAATGTATAGATTTTTAACTTAATTACATTAGTAATTAAGTTAAAAATCTATTTTAGACTCCTACCGTCGTACCACAAAAACTTTTAAACGTCTGTTGAACACTTGTCTAAAAATATTTCAGATTGTGACGTTGAAATAAGGTCCGTTTTGCAGTCACACTTTTTAAAGACAAGTGTTCAACAGATTTTTAAAATTTTGTAGTAAGGTTGCTAGCGTTTAAGTTTATCGCTTGCCGTTTGGCTTTAGGGCCTGGACCTGATGAGTTGCCCACATGCCCGCGCCTACAGTGGCTTTAATCGCTTAAAAGTGAAAGTGTTTGTCGCAAAGTGAAAACCCGAGAAAAACTTTAAAAATCTTTTTTCTTAAAAGTTCTAATTTAAATAAACAATTCTAATAATTCAACACATGGTCCGCAAGTTGCAAGTGATTATTTAATACGCAGTGTAATTTGGGTTTTACGATTAAATTGCTTCTGGAAGTTTGAGCTCTTTTTTCGTAGAAAAAAAAAGACTATTACCTTATTATTAATTATAAAAAGAAAGGAATCTAGCTATCGAACCATTGGATAAATGTATACATATATTATTTAACATGTGTAACATCAAGTTTTGTTAAGAAAACAATCTAATAGCCAAATTAATAACAATGATAGAAAAATGTATTTCGCTATCGCCAACACACCGACCAAGCCCCATCTTGTCTATATTCGATGGGCGCACCGCTAGGATCACATCGCGCGATGTGTCTCGTCGCTCTGTGATCTGAATACTTATTTTTCAATTTTTGCAACGTCTCCCGCCGCCGACAGGAATTTAGCCGCTCGTCCAAATACAGATGTCGAGACTTTCGGGACAATTCTGTTAGCCCTCCTTATGTAATAAAAGAAAATGTCGGGAGGTTTCTCTTTGTCTGAAACGTACGCTGTTTATTCTCTGACAAGTTCGGAATAATGCGATCGAGTTTGCGTATCTATTGGTCACGTATTTTAGTACCGAGATAATGTTTAAATTTTTATGTAGAAACGGGTGTCGAAACACTTCTATACATATAATAAAACTGTAGAAAAATCGTTTTTGTACATCAAAATAAAATAAAAAAAAAATAGCTAGGGTGTTGAAGGACAACCAACAGAACCCATTTCCAGCATTTTTAGAATTTTTGTCTGTTTGTCTGTTTGTCGGTTTGTCGGTTTGTCGGTTTGTCTGTTTATTTGTGGCTCCATCACGTAAAATGTACGAAGGCAATGTAGATAATCTTTATACACAACGATCGAGCGTAACTTGAGGACTAATTTAGTTTTTGTTTCATTGCAATCGGTTAAGTCTATCAAAAGATATTTGAATTTAAAGCGTTCCAGACCCAGAAGTAAAATTACGGTCAGTTTACACCGAGACGCGCAGTTCAGTAGCGCGATCTAGCTTGGAATAGAAAAACTACATACCTATTCAAATAATGTTGTGGACTGGAGTGGAGTGGTTTGGAGTGGAGTGGTTTGGAGTGGAGTAGAGTAGAGGAGAGTAGAGTTAAGTAGAGTGTAATGGAATAGAATGGGATGGTTTGGGATGGAATGGAAAGAAAGAAAAGGTTTTTATTAGACTCACACTAGAATGGGAATGAGTGGGATGGAGTAGGATGGAGTGGGATGGAGTGGGAAGGAGTGGGATGGAGTGGGATAGAATCGGATGGAGTGGGATGGATTAGAATGGAGTGCGATGTAGTGAGATGGAGTGGGATGGAGTGGGATGGAGTGGGGTGGAGTGGGATGGAGTGGGATGGAGTGGGATGGAATCGGATGGAGTGGGATGGATTAGGATAGAGTGGGATGTAGTGGGATGGAGTGGGTTGGAGTGGGATGGAGTGGGATGGAGTGGGATGCAGTGGGATGGAGTGGGATGAAGAGGGATGGAGTGGGATGGAGTGGGATGGAGTGGGATGGAGTGGGATGGAGTGGGATGGAGTGGGATGTAGTGGGATGGAGTGGGATGGAGTGGGATGGAGTGGGATGGAGTGGGATGGAGTGGGTTGGAGTGGGATGGAGTGGGTTGGAGTGGGATGGAATGGGTTGGAGTGGGATGTAGTGGGATGGATTAGGATGGAGTGGGACTGAGTGGGATGGAGTGAGATGGATTGGGATGCAGTGGGATGGAGTGGGATGGATTAGGATGGAGTGGGATGGAGTAGGATGAAGCGGCTGGAGGGGGATGGAGTGGGATGGAGTGGGATTGAGTAGGATGGAGTGGGATGGAGTGGGATGTAGTGGGATGGAGTGGGATGGAGTGGGTTGGAGTGATGGCTTGGAGTGGGATGGAGTGGGTTGGAGTGGGTTGTAGTGGGATGGAGTGGGATGGAGTGGGACTGAGTGGGATGGAGTGGGATGGATTAGGATGGAGTGGGACTGAGTGGGATGGAGTGGGATGGATTAGGATGGAGTGGGATGTAGTGGGATGGAGTAGGATGAAATGGGCTGGAGTGGGATGGAGTGGGATTGAGTGGGATGGAGTGGGACTGAGTGGGATGGAATGGGATGGAGTCGGATGGAGTGGGATGGAGTGGGATGGAGTAGGATGAAGTGGGATGGAGGGGGATGGAGTGGGATGGAATGAGATAGAATGGGTGCTCTAATCCAGTAGCAATTCTTCTGAATCTGAACGACAGAGGGCGTTTATTATAATCACCTCAAATATTCTTGAAAAATAAATTCTAAATACAGGGATTCTAGGAAAACGATATGATTTATAAAAAACGTGGCGAGAATTAAGCGCTTCGCACTAAAAAATACATTGTTAAATTCCGACATCCACGCGAACGAAGTCGCGGGCACAGCTAGTTTGAAATAAAAGGCTACAAAAATAAGATGAATTTAAGTTAGTTCTGATCATACGTTGAATGAAAAAACTTTTTTTAAACGTTTTTTCATTCAACGTAAAACTGAAACTGTCGAAATAAGAAGACCTCTATCTTCTTGCTAACAATCGGTATTACTGAGCATGATTTTGGGATGACGTATTATTATATTTGGATCAGTATTTGGCCATAAACTATCTCATCCAGCCTTTTACCTTAAACAACCCATATACGAGTATGTTATGGATAAATCTCTGCCCAATATTCTAGAGCAGTTATGTACAGATGTTATGTAATTTAAAAGAAGATTGTCCTTACCTGTAACTGCGGATGCACACTGACAACTAGCCGGGAGCGGACCCGGAGCCTGGCGTCCCTCCTCTGCTCGCCGAACTGGTTGTGCGCCCTGCAGGTCCACACGCCGCCGTCGGACAGCTGGGCGCGGCGGATGATCAGCACCTGCTCCGACACTGAGATGCGGATGCTGTTGGACACGGGGCTCAGGCGCCCGTTCGAGTGGCGGAACCAGCTGGGAATCATTCAATGCTCCAATACAGGGCTTTCCGAAACTTAATTTTATCAAATTAATTTGTAAACACTATTTCATTATACCTGTTGTAAACACTATTTACTTATTTTCATTGTCTGTATAGTCTACCCAAACAGCTGTTCAACGTTATGGGAACGAAGCCAAGTGGACTTCCTTTAGCAACAGGATAACCTTCACATAAGTTTTTAGCTATTGTTATATGAGGACAACCATCTCTAATCATAAATCGAAAACACTGGAAGTTGTAGGGACCTTTGTTCAGCAGTGGGATTATGCAGGCTAACAGTATTTTTTTTTTTGTCAAGATATATTACAATTAATACACAATTTTACCTATAAGCGACGTTGAAGAACCAAAATGCTTCAATTAGTGGTAAAAACTTACAGGCTTACAGTAACTCGCATTGGGCTGCACACAATTCACGGGAAGTTAGAAGTTTTGATGTAATCTGTCTAAGTACCTGTATGTGGGCGGAGGACTTCCTATCGCGCAGCAAACTAAGCGTATGTCACCTCCTTGAGGCACCATCTCGTCTTCAGATACTGACAGCATTCGAGGAGCCATGCTTGATGATGCGTCTGCAATAAAAGGTTACGCTGCATTGACAAAGTAGGGGAACAGTGTATACAGACGGGGGCGCAAATAATCGCGAGGTATAATGGGACATACACTCTTTAGGCATACTTAACACAACACTAACGTAGTGCAAGCGCCATCAGGACGTCATTTGCAAGCGGCCATTAACCCGGCGCCAATGACGCTGGGTCAAATTGACCCGAGGCAATTTTAAACGAACATATTTTTTTTATGCTTCGGTCACATGTTTTGAAAGTTCTTGTAGCTGGAGATACAGCCTCCCTCTACCCGCCTCGTTCATATGATCCGTGTGACAATGTTCGCGGATTGAGATACACGCGCTTCAAGTTGAAACGGGTAAGTATGACCCAGCGTCATCGCTGGCGTCGTAATTATGTGACATACTTTTATTCGTTACTTTAGTGTTCAATGTTAATTTTCTTTGTAATTTTTAGGTTCTTTATAAAATGTCAGTAACAAATGATCTGGAGAGAATAATGGCGTTGTTAGAAGACTCGGATTCTGACAATGAAGATTCCTCCTCGAATCCTGTAGATTCCCGGGCTGCTTCGGGTATTGACGATGATGACCACTTATTTCAGCGTTATAACAACAGCGAAAGTGAATAAGATGCAAGTTCCAGGATCTCGCAAAAGTTGTCAAATATGTCCATCAAAGAAGGATAAGAAAACCTCGCACACTTGTCAGGCATGTCGCATCTTTGTATGTCCAGACCACTTTGTATCATACTGCAATAATTGCAGCAGTTCGATGGCTGTGATCGAGGAAGAAGAAGACTTATCACTATATTTTTTTATATAATAAGTTTTTTTTTATGTCTTTTTTAGTCAATAAGACTATAAATTCCTATTGTTTCTAATAATGAATAACTAAAAATTTAAAAATATCAACATAATACGTTTTTATAGTTGATTTTGCATGTGTTACTGAAAATGTTAATAAATATTGATTTATTTGATTTATAAGTATTATTTTTATTTCAGTATCTAACCACAATCCCCCTTTTTGATACACAATAATAAAAATATCGGCAACTAAAAAAAAACTATTAGAGATATAAAATAAAAACCGGGTCACCATGACCCGGTGTCATCGTCGCCGTAATTATTTTTACGTCATTGGCGCCGGGTTAACAAATGGCGTCCTGTTGGCGCTTGTGCTACGTTAGTATTTTGTTAAGTTTGCCTTAAGTGTGTGATTTCCCATCATACCTCGCGTGGGTCTTATACACTGTTCCCCTACTTAAAGTTACTGTTCATCCGTCTGCATCTACGGGTAAGATCAGCAGAAATGATTATCTACGTTCTATTCTTTCAATTCCGACCAATACATAGTAATTTAGCCAATAACATAATATTATTTCACTCTCAATAACACGAAATTTCTCCTTGCTACTGTTATACATTTTAGAGCGGGTGCCCTCTATCTGGCAGAAACTTATTGCTCCGAAACCTATTTGGCATAACTCACTTGGCAGAAAGTTTTTTAAACGAACATTGTTATGGTATAAAAAATATTCAATATTTGGCATAATTTGAATTACTGTCATACTTCGAAGATCACAGAATTTCAGAATATAAATAATTTAATAGTCATAATAAAAAAAAAATGTTTTATAAAATCAATATGGTGTGCTACAAAAGTTAGTGACAGAAATGAATCGCTGCAAAACCGACTTCACGTAATCTTGTCTGCCCTACCCCTAGAGTGTAAACTAAGCCCGCGAAGGCGCGGAGGGGCGAGGCGGCCCGCGAGCTGAGGAGCAGGTGGTTTTAACGCACAGCGCCGCGGCTGAGGCTGGCCGGCTTGCCGGCCAGCAAGCCGAAGCTGCGGTGGTTGGCGTAAAATCATCTGCGACGATTAGCTCGCGTGGGACCGCCGGAGACCCGCAGCGCCGGAGCCGTGACAGAAGCCATGCCTGCTGCATGTTGCATGCTTGCTGCATGCCTGCTGCATGTTGCAACCTTGCATTCTGCATGCTTGCATGCTGCATGCTTGTTGCATGTTGCATGCTTGTATGCTGAATGCTTGCTGCATGCTTACTGCATTATCTTACTGTCTGGGAAATAAAAACCACACAATTATGCCAAATGATGATTCTGGCTGTGAATTTTCTGCGATATGATGGTTATACTTTTTGATTATTATGGATATAAAATATGTGCCAAAAGATGATTCTGGTTGTGAACTTTCTACGATATGATGGTTATACTTATTGATTATTATGGAAATGAAATTTATGCCTACAGATGATTCTGACTTACAAAATTATGGGTTTCGGTGTATGGTAAATGAGTGTATGCCAAACGATTTTCTGCGAAAAGAGGTTTATGCTATCCGTTGCTATGCAAAATAAAATTAGGACGTAAAAAGTTCTGCTATAAAGGGTGGACCCTTTTAGAGCTGGTAATACTAACGTGAAACAGTGACCACAGCAGGAGGACTCCTCCTCTTCTCGCCAGTTAGAGCGTGCTGTGCCTCGCAGGAGTAAGAGCTTTCGTCATCGGGTCGCGCGTCGCGCACTACCAGGATGTCGCTGCGACTGCCTCCCACTATGTAGCGACCACCTGGAACAAGATTATCATAAGAGAACGTATCTTGGATTGCCACTTACTAAGAAATGTGATAGTCATAATAAAATAGGTAGTTTTTTTTTATTTTTTTCTCTCAAGTTATCTGGACCTTTTATTTTGTTTAATTCCAGGCGCATTTATTTACTCAGAAAGGTGGTTAAATAGCTATGGTTTACAAAATTGTAGCTATGAGCACCATAGAAGGAATATGATTAGGTAACTTTAAAATTATAATGTGTATAATGAACTGCCTCAGCAATCTGAATGCTGATTCAATCTGACCGAACAATTAAAAAAAAATCTACAATACAATCAGTAGCAACCGCTCATATTATAAGTTTTAGGTCAAAGCGCGGCTGAGCACAAACAAGCTTTCTATTTGATTGAGCTGCAGCCTTCTCTTTCGATACATCCATCAACATCCTACTAGGAAGTTGAAGTGACATAGACGGGGGTGGGGACGGTGGTGGAGCACTGGGGATACTAATATGAACATTAAGACAGAAGGGCTACTTCGCACAATCATGATGTTTAAAATCACACTATGATCATGACGTCAAAGGTACATAGTAAATATCTGAATGAACGTTGCGCGAAGAAAATGATGTAAATATCGTGGAAGTTGTGTTCTGTTTATATTTATTCCCATAAGAAAATGCATAATTTATGTATTACTTGGCTACTCTGTACTTATGTATAAATGTACGAACTTGGATCGACAGTTTTATAGTGCTGTACTTCTGAAACCATTTTATGTGTGAGGAGTGGAGGTAGTGGAACGCTCATGACTTTGAAATTAGGAGACAACTTCGATCGAGTGCACTTACCCATTTATAGCGGGGGTGACACCATTTGACCGACACGGCGACGTACTCTTTGTGTTGGACACTCACAGCCAAAAGTGATATCACAAGTTCTGTCTAGTAGAGCTTTTCTTGCCACACACAAAAGAATTGGAAAGTTATTTTTGAGCTCAAAAATTAGAAGTTTTTTTCCAGTGTTAATGTTGTTCAATCTTTTGGCGGAGTTCTTACGAAGTTCAATATGGGGGCTAAGTGCAAGTTTTATACCCAGTTGATCGTGTACTTAATACGTTTGATTTAATTTTATAGTGCTCGATTTCGTCAGCGGTCCAGTAGGTATTACTGGACCGCTTAAGAAGACGCAAAAAAAAAACGTTTTGCCAGTGATAGAAATTAGCACTATGCCCTAAGTTTTAAAATTAAATACTTGACGTTAACTTTTGGTGGCCATGACGCAAGAAAAAATTGAATGTTTCAAACCACAAATAATTACGTTATACTGTACTCCGAGCTGTTATCAAACGCGCGTTTTACAATAAATTAAATAAAAATCATCAATCCTGCAAAAGATGATGATGATGAATAAAAAAGTGATAGGAACATCTTGCCAAATGTTTCGAGGATAAAAGACGTGATATTTTATTATTTGAACACTACTCTATGAAAAAAATATTATTATTTAATAAATCTTTATCTCTATAGTACATTACTGCCGCGGCCTATAATGGCTACTTTGCTGGTCGCACTGATGATGGCCGACAGCGCAGCGTAGCGCAGCTCCAGGCCGACACAGCGCGGTCAGCATGCAGCACTTGATGGACGAGCTGAGATAATTTGATTTACAGCGAGGACATATAGTGCTTTACTCAAAAATGCAAGTACCTAACCTACATAAAACCAGCAAGTGATTTAAATAAAATATATATTAATTAACTAGAAATTTAATTTAAATATCAATTATGAAAAATACAGTTACTAAAATTCAACACCGACTTTCCTGGTTTCATATTACTTACTAATAGTTTGCGATAATTTTAATGCGATGTTTGACTGCTATATTTTCTTCATTTACTTAAAGCAAAAAAGTCACTAAATAAAAATAAAAAATTCGCCGAACCGCGCTTTTGTTCCTTCTTTGTATTTTTTTTTTAATATGGATTACAATCTTTTTGTGCCTACCTCTTTATATACAAACAGCTGTGTTTTAAATAAAATCTTTTTGCATTTGTTTTTTTAAAACGTTGTAACGTCAAAATAGCGGCCGGCAATGTTTTGCCGGCCTGGTAGACCGGCCAGCAAAAACATTGCTGGCTGCTACTTGAAACAGACCGGCAAAGTCTACTTTGCTCAAACAAGATTGTCAAAATAATGACCACATTACGTGTATTTTTGAGTAAATATATTAACCTTATTTTCCCTGTAACCAAGAATAATACCTAACAGTCCACTCTTTAACACGTTTTGACATAACCTTTCCCCTGGATTCAAAACGCTTGTGTGCGGCACGGTACGAGCTTGGCGGGATGGCGGCGCGTCTCGCCGGTCGTCACCGTTTACGATCAGGGGGCCAATTCTCGGCTTTAGAGATGGTGTCGAACTCGACAAAAATTTCTAATGACGTCATTTTTTCGACAAATTTTAAAAGTTGCTATTCTGGGGGTGTCGAATTCGACATTTTTCGAAGGCTAACGTTAGAGTTCATCTCGAGTGCTTCTGAGCAGTAGAGATGTAATGTCGATTGTAGATATACGTCATTTCTGAGTGAATTTGTTTAGTTTTGGATTGTACACTGTTTTCTTTTCTTGGGTTTTTAAATAAAATACGGCTTGGCATGTCATACCTACTGGAAATTCGATAAACTCTTTTGCATTGTGTTTTCTTGAAACGGCGACCTTCGCGCAAATAACAAACTCTGTAATTTGTGTACCCACGATTGGACCTCACCTCAAAAACCACTGAAAGATGGACGAGTTTATTAGCATTTTTATCACAATAACAATAGCATTTTTGTCTCGGAGTTGTTGGAAAGTGGCGAGCAAATGGCCAATACACGGCGACAACAGCGCACTTATCCCGCCGTCGATATTTACGATTTAAGCGAAAGCGAAGTCATTAAAATAATTCCCCTCCATGTTAAAATAAAAATCATGAAATGTAAAACAGCACAGCCCATTATTGATTTATAAACACAGAGTCCATGTAAACATAACAAAAGACGCAAATTCTGACACTGACCTGACAGACAATCAACTGTCAAACTGATTATTTTTACACAAAACGTTTCGTTTCATCCTTAAATAATTAGATTTAGTCAGCGTTTTAAAACAAAATCATTCATTAACCTATAGTTACCTAAAACGGAACGTGCGATTCTTCATAATGGTAACATTATCTTCACTCGACTCGACATTTTCAGTGACATTTAGTTCTATTTTGACTGAGAATACGGATTTCTGCTCAATTCGACATTTTTTGGTAGAGATAGAGATATTTTTAATAGACATAGAGATAGACTTACAATCTCGAACTCGAGAAAAATGGCGAAAATCGAGAATTGGCCCCCAGATAACTTTCAAGCGGGACTTTTTCAATGAATTCTAAATGCGCGACTACCTCGGCACTCGGCTCCCCTTCGCGCTCCAGCGCTTTGTTTCACGATTGTCGACTGTTAACTGATCCAGTCGATACTATTGTTACTTTGTTTGGCTAAAAGCGTTTTTCTTTTATAAATATGTAAGGGCAAGAACACAATCATTTTGTAAGATTTTTAAATATTTGCAAAGAAAGTCTCTTTTCGAACGAACTTTAGTGAAGTGGTCTTGTAACGTTAACTACATGGGAGAAACCCAGAGAAACCAGACACAAAAAACAAGTTCAAATACTACTTACAGAGAATAATTAAATAAGTCAATCAAAATTCAGTGTTACTATATTAATTAATTACCAAGAATAATAAAGCATTATTAAAAAAATTCCGCCTAGGTACTTCAATTTTGCTGAAATAAACAAGCATTTCAACACAAAAATAAAATGATAATTGCAGAGTCTGCCTTCATGAGCGTAAAGTACAATTGAGTGTGTGCGCACCTTATGACGTCACAACACGTCGCCTGCTCCGGTGGCGCGGAACAGAATAACGAAGTTTTAATTAACGCTCTTTTGAACCCTTTGTGCCAAAATATTGTCGATTGTCAACCGAATAAAATCAACGGTAAATTGACTATAACAGAGTTAAGTTTCCGTGAATATTTTAATTGTTTTCGGTATTAGCACGTATTAGTAACAATGAATTTTCTAGACATAAGTGGGCAAGATTCTTGAAGGTATTAAAGGACTTCAAAGTTATTAATCCTGGCAAAAACGATACAAAGTTCATTCAAATCTCAACGTAAGAATTTATCTTATTTATACGTTTTATATATAGAAATAAGTGATGTACAATTTTAAAATAAAAAAGTAGAATGGAAATAATTAACAACGTATAATATTATTCATGGTATCGAACACCTGCTAAAATTACATTCTATATTTACTAAAAGAGAATCATGAATTTCAATTTATTATTTAAATTAGTTTCTTTTGAAGAAATTTAATTTAGCAGAGACAGGAGTGAGCCATGAACAACAACAGAACTCACTCTTGAATAAAATAAGAAACACTCTGATTTACTTTTAATTTCGTTTGGAAACTTCGTAAATTACTTTTGAGAGTAATTTATGATAATATTTGTAAAGTATCTGTCTCTGAAGACAATGTCAGCGATGTAGGATTAAAATTTATCTGTCATTTATCTTCCATAGCCGTTGTTCGGTTGAAATTCAAGTTATTTCGGGTTTATCTAAGCAATTAAATTAAGTTAGACAAGGTTAAGATTACTTTTAAGACAAAAGCCCTTTAAAACACGAGTGTCGGCCTAATTTGATTACTGAAGGAAAACTGAAAAAGATTTTTTTTTTTTTTTTATAAAATAGATAACTGTTGCTGAAGTACACCCCTTAACATTGATAAGCAGAAAGCATCAACATATCCATATCGATGGTAATCGGACCATCAAAAATTTGCCTTAAGAATCCGAAAAAATAGCAAAACTGTCTTGGTTCTTGTCCTTAAGAGCCTCGTCGAGAAATTAACTGATCCTTTATCGCGGCCTTAACTTGTTTTATGCGAACTTTATGAACGGTACGTCATTCAAATAACCATAAAAGTGAATCTTGGGGCTGTTCAATGAATGTATATAGTTGGAGGCTCCGCGGGGCTCCAGCCGATCTTTGACAGGAGATAAGCGAAGGAACGTCTGTCGTTCCTCGATAAGATTCACACTTAAAGCATCTTGCTTCAAGTGAGGAATTTAGCCTTTTTAATTTGAGTTACGTAAAGTAACATTATGGGTGGTGAAAGGGAAATTGGAAACCTTATTTTGTGGATATAAGATTAAATGGTTTCGTTGTAGTATTATAAAATTGTAATTTGGTTTGTTTTATAAATTACTAGCTGACCTCGCAAACGTTGTTATGCCATATAAATTAAAAAAAAAAATAGATAGTAGGCGATTCTCAGACCTACTGAATACGCATATAAAATTTGGTAAAAATCGGTAGAGCCGTTTCGGAGGAGTACGGTAACTAACATTGTGACACGGAAATTTTATATATAAGAGATAATATAACGCTCGATAAAAAAAACACATTGTTATTATAAGTTCATTGAATTATCTACTAACAGAGTTAATGGCCAGTCATATGATTTGTCTTCGATTTATTTTTGACACGTTGATGATTATCGTTATAGAAACCTGAGCACTTATTTGACTTCTAGTAAGTAAATGGTAGAAGACACAATAATAAAATGAGTAACAAATTGCTAAATCACTGCCATTTGTCTTTTTAGCGCAACCCAGTAAAATGCAAAAATATTGTTTTGCAAAAAACTTTTTAGGCTTTAAAGCCTGGCTCTTTTAATAGCTACATATTTACATGACAATCTGTATTATTCTAACGGCGGGAACGTCTGAGTAGCAATACATGTAGAATACATTAGCTGTTTATTTTCCGGAAAGCAGTAAAACTCAGCTGAGCGAGCGGAGCAAGCGGAGCTAAATGACGCTTGTACTGGATGCTCATGACGTACCTACTGCCAAGTTAACACCACTCCCCTTACGGCGGCTACGAAATTAATATGACCTTAATTAAGTTGCGAAAATGTTATACCTTGAGCGACATTAACGAAACTCTTTTTAAGCAAATTCAGTGTTGATATTACTGTCATCTTACAGCAGGAGCCTTAAAGAAGATATTTATTTATAAAAATAGCAATGCCATATCACATGCATTACACATTAATAGATAATGATACAATAAAACTAAAACCAATGCATATGACAATTTCGGCGTACATAGCACTCATAATAACATTGCCGGCAGTGATTAAATAGTTTCTGATAATATAAAATAAGTTTAAAAACAAGTCAAAAGTAGAATAGTTTATAGTATAGTAGAAAGTAGAAGATAGTACCTGCATACCTAGATAAATCCAAAAGTATGACAAAGAATAATATCAATGTCAAAGGCTTATGAACATCCATTTTATTGTTGTAAGATCGATGTTGTCGAAACATTACATACATACATACATACATTGCTATCCGATATTTTTTACTCCACTTCACAGATACAAATCACCTTAAATTAACTTACCAAGATAATATTCAAAACCTCAAACTGTCAAACATTAAGTAAATAAATTTAGAGCATGGCGTGTTTCAGTTGAAACAGTGAGTTCCTCAAACTGGCAGCGGATATTAAATCAAGCGCGGAGTAATCTGCATAAACGAACGCGAAACTGCCAACTACCGCCGCCGACAGCTGCATCTGCTGTGGATCACTAGATAGCGCAAATTAGCCCTTTTTTGTCCAACTCCTTAAAGTTTACGTTAAAACAAAGAAAAATAGAAGCAAACTTTGTACAACTTTGACTGTTGGCAGTTTAAGAGAAAATTAGGTTTAAGTTATGCCAAGGAAAAGTGTTTTTTGTTTGTTGATTAAAAGAAAAGTTAAAGTTAGATTTAAAATATTAAAATAAAAGGAAGCCGAATAACGGATGAGCATTTATAGTACCAAATATGTTACTTACTTATAAAACTAAAAACTCCATCAACCTTATCGAGTGTCATTATATTTTGTAACTTTTTTGTAATATTACTTATATTTTAATTAAATTTAGTAGACAAAATCAAAACAGCGACATATCGACAGCGATTTGTGAAATTGCCATATTTCATGCACAGCTATAATAATGAAATCTCTTCTAGTACAAACAAACTGCGAGTTATCTGTTTAAGTAAAGAGTGGTAATTCGTCGCAACTGCATCAAAGACGAACATTAAACTTGCATTAGCGACGCTTAACTTTTACCTAAAGTTTGAATCTTATTGCCGCTGCACGCTGCACAGCGACAATTGAGAAAAGTTCCCTATTCAATTTGTACTGTTCTTCTTTATTAAACGACTGTGCAAAGAATTCACAGGACCGTTGAATGGTAATGTTGTAGTTACTGCAGTCTTAGACACTGACTTCCTTTGCTTCAACTGAGACTTAATAACTACGTAAATCTTGATAGAGTAGTCGGGAGAAGTTAATTGTTTTTTATATTTTTACCTACTTTATATTTTTATCTAATCATTTTTATATAAATAATTAGCAAGGTCACACAAACCTAAGCTTAAAAAAGACAATTGACTAATGTTTGGTATGTTCCTTTTAAGGTTAAAAGCCGAAAAATAAGTAAATAAAGGTCAATAAAACACTCAGACTCCATTACGGAGATGAAAGAAAATGTTCTGTGTTCAAGTTGGCGAAAAAAAGCTAACTTATTCGCAGTCTCCCGAGACGGATTAGCAACTCGTCAGCATTTGCCGTTGGGCCGAGTTAATTATTGCTGAGGCCTTTGTATCCACATCACATTCGAGGAAACTTATCATGTGGGAAGATAAATGGTACTCGTATACTTAATAATCGGATACAGAGATGGAACAGCTCCGCGAGTAGTACTAACCTACTATCATAGAATATCGTTCTCACACAGAATTACCTCGTCTTCAGGGACCCGTTAAATTCAATGGGCCGTACCTACCGATAATAATATAACACACGTCTGACGCGGTTTCGTTATCTCTGCACGATTATTAATTCAATAGTCAACGCAATTTCCTTATCAATCTGCCTAACCCAATATCTGGATGCGGGAATGGTTAAATACGCTCTTCTTTCGGAAGATAATAATGCCTCGGAAAGCCTGTTGTAGACTTTAGTGTAAAACAAAAATTTAGACGAAATATTTTTAATTTTGACTAAGCAATAACGAAGTAAATGAAAACCATTTAAGCGTTGTACCTACCATTCGTACGTTATAGACGATTCTAAAAGGTTTTGTATTAATTAAGACGTTTGAAGCTCGGCCGGATCCCGTCGATAATTGTGTTACGCACCACTCATTCCGAGCTTATCTTAGCGTTTCGGCTCCAATGGGCATTTTAGTGGCCTCCTTGTGAATCTGTTGTTCATTGCTCATTCAAGATAAAATTGAGTTCGAGTCTGTTTAGATTTAAGGATTGCTTCCGTTTCAACAAGCAACAGAAGGAAATTGTTTATTATGACAGTGCACTCGAGAGATAAGCGGAGAAAACAATATAAAGTGATTTTGCACTTTTCAGCAGATAACATGATATTATATGAACTAAGATGGCGTTCCTTCAAGGAAAAATACACGTGTAAACACCAAAATGAACAAAAAATAAGACAAACAGAAAATTCCAAAACCGCCAAACATTAAACAAGATCTTTCAACAAATATAAACTTGAGTTTCAAAACAATCTCCCGGAAAAATGTCCAAGAAGTTGAATGAGTCATTACCTCGAAGAGTAATCGAAAAAGAGCGGAAGCGTCCGTAAATGAAAACATTAATCGAATTTTCTGATTCTAATCGAGAACTCGGAACTCATAAAGTAAGTTCAGCTCCCTTGTTCCTGTCGCCGACAGCCGCTTCCTACACTTGGATTAACGAAAAATTCTTAATTTTCTCCTTTCGAAAGCAATAATCGGCCGTTTTGCTCGTTCGCGAAAATTAATTTCGATTTTATAAGGTCCAGAGTCGGTATTGTTGGAAACTTTCCAGACGACGTATCTACTGGGACTGGAAGGTTACGTTTGAAAAACATGTTTGACAGAAGGGAATTCATTGCTGGGATCAACAAAATGATTCTGGATCTGTAAATATACATAAAAACTTTTTCGTAGCTGATTACTCGCTTCTTATAGTTTTTCGATGAAAATAAAAAGTTCTATTGAGTTCAGAATCATATTTGATGGGTCACTGAAGTTTGTAGATCAATTGGTTATTCAAATACTTATAGCAAGGATTGACTCTACGATCTATTTTTTGTTTACTAGCAAAACTTTCTCAGATAAATATTGTCAAATACATGATCTTATTATTTTGGGTCACGAGGGGAGTTATAAATAACTATGGTGCTGTAACTAGTGAAGTCTTCACAAATCAATCTTTACAGTAATGACAAAAGTTTATACATTTCAACTTATACATTAGGTATACACTTTTGTCATTACTGATTGCCTCTTTAATGTAAGATGACGAAGGCCACGCGAGTTCAAACTAAGATGCAAATATCTAGATCTTCTTGCAGATATGCCTTCGCAATAAACCACACAAGAAAGAGTCTTCTAAATAATATTTAAATAACTCACAAGAATGAAAGTGTGGTACCTATGTGGTTTTAGGTACTTACGTGTACGTACTCATGAAACCCGTTGTTTGTATCTTATGATGAAATCAACTCTCTGGTCGTGTGGCGAAGCGTTTGACTATTAAGCTATGTGTCGCGGGTTATTATTTTCACAGAGCTTTAAACATTACATAAACCAGGTGCTAGCTGCTTCGCCCGCTTGAACTCGTAAATTATAACATTGACCTCTCACGCCCTGCATCAGTCGAGGCCATGCTGCGTGGCGAGATGGAATGGAAAGTAGTCACCACCTTCTTCGAAGCAATCATGGTAGCGAAGGAGGAGGCGAGACGCGTGAATGAGAGGACAGCCTCCACCCCACGATCGAACCGCCGAGAGAGGCGTCCACGTCAATGAACGTCGCGAGACGATTTGGGTGACAGGCTGACGGGCCGACCTAAGCCGGAACCTTCTTATCAGATTACCGAGACCCTGGAACGTAAAGGGTCAGCACGAGTCTGACAGTTCCTCCCGTCCGTCGTGATGATTTTACCAAAATAAAATAAAGAAGTTATAAACTGTCTGTTAAAATTTGATTTGGTGCTTCAGATTCCTACAGTACACTTACCAGCCTCGGCAGCCAGTGGTGCCAGCACAGTTCCATCTTTAAACCACCTGGCGACAGTCACGTGGTTCCTCACGACGGAAGGCACGGTGCAGGTCAGCAGAGCAGCCCCGCCGGCCACGCCATGTGAAGACTGCACGCGCACGTCCCACGGCACGTCCATTACTGTAATTGAAGGGCACTTGTTAATGGTGGATATTAAGTATGATGGCAATGTAATGTGATGAATTTAGTGAAGAAATTGTGGGAATAGAAATCCGTTTAGAGCTATAGGCTAATGAGTAGCCGAGTTACCACAATTTATGTTTACTGAGTCGGAGAAAGAATAACTCGGGCGGGCGCTAGAAAGTGACACGGGCAGTGGATCGGCGGACAAACTCACACGAATAATGTCGCGGGCAAAAGCTAGTATGTAATGTTAATAAAATTTTGTAACAGAAGGTTATTAAGTTTGCAAAATATCGTTTATGGGATTACACGGTCAGGTTGTATGGATTACGTATGTACAAGTAATATGTGAGTATGCAATTTGTAGTTGAACGAAATCTATTTAGTTAAATCACAAAATCGCACATGTAATTATTTCGGAATACAAACATTTTGATTGGCTCGTTGTAAAATTCACGGTACAATCAACCTAATAGAATCAGTAATTAATTTCTGGAACGAACCAATCAGTATATCAGCGTTACATGGCTCACGCAACTACCACAAACCCATAATCTGTAAGTTGACTACGAGAAGAGAACTATTATTTCTGTAGTTCCTTAGTAACCTCACGAACGTGACTGCTGAATGTGAGGTTCTGAGTGTCTACTTATGCACAGTCGAATTTTACCGGGTTCATTCGTAAAGAATGGCACTTATAAACTCATAACATTGTAATGATATCTAATTTTAGATAGATTTGATATTACCTTCGCAATTATGTATCTTGTTACTTTATAATCCACGCTTACTCTACTCATGCTACTAGTAAGTCCTGATGACCGCATTACGTCACAATCATACACAACCTCTACCAGTATAATCCTTCGCTTGATAGCTCTCATAGATCACTCATTATCTGACCACCCCTCCCCGCTACCCCACTGGACCTCCCCCCCCCCCCCCGTAATGATGACATGACATCGAGTGACGTCATTAATTAAACGGGCCCACGTCCAATGGAATTGGGTTAGCGGTTACTGCATGCATCAATTATGTGTAGTTTGGACGCCCATTGTTGCCGGCTTACGAGATTCGGTTAGAAGTTTGTTTTGGTTATTGTTTAATGAATGTGAATGTTTGGTTACTAGTTTTCAAGGATCTAGCTGTCGGAAATAGTTGGGGAGTTGACTTGTGGGCTGATTAGAAAATGTGTGGAATTTCTTAGTTTTTCTTGTCTACCTAGCCCTTGCTCAGTCCATAATCCAATATTGCATTACGGTATGGGGAGGGGCTGCTAAGTCACATCTTATTGGATTGGAAAGAGCGCAGAGAGCTGTACTTAAAGTCATGACCAAAAAGCCCTACAGGTATCCGACCACCAAATTGTACTCGGACTGTCAGGTACTCACGGTGAGACAGCTCTTTGTGCTCAAAACTGTCCTTAGGAAACACAAACATGTTCCCATCTCAGATCCAAATAGACGCAGTAAAAGATCTGTATGCCATACCATTCCCTGTAAGACCGCCTTTGCTAAAAGACAATTTACCAGCACCAGTAGTAAATTATACAATACCATCCATAAGGATTTGGACATTGCAGGGTGCAGTAGACATGACCTTAAAAACAAAGTCTCTGATTAGCTGCAAGGACTCGACTATGCTCAGACTGAAGACCTGCTGACATACATTGTGTAAACATCACACCACACCTCACCACATACACATCACCCTCACACTTAGTACACTCAAACACCATCACATATATCCTCACACACTACTAACACACTACCACCACATACTACATACAAAATAAACTCTCACTCACTTTTACTAATCTACTAACCATTGCACTAATATAGCCATATAAAACGTAACAACATTCACTCGGACTACTTGTAAAATTTTATGTCATTTCCTGCGACTGAACCCTGTCTCCCGAAATACAAGCTAAGTTTAGTTCGGGAATCAGTATCAGTATTTTCATGGCAATACATTTTATGGAGCCACTTACCCTTAAATAACAACTTTGAATGAATGTATTTTTCTGTGTCAATAAACGCTTTTATTTATAATAATTATTTATTATTTTATTAATAGTTGCAACTCACGAAATTCTAAACATTTCAAAGACTGGGTCTACGTCCGATCGATAGTAATATTTTATTACATTATTTATGTTGGCCCTATAATTAACACGTAATTTTTTAACCGACTTCCAAAAGGAGGAGGTTCTCAATTCGGATGTTTGTATTTTTTTATTTTTTTTTTATGTTTGTTCGGGCATAACTCCGTTGTTTAACAACCGATTTGAAAAATTCTTTTTTTGTTGGATAGGATATACTTCTGGAATGGTCCCATTAAAATTTTATCGAAATCGGACTAGCACTTTTTGAAAAATCAACATAAATCAACAAAAACCTAAAAAGTTTTCAACTTTGTCTACACCGATTACTCCGAGGTTTCTGGTCCGATTTCAATGATTCTTTTTTTGTTCTATACAGTATATCTGCCATTTGGTCCCACAAAATTTTCATTAAGTTTGGTGCAGTAGTTTTTAGTTTTTATACATGGGCGTTGTTATTACCGGTGCTACGGATTACAAAATTTTAGTGCAAATGTAAGAAAATTATGTATTTGACAATAATTTGGGTTGAATAGTGAAACTGAAAAGGATAAAATAAAAAAAAAAATCAAAAAAAAATGTAACCGACTTCAAAACAACCACAAAAAAAGTTCAAAATAACCTACAAAAAAACTTTTCTTTCGAAAGTCGGTGACAAAAAGTCAATTAAATAAAAAAGAAAGTCACCGACTTTCGAAAGAAAAGTTTTTTTGTAGGTTATTTTGAACTTTTTTTGTGGTTGTTTTGAAGTCGGTTACATTTTTTTTTGGAAAAAGTTTTTTATTACAGGATTTAACGTATGCCTGTAAAAAAGATTCTACAATATATGCCTTACACTGTTTAGGGTTTGGACTAATTAATTCCTGATGTAAAACGGTGCCTGCCAATATAATTTATCAGTTCGCATTAGTCATGTTTCAAAGGTTGAAATTTTTTTTCAGATGTTTCGTGATTAAGTAAGGTGGTTTAAGGATAAAGCGCCTTACCAGGCAATTGTAGTTTGCAAGTACACGGCTCCAAATATTGAATGCCGATTATATCTTGTAAGTCGTTTGACTAAGTCAGAAATCTAAATAAATATTCAATTTTATTTGAAAACGAGTAAAAAAGTATCTGTGACTTTGATAATCGGATTTTTTCCTCTGGTTCAATTTTAATCCAATTATCAAGTTGGAGCCCTCGGGCTTTGACTCAGATTCTATTTCGGTGTCGGTTCTGTTCATCCGTCATTTTAGGTGTTGGATTTCCACTTATAGCAAATTGTTGTGACCTACTGAAAACACGACTTCTTTTACATAATAGATTAATACAATATTGGGTACATATTTGAATATCGAAGATTAAAATATCTACGCTTAAAATGTCGGTGTTCATAACATCGAAAATTTAAATATCGATTGTAACAAAATATCGAAAAATGTTACATGTACGCTTAAAACGTCGAAGATTGAAATGTCGATTGATTAAAATGTCGAATGATTCAAAATATCGAATGACATTATGCCTAATTTCAAAATATCAACATTTAATACATCGAAGTTCATAATATCTAAGTTCATAATATCTACGTTAAAAATACCTACCAGTTGAAATATCTGACAGAAACCGGATAAAAAGTCGGACTCGCTTTTGCATCCTTAGTCAAATTGCTGATATAAGATACAAAATCTACACAACTATTAGTAGTCCCGGTCAAAATAACCTGTCCGAGTCGGGGTGCCCCAAGTCCCGAGCTCGCTTCGCTCGCTCTTGCATCCTTAGTCAAATTGCTGATTACCACCTATCAAGGTAAGTCGACGGTAAGTAATTTCTGTTTGCAAGATTTAAAGTAACCTAACACGACAGACAGTTGACGGTTGAGCTAGACGGACTTCGGATGCAAGAGCGAGCGAAGCGAGCTCGGAACTTGGGGCACCCCGACTCGGACAGGTTAGGTTCGAAGAGGTGTTAGGTTACTTTAGACCTTGCAAACAGAAATAGTCAACCTACCTGGATAGGTGGTAATCAGCAATTTGACTAAGGATGCAAGAGCGAGCGAAGCGAGCTCGGGACTTGGGGCACCCCGACTCGGACAGGTTATTTTGACCGGGACTACTAATAGTTGTGTAGATTTTGTATCTTATATTCGCCACAATACAACATAACTTCAAAACTGTCCTGTCCTATCTCAGCCCCTTGGACTATATAATCAGATTACCCCAATTCTGTTCCAAACGGAGCGAAAACCATCATATTAATTAAAGCCCTCAATGGAAACAGAAAATTGTGTTTTGTAGACAAAGTGACAACAATCAGGTAGCACATTCGTGGCGGGTTTAACAGGAATTACCCCTCCTCAGCGCAGAGGTCACATCAGAAGTGACAGCGAATTAATGTATCGCTAAATGACACAAGAGTTGTTTGTTTCTCTTCGCGGTCTGAACTGTGGGAAGAAACAATATTTTGAATGTGGAACTATTATTGGGATTCCAAACTACAAGACAATAACAAAGGAAAAAAAAAACTCGGTTTTTAAAAATGCTACTGCGCGTAGTTACAAAAGCTGCTAACGACTAGAGAACTCATCTGATCTTATGACGTGAGTCGCTGAGTCATTGGCAAATCTTTGTTCATTGATTATGTTTTGCCTAAAGCTCCGAAACTCAGTCATGGACATGTGCTAACATACGGTCGTGTAACGACATACAAGAAAAACTATAAAGACTACTTATATTAACTCTCTAAGCAGCTGTTAGCTTTGGCTGACTGCATGAAAATAAAACCCATCAACAGTTCCAACACCAGCTGCACTATCCCTACCCAATTATAGCCACATAAACAAGGCAGTCAGTCAAAAATAATAAGATGTCACTCCCCCTCCCCCACCAGCGGCAGATCTGCGCGTAATGAAATCCGCGGCGAGTCCGCCTTGAATAATAAACATCCGCTGGACTCTGATTTCCCTCGCCGCCGATGGCTCCATACAAAATGTTGGTTAACTGAAGCATTAGTCTGTCAAGCAAATGAGTATGATACCGTATTGTAGCCAATTATCGCTGCGGCAGAACTTCAGCTGTTTCGTTTTACGAGGTAGATCTCTGGGCGCTCGTTGTGAGGTGTACCTATGTATAGCGGTTTAAGAAGATGCTATTTATTTAAACTGTCTGCTTGTTATTAACTTTGAAAGCTTCAAACTTCGTACCTGACTTTGTTGATGGAATTAATTATTACCACCGCAAATACGGCACGTTCTAAACGGGATCTATAACGAATGGTGTGCTAAAGTTCTTTTCTGTCTATTCTTTAAATAAAGTAGGGGTACCTCTTACTGTGTTATTATTAAAAAAATACAAAAGTATATTTCCCAAGACATTAAAGAGCTTTTCGTTTTGTGGTCAACCCACCATAATATCGAATGCATTTTTGACTTGAATTTCACTTGTCGACTATGATATAAAGAGCCCCGTGACACACAGATACAATAAGAAACATTCTGATTAGAATAAAAACTTTTAAAGATTTTCCTTATGTATCTACATCATGTTTACTATAGGTTAACGTAATAACGAGCTGCTCCCGTGGTCGACATTTACGACTGCGAAGCGAGGCTTTGTCGTGTGATCACCTGATCCATCTCCTTGCTTTATTCAGTAGACAAAATAACACTCGTAATTTATCACGGTGTAGGATAGTGAAAAAATAACGTAAGGTAATAATTTAACCTCGGACTCTACTCTCTGCACAAAAACTCGATAAAGCAAGTGTAGAGTAGTAGACCACCTTCATTCAACGCAAGATAGAGAACTTTTGTTTCCTCTTGTCTTAGCAAAAATAATAGGTTCATTAATAAAAACAGCAATAATAAAACATTTTCAAAAAAAACTAAGCACCTTCAAAAACCACCACAAAAATTGTAAAATAACTTATCTTTCGGAAGGCAGTTGCTTTGTTTTTTATTCATTTTTGCCACCGACTTCATCGAAAACCTCCTCCTTTTTATGAAGTCTACTATTTTAATTACAATTATTTAAATAAATAATAAAATGGATTATTATTTTTATTATAAAACATCCCTCAACAACCATGAGCCGATTAATACTCGTAGTAATTAGGATTAAAACTCACACGGAGCTCAATCCTCGTTTAATAATCTCAGTCTATCTTTAGAGAGAGACGTTGTCTTGGAAGAGGATACAAAGAGTTGTTACCTTGATAATCAACACCTAAAAATTCATTTAAGAGCAAACGGAACTCGAAAAACTTTTTAAAGACGAATATCGAACCAAAATCGTTTAAAATTTAAAAACATATTCACAAAATTGTAATAAACATCCCAACATCCATAGGAATGAGCAAGAATTCTTTTTTCGTAACAACAAGTATCAATTGATTGGATTACAGATCGTGGAAACGAAGTGTTAATCTTTTGTTAACCAACTTTGAATAAACATCGAATGGCCGAACCAACAGATTTGAAATTGGAATTTCTCTAATCGGCTCTTTTCGATTTATTCTTACCGGATAAAAATTCAATATACTTCATTTCCTGAATGGCGCCTGCGAAATCGGTTTCTTTAATTAATTTCTTTTTGTGCGACATCAAAGCCGCCTAGTTATTTGTAAATTAAAAACGTGTTTTCCACCGTTCTCTGAAGATTTCCTCTATAAACAGACTCGATAAATTTTTGTATAAGAAATAAATAGATTTTCTTAGAGCAGTTTTCTCGCAGGCACAGCGGTTTTTTTAATTATTCATAATATTTATTGAGCTCTGTTTCGGGAAAACAATTGGGCGAGGTGAAATTGAATTTGTTGTGGGCGTGAAATGCTTGTTACTTGGGTTTATAAGAGTTTTCCTAAAATGAACTTGTTTTGTTATGCGTTATGGAGCTCAGAATTAAAGTAATACTTATAGGACGCTTATCACGTAGGCCTTGTAGCTTCTTTTATGTCTGTTACCAAATGTAAAAACTATAATATGCATATTATCTTCCCGCTTTAACAATGATATGGGTTTGTAACGTTTATAGCGAGGTAGCCCCCTCACATAGTGCAGGTACTCCATTACGACACGCGGTAAGGTTTGTAACGATAAAAGTTCTATTAGAAAACACTTAGCTATTTGAGATAATGCGCAAACAAATAACTGTAGAAGATAAGTGAACAAACTTTAACAACGTTTGTCGAGTTTTAAAACTCGTTTAAGAGCCTTGTTCCATTAAAAGGTTTTATCTGCAAATTCTTTAAGCAAATACCATTTACTAAAGTTCTAATGAAATCTAAACATAGAATCTGAACTCTGTGTCATGCACGCCTTTTTATCTACCTAACATTTTAAACTTTGTAGCGCCTCCTGATTTTCTTAAATGTGATCAAAAAGCTACCTATATAATACTTACTCAAGTACTGTAAAACTGCAAACCCAAAATGATTTCCAAATATTTTTATGGCTAACCAGCACAGAGGTTGCATACAAATACTTTAATCAAGACTACAAAAGCCCAAATAAGGTGCTATGTACACAATACTACATTTTACCTCAAAAACTTGGTCAGGCAAACATCGTTATGTATGTAAAGCGAGCGGCAATAAGGAACATCTGGCAGGGCATTACAGCGGACGTCGACTTTCCGACTAATTAACTTTCCTCGGAGAAATGTTACAAAAACTCCACTTAACATTCTAATCACATTTTTTTTCACTCAGGAATAAATTTTTGTTAAAGTTCAATAGAAAGTTGAAATGTGCGGTCAGTGAATTAAGAGTGTTTTACTAAATCTTTTTCTTTACTGTACAATGGCTGTGTAATGGCAGTTCCGGAAATGTTTATTTTTCGTGTCAATTAGACGAGTTTTCACAGAATGATAAATTGAACTGAAGCTAAAATTACATTAATTTAATAGGAATTAGCAGCAATGTCCCCATTATACACCAACGGTATCGTTATCAATGATGACCTTCGGCGAGACGGGTCATATTGTTATAAAACATGCTAGCTCTCAGATACGCTTCGGCAGCCGCTGCTTGAGACGGTATTCTGAACACTTTTTATAAAAACCAATCAATTTAGTGGACGTTACTGTTTTCCTATATAAGTTCAGGTTTCGGGACACTTTATTATTTTTTCTTATTATTACTATGATCGTCAAAGAAAACTCCGCCGCCGCCACGCGGTACCGCAAATCCGTGCTCTTTATAATGAAATATAATTCCTGGGACTCAGATCAAAGAAATAGGCAGATATAACGCTCAGAACACGCGAGTGTGTCCACCAAAGCAAATACAAAATCAAATCGGATTACATTCCATATTGTTTTCTTTGTTTTTGAGAACAAAGTAAGAAGTTGTAGTTACATTCGAAAACCTGTTGTTAGTATGGTGTCCACAATAAAGAGTATTCTTTACTTTTACGATACCTAGAACGAATAACGTTTTAAGTTTCATTTTCAAATCCTTTTTTCTTTTTTTTACGTATTACGTACATTTTTAAATATTATATTAAAAAAAGAAAACATTTTAAAATATAAGTAATAAATAGTTGCCCACCGGTATCGGGGACAGTCCCGGTAAGGAACCTCCTGACAATGCGCGCCGTGTCCAAAAGAACTGCTTCTTGGTGTAATTAAGTTTCATTTATTATTATCTTCATCTGTGGCCATCATTCATGTTGAAAATAATCTGGTAACATTAAATAAACCAATGAATATTGTTTATGGTACCTATCATGTTAGTCTATGCATGTGTCTATGCGCTTCCTACTCTATGTTGTCTATGCGTGCCTCAATAAAAGTTCACTGTGCGTCATCTTCCTTTGAACGAAACGGTTGTTTCATTTTCTCCATCTCATTAGGTTATGGGCCCAGTATGCCCTATAGGTTTCTAGCAGTAAAAGTACAGTTTTGTGAAGTAGGTACTTGACTAGAATAGGCGTAGGCTGTTGTCATATAGAAAAACAAGAAAACGTGTGTTGTACAACGAAGTTTGAAAATCGACAGTAATGGCTTCCAGTTCGCTTTTAGCAAATGTTCCAAAGCTAAAAGGCCGCGAAAATTACAATGAGTGGGCTTTTGCAACAGAAAACATGTTAGTTTTGGAAGGATTATCAAATTGCATTTTGGCGGTGGATAAAGAAAACGACGCCAAAGCGAAAGCCAGACTGATTTTAACTATTGATCCATCATTGTACGTCCATATTAAAGAAGCAACAAGTGCCGTAAACTTATGGGGAAAGCTAAAATCCATGTTTGATGATTCCGGATTTTCCAGAAGGATAACTTTGTTACGAAACCTAATTTCGTTACGTCTCGAAAATTGCGAGTCTATGACGAGTTACGTCACGCAAGTAATCGAAACAGCGCAAAGATTATCAGGTACGGGATTTAAAGTCGACGATGAGTGGATTGGCAGTTTGCTATTAGCAGGATTACCCGAGAAATACTTTCCTATGATCATCGCTATTGAGCATTCAGGGATTTCAATAACGGCCGATGTCATGAAAGCAAAGTTGCTTGATCTAGCCGGAAACGAAGGCGGAAGTTCGTCAGCCAGCGGAGCTTTCCTGAGTAGAGGGCAGCACAATCGCCAACAGCACTCAAAAGTTGGTAGCACTGGCAGAAATGACAATTCCAATCATGGCCGCCGCACAGACGAATCGAATGTAAACAAAGCAGACAAGATGCATATTAAGTGTTACCGTTGTCGTCAACCTGGTCATTATAAATCGCAGTGTAAACAAAGTGATCAGCAACAGATTAAGAAGACGAATGCTTTCTCAGCTGTTTTTCTGAGCGGGAATTATAGCAAAGAAGACTTCTACTTGGACAGTGGTGCGAGTGTTCACATGACACCGGATGTAAACAAAATAAAGAATGCGTCTTATTCGCCGACGATCAAGGAGATTATAGCAGCAAACCAAAGTGCTATGCCTGTATTGTGTACCGGTGATGTGAATATCATAACTGTCACTCCAGATTGCAAATATGAAGTTACTTTAAAAGAAGTTTTATGTGTTCCTAACCTTACTACAAACTTGATCTCAATAAGTCAACTCATAAAGAATGGCAATAGTGTGGAGTTTAAAGATAATAGTTGCTGTGTTTACAACCAAAAGAAGGATTTAGTAGCAGTTGCTATACAAATAGATGGTGTTTACAAGTTGAGGTTAGAAAATCAACAGTGTTTGTTTACATCCACTTCAGTCGTGAGCGATGTTACCTGGCACAGGAGAATGGGACATTTAAATGTAAATGATCTGAATAAAATGCGAGATGGAGCAGTCACAGGTATATCATACTCAGATAATAATAAAATTGACAAGAGTACTTGCACAATATGTTGTGAGGGAAAGCAGTCGCGATTACCATTTGGCCAGTCAGCAACAAGAAGCAGCAAGCCATTGGATCTTATCCATGCTGATGTTTGCGGACCAATGGAGATAACCTCAATTGGCGGATCAAGGTACTTTCTTGTTTTTATTGATGATTACACCCGGATGGCTTTTATCTATTTTCTTAAAGCGAAAAGTCAGGTGTTCAAGTATTTTAAGGAATTTAAATGTTTAGTAGAAAACCAACAAAATAGAAAAATAAAATTATTTAGAACAGACAATGGTTTAGAGTTTTGCAGTAATATATTTGAAGATTATTTAAAAGATGCAGGTATTGTGCATCAGAAGACAAATAGTTATACTCCTGAGCAGAACGGTATGAGTGAAAGAATAAACAGGACTATAGTGGAGAGAGCCCGCTGTTTATTATTCGATGCAAATTTAGATAAAAAGTTTTGGGCAGAAGCAACAAATACTGCAGTATATCTAAGGAATCGTTCCATTGCATCAGGATTAGATGGAAAAACACCATACGAACTGTGGGCAAAACAGAAACCGGATTTAAGTCACATAAGAATATTTGGTAGTGAAGTGATGGTTCATATCCCTAAGGAGAAGAGGCTCAAGTGGGATACTAAGTCAAAGAAACATATCCTTGTTGGTTTTGCAGAAAATGTGAAAGGCTACAGAGTTTATGATCCTACCACACGTAAAATCACAACAAGTAGAGATGTACCTAGTAGTCCATGAAAACACTGAAAAGAAATGTATCACTGATTGTAGCATCACAGTTTCAGTTGGGGACTTAATCCAAACAGATAAGTCAGACAGTCATGTTAAGAGTATTAAGGAAGAAACAAAGGAAGAACCTTTAAGTCCTCAAAGTTTAAATATTTCTTCAGAGTCTGATTACCTTAACGCTTTGACTGATTTGGATTGTACCTTACAGCAGACCGAACAAGATACAGGAGAAACAGAAGAAGAAGATGAACCAGAGCAGCCAGTAACAATAACTACCAAGCGTGTAAGAAAACCACCAGCCCGTTATGGTTACACAAACCTATGTAAAATGTCAAGTTCAGAAGTTCCTCAGGATCCAGTTACCGTTGAAGAAGCCTTGTCAGGTCCAGACAAAGACAAGTGGATCGAGGCTATGGAGGATGAGCTACAAGCGTTCAAAGATAATCAAGCGTGGGATCCTGTGGATGAATTGCCATCAGGCAAGACTTTAGTGAAGTGCAAATGGGTGTTCAAAAAGAAAGTGAGTAGTGATAACAGTGTACGTTATAGAGCGCGCCTAGTGGCTAAAGGCTTTACTCAAAAGCCTGGTGTGGACTATGAAGAGACATTTTCCCCCGTTGTCAGACATTCCACTTTAAAATTGTTATTTGCACTGTCAGTTCAGTTAAAATTAGATGTAAGTCACTTAGATGTTAAGACAGCTTTCTGAAATGGTTACCTCAAGGAAGACATTTACATGATACAGCCAGACATTAATTGTGATAAGAAAAAGATAGTAAAATTAAATAAGGCAATTTATGGGCTTAAACAATCTTCTAGATCATGGTATGAGAGAGTTGAACAATGTTTATGTGAGGTAGGGTTTAAGAAAAGCCGCTTGGAACCTTGTATTTTTACTAAAATGTATGAAAATGTAAAGGTGATCATTGCAGTCTATGTCGATGATTTTTTTTGTTTATTCTAATTGTGTAAGTGAAACAGAAGAGTTAATATCTGTATTAAGTTCAAAATTTAAAATTAAAAACCTAGGGCAGGTACAGCAATGTTTAGGTATGAGGGTTCAGATTAATAAGGAATCTAATACTGTAACTTTAGATCAGGAAGAATATATTAACCAGTTGTTACAAAAGTTTAATATGTTAGATTGTAAAGTTGTAAGCACTCCCATGGAAAGTAAATTAGATATTGAAAAAGCTGAATCCTGTAGTAGTCATATTCCATACCAACAGCTGATTGGTAGCCTCATGTATTTATCAGTTCTTACTAGGCCAGACATAGCATTTAGTATCAGTTTTCTCAGTCAGTTTAATAAGAGTTATACAAGTAATCACTGGAATTATGCAAAAAGAATACTTAAATATCATAAGAAAACAAAAAGTTATTGTTTGAAATATAGTAAAGATGATGGTGATATTAAAGGATTTGTTGATGCCGATTGGGCTAACAGTAGTATAGATCGTAGGTCGTATACAGGTTATTGTTTCATTGTGTCAGGTTCAGCAATTTCTTGGGAGAGTCGGAAGCAAAAAACGGTGGCTTTATCCAGCATGGAAGCCGAGTATATGGCAATTGCAGAGGCTTGCAAAGAGTCAATATACTTAAGGTCTTTATTGTATGAACTAACTGGTAATCTGTGTATTGTGAATTTGTATAACGATAGTCAAAGTGCTCAAAAGTTAGTTGCCAATTATGCATGTAATAGAAAGAGCAAGCATATAGATATTAGGTATCATTTTATCAAGGATGTTATTAATGATAAAACTGTTAAGTTAGAATATTTGCCCACAACAGCCATGCCAGCTGATGTTTTGACTAAAGCGTTGTGTCCTTTGAAGCATTATAAATGTATGGATGGTATGGGGATGAGTAATTTAGTTGGGTAATTAGTTATGATGTTATTGTTTATATCAATAAGATTACTGTATGTAGTTTTTGGTTTATTTACTGTAGTTGGGGTGTTGAAAATAATCTGGTAACATTAAATAACCCAATGAATATTGTTTATGGTACCTATCATGTTAGTCTATGCATGTGTCTATGCGCTTCCTACTCTATGTTGTCTATGCGTGCCTCAATAAAAGTTCACTGTGCGTCATCTTCCTTTGAACGAAACGGTTGTTTCATTTTCTCCATCTCATTAATTCAGTTCATCAAAAATATGGTTTGCACCTTCTCCACATCGCCACACATTGCCCCCGGGAAAACTAGGCCAGTCTCATTAAATCCTTACTCCCATACAATCACGAAATGACTTTTCATCCCCACAGCCTCCATCTATACATTAGAGACATCGGTCTAAGCCCTTACGTGACAGTTGCTCAGTACTCGGCGCCCTCCAGCCCAGCGCGGAACAAAAGCCCTTTTTACTCAACAGCTCGAGGGCCATTAATTCCACTCCCGGCAGGAGGACTTTTGGAAAACGCTCAACTTCATTTGTTTAGTCCCGGTTATAAAGCGGGATTATGTTTTGTGTAATTTCAATAAAGTCCCAAGTTAAAGCGTTTTAGGTACTACGTTGATATTTTCTGATATAATTTTGGTAGTGTCAATAAAATTGTTTCCCGAACATGATCAAGTACTCTTAATTACGTTCTGCTTAAATGTTAATTAAAGTCTATTTATAGTTTTCTATTTGCTTGATTTTCGTTGGCTAAATATCTTTGGTAGGTACGTTTGCTTATCTATAATTGGGTCTAGGTCTAGACTGCTACAAGAATTTTGAATATTTTGTTAGTAATTCATTATACTCTGTCTGGCTGAAGTTGGTACTTAATTGAATTTACTAAAACTATTAATGTTTCATCAGATTACACAAGTAAATCACCGGTTGCCATCTTTCGCTCTCAATCTATCTATTCATAAGAAATCCCTTACTTTGTGTAGCACACACGACAAAACAGCGTTCAATCTCCGATGCGGGCTGTAAAGCGGAGCTTACACCGTATCGCCATTGTGGGCCGCCATTGTTCGCGGCAAAAAGAGCCGTCAAGTGGCCGTCGAGATACCGCGAGTGGCAAATCGGCTGATACAAGAGTCCCTGATAAGTGTAGCGAGAAAGCTGACGTTGGAGATTGTGCCACCGGGTTTTTGTACATGCTGTTACATGAGCACCCACCCTAGCTATGGTGGGTATTGAGAGCGGACCAGTGATTGAGTTCGGTGGCACACATTTAACTATACTATGCTGTAAATGTATTCTATTTATACTCGTTACATTTATGACTCACAGAGAAAAGAAACTAGAACCCCAGATATTGGAAAATCGTGGTCAGATGAAGCTTCTATGTAGCTTCATGTAGTTCAGGTAAACCTTTTAAAGATACCTACCTAGGTATAGTTTATAGGTTTGCGCTAGACCAATAATGTAAAACGAAAAAAAAGTAGGTACGTACGGCGTTGTGTAACTAAAATGAAATGGGAATCAAGTCAATAATTGGAGTGGTTTTCTCGTACCCATACGGTAAACCTTCTAAAGTCTGTACCACTTCAATGATTGCCTCTTAAAGGCTTTTTGAGCTTTACAAAGCGTCGTTTTATTGTATTCTATAATATGTATTTCTTTTTTCGGTTTTATTTTTTAACTGAATCTTGTAAACCTAATCCGTAGTTTGTGAGCAAGCAGATAAGTCAGCGAAAACTTTTATAAGAAAAATATTATACTGTATAAAGTTTACCCTGCACGTGGGTAAGGTTATGATTTCATCCACCAACATAAGCCAATATGTCCATCCTATCAACGAAATATCTTCGAGCCGACATCTCGAAGCAGCCTAATTCCTATACCTTACCATCAAAAAATCCCGGCGAAAATGGGGCGTTCAAGAGCCGACCGTATTTCGCGGGCCTTATTCCATTAACGGACCTTTTTCGCGCCTTGCACAAAGCGAGGATATTGAGGGGCACAGACCTCAATCTCAGAGGTTTACTGCGGCCCTACAGACCTCCTCTATAAAGAATTGTATTTGCATTCGGAAGGCTGAGAGATTGATCCCGACTTTAGCATGTCAATACTGGAGGTCAAGGGCCGCAATTTACAGGGGAATTAAAACCGTATTAGCTGGGTGTAAGAGCTGGATTTGAGTGGAAAGTGGTTTAGACCTGTGTTTGAGGGACATTTGTAAGCGTCTTAGGCCAAATATTCGATGTAAGGAGATCTTGACGGTAATTTGAAACAAAAAAATCGGAACATGATGACATAAAACGAGGCATTATATCAAATGACTACCTAATTTGACCAAGTATGTCGCAATAATAACTTTTGAGTAGGTAGGTAGGTTGGTACCTATGCAAAACACATTGACATACTCAAAACCCAAGTCATGTCCAACATCTTAAGCTAAAGTTCAAAGAAAACCAGTACCGCCGCCTTTCAGCATCTTCTAAACCAACTTTACTATACGACACTAACCACACAGCTTCGACAAAGTTTCAATGACTACAGGAATCGTTGCGCAGTTCTCTTGAGATCGCTCCCGCAGTCCACAAGTCAGTTTTCATCTCTCCTGAGTCCTGGGCGACTTCGTTTCACATTCGTGTCACACTCGGTCCCTTTCGACGTTAGATTGAATATAAACATACAAGTCACGTCCCTACGTGTTTTTCTACACGACAAAGAAAGGTTCTAACCGTTTAGTGCACGTAATCAAATATATAAATTGAAGGGTGCTGATTCGATAATACTCGGAATTGTGTCGCATTTTTATGGGATGTCTCATGGGACGCTTATATGCGCAATAAGCTAAACTATGTGAATAGAAAAAGCTGCCTAATACATACTACACTTACACGTGAAAAAGATTACGTCAAAATTTTTAAATCAATAAATATTACATTTTCTATACTACTAATAGTCCTCCAGGTAAGGACTCAGAAGAAACTCTTATAAATTATGTAGGAACAATAGATTTACACAAAAAAACTTAGAAGAAAACCTGTGTTAAATATTACTTTCCATTTCAAAGTCAATTGCCGTTTTTCCTATTGGCAGCCATTATCACTGAACTGGGTAGTGCGCAATGTAACGTTAAACAAAGCAACGAACTTATAGCAACACGTCCTGAATACATTAGTATTTCTGATAGTATTCTGAACGCTATCGGAAATACTAAGGATTATTTTTATAATTTTTACGCAGTTTTTCCTGATCTAAGGAGTTTCTAGATTCAATTTAAACATTTCCAAGAGGTAAAAAGAATTAATCGTTTATGTATTTTGCTGCTTTTTGTAAGCAGAGTTGAAAAGAAAATGTGGGCTGTGGCACTCGTGGCTAAATACGAGTAAAAACAGCCACGCAGGCTATGTTCAAACTACGGCTAACCGTGCTCGTCAAGGTCGGTCCATGTCTGGGTGGCACACAATATTCCTTCGTGCTTGTGTTTTGAAGCATTTTAAGTAGTTGGTCCTGGCTGCCATTCGTAGATATTTCATATTTGATACTTGGTAGTCGCTATAGTTAAAAGTTCAGGGCCCAAAACTCTGACAAGTATGGGTTTTGTAGATGAATAATTGCATCGTCCCCGTGTACAACACAGGTAATTCGACTGTATCCGCTTCCCTTAGACAAGTGGCAAACTATTAATGAAAAAACTCTGCTATCAACTTTATTCTTCTCAGCATTTTTTTAATTGGTAAAATCAATGAGGCTTCCCTCCTTGAATTGAGCGGAAGGGACTGTTGGACTTGAACTGACTAAAACCCACGGTGTTCCTTCAACAATCCTTTGCGTTCTAGGGTCACGGTTACCTGATAACGCAGTCCCGCGACCCCGACTCTGCATTACGTTGAAAATCTATTAAATACCTAAACATGAACGAACGAAAACGCTCTGTATAGTAATCTTTAATCGATTTTTTACTTTATACCACCGATCAGATAATAAAGTTCATAATCTATTAACGAACACGGAGCGTTTTCGTTTTATCGTTGTCACTTGTCTAGACTCTCTAGTTAGACTAAAAGCTAATAGCAACAAAACAGGTTAGACAGATGATGTTCATTCTTTCATGTTTTGAAAATATTTGACTTCCTGCCTATACCTTTCTACTATAACTCGATTTACAAAAATTAAACAATATATAAACTTTTCAGGATAAACCCAATTTACCAACGATGTGCCTCTTGAACTTGCTAAAGTGCTTATTGGGAGAAAAAGCTCGCTAATGGAATAGAGAGTGACGTCACGATGGCATGAGGACAAAGACTAAGCAGATAGTTGGCAGACAGTACTTACATAATTTTTGTGAGAAACCTCCTATATTCGCTTAGTAATAGCTCATAATATACAGAAATCCTATTGGGAATATTGACTAAATAACAATTATAATTTAATTTCCCAAACGTCAATCAATCAGAATACCTTTGGGAAACAATCGAATAATTGAGGTTATATGGAATGTTATAATCACGGTTTTAGTGCAAAGCATTGGTCTTGGTTTCACCGCAATTTTACTAAAAACAAATGAAAATATTTCTTCATATATATTTATAGGTAAGTTTGTGTTGTTTGTGAGTTTTCTTGTAGGAAGTAATATTATTTCTAATTTTACTTAACCGATTTGACATTTTCTGCAAACCTACCACTAGGGGTGCTAAGACAGGAAACCTCCACGTGCGCCCGTGGACTGGAGTTCCCTCTCGGATACGTCCGGGGGGAAGACCAGTTTTTCGGGCCGGTGCACCCTGGGATGCGGGCAAAAACTCTTCCTTAGGCACTGTGTGCCTAAGGGGTCTTTTTGCCCGTATGCAAATAGCCTGTCAGGTGGACGCTCCAACGCGTGTCCCTCAGTTCTAACTGACTAAGCTATTTCACGGGCAAAGGCTAGTCGGAGGTTTCACATTCATTTACATACGAAGCATAGATATCTTTTGTCACCAATTTTTTCTAACGTAAGTTCAACATAATATATTATTACATCAAATAATCTATGCCCTATGAGATTGTGCGAAATATTGGGGAGCAGTCGGCTCGGATTACACGTCTCGGCGTGACAAGCGGACGGAAGGAGCGTGGAGCGTGGGAAGCGGAGGCGTGAGGCGTGATGCCAGATTAACTCCGCAGAATCGTCCCAAGTATTCCCATTAACTGGACCCTGCACATATTTGGTGTTGTGTGTTATTTTCCAATATAGGAAAGGGTCAGAGAAAGATTGTGATGGCCATTTTTGAATAGAATAGTTGAATGTGGGAGTCAATTCTTAGATTTAATGTCTAGGGAGATCGCGAGTCATTTATTTAAATAAAAGAGCGAATCAATCAAGCCGATTCGTACAGATTTCAAACTGTTTTGGACACCGGACACCGTCGGATACTTTAACACATTACCTATCAGAGTCTCGGGCGGGACTGCGTCCGAAGTTAACGGTACGGTTGTTTCACCAAACACCGGTACCGTTACCTTCCGGTACCGTACCGTAATTTTATATTTAGACGTCTAGAGAAAACAAATTACTTTTCCTAACCAGGACCAAATAATAAAACAAACAAAGAGCCGTTGACCATTGAATAAAACAGAATTAATCGCATAGCTCGGCGTGCGGCGCACCGCAGCCGCAGCGCGACCTACATGCCGTCTCTAAACGTGCCCGAATGATTTGTTGTAAACGGACCAAATGTGGGCCATGTGGACCTGGCAAGTCGCTAGGCCTATCTATGTAGTTAGGTACTCTGAAGTTCACAGCGAAGTAGGACAGGCTAATGACATAAGAGGTTCTTAGTAAACTTGCTTTATATCAGCAATAGAAAGAGTAAACAAAAATCGAAAGAGTAAATAAAATCCAAACAGTATGTATGTCAATAGGGATCGTTACTGCCATTTTATCACATTGAAATTTTTGTTAAGTACTCTTCGGTATTAACGTCCACCACGTTAATTGATTTGATTGCAATATCAGACGTGTTGGTTGGTATGTAATTTGAAGCACTTCCAAAAGATGGATGGCGCAACGTGTAACAGCGTTCAAAAAACAAGAGAATGAGAAATTCAGCTTCGAGAGTAATGGTTGCGATGGCCTAATTGGTTAAAGCGTCTGGAGTACCTATTCAGAAGACGCGGGTTCGAACCCTGCTCAACACTGCAAGAAGATTTGTTATTATTTTTGATAAAAACTGTTAAGAGGATCGTCTACCGAGCGCTCGTCCATACTAAAAGAGAAAACGTTTTCCAACCCCTAATAATGTTATCGTATCTCAATGATTTTTTAGATTGCTTCTTACACAGTAAAAAACTAGGTTTATAGGTTTTCTTTTTTTCAAAATTTATAATAGTTTGAAAGTTACAGGCGCCTAAGAGTTACTTTTGAAAAAAAGAAAACCTATAAACCTAGTTTTTTACTCTGTCAGAAGCATTTTAAAAAATCATTGAGATAGGATAACATTTAGGGGTAGGAAAACGTTTTCTCTTTTAGTACGGACGAGCGCTCGGTAGACGATCCTCTTAAGCGGTCAATATATTAGTTGGTGGGAGGTCAGCAATTCGGTACTTTATCCTACTTTATCCAAACAATAATATTCACTAATATTTTGGGAAAAGAAATTGGAATAAAAATGTGTATAATAAAACTCATTGTTCCCTGATATATCGTTCGGATTAATCTTTTCTTCACGGACCCTCGTTTTATGCCAAATAATTTCGTTAAAACACGATTCGTCGACGGTATTATTTATCAATTATTCATCAAAGTACTTTTAGTCAAAGGCTTGTTTGATAGAATTACATCAAAAGTTGATCAAAGGAATTTTATTTAGCTTTTATTTACTGTAAAACGAATCAATGACTCATGCATTTGTTCATTTGGTCTTGGAAATCGTTTGTAGATTATGTAGGAATAAGAGGGCAGATGGGAATAAATCATATTTAGTACTTTGTGGATGATTCGTTGATGGGTGTTAAAGTTGATGCCTATTTATTCTAATACATGCTTTAAAAGGACTTGATGAAGATGTAAAGTTTTTGTCATTCAGAAATTACCTTATAGAAAAAGTATATAAATGAACGTTTATAAAAAGTTTTAACATAACCCAAGTCATGTCACCTACCCCTTGTGCCAATTTGATCGAAATCCGTTCAGTCGTTAGATTGAAAGAGGTAAGACAAAAAGGTCAGAGGTAGTTTTGCAATTTGTCATTAGTATGGGATACGGTTTAGGTTTGACTAAATCTAGACGTGTCTTGTCGCAGTGCAGCTGTGGGCACCGCAGCAGTACGCGCGTTCCATAACGGGATTTATGATGTTCCGTGTCAACATATTTTATATTCGTGTGATGTGTACAAATACACGCATTGTGCGTACCTATGTGTGTATGAATGTTTGTAATATACGAGGGTTGCGTTTTATGCTGACTATAAATTGTAAATTTACAGCGACGATGACTATTAATTTAGACCCGGTCATCTACATTTTTAATAAAGTAGATGGGAATATTGCACTACTGCCTAACTTTTTCTAGTTATGTTATTTCACATGAGATTTTATCTCACCTCTATATTCTAATTATATTTGTTAACAAACGTTTGATAATGACTATTAGACATTCGCGACCAGTTATATCAGTGAATGTGGTTTTGTACGTCACAGAAGGGTCTCGATATGTCATGGATCGTAAGGTGATCCATTACATGCCAACCTCAATAAGTGTTGTCTTGTCGCTTTGATGATCGACCCTTGCGGCTGTTGTTATTTAGTAATGGGCCCGTGAACTGTCATCTCTAGTATAATTAAACGATTCCACGTGTTTGTCAAGCATCCGTCCCTACACGTGCCGCGCTCGTGCGTACCATCGCACATTGTTTATCTCAACCGTACAGGCGTACACGATGCGATGAGACCGCAAACGTCACGCTACGAGAATGTCGCACGTCTGTGGTCGCTGCGACGACGTCTGTACAGAGACGCTTCTAATGTTATAGTTGGAGGCTCATTTACAATATTATTTAATATGTAATGTTTAGGTGATGATAAGACTGCTGAGTAAGATGAGACCTGTTAAGAATTTGTTGAAGCCATTTTTTTTTGGTAACCGAGATTAATACTCATGTGGCGATATGTCATTGTGTTGTAGGGCTGCTTTTTCTCGTGGATTACAAGCGTGATGTTATGAGGTAAAGTAGTAAGAACATAAACAAGATTATACCAGTATGCGGGACACCCGCTTCAAGCCGCATGTCGCGCGACAATATGGTGCTCGCTATGCTCGTGGCGCGACAGTGATTTACCCGCCGCGTGCGTGTGTGACTCACCTGCTTCTAGTCGCATGTCACGAGACAGTATGGTGCCCGCGGTGCTGGCGGCGCGACAGCGGTACACCGCCGCGTGCACGTCGCTGCGGTACTGCGCCGCCGAGAATGCGCCCAGCCACAGCGTGCCGTTCGGTAGGGCGCTCCTGTGGACAACGCGAAATGAAAATCCTTTAGAATGCGACCAGCCATAGAAATGTTCGTAAGATTGGAGTGTAATGAATATTTGGAGCACAATATTTATTGTATTAAAACAAAATTTGTCGATCTTAAAAATTTACCTGTACAACCGAATTGATGCCTGATATGACTATCAAAGTTTTGCAAACCACAGGCGGTGAATTGCTTTCCGTGGCACGGAGAAAATTAGATATATAATGAATGGCCACTCATCCACAGCCCTACCTAGGCAAATGCGGCTCCACTTTGAAGATCGACACGAGCAGCTTTTATTATTAATCTAAATTGTGTAATGAAAACATGTTTTGAATTGTCATCTAGGTTTGTGAGTTTAATCAGAAAAGGTCGAAAAAAAGCACGTACACGGATGTGACAAGTCAAGATTATAATTCCAAATGGGAATATTAGGTAATAATAATAATAATAATCTGTGGTCCGACGTCTGTCATGAGTGACGTATAAAATTTTCTTCTCCAATTTTCTTACAATATTTAATTTATTTTTCGTATAAACCGAACATAAAACGTGTTATTTCAACAGAAAAACAGAAATAAAAATTGCTACAGTGCAGACAATGAAATATAACCGGAAAAAAACGAAAATGAAACCATAGTAATGTCACGATCAACATCACCCGAATGATTACAAGAAGTCGGACTAAACAGCTACAGGCACACCCACCATCTCCGGACTCGTCGCCGAGCTCCGCCTCGCGGCCGCCGGGACGCGCCTCATCCGAGTACGTCGTGTCTCCGGTCGCTGCAGCTGCGTCGAGCTCGAGCGACGAGTTTTTCTCCCCACCGTCGACACCACCACCACCGCGACGACGAGGAAGAGGACGGCCACCAGCGGGCTTGGGACCTCGAGGCCAACAGACCCCGAATAGGGTCCCCGCTGCCGGTGGAAATGTGTCGCGCATGCGATGGACCCAGTCCATGAATGAAAACGTCATGCGCGCATATTATGGGGCTACTGAGGGGGGAAGCAGCTTGACTGCGTACCGTGGTCGGATGCTCTCTCTGTTTCAGGTGCTTGAGCCAGGTATCAGCGTGTCGGCACAACGACTTTCGGATCAGGTGCGGGTCATTCAGCGTAACTGTATGCTGGATGACACCTTACTTGATCGACTACGCTCGGATTCACGGAGTAACCGAGTTATTCCTGCTTCACCAATGATCGCGGTGCGGCAACAAAGTTCTTCCAATATGCCACCGCGACCCGATCGCGATTGTGAAGAGGATCATGACGAAGTTATATCCGTGAGTACCCAATGCAACGCACAATTGAGGAGCGCTTTGGAGAGTGCGTTCCGGGAGTACCGCTCCGTACCACCGGAACTTAGACCACGTTTACCTCGTTTGCCTATGCACAATAAAAACAAGGCGCTAATGTGTGCTCTAGACTCAGAGCTGTCAAATTGTTTTGACAACAGTAAGGATCTTGCTGATACCCACTCAATCCTGTACTGTGCAGCTGTAGCGGCATGTCGTGTAGCTCACGTCAAATTCCCTGACAGTGACAGAGCTACGCGACCAAAACCAGCCGCTCCAGCTTGGCAGTGCAGGATTGAGCGGCGTATCGGTGAAGCTAGAGCACTCATCGGCAAATTGCACTGCTTCAGGGAGGGTAATACTCGTCCTAGAGTGATGCGTTTTGTGAGGCGGGCGTTCACAGGAATCGATATCGATCCTCGTGATTATTTGGCCCGCGTCACGGAACGTATCGACTTCCTGAGGCAGAAGATTTGTGCATGGGCAAACCGTATTCGTCGGTACAAGCGACGAGTGGAGCGGTACACTTTGAATCGCACCTTCCAAAGTGATGAAAGGTGGGTCTATAGGGCTTGGGAGCGACCGGACCAAGGTGTGGCTGACACGCCCCTGCCGGATGATGATGCCATGAGTTCATTCTGGCGCAGCATCTGGTCGGTGCCTGTCAGTCACGCTGAGGGCGATTGGATCAGGGATGTTGAGCGAGCGTGTAATCACATTCCAGAAATGGGGGCTATCACCATCAGCCCCCAAGACGTAGCTTGTGCAGTCCATCTGTTGCCGAACTGGAAATCTCCAGGGCCGGATGGGCTGCACAACTTCTGGATTAAATGGCTCAAAAGATCACACGTTCGCTTAGCATCCCAGTTCCAATTAGCCTTAGAGTCAGGGTCGTTACCCCAATTCTTAACAACAGGAGTGACCCACCTGCTCTATAAATCAGGTAGTACTGCGGAACCCAAAAATTATAGACCGATCACTTCTCTACCAACGGTCTATAAAGTTCTTACATCCATTCTGAGAGCTAAAATCAATCAACATATTGTGACTAATTCCATCATGTCCGCCCCTCAGAATGGATGTAGGAACGGGTCCCGCGGTACTAAGGAGCTCCTCCTCATTGATATGGCCATTAGCCAACAGGTTCGCCGCTCCCGAAAAGATCTGTCCGCATGTTGGATAGATTATAAGAAGGCCTATGATTCGGTACCCCATACATGGCTTATGAGGGTGCTAGAGTTGTATAAAGTTGATATAACTCTACGTACCTTCCTGTTGTCGTGTATGGGGACCTGGAGAACAGTCCTTCGCTAGCCAGGATGTCGACAGATCCGAGGTAGCGGCGAACCGATAAGGATTGAGCGCGGCATATTCCAGGGTGATAGTCTGAGTCCTTTGTGGTTTTGTCTGGCCTTGAACCCACTCAGTACATTACTGGAGGGTTCGGGGCTAGGATATCGGTTGAAGAGAGGTGGTCAGGTCATATCTCACCTTCTTTACATGGATGATCTGAAACTCTTTGCCCCCAACAACTTGCAACTGATGAAGTTACTGAAGGTAACAGAAACTTTCAGTAGCGCCATCAGGATGGAATTTCGTGTGGACAAATGTGCAGTCATGCATGTGAAGCGAGGGGAGATTATGGAATCAGAGGGATCTCAACTCTCGGATTCCATACACCTTAGATCCCTCTCTTCAACAGAGACCTACAACTATTTGGGTATGTCGGAAGCATTAGGCATCAATAATGCTGACATGAAGCAATCGTTGAGGGAGCGCTTCTTTAGCCGCCTGAATAAAGTACTTAACAGTCTTTTGTCAGGTGGTAATAAGGTGCGCGCTTTCAACGGTTGGGTCATGCCGGTATTGATGTATTCTTTCGGCATACTCAAATGGACTCAGACAGAACTTGACGCCCTGGATAGGAGAGTCCGTTCACTGCTGACTGCAAATCGGATGCATCACCCGCGGTCGTCGGTGATGAGACTGTATATCCCGCGGAAGTGCGGGGGTCGTGGCTTCTTAAATGCTAAGACCCTGCACAACCGTGAGGCATGCAGTCTCAGGGAATATTTCCTAGAAGCCGACGTGGGGATGCACCGAGATGTGGTCACAGTGGACAAGGGTCTCACTCCGCTCTCCTTGGCTAACGAGACCTGGCGCAAACCTAAAGTATTAGACACTAATGATCGTAAAGATGTATGGCAGAGCAAGGAGCTTCACGGACGCTTTTACCGGGCATTACATGGTCCCGATGTAGACTTTTTAGCGTCCGTATCCTGGCTGCGCTTCGGTGACCTGTTTGGGGAAACCGAAGGTTTTGTCTGTGCAATTATGGGCGAAGTTATGATGACGAATAACTACCGGAAATACATTGTGAAGGATGGCACGGTTGACATATGTCGGGCATGCCACCGTCCGGGAGAATCGATCCGACACATTATTTCTGGGTGTTCTCGTCTGGCTAACGGCGAATATTTGCATAGACACAACCTTGTTGCCAGGATTATCCACCAGCAACTTGCTTTGAAGTACAATCTTGTGGAATCGGAAGTGCCGTACTATAGGTATGCGCCCGACCCAGTTCTCGAAAATGGCAATATCTCGTTGTATTGGGATCGACCTATCATCACTGACAGGACTATTGTTGCCAATAAGCCTGACATTGTGGTGATAGATCGATTGGAGCGTCGCGCAATAATTGTTGATATCACGGTCCCGCATGACGAGAACCTCGTGAAGGCAGAAAAAGATAAACAATTCAAGTATCTTGATCTGGCTCGCGAGGTTGTTGACATGTGGGACGTGAATACGGCAGTTATTGTGCCGATAGTCGTATCTGCCAATGGCTTAATTGCCAAGAGCCTCGACCAACACCTGAGGAGGCTCTCGCTGGGTGGCTGGATCAAGCGCTTGATTCAGAAGGCAGTACTCTTGGACACGGCGCGTATTGTTAGGAGGTTCCTCTCTCAAGAGCCCTGACCACCGGTAGCCCGGACCCTGTTCCTGGTGCTGGTGGACTGCTATTTTTTATATTTGTCGGAGCCACCGGTGTTGTTCCGTCAGATTCAGGCATCATGTGGGCAGAGTTTGGGTCTCGTGCAATGAAAATACACTGGGTGCGGTTCACTTGGTTATTTTAATTTTAAATCACAAATTAAATCAAACACAATTTAATTTAATCACTCACTACACTTATACTGGGCACAACGAATCGAGTACAGTTTCGGGATGTCTTCACACTGCTGCGGTCGGGCACTGAATGCGCTCCTCGCCGCCCCGATGAAACATCACGACTCTGTATAAGCGCGCGCAGACCACGTGATACTCAAAATGGCGCGCTTACGATTCGTTTGCTGTCCGTACTATTGACCGGATCCGACACGGCCATCCTGCGATTAACACGTCCTCGTGTGATCTTCTTCTTCAGCCTCTTTCTACCATCTTGATGTAGGCCTCCTTCAACTCTTTTCACTCGTCCTCGTGTAATAATCACTCTGAAACACAAAATAGTCCACGACAGAATACTGTTCCACTCGGTCATTCCTGACCAAACTCTATATTCAGTTCTTTGGTAAAAATAAGGAAATTTCAACTCTACACTACCATTAAAACCAATACTCTTTAACTAAATCAAACATTGGGAATAGCCAATTGAAAATACATCAATCACTACCCTAGGCCACTAACAACCACCCCGGGCCACCAACAACTACCCCGGGCCATGTACCACAGTCGTTCGAATATACTTTCACAACTCTATTGCAAAAAAACTACCGATTCTCCAGTGACCTTTGACTTTCGAGTAAAACTTCTTACGCCACGGCTCTCTAGCCGACTAGCAATCACATTGCTTTCACACATCCAACGCATGGATCAAAACTTCTGTGCGCATCCACCATGTGGATCGCCCGTGTGCATCACCCGCTGACTACACACTATGGTCTCTCAAGACCCCGACCTCCGCCAGAGCCACCCGCGCACCGCGCTTCCATGGACACCGGGATGTCAATAAGATACGGATTACGGCTACGAAATGGCTACTGGTACAGTCGAAAACAAGACGGCCAATAGACCGTTTTACTCGACCTCTCACCACAACTTAATTAGAATCTATGGTAACTTCGACTGGTACATGACCCGTTGGAATGTTTGTAGGTACACTTAGAATTCAAGGGTTTCAATGTGTAACGGTCACCATCTCAAAATCTTTATCACTCTAAACAGACCCTTAAACTTTGGATCTAATTAAGACTGATCGGAAATCCCAGAGCATTCAAGTACCTTTGCAATTGTATTATCACAATGCAGCAATATTGTAATCAAAACAGCAGGAATCAAATTCGTGGCCTGTGGCTAACACTAGCCCCACTAACAAACCTCTGTTTGTTTCACACCGTTCACCATGAACGCACAATACACGACCTCCGCCAGTGCCATCCGCACACCGCGCTTCTATGGACACCGAGATGTCAATAAGATACGGATTACGGCTACGAAATAGCTACTGGTACGGTCCGACCAGCCGACCTAAGATTCCACACTATCATTCAACTCAACATCTCTACTTCAAAATGGTACTTGAACCTCAGGCATTCCCCCCAAATCCACAGCACTTAACCAGCACTATGCATCACTACTAACCAGTTCGTAACATTGTAGCGCTTAACCAGCGTTACAAATCCTATCACTTAGACAGTAATAATAAAAAAAGCTTAACCAGCGATATTACTCACTAACGCTTAACCAGCGATAGTCAACATAAAGAACACAAGGCACCAGAGGCGTAAGTAAAAATGAAACGATTCACCTGTGTTGTAACGTGTCTGATGGTGGTTGCACGATGCAGACATCGACGCGTCGCGCCGCGCCTTGGACTGGTCCGTTGCCACTGCCGCCACTACTGCTCGTACAGCGCACGGCTATGTGACCTGGCTTGCCACATTTGATGCACACCAAGGTCTTTGATGCCGGCTGCTGCGTCACTTGACTTGATGCTGTAGGTCTTCCCTTCGTATCCATCGCCTTACTTCTGCACTCAATACGCTTGGGCGTTTTAGCACAGTTATAACACTTAATTGACGTTATTTTTCCTCGCTTGGTGTCACTTGTTTTCGATGATTCACAGATAGTGTTCATTTTTCGCATCAGATATGAAACGACTGGCGAACGTGGGTAATGTTTCTTTATCACTTGTTTTTTTTTTTTTTTTTTTTACCACTCATTTTTTTTTTTAATGAGGGTACCCGCTTTTGCGAAATAAATCTTGTTGTAAGTACCTTAAATTCCTTTGTAGGCTATTTGAAATAGCCAGGTTGATGCTTCACCTTTAGCGCCTTGCTCAGCGTCAAAATAAGCTGGCATCCGGTGGCGCACCACGACCGCGCATCGGAATCCGGTTTGTCGGGGTCGAATTCCGGCAATAAAAACTTGTTTTTCACTGGCTGCGTTTTCAAAGTTTGCTGGTTTTGCATTTCAAAAAGTAACTAACTTCCACTGATTGTTATTGTCACTGTTCCCGCGTGTAATTTCATTAGCACGATTTGATCCCAATTCTGATGTCGGAGCCACCGGTGTTGTTCCGTCAGATTCAGGCATCATGTGGGCAGAGTTTGGGTCTCGTGCAATGAAAATACACTGGGTGCGGTTCACTTGGTTATTTTAATTTTAAATCACAAATTAAATCAAACACAATTTAATTTAATCACTCACTACACTTATACTGGGCACAACGAATCGAGTACAGTTTCGGGATGTCTTCACACTGCTGCGGTCGGGCACTGAATGCGCTCCTCGCCGCCCCGATGAAACATCACGACTCTGTATAAGCGCGCGCAGACCACGTGATACTCAAAATGGCGCGCTTACGATTCGTTTGCTGTCCGTACTATTGACCGGATCCGACATATTTTTAAATGTTTTTTGTTTCTTTTTTGTAAAAATATTTAAAAATGTAATTTATAAGTGTAAAAATAAATAAAGATAATAATAATATTCCACAACTATCACATAACGCCATCTAGTCCCAAGCTAAGCAGAGCTTGTGTTATGGGTACTAGACAACTGATAAACATACTTATATATTTCTAAATACATACATATTATAGATAAATTACACCCAGACACAGAACAAATGATCGTGCTCATCACACAAACATTTGTCCGGGGTGGGAATCGAACCCACGACCTCCGGCATAGCAGTCAGGGTCACTAACCACTAGACCAACAGGCCAGTCAAGGTACAACTGAAGAAAGTGTATCTGCATAATTTTTTGACATGGATCGAATAATTTCTTTCCCACCCGCACGCAAAATACGCGCATATGACGTAGAGTTACGGATACCAGCCCGTTATACTCGTACAATACAATACAATAATATTTTGTTGACATCTTGTTTTACCGTTTGGAAAGCAAATAAATGAATACTTAATTTTGTTTCATATTTGGGATTACATTTCATTTAAGCGCGTTAAATAAAATGAAGGCGTCAATCACTATACACAAATGTCAATTAAGTTGAAAAGCAACTGTTAACATAATATTTACGTATCCTTGATGTATTAGCTACTTTTCTTAGAAAAAGACCTTGTAATAGGGTCATCTGTAAGTTGCAGAACTTAGTTTCCTTAAGTTAATACAAAAGCTGGGCGACGAGACTAAGCGACTGGTTCGAACTTTTTCTCTGTTGCGGTTGTTGGCCATTACAATTATACTTAGGGCTGGTTTTTCAATAGTCAAATAACCGTTAACTGACGAATAAAAATGGCGGTTTGACAGCTTATCTATGGAAAATATGTCATACCGTTATTTTTATTCCTGAGGTAACGGTTAACTGACTATTGAAAAACCAGCCCTTATTCCAATTAATGTCCGCGTTTTTCTAAAAAAGTTATTGTTTTTCGTGCACTATTTTGGTTGCATCTTCGTGAACGATATTATAGGCTTCGAAGTGGTCATTATCATGTATAGATTTGGTTTATGCACAATATCAAAAATGAATTCAATGTTCATCGTTGCAAAATTGATACAAAATACTAACATAGTTATAAGGAAACAAGTTTTTTGTTATCGTCGTAAAATCATCAAATGAGCCTGCCTCCTGTCCAGAGCGGGACGGGAGGGACTGTCAGACTCATACTGACTAAAATCCACAGTGTTTCTTCAGTAGCCCTTTACGTTTCAGGGTCACTGTTACCTGATAACAGTCACACGACCACCGGAACAAGCTTACCTTGTCATTTATTCGTGTCTGAAGGTCCTATTTATAAATATTTTGTTTAAATAATTATAATTTTAAGTAATAAAAATACTTAAACATATCATAGTTATAACTGGTTTAACAGAAAGCCACTCCTACAAAATAATTTACTCTTTCAGTTTAAGTTATTAATCATCATCATAAGCTAAACGAGAGCCGCCTTGTGTCGCGTGACTTCTACCGATAAGGACACTAACAAGTTAACCGCTAACGCCTCGTCAACGTTACGCCACGTTTTTACGATCAAAATCTGCATTTTACAGCAAAAGGCTTAATTCCATTAACGGCACCCTCCTTCGACCGACGGCGACACCCATTATGAACGAAAACGTTTGAAAATATTTAAAAAAGAATTTATGTTCGAGAGTAACAAAAAGTTAAAGATTTCCTGTGAAGTTACTTTCTTTGAAGTATCGAAGCATTCGCGAACAATGTTGTTGCTAACAGTTAGTTGTGCAGTTAGTTTGTTCTGTCTTTGTTTGTTAAACACTGGGAGCTGGTTTATCATTTCAGCAATCGGAAGGTGAAGATTTTTTACGTACGTTGTTAACTATTTGTGAACAGATTTTGTTACGGATTTTGGGGGCATTTTCACTGTATTACAGGTAAAATTGACCGTCTGTTAAGCAGACAAAGGTCTTGATCTATTTAAGCCTTACAGAATCTCCTTAAACCAATACCAAACTATTCCTTCGAGCATTTACTCCATTGAAGTAAGCTGAAAAAAACGTGCAAAAGCCAGGCATACAAAATTTACGAGAGATAAAAAAGATTGTTACGCTTCCATATCGAAGGCGGTTTCTAAATCATGGGTTTAACGGCTATCGTCGACTTTTGAGGTCCAAGAGTTACGATGGACCTTATTTTAGGTAATAACTTGCGATCGCTTCAGACGCTCAAGCACGTTTGTGCGACTTAAACGTAAAGTAAATACTCCTATATCTCGATGTTAATATTGAAATTACTCGTTCTACGTTTTACTTAAAGTTAACTTATAAATATCTGAATGCGAGAAGCAGGATGTGTGCATGGCCATGTACACATCCTGCTTCTCGCAACAAAAAAAATACCAAAATACTAAGAAGGTACGTTACCCAATCGTGGTATCGCCACGCGGTGTTACGTGAGCTCATAAAAAGCTTGTCATCATTTTTTTATATTTTTCCTGTTATGCGAGAGTTTGCTGAGTTTCAGTTATCATGCAGTTTTGTAACTTGATATTAGATCTTATTTTACCACCTCGTACTCATCATGGGAGGCGATGAGTTTTTAAGCTGTGTCCAGAGAGAAATTACGAGTGGACTGAAATGTTTTTCAAAGTCAAAGGTCGCAGGAGCGAAATTAAAGAATTTTGTTTAATTTCGACCTTCCAAACCATTTCTTTAAAATTATGCTGCCTAGAAAAAAATCTAGTATTGTTTCGGGTTAGACTGTAACATTCATTCCTGTTTTTTTTTAAGATGCCGGACCCATTTCGAATTAATCCCACTTTAATTACTACTACTTGCGATAAAATAAATATTCACATAATATATTTTGTTGTTGTCATTAAATCCATATTTACTGGTATATTTGATGCCAGTATGATTTGAAGCAATTCAGCCGCGGCCATAGTGAACTTGTTCACTTTCGTCGACGGTTCAGATTCATAACTAGAAGTGTCATATTGAATGTGAGCTCAATCTGTAATAAACAGAGTTCGTGGAAATGTTTGCAAACTGGAAAAAATACCATTTGAAATGTATCGTTTGTTTGTTTCCTACATACGGAATTTTAATATAAGACTTATAAAGTACCGATATCACGTCAAAGTTTCTACTACAATTTATCACCTTTACAATTTATTCATGAAGCAGTTTAATAATAACGAAAACCATTCCCCAACTAAACCCCTGTAATTAAACCGACGACTCTTTTCAACACTTAAATTATTCAAATTCAAAACGATTTTTCTTAGCGCCCTTCAAACGCCGTCCTATTCATAGTGCCCAAACTTTTCATTGAATAATCTCTTTGAATACAAATGATAACTTGAAACAAAACACTCACTTTTGTGACTGTCCTCGTAATTAATCACCCAGATACTGTTCCTTTCCATTCCGATTCAATTCCTTGGCGTTTTTGAATAAGAAAATCTTTTTAATAGAATCCGCGGGTTTGTGAATAAGATAAATGAGCCATGATTTTTGGTTTGGATAAAAAATGTCGGTGAATGTAAGAAAAATAACGTTTGAATGGAAGTCGGGTCGGACTGTGGCTCGCGCCATTTGTAACCGTCGCGTTTAAAACGATAGTGTACGTTATACTTGCCGGGCTATAGATCTGGCACCAGATTTATTGTAGCTCTCAAATTTTGAGCGCTTATAAAAATGTTATATATTGTGTAAAAGATAGCTAAGACAAGTTAACGGTTGTTTAATTATTATAATTTCTTCAAAACAATACCTGTTATCGCGTGAATAATATAATTAATCAAACACAGGCTAAGATCAGTCTAGTTGCTTGTTAGCATTATCACCAAGGCTCTTCTTTATTAAAGTTTCCCTCAAACTCAATAACGTCGTAATATTTTTTTTGTCTATTTTATCAGCAATTCATTTAATTTAATTGCTAGCTTACTACGTCATAAAGATTACCTACAAGTAAAATATGTTCCAATATTAATTATGAACAGAAAATCTTCTTTCGCAACTAATTTATTTCACAGAGGTCGTTCGGGTACCGCGTCCAATTCAACTGATTATTATACAAATTCTGTTCCCAAAAGAAAATTGACAATATTTCCAATTCTCAATTTGCTTCAATTGTTAACGATTTGTGATGATTTTGTTTGATATTAATAAAATTGTAGACATTTAATGTTGAATTTTGATCGAATTTTACATAATTTGCCAAAATATTAGTAGGTATGCCTAATCAAAAATCACTCACCACAATAAAATAGCACCTGGTTTGATCATACATGGTTATCAAAGTTTGTAATTATTACGAAATTTCTCTGCTCGTATGGTCATAATTACGTACTATAATTAAACGCTATAATGTAACTTCGTTTAAAATCAATTAATTTAAACGCAGATAATTATTTAGTGATACGAACCGCATTCGCGACCTGATTACTTGATATAACTATTATTATTTTCGACTGCACTCTGATCAATTATATGTTTATAACCACTTTCGTGGTTATAGGACCCTCGATGAGTTACAAAGCTCTCATAAAGTCTAGGTAAAACCAGTTACCAGGAAATTATTTATAATAAACGCAGTTCTGGACATCGGACCCTGAACGAATGTCATGTCCAATGTCAGTACCCTTAGCACGAGTTTTCACTCTTTTACTTTACAGCGTCTTTCCAGTATTTACAGCGTTGCTTGTATGAAAAATTGAACAGCGCCTCTGGTGTGCGAAGAAGGAACTAATATTTTCCTTGAAAATTGTCAATTGAAATTGTCTGTTAAATATGAAAATTGTGGATTTAATTCCCGTATGGAAAAAAATATATATGACCTTCAAGAAGTTATTCCTCATCTGACCGTTTGTATTAATTTATAAACGTACCCACGATATAGGAAAATTTCCTAGAAAAAAGCAGTTTTATAAAAAAAGATACAGTCACTCCAAAACCTTTTAAATATTACCAGGTCAACCACAGGTCGCATTACGACGTCGACATCAATCTCTCGGCGCAAGAGTCGTACGTCGTATGTCCCCAATAAGAGTGTAAGGTCACAATAAAATAATCATGGCAGTGTTTACGTGACTCATGGAGCATGAATATTGCATGGCGGTGGGATTACGTCCCGACCACGGAGGGAACGGTGGAGGTGGATGCGGTATAAGGGCGATGGAAACGCTTATCTTGATTGACAACATCCAAGGTTCTCAATCAAATCATTTATATCGATGCCTTCCGGCCAAAAGGGGGTAACCGCCACTTTACAAACTTTACAGGAGAGTAGTTTAAAGTTCAAAAAAAGTGAAAAAAATTCATATAAAATTTTCTGTAAGTTCCAAAAGTTTCAAAATTTACCCATTTAGCTTTTGATTATGTCTCTACGAAATGGCATTGTTAATTACAATAAATCACACTCCTAACACAATTTAGTGTCGCTTACCCTCAAATAGACCCGATTTCACTAACAGGAAAAAACGTATTAAATGAAAACAACTCGATGATTGAGTTCGAACCTAAATGATTTAAGTGCACCATTCGTTTTATTTCTATTGAAGAAAAAGAGCATACCTGTGACTTTTCGGTTCATCAAGTGCAGCCAATATGATATAACCGGCTATTGGTTAATGAGAGACGAACAAGCAAATTGTAATAAGTTACGTAACAATAAGAAATATAATTAGCACTTTTATAAACAACGCGAAAGCACATTGTGTTTAATTCTTATAAAATTATACATACACACTTAAATACGTAGATTAGACCTTTTTAAGTTTTTAAACTGACATTTATTAAGATGCGAATATGAAAAAAAAAAAATTATGCTCAATCTCTCTTTTTCTTTGTCTTCATTTTAAAGAATAACACAAAACAATAGTTATTTATTGTAAGTTAGTCTTGATAGTTATACATCTATGCTGCAATTCATACATAGGGACTACTCTTAGTTATGACAAAACGTAAGACCCCTCTTTGAGGAGTGGCTGGATAGGCACCACGGCGGCCTCACCTTCTGCCTGACACAGGTCCTCAACGGACATGGATGTTTCGGGACTTTCCTGTGTCTGATTGGGAAGAATAAAAGCCTGGGTGTCACCAATATGGGGACCGCACGGAGGACACGGAGGAGCATCCGGTGCAGGACTGCCCAGCTTGGGCATAGCACCGCTGTGTCCTCACAGGGGCGACATACCTCTAGCGCCCGGTATTGGTCGAGGCTATGCTGCGGGGCGAAACGGAATGGGAAGCGGTCGCCTCCTTCTACGAAGCTGTCATGTTAGCAAAGAAGGTATCGGATACCGTGAGGGAGAGAACAGCTTCCACCTCACAACCTGACCGCTGCGGGAGATGCCCATGGCATCGGACGTCGCGAGGTGATTTCCGATCGGTCACTGTAGGCGCGTAACGCTTCGTGTTCCACGCGCGCCTCAAAGAGCTGCCGTTAATTTGTAGGGGGGCCCTTTTAATTTTTTTAAGCGTGGTAAATTCATAAAATAAGTTCTCCCACCCCTAGTCCAGTCAACGAGACATATGTGGTCCGAAAATTTCCTCCGGCACTGAAATTTGGCATAATGATGAAAGAAGGTGATACAGATTACAGATGCACACTAATCCAACTTTTTTTTTTCGAGATGACATAAATATGAAAATTGCTTATAACTCTCTGTGAAAAATTCCTCAGCCTCAAATTCTTTTTGTATTTGTTTAAATATATTAGTAAGATAAAAATAGGTAAGTATAAAAATCCAACAAATTTTCGATTTCAGTGTCACTCCAAATCAACTTTTTACATATCGCGCTGTAACTTCTAGTGAAAAATTGCTCTGTCGATTTTTATTTTTTTATGTGCTATCTTATCCTTAAATACACAGGTTTGTTACCTTTTTCATTTTCAAACGTCATTATTTGATTGATTTGACATCAAATAATGTTGTTTAAAAAGGAAAAAGTTTTGGATTACGTTACAAACCTATGTATTTAAGGATAAGAAATCACAAAAAAAAAAAAAAAAATCGGCAGAGCAATTTTTCACTAGAAGTTAGAGCGCGATATGTAAAAAGTTGATTTGGAGTGACACTGAAATCGTGGATTTTTATACTTACCTATTCTTACTAATACATTTAAACAAATGCAAAAAGAGTTTGAGGCTGAGGAATTTTTCGCTGAGAGTTATAAGCAATTTTCATGTTTTAGTAAAAAAAAACGGAATCTCGGCTAAAAAAATTTTGGATTCTTGTGCATCTGTAATCTGCACTACCTACTCTCATCATATGCCAAATTTCAGCGCGGGAGGAATTTTTCGAAAGTCTTCATACAAAAAATTCCTCATTGACTGGACTACCCGGGCAGGGCAAGAGGGACTGTCAGACTTGTACTGACTAAAATCCACGGTCTCGCCTTCAATAGCTGTTTACGTTTCCGGGTCACGGTATTCGTTGGTCCCGCGACCAAGGCCTTAGAGACCCAAAGCCTGCCGGGGTCGCGGGATAGTCTAATCACTAAAATCCAAGTCTGACATTCCTTCCCGTAAGTACCGCCCTGGGAGGACTCCTTCGATGATTTAACCGTGATAAAGAAGGGTCAGATGAGGCACAAGATTAACTCTTTTGCAGAGAATTCATCACAAAACCCAATAACTCCTTGCTGGCCCAACCTTGGATTCGAACCCTTGATCATGTTTCTCAGCCGTATATACTAGCCAACAAACAAACAAAAGCACTGAAAAACTAAACTGTAGGTCCTACTTATTTAACTATTCGGTATCGTCGGAACAAGGTAGCAAAAGAATAACTTTTTTCTTATGTAACCTAAAATAACTAAGTAGAATAATAGTCATAGATGAACATAAATTAAATAAACTTCCCGTTTTATTTTCCTTACAAAACTTTGGACCAAAATGACTCACGAGCACGGTGGTGCTTACGCCGTGGTCGTATACAGACTTTATGATCGCTGCGGAACGCTAACGACATTTTGTTCGAACGAAAGAGAGAGATAACCGATGCTGTTTGTCATTCTTGTGTAAGCTAACCGCCAAACCTTTGATTTATCATCTTATCCAACCACCATACCAGAATTTTTTTTTGGGAGGGAAAAAAAGGGTAAGCGACAATTGTACAGGTGACATTCGTTTGGCTGATTTATCCTAAGCGCCTTCGATGATTGATTTGGTGACTAGGGAAAATAAAAATAAGCGCCAAATAAAGTCACGGAAATGAGGCCTAAATGTAATAAATGACATATATTTTATCCAAAAAAACTGCCCTAATATCCTAACCGAAAGTTTGGTAAACAAAGATTCAAGCAAAATTTGATTAATGTATTTTTTACAAAAAAGTATTTACAGCCCAAACTACTTAACGTTCAAGTAAAGAAAAAAACATTCAATGCCAAAATTGCTTATCTCACAGTTTTGAAATATTATTTTTATCCAATCACCATAATACAAAATACACCAAAAATAACTGTCGTTTATGACGAAAAACTTGGTGTCAGAACCTCAATTCCTTTACCGCCTAAGCGACAAAAAGTTTGTCCTAGAGCCATGAAACTTAGACCATTAGACGCAGAAAAAAAAGCCGATTCTAACCATATATATAAGTCGATTTCGCAAAAAATGTCGCTTATCCCCTTTTGGCCGGAAGGCATCGATATAAACTAGGCTGAAAATAATCAAACATTTTGAATATTAAACATTATAATAATTATGTGGGTCACGCAATACACCTTCACAATTTCCTAGTGTACAAATAATATTGAATAAAAAATACGTCTGGCATTCGGTGACTGCCGCGGTAAAACTATTGCATAGCATTTGAAAAAAAAAGAAGAAATTATCGCCTACCGCGAATATTTAAGGCTCAGGTCTTGTAAAATTCACTCGCGCCGAATTATTTGCGTAACTTTGTTTGTGATTTTTGAACAAAATAGTGCAATAGCTTGAAATATTATTATTGCACATAAATAGCCATAATATAAGTAACAGCTAGTTATTTTTTTTAAGTTGATTTAAGTGGATTATATACGGTAAATCAAGCGTTCAAATCAGCTCTTTCCTGCCCAACGTCATTTCGAGTTACGTTGGTGCACTCAATCTGAGACAATGAAGAATTAATTTAAAAATCTGAGCAGCGCATAATCGCTTCAAACTGCGCTGATTAGTTTTTTATATTTATCTTTCATTTTCTAAATTAAGATGGCAGAATATTATCAAAATTCTCGGATTTTATCTCTCAATACATAGTTTTTTTCATAAGAACCAGGGACCGAAACCGGTATCAACAATACGGGTATTTTTTCGGTAACAACCTTTTTTTCTTTTACAGGTAATTTTAAAGGTTACCTTTATTATTAAAGTGAATACTTAACCAGTATTAATACCGGTTACCGAAATAAAAATTACCTCTATCTTACACGTGCCGTCGGCAATAGTCAAAGGGCGCGCATCGCCTGTGTGTGTGACAAAGAGTCGGGCCGACACACGAACTTAGGCGAACGCCGACCAATCACGGCCTTGGCTGGCACAGCACGCGGCACGCGCAACGCGTCTTTCATTCAGTTTGATAATAAATGTATGTATAACTCAGTATTACTCTATAATTATGCCGTCGTCATCGTCATTGTGGCCAACATGTTGTTTTTAACCCCCGACGGAAAAAGAGGGGTGTTATAAGTTTGACGTGTCTGTCTGTCTGTCTGTCTGTGGCACCATAGAGCCCGAACGAATGAAGCGATTTCAATTTAGTTTTTTTTTATTAAAGGTGAGGTCGCCAAACATAAGACCTAACACTAATCCTCAACTTTACCATATATTTATTTCAAAATTAATGCTGCAGTATTTTCGACGTATCACAGGATTCTGCTAAGCCATTTGAGGTAGTATGAGGTAGTATGGCGTACCCGCGTACAGCACTGGTACAGACTTTCTTGGTAATCTTTACTATTTTCTAATGCCAAATTGGCATTGCGATATTCTGTTTCTTTCTCGTTATCAAGGTAATTTTGCACCCCCCACCGAATAATATCGTAATCGATAAATTCAAATTTTACAGGAAAAATAAAACAGTGTTTTTTTTGTTTTTATTGTAAAAATTATCCAACCTAAGAGAATGATTTATATATCATCAAATGAAAGTTATTTTTTTATAGAATCATTCTAAATAAAAGTTTTACATTTTTATTTTATTAGGACCAAGTTATTAAAGAAAATATATTTTACTGGATACGTTAGAAAAACATTATTTCGCAACAAAACATAACGATATTATTCGCGTAAAAACAAAAAGACAGCGTGCACAATAATAGTACCTATATTACAATGTTATTCGTTAAACAATGACATCCAAACATAAACGGTAATAGATTGTAACTGCGATTTTCGCCTATATAATATATATTATAATTTAAATTATTGTTTGAGTACTATTTTATTCTTCAATTGCCTGTTAAGTAATATCCATTATTAGAAATATAACTTCCAATAAAACTATGGCTTTCTGATAAAAGAACACTCATCATCATCATCATCAGCCGAAAGACGTCCACTGTTAAACATAGGCCTCCCCCTTAGACCGCCACGCCAAACGACAATTCGCTACTTGCATCCATCGGTTGCCCGCGACCCTCACGATGTCGTTGGCCTACCTAGTGGGAGGCCTGCCTACGCTGCGTCTTCCGGTCCGTGGTCGCCACTCGAGAACTTTTATTCTCCATCGATCGTCAGTTCAATGAGCGATGTGGCCTGCCCATTGCCACATCAACTTGTAAATTGTATGAGCTACGTGGGTGACTCTGGTTCTTCGCCGAATATCCATGTTCCGGATTTTTATCCCGCAAAGAAACTCCGAGCCTCTAAAAGGCCAGCAGTGCAAGACCACGTTTCAGACCCCTACGTAATCACTGGCAACACACACTGGTTAAACATCCTTGTCTTGAGACACTGTGGCATTCTCGATGAGAAGATATCACGTAGCTTCCCAAACGCTGCCCATCCGAGTTGGATTCTTCTTCGACCTCTAGAAAGAGGTCCGTTAGGTAGGTTCAACTTCGAGAACGAAGTTGGACCTACTTATCTGAAGAATCTGTCCAAGGTAAGTATAATGGTCCACAACTTCGAGAGTATATCATTCCCAACAACAACCGGTACGGGTGCCACATGGACGTTCGTCATGATTTTCGTTCATTTTAAGGCCGACCCGTTGGAAGACGATACTGAGGTCGCTGAGCATAGCATTGAGGTGCTCCAACGATTCTGCCATGATGACTATAATCATCGGTAAAACGAAGGTGACTGATGTATTCGCCATTGCTGTTGATGCCGAGTCCGTTCAACGGGGTCTTGAACAGTTTCGGAGAAATAACGTCTCCCTGTCTCACTCCTTTCTGCAATTGCTCTCTTCCTGAAGTCGGAAAAACATGGTGGCGTTTCTATACAAACACCTCAACACTTCGATACACCTATAGTCGATATGACATCGTTGGAGAACGTGCAATACTGCCCAGGTTTCGATTAAATCGAAGGATTTTCCATAGCTCACAAACGCTAAATATAATGGCCGATTATACTCCTCTGTCTTCTGTATAATCTGACGGTGTATGTGGCCTATGGTACTAAAACCTTTTCGAAACCCGTCTTTCTCGGGAGGCTGGAAGTCATCAAACCTGCTTTCGAGACGGTTCGTAATGACTCTTGAGATCAGCTTGTATACATGGCTCAGAAATGAGATTGGCCTGTAGTTCTTCAACAAGGTGTTGTCACCCTTTTTGAAAGCAACCACACTCCCGTGGCATACTTCTGGTGTAGTACCTTCGAATACGACGGAAGTAAATAACTTCTGGAGAACTAAAAGTACCGGGTTTCCACCCGCTCTCAGAAGTTCAGTTGTGATTCGGTCCTCACCCAGCGCCTTGTTATTCTAGAGCTGTTTAAGAGCCATTCTAATCTCATACAGGCTGATGTCCGGGATATCCTCAGTGCAGTGTCAATTTAGCTCTTGCGTCTCGAGCTGTACCGACACTGGGTGTTGATGTGTATAACTGTCCGTAAAACCTCTCAAGCTCTCTTAGGATCTCAGGTTTCGTCGAAATGATGCTGCCGTCATTAATCTTCAGCTTCGTCATTTGACTTTGCCTAATAGAGATAAGACTTTTGAGCCCTGGTTCCGCTCGATCACCTCTTTGATCCATGCCACCCTATAGGCACGCAGATCACGCCGCATTGATTAAGAGATTCGTCTATTGAGTTTGCCATATTCCAACATTTCAGCTGAAGATTGCAGCCTCATCTCGGTCCGGTCTTGCATCAACTTGATGGTTCCGTTCGAGAGCTTTTGAGACTTATTGCGGTGAGGGGTCTTAAAGAATTTGAATCCCACAGCTTGAACAGTTTCCACCAACCCACTGTTAATCTCGTCCACAGTTTCGCATTCGGTTAGGCACTGGAAGCGATTGTGTAGTTCCAGTTGAAAGTCTTCGGGGTTCTGGATGTGGGCAGGACTATTTCGGAGCGTAGACTTTACGAGACGAGACCTTTCAAGCTTCACATTAATATTCAATGTGCCTCTGACGATTCGGTGATCGCTACAGGTTTTTACCTTGGGGAGCACAGAGACCTCACTGAATATTCGCTTCTTGGTCGTCATGATGAAGTCGATCTCATTTCTGATAGTACCATCGGGGCTCATCCACGTCTACCTCCTGGATGGCCGCTTCTGGAAGTATGAGTTCATTAAATGAAGTTCTTCCTTTTCCATGAAGTCGACCAGTCGCTGGCCCCTCGCTGCCCATACCCAAATGGCCCCACTCTCAACTTATCGCCATTCCGTGCGCCCTTCGCGTTGAAGTCCCCCATAACAACGGTGAAGTATGTTTCAGAGGTATGTATGGCCTCGGATATCTCCTCATCCAATGCCTCTACTTCATCATCGAGGTCGGTGCCTATGACCTGTATGACCTTTAACGAATACCAGTTGATAATTCTGAGTATAAGGTATGCTACCCTACTCGACACACTGTCGACTTTCATAACGTTGTTGATGAGAGACCCGCGGACGGGAAATCCAACACCACCCTGGGATTTAGGTCTCCTTCCCGGTAGAAGAGCATGTTGCCGGAATCTAGAACTATCGTATCCTGACCCTCTCTTCGGATTTCATTGCATTTTGCTCAATTCTTCCTCCAGCTCGATAATCTTCTCATCGGTCCTCAGTGTGCGAATGTTGTGTGTTACCAGGGCCAATGTCCGTTGGGGGTGGTATGCCACACATACTAGATATGAGCGCCGATGGCCAATTCCACGGCGGCGGCGTGGCCTGTATATTTTCACGGCGGCGGCGCGTCGCGTCCGGCCGTGTGTCTTAGTTTTTTTTATTAGGGAAAGATTTCTTAAGAAGAAAAATGAAGAAAATCATGTTGTTGTTAGGTACCAAAAAAGTTTTATAAAGAAACGTATTTGTTAATTACAATTTTAGTCTTCTATATTTAGCGATGCTGTTTACTAAAAACAATAATTGTTTCAGTATTTTAAGATGCGAGACAGAGTTTTTAATCAAAGCACTATCTATTTTTTTATGTGAAATGGGTTTGCTCTTGACCCTAGTTTTTTTTTTATCGTGGTAAAATCATCAAATGAGTCCTCCTATCCAGGGCAGGGCGGGAGGGACTGTCAGACTTGTAGTGACTAAAATCCACGGTGTCCTTCAGAAGCCCTTTGTGTACCGGAGTCGCGGTATAAGTGTGTCCCACGACCCCGGCTGGCTTTGGCCCTCTAAATGGGAGGCCCCGTCATTGTGCTGACGCTCTTTGAGGCGCGCGTGGAGCACAACGAGCCGTCGACCCGGACATGGTCCATGGTAAGACAGCGAGTCTCCCATTACTCGCCACCCGCATGCCCGCGCCTACGGTAGCCGGAGGTCGTCCTGCGACGTCCGACGCCGTGGGCGTCTATCACGGCGCCGTGCGCGAGGGTTCTCCCTCGCGAGTCTCGCTTCCTCCTTCGCGAGCATGACTGCTTCGCAGAATGAGGCGACTGCTTCCCACTCTGTCTCACCCCGCAGAATGGCGGCGATCAATGTCGAGGTCGTCGCCTATCGCCTGCGTCAGGACACGACGGTGCTCTGCCCAAGTGGGGCAGTCCTGCATTATATGCTCCACCGTGTCCTCCGGGCAGCCCTCGCAGTGGTGACACCCAGACGTTTCATCCCTCCTTATCCGACACAGGTACCTCCCGAAGCATCCGTGTCCACTGTCCGGTGAGGACCTGCGTTAAGCGGTAGGTGAGGACGCCGTGGGACTTATCCAGCCACTCCTCAAAGAGGGATCTTACGGCGAGCCCGTTGACCCTAGTCAAGGGTCACGAATGACTAAGACAAAGTTGACGATGCTTAGAAGTACGAGCCCTGCTAAGCGGGGCTCCGTCGATTTCTCTTGTGAAGGAAGAACTAGTTTTGCCTAGGTCAGACTAGTTTATCCTGAAATCGGGTTAGGCCGGTAATTTATACACTTGAATGTGTAGAGCCGACTACACACGTACCAGTATACTTGTACAAATCGAGACTTGCACAAACATAGGTCAGTGACCATGTTAGGGACTTTAACCATGGCGTGATGTGACGCGATTGATCGATTCCAACCACAACTGAAAATCAACCTTGCCACTAAGAAATAATGATGCAATTCGATTGACTTGACGTCGTTGTGTCGTCCCTTAGGTGCAAGTATCTTCCCACACACGTTTCAGTATACTTGCGCAAGTCTGGATTACCGCAAGTATACTGTAAGTCCCTGTTCACACGTGCCATACACTGCGCCGTCGGCTAACCCGGCAACCGGAACGTGTAAAAAGGCACTAACGTGTGTGGCATAAGCTACGTAGTGAGTGTAGCTCTAGAGCGGACAAACGCCGAATGCCATTAGGGCGCGCGTGCGAGCGAGAAAGCAAGTTGCGACTCGTCGCGGCGGCGCGCCGCGCGTTTTTTTCGGCGGCGGCGCGCCGACCGAATTCACGGCGACGGCGGCGCACGATATATCTATGCCACATACTCGATATTATTATATCCCTTTCTTTATTCTCGCGTTAATAGATAAAACAGCAATCGTAGATTGAGTGTAGATAACCTAGGTTAACTATTGCAAAAGTATATGCTATTTTTTTTTAAATACATTAATAAATAGTAACCAGCATTGCCATATTAATGTGTTTTTTGAAATAAAATCTCTACAGGAGTAGTATTGCTAAAAAATTGAGTTGCAAAAGTCCAACTGGAACGACAAACAAACAAATAAACAAACAAGAAAAGTGAGTTTATAAAAACGTGGGAAAAACTTTACTATAATTAAAACGATTTTGCTGTTCTTACTCGAATAATATCGTTATCGTAACATATTGAAATTCTTATTATCAGTGCTATCCGTAATCACTTGAAGCGATATTATTCACGTAAATAAGTACAATAAATCTGTAACGGAATATTAGGGCTATGGTTATTATAAAAATACAAATTTGTAATGTACTCATAGGAAAAACTTTTTGAAAAAAAATGTAACCGCCTTCAAAACAACCACAAAAAAGGGTAAAATAACCTTCAAAACTTTTATTTCGGAAGTCGGTGACTTTTTTTGATTAATTTAATTGTCTTTTTGCCACCGACATCCGAAAGAAAAGTTTTGAAGGTTATTTTACCCTTTTTTGTGGTTGTTTTGAAGGCGGTTACATTTTTTTTTCAAAAAGTTTTTATTTTACTCTTTTTAGTTTAAATATTCAACCACAATTCTTGTCAAATACGAGTGCATCGTTAAAATCTCTTACATTCAGAATTCCTTATCTCAAAAACTACAGAACCGATTTTGATGAAACTTGCAGTATTCCCTAAGTAATAATAATAATAATAATAATATTCCACAACTATCACACAACGCCATCTAGTCCCAAGCTAAGCAGAGCTTGTGTTATGGGTACTAGACAACTGATAAACATACTTATATATTTCTATATACATACATACTATAGATAAATTACACCCAGACACAGAACAAATGATCATGCTCATCACACAAACATTTGTCCTGGGTGGGAATCGAACCCACGACCCCCGGCATAGCAGTCAGGGTCACTAACCACTAGACCAACGGGCCAGTCAAGTTGAACAATACCTAGTACAACAAAAATACTAATTAATATATAATTATATAATTACTTAAATCGGACTTGTAGTTCTGGAGATAAGCGAACACAAACATAATTTACTAAATCAGACGATGCCAAGTCCTTACTAGAGGAGTTGTACCTTCCATCATCAGCTCAGTCGCACTCTGGCCGCACTTAATGATCTCTTGGACGTTAATCCAACAGAAGATCTGTTTGTGGATGGATGGTCGAAGATTTTATTGGTATGCCAGAAGTACTGTGAGTCTGTGAGATGAATTTATGAAAGTGTTTTTCTTGTTATGTTTTTTTTATATAATTTTATATTCTAATGTGTTTTTATGTTTTTTATATTCTAATTTATACTGTTTAATTCGTGTTTCTAATTTGCATATTGTCCTTAAATTGCTGTAATTGGTTGTACACACAGCCGTTGTAATTTGATAAATAAATAAATAAATGAGATGATGATTACCATATGCAAATACTTAAATTACTTCATAAAATTTGCGAAAAACGATGTGTAGGCCTATAAAATTTGAGGGTTGCCCTCGATTTCTCCAGGATCCAATCATCAGATCCTGACATGGTGACAATGGGACCACTCCTGAAGTATCTCCTTTCGAACAAAAAAAGAATTTTGAAAATCGGTCCACAATTGGCGGAGTAATCGCGAAACAAACACAAAAAAAAAAAAAACATACCGTCGAATTGATAACCTCCTTCTTTTTGAAGTCGGTTAAAAATGCGAAAAAAATTGACAAAGTGTAAGAGAGTACCTACATGATGAATATGCAATAAAACGCAAAGTATCGTTATATCACATTACGATATTATTCGGTGCGAGGAGCGATTTTTAGGTAACCGGTATTAAAACACTTCTCTATATGACACTTCGTGTGTCGGTGCGACAAGACGTGTGTTAAAGAGACTTAAAATTTAAACAGTTAATTATAAATACCTGTATACGACTTTGAACTTTGTTGTAACGAAATTAAGCCTCAGTTTGTGAGTGAAAGTGCGTACTCCAGTTATTACCTCTTAGTACGGAGCTATACATCCCAGCGGTGCTCGATCGCGTTTAAAACCTGACCTTTGATCGCGACAAAAAGAGAACGTCGTGATTTTTTGGCTCGCTCGCCCTCAACCGTCATCGCGCGCAAACAATAAACATGACGACTGAGCGACAAGCGAAAGGCGGTTTACTAACGAGTGAAAGCGGAGGCGGATCAACACCGGATTTACGAACCCTGGAACAAGCTGATAATGTGTCGCAAAGGAAGAGAAAGAACTTCGGATATGAATACGATGTCAAATCGGATCTAGAAGAATTTAAGCGTGATATTATGTCTTTCTTCCAAGATTTTAGCAAGTCACAAAAGGAAAGCCTCACTCAATTTCACGAAAGTATGGCACAAATTAAAGAGGAGATAAATAGTGTTAAAAATATTACGAATACTTTAGCATCAGAACAAAGAAACCTGAAAAAGGAAATAAATGATGTAAAATCACTAAATAGTTCGTTGCAACTAAAATTAAATACTTTAGAAGAAAACTTATCATTCCCGATAGTTGAAATGGACATCCCACCATTGCAACAGAAATCGCTTCCGCGTATTACTGAAGACACAATACTCGAATTGCGTGAGCGACAACGCCGAGAGAAAAATGTCATTATTGGGGGTATAGTGGAAGTAAATGATACTAATAAAAAAACACGTATAGATTATGATATGAACAAAGTAATGGAGATTATCACTAGCATTTCACCGGAATGTCCCAATCCTGTGAATATAATTAGATTGGGTACATATGTTCCTAACAAAAACCGCCTGCTTAAAGTATGTTTTCAATCGCAGGAAACCTCTAAATACATACTGCGCAAGCGAAGCAACATAAAGGATAAACAAATACACATATATGCTGACCAGACTCCGTCTCAATTAAAATACTATAAGCAAATCCGAGAAGAACTACAGCACCGTCAACAGAGTGGTGAAACTAATATTACTATTAAATATAGGGACTCGGTTCCCCAAATAGTCAAAATAAGTCCAAAAAACCTAAACAAAGTGGACCTACCCCCGACATCCTAAATATCGAAAAAAAAGAAATGGATTGCGAAATAACGTACCAAAACCTAGACTGTTATAAAGACCTATCCACCTGTAAGTCCTCTCTAAAATTATTTTATACTAATATAAGAAGCCTGGTTAAAATTGGCAAAATGGAAGAATTATTATGTATTTTAAAAGCCACTAAGCGGACTATTGGACTGATTTTACTAACAGAAACTTGGATCAAGTCTGACGCTGAGGCCAACCTGCTTCAAATTGCTGGCTACACACATATCTACAATTACAGAAAAGGCCGTCGCGGTGGGGGAGTGTCTGTTTATGTTCATAACACTATTAAACATGAAATAACGGCAATAAAAAGTAAAGAAGACAACGAATTTATTTGGTTACACCTTAATAAGTATGCCCTTCACATTGGTCTTATTTACAAGCCCCCAAATACAAACGTCAATAGTTTTTTAGAAACCTACACGTCTCTTTTGGAAAATAAGCGACGAGTTATAGTTTTCGGAGATTTTAATATCAATTTACTACGAAACGATCGTCAAACTACGATGTATGTTAACACAATCAAAGAATCAGGCTATCAACTACTGAATAAAATAGATGACGACTATTGTACTCGAGAAACAAGTTACACTAAATCGCTTATCGACCACGTCTGCACAAACTTGCATGGAGGAAGATTTCATATGGCTTGTATAGACTCATCCTTGTCGGACCACAAGCAACTATATTTAGAATTGAAAAATCACAAACAAATTCCAAAAATAAAAACTACTTTCACGGTTACAAATTTTGAAAAGTTTTTCAATGACATAAAGAATCAAAACTTCGAAAACAAGGAATCAAATTATGAAAACTTGGAAAAATTTATTATAACGCAACTAAAACAAAATAAAATAACTAAAGTGAAAATAATGAATAAGCCGAGAGATGACTGGATAAATAAGAAAATATTGGATGACATTGATGAGAGAAATATTATTTGGAAAAAGCATAAAATGAAGCCTGATGACCCTATCCTGCAAAAACGACTGAAATCAAAAAGATATAGTGTAATGAAACTTATTAGAAATACAAAAAACAAATTCTACCACGACGCCTTCAATAAATGTGAACAAAAACCAAAAAAAATGTGGAGCCTAATTAATAACTTAGCAAATAATAAATGTAAAACTAATTCCACCCCTCCTAAACTTATTATTAATTCATGTGAGATTACACAAGGGGATGAGATTTGTCAATGTTTTAATAACTTTTTTTCTACAATTGGTTCTGACTTGGCGAATAAAATTCCATCGAAATATCACAACAACCTCACAAATACTCTAAACTACGTCACAGAAACACCTAATAATCAATTAACTAGATTCGAACCTTGCACAGTTGGAGAAATTAAGAAAATTATAGAAGATCTGAATACTAACACGAGTAGTGGTATCGACGGGATTAGTGCGAAGGACATAAAATGTATAAAGAACCTGATTCTCGATCACTTGACCAATTCCATTAATAAATGTCTTGAATTGGGCAAGTTCCCAGACAGCTTAAAAATTGCTAAATTAACGCCAATTTATAAATCAGGAAATAAAGCTGACCCTGGCAATTACCGACCAATATCCGTTTTACCTATAATATCTAAAATTTTTGAAAAGGTTATTTATAATCGCCTTATACATCATTTGAATGGTATTAATTTCTTTTATAATCAGCAATATGGTTTTCGTCCAAAATCGAACACCTTGTCAGCAACAATAGATCTAGTCACTCAAATCAAAACATCTATTGACAAGAAACTTATTTGTTTAGGAATCTTTATTGATTTAAAAAAGGCGTTCGATACCGTTTGCCATTCTCTCTTGCTTAATAAACTTAAAAACATCGGAATAACTGAATCTGCGTATAGAGTCATGGAGTCATATCTTACTGACAGATTTCAAATAGTCAAAATAAATAATCATGTGAGTGAACCAGCTAAATTAAGTTGTGGAATTCCACAAGGATCAATTTTGGGACCCCTACTTTTCCTTATTTATATAAATAACATTAAGAACTGTAATATATCCGGCAGCACAACTCTGTATGCTGATGACACTTGTCTCTTTTACTTTGGCAATGATATTAGTGAGGTTACCAGACAAGCGCAAAATGATCTCTCTGTACTTAACGAATGGTTTAAATACAATTTATTAACAATTAATCCAAAAAAAACGTCGTACATGATATTTGCTGCTAAAAATAAAAAAATACCAGGAAACATCACATTAACTATAGAAAATGAAACACTACAAAAGTCAACAAATGAAAAATATTTAGGCTTAACTCTTGATCCAAGATTGACCTGGTGCAACCACATAGAAAAAATTCGAACTAAAATCTCTTCCCTTACTGGAGCACTACGAAGACTTTCTGGTTGTATCCCAAACAAGATTAGAAATATGATTTATAATGCACTCGTTAAACCACACTTAGAATATTTAGTAGAAATATGGGGTTGCGCCCCTAAAACCTACTTAAATGAAATTCAAGTGATACAAAACAAACTAATAAAAGCTCTATACAACTACCACTACCTTACACCAACAAAACAAATTTATAATGATACGAAAATATTCAACATAAGACAACTGTATATATACAAAACATGTGCACTAATAAGAAAAATTATAACAAATGAAACTCATTCTCAATTGACCTTCAAGAAAAGAAATCACGGATACCATACTAGAAATCGGAATAAACTCGTTCTCAGGCCACCCAGAACCAATTATGGAAAAAGAAATATTCTATTTGAAGGAGTCGAACTATTCAATAAACTGCCAGACAATATTATTAATACTAAAAATTTTAACTGTTTCAAGAGAATGCTTAGACAATACGTTCAAAAAGATTGCCTACAAAACTAGAATTTAACAATTTTTTATCTAATGTAAAACAATAACCTTACCTACCCTAATTTTAATATTTTGTTTCCCTACCACCGACTCACGGAGTCAATATGTCATTTCATTACTGCATGATTTTATTGTGTATCTCATAGTTTAAGTGAACTGTTTGTGTTCTTTTTATGAGAATAAACTCTTTAAACCGAAAACGGTAACCTCATTAAAGGTTTTTTCTCGTAATCAAGGTCATCTTTAGGAAACCGGTATTAAAACGGTAACCTGAATAGAGGTTACATTTTTCTTCGGTCTGGTTACCCAGATAGCGGTTACCTAAGTCTGAAAAATAACCGAAATTCTTCAATACCGGTACCGTAATTTATAAAGGTTTTCGGTCCCTGATAAGAACTATGCATCGTAGGTATGTAATATTTAGATTATTTTGATGTCGACAGATCAATAAAGCAAATACAAAAAAAAAATTGTACCTAAAGCACTTTTTTTCAACAATAAAAAATATCTCAAATAACCTCTCAAAAAGTGTTTAAAAACGAGAATTGCAAGAGAAATTCCTTAGTGGCCGGTGGAAGGCCGGAGCGATCGGACGTGAGGTCCACGACGAATTTTTATTGGTCCCTCTCGCTCGCACCTTCTCTCGCTCTAATGGTGATAACGCACAGTTACGCATCTCAGGTTGCTCTACTTGATTAAATTAAAATATATTTTTTAACCGACGGAAAAAAAGGAGGAGGTTCTCAATTCGACATGTATATTATACTATATAAAGCTCGATTACCACTCACTCACTCACTCACTCACTGACTGATTGACATCATTGTTCTCCCAGATGGTGAAGGGGGAGGTGGGTATATTTTGACAGATTCGTAAACAAGTAACTCTGGTGAGTATGGGAAAAATCCCAAACCTCCCCTTTTCCCCCCCCCTCCCCCCCCTCCCCATCGTATCTCGGAAACTAAGAGACCCGTGTTTTGTTTTTTTTACGGATTCGTATAGAGGATGCTCGGAAAAGTAAAAACCATTTTTCAAAGTTCCCCCCCCTTGCCCCCCTTCTCCCCCCTTTAGGCGGATCTCGGAAGTTAACAGACTTGCAACGTTTCTTTTTTCAGATTCATATCAAGGGGCCCAGAGTTGGTCAAAATCATTTCTCAAAACTCCCCCCTCTCCCCCTCTTCACCCCTCCCCCCATCGTATCTCGGAAACTAAGAGACCCGTGTTTTGTTTTTTTACGGATTCGTATAGAGGAGGCTCGGAAAAGTAAAAACCATTTTCAAAGTTCCTCCCCCCTTGCCCCCCTTCTCCCCCCTTTAGGCGGATCTCGGAAGTTAACAGACTTGCAACATTTTTTTTTTTCAGGTTCATATCAAGGGGCCCAGAGTATGTCACAATCATTTTTCAAAACTCTCCCCTCTCCCCCTCTTCACCCCTCCCCCCATAGCGGTAAAGCGAAGCGCAGCGTAGCGTAGGGATAAGGTCATGATAGCTTTCCGGTGGTAGGTAGGTCCCGAGTGGAGCGAACCTGCGAGACCGAGTGGAGCGAAGGGGGGAGGTGGCGAGCGAAGCGAGCCGGCGACCCCCGTAGCGTAACGAAGGTTGAGTGGGTGAAGCGCAACTCGGGGGTGACGACATGCAAACTTACAAGTAACTCTTATGAGTAAGGCAATATAACCAAGCCTCCCCTTTTTGGCCTTCCCCCCCCCCTCCCAATCGTATCTCAGAAACTAAGAGACCCGTGTTTTGTTTTATTACGGATTCATATAGAGGAGGCTCGGAAAAGTAAAAAGCATTTTTCAAAGTTGCCCCTTTGACCATGATTCATATCAAGGGGCCCAGAGTTGCTCAAAATCATTTTTCAAAACTTACACCTCTCCCCCCCCCTTCACCCCTCCCCCCATAGTATCTCAGAAACTAGGTAGCGGAAAAGCGAAGCGTAGCGTAGCGTAGGGATAAGGTCACGATAGATTTCCGGTGGTAGGTAGGTGCTGAGTGGAGCGAACCTGCGAGACCGAGTGGAGCGAAGGGGAGGTGGCGAGCGAAGTGAGCCGGCGACCTCCGTAGCGTAACGAAGGTTGAGTGAGTAAAGCTTTACTCGGGGGCGACGACAAGCAAACTTACAAGTAACTCTCATGAGTAGGGCAAAAGTACCAAGACTCCCGTTTTTGGCCTCCCCCCCCTCCCAATCGTATCTCAGAAACTAAGAGACCCGTGTTCTGTTTTTTACGGATTCGTATAGAGGAGGCTCGGAAAAGTAAAAACCATTATTCAAAGTTCCCCCCCCCCCCTGCCCACCTTCTACCCCTTTAGGCGGATCTCGGAAGTAAACAGACTTTTAACATTTTTTTTTTCAGATTCATATCAAGGGGCCCAGAGTTGGTCAAAATCATATTTCAAAATTCCCCCCTCTCCCCCGCTTCACCCCTCCCCCCATCGTATCTCGGAAACTAAGAGACCATTGTTTTGATGTTTTAAGGAATCGTATAGAGGAGGCTCGGAAAAGTAAAAACCATTTTTCAAAGTTCCCCCCCTTAACCCCTTCTCCCCCCTTTAGGCGGATCCCGGAAGTTAACAGACTTGCAACATTTTTTTTTTCAGATTCATATGAAGGGGCCCAGAGTTGGTCAAAATCATTTTTCAAAACTCCCCCTTCTCCTCCTCTTCACCCCTACCCCCATCGTATCTCCGAAACTAGGTAGCGGTAAAGCGAAGCGTTGCATAAGGATAAGGTCACGGTAGCTTTCCGGTGGTAGGTAGGTCCTGAGTGGAGCGAACCTGCGAGACCGAGCGTAGCGAAGGGGTGAGGTGGCGAGCGAAGCGAGCCGGCGACCTCCGTAGCGTAACGAAAGTGGAGTGGGTGAAGCGTAACTGAGGGGTGACGACAAGCAAACTTACAAGTAACTCTCAAGAGAAGGGCAAAAGTACCAAGCCTCCCCTTTTTGGCCTCCCCCCCCCTCCCAATCGTATCTCAGAAACTAAGAGACCCGTGTTCAGTTTTCGAGGATGCTACAGCCGATAGAGAGGTCAAAATCAAAATCCAATATGGCGGCTGCGATATTTTTAAATGTTCATCATGGTAGTCGTTTCCATGGTTTTCGAGGGTGCTAAAACCGATGGCGAGGTCAAAATGAAAATCCAAGATGGCGGCTGCGATAATTTTCGAATTGTTCATCAATTTCATCATGGAAGTAGTTTTCATGGTTTTCGAGGGTGCCAAAACCGATGGCGAGGTCAAAATGAGAATAAGTCAGAGTAAGTCAAAATCATTTTTCAGAACTCCCCCCTCTCCCCCCTTTACCCCTCCCCCCATCGTATCTCGGAAAAACTAGGTAGCGGTAAAGCGAAGCGTAGCGTAGCGTAGGGATGTGATCACGATAGCTTTCCGGTGGTAGGTAGGTCCTGAGTGGAGCGAACCTGCGAGACCGAGTGGAGCGAAGGGGGGAGGTGGCGAGCGAAGCGAGCCGGCGACCCCCATAGCGTAACGAAGGTTGAGTGGGTGAAGCGTAACTCGGGGATGACGACAAGCAAACTTACAAGTAACTCTCGTGAGTAGGGCAAATAACTCTCATGAGTATGGGAAAAATCCCAAACCTCCCCTTTTCGGCCCCCCTCTCACCCCTCCCCATCGTATCTCGGAAACTAAGAGACCCGTGTTTTGTTTTTTTTACGGATTCGTATAGAGGTGGCTCGGAAAACTAAAAACCATTTTTCAAAGTTCCCTCCCCCCTTGCTCCCCTTCTCCCCCTTTAGGCGGATCTCGGAAGTTAACAAACTTGCAACGTTTTTTTTTCAGATTCATATCAAGGAACGCTGAGTTGGTCAAAATCATTTTTCAAAACTCCCTCCTCTCCCCCTCTTCACCCCTCCACCCATCGTATCTCGGAAAAAGTATGTAGCGGTAAAGCGAAGCGTAGGGATGAGGTCACGATAGCTTTCCGGTGGTAGGTAGGTCCTGAGTGGAGCGAACCTGCGAGACCGAGTGGAGCGAAGGGGGGAGGTGGCGAGCGAAGCGAGCCGGCGACTTCCGTAGCATAACGAAGGTTGAGTGGGTGAAGCGTAACTCAGGGGTGACGACAAGCAAACTTACAAGTAGCTCTCATGAGAAGGGCAAAAAGTACCAAGCCTCCCCTTTTTGGCCTAACCCCCCCTCCTCCCAATCGTATCTCAGAAACTATGAGAACCGTGTTTTGTTTTTTTATGGATTCGTATAGAGGAGGCTCGGAAAAGTAAAAGTTATTTTTCAAAGTTCCCCCCCTTCTTCCCTTGAACATTTTCCAAATCAAAGTCCAAGATGCCGGCTGCGATAATTTTCGAAACGTTCATCTTGCGAGTCGTTTTCATGGTTTCTGAGGATGCTAAAGCCGATAGTGGGGTCAAAATCAAAATCCAAGATGGCTGCTGCGATAATTATCGAATTGTTCATCATGGGAGTCGTTTTCATGGTTTTCGAGGATGCTAAAGCCGATAGTGAGGTCAAAATTAAAATCCAAGATGGCGGCTGCGATGATTTTCGAAATGCGCATCATGGGAGTCGTTTTCATGGTTTTCGAGGATGCTAAAGCCGATAGTGAGGATAAAATCACAATCCAAGATGGCGGCTGCGACAGTTTTCGAATTGTTCATCATGGGAGTCGTTTTCATGGTTTTCGAGGATGCTAAAGCCGATAGTGAGGTCAAAATTAAAATCCAAGATGGCGGCTGCGATGATTTTCGAAATGCGCATCATGGGAGTCGTTTACATGGTTTTCGAGGATGCTAAAGCCGACAGTGAGGTCAAAATCAAAATCCAAAATGGCGGCTGCGATAATTTTCGAATTGTTCATCATGGGAGTCGGTTTCATGGTTTTCGAGGATGCTAAAGCCGATAGTGAGGTTAAAATCCAAATTCAAGATGGCGGTTGCGATAATTTTCGAATTGTTCATCATGGGAGTCGTTTTCATGGTTTTCGAGGATGCTAAAGCCGATAGTGAAGTTAAAATCCAAATCCAAGATGGCGGCTACGATAACTTTCGAATTGTTCATCATGGGAGTCGTTTTCATGGTTTTCGAGGATGCTAAAGTCGATAGTGAGGTCATAATCAAAATCCAAGATGGCGGCTGCGATAATTTTCGAATTGTTTATCATGGGTGTCGTTGTCATGGTTTTCGAGGGTGCTAAAACCGATGGTAATGTCAAAATGAGAATCCATGATGGCGGCTGCTATAATTTTCGAAATGTTCATCAATTTCATCATGGGAGTCGTTTTCATGGTTTTCGAGAATGCTAAAGCCGATAGTGAGGTCAAAATCAAAATCCAAGATGGCGGCTTCAATTGTTTTTGAATTGTTCATCAATTTCATCATGGGACGTAACGAAGGTTCAGTGGATGAAGCGTAACTCAGGGGTGACGACAAGCAAACTTACAAGTAACTCTCATGAGTAGGGCAAAAGTACTAAGCCTCTCCTTTTTGGCTGTCCCCCCCCCCCTCCCAATCGTTTCTCAAAAGCTAAGAGACCCGTGTTCAGAAAAGTTAAAACCATTTTTCAAAGTTGCCCCTTATGCCTCCGTTCTGAGTTTTAAATAAGGTTTTAGATTGAATTAGGCGGTTCTTCCGTCTTCGGGTTCCCCCGTGTGGTTCCGGGCGGTAGAATAGGCCACCCCATCTCCTCCTGTGGGTGTCGGAGAAGCTGACTAAGGGATATTAGCTAGAATTTGAGGTCACACTAGCTGCCTCACATACCCTGGCTCTGGCAACCGGTACATGTCGGTATAACCATGTCGCTTGCTGAAAGAAATGCCCCAAAAATGCTTAACCTGATGGTGGGCAGCAGCACCATCAGCAAAAGTATTTCAGCATCTGAGGTCGCCAATCCGCCTGCCAAGCGTGGTGACTACGGCAAATCCCCCCCAAAAATGAAGTGCAATAATTCAAGGCCCCCAGTTCCCGGTAGCTGCACTATTCCTGGCCATGGTACCGGCCACGGTAACGCTGTGGCGGGGGGTGCTAAGAATCCCCGGGCGACGGCAGGGTAAACGCAATAAACGCAATTTTTACCTGGTGACGTACAACGGACGCTCTCTGCGGTTGGACGAGCACGTTGCCGAATTGGAGGTAGGGCTAAGACAGTCATATTAACTGGCACATCGTGGGACTATCGGAGATCCGAAGACAGGGGGAGGAGACGATAACCCTCGATAGTGGCCACTTGCTCTACTTCCGGGAAGGACACCAACCATCCCAAGGTGGCGTCGGATTTATGGTTCATAAGTCACTCAGAAGCAGCATTGTGGAATGTGGCAGTATGTCAGCAAGGGTGGCATACCTTGTACTGAAAGTATCAGACAGATACTCACTAAAAATCATACAAGTGTATGCCCCTACGTCCGCATACCCTGACGATGAAGTCGAGGCCATGTACGAAGACATAGTGAAAGCTATGTCTCGTACCAAAACATTCTACACTGTTGTTATGGGTGACTTCAACGCAAAAGAGGGAGTACAAGAGAGTGGCGAGTCGAGAGTAGGTCCATTCGGCTATGGGCGCAGAAATCACCGGGGGCATATGCTGGTAAACTTCCTCGAGGCTCAGGAGTTTTTCCTGATGAATTCTTTTTTCCAGAAAAAGCCTCAAAGGAAGTGGACCTGGCGAAGCCCCGATAACGTGACAAAGAATGAGATCGACTTCGTTATGTCTAATTAGCGTCATATATTTAGAGATGTCTCTGTGATCAACAGGGTTAATACCGGAAGCGATCACCGACTGGTCAGAGGCACTCTGAATATAAATGTTAAAGCCGAAAGAGCGCGCATGACGAAGTCGACCATCAGACCAACGCTGCCCCAGGTTGAGGCTGGTTGCGAAAGTTTCCAGTTGAAACAACGAAATCGATTCGCCATGTTGGAAACCACGGAGGACTTAAACGACGTCACCGAAGGCCTACTGCGTGTCGTCCGCGAGGTGGGCTGTAAACATTTTCGACCGATCAGGAATGGACGTAAGTCGGTACTTACCAGTGAGACTCTGGCACTGATGAGGAAACGACGAGAACTCACAAATGCCACACAGGCTGAGAGTCAGGTACTTAACAGGGAGGTCAAGAAGCAGATCAGACGCGATACTCGGAGTGAAATAGAGCAAGCTATAGCTCGGAATAAAGGCTCGAAGGTATTCGCCAAGCTCAATACCTCCCGCTGTCGCCTGACAAAGCTCAGAACGTCACAGGGCACCACCGTCACCTCAAAGCCAGAGACTCTCGCTGAAGTCGAAAAGTTCTACGGAGACTTATATGTTCAAAAAACTTGCCCACCTCAGGCCCACGGCGCGGATGACCAACGGGCCAAACTGACACGTCATCTCACAGACGAGCTTCCCGACATTGGCATGGGTGCGGTTGGAATGATTCTCAGGCATCTTCACCACAACAAAGCTCCGGGGGATGACGGAATTACCATAGAGCTGCTCAAGGCAGGAGGAATACCTATCTTGACAGAGCTTGTAAAGCTCTTCAATTCCGTCATCCACACTGGCATAACACCGGAGGCATGGCATAGGAGTGTGGTAGTATTATTCTTCAAAAAGGGCGATAAAGCGCTCCTTAAAAACTTCCGCCCCATCTCACTTCTGAGCCATATCTATAAGCTGTTCTCGAGGGTTATTTTAAATCGTCTCGCCCAAAAGTTTGATGACTTTCAGCCACCGGAGCAGGCCGGGTTTCGAAAAGGTTACAGCACCATAGACCACATACACACCCTTAGGCAAGTGATTCAAAAGACCGAGGAGTATAACCAGCCTCTGTACCTGGCGTATGTGGACTACGAGAAGGCTTTCGATACCGTCGAGACTTGGGCTGTTCTGGAGTCCATGCAGAGATGCCTCATCGACTGTCGCTACGTTGAGGTGATGAGATGTCTGTATAAGGCCGCAACAATGACCGTAAAGTACAAGAACAGAGCACAAAACCAATCCAACTGCGTCGAGGGGTAAGACAGGGAGACGTCATCTCTCCGAAACTGTTTACAAACGCGTTGGAGGACGTTTTCAAGACGCTTGATTGGAAAGGACGGGGTGTTAATATCAACGGTCAGTACATCTCACACCTCCGATTTGCGGATGACATTGTCATCATAGCAGAGTCTCTGCAGGAGCTGGAAGAAATGCTGAACAGCTCTAGCGATTCTTCAAGGCGTGTGGGTCTCGGAATGAATCTGGACAAAACCAAAGTCATGTTTAATGATCATGTCACCCCGAGACCTGTAATCGTGAATGATGCTGCTCTCGAGGTTGTGCAAGAATACATTTATCTAGGCCAAAGTGTACAACTGGGCAGGCACAACTTTGAGAAGGAGGCAGCTAGAAGAATACGCTTGGGCTGGGCGGCATTCGGGAAACTGCGTCATATCTTTGAATCATCGATCCCACAATCCCTTAAAACCAGGGTTTACAACCAGTGTGTCCTACCCGTAATGACCTACGGAGCCGAAACGTGGACACTTACCATCGGCCTGGTCCACAAATTTAAGGTTGCTCAGCGTGCAATGGAGAGAGCAATGCTCGGGGTTTCTCTGGTGGATAGAATTCGTAATGAAGTCATTCGCCAGAGAACCAAAGTAACCGACATTGCGCTTAGAATCAGCATGCTGAAGTAGAAGTGGGCCGGCCACGTCTGTAGACGGACAGACGGGCAGATGGAGCAAACATGTGCTTGAGTGGAGACCGCGAATGGGCAAACGCAGCGTGAGACGCCCTGCTGCAAGATGGGTCGATGATTTAAAGAAGGTGGCTGGCAGTGGATGGAGGCGGGCTGCCCAGGACCGGGATGGTTGGCGCTCTTTGGGGGAGGCTTACGTTCAGCAGTGGACGGCAATAGGCTGATAATATATAATATAGGGGGTTCTTAAGGGTTTTCAAAATCTTTTAAGTGCTCTCACGGATTTTAAAATTCTTTTAACTATCCTGAGGATTTCTCAATTTATTTTGTTTTTTTTTTTTTTAATTTTGTTTCTTTTTTTATTGAATTAGTTATAAGGGTTTTCACAATATTAAAAGTACACACATCAAAAGTGTCTAGGGATCAAGCATTTTTATGCGGATTTCTTGAGATTGAGATGTGGCTTTGTAATAAATTTATGATTTTATAAATTTATATGGATCCTTTTTGGTGCATTTCATAATTTGAATCAGGAACTGTAAATCAAATTCGAGTAAAAGATGAAAATCAGCTGTCAATATTTTCCCTATAAAAACATACAACGCATTGAAGACATTATTAGTGCTACTGTTTCCCTACTACTGATTAAAACCAACGTTATTATGGAGCGGCGACGTCATTTAAGCAGGGAAGAAATGCTCAGAGCCGTGGGAATGATAGAAGCTGGTTCCCGGCAACGTACTGTGGCTTTAGCTCTGAATACAAGTCAGAGTGTTATCAGTCGACTTTGGACACGTTACCGAAGCACTGGTACCGTGGCTGAGCGCCATGGAGGACGGTATCGCTGCACCACACGGAGACAAGACCGATACATTCAAATCTTAACTCGAAGAGCTCCAACAATAACCGCCATGATGTTAGCCGTGAGGCTTCATCACTCTTCAGGGAACTTAATTAGCGACCAAACAGTCAGAAACCGCTTGCATGAAGTGAACCTTCATTCCCGAAGACCGCTACGGGTACCACCTATAGCAATGCACAATCGTAGGATTCGATATCAATGGGCTCTTGAACACAGAAATTGGGCAGAAGAACAATGGCGTTTCGTGTGCTTTTCTGATGAGTCTCGTTTTGGTATGAGACCGGATACAAGACGTATACGACACTGGAGAACCCCTGGACGCCAACAGCGATTAAAATCCTGCCAGGAAGTCCATCCTTATAGTGGTGGAACCATCATGGTATGGGCGGGTATTTGGATCGGCGGAAGAACTGAGTTGATTTGGATCAGAGGCAACCTCAACGCTCAAATTTATGCTGAGACGATTGTATCAGACGTCATCGTTCCTCTACAAGTGCAAATCGGTCCCTTATTTCAGTTAATGCATGATAATGCACGACCGCACACCGCAAGAGTTGTAAGACAGACTCTCGCCGCAGCTAACATCAATGTCCTGCCCTGGCCTGCTCAGTCGCCAGACTTGAACCCGATTGAGCATGCATGGGATATGCTACAGAGAAGAGCTCTGCCGAATATGGAGGGTATCCAGTCGCAAGAAGACCTTTTTTTGTTGTTGCAACGAACATGGGCGGCCATTCCACAGCGTGATTTGGATGAACTCATTTTGAGTATGCCAAACCGATGTTCTTGTGTTGTTAGTGTTCGCGGTAGAAACACGGATTATTAATTGTTTAAGTTACCCAATAAAATTTTAAAGAAAACTGTTATTTCAGTCTTTTTTTCGAACTTTAATGTTAGTGGTTCAAATGTCAAAAATCCCTTTATTAGGAAAATGGCAAATTTCTTTATGAATGCAAAGGTGACTTGGTTTATCGTTACTGTGACAAACGATAACACTTTATTTGATGAATCCTTAAAGAACATTTTAATTAATATCAATCAGGAGAAAAGTTATTGCAAAAATATATGTTGATCCCTAGACACTTTTGATGTGTGTATTTTATATAATTTAATAATTTACAAAATCTTAGGACTATGGATTTTCCAATTCATTTAAAGATTCTTATGGATTCTCAAAATTTTATCAAGGTAAGGAATACTTCTCCAAAACACGACCCCGCGAGCTGCTTGCAGCTCGCGCAACGCGCAAATACTAGTTATTATACTATATAAAGCTCGATTACCACTCACTCACTGACTCACTGATTGACATCATTGTTCTCCCAGATGGTGAAGGGGGAGGTGGGTATATTTTGACAGATTCGTAAACAAGTAACTCTGGTGAGTATGGGAAAAATCCCAAACCTCCCCTTTTCGCCCCCCCTCTCCCCCCTCCCCATCGTATCTCGGAAACTAAGAGACCCGTGTTTTGTGTTTTTTTACGGATTCGTATAGAGGAGGCTCGGAAAAGTAAAATCCAATTTTTGCAAAGTTCCCCCTCTTACCCCCGTCTCCCCCCCTTTCAGGCGGATCTCAGAAGAGACTTGGAGCATTTTTTTTTTCAGATTCATATCGAGGGGCCCAGAGTATGTTTAAATAATTTTTCAAAACTCCCCCCTCTCCCCCTCTTCACCCCTCCACCCATCGTATCTCGGAAAAATTATGTAGCGGTAAAGCGAAGCGTAGGGATGAGGACACGATAGCTTTCCGGTGGTAGGTAGGTCCTGAGTGGAGCGAATCTGCGAGACCGAGTGGAGCGAAGGGGGGAGGTGGCGAGTGAAGCGAGCCGGCGACCTCCGTAGCGTAACGAAGGTTGAGTGGGTGAAGCGTAACTCAGGGGTGACGAAAAGCAAACATACAAGTAACTCTCATGTATAGGGCAAAAGTACCAAGCCTCCCCTTTTTGGCCTCACCCCCCCTCCCAATCGTATCTCAAAAACTAAGAGACCCGTGTTCGGTTTTTTCGGATTCGTATAGAAGAGGCTCCGAAAAGAAAAAAACATTTTTTTAAAGTTCCCCCTCTTGACCCCCTTTTCCCCCCTTTAGGCGGATCTCAGAAGGGACATGGAACATATTTTTTTTTCAGATTCGTATCAAGGGGCCCAGAGTATGTCAAAATCATTTTTCAAAACTCACTCCACTTCACCTTCACCCCTCCCCCCATCGCATCTCGGAATCCAAGATGGCCTCTGCGATAATTTTCGAATTGTTCATCAGGGAGTCGTTTTCATGGTATTCGAGGGTGCTAAGACCGATGGCGAGGTCAAAATGAGAATCCAAGATGGCGGTTGCTATAATTTTCGAAATGTTCATCATGGGAGTCGTTTTCATGGTTTTCGAGGATGCTAAAGCCGATAGTGAGGTTTAAATCCAAATCCAAGATGGCTGCTGCGATAATTTTCGAATTGTTCATCAATTTCATCATGGGAGTCGTTTTCATGGTTTTCGAGCATGCTAAAGCCGATAGTAAGGTCAAAATCAAAATCTAAGATGGCGGCTGCGATAATTTTCGAAATGTTCATTATGGGAGTCGTTTTCATGGTTTTCAAAGATGATTAAGCCGATAGATAGGTCAAAATCAAAATCCAAGATGGCGACTGCAAAAAATCTCAAAGTTTTAATTATGGATGTCGTTTTCATGGTTCTTGAGGATGCTAAAGCCGATAGTGAGGTCAAAATGAGAATCCAAGATGGCGGCTGCTATAATTTTTGAATTGTTCAACAATTTCATCGTGGGAGTCGTTTTCATGGTTTTCGAGGATGCTATAAAAGCCGATAGTGAGGTCAAAATCAAAATCTAAGATGGCGGCTGCGATAATTTTTGAAATGTTCATCATGGGAGTCGTTTTCATGGTTTTCGAGGACGCTAAAGCCGATAGTTGGGTCAAAATCCAAATCCAAGATGGCGGCTGCGATAATTTTCGAAAATTTATCATGGGAGTCGTTTTCATGGTTTTCGAGGATGCTAAAGCCGATAATGAGGTCAAAATCGAAATCCAAGATGGCGGCTGCAATAATTTTTGGATTGTTCATCATGGGAGTCGTTTTCATGGTTCTCGAGGATGCTAAAGCCGATAGTGGGGTCAAAATCCAAATCCAAGATGGCGGCTGCGATAATTTTCGAAATATTTATCATAGGAGACGATTTCATGGTTTTCGATGATGCTAAAGCCGATAGTAAGGTCAAAATCAAAATCTAAGATGGCGGCTGCGATAATAATTTTCGAAATGTTCATCATGGGAGTCGTTTTCATGGTTTTCGAGGATGCTAAAGCCGATAGTGAGGTCAAAATCAAAATCTAAGATGGCGGCTGCGATAATTTTCGAATTATTCATCATGGGAGTCGTTTTTATGGTTTTTGAGGATGCTAAAGCCGATAGTGAGGTTTAAATCCAAATCCAAGATGGCGGCTGCAATAATTTTTGAATTGATAATCATGGGAGTCGTTTTCATGGTTTTCGAGGATGCTAAAGCCGATAGTGAGGCCAAAATCAAAATCTAAGATGGCGGCTGCGATAATTTTCGAAATGTTCATCATGGGAGTCGTTTTCATGGTTTTCGAGGATGCTAAAGCCGATAGTGAGGATAAAATCCAAATCCAAGATGGCGGCTGCGATAATTTTCGAATAATTCATCATGGGAGTCGTTTTCATGGTTTTCGAGGATGCTAACGAAAATAGTGACGTCAAAATCAAAATCTAAGATGGCGACTGCAAAAAATGGAGTGTTCGAGGGGCAGTATGCGCGTACCTAACACAATAATATTTTAAATATCATATTTTTATCTAAACTGAAAGTTTGTTTTGTTTGGTTTGGAATTGAAAAATTCTTTTTGTGATGGATAGTTTTTGTGTTTTTATCATGGGTGTCGTTTTCATGGTTTTCGAGGTTGCTAAAGCCGATAGTGAGGTCAAAATCAAATTCAAGATGGTGGCTGCGATAATTTTCGAATTTTTCATTTAATTCATCATGGGAGTCGTTTTCGAGGTTTTCGAGGGTGCTAAAACCGATGGCGAGGTCAAAATGAGAGTCCAAGATGGCGTCTGCTATTATTTTCGAATTGTTCATCAATTTCATAATCAAATTCAAGATGGTGGCTGCGATAATTTTCGAATTGTTCATTTATTTCATCATGGGAGTCCTTTTCGAGGTTTTCTAGGGTGCTAAAACCGATGGCGAGGTCAAAATGAGAATTCAAGATGGCGGCTGCTATAATTTTCGAATTGTTCATCAATTTCATCGTGGGAGTCGTTTTCATGGTTTTCAAGGTGCTAAAACCGATGGCGAGGTCATAATGAGAATCCAAGGTGGCGGCTGCGATAATTTTGAAATTGTTCATCATGGGAGTCGTTTTCATGGTTTTCAGCCGATAGTGAGGTCAAAATGAGAATCCAAGATTGCGGCTGCGACAATTATGTTAATCTTGGGAGTCGTTTTCTTGGTTTTCGAGGACGCTAAAGCCGATAGTGAAGTCAAAATCCAAATCCAAGATGGCGTCTGCGATATTTTTCGAATTGTTCATCACGTGAGTCATTTTCATGGTTTTGGAGGATGCTAAAGCCTATAGTGAGGTTAAAAACCAAATCCAAGATGGCGGCTGCGATAATTTTCGAATTTCATCATGGGAGTCGTTTTCATGGTTTTTGAGGATACTAAAGCCGTTAGTGAGGTCAAAATCAAAATCCAAGATGTCGGCTGCAAAAAATTTAAAAGTTTTCATCATGGATGTCGTATTATGGTTTTCGAGGGTGCTAAGACCGATGGCGAGGTCAAAATGAGAATCCAAGATGGCGGCTGCTATTATTTTCGAATTGTTCATCAATTTCATCATCGAGGATGCTAAAGCCGATAGTGAGGCCAAATCAAAATCCAAGATGGCGGCTTCAATAATTTTCGAAATGTTCATCATGGGAGTCGTTTTCATGGTTTTTGAGGATGCTAAAGCCGATAGTGAGGTCATAATTAGAATCCAAGATGCCGGCTGCGATAATTTTCGAAATGTGCATCATGGGAGTCGTTTTCATGGTTCTCGAGGATGCTAAAACCGATGGCAAGGTCAAAATGAGAATCCAAGATGGCAGTTGCGATTATTTTCGAATTATTCATAATGGGTGTCGTTTTCATGGTTTTCGAGGGTGCTAAAGCCGATAGTGAGGTCAAAATCAAAATCCAAGATGGCGGCTTCGATGATTTTCAAAATGTTCATCATGGGAGTTTTTTCACGGTTTTCGAGGATGCTAAAGCCGATAGTAAGGTCAAAATTAAAATCCAAGATGACGGCTGCGATCATTTTCGAAATGTTCATCATGGGAGTTGTTTTCATGGTTTTCGAGAATGCTAAAGCCGAGAGTGAGGTTAAAACCCAAATCCAAGATGGCGGCTGCGATAATTTTTGAATTGTTCATCATGGGAGTCGTTTTCATGGTTTTCGAGGATGCTAAAGCCGATAGTGAGGTCAAAATCAAAATCCAAGATAGCGGCTGCAATAATTTTCGAAATGTTCATCATGGGAGCCGTTTTCATGGTTTTTGAGGGTGCTAAAACCGATGGCGAGGTCAAAATGAGAATCCAAGATGGTGGCTGCAATAATTTTCGAAATGTTCATCATGGGAGTTGTTACCATGATTTTCGAGGATGCTAAAGCAGATAGTGGGGTCAAAATCAAAACCCAAGATGGCGACTGCAAAAATTTCAAAGTTTTCATCATGGATGTCGTTTTCATGGTTTTCGAGGGTGCTAAAGCCGATAGTGAGGTCAAAATCAAAATCCAAGACGACGGCTTCGATAATTTTCGAAATGTTCATCATGGGAGTCGTTTTCATGGTTTTCGAGGATGCTAAAGCCGATAGTGAGGTCAAAATCAAAATCCAAGATAGCGGCTGCAATTATTTTCGAATTGTTCGTCATGGGAGTCGTTTTCATCGTTTTCGTGGGTGCTGAAACCGACGGCGAGGTCAAAAGGAGAATCCAAGATGGCGGCTTCGATAATTTTCGAAATGTTCATCATGGGAGTCGTTTTCATGGTTTTCGAGGATGCTAAAGCCGATAGTTGGGTCAAAATCCAAATCCAAGATGGCGGCTGCTATAATTTTCGAAATGTTTATCATGGGAGTCGTTTTCATGATTTTCGAGGATGCCAAAGTCGATAGTGAGGTCAAAATCAAAATCCAAGAAGGCGGCTGCGATTATTTTCGAATTGTACATCATGGGAGTCGTTTTCATGGTTTTCGAGGATGCCAAAGTCGATAGTGAGGTCAAAATCAAAATCCAAGATGGCGGCTGCGATAATTTTCGAATTGTTTATCAATTTCATCATCGAGGATGCTAAAGCCGATAGTGAGGTCAAAATCAAAATCCAAGATGGCGACTGCAAAAAAGTTCAAAGTTTTCATCATGAATGTCGTTTTCATGATTTTCGAGGTTTCTAAAACCGATGGCAACGTCAAAATGAGCATGCAAGATGGCGGCTGCGATAATTTTCGAATTGTTCATCATGGGAGTCGTTTTCATGGTTTTCGAGGATGCCAAAGTAGATAGTGAGGTCAAAATCAAAATCCAAGATGGCGGCTGCGATCATTTTCGAATTGTACATCATGGGAGTCATTTTCATGGTTTTCGAGGATGCCAAAGTCGATAGTGAGGTCAAAATCAAAATCCATGATGGCGGCTGCGATAATTTTCGAAATGTTTATCATGGGAGTCGTTTTCATGGTTTTCGAAGATGCTAAAGCCGAAAGTGAAGTCAAAATCAAAATCCAAGATGGCGGCTTCGATATTTTTCGAAATGTACATCATGGGAGTCGTTTTCATGGTTTTCGAGGATGCCAAAGTCGATAGTGAGGTCAAAATCAAAATCCAAGATGGCGGCTGCGATCATTTTCGAATTGTACATAATGGGAGTCGTTTTCATGGTTTTCGAGGATGCCAAAGTCGATAGTGAGGTCAAAATCAAAATCCAAGATGGCGGCTGCGATAATTTTCGAAATGTTTATCATGGGAGTCGTTTTCATGGTTTTCGAGGATGCTAAAGCCGATAGTGAGGTCAAAATCAAAATCCAAGATGGCGACTGCAAAAAAGTTCAAAGTTTTCATCATGGATGTCGTTTTCATGGTTTTCGAAGCTTCTAAAACCGATGGCAACGTCAAAATGAGCATCCAAGATGGCGGCTGCGATAATTTTCGAAATGTTCATCATGGGAGTCGTTTTCATGGTTCTCAAGGATGCTAAAGCCGATAGTGAGGTCAAAATCAATATCCGCAAGATGGCGGCTGCGATAATTTTCGAATTTTTCATCAAGGGAGTCGTTTTCATGGTTCTCGAGGATTCTAAAGCCGATAGTGAGGTCAAAATCAAAATCCAAGATGGCGGCTGCGATTATTTTCGAATTTTTTATCATGGGAGTCGTTTTCATGGTTTTCGAGGATGCTGAAGCCGGTAGTGAGGTCGAAATCTAAATCCAAGATGGCGGCTGCGATATTTTTCAAAATGTACATCATGGGAGTCGTTTTCATGGTTTTCGAGGATGCCAAAGTCGAAAGTGAGGTCAAAATCAAAATCCAAGATGGCGGCTGCGATCATTTTCGAATTGTACATCATGGGAGTCGTTTTCATGGTTTTCGAGGATGCCAAAGTCGATAGTAAGGTCAAAATCAAAATCCAAGATGGCGGCTGCGATTATTTTCGAATAGTACATCATGGGAGTCGTTTTCATGGTTTTCGAGGATGCCAAAGTCGATAGTGAGGTCAAAATCAAAATCCAAGATGGCGGCTGCTATAATTTTCGAAAGGTTTATCATGGGAGTCGTTTTCATGGTTTTCGAGGATGCCAAAGTCGATAGTGAGGTCAAAATCAAAATCCAAGAAGGCGGCTGCGATTATTTTCGAATTGTACATCATGGGAGTCGTTTTCATGGTTTTCGAGAATGCCAAAGTCGATAGTGAGGTCAAAATCAAAATCCAAGATGGCGACTGCAAAAAAGTTCAAAGTTTTCATCATGGATGTCGTTTTCATGGTTTTCGAAGTTTTTAAAACCGATGGCAACGTCAAAATGAGCATCCAAGATGGCGGCTGCGATAATTTTCGAATTGTTCATCATGGGAGTCGTTTTCATGGTTCTCGAAGATGCTAAAGCCAATAGTGAGGTCTAAATCAAAATCCAAGATGGCGGCTGCGATCATTTTCGAATTGTACATCATGGAAGTCGTTTTCATGGTTTTCGAGGATGCCAAAGTCGATAGTAAGGTCAAAATCAAAATCCAAGATGGCGGCTGCGATTTTTTTCGAATTGTACATAATGGGAGTCGTTTTCATGGTTTTCGAGGATGCCAAAGTCGATAGTGAGGTAAAAATCAAAATCCAAGATGGCGGCTGCGATAATTTTCGAAATGTTTATCATGGGAGTCGTTTTCATTGTTTTCGAGGATGCTAAAACCGATAGTGAGGTCAAAATCAAAATCCAAGATGGCGGCTGCGATTATTTTCGAATTGTACATAATGGGAGTCGTTTTCATGGTTTTCGAGGATGCCAAAGTCGATAGTGAGGTCAAAATCAAAATCCAAGATGGCGGCTGCGATAATTTTCGAAATGTTTATCATGGGAGTCGTTTTCATTGTTTTCGAGGATGCTAAAACCGATAGTGAGGTCAAAATCAAAATCCAAGATGGCGACTGCAAAAAAGTTCAAAGTTTTCATCATGGATGTCGTTTTCATGGTTTTCGAGGTTTCTAAAACCGATGGCAACGTCAAAATGAGCATCCAAGATGGCGGCTGCGATAATTTTCGAAATGTGCATCATGGGAGTCGTTTTCATGGTTTTCGAGGATGCTAAAGCCGATAGTGAGGATGAAATCCAAATCCAAGATGGCGGCTGCGATAATTTTCGAATTGTTCATCATGGGAGTCGTTTTCATGGTTTTCGAGGATGCTGAAGCCGGTAGTGAGGTCGAAATCTAAATCCAAGATGGCGGCTGCTATAATTTTCGAATTGTTTATCATGGGAGTCGTTTTCATGGTTTTCGAGGATGCCAAAGTCGATAGTGAGGTCAAAATCAAAAAAGATGGCAGCTGCGATCATTTTCGAATTGTGCATCGTGGGAGTCATTTTCATGGTTTTCGAGGATACTACAGCCGTTAGTGAGGTCAAAATCAAAATCCAAGATGGCGACTGCAAAAATTTTCAAAGTTTTCATCATGGATGTCGTTTTCATGGTTTTCGAGGGTGCTTTAACCGATGGTGAGGTCAAAATGAGAATCCAAGATGGCGGCTACGATAATTTACGAAATGTTCAACATAGGAGTCGTTTGCATGGTTTCCGAGGATGCTAAAGCCGACAGTGAGGTCAAAATCAAAATCCAAGGTGGCGACTGCAAAAAATTTCAAAGTTTTAATCATGGATGTCGTTTTCATGGTTTTCGAGGTTGCTAAAACCGATGGCGAGGTCAAAATGAGCATCCAAGATGGCGGCTGCGATAATTTTCGAATTGTTCATCATGGAAGTCGTTTTCATGGTTCTCGAGGATGCTAAAGCCGATAGTGAGGTCAAAATCAAAATCCACGATGGCAGCTGCGATAAATGCAGTGTTTGAGGGGCAGTAAGCGCGTACCTTACATAATAATATTTTAAATATATTTTTATCATAAACTGCAAAGTTTGTTTTGTTTGGTTAATAATTGAAAAATTCTTTTTGTGATGGATAGTTTTTGTGTTTTCATCATGGATGTCGTTTTCATGGTTTACGAGGGTGCTAAAACCGATGGCGAGGTCAAAATGGGAATCCAAGATGGCGGCTGAGATAATTTTCGAATTGTTCATTATGGGAGTCGTTTTCATGGTTTTCGAGGATGCTAAAGCCGATAGTGAGGTCAAAATCAAAATTCAAGATGGCGGCTGCGATAATTTTCGAATTGTTCATCAATTTCATCATGGTTGAGTGGATGAAGCGGAACTTAGGGGTGACGACAAGCAAACTTACAAGTAACTTTCATGAGTAGGTTAAAAGTACTAAGCCTCTCCTTTTTGGCTATCCCCCCCTCCCAATCGTATCTCAAAAGCTAAGAGATCCGTGTACAGAAAAGTAAAAACCGTTTTTCAAAGTTGCCTCTTATGCCTCCCTTCTGAGTTTTAAATAAGGTTTTAGATTGAATTAGGGGGTTCTTAAGGGTTTTCAAAATCTTTTAAGTGCTCTCACGGATTTTAAAATTCTTTTAACTATCCTAAGGAATTCTCAATTTATTTTGTTTTTCTTATGGATTCTCAAAATTTTATCAAGGTAAGGAATACTTCTCCAAAACACGACCCCGCGAGCTGCTTGCAGCTCGCGCAACGCGCAAATAATAGTTATATTATACTATATAAAGCTCGATTACCACTCACTCACTGACTCACTGATTGACATCATTGTTCTCCCAGATGGTGAAGGGGGAGGTGGGTATATTTTGACAGATTCGTAAACAAGTAACTCTGGTGAGTATGGGAAAAATCCCAAACCTCCCCTTTTCGCCCCCCCTCTCCCCCCTCCCCAGCGTATCTCGGAAAATAAGAGACCCGTGTTTTGTTTTTTTACGGATTCGTATAGAGGAGGCTCGGAAAAGTAAAAATCATTTTTCAAAGTCCCCCCCCCTTTCCCCCTTCTCCCCCCTTTAGGTGGATCTCGGAAGTTAACAGACTTGCAACATTTTTTTTTTCAGATTCATATCAAGGGGCCAAGAGGTGGTCCAAATCGTTTTTCAAAACTCCCCCCTCTCCCCCTCTTCACCCCTCCCCCCATCGTATCTCGGAAACTAAGAGACCCGTGTTTTGTTTTTTTACGGATTCGTATAGAGGAGGTCCGGAAAAGTAAAATTCATTTTTCAAAGTCCCCCCCCCCGTTGGGCCCCTTCTCCTCCCTTCAGGCAGATCTCGGAAGTTAACAGACTTGCAACATTTTTTTTCAGATTCATATCAATTTGCCCAGAGTAAGTCAAAATCATTTTTCAAAACTCCCCCCTCTCCCCCTCTTTACCCCTCCCCCCATCTTATCTCGGAAAAACTAGGTAGCGGTAAAGCGAAGCGTAGGGATGTGGTCACGATAGCTTTTCGGTGGTAGGTAGGTCCTGAGTGGAGCGAACCTGCGAGACCGAGTGGAGCGAAGGGGGGAGGTGGCGAGCGAAGCGAGCCGGCGACCTCCGTAGCGTAACGAAGGTTGAGTGGGTGAAGCGTAACTCAGGGGTGACGACAAGCAAACTTAGTAACTCTCATGAGTAGGGCACAAGTACCAAGCCTCCCCTTTATGGCCTCCCCCCCCCCCCCCCTCCAAATCGTATCTCAGAAACTATGAGACCCGTGTTTTGTTTTTTTATGGATTCGTATAGAGGAGGCTCGGAAAAGTAAAAGCTTTTTTTCAAAGTTCCCCCCTTGCCCCCCTTCTCCCCCCTTTAGGCGGATCTCGGAAGTTAACAGACTTGGAACATTTTTTTTTTCAGATTCATATCAAGGGGCCCAGTGTTGGTCAAAATCATTTTTCAAAACTCCCCCCTCTCCCCCTCTTCACCCCTCCCCCAATTGTATCTCGGAAAAACTAGGTAGCGGTAAAGGGAAGCGTAGCGTAGCGTAGGTATAAGGTCACGATAGCTTTCCGGTGGTAGGAAGGTCCCGAGTGGAGCGAACCTGCGAGACCGAGTGCAGCGAAGGGGGGAGGTGGCGAGCGAAGCGAGCCGGCGACCTCCGTGGCGTAACGAAGGTTGAGTGGGTGAAGCGTAACTCGGGGGTGACGACAAGCAAACTTACAAACAACTCTCATGAGTAGGGCAAAAGTACCAAGCCTCCCCTTTTTGGCCTCCCCCCCCCTCCCAATCGTATCTCAGAAACTATGAGACCCGTGTTTTGTTTTTTTATGGATTCGTATAGAGGAGGCTCGGAAAAGTAAAAACTATTTTTCAAAGTTCCCCCCTTTAACCCCTTTCGCCCCTTTAGGCGGATCTTGGAAGTTAACAGACTTGCAACATATTTTATTTTCAGATTCATACTAAGGGGCCCAGAGTTGGGCAAAATCATTTTTCAAAACTCCCCCCTCTCCCCCTCTCCCCCCCTCCCCCCATCGTATCTCGGAAAAACTAGGTAGCGGTAAAGATAAGCGTAGGGTCACGATAGTTTTCCGGTGGTAGGTAGATCCTGAGTGGAGCGAACCTGCGAGACCGAGTGGAGGGAAGGGGGGAGGTGGCGAGCGAAGCGAGCCGGCGACCTCCGTAGCGTAATGAAGGTTGAGTGGGTGAAACGTAACTCAACGCTGATGACAAGCAAACTTACAAGTAACTCTCATTAGTAGGGCAAAAGTACCAAGCCTCCCCTTTTTGGTCTCCCCCCCCCTCCCAATCGTATCTCAGAAACTAAGAGACCCGTGTTCAGTTTTCGAGGATGCTACAGCCGATAGTGTGGTCAAAATCAAAATCCAAGATGGCGGCTGCGATAATTTTTAAAATGTTCATCATGGGAGTCGTTTCCATGGTTTTCAAGTGTGCTAAGACTGATGGCGAGGTCAAAATGAGAATCCAAGATGGCGGCTGCGATAATTTTCGCAATGTTCATCATGGGAGTCGTTTTCATGGTTTTCGAGGATGCTAAAGCCGATAGTGAGGTCAAAATCAAAATCCAAGATGGCGGCTGCGATAATTTTCGAAATGTTGATCGTGGGGGTCGTTTCATGGTTTTCGAGGGTGCTAAAACCGATGGCGAGGTCAAAATGAGAATCCAAGATGGCGGCTGCGATAATTTTCGAATTGTTCATCAATTTCATCATGGGAGTCGTTTTCATGGTTTTCGAGGATGCTAAAGCCGATAGTGAGGTCAAAATCCAAATCCAAGATGGCGGCTGCGATAATTTTCGAATTGTTCATCAATTTCATCATGGGAGTCGTTTTCATGGTTTTCGAGGATGCTAAAGCCGATAGTGAGGTCAAAATCCAAATCCAAGATGGCGGCTGTGATAATTTTCGAATTGTTCGTCATGGGAGTCGTTTTCATGGTTTTCGAGGATGCTAAAACCGATGGCGAGGTCAAAATGAGTATCCACGATGGCGGCTGCGATTATTTTTGCATTGTTCATCATGGGTGTCGTTTTCATGGTTTACGAGGGTGCTAAAACCGATAATGAGGTTAAATTAAAATCCAAATCCAAGAGGGCGGCTGCGATAATTTTCGAAATGTTGATCGTGGGGGTCATTTTCATGGTTTTCGAGGATGCTAAAGCCGATAGTGAGGTCAAAATCAAAATCCAAGATGGCGACTGCAAAAAATTTCAAAGTTTTAATCATGGATGTCGTTTTCATGGTTTTCGAGGTTGCTAAAACCGATGGCGAGGTCAAAATGAGAATCCAAGATGGCGGCTGCGATAATTATCGAAGTAATCATCATGGGGGTCGTTTTCATGGTTTTCGAGGGTGCTAAAACCGATGACGTGGTCAAAATGAGAATCCAAGATGGTGGCTGCAATAATTTTCGAAATGTTCATCATGGGAGTCGTTTTCATGGTTTTCGAGGATGCTAAAGCCGATAGTGAGGTCAAAATCAAAATCCAAGATGGCGACTGCAAAAAATTTTAAAGTTTTAATCATGGATGTCGTTTTCATGGTTTTCGAGGTTGGTAAAACCGATGGCGAGGTCAAAATGAGAATCCAAGATGGCGGCTGCGATAATTATCGAAATGTTCATCATGGGGGTCGTTTTCATGGTTTTCGAGGGTGCTAAAACCGATGACGTGGTCAAAATGAGAATCCAAGATGGTGGCTGCAATAATTTTCGAAATGTTCATCATGGGAGTCGTTTTCATGGTTTTCGAGGATGCTAAAGCCGATAGTGAGGTCAAAATCAAAATCCAAGATGGCGACTGCAAAAAATTTTAAAGTTTTAATCATGGATGTCGTTTTCATGGTTTTCGAGGTTGCTAAAACCGATGGCGAGGTCAAAATGAGAATCCAGGATGGTGGCTGCGATAATTTTCGAATTGTTCATCATGGGAGCCGTTTTCATGGTATTCGAAGCTGCTAAAACCGATGGCGAGGTCAAAATGAGAATCCAAGATGGCGGCTGCGATAATTTTCGAATTGTTCATCATGCGAGTCGTTTTCATGGTTTTCGAGGATGCTAAAGCCGATAGTGAGGCTAAAATCCAAATCCAAGATGGCGGCTGCGATAATTTACGAATTGTTCATCATGCGAGTCGTTTTCATGGTTTTCGAGGATGCTAAAGCCGATAGTGAGGCTAAAATCCAAATCCAAGATGGCGGCTGCGATAATTTACGAATTGTTCATCATGGGAGTCGTTTTCATGGTTTTCAAGGATGCTAAAGCCGATAGTGAGGTCAAAATCAAAATCCAAGATGGCGGCTGCAATTATTTTCGAATTGTTCATCATGGGAGTCGTTTTCATGGTTCTCGAGGATGCTAAATCCGATAGTGAGGTCGAAATCAAAATCCAAGATGGCGGTTGCGATAATTTTCGAATTGTTCATCATGGGAGTCGTTTTCATGGTTCTCGAGGATTCTAAAGCCGATAGTGAGGTCAAAATCAAAATCCAAGATGGCGGCTGCGATAATTTTCGAATTGTTCATCATGGGAGTCGTTTTCATGGTTTTCGAGGATGCTACAGCTGATAGTTAAGTCGAAATCAAAATCCAAGATGGCGGCTGCGATAATTTTTGAAATGTTCATCATGGGAGTCGTTTTCATGGTTTTCGAGGATGCTACAGCCGATAGTGAGGTTTAAATCCAAATCCAAGATGACGGTTGCGATAATTTTCAAATTGTTCATCATGGGAATCGTTTTCATGGTTTCCGAGGATGCTAAAGCCGATAGTGAGGTCAAAATCCAAGATGGCGGCTGCGATAATTTTCGAAATGTTCATCATGGGAGTCGTTTTCATGGTTTTTGAGGATGCTAAAGCCGATAGTGAAGTCAAAATCAAAATCCAAGATGGCGGCTGCGATCATTTTCGAATTGTTCATCATGGGAGTCGTTTTCATGGTTTTCGAGGATGCTATAGCCGATAGTGAGGTCAAAATCAAAATCCAAGATGGCGGCTGCGATTATTTTCGAATTGTTCATCATAGGAGTCGTTTTCATGGTTTTCGAGGATGCTTAAGCCGATAGTAAGGTCAAAATTAAAATCCAAGATTGCGGCTTCGATAATTTTGGAAATGTTCATTATGGGAGTCGTTTTCATGGTTTTCGAGGATGTTAAGGCCGATAGTGAGGTCAAAATCAAAATCCAAGATAGCGGCTGCAATTATTTTTGAAATGTTCATCATGGGAGTCGTTTTCATGGTTTTCGAGGGTGCTAAAACCGATGGCGAGGTCATAATGAGAATCCGAGATGGCGGCTGCTATAATTTTCGTATTGTCCGTAATTTTCGTCATGGGAGTCGTTTTCATGGTTTTCGAGCATGCTAAAGCCGATAGTGAGGTCAAAATCAAAATCCAAGATGGCGGCTGCGATAATTTTCGAATTGTTGATCGTGGGGGTCGTTTCATGGTTTTCGAGGGTGCTAAAACCGATGGCGAGGTCAAAATGAGAATCCAAGATGGCGGCTGCGATAATTTTCGAATTGTTCATCAATTTCATCATGGGAGTCGTTTTCATGGTTTTCGAGGATGCTAAAGCCGATAGTGAGGTCAAAATCCAAATCCAAGATGGCGGCTGCGATAATTTTCGAATTGTTCATCAATTTCATCATGGGAGTCGTTTTCATGGTTTTCGAGGATGCTAAAGCCGATAGTGAGGTCAAAATCCAAATCCAAGATGGCGGCTGTGATAATTTTCGAATTGTTCGTCATGGGAGTCGTTTTCATGGTTTTCGAGGATGCTAAAGCCGATAGTGAGGTCAAAATCAAAATCCAAGATGGCGACTGCAAAAAATTTTAAAGTTTTAATCATGGATGTCGTTTTCATGGTTTTCGAGGTTGCTAAAACCGATGGCGAGGTCAAAATGAGAATCCAGGATGGTGGCTGCGATAATTTTCGAATTGTTCATCATGGGAGCCGTTTTCATGGTATTCGAAGCTGCTAAAACCGATGGCGAGGTCAAAATGAGAATCCAAGATGGCGGCTGCGATAATTTTCGAATTGTTCATCATGCGAGTCGTTTTCATGGTTTTCGAGGATGCTAAAGCCGATAGTGAGGCTAAAATCCAAATCCAAGATGGCGGTTGCGATAATTTACGAATTGTTCATCATGGGAGTCGTTTTCATGGTTTTCAAGGATGCTAAAGCCGATAGTGAGGTCAAAATCAAAATCCAAGATGGCGGCTGCAATTATTTTCGAATTGTTCATCATGGGAGTGGTTTTCATGGTTCTCGAGGATGCTAAATCCGATAGTGAGGTCGAAATCAAAATCCAAGATGGCGGTTGCGATAATTTTCGAATTGTTCATCATGGGAGTCGTTTTCATGGTTCTCGAGGATTCTAAAGCCGATAGTGAGGTCAAAATCAAAATCCAAGATGGCGGCTGCGATAATTTTCGAATTGTTCATCATGGGAGTCGTTTTCATGGTTTCGAGGATTCTAAAGCCGATAGTGAGGTCAAAATCAAAATCCAAGATGGCGGCTGCGATAATTTTCGAAATGTTCATCATGGGAGTCGTTTTCATGGTTTTCGAGGATGCTACAGCTGATAGTTAAGTCGAAATCAAAATCCAAGATGGCGGCTGCGATAATTTTTGAAATGTTCATCATGGGAGTCGTTTTCATGGTTTTCGAGGATGCAACAGCCGATAGTGAGGTTTAAATCCAAATCCAAGATGACGGTTGCGATAATTTTCAAATTGTTCATCATGGGAATCGTTTTCATGGTTTCCGAGGATGCTAAAGCCGATAGTGAGGTCAAAATCCAAGATGGCGGCTGCGATAATTTTCGAAATGTTCATCATGGGAGTCGTTTTCATGGTTTTTGAGGATGCTAAAGCCGATAGTGAAGTCAAAATCAAAATCCAAGATGGCGGCTGCGATCATTTTCGAATTGTTCATCATGGGAGTCGTTTTCATGGTTTTCGAGGATGCTATAGCCGATAGTGAGGTCAAAATCAAAATCCAAGATGGCGGCTGCGATTATTTTCGAATTGTTCATCATAGGAGTCGTTTTCATGGTTTTCGAGGATGCTTAAGCCGATAGTAAGGTCAAAATTAAAATCCAAGATTGCGGCTTCGATAATTTTGGAAATGTTCATTATGGGAGTCGTTTTCATGGTTTTCGAGGATGTTAAGGCCGATAGTGAGGTCAAAATCAAAATCCAAGATAGCGGCTGCAATTATTTTTGAAATGTTCATCATGGGAGTCGTTTTCATGGTTTTCGAGGGTGCTAAAACCGATGGCGAGGTCATAATGAGAATCCGAGATGGCGGCTGCTATAATTTTCGTATTGTCCGTAATTTTCGTCATGGGAGTCGTTTTCATGGTTTTCGAGCATGCTAAAGCCGATAGTGAGGTCAAAATCAAAATCCAAGATGGCGGCTGCGATAATTTTCGAAATGTTCATCATGGGAGTCGTTTCCATGGTTTTCGAGGATGCCAAAAGCCGATAGTGAGGTCAAAATCAAAATCGAAGATGGCGGCTGCGATAATTTTAGAATTGTTCATCATGGGAGTCGTTTTCATGGTTTTCGAGGATGTTAAAGCCGATAGTGACGACAAAATCCAAGATGGCGACTGCAAAAAATGCAGTGTTCGAGGGGCAGTAAGCGCGTATCTAAAACAATTATATTTTAAATATCATAATTTTTTAACTAAACTGAAAAGTTTGTTTTGTTTGGTTTGGAATTGAAAAATTCTTTTTGTGATGGATAGTTTTTGTGTTTTCATCATGGGTGTCGTTTTCATGGTTTTCGAGAGTGCTAAAACCGATGGCGAGATCAAAATGAGAATCCAAGAAGGCGGTTGCTATAATTTTCGAATTGTTCATCAATTTCATCATGGGAGTCGTTTTCATGGTTTTCGAGGGTGCTAAAGCCGATATTGAAGTTAGAATCCAAATGCAAGATGGCGGCTGCGATAATTTTCGAATTTTTCATCATGCGAGTCGTTTTCATGGTTTTCGAGGATGCTAAAGGCGATAATGAGGTTAAATTAAAATCCAAATCCAAGATGGCGGCTGCGATAATTTTTGAATTGTTTATCATGGTTGTCGTTTTCATGGTTTTCAAGGATACTAAAGCCGATATTGAAGTTAGAATCCAAATCCAAGATGGCGGCTTCGATAATTTTCGAAATTTTCATCAATTTCATCATGGGACGTAACGAAGGTTGAGTGGATGAAGCGTAACTCGCGGGTGACGACAAGCAAACTTACAAGTAACACTCATGAGTAGGGCAAAAGTACTAAGCCTCTTCTTTTTGCCTCTCCCCCCCCTCCCAATCGTATCTCGGAAACTAAGAGACCCCGTGTTTTGTTTTTTTACGGATTCGTATAGAGGAGGCCCAGAAAAGTAAAAACCATTTTTCAAAGTTGCCCCTTAGCCCCCCTTTTGAGTTTTTACTTAGGTTTTAGATTGGTTTAGAGGGTTCTTAAGGGGTTTCAAAATCTTGTAAGTGCTCTGACGGATTTTAAAATTCTTTTAACTATCCTAAGGAATTCTCAATTTATTTGGTTTTTTTTTAATTTTGTTTCCTTTTTTATTGAATTAGTTATAAGGGTTTTCAGAATATTTAAAATATTTTATATAATTTAATAATTTACAAAATCTTTTAAGGACTATGAATTTTCCAATTCATTTAAAGATTCTTATGGATTCTCAAAATTTTATTAAAGTAAGGAATACTTCTCTAAAACACGACCCCGCGAGCTGCTTGCAGCTCGCGCAACGCGCAAATACTAGTTATACTATATAAAGCTCGATTACCACTCACTGACTGACTCACTGATTGACATCATTGTTCTCCCAGATGGTGAAGGGGGAGGTGGGTATATTTTGACAGATTCGTAAACAAGTAACTCTGGTGAGTATGGGAAAAATCCCAAACCTCCCCTTTTCACCCCCCCTCTCCCCCCTCCCCATCGTATCTCGGAAACTAAGAGACCTGTGTTTTGTTTTTTTACGAATTCGTATAGAGGAGGCTCGGAAAATTAAAAACGATTTTTCAAAGTCCCCCCCCCCCTTTCCCCTTTCTCCCCCCTTTAGGTGGATCTCGGAAGTTGACAGACTTGCAACATTTTTTTTTTCAGATTCTTATCAAGGGGCCCAGAGTCCGGGGGGAAGACCAGTTTTTCGGGCCGGTGCACCCTGGGATGCGGGCAAAAACTCTTCCTTAGGCACTGTGTGCCTAAGGGGTCTCTTTGCCCGTATGCGAATAGCCTGTCGTGTGGACGCTCCAACGCGTGTCCCTCTGATTAGCAGAGGGCACAGCGGTGGAGCGGGCTTGCGGACGGTGAGTTATGGGTAGCTCGCCGTCCGACCAAGGACCAAGCCCGGGTCGGTGGCGCGTCGTGTTTCGCGCCAAATGCCTGCTGGGGTCGCGGGTTTTTTCTTAACCCAGGTTACCGTGGCCCCGGAACGTAAAGGGTATGGGAAGGAACACGGGTGGATTTTAGTCAGTAAGAGTCTGACAGTCCCTTCCGCCCCACCCAGGGCGGGAGAACTCATTTGATGATTTTACCACCTAAAAAAAAAAAAAAAAAAAAAAAAAAGGGGCCCAGAGTTGGTCAAAATCATTTTTCAAAACTCCCCCCTCTCCCCCCCTTCACCCCTCCCCCCAACGTATCTCGGAAACTAAGAGACCCGTGTTCTGTTTTCTTACGGATTCGTATAGAGGAGGCTCGGAATAGTAAAAACCATTTTTCAAAGTTCCCCCCCCCCTCGCCCCCCTTCTCCCCCTTTAGGCAGATCTCGGAAGTTTTACAGACTTGCAAGATTTTTTTTTCAGATTCATATCAAGGGGCCCAGAGTTAGTCAAAATCATTTTTCAAAACTCCCTCCTCTCCCTCCCTTTACCCCTCCCCCCATCGTATCTCGGAAAAACTAGGTAACGGTAAAGCGAAGCGTAGCGTAGGGATAAGGTCATGATAGCTTTCCGGTGGTAGGTAGGTCCCGAGTGGAGCGAACCTGCGAGACCGAGTGGAGCGAAGGGGGGAGGTGGCGAGCGAAGCGAGCCGGCGACCTCCATAGCGTAACGAAGGTTGAGTGGGTGAAGCGTTTCTCAGGGGTGACGACAAGCAAACTTACAAGTAACTCTCATGTGTAGGGCAACAGTACCAAGCCTCCCCATTTTGGCCTCCCCCCCCCCCCCTCCCACCCGTGTTTTTTTTTTTTACGGATTCGTATAGAGAAGGCTCGGAATAATAAAACCCATTTTTCAAAGTTCCCCCCCCTCGCCCCCCTTCTCCCCCCTTTAGGCGGATCTCGGAAGTTAACAGACTTGCAACATTTTTTTTTTCAGATTCATATCAAGGGGCCCAGAGTATGTCAAAATCATTTTTCAAAACTCCCTCCTCTCCCCCCCTTCACCCCTCCCCCCAACGTATCTCGGAATCTTAGAGACCCGTGTTTTGTTTTTTTACGGGTTCGTATGGAGCAGGCTCGGAAAAGTAAAAACCGTTTTACATCGTCGCCCCCCCCCCTTGCCCCCTTCTCCCCCCTTTAGGTGGATCGCGGAAGTTAACAGACTTGCAACTTTTTTTTTTTCAGATTCATATCAAGGGGCCTAGAGTAGGTCAAAATCATTTTTCAAAACTTCCCCCTCTCCCCCTCTTCACCCCTCCCCCCATCGTATCTTGGAAAAACTAGATGACGGTAAAGCGAAGCGTAGCGTAGCGTAGGGATAAGGTCACGATTGCTTTCCGGTAGTAGGTAGGTCCCGAGTGGAGCGAAGGGGGGAGGTGGCGAGCGAAGCGAGCCGGCGACCTCCGTAGCGTAACGAAGGTTGAGTGGGTGAAGCGTAACTCAGGGTTGACGACAAGCAAACTTACAAGTAACTCTCATGAGTAGGGCAAAAGTACCAAGCCTCCCCTTTTTGGCGTCTCCGCCCCCCCCCCCTCCCAATCGTATCTCGGGAACTAAGAAACCCGTGTTTTGTTTTTTTACGGATTCATGTAGAGGAGGCTCGGAAAAGTAAAAACGATTTTTAAAAGTTTCTCCCCCTTGCCCCCCTCCTCCCCCCTTTAGACGGATCTCGGAAGTTAACAGACTTGCAACATTTTTTTTTTCAGATTCATTTCAAGGGGCCCAGAGTTGGTCAGAATCATTTTTCAAAACTCTCCCCTCTCCCCCTCTTCACCCCTCCCCCCATCGTATCTCGGAAAACCTAGATAGCGGTAAAGCGAAGCGTAGGCATAAGGTCACGATAGCTTTCCGGTGGTAGGTAGGTCCTGAGTGGAGCAAATCTGCGAGACCGAGTGGAGCGAAGGGGGGAGGTGGCGAGCGAAGCGAGCCGGCGACCCCCGTAGCGTAACGAAGGTTGAGTGGGTGAAGCGTAACTCGGGGGTGACGACAAGCAAACTTTCAAGTAACTCCCATGAGTAGGGCAAAAGTACCAAGCCTCCCCTTTTTGGCCTCCCCCCCCTCGCAATCGTATCTCACAACCTAAGAGACCCGTGTTCTGTTTTTTTACGGATTCGTATAAAAGAGGCTCGGTATACTAAAAACCATTTTCCGAAGTTCTCCCCTCTTGCCCCCTTTTCCCCCCCATTAGGCGGATCTCAGAAGGGCCATGGATCATATTTTTTTTTTCAGATTCGTATCACGGGGCCCAGAGTATATCAAAATCATTTTTCAAAACTCACCCCACTCCCCCCCTTCACCCCTCCCCCAATCATATCTCGGAATCCAAGATGGCCTCTGCGATAATTTTCGAAATGTTCATCATGGGAGTCGTTTTCATGGTTTTCGAGGGAGCATAAACCAATGGCGAATTCAAAATGAGAATCCAAGATGGCGGCTGCGATGATTTTCGAATTGTTCATCATGGGAGTCGTTTTCATGGTTTTTGAGGATGCTAAAGCCAATAGTGTCGTCAAAATTAAAATCCAAGATGGTGGCTGCGATAATTTTCGAATTGTTCATCATGGGAGTCGTTTTCATGGTTTTCGAGGATGCTAAAGCCGATGGCGAGGTTAAAATGAGAATCCAAGATGGCGGTTGCTAAAATTTTCGAATTGTTCATCAATTTCATCATGGGAGTCGTTTTCATGGTTTTCGAGGATGCTAAAGCCGATAGTGAAGTCAAAATCAAAATCCAAAATGGCGGCTGCGATAATTTTCGAAATGTTCATCATGGGAGTCGTTTTCACGGTTTTCGAGGATGCTAAAGCCGATAGTGAGGTTAACATCCAAATCCAAGATGGCGGCTGCGATAATTTTCGAATTGTTCATCATGGGAGTCGTTTTCATGGTTTTCGAGGATGCTAAAGCCGATGGCGAGGTTAAAATGAGAATCCAAGATGGCGGTTGCTAAAATTTTCGAATTGTTCATCAATTTCATCATGGGAGTCGTTTTCATGGTTTTCGAGGATGCTAAAGCTGATAGTAAGGTCAAAATCAAAATCTAAGATGGCGGCTGCGATAATTTTCGAAATGTTCATCATGGGAGTCGTTTTCATGGTATTCGAGGGTGCTAAAACCGATAGTGAGGTTAGAATCCAAATCCAAAATGGCGCTGCGATGATTTTCGAATTGTTCATCATGGGAGTCGTTTTCATGGTTTTCGAGGGAGCATAAACCAATGGCGAATTAAAATAAGAATCCAAAATGGCGGCTGCGATGGTTTTCGAATTTTTCATCATGGGAGTCGTTTTCATGGTTTTCGAGGGTGCTAAAACCGATAGTGAGGTAAAAATCAAAATCCAAGATGGCGACTGCAAAAAATTCAAAGTTTTCAACATGGATGTCATTTTCATGGTTTTCGAGGGTGCTAAAACCGATAGTGAGGTCAAAATCGAAATACAAGATGGCGGCTGCGATAATTTTCGAATTGTTCATTAATTTCATAATGGGAGTCGTTTTCATGGTTTTTGAGGGTGCTAAAACCGATGGCGAGGTCAAAATGAGAATCCATGATGGCGGTTGCTATAATTTTCGAATTGTTCATGAATTTCATCAAGGGAGTCGTTTTCATGGTTTTCGAGAATGCTAAAGCCGATAGTGAAGTCAAAATCAAAATCCAAAATGGCGGCTGCGATAATTTTCGAAATGTTCATCATGGGAGTCGTTTTCACGGTTTTCGAGGATGCTAAAGCCGATAGTGAGGTTAACATCCAAATCCAAGATGGCGGCTGCGATAATTTTCGAATTGTTCATCATGGGAGTCGTTTTCATGGTTTTTGAGGATGCTAAAGCCGATAGTGAGGTCAAAATCAAAATCCAAGATGGCGGCTGCGATAATTTTCGAAATGTTCATCATGGGAGTCGTTTTCACGGTTTTCGAGGATGCTAAAGCCGATACTGAGGTCAAAATCAAAATCCAAGATGGCGGCTGCGATAATTTTCGAAATGTTCATCACGGGAGTCGTTTTTATGGTTTCCGAGGATGCTAAGGCCGATAGTGAGGTTAAAATTCAAATCCAAGATGGCGGCTGTGATAATTTTCGAAATTTTCATCATGGGAGTCGCTTTCATGGTTTTCGAGGATGCTAAAGCCGATAGTGAGGATAAAATCCAAATCCAAGATGGCGGCTGCAAAAAATTTCAAAGTTTTCATCATGGATGTCGTTTTAATGGTTTTCGAGGATGCTAAAGCCGATAGTGAGGTCAAAATCAAAATCCAAGATGGCGGCTTCGATAATTTTCGAAATGTTCATCATGGGAGTCGTTTTCATGGTTTTCGAGGATGCTAAAGCCGATAGTGAGGTTAAAATCTAAATCCAAGGTGGCGGCGTCAAAAATTTTCGAATTGTTCATCATGGGAATCGTTTTCATGTTTTTCGAGGATGCTAAAGCCGATAGTGAGGTCAAAATCAAAATCTAAGATGGCGGCTTCGATAATTTTCGAAATGTTCATCATCGTAGTCGTTTTCATGGTCTTCGAGGATGCTAAAGCCGTTAGTGAGGTCAAAATCAAAATCCAAGATGGCGGCTGCGATAATTTTCGAATTGTTCATCATGGGAGTCGTTTTCATGGTTTTCGAGGATGCTAAAGCCGATAGTGAGGTCAAAATCAAAATCCAAGATGGCGGCTGCGATAATTTTCGAAATGTTCATCACGGGAGTCGTTTTTATGGTTTCCGAGGATGCTAAGGCCGATAGTGAGGTTAAAATTCAAATCCAAGATGGCGGCTGTGATAATTTTCGAAATTTTCATCATGGGAGTCGCTTTCATGGTTTTCGAGGATGCTAAAGCCGATAGTGAGGATAAAATCCAAATCCAAGATGGCGGCTGCAAAAAATTTCAAAGTTTTCATCATGGATGTCGTTTTAATAGTTTTCGAGGATGCTAAAGCCGATAGTGAGGTCAAAATCAAAATCCAAGATGGCGGCTTCGATAATTTTCGAAATGTTCATCATGGGAGTCGTTTTCATGGTTTTCGAGGATGCTAAAGCCGATAGTGAGGTTAAAATCTAAATCCAAGGTGGCGGCGTCAAAAATTTTCGAATTGTTCATCATGGGAGTCGTTTTCATGTTTTTCGAGGATGCTAAAGCCGATAGTGAGGTCAAAATCAAAATCTAAGATGGCGGCTTCGATAATTTTCGAAATGTTCATCATCGTAGTCGTTTTCATGGTCTTCGAGGATGCTAAAGCCGTTAGTGAGGTCAAAATCAAAATCCAAGATGGCGGCTGCGATAATTTTCGAATTGTTCATCATGGGAGTCGTTTTCATGGTTTTCGAGGATGCTACAGCCGATAGTGAGGTTAAAATCTAAATCCAAGGTGGCGGCTGCGATAATTTTCGAAATGTTCATCATGGGAGTCGTTTTCATGGTTTTCGAGGATGCTAAAGCAGATAGTAAGGTAAAAATCAAAATCCAAGATGGCGACTGCAAAAAATTCAAAGTTTTCAACATGGATGTCATTTTCATGGTTTTCGAGGGTGCTAAAACCGATAGTGAGGTCAAAATCGAAATACAAGATGGCGGCTGCGATAATTTTCAAATTGTTCATTAATTTCATAATGGGAGTCGTTTTCATGGTTTTTGAGGGTGCTAAAACCGATGGCGAGGTCAAAATGAGAATCCATGATGACGGTTGCTATAATTTTCGAATTGTTCATCAATTTCATCAAGGGAGTCGTTTTCATGGTTTTCGAGGATGCTAAAGCCGATAGTGAAGTCAAAATCAAAATCCAAAATGGCGGCTGCGATAATTTTCAAAATGTTCATCATGGGAGTCGTTTTCACGGTTTTCGAGGATGCTAAAGCCGATAGTGAGGTTAACATCCAAATCCAAGATGGCGGCTGCGATAATTTTCGAATTGTTCATCATGGGAGTCGTTTTCATGGTTTTCGAGGATGCTAAAGCCGATGGCGAGGTTAAAATGAGAATCCAAGATGGCGGTTGCTAAAATTTTCGAATTGTTCATCAATTTCATCATGGGAGTCGTTTTCATGGTTTTCGAGGATGCTAAAGCAGATAGTAAGGTCAAAATCAAAATCTAAGATGGCGGCTGCGATAATTTTCGAAATGTTCATCATGGGAGTCGTTTTCATGGTATTCGAGGGTGCTAAAACCGATAGTGAGGTTAGAATCCAAATCCAAAATGGCGGCTGCGATGATTTTCGAATTGTTCGTCATGGGAGTCGTTTTCATGGTTTTCGAGGGAGCATAAACCAATGGCGAATTAAAATGAGAATCCAAAATGGCGGCTGCGATGGTTTTCGAATTTTTCATCATGGGAGTCGTTTTCATGGTTTTCGAGGGTGCTAAAACCGATAGTGAGGTAAAAATCCAAGATGGCGACTGCAAAATATTCAAAGTTTTCAACATGGATGTCATTTTCATGGTTTTCGAGGGTGCTAAAACCGATAGTGTGGTCAAAATCGAAATACAAGATGGCGGCTGCGATAATTTTCGAATTGTTCATTAATTTCATAATGGGAGTCGTTTTCATGGTTTTTGAGGGTGCTAAAACCGATGGCGAGGTCAAAATGAGAATCCATGATGGCGGTTGCTATAATTTTCGAATTGTTCATGAATTTCATCAAGGGAGTCGTTTTCATGGTTTTCGAGAATGCTAAAGCCGATAGTGAAGTCAAAATCAAAATCCAAAATGGCGGCTGCGATAATTTTCGAAATGTTCATCATGGGAGTCGTTTTCACGGTTTTCGAGGATGCTAAAGCCGATAGTGAGGTTAACATCCAAATCCAAGATGGCGGCTGCGATAATTTTCGAATTGTTCATCATGGGAGTCGTTTTCATGGTTTTCGAGGATGCTAAAGCCGATAGTGAGGATAAAATCCAAATCCAAGATGGCGGCTGCAAAAAATTTCAAAGTTTTCATCATGGATGTCGTTTTAATGGTTTTCGAGGATGCTAAAGCCGATAGTGAGGTCAAAATCAAAATCCAAGATGGCGGCTTCGATAATTTTCGAAATGTTCATCATGGGAGTCGTTTTCATGGTTTTCGAGGATGCTAAAGCCGATAGTGAGGTTAAAATCTAAATCCAAGGTGGCGGCGTCAAAAATTTTCGAATTGTTCATCATGGGAGTCGTTTTCATGTTTTTCGAGGATGCTAAAGCCGATAGTGAGGTCAAAATCAAAATCTAAGATGGCGGCTTCGATAATTTTCGAAATGTTCATCATGGGAGTCGTTTTCACGGTTTTCGAGGATGCTAAAGCCGATAGTGAGGTTAACATCCAAATCCAAGATGGCGGCTGCGATAATTTTCGAATTGTTCATCATGGGAGTCGTTTTCATGGTTTTCGAGGATGCTAAAGCCGATAGTGAGGATAAAATCCAAATCCAAGATGGCGGCTGCAAAAAATTTCAAAGTTTTCATCATGGATGTCGTTTTAATGGTTTTCGAGGATGCTAAAGCCGATAGTGAGGTCAAAATCAAAATCCAAGATGGCGGCTTCGATAATTTTCGAAATGTTCATCATGGGAGTCGTTTTCATGGTTTTCGAGGATGCTAAAGCCGATAGTGAGGTTAAAATCTAAATCCAAGGTGGCGGCGTCAAAAATTTTCGAATTGTTCATCATGGGAGTCGTTTTCATGTTTTTCGAGGATGCTAAAGCCGATAGTGAGGTCAAAATCAAAATCTAAGATGGCGGCTTCGATAATTTTCGAAATGTTCATCATCGTAGTCGTTTTCATGGTCTTCGAGGATGCTAAAGCCGTTAGTGAGATCAAAATCAAAATCCAAGATGGCGGCTTCGATAATTTTCGAATTGTTCATCATGGAAGTCGTTTTCATGGTTTTCGAGGATGCTAAAGCCGATAGTGAGGTTAAAATCTAAATCCAAGGTGGCGGCTTCGATAATTTTCGAAATGTTCATCATCGTAGTCGTTTTCATGGTCTTCGAGGATGCTAAAGCCGTTAGTGAGATCAAAATCAAAATCCAAGATGGCGGCTGCGATAATTTTCGAATTGTTCATCAAGGGAGTCGTTTTCATGGTTTTCGAGAATGCTAAAGCCGATAGTGAAGTCAAAATCAAAATCCAAAATGGCGGCTGCGATAATTTTCGAAATGTTCATCATGGGAGTCGTTTTCACGGTTTTCGAGGATGCTAAAGCCGATAGTGAGGTTAACATCCAAATCCAAGATGGCGGCTGCGATAATTTTCGAATTGTTCATCATGGGAGTCGTTTTCATGGTTTTCGAGGATGCTAAAGCCGATAGTGAGGATAAAATCCAAATCCAAGATGGCGGCTGCAAAAAATTTCAAAGTTTTCATCATGGATGTCGTTTTAATGGTTTTCGAGGATGCTAAAGCCGATAGTGAGGTCAAAATCAAAATCCAAGATGGCGGCTTCGATAATTTTCGAAATGTTCATCATGGGAGTCGTTTTCATGGTTTTCGAGGATGCTAAAGCCGATAGTGAGGTTAAAATCTAAATCCAAGGTGGCGGCGTCAAAAATTTTCGAATTGTTCATCATGGGAGTCGTTTTCATGTTTTTCGAGGATGCTAAAGCCGATAGTGAGGTCAAAATCAAAATCTAAGATGGCGGCTTCGATAATTTTCGAAATGTTCATCATCGTAGTCGTTTTCATGGTCTTCGAGGATGCTAAAGCCGTTAGTGAGATCAAAATCAAAATCCAAGATGGCGGCTGCGATAATTTTCGAATTGTTCATCATGGAAGTCGTTTTCATGGTTTTCGAGGATGCTAAAGCCGATAGTGAGGTTAAAATCTAAATCCAAGGTGGCGGCGTCAAAAATTTTCGAATTGTTCATCATGGGAGTCGTTTTCATGTTTTTCGAGGATGCTAAAGCCGATAGTGAGGTCAAAATCAAAATCTAAGATGGCGGCTTCGATAATTTTCGAAATGTTCATCATCGTAGTCGTTTTCATGGTCTTCGAGGGTGCTAAAGCCGTTAGTGACGTCAAAATCAAAATCCAAGATGGCGACTGCCAGAAATGTAGTGTTTGAGGGGCAGTAAGCGCGTACCTAACACAATAAAATTTTAAATATCATATTTTTTTTTAAACTGAAAAGTTTTTTTTTGGTTTGGAAATGAAGAATTCTAAAAAAAAATTCAAAGTTTTCGTCATGGATGTCGTTTTCATGGTTTTCGAGGGTGCTTAAACCGAATGGCGAGGTCAAAATGAGAATCCAAGATGGCGGCTGCGATAATTTTCGAAATGTTCATCATGGAAGTCGTTTTCATGGTTTTCGAGAATGCTAAAGCCGATATTGAGGTCAAAATCAAAATTCAAGATGGCTGCTTCCATAATTTTCGAATTGTTCATCAATTTCATCATGGGAGTAGTTTTGATGGTTTTCGAGGATGCTAAAGACGATAGTGAGGTCAAAATCAAAATCCAAGATGGCGACTTCGATAATTTTCGAAATGTTCATCAGGTTGAGTGGATGAAGCGTATCTCAGGGGTGACGACAAGTAAACTTACAAGTCACCTTCATGAGTAGGGCAAAAGTACTAAGCCTCTCCTTGTTGCCCCCGCCCCCCCCCCCCTCTATTTATCGTATCTCAGACACTAAGAGACCCGTGTTCTTTTTTTTTGCGGATTCGTATAGAGGAGGCTCGGAAAAGTAAAAACCATTTTTCAAAGTTGCCCCTTATGCCTCCCTTCTGAGTTTTTAATAAGGTTTAAAATTGGATTAGGGGGTTCTTAACGGGTTTCAAAATCTTTTAAGTGCTCTAACGGATTTTAAAATTCTTTAAACTATCAGGAATTCTCAGTATTTTTTTTTTAATTTTGTTTCTTTTTTTATTGAATTAGTTATAGCGGTTTTCAGAAAAATAAAAATATTTTATAGCATTTAATAATTTACAAATCTTTTAAGGACTGGATTTTCCAATTTATTTAAATATTCATATGGATTCTCAAAATTTTATTAAGGTAAGGAATTTTTCTCCAAAACACGACCCCGCGAGCTGCTTGCAGCTCGCGCAACGCGCAAATACTAGTATATATATATATATTATTTATGACCATTCATTACTTTTTCTTACGTGGTCCAATTTCAAAAATTCATTTTTTTTTTGTTGTACGTAGTGTATCTGAAAGTTGGTCCCATTTAAATATCAAAACTAAACGCGGCCTATATGGGTAGAAAAAAAGGAATTAATTGTCAATTTTCCTACAGAATTTTCAGTTGTGAACCGATTCTGTTGAAATAAAGTTAACATAATGTAGTCCTGAGGACATTATAATTATACTATATAGCAGAGATATGGAGAAGTAACTAAACAGGTTCGAGCGAATTCCGACCTTAATGACATTTAAAAATTTAGTTTGTTTTTTCTCACATTCACGTTTGCTAACATTGCTCCTTCATTAAAATCCGGTTTTTGCATAAATGTCAGTAAGGTCGAAAATCGTTTGAACCTGTTTTTTAAATTGCTTAACGATAGCAAGTTAAAAAAACAGCTTCAAGCGATTTTCGACCTTATTGACATTTAAAATTTAGTTTGTTTTTTCTCACATTCACGTTTGCTAACATTGCTCCTTCATTAAAATCCGGTTTTTGAATAAATGTCAGTAAGGTCGAAAATCGTTTGAACCTGTTTTTTAAATTGCTTAACGATAGCAAGTTATTGTATCACATTCACGTTCGCTAACATTGCTCCTTCATAAAAATCCAGCAATGAACAAAAGCGTTGGTTACTCTGTCTCCAGGTGGTAATGGACTGTGCCTATGACAAGGAGTGCAGTCCTTGGATATTACTGTGGTACCCCGGCCAGGGCGGGAGGGTCTGTCAGACTTGTACTGACTAAAATCCACGGTGTCCTTCAAATAACCCTTTCATGTTCCGGGGTCACGGTAATGAGATAAGTACCGCGACGCCAGCAGGCTTTAGCCCTCTAGAGGGGGACCCCGTCATCATGCTGACGCTATTTGAGGCGCTCGTAGAACACAACGCGCCGTCGACCCGGGCATGGCCCAGGACTTTTTATACCCGACTGCGCCAGGAGGGTTATGTTTCTCGAGTGTATGTATGTATGTATGTATATTTCTTTGTGTTGCTCTGCAGCCTAAACGGCTTGATGGAGTTTAACTTGAGAGGTGTCGTTAGATTCGTCTTAAACGTGAGAGTGTCACTGGGTACATAAAACTGGCCAAGTGCGAGTCGAACTCGCGTGCAAAGGGTTCCTAACTAAAAATATTTTTTTAAGATCTCTCACACTCTATCAAGTGGGGTGTCAAATCAAAGGATTTTAAAAATGGTTTACTAAAATATATATAACATATGTTTCAATTTAATTTGGACTGATAAATGCTAACAAAAACTAAAAAAAGTAAAATAAAATAAATATTTAAAAAAACAAAAAACCCAACTGCGTAAAAAAACTAAAAAGAAAGTAACAAGCCCAGTAGTTTAGAATTCACTCATTCACACTCACAGTCGGGGCCCCTTGGGAAGATTTGATTGGTATAATTTGAATGGGCCCCGACTGTGAGTGTGAATGAGTGAATTCTAAACTACTGGGCTTGTTTCTTTCTTTTTAGTTTTTTTTACGCAGTTGGGTTTTTTTGTTTTTTTTAATATTTATTTTATTTATCATGGTAAAATCATCAAATGAGTCCTCCCACCCCAGGCCAAGCGGAAGGGACTGTCAGACTTGTACTGACTTAAATTCACGGTGTTCTTCAATAGCCTTTTACGTTCTCGGTTTACAAAGGGTATACAAAGCGCCGTCGACTCGGACATGGTCCATGGTCGGACAGCGAGTCGCCCATTACGCGCTTACGATGGCCAGAGATGACCATGACCGAGTCACCGTGGGCGTCTACCACTGTGGCTGGGATGTAAGGTTTACGCTGTCCTCTCTCTCACGCCTCCCGCCTCTTCCTTCGCCAGCATCACTGCTGCACTGACCTTTTTTTAGGTTTAATTAGTTAAACACGATTGTTATTATTATTATTAAAACACTTGTGTGATACTCGTATTATTACAAACCAAGTCATATTAAAACTACTTATTAAGCAACAATTTCTATAACTCCTTTTAAATAATCCTTAGTAGAGCAATGTTCTTACCGCATCAAAATTGTTTTATAATAATTCAGTAGGCAGGATGTATGCGGGGGGTTGCGGGAAGGGAGCCCGAAATTTGACGTACGATCGACTGGCCGAACGCGATTCTATTTTGTGCAAACCAAGACTGAAGCCTTAACGAGAATATCATTTATTTAAAATGTTTGTGGTGCACTAATAAAGAAAAATAAATTGTAATGAAGATGTGGGTCTTTTATATACAGGATTCCCAGGTCTCACTTCTAAACTGGGTTAAAATTTTAAACAGGTCCCAGCACGCTTCCACTGCGCCACTCTGCTTTGTTGTAGGAGAATTTTGTAAGTAGGTTTCATTGTGAAAACCTCCTTTTGAAGCTGGTCGTTTAGAATCAGTAAGGAAAAGTAAATATTCTTTATGACGAATGTTTTTATGATTGCCGAAGCCTCCCGAACTGAAACGACAGTAGACGAGTGTTAGGTTATTTTCCTTAGGTTTTTTCGTTTCGGAATTTCTTGGTTCGGTCGCCGCGCTCAGAGCCCGCGACAAAAGCTATGCAATTGCTTAAAAAGCCAAAATAAGCAAATCTCTTGTTGTTTAAGATATTTCAAAGTTATCGCCAACTTTTTATTTTTAGGCGCATCTACCGATTTTCCTAATTGAAGCGTTGCGTGTACGATGACTATGCGACTTTTTATATACGCAATGAGCGTTTGATGAAATATATGCGGTTTTCATTACAATGTCAGCAGCAGCTATCTAAAGTACTCGAGGGCTGTGTTACAGATTTAAATGAATTCAGTAGTAAGAATCATTAATAGTAAAAGACATGTTGTCTTTTATGTCCGTACAAAATTTGTCTGAAGAAGAACGGAAAATAAAAAACCGGCCAAGTGCGAGTTGGTTTCGCGCACGAAGGGTTCCGTACCATCTATAAAACAACAAAAAAACATGTCTGTTGTGTGGGAGCCCCATTTAATATTTAAGTTATTTTTAACCGACTTCAAAAAAGAACGAGCTTATCAATTCGACTGTATTTTTTTTTATGTTTATTACCTCATAACTTGCGACTGGGTGAACCGATTTTCATGATTCTTTTTTTATTTGAAAGCTGGTGCTTCCCGTGTGGTCACCATTTCAGGATCTGATGATTGGATCTTGGAGAAATCGAGGGCAACCCTCAAATATTATTGGCTCACACATAGTTTTTCGGAAATAATTTATGAAGTAATTTAAGTACTTGCGTATGGAAATCATCATCTCATGTAGCTGAGCTGATGATGGAAGGTACAACTGGTCTAGTAAGGACTCGGCATCGACAGATTTAGTAAATTATGTTTGTGTTCGCATATCTCCGGAACTACAAGTCCGATTTAAGTAATTCTTTTTTTGTTGTACTAGGTATCGTTCAATTTAGGGAATACTGAAAGTTTCATCAAAATCGTTTCAGTAGTTTTTGAGATGGGGAATGAATGAAAGAGATGTTAAGATGTTATAACCGGTGTTACGGATTACAAAATTCTAGTGCACATGTAAGAAAACGATGTATTTGACAAGAATCGTGGTTGAATATTTAAACTAAAAAGAGTAAAATAAAAACGTTTTCTAAAAAAAATGTGACTGCCTTCAAAAACAACCACAAAAAAAGGGTAAAATAACCTACAAAACTTTTCTTTCGGAAGTCGGTGGCAAAAGAGACAATGAAATTAATAAAAAAAAGTCACCGACTTCCGAAAGAAAAGTTGTGTAGGTTATTTTACCCTTTTTTGTGGTTGTTTTTGAAGGCGGTCACATTTTTTTTAGAAAAGGTTTTTATGTTTTTTAGTATCTGTAAAAATTTCAAGTATCGGTCTATCACGATTCATGAGATATAGCCTGGGGAAAAATGGACAAACAGACAGACAGACGGACGGACAGCGAAGTCTTAGTAATAAGCTTCTGTTTTACCCTTTAAGTACGGAAACTTAAAAATCAGCTTCGAATAATTTTCTTTATAACTATGTCTACTATGAAGGATCATTCTCTTAATCAGTAGATTTCGTCGGACACGGATTCTTTTACGATGATGGTTACTCTAGGCAGATTTTCTGGTTTATTCATACATACTCGTATTTTACGTACCGGTCGGTACGCATACGTACTTTATCTATCCGGACCGTTAACCTATTTCTTTATAATAGCACCCTAATACTAGACACAGGTGTCTTCCAAGTCACGCCAGTACACTCGATTGTCAGAAATAAGTCTTACTTTATAACAGCATTATGTTCACTATCATTACACATTCAAAGCATATTATTTTGAACAAAGGCTCACTCACTGTCAAACCTGGCTGCGTCACTCGATGCTCGTCATTTACTACAGACTGCTAGTGGTGTGTTGGCTACATGAACCTGCTCCTGTTTGTTGTTCTATACAGGGTGGAATTTTGTAATGCCACCTGGAGGGAAAGTACTCTTAATACTGCAGATAGAAAATTTTACTCAAAGGAAACATTCCTTTATTTTTGAATAGAAAGCAAACTGCATTCAAAGATTTTCGAAAATTCTCTACTCCCACACCCGGGAATCGAACCGGCTAAAATCTGAAAAAAATATACCCTGTACTTTTATTGCATCGATCGTTAGGGTCAAATGAAAGGAAAACCAGGAAATCTTAAATTAAGGGTCGATTTATACTAGCACAGAGTCGAAGCGCATCGAAGCGCATTTTCTAAAACTGAACATAACAATTTCAACCTTATCTCCACAGCGTAACGCACACTTTACTTCTAAGATTTTCACGATTCACGATCGGCGTTGTTCGCGCGCAGACGCGCGAATTCTGAAGAATGCGCGCGACTTTTTAAATTCTTAGAAGTAATTATGTGCGTTACGCTGTGGAGTTAAGGTAGAAATTGTTATGTTCAGTTTTAGAAATTCGCTTCGATGCGCTTCGACTCTGCGCTAGTATAAATCGACCCTAATTTAATTATTTATAACTTTAATTTGTAACTTCAGATTTCCTGGTTTTCGTTTCATTTAATTTATCATGATTGTTTGTTAGAGAGATTTCATCCCTATAATTTTATTGACCCTAACGATCGATGCAATAAAAGTACAGGGTATAATTTTTTCAGATTTTAGCCTGTTCGATTCCCGGGTGTGGGAGAAGAGAATTTTCGAAAATCTTTGAATGCAGTTTGCTTTCTATTCAAAAATAAAGGAATGTTTCCTTTGAGTAAAATTTTCTATCTGCAGTATTAAGAGTACTTTCCCTCCAGGTGGCATTAAAAAATTCCACCCTGTATACTAAACTACCTACACTAGTTTAGTAAACACATGAGAATCGATTCACAGTGCGGATTGTATTTAGAAATTTATTAGGAGAAAAAAGAAGGTAAACACGTGGTGCAATGAACAATTTTAAATTTAAACTTATCATCTTCCGGTATATTTCGAAGTGAATACTCGTAAAATGAACTCTGTATTTTTAACGTCCATACCTACATGAGAACTTTCATATTTATAATGATTTTAGTAAGAAAAGATTCGAAATATTTTATTTCGAATTTCGATGTTCCGATTTCCTACACTCCGAATATCAAAATACCTAAAATTACAATTTATCTATAATTAAGAATCACGAAATATATTTTACCGAAAGTATTATGCCTGATTTGTTTGTTTTTATTTAGAACTAATCGTAATTATGAAAATCGGTATTTTGAAATTCGTGTTTGTGAATTTCTATTTCAATTGTTAACTCTTTCATGCAAAAACTACTTAACAGATTTGGATGAAATTTTGCGGTTTATAAACGGCGTTAACACATACCTACGATCGTATTGTTCCAGGAGCACATTGTTCGAATTTTATGTTCTTGTGGCATTATTTACCGCTGGCAACAGCTAGTATTACATATAAATTTTAGCAAGTAAACGTGTCATTATGTCTGTATGTTACCTTTTCATACTTCAACTGCTAATTTGATATTGGTGTTCGTCGCAATGGTAGTTTATAACCTCATTGTAGGTCACCCTTTGTCTTGTTGGCACGCATCATGGCTTAGAGTCACGGGTCAAAGAAAGTAAATATATTAAAGCATTTAAGATGCTTTGAAGAAAGTCTCGTAAAACTGTAGGAATAAACAAGTAAAAGATGAATTAAGCCAGTGCCAACATCATGCAAAAAACTGATAGTTTACTCAAGTCACTTCCCAATTAGCGCGCGTCAAAGTCATCGAAGGTCTATCTCTAACCCTCCGATGGCTGTTATGAAATATTAAATGAATTCGAACCAAATTATCTAGTGAAGCTTGTTTACGTGCTCGTGACATTCTTTACTTCTTTGCTGATGCAGTCGCTTTGACTTTTAATTCATGTTAAAAAGACGGTTTTTACTTTTTAGACTAGCAACGTCGTAACCGCCTACGTGAATTGCTACGTCGCGTAGCGGCCTACGTGGATTGCTACGTCGTAGCCGCCTACGTGGATTGCTACATCGTAGCGGCCTACGCGGAATGCTACGTCGTAGCCGACTTGGTGTATTCGTAGCAACTTGTTATCCGCCTGGGTTTTAGTCTGCTGAGGTTGTAACAACGCATGATTTTGTTATACGAGTATTTCATTACATTTTTGTTGTATTGTGTTACATTCTAATGCTTTGCGTAAAACTGTGCTTAACTTTAAACATGTTTACGTTATTTAACTATGAGATCCAATTGTTTAAGATAATAAACATAAATGTGGTATTTTTTTTTCTTATTTATCGCAGTATATTTCATACTTTAATCCATTAATTTGGTCAGCAATTTCTCAGGAACTCATAACAATAATGGTGCCGTGTCCCATACATACCTAAACCGTGATCCTAACATTTGCAAGTGTAATTCGCTTCAGAAAGGGAAATAAAATCTGATGTACATCCTAATCGTATGTCGGTAATACATGAATTATTCAGGACAGAATATTGAATACCGCGAATAAGTTGGGTTACAACGGAATTAAGGGATTAGACGCACCGTGTTAAGACCGTTCTTTAGTTCTGACAGGAATATAGAATGTAGATTCTCTGATAGCGTGGTTTATGTACTTAATATAAAATATTTTTAATATATAATATTTTTAATTTATATTTTTAATTTATATTTTTAATTTATATTTTTAATTTATATTTTTAATTTATATTTTTAATTTATATTTTTAATTTATATTTTTAATTTATATTTTATTTTTGATTTATAAAATCTTTTATGTATAAAAGTCAAGAAAAAAGTATTTTGAATAGAATAGAATAGAATATACTTTATCTACTCTCATATCGTTAAATTCGAAATACAAAACTCAAAACGAGTTTATATAGACGTATTTTACAAAATAGTATATCGAAATGAAATTAAAAAAAAAAAATTATGACACTATTTCTCTAACAAAATAATCTGTATAAATAAAAATGAATTGTTGTTCGTTAGTCTGATTAAAACTCGAGAACGGCTGGGCCGATTTGGCTGATTTTGGTTTTGAATTATTTTGGAAAGTCCAGGGAAGGTTTAAAAGGTTTTTTTTTTAATCGTTTCTCAGGCGGTACGGAGTTCGCCGGGTCAGCTAGTGTTATAATAAATCTTTTTTTCATTACAATACAGATTACAAATCATAGATACATCTATTTAATTTTTTATCTGTGGCTGCGCGCGCTTTGAAAAGATCGCTTTATTGAAATTTTGAAAAACGAACACTATAGATTGACACAGTTTATAACCAATAAATATAACGTAACTGACATAACTGTGTCTATCTTTATATTTTATTTGACATTTGATATGTTCGTGTTCAATGAGAGTAGATAAAGTAGTGTATGAAACTGTACATAACTAGGTACCTATTATAATCTCGTGTGATACTTTTAAAAAAGTGTATGATACCCCTCATTATGTACCAGTTTCATAAACTAATATTATTGTACACCAAAATGAATAAATACAAACTTACAATATTGTTAATTCTAAGGGTACAACGGCGGTGTTATCGCTAATAGCGATATCTTCCAGACAAACTTACTTGAAAACCATGAATTTGATGGTTGAACGACCTGTCTTTTAATTTTTAAACAAACTTAAGCATTTTTCAAAGAAGATTAAAAAGCAGCTGTTAATTGTACAATACCACAGACTGAGTTTTTAAATTGACAGTTTCATCTATAAAAAATGACCAAGACAGTCTCTATAAAACAATTTCTTTAAAATCTCAGTATGCCTTATTTTTCACGGGATGTTACATGTATCATTAGACACACAAAACGCTACGTTCACCTTCGAATACTTACATACTAGATAAATTGTAGGTACTCGTATAATTGCATGTTCTGTGATAGTTCTCTGAAACTGTAATCCTCCTGAGACGGTAAGTCATCGTGTTACAGCACGTAATCCTACAGTTGAGATGTGGTTGTGTCACTATGTACTCGTATGTGTGTGTGAGTTTGTGTGCGTACACTTTCATTACAAGACGTGAATAATGAATATTAATCAATGTGTATGTCGAACGTGGGCGAATGTTTGCATGCTGTGAACAGAACAACATTTTCTCAGAATAATATTTTTACTTTGACGTGCACGATGTAGGCGTAATATTTCTACAATATCTTGGAGCGAAAAAAACAGTCAGGCAAAGAGAAAACTGTAATGTAAAGGTTCAGGTTTTCTTCAAAATAGTGCACATTTGGAGGACAAAGCAAGTACCTATAAGCTAACATTCACTATTCTTGTAATAATTATATTGTGGTGATGTAACAACTAAATAATCAGTAATATAATAGAAATGTGTTGAATGAAGCAGACAGGAAATATATTTAGTTATAAACATTACTAGCGCTACTAAATATCTACAAAACATAACCGTCAGCTCCAGTAGGTAATACAATAATAAACCTCCCTCCAAACAAAACATCAAGTCCGACAGAACTATAAAATAAATAATACATATTTAACCCTCAACATGTAAAGTCAAACAAGGGTCCTATATTCAAATCGGCCCAAAAGTTGTTAATGCGCCGTGACGACTGTGCCCGCACTAATTTATCAAGGGTATCAATCGGGGGCTAGGTCCGGGCAAGGAGTGGGCACAGCGGGGCCAATCCCACTAGCCCGCAGAACGCCGGCAAATATTTGACGGAACTTGTGCAAAGCGTGCTTGTTGTACGACGCAGTTTGATTGGTTTCAGAGATTGATTTTGTGTTGAGTGTGATTATCTGTTTGATTGTGTGTTGAATCTCTTGAACATGTCTTACCTAAATTTTATAATATGTTGGGCAATTAGGTGTTTAGATTTCCAGATATTAATAATGTAGTTTTTTTTATTAAGATCAGTTAATCGGTACTTATACTTAAAGCAAACCTAGAGTAAATATAAAATAAACAATTTCATTTATATGGGTACGTTTATTACACACAGTTGAAGTCGCGGGTAGAAAATATTGGTTCCTAAAATGCTTAACCAATCTGTTTTTCTCATTCTCTAGAGTATTCTTGAGAAATAGTATTTTCTTTATCTTTATTCGATTATTCCACTTTCCACTTGCGCCAACCCTTAACAGTTTCGATTCACATAATGTAGTGCGTGGGGCACACTGAGGAGGCCGGTTTTACGAGCGAACCCAAAGGGCCGATTGTTTGCTCGACAAACGCACATGAAACAATTCTATGTAAAGCCAACATTATTAATACTAGCCGGAGTTTATCGAGTGTAGACCCGGCTTATGACGTCGATGATAATCCACGGATTATTTTAGACCTTCAAGGCCTTTAATGTTATTATAATACGTCAACTTGAGCCTGGTTTTTAGGAACCTGATTATTGTGGAAGAAACTGGAAATTCAAGGTAACTGTGTTCATAATTATTTTGATGGGCTCGTGGATAATTAACAATTTTGCTGGTCGATCGCTGAGAACCTGTAGTAGAGAATTTTCTTTAAATGTGTAAAAGGGCACTCCCAAACTAAGTTTTTTCGGTCTTTTGGGAAGTCTATGACACAAGACGACGCTATCTAGTCCCAAAACCCGAAAATATGTAGCAATTTGTTGCAGGACCTATGGTCCCGGTATTTTTAACCGACATGAAAAAAAGTTTTTATGTATGTTTCCCAATTTCTCGTTGACCTCTCTGGAACGATTTGGAAATTTCTTGTTTTGTTTGAAAGGGACTACTTCACAAAAGGCCCCATAGAAATCAGGTCGGAACTGGTGTAGGGATCTTGGAGAGATCGAGGGTGGAACTCTTCAATAAATGACAGCAAATCATCCACGGATTCCTGTTATAGCATAACTATGTATTTTTGGTGCAATCATACAACATAGTACTATGCCTGTAACCACTAAAAAAGAAAAGTAAAAAAAAATTGAAAAAAAGTTGACAAGGGGATATTTAAAAAGTTTCTGCTTTCCTATGATCAGCAAAGAGATCAACCCAACCTAGTCAGGATGGGGTGAACTAGAGTTTCTAGACTAAATAGTATTTTCAAATTAAATTGTCACAAAATAATCTTTCCATGCCAATATTAAACAAATCTGTAAAAGCCTAGGTAAATCATCATCATCTGCCTATCTTTTTCCAAACTATGTTGGGGTCGGCTTTCAGTCGAACTGGATGCAGCTGAATATCAGTATTTTACATGGAGCGACTGCTTATCTGACCTTCACAACCCATTAACTAAGTAATACGATACCCCTTGGAAAGACTGGTAGAAGTCTATAATATGTAATTCAGATTTAGGGATTTTTATTTATTTATATTCGGATTTCAAGTACCTACAGTACTCTTAAATAAAGAAACAAAATATCATATTCTCATTAACATCAGTATGTATTTTCGGCTGAAAAATTGAAGGTATTCGAATTGAAATCCAGGAATCATTAAAAGCAAAGAAAAATACTCGCATATATAATACGTTCCAAATCCGAACAATTTGGCACCGGACAAAAGAATTCCGACTTAGAATAGAGAGACTCATAACGCAAGACATTATTTTTAACAAACCTTAAATCTACTCCCTGAACCGGGCGAGACCACTTCATAGCAATCAACCCTCGCACACATGCACAGGAACACCTTTTGACAATAATGCCATGCACACACACCATTATGTTCTGTTCATCATCATCATCATCATCAGCCTATAATGTTCCCACTGCTGGGACACAGGCCTCCTCTCTGTGAGAGGGAGTCTATGTTCTGTTGTAGGGACGTATTTATAGCGTTATTCAAATGTATGTGTAGGGCTCAATGTTATTGTCTTGCAATGTATCATTGCTCCACTTGACCTGAGGATTTAACGCACACAGGAATATTTCAGTGTGAGCTCACCCTAACTCGAGAACGTGTGCGTGTGTGAGTGAAATTCTTTGCCTCACAAGTACTACACAGTGAGACACGGACGGTTTATCCTTCGATACCTTTTGTCCGCACAATTTTCCATCGGAATCCCGCGGGTACACCGACCATTACCTACCGGGATAACGACTGAGAACACTTTGAATGTATTTTAGACACAGCCCCATAATGAAAAGCAACCGCCTTTCATAAAAAAGATTAGTTTGAACGAGCTAATTTTAATGGAAAATCGTCTTTTGTTGATTCAACAATGTTTCTAGATTACGTGACAACATTCGCACGGAAGTGGCGAGATAAGAAAAAGTAAAAGAATTTTTACTAAGGTTCGCCGGAGGACAATATTGAGATTATTTTAGGCTGTGTCCCTTTATTATGAATAAAACAAGAAAGATAAGAAATGTATACGCAACGAGAAAACAACTTCATTTTGAAAAAAGGGAAATACTTATAACACTAACCCTTAATTTGATTTTGTTTACTGTGATTAACATAGAAAAGAAAAAAAAAATGTGAGCGATTATTAACTACTATTCTTCGGTTTTTATTTTAATTATTGTAAGTTAAAAGTATATTTAAAGGAAAAAAAAATAATTCTACTAATTACAACATCGTTCATCTGTCATTTTCGAGACTAAATGTCAACGTTGCGCAAACAGTCATTGTTTCCCATGGGAAATATTTTTGTTTTACACGGTTTACGTAACCACGCTATATTTTATTGCTTTTGATTTATTATACAATGTTTATGCTTTAGTTTGGAATAGGCTTTGCATAACGTTTTGTGTTTTTAGTTAAGTACTTATTTTTGGAGGTAAACGTAATTGTTCATCATAGTGAACACTGTCATATACTCGAACAAGTATTTTCAATTTGCTAAGGTCATTGTAATGAACGTTGTCTTAGATATAACATTTATTCATAATTAATATGATAAACATTATAAAGTATTTATGCTAAATCCATCTAGACACTATGCAAAAAGATTAGAATTAATGGGAAAAATTGCCTATCGAGAAAGCAATGAAGAAACACTCATAAATAGACTGCTAAACACATTACTCTCCACCATCGGGTAAAAAGAGGGGTTTTACAGGTTGTTTGTTATGAAAACAAATTAGTAAATAAATATGGTGGAATGTTAATGAATTGTTACTTTTAGAATCACATTTATTGGATCTGAACCATTACAAAAAATAAAATTATGGCTAATGTAAAGAGTGAAAACTCAAATTGACTGATTGAACAGACGTTGTTTGTCAAATTATTATGGGGGTATTAAATACTTATATAAAGATGGAAGGAAAAGGTTTATTTAAATCCATAAGATAGTACATAAGAATATTAAGTTATTTACTAGATGTATTATGTAGGTACATAAAATGCTTATCTATTGCATAAACGTAACTATTATAGAATTCAACGAAAATAAAGCTATTCGCTCTGAGATTAATTCTAAATTAAACAAAGAAAAACAGGTTTTTATATATTTTTCTTTTTCTCGGAAAAATGCAGAAATGTATGATTACATATTTATGATAAGTCAGGCTTAAAAACCTTATCAGATCCAATATTGCAGGACCTGATCCCAGCATAAAAAAGACACGAAGCAACATGCATTTTGCAAAAATACAGATGTTTATTGTATTAAATGCAATATAGTAATTAATTTTGTAACTGTAAAAAAATCTCTCCATTCGTCTTTACTAAATAATATTAATTACAGTGATTTTATTTTGCTTATTTTAACAACACTAATTTGGCAAGGTTCACCCTGATGAACATTGATTTCCTGAAAACCTGTAAATGAAATATTTTTTTGACTATTTTTTCCAAATGGTTTTAACACTAGGATTTCAGAAATATATGTTAAATCATGCTATTATAGTAGCCATACACCATCCTGCCTATCGACGATCGATTTGACGCTTGCAGTTGTTTCAAATTGCAATTGTTTAAAAATGCCAATTTGATGGCATGACATGCTAATTTGATAGGTCATCAAATCGATTTGACACAACGTCAAATCGGCAGCAGTGATGCATTTGGCTATTATTCGGTGACGACAGCTACAATTTTATAAATTTGTTATAGCTATCGGTCACCGAATAATAGCTAGATCTAGCTATAAAGTTGCTAAGTTGGCATCGCTGCTGCAGATTTGACGTTGTGTCAAATCGATCGTACGATAGGCAGCATGGTGTATGGTGTATATGGACGAACTCTGCCGTGCAGGCCCTAAAACGCAGTAACAGGTTTTTTGTCATTTTTTTGTTGAATATTGAACCTTAATGGACACGTTATAAGGAACATGAAGATCTAATCAGGTATTTGTTAGGATGCTTTAAACGGTTGAAAATTCAAATTTATGAATGCAGTAACTTAATTTTGCATGTCTAAATACATCACAATACCAACTAAAATACAGTTATAGCAGTTACGTCTACCATGATCCGTCACTTTACCAAGTTAAACGCAGTAAACATCGATATTACCACAAAAAATCTGTATTCTACACCGGAAAAAATATTGAGGAATATAAATTAAAACGCAGTAAGTCGTTTTTGTACCAAAAGTGTTAATACTGCATGATTGATCACTAGTTATAATTCACATGATCTACAGATTAAAATGCAGCAAAGTACTAAAATGTGGTATTTTATTTAGTGTTATTGAAGTAACTTTGTATCGTGAAAACCAACTAAAGTGCAGTATGTTAATTTTTTACTGCAGTATAGTCGGTATTTTTTAAGAGATTAAAATAACTTAAATGCTAATTAAAACGCAGTATGACACTCTGTTACTGCATTATAATTGGTAACATGAACGATTTTACTAATTTCACTGCAGTACAGGTCATATTTTACTACGTTCTAGTCAGAATTTGTTGCTAACTCTCTCTCTCAATCAGTCAAATACTTCTAATTTACCACGAAAACCCAAGCAAAAATCAGGGGTACTTCTCGAGCTAGAGTGAAATAAGTGAAAAAAAAAGAGTAATTTTTGTGTACAATTTAGTGTTTTCCCATGTTTTTATTTTCTTATTTTTTAGAATACTTTACCTCAACGTTTACCTTCGCAATAAAGTCATCAGATCTCTTAGACATTTTTGTCATAAAGTCAAATGTTGAAGCATTATGTGTTAAAGAACGAATTTGGACCCCTTCAATCCAAGATGGTGGCTAACGCAGACACTCCTCGAGATCGAAAACCAAATTTTTTCATGAGTAGCATAAATACTACTACTTCTACTACTACCTTTTGTAGTGCAAAACTCCCCGTTGACTGGACTAATAATACTTAATATAAAATAAACGTCAATTTTGCAGCCTTGCATAACAAATAACTATTGTTATGCAAGGCTGCAAAGTTGAGTTTTTTTTTGAATGAGAAAAAGAATCTTTCCGAGCGGATGAGGTGAAAATGTATTTTTTTCCGTCAATTCTTACCTAAAACATTCTCGTAAGTTGGAAGAAGTTGTTATAATTAATTAATCATGCCAACCTGAGCAGGTTGGCATGATTAAAACTAGTTGTTTTAAAACACCTGTTTAAAACAGTTTGAAATTAAACAGTGTTTTATTACCCGTTTCAACTACTTTTCAAGGCGGATGAATGCATATAAAATGAAAATAAATTTATATTCAGAAGTGTAAATAGTTTGACATAAAACCATTTGAGTCTAATGCCATTGCTATGTCATATTTTTAACTTTTAATGGCATTGTAATGAAATAATACTTAGAAATATTAGAAAAAAAACATCACATGTTTTTTTTCCATTGATCATTTTTCGTAAAAAAATCATTACTAAAATGGCGAATTTGAAAAGATGTAGTCTAGAAATGAAACATAATTGATTTATACGTTTAGACATCAACAAATAAGGTGGAATTAATTTGAAAAAAACGAACAGAAACTAAAAAAAAAAACAAAAAAAGCAATTTGAACTGTTTTTTTTCTTATACTGCATGTGCAATTAGTTCAAGACACAAATTAAAATGCAGTAAAAGAAAGTCTTATGCTGCAATTAGTCTGCAAAGTAGTAAAAAAATCTAAAATTTTGTGGTATCGAGTATTTTTACCACATTTTAATCTGCATATGAGTAACTTTTTGCGTGCAGTAACTGCTATGATTTTAAAAAATCCGATTTTAATTAAAATCTAATAAACTAAATTAACATTTGTTTTCGTAAATACCATCTTTGTTGTCACTAGGACTAAGTGGCAATAAAAATATGCACCATACACATCATTAATATGATAAAAAACAGTGTTAAAAAGTTTTTCGCGGTTTTCTCGAAACCGCTTTTTTCCTCATACTGCACTTTAGGGCCTGCACGGCAGAACTGCCAATTTGAAATAATTGCAAGCGTCAAATCGATCGTTCGATAGGCAGGATGGTGTATGGCTACCATTAAACAATCCGGATCTCTGCCAAATTAAGGGTTAAAACAATGACAAATATAAGGAGTTTGGTTTTAAAAAAAATGTAGAACAAACGTAAAAATACTAACAAAACTTTGTGAACCAAACGGTAATTATAATCAAAACACAATCTGGTTACTATAACATTCGCTATTTTACTTAAATTAATAAAAACTAAGATAAACTACTACACTTCACCTAATACAAAAAGTAGCAAAATACAAAATTGCAGCGCAGAATAAGAGATAACGCAATAAAATCTTCTGTTATAGAAAAATCAAACTCGAAATCCTTTTATTACGCTCTCGGAGAAGTTTCTCACTTTTATAGCTCTTCAGTGGCGATTTTCAATTACTATTGCTGTGGGTTATATAAGACTGTCGCCAGCCGCGTCTACATAATAATCGACATTATCATTGTTGTAATGCAGCAGCACTGTTACTTGTTGTGTCGTTTTAAGATCACTAAGAGCATAAAATTGTGTTACAAAAAACCACTGAAATTGAATGAATCATTACCGTAATTTGATTGAATTCTATATTCCTTTGTGTTTATGAAAGGTAAACCCTCAATGATTACCTGGAAACTATTATGAAATAGCTTATTGCATTTCTATTCTCCAAATTGTATCAAATTCTCATTGTTTAGGCTCGTGTTTGCCATGGTGACCGTATATTCCCACCAGAGCAGCCCTAAGGCGACCCACATACCTCACTTGTACAACTTATTTTCCGTCTCAAAAACTCAACGTCACAGTACTTTAAATGTAAGCAAATAACAAACGAAGCCCGCATGAATTACACGCAGGAACAAATTTCACAACTGAAATTAAGGCCCAGCGCAGAATAAAAGTTAAATTAGAGGTCCAAACATCCCCGTCTATAGCGTGCGACTGTTTAGGGATTTTTTCTTTTGTTTATATTCTCCGCATGTCTCTGGTGTTGCATTATTTTGGGCGGAAATGCCGTGAAGTAGCACATAAATGGTGCAGTTAATATTTTTTGTGTTTAAAATGTAAATTAGCGCAATTAGCAGATTTTGACGCCCCAATGTTTAATTTTAGTTATTTTTGTAAATATTTTACTTTAATTTTAGTTTTTGTAGTATGTATATATAGCTATTTTTTTAATATTAATAATCATGTAATAGTTGTATATAAATAAATTAGCAGATTTAGATCTATATTTACTCATGAAAATTAATTATGCCAGCTTATTTTAAGCTCTTAACTTCAGACAATGAAATGGTTGATTTTTCTAAATGAATCAAATGATTTCCAAAAAAATTATATTGCGGATCCATCCTCGAGATTAGCATTAACACATGTAGTATCGCCTACTAGTACATGCCATTCCACACTATTTTGAGAGTATTTCATTAGTTTTTTTTTTTTTTTTTGCTGTGGGTAGTTTAGTCTACTTGGATACTGCGCTCGCAATTCGTGTCATTCGCGTTTTAGTGCTCCGCCGTTCCACACGCGCTCGTTAGAAAAAAGTTATTTTAAAAAGTGTAGTGTTATTGTTTAAATTAAAATAATGCATAGAAGAAAAGTGTGATCGTGTAACGAAAAATTAGAAGAACAGGCGGCGTCGATCGCGTGATGAAGACTACGAGTTATCGTCTACAGGTTTGTGCTGCCCGTTCACCATCACAAGGTATGTTTTCTTTTTTCCATCCTATAATCTGAGTGTACCTACTTAATTACGCAATAAATTTTAAATTAATTAGACTGCGTAATGTTCTGTTAGATCCATTAATATGAAAACGGACGACATAATATCCGTCTCGTTTATTCCTAAAATACATAATTAAGAATATCATATACCTGTGTTTTTACTTTTGCTCAAGAAATTAGTGCTACGGACACTAATAAGGGCCAGAATAATCTAAAAATTATGTAGTTGTCTATGATAATTGTATCTACCTACCTTACAGTTGGTAATTTAAACACAAACCATTTTTTGCCCGCTTAGAGCATGCAAAATAATATATTTACATTATTGTTTACCCACATAATGGTTTTATACCAATGTTGGCCAAGTGTTTCAATTATAAAAAATAATTCAGAATTTCATACTTTTATGATGTTGTTATTCCTAATTAGGAAATACTAGTCTGCGGACAGTATCTGCTCGCATTGAGACTGTTCCGTTCTTTTATTTTTCAACTATAAGTATTTAGTTTTCAGTCTTTTAGACTGTAATTATGTAACCCACAAGTGAATATAGAATTTAATAGTTCGAATGATCTATTCTAAACATTTTATGGTTAAAATACACCACCGAGCAGTACGTTGGGACTGTCTTATGGTACTTAATTTATAGACAGTAGGTTTCATCACAACTTAAAATGTAATTTTGATTTGCACCAGCCCAACATTGGGACTGTTGTATGGAGCTTGATTTATTTATTTATAAAATTTTATTTGATAAATGTGTTTGCGGACAGTACTTGTTATCACAACTTGGGACTGTCTCTTACAATCAAAAATCGACTCGTATTGCAAGGCTACGCTACAGGAGACCTCATGTCTCCCTAGTCCCTTCACACAATAAAAGGGCCATGTCAGATCTATATCTGCTTTAAAAATATAATGCAGTCATTTTCCAGCCCAACGAGCAGTACATTGGGACTGTTGCATGGCGCTTGGTAAAATTGTTTGCGGGCAGTACTTGTTATTACAACTTGGGACTGTCTCTTACAATATTGTTTGCGGGCAGTACTTGTTATTACAACTTGGGACTGTCTCTTACAATATAATATTGACTTGCAAGGCTACAGGGGACGTTTATGTCCTCTTTTTACAAATCAGCCTCAAAAATCTATCGCAGTCACTTTCCAGCCCAACGAACAGTACATTGGGACTGTTGCATGGTGCTTGGTAAAATTGTTTGCGGGCAGTACTTGTTATTACAACTTGGGACTGTCTCTTACAATATTGTTTGCGGGCAGTACTTGTTATTACAACTTGGGACTGTCTCTTACAATATAATATTGACTTGCAAGGCTACAGGGGACGTTATGTCCTCTTTTTACAAATCAGCCTCAAAAAATCTATCGTAGTCACTTTCCAGCCCAACGAACAGTACATTCGGTCTGTTGCATGGTGCTTGGTAAAATTGTTTGCGGACAGTACGTGTTATCAAACTGGGGACTGTCTCTTACAATCAAATATTGACTCGAATGGCCAGGCCTCAGTGGACTTTGTCTCCTTTCTGACATGGAGAATATAATAAAAAATTAAACAATGAAATTGTTACGTCAGACCAATATCAACCGATTCTCCTGATCTACAAACAGATGTAGACTTCAGCAGCCTGAGGTGGACCAGGAACCAGGTGCAATCCTTTAAATTAAAGGTGGAAATAAAAGCAGCTGTCTTCATACTATTGATTACGCTTACGCAATAAAACAATATATACAAAACAATCCAAGCGCACCGTGCAGGTTTTGACCTGAACAAAGGATGAAACAGCTTGTGGACATCGACTGCCAATCAGCTAGCCAGCTCCTCCGAGCAGCCTCAGCATCAACAGCAGCGGTGAAACTTCAGACCAGGTGAACCAGGTGAAAGCCTGCTGTTCGATTGTCTTGCTTCTATAAGAATGCTTGATGATCAAGCAGGATCCAAAGATCCTTTCATATAAGTACCTACATAAAAAGAGTTATAAAATTCCCTTTTTTTCTGTCGGACATAAATTCACGCAATACTTGCGAGTATTCGGGAATAATTATTTTCAAAAATAGCTCATTTCAATGAAGCCATCGATAAATGGTTATTGTTAGGAGCTACTTCATGGATATGTAAAGCTGAGCCTGGCCAATAATTACCAAAAATATTTTTTAATACTAAAGTACAAGAGCTAGATGCGTCTTAACTTAAATAAGCGGTTTCCCGTGGTTTCAACCCCATTGTTACTATTGGTCAAGACAATACATGCTACAAGTTAGCATGATATTAGCATAATAGTCTTCTTAGATAAATAGATATAGTCTATTTTTATTTAACACGGAAAAAGTTTTACAATTCGAACCCATATTTCCCTGAGATTGACACGTTCAACCAAATAAACTCTTCAGGTTTATAATATTATATAAACAAATAAATATAGAAATAAAAATCTGTGAATAGACTTATTGATAGTAACCACTTTAGATTGAAAGACTCAAAAACAGTACTAAAACTGATATCAAGAGTTATGTTCTTTTGACATAAAGGATAACATTGATAAACAGGATAGAAAATATCTCCGGTTCCATTTGAGCATTCTATTTTTGAATTTAATACTTTACCTTTCGCCCACAATACTGCTCCGTTTTGTATTCACAAAGGTAATGAAGCCAGTCATGAAAATATTAAGGTGAACACTTATATTTACAAGGAATATTTAGACGTCATTTGCTTTATGGATGAGGTCAAGTGGTCATAAAAATCTGCAAGAAACTAAAGATCTCCCCACGAGCCTTGGTTTTAACATACTTAGGGAAAAGGTCATTCCAATCCTTTCCTCTTTTTATTCAAATAATTAGGATATGCTTTTGATACGAGAAAGTTTCAGGTCACGCTACCAAAAATAAAAGAAACAAAAAAATTTTTTTTAAATCACAAAGAGAAAAATCTTATTCAATGCAAAGTTAAAAAACTTATGCAAGTTTTATTGATATCTTAGTACTTACCTGCCCAGCTGCGAAGTACATAAATATAACAGGCTGTACGAGTATACAAAACTTGAAGATTTATTATACCGAGAATTTTTAAAAACACAAATAAAAATTATCATTATGATAACCAAATTATTAAAATTAGACTGATTAGTGGAGTCAAGCTAACAAGCATTCTGTTTGTAAAATTAAAGGAGATAAGTATGATCTTGAATCTCAACAACGGGGGGGGGGAATTGTGTGTGGTGATGAGAGAGCTATCGATTATAGGTATCTAAAAATTATGGCTGCTTATATAAGCCTTAAAATATTTTCTAAGATAATTCATCAGGTTGCAATCAGACAGCAATGGTAACCTATATGATTTTCGCTTTATTTATTCATTCTTCTGAGAACTTTAAAGCATATCAGGAGTTTGATGTATCCATTCAAATGTGGAGTACAACTTGCAAACTGTGTCTTTGTAAAGAAAAAAAAAAAAAAAAAATGTAATAATATTATTTATAGTCCCCCAAACATAGATTTATTCGCTAGTCGATTAAATAATATTAAATGTCCTGGCATACAAATCCGAATGCTGTAAATGGTTTACAATTTCTTGTTCTGAGTTTAATTTATATGCATTTAATTCTTTACTATGATATAAAGATAGTCTGAAAATGCCAAGGGTTTAATGGTTGACCCACACTGGTCAACATGGCCGTGGTTATTTAAAGGATTTGTGGTGTCTAAAAATCGTGATATCGGGTAACTAAAAATTTATTTTTTATCTACTGATTTCAGTCGGCGCCACATGTGCAACACCATTACTCCAGCGGCAGGGAACTCATCCGCGAGGTGATAACAAAAAGAGGTATCCCACCGTCATCTATAAAACGATGCGATAAAGGGTGGTTCATTTATTATTATTTTTTTATAACATGTTTTAGGCATCAATTCCAAATTATGAAATTCTTTAAATGAATGTATAATAATAGTGCCAATAAGGAACCTTAAATTCAAACCGCTCTGCTCGTAAGTTTAATTACTAAAGAAAACATTCCCAGGAATGAAAATATTAAAAGATTCTTTATGAGGTTTTTGGTTCCGAACCCTCTCTGTCTGTGAACAGCCCCGAGATGTTTCTGGTACTTAATCTTGATAAATGATACCCAGAGGAACATTTATGATTTAAAGATAATAATACTAATAAGATATATTGTATATATATATATAAAAAAAAAAAAAAAAAAAAATGCTACCCAGCTCTCCGTACAGTCACTGTACATAGGGTGCAAACAAACTTTATAATAAATTAAAATGTCTAATAATGAAGGGTATGGGACCTTTCATTATTAAAATTAAAATTCCCGTTCCGTTCCTATAAACAGTCCTAAAATTGGATAATTTCAACCTATGCTAGTTATTCCGTTTTTTGATAAAACGTTCGAAATTTGCCTTTGCACAGCACAAGCTACAGAAACAGTTACCTGAAAATTATTGACCTTATTCATAATTCTCAAGCCTTGTATTTCATCCAACTATATTTTACGATTCATATCTCTAAAAATCTACATGTGTTAATGCTAATCTCGAGGATGGATCCGCAATATAATTAGAGATTAAACGAACTTACCTGTAAGTGAAGTTCTATCTTAATTATATGAAGGATCCATCCGAAGAGATTAGCAACCCTCCCACCCGGTAGAGACCGAACGAGTTCGGTGTACCCCTATCAATCGTAAAATATGAAGTTAATATCGGGTTAGACTCTAAACTAAATGACACGAATTGCGAGCGCAGTATCCAAGTAGACTAAACTACCCACAGCAAAAAAAAAAAAAAAAACTAATGAAATACTCTCAAAATAGTGTGGAATGGCATGTACTAGTAGGCGATACTACATGTGTTAATGCTAATCTCTTCGGATGGATCCTTCATATAATTAAGATAGAACTTCACTTACAGGTAAGTTCGTTTAATCTCTAAATATCCATGTGTGAGTCGAACCCTATTAGACCTATTTTTTATTTATTACCAAAATCTACACGAGTTCTCAATTCATCAAAGTTCAGCTAGAAACATTAAAACGTTTTGTGAAACACTGCTTCAACGTTAACGCTTAAACGATGACACAATAATTGATCTCCGACTTTCAAGGATTACATCGAACACGGAGTGGAGTTTCCTGTAAATTACTTAGTATTATAAATAGCCAGGATTAATGCTGAACTAAGTCCTGACGCTGCGAGAGCGAGGCCCGCCCTCATTCATAAATATTTAATATCGCAAGTAATATTTACTCGCTTCGGAAACTAATCAGAGTAGTACCAACTTTTCTAATAAACTCCCACATGTTGAAAATTTCACGACTAATGCAAGATTGTGAGAAGTCATAAAAATGTGCTTAGAATTGAATGGGCGAGGAATTTAGAACATGAGCGAGGATTATGTTTATTAAACATGCTTCACATAATGATTATGTTTTATTACTATTTATTACATAAACAAACTTTATCAGATTCATGACATAGCCGGTAGAAGATTTTAAAAATTTATAATAACATCACACTAAATATGTAGAGCGGGAGCCAGGCCAGAATATCGTTAGTGATTTCTTCTCAAGCCATAATTAATAGACTACATAAGGGAGTCATATCATAAAGATTCGTGGAAGTCAGCTGCTGTTCCGTTGGTGGGATAAGCAGCAATCGCCGTTCAAACACGTAGAAAAAATCTTTTTTTTTAGTCATTTCCTCCCAACTGAAACCTGGTTTATATTGAAGATTACCTTGTATCACGAAGAATAAAACCAATCAGCCGACGGTACCATGGTGGAATGCACGTCAGCTGGTCACTCGAACATGTAATTTTTTATTTTATTTTCAGTGATTTCCTCTCAACCCAAATTTAACCTGATGAAAGTTTGCATGTAGTTATGGCTAAAAACAGACGTCAGCTGGCTGTATCCCGGTGGAAAGATCGTCAGCTGATACTTTGAAAATTACAAACAGGACTAAGGCTCTCAGCCTAAATATGCATTTAGTTCAAAGTTTTCAATTCCTCCCAACAGAAAACTTGTTTATATTGAAGCTTACTCAATATCACGATGAAAAAAAAAAAAAACAACTAACAGTTTACAGGCAGTTATGGATCAAAATACAAAATTATTCTTAATAAGCTGGGCATCAGGAACATATGGGATTCCGTAAGAGATACGAAAAAACTTAGTTAGAAAACCTTAGCTCTTTTTTTAGAATAAAAATTTTGGTATTTTTATTTTTTTGGTCAAGTGTGAATTGTCCACTAAAATGAATTCGCTAGGAACAATATTTGGATTATACAAAATATGCAATACCTTAAAAACTACTTAACCGATTCTCATGAAACAAACTGTACAATAGTTTTTGAAACAAGATCAACACATTAAGATAGAGATGGCGCTAGCTGGCACGTTAACATTGTGCTCCCGTTATAAAATTCTCTAAAATTGTTATTCGAACAATATCTACTTAAATACGTCACAAAAATCAAGAAAATAGTACGATAAATATGTGAAAGTGTTATCCTAACAAATCATTCACAGTGAACTATGTAAACAAAACTTTTAAATGTGGACAAAATTTAGTGATAAAAACAGTTATCACTTATGTGGTATTTATGACATGAAATATATTCCGCCAAATACTAAGTTATCAAAAGTGTAACATAAAAATTAACAACGAAAATAGTGATCTAACAAAAGTGACACCTAAGTGAAAAAATATTCAAATCATTCAAATTACAACTGACATCTTTAACGAACTTTTTTACTTCGAAGAGCCTACTGATCAACAATTTCGACTACTGACGTAACTGTTACAGTGGCGTGTACATCAAATCGTGAAATGTGTGTAACCTGTGGTGACTCGAGTTCGATTCCCGCAAATGATTTCACTTTTTGGAATGTTTTCAAATTAATAGAAAAATATCGGACAAACAGTACAAGCATCGTTACACGTTCCATTGTTGTTTTGAATATTACCTGCCTTTCCAAAAATGAACTTCCTCGAAAACATTACGTTCCGTCGTACAAGAACTACATCTGACCCCAACACAAATATCGAAGTATTGAACGAGACCCTAGACGACACTACCAGTAGTTTGCCAGACACTTCTATTGACAGCAATAATGAAGAAGTTTTAAAGTTAAAAGAGCGGATAAATAAACTTGAGCTTTAACTAAATATAGCTCATCAAGAAATTGAGTCACTTTCTTCAGAGAATTTAAACCTTAAAAAATTAAACAAAGACTTGTTAAAGAAAAATGATAGTAACGAAAAAATCACAAATAGCCCCGATTGCTTTAAAAAAAACAAAGTTCTTTCGCCGTTGAAACACGAGCAAGGCAAAAATAAAATTAAGCAAATAATAAGCTCGTCTTTACAAACATCTGTGGAATCAAGTAGTGATAATGTTGATACTAAACGCAAAACCGAAAAAGTCAAAAAATATACCAGTTCTCATGAGAAAATGAAGAGCCCAAAAAAGAGAAAATTACAAATAATTAGCAACTGTGACTACAATTATGTGCATTGGAAAATATAGAAAACACCTTCAGCGACCAGTTTGAATATTGCCATTATGTCTCGCCAGGTAGCGGAATTAGAGAATTACTTACAAATATCACTGACAAAGTACAAAATATCTCTATAGACGACTACTGCATGATCATGATCGGAGGAAAAGATTTTAAAACCGCTGAAGACTACATTGAACTAGTCAAACAAATCAGGGAATCATTACAAAAAATAACTCACACAAATATAATAGTATGTAGTCCCACGTACGTAAGAGGAGCTCTCATTTATAACTATCGTGTAGAATTATTTAATAATATACTTTGCCTGGACATACAGAACCATACTTATGCATATTTATTTGACACAAACCGTGACCTATCTTTGGAAATGTTTTCACATAGAACAGGCAAAGTAAACAAATTGGGAACAAAACAGATTTTTAAAAATATTAACGATCGTTTGACTATTGACCTGAAAAATTTTCCTATTGACACTTCTAATATTGACACGTCAGATAACAGTGATTTTTTTCGTCTACAATAGTTTAAACATTCTTCATCAGAACATTGCTGGGTTATTAAATAAATCTGACATACTTACTGTTCACCTACAAGAATTATGTAAACAGAAGAGATGCATAGATATAATTTGTATCACAGAACACTTCGTAATGGCCGGACATGAGAAATTATTAAACATACCGAACTACAAGTTAGCAGCAATTTATACAAGACCATCACAGAAGCGAGGAGGAGCATGTATTTTAGTTAAAAGTTGTATTGTATACAGAGAGCTTTTGGATGTTTCTCGTCATTCAATCCCTAATGTTATCGAATGTTGTGGCATTGAACTTAAGGATCAAAGTGTAATTATAATTTGTATTTATAGACCACCAAAGTTAAATAACTTAAACGTTTTTTATGAAAAGTTAGAGATTATTTTGAAGAAACTATGTACCAAATCTTATAAGAAAATTGTCATGTGTGGGGACTTCAATATAGATACACTTAAAAGAAATAACTTAACACTAGACTTTGAACACTTTCTTTTGGGCTACAATCTTAAATTGGAACTACGGCAGCCCACTAGGCTAGCCAGTAATACTTGTTTGGATAATTTTGCATGTACCTCTAAATTAAAGTGTAAATCGCAAGTGTTGGACTTTGCATTGTCTGATCACACTGCTCAGCTATTGGAAGTTAGGGTTATTAAATCGTACAGAATAAATTCATGGCGGATTAAAAAACGCAACCTTTCTATTGAAAATATGGCCAGATTCAAAAATCATCTAAAATGCCTTTCTTTCTCTGAAATCTACCAATCCGAAGATGCTAATGAAGCATACGATTGTTTCCTAGAGCATTTTCGTATGCTGTACGAGCTTTGCTTCCCTTACAAATTAATAACAATTAAGCCTAATAGGAATATCAAATGGGTTTCAAATGGTATCCGAGTGTGTAGTAGAAAACAACGAAATTTACTATGGAAATACAGACGCGAACCATCGAATTTAAATAAAAATAACTTCAAAAATTACACGCGCAGGTTTAGAAAAATTATTAAATTAACGCAAAGAGCACAAAACAATTATTTTATTAACACCTCAAGTAACAAATCGAAAGCATCATGGCAGGTTATAGATAACAAACCTCGAATCACCGAGCCTATTTCCCAAATCAAAGTTAAAAATAGTATTATTACTAATCCAACAGACATTGCTAACGCTTTTAACAACTTTTTTATTGACCAGACACAAAATAATATGACAAAACCACCGGACACTACAAACTTGACATATAACCCCAATTCTATGTTTATGCATCCAGTTGTACCGCAAGACATTATGAGAGCGATACAATCATTAAAAAATAAAAGCAGCACTGGATATGATGGTATATCAACTAAGGTTGTAAAGTTCGTATCGGGCGACATCGCTACGCACTTGTGTCATATAGTTAACTTATGTATCAGTACTGGAGTTTTTCCTGATAGTTTAAAAACAGTTATAGTGAAGCCACTTTAAAAAAAAAATCATAAAGAAGATCTAGCAAATTATAGACCAATTGCTTTAACACCCATTTTTTCAAAGGTTGTAGAAAAAATAATACATGACTCACTTAATAACTTTTTATCCAAATATAATATTTTAAGTGCGGAACAAAAGGGTTTCAGGAAAAATAAAGGTATAAATATGGCCGTTTACGATTTGCTAAATGTCATACTCCAAAATGTCGATAAAAAAGTGCCAGTTTGCGCAATTTTTACGGACATGACGAGGGCGTTTGATTGTGTTGATCACGAAATTCTTATCAAAAAGCTAGACATCATAGGCATCAGAGGAAATGTACTTGATCTCATAAAATCATACCTTAGTAATCGTGAGCAGCACACAGAAATATCTAGAATATGTCAAAAAACTAAGCGCGAAGAAAAATATTTATCTACGGCTAGAATTATTAGGTATGGCGTGCCACAGGGCACTGTACTGGCCCCCCCACTTTTTTTGGTATATATTAACGATCTACCTCGCCACATTGAACATCCTATGATCTTATTCGCTGACGATAGTACTCTCCTGATTAAATGTATTGACAAAAAAACATATGAACATGACATAAATGATACTTTAGAAAACATTATACGCTGGCTTGACCAAAATAATTTAATGATTAATATAAAAAAGACTAATATTATGCATTTTTATCAACGGATTCCACCAGAAGTCTTGCATTTACACTATAATGGACAAAAAGTTGACCAAGTACTAGTTGCTAAATTTCTCGGAATTATGATAGATAGCCAATTAACTTGGAAGCCACAAGCTGAAGAAGTATGCAAAAAGCTTAGTGCAGCTGCTTATGTACTCTTTAACTTGTCTAAAAAAGTAGGCGTGGCCACAAGGTTAATTGCATACCACGGATTAGTTGCGTCGATTTTGAGATTCGGCATAATATTTTGGGGAAGTTGTAGCCTGAGGGAACAGGTGTTCAAGGCCCAAAAACGCTGCATAAGAGCTATGAGCAATTTAATTGTAACCGATAGCTGCGTACCTGTATTTAAGTCCCTGAAACTACTAACATTCCCATCACTCTATATTTTCGAGGTGGCTGTTTTTGTCAAAACAAATATGCATCTTTTTAATAAACTGTCTGAAAACAGAAACCGGCCAATGAGGAGACAGTATAAAAATTTACTGATTGTCAGCGGTTCCGATACAGCGTTGTTAAAGAAAAGCATTATATTATGTATGGGTCCGATCATATTTAACAAAATACCCGATGTAATAAAAAATGAGACACTTCCAGTTTTCAAAAAAAAAATGACAGATTTATTGATTGAAAAATGTTATTACTCAATTGGCGAATTTTTGACTGATAATATAATCTGAAGATAATATGACATCTCTGTATTCCTGACTGGTATCAAATCATTTATATTATAATTTAACTGTATTGACCTCGAATTTGACAAATATATAAACCAATTTTATTAAATTTGACATTATGCATTATATTGCTTACTTCAAATTATTTAGTGAATTTCAGCTTGACATGGTAAACTTGTATTGATTGGATTTAATGTGTTAGTAATATAATTATTGAGCCAGTCTTTTTTTCTACTGTAGTTTGAAAACTGTTTGCATGCCTTAATTAAGGTAGTTAGTATATGGATAATCTTAAACTTAACATCTGAAACTTGTACCTACTTTCTGTGCAAATAAAGAAATATTCTATTCTATTCTATTAAAATTAGTTCCATTGCAATAACCCTATAAACAAAAAAATACATTTTCAAGTTACGTAATTATGATCAACATAATTATCAAACTTTAGTACAATTTTCTAGTTAGTTTCGTTAAGAAATATATTTTAATTAACTCTAATAAGAAAAATACAGTATTCTAATAAGAATTTAGCACAAACAAATAACATACTCGTAAAAAAAGAGAATCTCCTTACAAACAATATTTACATCTTGTCGCACCTCCCACTACGTGCACCTCTCTCTCGTAGCGGTGGTCTCATCACCGAATTTTAGTTTTAATACTCATACTTTGGCCGGCACTTTCAGAAAAACCCAAAAAATTTATGGAGCGTGATGAATGTTAAATGATGTCTTTTGACCAATTTCCGCCGTCCTGATTTTTGACTTCCGGTACAACGAAATGATCTTTACATGAAACAGAGTCGAAAGGCATTAAAAAAAATCTTATATGAGATAATTATGTTGATCATAACTACGTAACTTGAAAATGTAGTTTTTTGTTTATGGGGTTATTGCAATGGACTTTATTTTAATGTGTTGGTCTTGTTGTAAAAACTATTCTACAGTTTGTTTCATGAAAATCGGTTAAGTAGTTTTTAAGGTATTGCATATTTTGTATAATCCAAATATTGTTCCTAGCGAATTCATTTTAGTGGACAATTCACACTTGACCAAAAAAATAAAAATGCCAAAATTTTTATTCATTAAAAGGTTTTCTAACTAAGTTCTTTCGTATCTCTTACGGAATCCCATATGTTCCTGATGCCCAGCTTATTAAGAATAATTTTGTATTTTGATCCATAACTGCCTGTAAACTGTTAGTTGTTTTTTTTTTTTTCATCGTGATATTGAGTAAGCTTCAATATAAACAAGTTTTCTGTTGGGAGGAATTGAAAACTTTGAACTAAATGCATATTTAGGCTGAGAGCCTTAGTCCTGTTTGTAATTTTCAAAGTATCAGCTGACGATCTTTCCACCGGGATACAGCCAGCTGACGTCTGTTTTTAGCCATAACTACATGCAAACTTTCATCAGGTTAAATTTGGGTTGAGAGGAAATCACTGAAAATAAAATAAAAAATTACATGTTCGAGTGACCAGCTGACGTGCATTCCACCATGGTACCGTCGGCTGATTGGTTTTATTCTTCGTGATACAAGGTAATCTTCAATATAAACCAGGTTTCAGTTGGGAGGAAATGACTAAAAAAATATATTTTTTCTACGTGTTTGAACGGCGATTGCTGCTTATCCCACCAACGGAATCGCAGCTGACTTCTACGAATCTTTATGATACGACTCCCTCATGTAGTCTGCTAATTATCGCTTGAGAGGAAATTGGTCACGGACATCTGTCACGGGCTCCCGCTCTAATGGTACATCGTCAAAAATGGCAAAGACTGAATAAACTTTGAATGCGTGTGAAACATACTGCGTTTGTCATTAACGAAAGACAAGCCAGCTACCAGGTATGTGACCAGTAAAGCGATGAGATCTATGTACTACACGTACTGGCCAGTAAATAATCCAAGTGGACTTAGAAAGCCACTGAGTGGATAATATCAAGACTGTCGTTTTCAACAGTTAGATTTGTATTGAAGTATCAGTATAGTTATGCCAAAACTAATCTGATAAGTTGTAACTAAATATTATGAAAAAGCCAGTTGAAAAGAAAACATTAATTTGCAAATATTATGTTGCAGCGTTGAAAATTTTCGCTGAACGAAGCAAAACATAAATAGTCAAATAATGTTCGCAACGAGACTCACTTTAAACGAAAATTACCAGAACCGACAGTGGTAATATTCCATAGTAAAACTTTGTTTTGCGGTTGATAAACATTAACTCAAAATACGCGAAAACTTTTAACTATATTCGCAAAATGTACGCGAAACTTCACGAGCAAGGTTTTGCGGAGAAGGCAATGAAACCATGTACAATAGCGAAGAAAGATACTTTGACTACACACGAATATTTTGTTATTCTGCGACGCAACCATGTGGTTAATGTAAACTATCAGGGAGATACCTGCATGTTTAATGTATAATATACCCAGATACTATAATTAAAGGATGATCTACAACCAAGGCCGATGCTGAGCGTGATTTTAAAGTATACTGTAAATGTACTTCTCCTACTCTTATGATTGAAAGACAATATGATGCGAAGAAGTACGACATCAGTTTGGCCAACTATCTTAGTAAATTCTTTAAACGTATCAAGCTACTATAAGGTATTTACAGAAACTAAAATTATAAATACATAGTAATTTAGCAAGCAGTCTTTTTGACAACAAATATCTAGTTGGAACAGTATTAGAGTAGTAGCGACAGTGTTTTTGACTGTTCTGCTTGCATTCCCACATGTAGCCTAATTTCGTGGACTTTGACAGCTTTGGTAGTTCTAACACTGAGAAACCCAAAGAGATTTAAAAGAAACTATAGAGCGGGCATTGGGAAGATTGTCATACAAAATTGTTGATGCCATGCGTCAGTAGCACAATCTAAGCGTTGCATAGCAACGCGACTACTAAACTGAGGGATTTTTTACCTATTGGTAAAAAGTTTTGGATCACAAATTTCTTCGTGATGTCCCGTCTATTGCTCGTATATAGTTTAATGTCTTTGGAGAAACCCCACAAAACCGAAAACAACTATTTAGCATTAGAAACTCTTAAAGATTCATGGCTTTGTAATGAAAACTTAATAAATCCATGTTTATGGATGACCCTATAATCTGGTCTGATATTAAACCGCTACAAATGAAACAAGTGAACAGCAATCGGTTACCAGTTCCCAGCTCTGCGATGTCGGCCTGACAGAGATGTATGGGGCCAATGACGTCACGGGACACTCGTGTTATATTAATGACGTCAGAAGTTATACACGCTACAGTTGCGATGATTGATCGTCTCGGACGAACTCACGCTAATTTGTTTCCATGGACTTGGTTTAAAATTATGGCAATATATTTTGATGGCATTATAAAATTACAATTTTAAAGTTTTCATCATTAAACTGGTACAGTATCGATCAACAAGTTTTACAAAATGTTTCATTGATTGAGTTTTACAGAAATACCTTAAGATATAATATTCTATCTGAATCATAACAATAACTTACCCCGTTTATTCAAACGTCTTCCTTATCAGCAGTGTTTCGTTCATTTCCCAAAAGTACACTGCAGAGCATTGCGTCGCATAATAAACGTCAATATCGGTGACAGCTGACGAAGAGGTTCCGGTGCGCATGCAGCCGCGTTCGATACCATACCTATTATAACTAAAAGCATCAGTGCTTGACATGGAAGCGAGAAGTCATTGGCCACGTCTACAGAAATGTAAATTGGAATATGGGTGTTTTGAAAAACAATTGGTTTGTGAGACAAGACTGAATCTTGTCTTAAAAAAAAATAGAAAAAAAAGTATCAGAAGAAAACTTCAAATAACAAATCTGGAGACGTGGAAAGCTCACAACTTTCCACAACAAGACTGGGTGAGAGTCAGACAATTCAGGATGGCATTTCAAAAAGCGTAGAATCGAAAATAGGTGTGACAGCAAGCGCAGCACAGTCCGCGGCCGGCCGTCCGCGCCCGACGTCCGGCATGCGCACCAATAATTGTGCACACGCGTCACGGGCCGCCAATTTTCATGCAAATTGTAAAAATTCGTCCGGCGATCGAAAGCGTACCAACTTACTGTCTACAAAAAGCGTTGCTGGTGGGTACATGTGTAATTGTTGGCCCATATCGAGAATATAAATATGTAATAGTGACTATAATAGTATGGCGTATGAAATAACTAGTGAATAGGTTTTTCAGTTGAATGTGCTTAAATGTGCAGTATCTTTTGTTTGGGTAGTGTCGTAGTATCAATAATATCATAAGTTCTTTTTTTTAAACGATGAAGATGTGTGAAGAGTTTGTGAAAAGTAAGCCTTTTCTGTAATATTTTTCTACAATTACAAACCCCGAATTTCACGTATGCTTATTCCACGAGATGCGAGGATTATCGATAAAGCTTACTTGGAGCTCGCATTGATCCCTCCGACTAGACTAAGCCCTTCTGTTTGAGGATTTGCTAAAGTTACAATAAATGTATGCTTAAGTAAACGAGGATATTATATTTATAATATTTCTACTCGCATTTACGATAACATAGTAACGCTGCTTATTAACAGTACCCACTTGAATATTTCAATTTTAAAAGGCAAGTTAATATTGTGTCGTAGAATTAAAATAAATAATAAAAACAAATGGAACAATCATTTGAAAGGAAATAACATAAATTTTATCAATTTAGTTGCAAGGCAGACGTGTTCGCTGATATTTCATGTTGCTCCGGCCGGCGATCTTGTTAAGATTGAGGGTAGTCGGGACGTGACGTTTATGTATCACGAGCTTATACTGTAACGCCCCCTGTGTAATGTACACACGAATAGCGTGAATAGTGTCATGTAGTCAGTATGTTTCGGAGGCTATAGGAATTGAATTGACATTGTAAACGCTGGACGCTATAATTGCTATATTTTACGAACACGCTAATGGGAAATTTAAAATGTAATATGTTTATTTCACCTAGTAGTTAGTGAAAACGTATGTATATTTTATATGTATATTAATTACTATCTTTATTTACAATACTTTGATGACGACAAATAAAAAAAGAAAACCGTTTCCACAAGTTCATCCAATCCAATTAATTCAACATCTATCGTATCATACATTTCATCACCCATATGAATGATTTACGCATGTATGGTAATTCGCGACGCTCCTTCCAAAACTCGTAAAATGTTTTATTGAATAGATGCGCCATCTATGGCGGCGTCGCCATCGGATGACACATCACTGTGTTTTACGACTCCTGCTCAACTTTCGATACGACCTACAAAGGGCGAGTGGTTTACTTACTCAGCTAAATCACTCGGAGGCTTTTACTTTGCTTTATTATCTGAACTCTTAACTATCACTTGGGTACTTCGGAGCAAAATGGCAAGATGACATTAAAATTATTATTTATGAAATACAATTCTTTCAGCAAATACCGAGCCTTTCAACAAAATTAAATATTGGAACTGAAATCTTCAAATTGTTACACATACCTAAATAGGTACATGAATGCAGCATGCTGAAAATATACTTGTAGTTATTACAAACAATCGTGAGGAAACGTAGTCTTGTTATCAATGGAAGTCTGTAATCGCTAATCGTCACTAAAGTTGTACATGTATCAGAAGAGACCGTTTCCCAACAGTGGTGTGCCATTGTTGGAAAAAGGTATCTTCTCATACATGTACAACTTAAGACTTACTTTGTAAGAGGTTGGTATTGGTAAGTTACAGTTTGAAATGCCTTAAAATATCAGTACTTAAATGAGGCAAATTACGGACCAGTTAATTTTGATTGTGTAACTCCTGATCGAACAAAAGACTCATTGATTATAAAAGATGAAGTCATAAATATAGTGACATAAAAAGTCAATGTAATATAAATCAATGTAAAGCTCATAGCACATTGTATCTAATGAAGTGCAAAGAATGCTTATGTTAAGAGAAAATCTTGAGGTAACACCGTTTACGGAACACGGTAACATTTTGTTCCCGAAAATGTCGTGAGGTAGTGAGACGTCGTTCTTATCGCGGTTCACGCCTCAATAGAGACCACCCACTGAAATATGATGGCGTTCCCATCTCATTACCATACACCCCGACAAAGAGAAATGAACCCTATTATGCCTGCCATAAAAGAGTTAACGTATGCACACATAAACTTGCCAGCTCGTGACTTTGAAAGTTTATTTTGCGAATACGATTAAATTCTATAGGTACTCGTACTTCCAAAACTAGTTGAAATTATTGATAAGTGAATTGTTAGCTACTTAAGGCTTTGTTTGGAACTTTCTAGATAGTAAATACGTGTTTTTAGGAAAATGTGATTCCATTAGGTATATCTTAGTAGATATCGTCCTCTACTTAAAGCTTGGGCTCATTAATCCCTTACGAACATCTGCCTTATAAATTATATATTAACGAAAACTACTTATAGCAGTAATATAAAAATGGTCGGTGGGAATAGTGGTAGTAAAATATTAAATTGTAGTATTTATAAAAAATACTAATTGTTCAGAAAAAGTCCAGCTCTTACCGTTTCAAAACGCCGATTTTATGAGTTGTAACTTTTAAGAATTCATGAAAAAGAAAGTTAAACAATTACTCTCCAAAGCTAACCCTTAACTGAAGTGGTTATAACGAATCTAATAATAATTCACCCACCAAAATTTAAATTGCAAATATCTTATAAAAACGCAAATGAAAAACATTACGAAAGACCATTCACTGACTCAATTTAACTAGATATGTTTGGTAAGTGAATACATTAAGGATATTGGTAGGGACGATAATAGACCTTGTTCACTTGGAATAGAGGATGAAACAAATATAGCTTGGAATGGAGGAGAGAGATGGTTAGTAGGTAAATACATCATCCACAATTATTGGCTTGCAGCACATTATTAGAGGAACGAAGATAAATGAGGCTCCTACGTGGACGCCCGGCTTAGTTGTAATATTTCGTCGGGGGTAGTGTTTGCAAGCCGACCTCGTACGAGCTGTTATGACGGGTAATTTGATGGTGGCAGAGAAAACATATCAACTGACAGTAGAAACTAGAAGCTGATTTATTATAACAAAATAGTTTTGGCTTGAGAAGGCAGATGGAATTTTATAAATATCACGATGAAACTATTTCATTTTTTATTTTCTATGAATAAGAAATTAAGGGGATGAGAAATGAGTTAATCCCCACATGTAAGATATTTTCAACGACCATCTCCGGAATTTCTTTTCCCTCTCAGTAAATAATGATACCTCTCATAATAATTATCGGGCGCCGTCATATTTTCCGTGCGACAGCTAATAACACTAAATATCCTGGGTAAGCGTGACATCAGCTGACGCGGCCGTATTCTGGAGACGAGCACGAGGTTATTACGTCACGAGGTTATTACCGTAACGAAGACAAACGGTCGGCATGACCCGAATATGAACTGCATGAGGTGGGCCCGGAAGTCAGGAGAGGCAGCGGAGAGCTGAGCTTGGACACAAGATTATGAGAACAGCTATTATATAAAGAAACACTTCTACTTTAGAAGCAACGAGGACTACCTATGCTTTAGAAAACTGAGTGTATACTTATGTGTGTAAGTTTAGACGGTACAAGTTTTCATTCTGTGTAGATTAGCAATCATATTTTGCTTAACGTGTGAAATTACATATTATGTTATACCATGTTATAACTCAAACTAAAGACTTTAGTTTACTACACACTAAATCTGTTATTTAAGATAGATTATTAAGAAAATATATGGTTGGTTTATTATGATATCGTCTAATATTTTTATAAACAAAAGCTTCTGGCCACACAAGTTGGCATTTCTAAGAAAATTGTAGTCCCGAAATCCTCAAATAAACTTATTAAAGAGATAAAGCAAAACAAGAATTAGGAACCTAAATTATAATAAGGCACACAAATAGAATATTTAAGTAAATGTAAACACGTGTATTATCACGAAATGAAACAAAGAGGATTGCGGAGGGCCAGGACCATTGCGGTACTCACAAACACAAGAATTACTAATTAATATATTTGTATCTGTTTCATTTTAAATGCTCATTTCTGTTTACATTTTATTGAAGTGAAATCTTCTTTTGGGGTCTTTATTCTGTAGGTATTGAATGAGACTGAGCCGTTATCCTTAAGGCCTTTGTCAAACAGACAGGCGATAGCGAACCGAACCGAATCATGTCATATAAAAATGCGAAAGCGATCCGATACTCTATGTGACAGGCTTCTAACAATTCCATACATTACAAACAAAAACGCTACGCCACGCATTCGGGTTGTCTGTCAGTTTGACAAAGGCATAAACGTGTAACACTCATTCGAGTAAAAACGACTCGAACCGTTTAGTTGAAGAATGACACACAATCATAACGATCAGTCACAGTAATCTATACACATTAGAGTTACATACATTAAATCTTGCAAACCTACTGGGTATAAATTATTGTGTGGATATAAAAAAGCTGTTTTTCTACGTATTATTATTATTAACCTGTTTTACAATCGTTTAAGTTAATGTTAACTTAATTATTCCTCAACATAACATGTATATATTTTTTTAAATTGTCTATTTTCCTCCTGAAATTGTGTCTCAAAATTTGTCTACCGCTTCTCGCTCACCCCTTCCGCCTCTCAGGCTCCCATTCACCGTTCATATACATAATTTATCAATCATTTATCACGCAGCGACCGCGTGTAGTGTGCCGAGTACGCCTCAACATCGCGTTGCGCCAAATTGGCCGGACCCTAATGAAAATTGAAAATTGGTGCAGGAAGCCGATCAGTGAATGAACGATGAGTGCGTGATGCGGAAATTATTTGTCTGATAGTTTTATCCTGTGTAAATTAAGTTTAACTCTTAGAGATTCATTGTACTCGCCAACAGCTGCTTCGTTGGTCTAGCGGTCACGTGCTACTACCTACTGTGTATACCTGGTAAGGTATGGGCTCCTGCGGTCGATTTTCTCGCCGGGGAGAGTGTTATTGAATTTTTCTTTTACGAATTTTCCTGGTGTAGTCATTTCTGATGGACAAATGTTCTGTTGATGGCAATCGACTTGCACTAAAGTCGTGAGCCTTATAACATAACTTGAGAAATGCGGTAAGGTAGGCAAAGGAGCACTTACTTCATGTACATAGGTACATACAATAAGTACGCCTTTGCCCAGTCCTTTGGGGTAACAGGCATCTATACTAATATTATAAAACTGAAGAGTTTGTTTGATTGAATGCGCTAATCTCAGGAATTGGTTCGAATTGAAAGATGATTTTGTGTTGAATAATCTATTTCTCAAGGAAGTCTATTGGCTATATTATATCACGGTACGATCATGAGGAGCCGACCAGCTCGGGTGGATCAGCTAGCGATATTCTATTTTGGGTTCTACGTTTGAATACACCATTTTATTTCACAAACGAATAGTAACGCTTATTGCAAACAAATGAGAATGTCGAACCTCACACCTACACAATGGTTTTGTGACCTGTTTCATATTTTAATGTGGTGAACTATGTAGTTTAAGTATCTAATAAATACCGGTGGGTCTACGAAATTGATGAGTGAGTACGAAGGTGGCGAAGCGAATGCGATCCGAAGCGTTTTTATTCGTAACGTATAGAATTGTATGAATCCAGTCATATAGAAAAGCGAAAGCGATCCGATAGTATAATTATGTGACTGGCTTCAAACAATTGCATACATTACAAACAAAAACGCTTCGCTTCGCGTTCGCCACACCTGTCTGTTTGACAATAGCTTTAGTCCTAAGCAGAGCAAAAGTTGTTCTATTTCGAGAGAATTGAGAATTTTTATTAATCATTATTTTTTTGTTAGCCGTTTATGTCCCACTGCTGGGTAAAGGCCTCCCCCATATCAGTAATCTATTACCGAGCAATTATAGTTTCAAATTTCAAACTCGGCGGAGTTTCAACATAACAGCGAAATGTGTGTACGAGTTTAAGTTTGAAGTCTCTGTATCTCTACTGAACACAGCCGTGATTGTATTGTAAGCGTAAAAGTTATGCAGCAACTGCTGCTTTAAAGTAGATTTCAGATTTTAAAGACTTCTTTTATAATATTTATGTGTCTTTTTAAGTGACAACAACCATTAATCCAGTGTCCAAACAGTGGCCATTTTTAATACTAAACAAATTCAAACAGAGCCCCTTATCTCAAAAATTAATACGCTTGAGGCAGGCTGCGCTAAAAGCCCATCAGTCAGGCAGCGGACGGCAAAGAGCCGATGTGAGTATTAATCTGGCCCGCAGGATTACCAGGAGACTGAGCTCTAAACGACCAGCACACGGAATGAGATATGACGTCCCATCCCGATATCTGAGCCACTTTGTAACGTCATCGCTTTTAGTTTTCGTTTTAAATGGATTTCCTTTGAATTGCTTTGGTCTGACAGTGATTATATTGCAATTGTTTGTGGTGCAATGCAAAGTTTTCAATTTTCTGTAGCTTGAAGAAAACTGCGTGGAATATGGGTTGAAAATCCGTTCAGATTTCCTTGTTTGAATTTATGGGGTTGTAATTATTGGCATTCAAAATATTATGAAAACTGCTACGGATCTCAGACCTTAAATTGTATTTAATGCAACATCCCTTGATTTAATTTAACCCGTAAGATCAACCTATCCGATGACACCGCTAATATATCAATGGAACCTCCAGGAGTTTATCGTGGTCGAGCAAATGAGGCGGCGTACGCCATCCGTCACGCAATATTCACGGATCGCTGCGTCCGTACGGAGTCGTCCGGAGTCGGACAACATCGTGCTAATCCCGGCCGAGGGCAGACATTAATTCATTCAGAACCAATGACGCGGAAGGGTCAGACAAGATTAACGAGCTATAAATTTGGGGTTTAAAGCGTTTGTATAGAGATGACCGGTCGGCTTAGTGCGGCGCCAGACCTCGTGTGTGAACTAGGCTTTAGGGTGCAGGCATTTTCGAATGCATTTTCAGTTGCCATAATCTCGTTAGTCATGCTTCTGATTTCATTTTAGAACATGAGATTCGACCAAAACCTGTAAAGTTTCTATAACGAATATAATATCTATCTGCTAAAGTCACTGTGTTAATATTATGTTTAGACAGCTAAACAGGAATAATGACAACAACACGAATTTTCTGTACTTGATTTTCAGAAGAAAGAAAGAAGTTTATTTGACAAGCCTTCAGCAATTTAGTGAATCGTGTCTGATCTTAGATTACCAGCTTGTCGCTTTTACTGGCGTCCACATCCTAAATGCTTCACACTTTTCGCCATGTATACGTGAATGTTTTAATTAGTTATCACTTTCATACACAAAAATCAGGAAAATTTACCTTAGTCCTGGAACATCAGATACGGGTGCTCCATCTTCCGTGAGCCAGGATATGACAGGAACCGGAGTGCCGTGCGCAGCACACGAGACCCTGGCGCCTGTGCTGTTGGAGAATGACAGCCGCGGGGGAGGCTCCATCAAGAACAGGAGCTGGCATGATGTCGGTGATGCTGGGGGAAAATAAAAATAAGTGAAAACAACAGCAATTTTTTATATTTTTACCGGTGAAGTTTCACGTAACAAAAGACGAGACTCTGTACTCGGTAACGGTCAAGAAAAACTGTAGAATACTCAAGTAGTTCCAAAACAAGATATTTAAAACTGCTTTACTAAGTTAGGATTGTATGTACAGTATTTAGCCAGACCAGCATGATTTTTATAACGGTCGCTAAGCTGTGGTGAGCATTTGTGGTCGTCCATTATCCATAAGATTAAGTGTGTGAACTGGCCCGATCTTTACAAAGTGACACACCCACCGATTGATCATATTGGAACAATAGTAAGAGAATCTAATAATTATGTCGTTGTACTTTTGGGTTTTGTTCTAGCGGACATTCTTAAATACTACACAATCATTCTGAAAACGTATCATTAACTTGTGTGTATCATAAAGAATTTAAATTCAACTTTTGCGTCACTCTAATGTTATATTTCAAACAAAAACCAAAGTTTTATATGAAGGAACATAAAAAGTTCTTCAAAATAACCTTTTTTTGTGTTTGTCTAATTCTTCTCAACAGGGCGTTAATAGCTAAGATCGTGTGATTTACTCGGAAACATCTAGTTACATAAAACGTTACAACCACTTCACGTTTAGGAGCTCATAAAATACCTATCGTAATATGTCTTCATTTTAATTCCAGCGATTGAAACGAGCGTGTTACGGTTCGGCAACACAATTACTTCCAAGGTTGCCGATAATTTGCTCCTTAATTATTTGACACAAAATTATTAACTCTTACGTCTCAAACGTTTCATTTAGTAAAATAAAAGGGAGTTTAAAACGGTTACTCAATTAATGTGAGCTGAACGGCGTAAACAATTAGAGGAGGGAGGCGCGAGCGCGCGCGGGCGCTCCTGAATATCACCATATGTGTCAGTTGTCGACGACTGTACGTAATTAGCAGCTGCGAATGAACTTGTATGAGTTATTGGATGTGCCTTTTGATTACAGAATCAAAGGGAGCCCCGGTACATTCGTGCATTGCGGTTCATTAAGATGTCTGTATGAAATACCGTTTTGTTCATTAGGCGCATACTGAGAATCACTGCTATCATTTTAACAGTCACAGTGAGCCAGCTGGTTTAGGACGCGATTCGTGTGATTTGCAATTTCTAGTAGGTAACTTAAAAATAACTAAAACCCGACTACGAAAAAATCGCGCACTGAAAAGTATAAAACAAGAACAATCCGTGTTACAGACATTTTCAAGTAATAGCCGTGGTCATAAGTCACCTAGCCAATAAAGATTATACAACACAAACGCAGGTTATCGTGTTCTTGTTTTATACTTTTCAGTGCGCGATTTTTTTTGTAGTCGGGTTTTAGTTATTTTTAATTTATTTTTTATTTACACTATTTTGGGGTTATTTGATATAATAATCAAAGCAAAGTAGCGAACTGAGTGAATTTCAAAATTAAATGTACCTAGTACCTACTCAGTAAGCCTTTTCATTTGATACCCATGTTGACACTGTTAGAAACAGGAAAAGTAGCTAGTAAAAGCTATAATGTATATATATTTCAAATGTGCTCATCAAGCCATTTAATTTGACACCCATGTCGATACTGTGCATAAATTATATTTTTTCGGTTACGACTTTACATTCCCTAGAAGCCGCCATATTGAATTTTTGTCATGTAAAAATAAGCAGTTAAGAAGTTATACGGGAACAAACAAATATACATACATACTTACTGGTCAAAATCATAACCCTCCTTTTGGCTTTGCCGTAGTCGGGTAAAAATGAAAATCGTCCTTGCCACTACGATACAATGATGTAATTCGACTTTACGTCGTAGTGGCGAGCATGTTTTGTTTTTACCCGACTACGGCAAAGCCAAAAGGAGGGTTATGATTTTTTCATCTACCCTATATAACCGTATGTTTTATGACATGGCAAGGATGATTTCCAATAAACATGATGATTTGAAATCGGTTGGATTGCGTCGCATCGCGACGTATGCAAGCTCGCTTATCGTCAAAGCTCTGTTATAGTAATTTCATAAATATTACGGGTAGCTTATTGGCAGACGGTAACTTTACCCAACTACATTTGCTATTCATAACTTTTTAGAAAATAAAATAATTATTAATTGTTCTTCTGAGGTTAAACTTGACAAATGTTAAATATAAAAAAGTTGTTAAATACAACCAATGCAAATAAAAAGGTAGATGCTTAAAATTAAAAAAAAAAATCATTGGCAAAAACATATTAGCAATACCAGAGGGGTAGAGGGACATGGGGTAACCCAAATATTTCTTCCAAACATAATTAAACAAATTGAACAAACGGCTCTGAAACACCTGGCCTCAACGTTTCGGCTTACAGATTTATGAGAGTCGCGTGCACAGAACCGCACCTTAATCTCGCGACATAGCTATACAAAGCATCCTCACAATTCGTTACACAGTGTACATAACGCTTTATTAAAATTCCACTGCTGCGTCACTTTGTCGTGCGACCACGCTAATTGTCGCAAGTCTCGCAACAATTCACGACGGAATCCTCTTTGACAAAACTCCTTTGATGTTCACTTATTGTTATAAGACGTTTTGTAAATTAGATAGACTTGATGTTTCTACGTTAACCGCGTCTTCGTGTTTATTTAGATTAAGCTTTTGAGTGTATGATCAGCCGGATGCGCTCAAGTCAGATTTATGAATTCATAACAATAATTTCGGTTTATCGAAAGTTATTGTGATGTTTATATTCACTGCCACTTTTTTTAAAAAACAAAGTCATCGTCTTCTGTTCTAAAGAAAAGTTATTTTACGCTTTTATGTGGTTGTTTTTGATGAAGGTTATTTTTTTAACCGACACCATTAAATGATGTCAGTTCCTGTTATTCAAATAGAACATCATTATTTACTCAACACAACTCCCTATTATAATGTCCACAAGTAAAACAAAACAAACGCGCAACAAATTAATAACGGTTACAATAACTAACATCTATATCAAGAGGCTGATTCTAATATAGTGTAGGAGAGCGAACTTAATAAAACGAAATTACTCGTAGTGTGGCTTACGGGGGCTTAGGCCAGCCACCACTCAAATTTACTGGCCGTCTCCGCGACTATAAAAAGAGCATTTGAGCGTGTTACGCGAACGTAAAATATACGAACTCCTGGGCTAACGCCTCGCAAAGAGACGTGGCTAAGATGATCGATACGATGTTCTGTTGATGAAATGACAAGCGCATTCTTGTTGCTCGACTCTACATTGTGAAACATGAAACTTGTGCGATGTAAAAAAGTCGTGTGACTCAAAGCAAAAATAAAGCGATTTAATTTGGATTTATAAAACTAGAGTAGCAAACAGTTTTTACCAGATGCGTTTAAAGTCAACCGTCAAAATTTCTTTGTAAAACTAATAGTATGGGATAAATTGCCAGCTAATACCGAAACAGAAAACTGTCACTTGAAAAACAACAAAGCGAGAACAAAAAATCGACATTGATTCGCCACATCACTAAACAAGATGCCAGGTGTTCCGATATTGTTTTATGTGAGTTCCAGTTTGAGGCAAATTTCATAACTTGCTCTACTTATGTGTTGATCGATTTTATGCCTAAAAGATAAAAAAGATAAAAAATAGAGGAAATCGACGTCGTCAGCGAAGCCCCACTCGGCCCACACTTTATACTTACTCCATCGTATCGATCAAATGAGCATTTCGGTTCTTATCTCATTTTCTGTTACGGGGTGTGATAAACATGCACAGTATTCGAAACTGTATCCATAATATCAGCTGATAGATCAAGGGTGATGAAAACAGTATCATGATAAATATTTTATTCCATTCCCTTTACCACCGCCTTTGACACACTGCAGTGTTATGTTGTTGTTCGCAAATAAAAGTCACAAACAAAAAGAAAATCGTTGGAAAAATGCGCAGCTACACTGGAATAGAGTCACATTTTCTCATTTTTTGAAAATACAAAACCTTGTTGTGAGTTTTTAATACAAACGTAATTATTGTATTTGATATCTTATATCCTAATTTAAATAAGTCTTGTCTTTCTGTTAACTGCTTGAATCATCATCTTCGTGATCTTGTTTTACTTGGGGACCCTGCTATACGTCACGGCATCATCTCCCTTTCATTTCAAATTTTAAACGACCGATTTTACGTATTCAAATATTAATTCAAACCTTTTTAGATCACAAAATATGGCATCTAACTATTTATTTTCATAGTCAGCAAAATACTTGTGTTTCAAGCAATTCGTCACAGAAATCTCTTCTAATTTGTGTCGTTTAAGGAAATTTCCTAATGAAGGCTTTTCTTTTGCATAAAATAGGGCCACGAATTTCTGGGAAATCTCTTTTTTTGTTAATAAAACTGTCGGAAAGAAGTGAAGTTCGTCTTTGTTAGTGTCCCTAATAAGTAGACAAAAGACAGGATGCTGTACTATAGTGTCTGTCGCTCGAATGCTCGTTCAAATAGTAAAAACTTTGAATCTACTCAGTGGTTCCGTTGGTGAGAAAGTTTAGTGTCGCGTTAGTCATAAGTGTTACGACTTTATGAGTTACACTTATTTTTCAGATTTTCAAACATTTTTATTATTAATATAATTAATCATTATTGTCCAATAATAAGTACTTATTACTAATGTAAATAAACTTAAACCGTGGCTCCGGAACGTTAAAAGCTATTGAAGGACCGTGGATTTTAGTCAGTAAAAGTCTGACAGTCCCGCCTGCTGTCCTGGGTGGGAGGACTCATTCGATATTTTACCACTTAAATAAAAAAAAAAAAAACAATCACTCAGCTACTTCATTAATAGAGCCGGCAAAAAATATGAAAAAATAAAAATCGCAACTTCAACAGAAACCCGTCGATATAAACAGTAAGCACAACAAAGTAGAAATAATTAAATTTCTCGGAAATGATGTTTTTAATTTATATTTATAAGGTTCAAGCTAAAATTGATAACTTTCGCGTATTTGTGACCGGGTTAGGCTTTTAAGGAAATATCAGTGAAATGCGAAATTGATTTAATCAATTTATTTATTTTGACAAGAGGTTTTTAATTTTAAAGAATTAAGGTTAATTTCAAGGTACGATATTTATCTTTGTTTACTTACATAGGTATAAACTTAACTATATTTAAAAACTAAAATTAAAATTTACATGGCTTCAAAATTCATCCTCATCGCTGTCAATGGGAAAGTAAGCCAGAACACGTGCAGCATTGCCACGTTGGATGGCAATACTGATCCTTTGACCAAGAAATAGGCCAGCCCAGACTGAACTTTAATATGGTTATAATACTTAAATACAGCGAGTATAACCCGACAGTGGTTAGTACATTTGTATTTCAGTAGTGTCAAACGGTGAAACGCGGTTGTTGTTCTAAGGCATAATGTAAAATATTCCTTTTCTGCCCTCTTTCTCCATGTAAATTTTAATTGTGCCAAATTTCCTACGCGTAGGTAATATTCCTAAAAATGGTACCAAAGTAAAGTTAAGTATTACTTGTAGATTTTTGAAGCAGGATAAAACTACTCCAACAATGTTAATAAAATATAATCATTTCAATTATGAACTTCGTCTAACATTTGAATTGACTAAGAAATCCGTATTTACAACAAAAGAAGCGTTCAAAACGTACAAAGGCAGATAACAATATTATGAAAGCTTTTACATCTCTTAACGAGTAGAAGCGTTAATTAATATGTGACAGAACCCAACTCACGTATCCTTTGTGTATAAGTAAAAACACAAAATGGTCGCGAGCAAAACATTTGTATACGTTTACAATCCGCTTTTAAGAACTTAATGAGCTTCGAGTTAATTCCGCAGCAAAAGAGTGGCGGTCAGAGGTCATTGTTATATCCATTTAGTTAAATTTAATCCTTGCTAGCTCATTAATAACTACGTAATCCATTCGGGCATCGCTTAACCCTTTCAGGCCCTAAACAAGGCAGTAACTTCAAACCGTGTAGACTGTGTCGTGGTGCAAGTGTAAAACTTTTAGAGTTTGAAACTCTGGTGACAGTAATGTTGGAAGTAATTCGGATATTAATTATTCTAAAGTGTTGGACCCATTTATTGACGTTGAAATAGTTGATGTGTTTACCAGAAGAACTGTAACTTCTTATTATCACACTGAACTGCATAGTTTTGTTTAGATATAACTACTCTAGGCTGTTTTGTTCCGTGCGATTTTAAGGTTGAATTTAAACATTATTAAGGCCTTACCAAGAAATCACTACTCATGGTAGTTGAATACTTAAATTAGTTCACTGATTAAATTGGAAAATAATTTGATAATCTGTTAAAAACTTACGTCGCTCACTAATTATAGCCACTCTGCTAAATCGCTACCACCTGTCACTTGGCAGATGCCAAAAAAGGTCTTTGATATGCCAATATGCATGCACGAAGGCCTCCTCCAGGCAAATTGAAATTTGCCAAGACCCACCTATAGTGGGTCAAAGAGCTCGGCCTGCTGAGCTTGGCACGAACGGTTATAGCCAGGAGATCGTTTTCATTGCCTACCATGAATGGAACACGACCGAATATTTTGATTATGTAAATTCAGTGTATGTTGCTGTTACGGAGAGAACCGTTTTCTCAAGTATTGTTTTTATTGTTGGGCTGTTGCGTTGTGTTTAGTCAAATATTTTCGGGTTTTTAGGGTATGCTTTTCTAAGCCGTAGCCAAATGGCAAAAAACGGAACCCTTATAGATTCGTAATGTCTGTCTGTCCGTCCGTATGTCACAGCCACTTTTCTTCGAAAGTATAAGAGCTATCATGTTGAAACTTGGTAAGTAGATGTATTGAGTGAACCGCATTAGGATTTTCACACAAAAATTTTGGGGGTAGCCCCCATACTTACAAATGAAACATTTTTTTTTTTCACCGAACTCATACGTGTGGTGTTCCTATGGATAGGTCTTTAAAAATGATCTCTTCTTCAATCGGTCCCTCATTACTGAGGATCGTGGTCACTGGACCCCTTTACACGTACAATCTGCCTCCATCGACTCCGGTCCAGAGTTGCCATCACCACCTGCTGAAATTTGCTTGAGGACATAGCCTCTTTTACTTGGTCGGACCATCGCGTTGGCGACCGGCCTCGTGCTCTCTTGCCTTCGGTATTGCCAACAATGACCAGCTTTTCAAGGCTGCTATCTCCCCTTCGCATTATGTGGCCGAAATAGGTTAGAATACGCTGTAGGCAAACTGTAGACAATCGGGTCTTGATATTGAGCTGGGAAAGGATAGACACATTTGTGCGTTTGGCTGTCCATGGAATTCGGAGCATCCGCCTCCAGCACCACATTTCGAATGCGTCGATCCTTTGTCGTTCTCTTGCTCGGATTGTCCACGTCTCAACTCCATAGAGGAAAATCGGGAAAACTAGTGCTCTGACCAAGCGGGCCTTCGTTTTATAGCTTATACCACGATTCTTCCAGATGTTCTGGAGGCGTGTCATAGCATCTTTAGCCATGCCTATCCGCCGTTTTATTTCTGGGACGCAGCTACCTTCATTATTGATACTAGATCCCAGATAAACGAAACTGTCCACAGTATCAATGCCTTGGATGTTAAGGGCGCCCGAAAGCTTTCCCGCACGATCTATCACCATAAGCTTGGTCTTCTGCTTATTTATTGCAAGCCCTAATTTGCCACTTTCCACCTCCAATCTGTGTAGTATCTCCTTCATGTCGCCAAATGTTGTAGCAAGGAGAACGGTGTCGTCAGCGTACCTCAAATTGAAATGCGTACCACAAAATGATAATGAGGTTAATTACATCGTTTTTTTTTCTCAACTGATCAGTTTCCGCGAGAGACACTTCCAAAGTGGTAAAATATTGCCCCCCCCCCCCCCCCTGTAACTTCTAAAATAAGAGAATGATAAAACAAAAAAATATTTAAAGTACATTACCATGCAAACTGGAATTGAAAATTGGTTTGAACAAGATCAAGTAATTAGTTTTTTTTTAATACGTCATAAACCGTAATCCACAATTGTGTCGCTTAACTTCAAACTCGGATAAATCCACTTTACCCCGTTACGAGATATTCAAAAAAAAGTGATAAAAGTCTTATTTTCATGAATTAAAACACAGTATTTTTTTAATACGACAATATTATTGAAGGAAACAATCCTGTTTAGCCAATTCAGTATTTAAATCACTCATCCTTTCAAAAATTCAATAATTAGATTGGATTTACCTTCATTTGGTAGAATGGAATGCGATTTATCTATCTTTGAAAAAAATCAGCGTGTGAATGTATGGTGTTACTGTCGCAGAGTTACGTTGACTGACGGCCATGTTTAAAAAATGCAATTACCTGATTGGCTCTCATGGACTTAACTACATTTGAAAAAAACTGTCTCATGGATCTATCTGACTTAGACAAAATTTTATAACTTTGACGGTTTATTTCTCAAGAACCATGCGGATTTATACAGAACTGATAAAAAAAATTAAAGACATTTGTTTTTCCCTTTCGTTTGACACCAAAATCTTAAAAAATCTCAGAATTGGATTTATCCGAGTTTGAAGTTAAGCGACACAATTTACCTTTCAAAGGTACAACCAACTACAAGAACGTTTATATTATGTTACTTGCTGCTACGGAACCCTTCATGGGCGAGTCCGACTCGCACTTGGCCGGTTTTTTTTAATAAAACTGAATCACAGGATCATAAACTAAGTCTTTATTGTTCATAGAAACCATTCATTTAAATGCTGTTCAAATATCACTCATAACAACGGCCAGCCATCTTGTTTTTTTTTTATGTGAACGTTCATTATTTGATGCGTTTTGTGGGAAAAGTTGTTATGCTTAGACATGCGAGTCAGATAGTATCGTAGTATAATTCTAGGTGCAATAATACTTTCAACAGACTCTCTCAGACTCAAACAAAAACGTGGAAGTCTTCACTGTTTCTCAATAAAAAATAAGCAGCGCGAAAACGTTCAAAGTTGGCAACTCCAACTATGTATAAAGAACAAAAAGTATACCGTCCGTGTCACAAGTGGGTCAGCAGAGCTCCAAAACAAGTCAAACGAAAGCCTAGCGATCCCTGCGAATTAATAAAGCAGTTAAAGTTTTATGTTAGTACGAGTACTTGAGAATTCAGTACTAACTTTGCGTTCTGCAGAGGTGTTCGATTTTATTCCTCGTTTTGTTTTGCATTTGCATAATCAATGCTTTGAGCCTCGATTCAATTATAATAAAGTCGACGGTTTCTCTTTGGGAACATTATATATTAAATTGAAAGTTAATTAAATTACGTAAAATGTCACAAGTGTTTTTGGGTAAAACTCGTGTATAAAATAATTATTATAATATACTATTTAGCTTGTATAAGTTGTTTACACTCATAAAAAAAACTGAAATATTTATTTACTAGTGTTACACTAGCTGCTAATGAGTACGCAGAAAAATAATATATCTGACCAACAATTGTTTAGAAGATCGGAGGTTTCTTTGATAATAAATAATAAGCATTATGTGAGCGACATCTTTTCTGAGAATCGTTAAGTCAAGATGGTGACTAAGTGCTCGTAAGACGCCTGTCTCTGGTAATGACTGAAGCGCTGTTTAACTTCAGTTTAAGCTTAAACTTAGTTGACCAAAAACTGCAAGATATTTCTTGCTTTAATTTGGTTTTTGAAGTCATTGGGGAAAAGTAATGGAAGCCTGCCATGTGTGAGATTATAATTATGAATATCACTCAGATATCAGGCGATCTGCGAGTCGGGCTTATATACTAAAGGTGGTAGTCTATGTATGTACTAAGTATCTCCCAATCCGCGCACAAATATCTATCGTCACCATAGTTACAGGTTGCTGTTTTCATAATTATGTGGAGCTCTAGAAAAGTTTCCTTATTGATAAATTACATTGTTAAAGTATTTGGGAAAAAGTTGATCTGCGGCGGTAAATACTTTCATCCTCCCTCAGATACATCGCTTAACTCACCCCCTGTAAACGTCCATTATTTCAATAATAACACTTATAAAAACTGTCAGAGTGTATTACCGGCGCAGCGTGGCCGTAAAAGGCTACGGAATAGCTACAGGGCCGTAAAACGCCCATACGTTTAAACGCTGAGCAGTAAAGCGGGTGTTCGCTCGTCGATACGACGGACATTAAATTAGTTTATGCGCCCTTATATTGGATAAATACTGTCTGAATGGGAGACATGCCTTGATGGGCTTTAAAATGTGACGTTATGTGAGATATGCCTACGACGTAATCGGCAAATGAACTTGTACGTCCTCACATTACATATTTTATGAGCGCGTTTCTGGATTACACAACAGCATCAAAAGTTTCTTATTATGCTTATAATACGTGTGCTTCGTTTTGTTAATATTTCACTCAACAGAATCCGTAAGTGTAGTTGTTCTCGGGCGCGCCGCAATCGCGGCGGTAAGAGGTACCTGTGTCGGATAGGGAGGAAAGAGACGCCCGGAGGACACGGTGGAGCATACGGTGCAGGACTGCCCCGCTTGGGCAGAGCACCGCCGTGTCCTCACGGAGGTGATAGGTGGAGACCTCTCGCGCCCGGCATTGGTCGAGGCCATATTGCGGAGCGAGACGGAGTGGGAAGCGGTCGCCTCCTTCTGCTAAGCAGTAATGTTCGCGAAGGAAGAGGCGGGCCGCGAGAGGGCCGCCCCAACCGCAGTGGTAGACGCCCACGACGTCGGACGTCGGCAGACGATCTCCGGCCACCGTAGGCGCGGGCATGCGGACATCGAGTAAAGGGCAACTCGCTGTCCGACCATGGACTATGCCCGGGTCGACGGCGCGTCGTGTTCCACGCGCGCCTCAAAGAACGTCAGCAAAATGACGGGGCCCCCTCTTATAGGACCAAAGCCTGCTGGGGTCGCGGGACTTATTTCCTTACCGTGACCCCGAAACATAAAAATTTGACTGGCCTGTTGGTCTAGTGGTTAGTGACCCTGACTGCTATGCCGGAGGTCGTGGGTTCGATTCCCACCCCGGACAAATGTTTGTGTGATGAGCACGATCATTTGTTCTGTGTCTGGGTGTAATTTATCTATAATATGTATGTATTTAGAAATATATAAGTTATGTTTATCAGTTGTCTAGTACCCATAACACAAGCTCTGCTTAGCTTGGGACTAGATGGCGTTATGTGATAGTTGTGGAATATTATTATTATAAAGGGCTATTGAAGGACACCGTGGACACACACAGTACAAGTCTGACAGTCCCTCCCGCCCTGCCCCGGGTGGGAGGACTCATTTGATGATATTACCACGCCAAAAAAAAAAGTGTAGTTGTTCTGGCGCTGTGTATTTATCATTATCTTTATAGTCTATCTCAAGATAATCGAAAATCACCACATAATTCGTCCAAGACTATTCTTATAATTTGAACCAATTTTCCCTCGTCTCCGTCGGCTCCCTCGAGGGTAGTAAACGCCCTCTATCGTGACGTGTGAATAATAAAACCGATCATAAAACCATCTCATCTCGTAACGCTGTGTCCGGCTCTAAGGAGATAACACTCATGATAAAGAACTTATTTCTTGTGTTACGAGTATAAGAAAAAAGAGTTTTGGGTAATACAGATTAAATGTATGCTTTTAATTGGAATTAAAAACTATAATACATTTGCCAGTTATGGCCAAGATCACTGTTGCATACAAAAATATCTCAACTTCCAACCACATCAAAAATAATATTATTATTATGATCAGTTTGCTTCTAACAACAATCCAACGGACTTCTTCGGACCTTTGAACACACAGCTAGCTTATCTCTATGCCACATCTACATACTCGTACATACACATCATGTATTAGATCAGTATGTGTTAGTATAGGACATAGTTTGTCTTAGGGCTCTGCAAGCGAGTTGGGACAAACACTGCGAAATGTCTTAAACCTAGACGTCTTACGTGGTCCTAGTAGTTCTCACTAATGCAGCCTAGTGTGTGTGTTCAAGAGTTAAGCTAGGGGATAAAGGGCTTTCTTACTATATTATTTTTAGTGGCAATAATAGATATCTAATTTGTTGTAGTAAGTATTCTACTAGCTCATTGGTAAGGTAATCACAAGCGCTGAAACAGACTTACGGCAATTCAGATATTTATTATTATTATTATATAGGTCAGATATAGGTCAGATATATATGATAATATCTAAATTGCATAGTTAATAACAAGAAAACTTTAGTTTTCTAATAACCTACATAACTACATACGTAATTAATTAATAAATAATGTTTAATGTAGCAATGATAATCTTTTTGAGAACCTTTTATATAAATGTAGCTGTTTAATTTTCAGTTTATTCTATAAAATCAATTCCACAAATCTTTTTATAGCATTCATACATCTAACTTAGCAGATCGCTGCGAGTATTATATACGTACGACATAGTAACAGATGGTGCCTTGTCGAAATAATTAACGACCATTAACACAATACACGGTTGATTTGCGCCGGCCGCTGCACGCCCGCGCTCTCTCCCGCGCCCGCGCCCTCGCCCACTCCCGCACCGTGCGCTTCATTTGATTAAAAGTAATTATTGTGATTAATACAGCATGTGAATTAAATTCAATTATGAAAGTATAATATATAGGTACTTATTATTAACTTCATATGTGGTTCAGTCAAACAAGTACGAACAGACCGCGAACAGACTGTGGACACCGGACTCTAGAAGTCTGATCAGCCTATTGCCGTCCACTGCTGGACGTACGCCTCCCCCAAAGAGTGCCAACCCTCCCGGTCCTGGATAGTCCGCATCCATCCGCTGCCAGCTACATTCTTGAAATCATCGACCCATCTGTCTGCTCCATCTACCATCTGTTTGACTCTAGTAGTGTCCGCAGTTTATTCGCATCGCTTTCACCGATCCTTGTGTCGTTATTAGGACCTAGAAGGACTATGTTTTTTTTCCACTTTATTACATGGTTCTGTAGAAGCTATAGATGGTGCCAGTTAAGATGGCAATAGCGGTCATTGGCATTTACCTAATAACTCCTCGTATAATGACATAAGATCAGAATTAGCATTTTTCTGTGATATGATAGTGTTTACTTGTGAGTCTTAAATATAAAATAATATAAAATCTGAGGTATAGATGACATGTTTTAACCATTTTGATATCTTATGAATACTTAGATACTTATATCCTTACAATATACTTGCAAATTTATTCGGTATTTTATAAAAATGCTAATTCCGAGCTTATGTCATTATACGAGGACTTATTATGTAAAGGTCAATGACCGCTATTGCCATCTTAACTGGCACCAACTATAGAAACTTTGACAGTCTTCCTTTCAGCCTTTGGAAGTCAGATGGGCCCCGGTAAGACTGGAAGCTGGCTCCAACACAGTCAGGAAAATGGAGGGGATGATTGTGACTGCGGTATCACAATTAGTAACTTTTGCATTTTGTAATTTTAAATAGGTGTTACAACGTCACTCGCTCATTATTTAATACTAACTCCTCATCGAAAACTACATAGTAAAGTTTAAAATTTCCCCCGGGGTCATCCACCTCGTGCTTCGATAATTGCGCGGCGCAATTACACTTGCATTTAATTACTTGCCGCCAGAGGTCGCCGGCCGCGCGCGTCACATCCGGAGTCGCGCCGGAAGCTGCGCACACTGACGCTTTGTTCTCAACTCACATTGCGATGCCTATACACTATGTGCTTGTGTAGCTATTGTCATATTTGGTAGCTTGTAGTATTAAAATAAAATAATAAAAACATTTGTAAGTCTCGTTGGTCTAGTGAGCCCGTAACAGATGTCCGTGACCAATTTCCTCTCAAGCGATAATTAGCAGACTACATGAGGGAGTCATATCATGAAGATTCGTGAAAGTCAGCTGCGATTCCGTTGGTGGGATAAGCAGCAATCGCCGTTCAAACACGTAGAAAAAATATTTTTTTTTAGTCATTTCCTCCCAACTGAAACCTGGTTTATATTGAAGATTACCTTGTATCACGAAGAATAAAACCAATCAGCCGACGGTACCATGGTGGAATACACGTCAGCCGGTCACTCGAACATGTAATTTTTTATTTTATTTTCAGTGATTTCCTCTCAACCCAAATTTAACCTGATGAAAGTTTACATGTAGTTATGGCTAAAAACAGACGTCAGCTGGCTGTATCTCGGTGGAAAGATCGTCAACTGATACTTTGAAAATTACAAACAGGACTTAGGCTCTCAGCCTAAATATGCATTTAGATCAAAGTTTTCAATTCCTCCCTACAGAAAACCTGTTTATATTGACGCTTACTCAATATCACGATGAAAAAATACATTCAGCTAATGTTTACAGACAGTTATGGATCAAAATACAGAGTTATTCTTATTAAGCTGGGCATCAGGAACATTGTGATTCCGTAAGAGATACGAAAAAACTTATTTAGATAACTTTAGCTCTTTTTTCAGTATAAAAATGTTAGCATTTTTATTTTTTTGGTCAAGTGTGAAATGTCCACTAAAATGAATTCGCTAGGAACAATATTTGGATTATACAAAATGTGCCTACCTTAAAAACTACTTAACCGATTCTCATGAAACAAACTGTACAATAGATTTTAAAACAAGACCATCACATTAAAATTAGTTCCATTGCAATAACCCCATAAACAAAAAATTACATTTTCAAGTTACGTAATTATGATCAACATAATTATCAAACTTCAGTACAATTTTCTAGTTAGTTTCGTTAAGATATTATATATTTTAATTAGCTCTAATAAGAAAAATGCAGTATTCTAATAATAATTTAGCACAACCAAATAACATAAAAAAAAAATCTGATTAGAAAAATATTGAGAGGTTCCTTACAAACAATATTTACCTACATCTTGCCGCACCTCCCACTACGTGCACCTCTCGTCATAGCGGTGGTCTCATCGCCGACTTTTAATACTTTGGCCGGCACTTTCGGAAAAGCCCAAAAAATGTATGGAGCGTGATGCATGTTAAATTATGTCCTTTGACCAATTTCCGCCATCCTGATTTTTGTCTTCTGATACAACGAAATGATCTTTACATGAAACAGAGTCGAAAGGCATTAAAAACTAAATCTTTAAAGAGATAATTATGTTGATCATAATTACGTAACTTGAAAATGTAATTTTTTGTTTATGGGGTTATTGCAATGGAACTAATTTTAATGTGTTGGTCTTGTTTTAAAAACTATTGTACAGTTTGTTTCATGAGAATCGGTTAAGTAGTTTTTAAGGTATTGCACATTTTGTATAATCCAAATATTGTTCCTATCGAATTCATTTTAGTGGACATTTCACACTTGACCAAAAAAATAAAAATGCTAACATTTTTATACTGAAAAAAGAGCTAAAGTTATCTAAATAAGTTTTTTCGTATCTCTTACGGAATCACAATGTTCCTGATGCCCAGCTTAATAAGAATAACTCTGTATTTTGATCCTTATCTGTCTGTAAACATTAGCTGAATGTATTTTTTCATCGTGATATTGAGTAAGCGTCAATATAAACAGGTTTTCTGTAGGAAGGAATTGAAAACTTTGATCTAAATGCATATTTAGGCTGAGAGCCTAAGTCTTGTTTGTAATTTTCAAAGTATCAGTTGACGATCTTTCCACCGAGATACAGCCAGCTGACGTCTGTTTTTAGCCATAACTACATGTAAACTTTCATCAGGTTAAATTTGGGTTGAGAGGAAATCACTGAAAATAAAATAAAAAATTACATGTTCGAGTGACCGGCTGACGTGTATTCCACCATGGTACCGTCGGCTGATTGGTTTTATTCTTCGTGATACAAGGTAATCTTCAATATAAACCAGGTTTCAGTTGGGAGGAAATGACTAAAAAAAAATATTTTTTCTACGTGTTTGAACGGCGATTGCTGCTTATCCCACCAACGGAATCGCAGCTGACTTTCACGAATCTTTATGATATGACTCCCTTATGTAGTCTACTGATTACGGCTTGGGAAGAAATCACTAACGATATTTTGGCCTGGCTCCCGCTCTATAGTGGTAGCAAGCGCTGCTGTTGACCATAAGGTGTTGGGTTTGATTTCCAGGTTGGAAAGTGTGTAGTTGAAATTTTTTCCACGCTTATTATAGGCAAATATTAGTAATAGTCCGGAGCTTGTAAGTAAGGACAAGTCCGTACAAAAGACAGCGTCATGATGACAACACCAACCCCTTGAAAGCAGAACACTTTCGATGGATGTAACCACATCGTGTTACATGTGTACGTGTGATAAAAAATTATTTAACGAAATGTGACTGTACTAGAGGCCTCCTCTGCACAAATCGTTCGGGAAAGCAAGCGTTTATTATGATCAGCATTAGTTATCATCTAACAGCCTTTGTGCGTAATGGATTAAATGAGGAAAAGAATATTGCATTTAGACGCATAAAATGTGTTGGTAACTTCAGTAACTTAAGACTATCGTCTACCGAGAGCTCGTCCATACTAAAAGAGAAAACGTTTTCCTGCCCCTAAATGTTTTCCTATCTCAATGATTTTTTAGAATGCTTCTGAGTCTGTAAAAACTAGGTTTATATGTTTTCTTTTTTTCAAAATTTATAATAGTTTGAAAGTAACAGGCGCCTAAAAGTTACTATTTTTATGACAAAATCTTCATTGAAGTAAAACCTTTGTATTTTAAAAACAAAGAAGTTTTAGAAAAAAAGCAAAACCTACAAACCTAGAATATAATATGCTGAAACGATTGACACTAGAATCTAAGAGATTGGACGTGATTTAGTATGTGAAAAACGTTTTCTCCCGAGAGACAAATTTCATATAAAAAATACTCACAGTCAGTCGCGAGCTGCAACGCTCTCTATCGCACGATCGGGGGTTTTTCAACGAGCGAGAGGTACAGCACGAGTTTTTCTAAATACCTATTTTTTGAAGCCGCTATACAATCCTCTTAAAGATGAATCCGTAAGCGCCTACGAGAATGCTACGCAGTTCGTAGCCCCGTAGCCACGTAGCAATAGTCACGTATCTCGTAGCTCGTCGTGCGATTCTTATAATATAAATATCCACTTGATTTTCGTTTACATTTAATTTGCAAAACATAATTCCATTTATCTTTCATTTCCAAGTTAACGTCAACATTCAAACAATAACATTTGTTTTCAGCAAAAACAATAATAATAAGAATGTCTCAACTCTTCAAATAAAAAGAAACCGTCCATACATTTTTGTTTTTAATTAACAAAATACGGTAGTTGAACAACAATGGCGGTGTATCTGGATGAGTCCCATTGTGTTGTGCCGGCATACCGCTGTAGGTATGCAGGGTATGCTGTACGACGCGCGGAATGCGAGCGTTCGTATGTGTTGACAAAAATCCGCCGGCTCTTTCAAACGAATAAGTATTCAAAATAAAAATGTTTTCCATGCACACTTTACAGCCACTTTGGCGGAGCCGACCCGCTCGGAATGTTGATTACCGGGAATAAAACGGTGGTTAAATTTTAGTATTTTACAGGTTTGATAAAATATCAGCTTTACTTACTTCCGAGCATATTCGAATGAATACTTTACTAATAAAATATTGTATGTAAATGAATACAGCATCGATATCTACGTTTATAGACAGACATATAGATAGGTAGGATAGGTATATATAGGTTTATAGATAGGTCATTCTTAACTTGGTTAAGAATGACAGAAAATTAATATGTGTCTCACTAAATGATAACAGACTGTTAAGCTAAGGCATCCTCCACTTGAAGTTCATTCCATCTAGGGTTAAGAGCGAATGGATTTTTACAAACCAACGGTGAACAAAAAATACTACACTGCAAAATTATGCACGAAATAAACCTGGCAGGTTTAAACGAAAACATCCCTTGTATTTTATCATACAATCTCCGGCAAGAGGGGCTCCGCTATGTTTTCATTACATTCCCAGCAGCACAGAAATTGAGCAGCTTGCAGCTTGACAGCGAAGCTAAACAAGCTGCTAGTGTAGTAGTGTAGCTAGTAGGTACTCCGACTTGTTCCAGTGGTCCCGGGTGGTGGGCGGCGCGGCGCGGCGGCGCATACAAACGAACTATCATCAGTCCGTCTGATGTGTCGTGTCGTCCCGATGTACGCGATAATGACGTGTATCTCATTGTCATTTAAATTGGTAAATCAGCTGTTGTGTTGGGCCTGCGGTCTCCTCTTTGGGGTTGAAACAACGGAGAAATAAGCTCGGATATTCGTTTAGTGGGTTGCTACGAGTGATATGTTTTAATGATAAAACTTGAAAGGTATTTATGAACTGCTGTTTACCTAGCTAAATTATCAATAAGTGGGAAGATCGTGTTTAGGGAACAATGTGAAAATAGTCTTTATTGAAGACTCCGGTTTATAAGTTACTGCTTCTTTTCGTGTGTTATCAGCAGCTGATACCTCTCATACATTAGTAGCATGATTAAATTAATGTTATTTGAAATAGAATCGGAGAAAAAGTTTTAACACTCGAAATGGTGAAATTTAACTTATATTGCAATCAAAAATAACATAATCAGGAATTTACATTACAGGGCAGTTTATGTATTCTAAGTTCATTTTATAGTTAAAGTAGAGTAAATCATGGAAGAATGTAAATTGTTTGAGATTATGAATTCAATTAAACAAAGTTGTAAAGTTGCGTAAAGTATTTGATAATTATGTAAGTACACAAAATAAACTTAGTATACTCCAATATTACTTGAAAGTGGAAGGTAATTTGCTGCAGTTAGCAAGTCGCACGATCTTACTGCTAGTGCTACGGCGGCACATAACTTGAGCGTGTTACAGGCACTAATATTTGCACTTTATATGTAAATGCACGCAGCAACATAGACTCGATGAATTCATTACTGAGTAAATCCAGTATTGTGTAGGTAAAGGAAGTTATTGGTTAGAGAGATTTGTTAGTTCGAATTAATCAGATGCTCGTCAGAGGAGGCTTCTCATACTAAGATTTACACCGTAATACTATTTCAACATAGTAGTTTCAGTCTAAGTTCTTGAAACTTAATCTTACACCTTTAGCTGTGGTTCGTGATTGTGTAGGAATAAGTAACATCAGCTGACAGCTGCTAGCGTTGAGGAGATTATTATGACTTTTTTATCGTTTTAATTGGTTTATTTTCTCGTTTCCTTCGGTGCATTTTGTAGAAAAAATATGTTAAATGGCAAATAACTTTTGCAATTTTCTTGTAAAACAAACTTAAACAAAGGCGATCTCTAACCCAGATATTTTTTATCACTTCATCACCGCAGGGATGTTAACATAAATAAAGAAGGATGTACGAGATGTCCCACGCTAGCCTGATTACGGCAGTGGTTCCTGCCTCGCTTCTTCTAATTACTAGCACGACACGTAATCTAAAATAATTATAAAGTGTAGCGCAGTGACGTAGGGGCGGCAGTCGCGGAGTTCCGGAGAGGAAACGCGCGAGGACCGTTATTAACGACCCGGACGACGGGAATTAATAACTCCGCCGATTTATACTAGTTGCAACTTTACCTCTAAATATATTGTTAGTCTAGGTATTCAAACTTTTGGATAGTTTCAAGTAGTGTTGTGATACGAATTATTATTTGTTTATTCATTAAATTAATACTAGTTGTCTGTTCATCGCTACATAATAGGGTAATTTAATGAGCATATCAAGGACGCTTCATTAACAGAGGATGGAAGAACTGCTTTATTGATTAGTAACAGAGTGTAAACACTTACTTTGTTTATTAACTTTGTGGTATTTGACACTTTAGGTATAATTAACCGCAAAAATGTTAGTGCTGCCAATTTGTTTCAGGTAAAGTTTTCAAATGAAATGTATTGCAAAGACCACCTGTTTCCTCAGAGCTTTTTCATTTCTAAATACTACTATCATTTACAAAAAAAGCATTTCCACAATATAAAGAGTACGCATACAAAGATACGATGCTCAGTACATTAGGTTGCAGTTTCTCTCCGCTAAGTAGCTCGAGTTGACGTTACACGCTCGGAATTGTTTCGTAAGTACGTGCTTACACAGAGCTCCGCGAGCATACATACTGAATTACTGCGCACAATGTCATGCTCGAACTACAAGCTAATATTGAAGATTGAGATTCTTCTGGAAATCAGAACATATCATTTATTATTCGGTGATTGACTGCTGTGCCACGTGTCGCTGATTTGACTCCCGCAGCGAGCAAGTATTCGTATGACCTGCAAGTTCCGGGTCTGGCTGTTGTGTATGTGAGTTTAAATATTTGTGAACGCACCCACGATGGATGAAATTGTAGAGTGGGGCAACATTAGGATTTCATAAGAGTAAGATATAGATTGTGATTCTTTAATTACTGAAAATATTCCAATACATCTGATGAACACTTGTCTTAAAAAGTTGAACTGCAAAACGACCATTATGTCAACGTCAAATTAAAATGCTGTTTTGCTGAAAGTTATTTTAGACAAGTGTTCAACAGATGTTTCACTTTTTATAGTAAGACGGATTATGTGCAACTTAGTTCGTCTACAAGTAAGACACACGGTTAAGTTTGGTATAACTTAATGTAGTCAACCTTCTACTTAAAAACTTAAAACTCGCGATCCTTTCAACCCTCGTTACAGAAAACAAAAACAGGAATAGTTTCCAATTCACTTATCTCGTCGCGTAGGCCTCAAAGAGCTGGTTACTCCAAACAATATAAGATGCAAAGTGAGTTAGTGCGGGCGCATCAAGCCTCTATTAGCATTGCAAACGCCGGACACTGAGCTGTTCGGAGCGGGTCGTAATGCGGACAACGTCCAACTGGCCTGTGTTTGGACACTAGAGTAGCTTTGACGTACTGATGGTCTACTTTAGACTGCAATAGTAGGCTACAAGGACATTACTATGATGGTAATTTACTAATCCGTACAGTAATTTATTCTATTAATTGAATAATGACTACCTACATAGATATATACCAACGTTGGTGTCGTGAGAGGACGGCCTAGGATACAATATTATGTCTCGCCCCTAAGACGGTCTTAACAAACGCGTTTCTTAAGATGCCACAAAACCGTCGGTAGGTCCACTTTTGGGTCCGACTGACTGTCGACCTTCCGCATAAGTGCGGCATCAAGTAACTCGTCTGCGTTTCGTCTTTTAAATATTTTTTTTCGATGTTTTTATTTATTACTTTGTTATATTAATACGTTTTTAAACTAGCATAACATATAATAAATCAATAAAGTTCAGAATATAAAGCATACCTTACAACTAGGAAATGACATTGAACATAGGTTGGCGGCTCCATATGGCCGCGTGCGATCACATAGCGGCGCTGAACGATGCCAATACAATGGTTCGGTTCTTTATGTCGCTGCGTGGTGTAGTGGTGTGGTATTTCATGTGTCAAACACAAGCCGCTCTATCGCGGCAGCGGGATGTTATGTGCTGAAAGTCTGAAACACTGCGCTTGACAACGCACAAACTTTATAAATACATCGGACTTATGGGCCTGTTTTACTATTAGATAAATCTTCGATAACTATTTTAGGACTCGCTTTTCTAAAATATAGAACAAGGCAAATAAAAGAGGACTAAGGACTCGTAAAAAAATCCATCTTCTCTTAAATAGGCCTCTTTCTTGCTTCTTCTCAGGACAAGAAGCGTGTATCTCCTCAGTAGGAGATTGGGGCTAAAAATTATGCCATGGGAAAGAATTTCAAGTAATAAAACAGACTAGAATTGGAACGATGAATCTCTTAAACTTAAACTGCTGTATTTCGCCCCATATAACTCGAAGAAGACAAGTTTAAAAAAAATAAGAATTAAAGGCTGTATCATGTTACAGCTTCAAAAAAGATGTAATACACTAAAATGGTAATATCTAACTGCTTAAATCAAAACTAGTACCGCTAACAGTAATCCGATCTCGCGCTAATCTAGCTCAGACAGCACTTCCCGAAGTAGTAGCTGCAGACTGCAAGCACCGACCACTCTGCACAGTACACGAGCAAAGGGCCGCAACTTAGAGCACGGCTTAAGTGCAAAGTTATGATTGCTAAGCCGCAGTGGCCATGTTACAGTTATTTAACTTCGTTATTAGCCCGGCATTGATAAAGTGTTCCGCTTTATGACCTAACTTGATAGTGTAAGTTGTAGACATTGTCGGTAAGAATAAGATTTATTTTTCATTACAAATATTAATTTCTTAGGAATAAGATTTACTTTGTTTAAGGTGTACTGCCAGTCATTGTACACCCACAGCCTCGCTATACGCAGAAAGCGTTCAGTGCCCTGAGAGTCCTCTATAATATTGGGCTTAGGATGCTGATGGGGTGGCCTCGTTACTGTAGCGCATCAGGGATGTTTGCGAAAGCCAACACTGACTGTTTTATGGCAATAGTGTGTAAAAGAGTGGCCTCCCTGATGCGTCGTTTGCGGGGCAGCTCCAATGGCCTTCTAAACACCATTACAGAAAGACTTGAGTGTCCTATTGTGAGGCACTGGAATAAGGCACACGGTTCAGGTGGTTTTCTTTTTGATGTAAAATGAGCATGTAGCAGCTATAAGGTACTAACATAATTTGAAGTTTTACTAACAATTTATCATGGAATTATGTTCTGATTTAAAATATAACTAAATAATTAGACAGGCCTGTTGGTCTAGTGGTTAGTGACCCTGACCGCTACGCTGGAGGTCGTGGGTTCGATTCCCACCCAGGACAAATGTTTGTGTGATGAGCACGATCATTTGTTCTGTGTTTGGGTGTAATTTACCTCTATTATGTATGTATTTAGAAATATAATTGTAAGTATGTTTCTCAGTTGTCTATTACCCATAACACAAGCTCTGCTTAGCTTGGTACTAGATGGCGTTGTGTGATAGTTGTAGAATATAAAAAAAAAAATTACATGACATTGTGTTTACGCCGGCGACTTTGTCTGTGTGAAGTTTTGGCCCCGCTCCACCTAGTTGCATATCATCGCCCATCCGCTCTTTTAGTTTTTCTGGCTTAATTATAATTTATTTTCTATAAATTATACTTAATTCTTAAGAATATAATATAAAAGTGTGGGATAATAAATTCCGGAGATAAGCCATATAATACAAACTTACTAACAAGCGAAAAAAAGTTGATTCGTAGATTTTCTCAGACGCTGCGCTTTTCTAAATAAAATGTTTATGTATATAAGTGTAAACCTACAACAATCAATCCGGGCATACCCGCGAACATCTGAGAGCTGCGCCGAGCGCCGGCAGCTGAGCGCCAAATTAATCCGTTCGCAGGTACAATGGCGGCGCGCATTGTTCGCCTACAATTGTTTTCCCCACATATTGCGTCCCGGCCTTAATAACGCTCGGTTTATGAAAAACTCTCCTTTTTTAATGTTTGCGGCGACGGCTTCCTGCCGCACCGTGCCACCGCGCGGGGTCACACTGCCTACGAACAATTTTATTTCTTGACTTGATGACTTCATTTTTGTTTGCAGTTTGACATTTTGGTTGCGGAAAATGTGATACTATTGTTTTTACGACGTTAAATAGTGATCAAAAAGGAATCGAATTGAACATGATATTACACTAATTTATACACTCTGACTATTCAGTAATCTATAATTTCTTGGTTTATTTAAACTTCACAAAACTAACACTTACAGTGGATTGCAAACAAAGTATTTTTAATTAATCTCAGCGTGAAGATATTACCGTTGTAAAACATTGTACATTTAGCTTCAATAAAATCGAGCAGTTGGTAAATACAAGAGCGAATTAATGTTAGCTATCTGAAATCCAAGTCGTTTCCTTAATGACTTGAGAATTGCCACTAAGCGGTGCCACTAAGTGCCACCTAAGGCTGCCACTAACGGAAAATGTACATCAGTGATAACTGAGTGGTAAATATTTGTTTGTGGCTCGGGTCGAACAGTGTAACTACAATCTGAGTCGAAAGTGGTGAAGAAGATGACTTTCTGGACCAATGCCACTACTTTTTACAGCTTTTATTAGAAAGTTGTTTCAGCAACACTCAGCCAGAGGACGTCCAACACTGAATAATATTCTTTAGCCGAATGATTGAATAATATTTGACAAAAATGTATTTATTCAGATGACATCAAAAGACAATGTTTACACTAACAAGTGTATATGTCAATAGAATAGATTTCTGCTATAAGAAACCATAGATCACCTCGTCGAAGTCTTTGCAGTTATACGAGTCGAATTGTAAACGATTTCCACGTATTTTAGACCCTTACCTGTTGATAAAAAATAACGAAGTAGTTGATCGTTACAAACTCAAGTGTCAGTCCGAAACAATAGTCTCTGGTTTAGTTGTTCGTTTAGTCTTTTACACCCTTACAGCCTTTTTTTTTTTTTTTTTTTTAGCGTGGTAAAATCATCAAATGAGTCCTCCAACCCCGGGCAGGGCGGGAGGGACTGTCAGACTTCTACTGACTAAAATCCACGGTGTCCTTCATAGCCTGTTAAGTTCCGGGGTTACGGTAAGGGAATAATCCCGCGACCCCGGCAGGCTTTGGCCCTCTGAGAGGGGGGCCCCGTCATTATGCTGACGCTCTTTGAGGCGCGCGTGGGACACAACGCGCCGTCGACCCGGGCATGGTCGTTGGTCGGGCAGCGAGTTGCCCTTTACTCGCTGCCCGCATGCCCGCGCCTACGGTGGCCGGAGATCATCAAGCGACGTCCGTCGCCGTGGGCGCCTACCACTGCGGCTGGGGCGGAGGAAGGACGCCGTCCTCTCTCGCTCGCGGCCTGCCTCCTCCTTTACGAGCATTACTGCCTCGCAGAAGGAGCTGACCGCTTCCCACTCCGTCTCGCCCCGCAGCATGGCCGCAACCAATGCCGGGCGCTAGAGGTCTCCGCCTATCGCAGCCTTGAGGACACGTCGGTGCTCCGCCCAAGCTGGGCAGTTTTGCACCGTATGCTCCACCGTGTCCTCCGGGCGATCTTCGCAGTGGTGACACCCAGGCGTCTCCTCCTTTCGCATCAGACACAGGTACCTCCCGAAACTTCCGTGTCCGGTGAGGACCTGCGTCAAGCGGTAGGTCAGGACGCCATGACTTCTCTCCAGCCACTCCTCAAAGAGGGGTCTTACCGCCGCAATTGCGGCGTGCCCGACCCTTACAGCCTTACTACAAAAACTTAAACATTTGTTGAACACTTGTCTAAAAAAGTATGACTGTTAAACGGACCTTATTCAACGTCATAATCTGACATTTTATTAGACAAGTGTTCAACAGACTTTTAAACCGGTGGTACCGCGGTTAAAGTTTAACTCGCCATTTTAAAAGTAAGTACTAACTACAACCTAAATAGTTAAACTAACAACGTTTAAAATAAACACAGCTGCTTTGTTTCGCAATCCCTGTCTGTATAAGATAGGTACAGAAGCCAGATATTTCCAACAAAACTTTAAGTCATTTTAACTACCAGGTACTAGTGCTGTAGTAGAACTTAGGTCCGATGCATTTAAACTGTGTTCATCTCAATTAATCAAGCAAAGTTAATTGTTCAATGTGAAGTATTTCGCGCGACGGGGGTCGGCGGCGGGGGAGGAGGGAGCATCATTACTTTCATTGTAAGGCGGCAAGTTAATTAAAAGTTTTTAGTTTGTTAACTGAAACTCCTTCCTCCCAGTGATATTGTTGCTTTAATTATAGTGGCAAACTTAAAACCATATAACACTTGCACTTTGAGGTTCTGGGAAAGTAAAAGTAAAACTGAGGAATAATTACGTAGTCATACAAGGAAAAAACTTATTTAGAATTCGGAACACACGAAGCAACACACTTAGTTGATGAATAAGGTCAGTTATACTAAGTCAATCCGGAGCGTATCAAACTGAACAAGCTGCAAAGCGGATTTAAATTCCGAAACTTTTATTCCGTTTCATCGGAATCGTTCCCTCGTTGTCTGCAACACAAAAAAAAACAATACGATTAGCTGCTTAGCTGTCCGAGATAGAGATAACGTAACTGTATTGTTGACTTGGGATGAGAGGATCATATTAATCGTAACTGATACAGTTATTGTCAAATATTGCAATTATCCCGCTATTTGTAACAAAGACTAGTTTGAAAGAGTGATGTAACATTCGATATCTTTTCTTATGAAAAGCTTATTTTTTATTTGGTGATAGGCTCGTGTTTGACCCTTATCTCGCCTGATGGTAAGCAGAGATGTGGTCGACGTTAAAGCACGCTGGCCTTAAAGTCCCAAAAACAAAACACACTCTACATAATACATACGTCTGTGTACACGGTGCATAATACATCGCCTAACATCAGTCGGAGAATATCGCACTGAGCGGTAGCCTCCCTAGAGATGAGTGAAACAACCAGTCATAGGGAAAAACGAGCGAAATGGCTACAACATTCAGCTTTCCGGGCAGACTGATGACCGCAATCTTATTATATAAACTGGTAGAACATACAAGACAGTTTCTTTGACTTTCTGTTTTGTGGCATTCATTTGCCACTGTTAAGTATTCCTGAAGTAAAAAAGCGGAACGAAGTGAGACGAGTACTGACGAGTAGGGCGTCAGTACTCGTCTCACTTCGTTCCGCTTTTTTCTATGGCGTTTTGTTTTTTCCTAGTTTATAATAATGTATATTGTAGCAGCGATTATCGTTTGTAGTAGTTTCAAGAAAGGGATTTATACAAAATGAACCACACAAGAGATTCTTAACAGAATTTCAGGATGCATCATAATAGGTAAGTTTACTGACGAGTTGCAAATGTGTGAAACATGTAAAAGGACAAACATTAAAAAAAACATACCGACCGAATTGAGAACCTTCTCCTTTTTTTGAAGTCGGTTAAAAAGAAATCAGCGTCGCTAGTGATCTCTGAAACGGAATTGTCCGATTTCTTACACAATTATTATTAGCGTTCTGTAATTATACATTTTGTAAATAAGAGTAAACTTTTGGGTTTCAGTCTTCAGCGTACTTTTATAAGAACATTCATCTATGTGTCGTCTGGTTAGTGAAGATGTACAGTTATGTCTTATTGTACGAGTTTGTTCATTAGAAATTAATCAATTATGGAAGCACGCAATATTAATAATCTATAGCTATACACAAAGCAACAATAGTCATGCAATTAGTATTAACGGGAGTCTCAATTGAACGCAGCCAAGTTGCTGTGAAACTGGTCAACTATTATTCACTGACATGCGTTTGATCAATACGTAGCCTATACCGGCTGCATTAGTAACGTGAAGAGCAATTCCATTGTGGAATAATGGTCTGCAAGTGGACACAATAATGGATGTTCAAAAGGCATTGAAACTGCAAATTATATTCTACTAGCTGACCCGTGCCCACTTCGTTGGGCGGTAAACATTTTAACTTGTGATGAAATTATGACTGTGGTTGGGTTAGTACTGAGTGATATGATTTATTTCCTGACTGCCAAAAGAAGAGTTTTGTTTTTATTGATATTTCGATTATGTGCTCTGACTGTAACTGCCCGCTGTCTTTCTGTTGCTAGGCGCTGCGCACGTTCAGCGCTACATTCCCGAGCACGGACCTGCCATGTTCTTCAGCTTTGATTAGCAAGCCGCTATGAATGCTCGCAGCTAGATCCCCCAGCGCGTGCTTGTAAAATATTTTCTCTATTCCTCGAGAGGCGCTGATGATTTTCAAGAGCAGACTCCTCCGTACCGCGTACTCACCAATATCAGTTAAAAAGTAAAGCAAACTAAAGTGCAAACAATCACACACGACGAATAACCCCAACTATTAGAATTAGTCGAGAGTCAGACGCGAACTGTTGCGGCGCGCCAGTTGCCACCGCTACACAAGCCGGAAACATGGGTAAGTATATTGATTGGAAGTTGTAAAGTTATACTTATAAGTAAAATGAAATTAACCAAATTTTATATTCCTGTGGCATAAGTTTCGAGTTGTAGCGAATGAAGCCACTGGCAACAGCTAGTTCATAATGCGAGTAATACTAGAAGTTGATATAAAAAAATATCTCATTTTCACGACCGTGTGATTTAAGTTTAGCATTAGTTGCTAGTTATTTTAACTTTTTTACAATTTCCCGCGTCGTTTGTAGCGCTCCGCACCTGAAATCATCGGGGGAACAGGAATGTTGCGAACTACTAAAAATATGTTCTCCCTTCTGACTTTTTTTATTTTACGAATAAATTGTACCTAACGCTAAGCTGAGTTTCAACTAGTAACAAAATCGTAGAACTGTATTACATATTTATTACTTTTGCATAAAGTGAGTTGATTTAAATAAACTCACTTCTGTGAACATTATAAAGGGTCTTTCAAATAGGGCGGGTCGATGTTGACAGTTTGTGGCGACCATGTTGTTTTGGTGGCATCTGACAAATGCATTGGTATTTCTTCAGTTACTGATGCCAAGTCACCCTGGCAAGTTACACGTCCAAATGATAAACCTTTATTATCAAAATGAGCGTTCGTTAGTGCAATTGTTGCGCGCATTACGTCCATTTTACGGCAGCCCGCGCGTCTGCTCCCTTCAAAGCCAACTCTCCAGCGTTTGGTAGACTAGACTTTTTCTTGTGGGGGTCTACGCCAATAATCCGCAATCAACTGATGTCCTGAAAGTCAATATAACACAGGCCATCGCTCAGATTCAGCCAGATATGCAGTAGAGTAATAATTGAAGATTGGACCTCTCGGATCCGTGCCACAGTTTTAACCCGCAGTAGACATTTAAACAAATTCATATTTCTTAAATAATGGCTTAAATGGGCATTTCAAATAAAAAATAAATTCATTAATTTCTCACATACAGATTTTTTTATTTAATTTCAACATCGACCCGCCCTTGTTGAAAGACCCAGTTACAAAGTTTTCTGGTTTTCTAAGTTTTTAGGTCTTCTTCTTCATGCGTAGCACAATGTTTTAATCACATGGTATTTTTATATGACTCTTATGATTGTGTAAATTATAGTGATGTAAATAAAACAAAAGCTGTTAGAAAAAATAAAAGTAAACGTTTCAATACCCAATTAAAACAACACAGGAAATATTTTGCACGAACAAATGGTACCACAAAAAATATACAGGTATGTATATTAGATTCCCAAACTACGTGAGATTCAGGCTTTACCCACGCCGCAGCCAGCCAGTCGTGATGGACGCAGTTGCCCAAAAAATTGGCAAATATGAAGGAACCCTCCCCGAGCCCACTAGGGGGCTGGGGCGTCGCGCATACAACTCAATTTGCAATGTTTACACACCATATTTGTTTGGTTCTGTTATATTTGTTAAACATACATTGAGAAGGCGTAAAACTGTTTGTGGTGTTACTTTTTACTGTAAATAGGTTCTTCCTGTGCTCAAAAATATGTTTAAGATACAGACAAATATAGATAGTATCAAAGTTGTATTCTAAATTTAAGACAAACCTATCCTATTCCGAATATGGTATGTTAGTAATTAAAAACATTACAAAGGCCCACTGTGTAAAACAGTTTCTTTTTATAGATAGACACAAGGGATCATTCTGAGGAGATGCCATAAACACATTGCGTTCGCCAGCGGATTGATGAAGCCAGATGGATATAACTGTGTTAGTAGGCAAGTTTATATAATGGTTGGTACTTGTGGCCCCAAGGGTGCTGCTCGGGCGGCGAAGTTATATCCACTCCCATGAGATATAAGTGACCACTGTTACTCAACCCATATGCACCACTACAGTATTGTACAATTATTTAATTAATTGCCTCATCCACAAAAATATCTTTGACCAGTTCACTAAGTTTCAAGACAAAGAAGAATATTTATGTTTCTCGTAAAGTTCGTATTTACCTTTTTGCCGATTAATTCACAAACAAGCATCAATTTAAACTTTAGCGGAGCTTTTTGCACAGAACTGACAATTTAAATTGCGCCATGAAACCTACTGTCAAACTGGGTTGCACAGAACTTTATAAGGTAAAGCGAACAATTAACGACTTTCCAAACGCAGGCCTCGATTCGTTTTACATTGTCGGCTCAACTGTATGAAATCCCCGTTTGGGTTATAGTCAGCTAGCGTTATTACTGCAACATTGTTAGATTTATCACTCGAGACAACATTGAAGTTAATTGTAATTTGTACGTACGAACGTACAAAATAAGGAGGAGTTTGGGATGGGGATGGGACGATAAAATGAAGCTTTATACACGTAGTGGTTACGGGAGATCGCAAGAGCATCCCATCCAAGAAATAAAATCTTTAAAAAAATATAGATGTTACAATTCAACATTCAAATCTTGAAAGAGGAAGATACTCATATAAAGCTGTGAACGCCTGAAGCGTAGCTATCGTATCGAGAGCTCCTAAACACTACTCCGGCCAATCACCTCTCATTGATTCTCATATGAATCCACTTTCAGTTTGAATGTATTTGCCTGAGCTAGGAGAGAGAGATAATGCCAGCATGAGACTTGAAAGTGTAACGAGGTCATGACTGTAACTAGTATGGCTGGGTGAGGTTAGGCTTTAAACTATTGTTAAACAGACAGACGTGACGAACGCGAGGCGAGGCGTTTTTTTTGTAATGTATACCATTGTTTGAAGCCCGTCACAAAGACTTTCGGATCGCTTTCGCTTTTCTATTTGACTGGATTCAAACAATTGCATACATTACAAACAAAAACGCCTCGCTTCGCGTTCGTCACGCCTGTCTGTTTGACAATAGCTTAAATTTATCAATTGATTGAGGACCAGAAACAAGAATCAGTCCATTTCCCCTAACTATAAGTGTGACATGGCGACAAATCTTGTAACAAACACATGAGATGATTAGACCCTACCTTTAACCTACTATAACTACCAGCCCAGAGGTGAACCTGCATTTAACACGTTAATAACATAACCCTCTTCCCCGTTTCAGCTCCCCCCATAGGGGTGAGGCTAGCGACCACTTCACAGATCATTACGCCTATTAAAACTTTGAGGGGTGAATGCATACTCGACAACATTTGGGGTTATATTTCTAGAGCGGTTGACAAAAATATTGAATTCGGCGTGATAACTGGTTTGAAAGTAGAATTGATTTCTGATAAGCTATTAATTACATTTAGATACTGTAGTTACTAGTAAGTGCAATCCAAACCAAACATAAAAGGTTAACAAAGAACGGTTAGCTATTTATTCTGTTCTAATAAAAAAAAAAAACGCTATCCGCTTGCGACAACCGGTTTCCTATAATTTATGCAACTCACCGTTCAATATTTTAATTCACTCTATAAATCGAATATTTTAACCTATAAAAAGTGGATATTAACATGCAATTATAAATTATTCATCGTTTTTAACATTCCCGCGCCGAAGTGGAAACTACAAAGAAACTATGATCAAAGTGGCACATTTCACGAGTCGGGGGACACGCGTCCCCTGGGAGGGGATGAAGTGAGGGGCGGGGGTGAGTAGTCACGTACTCCAGTTTTACTCAGTTACTTTTAATTCATCCAGTGCGCTGATAATGTTTGGTAAAGTTTGTGGGCACTTGTGTTAGTGTGGTGGCTATCGTAATTAAATAACCAGGGTGGGCTCAAATTATGTATTTATCCATAAACTACATCTATACCTATAATAAAATTGGAGTGTCTGTTTGTAATATTGAAATAACCGTTTTTTTCTACTTGCATATGAATATATACACAATACATACACCAAAACAACACTTTTTAAAAATTTTGTCTGTCTGTCTGTCTGTTTGTCTGTCTGTTTGTATCGGCTAATCTTTGAAATGGCTGGACCGATTTTGACGGGACTTTTACTGGCAGGTAGCTGATGTATTAAGGAGTAACATAGGCTACTTTTATTTCAGAAAAATGTTTCACTTTAGAAAAAAAATAGGATTATGTGCACTTGGTATCACAACTTCACGTAACATTCTGAAATGGCTGGACCGATTTTGACGGGACTTTTATTGGTAGGTAGCTGATGTAATAAGGAGTAACTAAGGCTACTTTTATTTTAGAAAAATCTTTTATTTTAGAAAAAAAATAGGATTATGTTCACTTGGCATCACAACTTAACGTAACATTCTGAAATGGCTGGACCAATTTTGACGGGACTTTTATTGGCAGCAAGCTGATGTAATAAGGAGTAACTTACATTACTTTTATTTTAGCAAAATCTTTTACTTTTGAAAAAGAATAGGATTATGTGCACTTGGTATCACAACTTCACGTAACATTCTGAAATGGCTGGACCGATTTTGACGGGACTTTTATTGGCAGGTAGCTGATGTAATAAGGAGTAACTTAGCCTGCTTTTATTTTAGAAAAAATATTTATTTTAGAAAAACATATTGGGATTATGTGCACTTGGTATCACAACTTCACGTAACATTTATATGCAACAATTTGTGAGTAAATTACATTAAACTTACATTAAGTTTTTAATTTAATCGTAATCAGTTCACATCTTATAACAAAATGTAAATTAAGAAAAAATTATAATAGTGTGTCCGAATATAGAACCAGCGCCATCTCTCGCCATTACTCGATCAACTGCGTGCGTATTCGTTTTAGCAAAGATTATGGTTTTTAGGGTCTGTACGGTCCAACCGTACAATTTTTCATATTGTATTTTTTTACGTTGATCAAGCAGTTTTGTACCTCAGTTCGCGTTCGGTCACCGCCGCGTGTACTAACAGTTGTCAATTAGTACAATTTTAATACAATCAGTGTTCAGTACCAAACCATCTTTTATTCTCTTCCACCATCATCTAATCGTTAATGTACGATCCAGCAAGGGATCATACAGGGTCAGTTCAGACCGAGACGCGAAGCGTCGCGACGATGCGTGAAGAGGCCTGAGGTTTCGCGCTGCGCCGCGCTGCACCTCGCTGCGCCGTGATGAGCCGCGCTGTGCCGCGATACTCATCGCGACGTCGCGAGGCGCATCCAGACTTCACGAAGCCGGGCTGCGCAGTGAGGAGTGGCTGGATAGGCGTCACGGCGTCCTGACCTACCGCATGACGCAGGTCCAAACCGGACACGGATTTTTCGGGAGGTACGAGTACCTGTGTCTGATGAGGAAGGAGGAAACATCTGGGTGTCACCACTGCGAGGATCGCCCGGATGACGCGGTGGAGCATATACGTTGCAGGTCCCTCGCTTGGCCAGAGCACCGCCGTGTCCTGACGACGGCGGAGACCTCTCGCGCTTGGCTTATGCAATATGCAGCAGGGAGAGACGGAGTGGGAAGCGGTCGCCTCCGTCTGTGAAGCAGTCATGCTCGCGAAGGAGGAGGCGGGCCGAGTGAGGGAGGGGGCAGAGACAGAGTCCTCCCTCCGCCCCAGCTGCAGTGGTAGACGCCCAAGGCTAAGGACGTCACAAGGCGATCTCCGGCCACCGGAGGCGGGTGGCGAGTAATGGGCAAGTCGCCGCTCGACTATGGACCATGCCCGGGTTGACGGCGCGTTGTGTTCCACGCGCGCCTCAATGATCATCACCAAGATGACGGGGCCCCCCTCTAGAGGGCCAAAGCCTGCCGGGGTCGCGGAACTTATCTCATTACCGTGACCCCGGAACGTAAAGGGTTATTGAAGGACACTGTGGATTTTAGTCAGTACGAGTCTGACAGTCCCTCCCGCTCTGTCCTGGGTGATGATGATTTTATCACGATAAAAAAAAAGGGCGCTCGACCGAACTGCATGAAATCTATACGAAATCTGAACAAAAATATAAAATAGTAGAGAAGTCACCACGACGCAGCCTCGGCTACGCCTCGCGGCGTCGAGAGGCGTTGAAAGGCGTCGACAGGCGCCACGCGGCGTGCTCTGCGTCATGCGGCCTCGGCAGGCGCAGGGGCGCGCATCTGCGTGGAGATGCGTCGGTCTACGCCGCGAGACGTCACGCGGCGCAGTACTGAGTGGCGCAACGTATTCAACATTTTCACAACGAAATGTGTAGCTTTTCGCGTAGAAAATAAAGTCGTATTTTGAATGGCTCTTAAAAGTGTGCGCGCATCGATGCGTCGTTCGACCCACCACTCATCTCTCGAAATGTTTTGGTTAGATTCGATCTAGGGTCAGCTCAGACCGAGTTACCGAGACCAACTACCCGTTAATTTTGAAGTGCGAATTAAATAATAACTTGCTATTTGAGTCAAGTAGGTAGTTTTATTTACTACGTAGTTTGAAATTTTATTAGTCTTCATTCTCATATTGAATGAAACAACAAACATTTTATTTGTTTGATTCAGTTTTTTTTCAAATCCCTCTAGAAAAATTAAACCTGTCGCATAGTAGCCTAAATGCGAAAAGTCCCAGGAATCATAATTTCGTGAAGTGAGCCTTAGAGCAATTTGAGCAAGGTAAGTCAAAACTCTAGCGTCAGAAACGCCTACGCAACGTCAGTCTCGACTTAGTATACAGTCGTCTCTTAAGGCAGTTTCTGGATCACAGGAGACTTTGGAGGACCACTCACGTGAGTCTGAGACTTTTCACCGAAAGGCAGTCGCGCTTATGTTCGCAGAGAAATCTGACCGCGACTTTGCTCTCCCAAGAAAGCAGCGAGGACCGCAAAGCGCCTTTGACCGAGAGCATGACGCCCACTCTCGTGAGTCTGGAGACTTTCTCCGATAGGGATTCGCGCCATTAAAAAACACATTGTTAAGTTCCGACATCCACGCGAACGAAGTCGCGGGCACAGCTAGTTTTATATATAAATGGATTCTAAAAGGCAGTCGATATTAATCACTTCCTTAACGACTTTTATTACTAAATTCAATTGAGACTACGGAATTTACCTTTACTTATTATCTGGCAATATTTCGGGTTTCCAAGAAACCTTTGAGCTTTACAAATATGTAGTTCTGAAAATCTACTTTAAGATTTACTTTGAAATAATGTCTTCAAATTGTTTGTTTTTCTTTCAGTGCCTATGAAAAAAAACACGTCACTCAAATATTAAGACACGGTGACTGTATTAACACTTCATGGATAGCACGTAGAATTCCTCCATCGTACTAGGAATTAATAAAGGAACGAAAAAGGTCATGAAAAGAAGACGTTAAAAATTTAATCAAGCCGTAGTTACTTCTGTCATAAAACTTTAACTATCGGACAGACTACGTGTTGAAGGATCAATGTTCATAAACAGAGCGCATTACCGGCGCACTCTTCACTCCCGAGGGATTGGGCGAGGTTATAATATTTAAGATTGCAAGTGGGATTCGAACCTGCGTCTTCTGGATAGGTATCCAGAAGACGCGGGTTCGAATCCCACTTGCAATCTTAAATTTTTCTTTCCTCAAAAAATCATCTTTACGATGCGCGTCGCATGCGTTAATGCGTTTAAAATAATTAATGAAGTTATAATAATTATGGTGCTTACGAACCAATATAATGATAGTGTGAGATTCATTATCTTAGAAAGTAAAACTAATTCAAGATATTCAATAGTATTTACTGGGGGGGTATACTAACGTCTCAAAACCAGGCTCGTTCCGGCGAGTGAATGTGACAGTTCACACTCGTTTACTCACTGGAGCAAGCCTGGTTTTAAGACGTTGTAATACCCCTCCTGAACCGTAACGACTTTGAGGAACACGACCACCAGGAATATAACCAGTCTTACCATGGGGTAATATCGTATTGCCCAGTTACTGGGTTGTGGAGGTCCGACAGGCAGTCGCTCCATGTAAAATACTGTTATCCAGCTGCATCTGGTTCGATTGGAAGCCGACCCCAATATAGTTGGGAACAGGCTAGGCAGATGATGAACCGTAACGACTTTGGCGCAGTGACTGAGCGATCGACTGATGCGTATCGTGGCGCGACTTAGATAACTGCACGGAACAAAAATTTGTTTGACGTTCAATAGTTTTTCTGACTCTGGGTGTAAGTGGTTTTCGATATTTTGTAAAAGTATCCCAATTTACTTTTTATATTTCCAGTGTTTCCTCACGCTAGGTTTTTTTTTTTTGCATAGACATAACGAGTAAAAGCTAGTTATGTTTCAATATATTGCTCTAAAACACTGTAGGTATTATTTTTGTTTCTGGTTTTATACACATTATTTCACTTGACTGAACTGCACTTGAAATAATGGAACATTTACAACTAAAAGCAATTGAATCCCGCTTAAGAGGAATAGAGACAATAAGTATCTACTATTATTACTGTGCAACAATTCCGAAACTATTGATAAACAAGAGCAAGTATTGGAAATACTTGTGAACTAAATATTTCATTTATCTAAACTGTAAGTCGGCGCCAAAGTTCAACCGCGAGGTATATTGCCCGCGCTACTGCTCTCTAGAGGTCGGACGAAATATATCTGTCGACCGCAGTACCTACTGTAAAACTGATCACTTTTGTGTATGACAACTGAATTGTGTTCTTATCTAAAGATTTAATTTATTGACAGCTTTTAAAACCGGAGTACAGTACGATTCATGAAAGATGACCACAAATGGCGGTAGACTTTGGCGTCAACGGCGCGATAGACGAATAGCTACTGAGCGGCCTATCACGAGACGCGCGCGCACCAATGGCGTCCACCGGTCTTGACGCACTCCGCCCGCGCGTCACCGCGCACCTCCAAAGGGACCTAAAATATGCCTTCTGCGCCGTGGTCAACTTTCGTGAATCTTACTGTAAGTACTTTTGTTGATTCTTGCTCCACTTGGTAGCAAGCGTTAACAAAATATTTAATTGCAAAGTTAAGCTACGTTTCCACGAAATAATATTGTCAAGCTAATTATGAAATAATAATGCCATGCAATTTAATCTCAACGATAAAATTCATATTAAAATGGTTGAAATACAAAATAACCAACATTTCAATATGAAGGTACAACATACGTTGAGTTAAGCTTTTCCGATACCTACATACATCGTACTCCAAAGAGACGCATTCATATTTTTATGAAATACTGGCTGTTGCTTGACTCGCCCGCTTTCACATAGATCGTAAATAATATGATTAACAAGTAAGCCTTCAAAGTGAAATAACTCGAAAATCCTAGAATTCAATATTTCCAATTTCCACTAACAATCAACACCGAAGGCTCACCGACACAGCTCCGAATATTTTATTTTCAGTTATGTTCCCAGAATTTCGCCAAAAAATAACTGTCTATCCAAAAATATAAGCTTAAAATTTGAAATGAATGACGCTGCAACCAGTACGTTAATTATAATAGCAGCGCATCCCGGTACACAAACACATCGGGAGTTCATTAGGGGTCTCCTCGCCACCTCGCTCGCAGAGACACTCATTATGAGCAAGCAGCCGCCGCCGCGTGCTACACACACTTCTTTCATTTAGGTTAGTTACTCCACACACTGAATACATTTTTAAAACAGTAAGTGTAAATACTAATGCAGTACATAATTATAGTTAGGTATGTAAGTTTATTTTAGTTAGTGAATTGGAATAGAATGTTTTTGTACTAAATAAATGTCGGCACGGAGGTGCAGTAGCCGAATGTTGCGCTGCGTGTCGCGGCTTCGATTCACGCATGGAACAGGAATAATAACCAGTGAAAAAAAGAGAAAAACAGCTTGAAGGAGCTCAGCTAAGTGAAAGTGTCATGAAACACTTTCTTGTGTTGTGAAATCATTGTTTATGAAATTCCACTTCTCGAAATATTCATTCAGGGCAAGCGCTGGCGTTGGCTATCCTAGTAAATAAATTGTCAATTCGTCAGCATTTTCAAATGGTAACCTAATATTACTTTCGCAGAGTGAGTTTAAGCACGACTCTCTTTACATACTTTACATCCCGTTCTCTACTTTTTTACTCTACATAAAACTCTTTTGACCAAGTTATTTTCCTTTTTTTTCTCATATTGTGTTTCATGCTTGACGAAGTTCCTGAAATACCGTCTCTTGTTGACTCGTACCGGAAACGCCACAAAGATATTTAATACTCGGCCGTACAATTAGTGCGTGGAATGAAAGTTGCACTGTAAATGAGAAATAATAACTCGACTGGACACACAACAAAATGTTCCGACAGTTCAAAGGGAAATAGTACTTATTAAAAACTAGTGACCGCCCCAGCTTACATGTAAATATTATTATATCATTATCTCTTAAATCAATTGATGAAATCTGCGTTAAAATCCGTGACGAAATTGGAAATATCTTGATTTTGTTTTATATTATGTAGTGAAAAATAACTGTAACAGGGATGACCCTCCACAGTTTTATGTTTACTTGTCTCATTCTTAGCTCAAACTTTGTTAGGAACACAAAACAAAGTCAATATCGAGAAACTTAGATACAACTAAGTTAGTCAAAATTAAGATAAATGTCTTTAATAAAGTTCACGCCACTAATATATTCAGAGGTCGCCGCCACATAATTACTAGTATAAATTTTGTCGAAGCGTTACGTTAACTTGGTTGTAAATAAATATATTAAACCACAGCTTAACGCCAACTTTAATAAAGAAAGCTTAAATCTTTATTAAAGGGAACAAATTTTAAAGATCGTTAGGACTGCAGAAAATATTTGAGAAGAATTTCTTAATTAACTAGTAACATTTCACGAGACTTCAACTTAATAATAAAGTTGAAGCTTAATGTTTTTATCTGATTATGGTTTTATATATTGTTCGTCACAGATAAAACAGCAAAAAATATATTGGTTTGGAGGTTTCTTGTTCCTATTTTGGTATTGATATACCTAGAAAAATGAAGACTGCCTTTTCAATCTTAATTTACCTACAATTTTTTCACACAAACTGGATTTTTCAGGACTTGAACGAGACAAATGACAGAGTTATCTTGGTAACAACTTACAGGTGGAATAACATTTTTATTATTTACAATCGGAAATGAAGAAATAATTCTTATTTTATCACTTTTCCTGGACCTCCACACGCATGTTAGTTCACGTATCAAACGTCTTATAAATATAAATGTGCCATAGTTCAGTTCCAAGTCACATTACTATCTATTGCAATGGTTTCCTGTTCGTTGTGGTTGGAGGGAGTGGGGGGGGGGGGTCAGTGCGGAGTATCGGGGTGAGGGTAGTTCATTTGATTTGACAGCTGATCTCAGCGCGGTCCGTCGGCTATGGCGCGGCGGCGGCGCCGGCAAATTGGACAACTAACGTTTTTGTGCGCAGATATCACATTCATTTGCTGAGAGGAATCCTTCTTCCAGTTATTTGTGTTAATTTTGACAGGCCTGTTGGTCTAGTGGTTAGTGACCCTGACTGCTATGCCGGAGGTCGTGGTTTCGATTCCCACCCAGGACAAATGTTTGTGTGATGAGCACGATCATTTGTTCTGTGTCTGGGTGTAATTTATCTATAATATGTATGTATTTAGAAATATATAATTATGTTTATCAGTTGTCTAGTACCCATAACACAAGCTCTGCTTAGCTTGGGACTAGATGGCGTTGTGTGATAGTTGTGGAATATTATTATTATTAATTATGTAAGTTTTTTCATTTTAACAGTCATTTTATATCTAGGAATCACATCACGCCTGTTTTCCCCTAAATAATTTGGTAAAGCTGTTAATCCAAACACCGGTAATGTCATAGTACGATTTCGTAAGGGGTGCGAAATTAAATCTCTAGTCAAGACTCAAGAGTCGAATCAGCTGGGCATGGAAAAACCAGGACTGCTACTAAGAAATTCAAAATGATATTATATATACTTTGCCAGATATGAACTAATTCCTAAAACTTCATGTTCAGTAGAAGCGAAAGGAGACAGCCGCGTGGTTACACGATACTAATAAAGTTTGTAAGTGACACTGTTGTTAGCTTTCAAATAAACACCGTGACATGCAGTGCTCATACGTTTACCTGAGCTGAGCAAGCTTTTACATAAATATTGTTTTTGTTGAACAAAGGATGTTGCATTGTCAAGAATATTATCGACAGGTAATATCATCAAATCAGCGGAAGTTAATTAAGGATGGACGGGTACTATCGCAAGACGAGTGTGCCAATGAATTCGCAAGGTTTTTTCAGTCTGTGTACAATCCGGAACCTCCTGTTCTGAGTGTGGCGGCGGCATGTGAGAGCGAGGCTGCGAGCGCGTGGCCAGGCGCCCGAGTGCACCTAGCGAGCCTGGGCCCCGCTGACGTAAAACGCGCACTCGCACGTTTGCCACCTAAACGCTCTGCCGGGCCGGATGGTATACCAGCCTACATTTTTAGGGACTGTCGTGCAGTATTGGTTGAGCCGTTGCTACACTTGTTCAACATCTGTATACGGACCGCAACTTTTCCTGAGCGCTGGAAACTTACCCGCGTTGTGCCCGTCCCTAAGAGTAGCAGGGGCTCAGCACCTAGCGATTATAGACCTGTAGCCGTGTTATGCACTCCAGCTAAAGTGTTTGAGTCGACTATTCACGGCAGCCTGTATCCACAGATTAGCGCTCTGTTGTCCGACGCGCAGCATGGTTTCCGTCCTGGGCGGGGGACAACGGGGAACTTACTGGATCTAATGACACAAATAGTACCGACAGTGGACGCGGGTCAACAGGTGGATGTTGCCTACTTCGATTTCAGGAAGGCTTTTGACATAGTGGATAACGACGTTCTGTTAGCTAAGTTAGCTGGGGTAGGCTGTACACCTCACACCTTGTCATTTTTCGCCTGCTATTTACGAGACCGTTGTCAGTACGTAGATTGCAGTGGGCAGCTATCCGAGCCATATTTCACGAGATCAGGAGTTAGTCAGGGTAGTAATCTAGGGCCTTTACTCTTCATTCTAAAAACCAACGACCTGCCGAGGGTAGTAGATAAATCAATACCATTACTATTCGCAGACGACTTGAAATTGGTTCATAAAATTGAGCAGGAATCCGATCATGACATACTGCAGCAGGATATTAATAAAGTAGTCGAGTGGAGCCGTCACAATAAGATGTATTTCAATGTGGCCAAATGTTCAGTATTATCATTTTCTCGTTCACGTGACCCAAGTCATTATCAATATAGCATGGAGGGAATCCCACTGCAACGTGTCTCAGAGGTAAGGGATTTAGGAGTACGATTTACAGCTGATTTAAATTTCCGTAAGCATACCACCGACGTATGTAAAAAAGCATACCGCAATTTAGGGTTGGTCTTACGGCTAGGAAATCAGTTCTCGAACATCAGGGCTCTGAGATCGTTGTACGAAGCGCTTGTAAAAAGTCACTTGGAATGTAATGCTGTCGTTTGGTCACCACATGAAGCCAAGTACAAGCTAATGCTAGAACGTATCCAGAACAAGTTCATGAGATTCTTGTACCTAAAGCAGTATGGTGTGTATCCAGGGTATCCACTTCTGTATCCTACACTATTTGTGCTGGGCATGGTAGGATATAATAAACTGGAAGTAAGAAGGGAAGTAGCTGTAGCCACTTATTTATTTAAAATCTTGCGTGGTAAAATACACAACCCGGGCGTTTTAAACACGTTAAGGTTGTGTGTACCAGATGGGTACGTGGGACGGCGGAGGCGGCCGCCGCTGCTGTGGGAGCCGCCCGCCCGCACCAACCTGCTGCAGCACGCGCCGCTGACGCGAGCGCTGCGTGCGCTCAACATGGTGTCACAACGGATTGACTGTTTTAATTGTACGTTGAGTGAGTTCACACGGGCCGCATTTTGTGTTGTATCTTTATGTTAGAATAATTATACCTAGTCCTAGACTCATAACTACACTATTGTATTAGGTTAAGCCTGTGATGATAGTTGTAAGTGTGTTTAAATAAATAAATAAATAAATAAATAAATAAATCATATCGTATTCATTATCCACGGCACGGTCAGTGCAGTGACTAGGCTTTTGACTGCTGCCCCAAATATTTGATTGGCTTCCAGGTAGTTTTTCTGACCTGTCTGTGGGTGTGAGTTAAAATGTTTGTAAACGCACCCACTACGCGGAAGATATCTTTCTTTTTCTTTCTTTCTACTCTCGTCTGTTACTAGTCAATCATTCAGCCACCCGAAATCCACAAAATTCTTGCCAACTTAATAAAATCATTAATATTACCGTAGCTACAACATAGCTGATTTATCCTCGGTAAGATACTAAACTAAAACACTTAGTAAACATAAACTCGGTTCATAAATCTACCGCGAGTCACATTAAGCGACCTCCGACTTCCCGCGCCGACTTGTTCCGCGGGGAGTTCACCTCATCTGACAGCTGATCTCGACCACCTCCTCCGCGACGGTACTTTGCATCATTACTGTAATGCTGTCAGGATAATTGGACAAGCAAAGACTTTGGGTGAGGAGGATTATATAAATGTTGGTGGATGTTGGGAAGCAGTTATATAAGGATTCGATGATTTACTTGATTGATGAAGGTTTTTACTAAATACTGGACAAATCAGCTTTTAACTGCTTTATTTGATTTGTTGAATGTTCATTTTGATTAAATTAAAGGATAATAATACATGACATGGGCGTCATCAGACAGCATAGAAAAGATTATATCTGATACAAAGAGTACATTTTTTTTATTTAATTTACTGTTTTTCCTACCAACTGAACTTTGCCAATGATTACGACATCACAATACACCAGTAATATCTGCTTACAAAACTTACTAACCGGACAGAAATGCAAATGCAAAACGAAGTTCCAATCTTATTAATCTATCCTGACGCAGACGGCGTCACGGCGCGAGACAATGCCGCCAGTCGCGACGCTATCGATGGCTGCTGTGAGGCGGCAGCGGAACACTCACCAAGATATCTGATGCTACTGACAGACGTAGACGACGTGCTAAGACATCGCCCAGTCTTGGACGTGGGAATGAGTAAATTGTGAGACTGATAAAAGGTGTAATGTGCAAAATTTATATTGTGTGTGATTTAACATCAAGCTTCTCAACTGTCATTATTGATAGTGACAGTTGAGAAGAAAATAAAGAAAAAAAATGTCATGGAGGACTGAGAGCTAACCGAGTGTAGGAATGTAATGTTATTGTATCCATAAACATACGTATGTATATTGTAACCCTCTCTTTTCATTAAATGAATGGAAGATGGAAGTGCCTAGAGCTATGTCTTTATTAAAATATTCTCCAATGAGACCAAAATAGAAATAAACAAATTTCAAACAAAACGTTATTTGAAACCGGCATTAAATATCCCCAAACGTGTCTACCGCACGCTCTTTTTGATCTTTTAACAGGCTATTGAGTGAGGGTGGGGTCTCCCAAACACCCGAATATATCCCCATAAGTGGGCGATAAATCCTTTGTTAAAACAAAACAGGGGTTCTATTGTTCGTCCCAGTGCTGGGTGCTGCTTCCGGCCGCGGGAAGTATCTGAGACGATTATCTTTAATAGGATCGGCTGCTGCTTCCACAAGTTCGTTGCTAAGTCTGATTAACTTGGATACTTTTGAATCGAATGTAGTTTTGTTGCGGTCTATTCGTGATGAGAATTGTGACCGGTGTTATATCATCTAAAAATTTTAGCGTTTAAGGTATTTTTTAAGTAATTAGTTTAACTAAGTCCTCGCTGTAAAGGCCTTGACCTACGGCCTCGGCCTTTATCTCAGCTCGTCCATCAAGTGCTGCACGCGCTTTGATTGGAATTTGGAATCACTGAAAATGAAAATGTATTTGTTGTTGACTTCGAAAAAAGGAGGAGGTGCTCATTCTTTGGAACCTTTTTTATGTACTCGTATGTACCTCGATTTCTCGATGACGTTTGGAGCAATTTGGAAAATTCTTTTTTTTTTTTTAAATCCCATGATAATCAGGTCAGGATCGAAAGACCTTGGAGAAATCGAGGGAACTCTTCAGTCGATTGCCTACAGCCAATCAACGGTGATTGCTGCTATCGCATATCTATGCATTGTTTACACAACAAAATGTTACGCTTCTACTCACTAAAAATAAAAAATAAAAACTTTTTTTTTAAATGAAACCGACTTCTAAAAAAAACAAAGAAGTGTAAAATAACTTTTAAATTAAAAGTCATTGTTGGAAGTCTGTGGCAATAAAGTAAAAGAAATTAGAAACGAGGTTTCTATTTTTTCAAAAACTTTTCGATTCTGTGCGACCCCCGCCCATCTGCGATTTTAACTATATCGTCAACCTATTGCGCTTTTTGACGGCCCTTGTTTCTTTGGCCATAACTACTAGAGGCTAACATACTTCTTCACGTTACCAGGTACAATACGAACAACATTTTTATATGTTTACAGTTGCACAGGTCACCGTACATACGCTTCCAATGCAGAGGTCACCTACGCTATCAAATTTTCACATCACAAATACAGCGCGCAGCCAGCATTGAGCAGATTAAATTCAAATGAGATGTCAAATACCAACAGTTGCTTTGAAATGTTAACAATGACTTCCAAATAGAAATTCAGTTCCTATCGCTTGTTCAAATTTTGTGCCGATAAAGTATTAACGGACTTTTAAAATTGTTCATGTTAGCTCACTCAATTGAAAGTTGAATGTTCTTTTTTGATACAGCGGTAAAATAAAGGATTGTAACAGAAATGCTTTCATGGGACAATAGATTCCAATAGGACTACGATATTGATAATACATATTATTATCTGATTAAATAAGCGCTGCTGACTTTAGAATGATGGCTTTTCTTTGGCCGTCCTCGTCTTCTCCACCCATCAATTTAAGAATGTTATGGCACCCTGGAATCATGTAATTATATTTTAGTGCTCCCGATTTTTTGAATCGATAATCTGATTTTTTACAAAATTTGATATACCATAAATGTATGTTTTTAATTGAGGCTACAGTATTTGCCGAAATTCACATTGTGAAACAGACCAAAATCCACAACAAAACAACTCAAATGCAAACAGCTCTTCAGAAAACTTGAAGCAGAACACAGATCTTAATTGTGGCGCTGTTTAATGACATCGTGTGACGAGAGGCTCTTGTCTTGTCTCTCTGATGCAATGTGGTTCCTCAACTATTGGGGTATTTGGAAATTCGGCCACGTATGTAGCGTTCACTAATGGAGCCACAGTGCTGTGTGCTCTTAGTGGATAACTATAATTATGGAGACTGAATACTGAATGTTGGTAAAGTTTTGATTCCAAGCATGTGTGACACTTCTATGCTTGAATTATCTTATATTATATTTTATGAAGTTGGCCGCAAAAGTAGCTTTTGTATTCATTGGTCATCTATTGAGAAGTAATTTAAAAAATTGTTATTAAATATTGTTGTTTTAGTAGATCATTATTTGTTTTAAACTACGGAAACATAAACGCTAAGAAGAAGAACGGATAACATTGTAAAAAAACTTAAAAGTTACTGTTTTCAGTCACCAGACAAAACTTTATCTTTCAAGCTCCCGACATCACACATGTCTGTGATACGGCACGTTACAGCCGTGACCGTGACACGTCACGCCAGCATGCCCCACGCGCCGCCATGCCATGCCACGACGACACACGATCACGCTAACTGTGACAAATACTCGCTTGTTTACTACACAATCTGCCGCGGGAAACGTATAGCTGCTGCATTGGGGCCTGAAATAAATAGGGTGACTACGTGTCTTAGAGGAATTGACCAGTTTGTCACGGGAGACATTTTTGTCATTGCTTGTACTGTTTACAAGATACAACACTGCCTTCAAGACTTAACATATCGTTTCACTGTCATTTTAATGTATGAGTGTGTGTTCTTTGTTACTAGACGAAATTACATTAAAAGAAGTGATTAGCAAATCCATGAAGCGTAGAAACAAACGTGGTGTAGTCTTACGGGGTTTGAGATGTTAACAACAAAACAAGAATCTTTTGTACGTCTTAAACCTCCCTTCACAAACGCTAAAAATCTCGAACAGCGAAAGACCGAGTCTCATATCACGATGGCGCCATATCTTGCAAACTTACAGAGTTAGTTTAATGACGTGTCTCGCATCCATTACTCAGATTGTAGGCGAACGTTTAAAGCGCGACTGTGCAGCGCGCAGTGGAGTGGCTCTGCGGATGGCGGCACGATTAGCAATTCCGATGCGCCAGTGTTTACGGCTCTTCAGTTGCTCTCAGTCGTGGCTCCGTACTTCGTCTGCTGACTTCAAGTAACAGCCTGATTGCTTGAGATGCACATGTAACATCTGTATGTGTAATGTTACAAACAATAATATTGTTCTCGCTTGTGGAGCGCCTTGTGTCATATTATGGCTTGAATATTGTCTTGTCTTGGGCATCGGATCTTCTTTGACGATTCTTGACATTTTTGATTGGTTTTTCGGTTGGCGCTGTGGCTACTGATCGACTGCTGTTCAACGTGTCACAAGTTCGATCCCTGAACGGGAAAAAAAAATTATGACCTACAAGTAGTTGTTCCGGGTCTGGGTGTTTATATTTTATGATGTTTATAAAGGCATTCCACGGCACAGGGCCTAGTCTGGGACAAAAAAAAAAAAAAAAAACTCTCTTTTCTTTTAATCTACGTATTTACGACTGAGCTACTAGTTTTGTTCATCTCATATGGGAACAAGTACGTAGGTATAACATGGTGAGTACATTTGAATGCGGCCGCATTAGATTTTCTCTCCTATTTCCGTTTATCCGCTAGTCTCGTTTTCCGGTGCGATGTGCAGGCGTGTTTCTAATTAGTCTTGCAATTATAACGCATGTGTCAGTTCGGCTCCCTTTGCAGAGTAACTGGAGCTCAAAGTCTTTTCAAAAGTCGTGAGATGAGAAACTTCAGAAATGAATAAATCTAGCTGCAAACTGCAAATGTAGTGAGTTTCATTGTACAATATATGTGTATTTTGTACAAGGTGAACTCATTTTTCTCAGTCAAGTCTCGCTAGTTCCACGAAGGTAAGCTTTTAATTAAACTTATGAAGTGTGTACGCGAGACAGCCATTAATTTGGAAATAATACCTCTAGCTTGTAACACATAGCGTCACAAGTATCGTCATTGGTGCAGCCACGTCACGCTTTCGGAGATTAATATTTTAATTGAAATTTTGAAAAGGTTCCTATTTTTTCTTTGGTTTGATAGCTTGTATTATTAAAGAAAGATAATTTTAAATAATTGAGTGCATTCTTTAGCTAGCTAACCCATTTCCTTTTGAAGTTATTCTCATAAAACAAATTGGTATTCCTAATATGCTGGACTTCCTCTAATAAACACAGGTTTTGTATTCACTTATCCTGGCAGGTCACTACATATAATTTAAATCCCTAGTTATGTATCGTGTACCTGTAATGATTATACTTTTAATTAGGCACTAATAGTAATTAAACCATAATATAAGACTTTACTATAATTATCAACTTTCTGTAGCTATCCATACATACGTCTGTGTAGAAAAAATTATGAATCTGTTTTTTTAATCGTTCTTTAGTAAATGTTAATTTTAAGAGCAGTGTTTCGAATTTTCGCACATGTATGATTATGTAATATGGAATGGATGTTCGCTAGTGTTCGATATAAACATGTCGGATATCAAAATGGTTTGTTAGTACAATGACGTTATGACAGGCTTCCCGAACAAACGCCTGTTCGCAATTACTGTGAAATTATTATTTTGGTTGAATTAACACAAAAAATGTATGGTAGATTTTGAACATAATTTTTCGAAGTAAATATCTCGATGTACTTATTTGGTACAGTTTTGAGGAATAATTTATAATGTAATAAAACTTTGTTTTTATAAACGTTTGTTATTGCAGTGTCAGTTTAATCTTGCACATGTAACTGATGTATAGTAAAATCAAAATGAAAGTAATGCTTGTTCACTTCATATGACACAGTCAGAAAAATATTAAGGACTAGCTGTGCCCGCGACTTCGTTCGCGTGGATGTCGGAATTTGACAATGTATTTTTAAGTGCGAAGCGCTTAATTCTCGCCACGTTTTTTATAAATCATATCGTTTTCATATAATCCCTGTATTTAGAATTTATTTTTCAAGAATATTTGAGGTGATTATAATAAACGCCCTCTGTCGTTCAGATTCAGAAGAATTGCTACTGGATTAGAGCACCCATTCTATCTCATTCCATCCCATTCCATCTCACTCCATCCCACTCCATCCCCTTCCATCCCACTCCATTCTACTCCATTCCACTCCATTCCACTCCATCCGACTCCATCCCATTCCATCTCACTCAGTCCTCCATTCGACTCCATCCCACTCCGTCCCACTCCATCCCACTCAATCCCACTCCATCCCACTCCAGCCCACTTCATCCTACTCCATCCCACTACATCCCACTCCATCCTAATCCATCCCACTCCAACCCACTCCATCTCACTCCATCCCACTCAGTCCCACTCCATCCTAATCCATCCCACTCCATCCCACTCAGTCCCACTCCATCCCACTCCAACCCACTCCATTCGACTCCATCCCAATCCATCCCACTCCATCCCACTCCAACCCACTCCATCCCACTACATCCCAGTCCATCCCACTCCATCCCACTCAATCCCACTCCATCCCACTCCAGCCCATTTCATCCTACTCAATCCCACTACATCCCACTCCATCCTAATCCATTCCACTCCATCCCACTCCATCCCACTGCATCCCACTCCATCTCACTCCATCCCACTCAGTCCCAATCCACCCTAATCCATCCCACTGCATCCCACTCCATCTCACTCCATCCCACTCAGTCCCACTCCATCCCACTCAGTCCCACTCCATCCCACTACATCCCACTCCAACCCACTCCATCCCACTACATCCCACTCCATCCCACTCGATCCCACTACATCCCACTCCATCCCATTCCATCCCACTCCAACCCACTCCATCCCACTCCATCCCACTCCAACCCACTCCATCCCACTACATCCCACTCTATCCTAATCCGTCCCACTCCATCCCACTCCATCCGATTCCATCCCACTCCATCCTACTCCATCCCACTCCATCCCACTCCATCCCACTCCATCCCACTCCATCCCACTCCATCCCACTCCATCTCACTACATCGCACTCCATTCTAATCCATCCCACTCCATTCCACTCCATCCGATTCTATCCCACTCCATCCTACTCCATCCCACTCCATCCTACTCCATCCCACTCCATCCCACTCATTCCCATTCTAGTGTGAGTCTAATAAAAACCTTTTCTTTCTTTCCATTCCATCCCAAACCATCCCATTCTATTCCATTACACTCTACTCTACTCTACTCTACTCTACTCCACTCCAAACCACTCCACTCCAGTCCACACCATATTTGAATAGGTATGTAGTTTTTCTATTACAATCTAGATCGCGCTACCTACTGAACTGCGCGTCTCGGTGTAAACTGACCGTAATTTTACTTCTGGGTCTGGAACACTTTAAATTCAAATATCTTTTGATAGACTTAACCGATTGCAATGAAACAAAAACTAAATTAGTCCTCAAGTTACGCTCGATCGTTGTGTATAAAGGTTATCTACATTGCCTTCGTACATTTTACGTGATAGAGCCACAAATAAACAGACAAACCGACAAACCGACAAACAGACAAACAGACAAAATTTCTAAAAATGCTGGAAATGGGTTCTGTTGGTTGTCCTTCAACACCCTAGCTATTTTTTTTGGATTTTATTTTGATGTACAAAAACGATTTTTCTACAGTTTTATTATATAGATAGATAGATAGATAGATAGGACACTTTATTGATAATTTGATTGCGGTGTGCTATAATGAAAATAATATTGATTATAATGAAGAACACACCTATCTGACTTTTTTTATTGTGCTAAAATCATCAAATGAGTCCTCCCACCCAGGACAGGGCAGGAGGGACTACTACAAGACTTGTACTGACTAAAATCGACGGTGTCCTTCAATAGCCATAACCATATTTGTCCGAAACCAAAATGAAAACAAATCCACGTAATGAGTAGCTCCCAGTGGTTCTCGTTCATATTAGATGGTAGGTAGTGATGCAAGAGATTCTGTTTGCGTGCGGCCGCGGCTCCAATTGATTGATTCATTAGTATCTGCATAGAGTGGGCGCTAATCACAGCTCGCTCGCATGACCCACACACTACACACAAATGGGAAATTAATTACGTGCTAGTTCTTCTAAGTAATTTAATTCTAATGAAATAAAATACCTACTAATAAAATCAGTACCAATTTGTACCATATAACACTAAAAAGACCGCCACTACATGAAAATAAACTACAAAACGTTATCCCTATCATGCCGCTAGAAGCCGGCCAAATAATCACCATTCTTTATTAACAGCCGTACATTGAGCAGCTGGTAAGCGTTCTCGCCATTGTCCCTCAGCCAAGCGCGCAATGTATAGGTTAACAGTCGGCTCTGTTGCAAAATTGATGCGACCTCAGACCCAGGGTTGGCGCTTGCAAGTTTCATGTCGATGACAGATGAATTATGCAGCGCCTCGAATGAGATGTTTTTCGAGGATGGTCTAGTGACCAAGTGGTGTGCCAACTGTGCACTGTGCAGGGTGAGCGATTGTTTGATAACACTGCCACAAACACTGCTCGTGGACCACTGAATTAACGTAACTGTGTGTACTTTAGTACTGTTTAAAAGACGTATTAACTGATAATCAAACGATTACTAAGGCGTGTCACGGAAATTTGTGCAAAGCTGTTTTTGTGCTAGCACTTACATAATTCGACATGGATACAATAATAATCTATTTCACCATGAAACTGCACGTCCCCTAACCGAAAAACCGCCAGCGAATAGATTTTTAACCAGCTAATTTTAAAACATATTTGCACGCCCCGCATGTGAAATTACTCAATTACTCGCTAAGCCCCACATTTCCGTGCGATGGCGTCGATAAACAAGCGATGTATTAAAGTGGAGTATGCAGGTGTATTTTGTGGCGCCGTGGTCTCTCCGGTGCCCTGCACCCTGCGCCCGCCGGGGGCAGACCACGCACCCGGAAAGCAATTAGAACAACTGAGACGTGTAATGAGTGATGCGACGCCGCCGCCACGCTGCGTCTACGCTGCGTTGACGCCGTTTTATGCTGCTATGAGTGATGCGCTTGTAAAGCATACCCTCCGTGCTTTAGCTAGTATTTTGGAAAGCTCAACGTAACCTTAACGATGTTACAAAGCATTATTTTACAAAAACAATAATTGGACTAAAATAACAATAAAATTACTACAAAAACTCTTATACGTAGTTAACTTGTTCCATCAGTCAAATCATAGATACGTCTTACCCCCAGTCCCTGTCCGACCCAGGGGAGATAGCAAACGTGTTGACTTTGCAATCAATTTCCCCGAAAGAAGCCGGCGGAGGTCAAGTATGGAGATGGCCCGGGATCGGAAGCTGACCCCTTTCTCTGAGAGAGGGTATAATCTACCCCTTGACGAGAGCTGGGGTTCAGTTAAGATTAATATTTGTTCTCACAAACTACGTACTAAGTAGTTGATTTTACTTTAATATAGTTTTTTTATCGTTTAACTTTTGTTGTTTTCACAAAATTTGATTGACCGACTGCTTATCAGACTTATACCGCATATCAGATCGAACAAAAAAAAGATACACAGACATCGGATCAGAAAACTCGCAGTAATCTCGGTGTATGTACATAATTATATCAAAAACAAACCTAACGAATTGAAAACCTACCTCTTTTTAGAAGTCAGTCAAAAGGATAATTAAAAAAAATACTTAATTAAAATAAACATGACTTAGGTAGGTTGGATATAATATCTAAACAGTAACGAACTCGTTATACCCGCTCATTATAATAATAGGTATTATCCACACGGCGGCTGCAGCGCATTCTGTCCTCAATTGAAATTACACACGATATCAAAACAAAACCGCATCAGAGAGCTTATAACAAAGCTCCGAATTGCTGCATAAACTATTTGACGCGGTCGTCCAAAACCTGCGCAAAACTACGAATAATCCAGCACAACATAACGTTGCCTATGTAAGTACGCTTTATACGAAATATCACGTTCATTATAGCGCTAGCAATACATAGCGTAATGATATATCCCTCAAGTTGATCCACTTTGAAGAGTAAATGTTGTTTGCGATGCAATTTTTAATTTTCAGAGAAGAGAGGAGACAAGAATTAACATGTAAAACGGAAATACTTTTTACAAATTTCTAGGATTAAAAGTTTTGAGGATGTACTACTGAAAATAATGAGTGGGGAATGTAGCTTTGAAGTAGAGAGTATTGCACTGAATATCAACTACAAAACTAATTGAAACTGTACTCTAGCTACAATTTAATAACTGAAAGTTTAGAAACTTGTAATTTTCAGCAACTTTATTGTTGGTGAACGAAAACTTTAACGCTTTTTCTTGACTTTTTTATGAAAGTCTAATATGTCGAGAAGAGTTCAGTGATTGTATCGAGCGCCATAATTTATGACGATATTGAAAAAGGTAATAATGTATGATGCTCACCAAAGCAGACGCTGGCCACTTGTGAACTAGGCGAGTTGCCACCCACTCTCAGTACTGTGGGAGTGTGGCCCGAGGTACACACGGGAGAGGTTTATACCTTATATTTTTTTTTGTGTTACTCTATTTTTATTTTAAGTTTAAGAAGAACAATTTTTACATAAAAGGATAGCAATAGCAAATATAAGACAGTCATTTTTGTATGTCTCTAAGAAATAATCGTTTAGTCGACATTTGACAGATTCTACTTTTGACATCATAGTCTACTATTGACAGATTCTACATTATGACCGATTCTACATATGACAGATTCTACGTATGACAGATTCTACATATGACAGATTCTACATATGACAGATTCTACGTATGACAGATTCTGTATTTGACAGATTTTGATAAAGTGAGACAAGTAACGGACACCTTGTGGAATCAAAAATAATACTGCTAAATAGTAATCACTATATTTATTGATAAGCATAATTTGTTTTTATAACTAGTATTAAATGTTTGTATTACATTACTAATATTTTTAGAAACAGTCACAATTACCAAATTAACGTTAAAATTATTTTTTGTTAACATAATCACATCACAGACTTAACGTCCTAATCCCAAAGCGACCAAGCCTGTTCAATTTTATCCAAAAGTTGCGTAAAGAAGCCCACCACTGCAATATTAGGCTTCGTAATAGCCTCTTCCAATCTGTGCGAAAAAATCGTCGGTACCGCGACATTAACTTTGATAAAAAATACAGCAAAATTGTCAAGAAACTTCAAAGCGATGAAATATCGGTCGAAGATTTTTTTAAGAAAATAATTTATAAACAACTGCTCCTGTAATTTTTATTTTTAATCTTTATTTACTTAAAAATAAGTATCATTTTTTTTAAATGTGATTGTTTAAATACCGATGTAACTATGTTACTAATTTGTATTTTTTTAGAATGAATAAAGAGAATACTAATTATAATTAATGTGATGAAAATGATTGTTGCTTGTTAATTAATAACGTTTCCACTGTTTTCACTGTGATTGTTTATACGTAATTATGTTAACAAAAATAAATAATTTTAACGTTAATTTGGTACTTGTGACTGTTTCTAAAAATATTAGTACTATAATACAAACATTTAATACTAGTTATAAAAACAAATTATGCTTATCAATAAATATAGTGATTACTATTTAGCAGTATTATTTTTGATTCCACAAGGTGTCCGTTACTTGTCTCACTTTTCAAAATCTGTCAAATACAGAATCTGTCATACGTAGAATCTGTCATATGTAGAATCTGTCATATGTAGAATCTGTCATACGTAGAATCTGTCATATGTAGAATCGGTCATATGTAGAATCTGTCAATAGTAGACTATGATGTCAAAAATAGAATCTGTCAAATGTCGACTAAACGGAAATAATAAGTAAGAAATAACAAATGTAAATTAATAGCTTCAGGCAGCTGCTTCACCCGCATTTTATTTATTTACACAATATCTTCTTAAATAATTATCACTATTCTGATGTCGGTAGGTAAGCTATTTCTGTTGAGGTTATATTTTCACGTCTATAGTATGATATTGTAACATAATTATAAATAGCTTCAAAATTACAGTTACTCTCTACCTTTATCTCGACACGATAATTTGAATAACCTTCAGGCAGTAGAGACGATGCCTGTGCTAAAATTATTATGCATTCTATAAGTCACAGCAGTGTACAGCTACCAACTAAAGGAAGTTAACGTGCTTATGTTCTTCAAAACGGAAACTATTATAAACAAAAAGACTCCTCTAGTTGTTTGCGGAGGATCTCGGGTATGGCACAAATTGCCCACTCCGCTCGAACCATTACATTTTTGAGTGGCTTTAATTGCTCCCGGAGTGCGCTAGTGAAGTAGTGACGCAATTACAACACTTTATACTCCGCACAAACCAATTATAACCAATGAATTCCGTGTATCGTTTTGTATGAAATGACTGGTTGCTGTATTTGGTTTCTCTAGAAGGAGAAAAGTGTTGTCAGAAATAAATATGATATTCAAGGCAAAAATATCCTGAACTGGGTAAAAGTGTGTCTAATAACATAAATACATTTTACACAGTTAATGTGCTAAATAGACACGAAGTCATTAATTACGTATACGACTTAAACAATGTTAACAGAAATATAAACAAACTAACACAATTTTCTAAAAATCATAAACAAAAAACCGCAGCAACTAACTCGGGAAAAGTTTCGCTCATAACTGTCTGGTGCAAGTCACGCGCTGCAGCGGTTTGCGTTGCGCCGCGGCTTGTGGCCATTATACGTTTGAGTGGCTGTAATTGCTTTCCAAGAGCCTCTGAGGCCGGCGCGTTAGGTGCACGTTCAGCCGCTGCAGCGCTTCAACGAGATGCAGCGGAATTACTCATTTACAAAGCGCTGTTTATGTATCGTTTGTTTTGATAGATGGTGGTTATTATCATTGTGTGGGTCAAATGGGATGTTACTGTGTATGAGGTCTGTTTGTACAGGTACTATTGTTTTTATAAATACCTACTTCTTCTGGATCTGGATTTGTTGTTTATGTACGGCTACTTGGATACGTCGATGGGTAGACAATATTGTTGCCATTGCTGGAGTGTCCTGGATGAGGCTGTTGCAAGACCGTGGAGCTTGGCACAAACAAAGAGAGGCCAGAGCCCCGCAGTGAGTGAAGACGGGCTGTGGATGTTGATGATGATGACCTTAACTTGAACAAATTGTTTAGGTTGAAAACGTAATTGGCGTAGTTTAGTGACCTTTTTCTGATTCTTATGTCAACTACAAAGTACAGTTTTGCCTTTTCTATTATAATAATTGTTATCGCTTATGCAATATCAGTTTGTCTAACCGATTAGTAATGATAATGACGTTTTTGAGACGATCAAATAATTAACTAACCCCAATCAATGAAAGGTAATAAATCAATAGTAGCGATGCCTTCTATAAATTTACAGACTACATAATGTAACTTATCCGAGTACATAACAGATAGTTAGACTTAAACAGTTGACACTCGTCTCACCTAATACTAGTGAAGTAAGACGACACCTATAATTTAGCATAACAGCTAGACGATGAACACGTCACCACAATTATATCGTGGGAACATTCCAGATGATTTACAGCGAAAGTTAAGTCGCCGCCATTTGCATAATATTCGTACACGAGTGATAATGTATACGTGTGAGTCGACACAATATTAATAATTTTGTTTTGGATACCTTGGCAGTAGAGATGTGCCAACGTGTCAGTAAAGACGAGGAAGACGCCTGAGGTATTGTATCAAATTGTAGGTTTTTTGTTAATTTTATTTCTTTTTTTTAAATATTTTATCAACCTTAAAGCTTATAAATGAATCGGCTTCTGTACCTACATGAAATGTCTTTGAAAGAGCCCCTGAAATCCACTGACGAGAATGATCATCTTGGCCGACCTTCCTTAATCGGCCTTTTTGCAGCCGACTACTCGACCGTCGGCCATAGTCACAGTTGGCTCATCCTTACAGCAGTACTGATAGACATCAATAAATAGAGTAAGATTGTTTCGTAAGTAAAATAAAACACACAACAATTTATAGACTTAACATTTACCGGGGCTTCGTTCGCGGCTTGATATTTAAGAATCTGATACCTTCTCGCAAACCTTACTTTCATTCGGTATGAAATACACATAACAAAGTTAGGAAGTAGTTTTGTCCGCAGCGTCGTCGCCCTCGCTTGCTTTGATGTAGATAGATCACATCAAAAACATAAATGTGAAAATGGGTGCCATGTTCTGTAGAAAATCGTGGCTAGCTTATCAAAATTTGAGATGGGATGAGTCCCGTATTCAAAGCTAAAAACTAAAACGAACATTTTATAGTCCATGCTACACTATGCGGCGTTCGTTGCTGCGTGTCGCGGGTTCAATTACTGCATGAATAAAATATTTTTATGTGAGTTTAATTGTTTGTAAGAGCAACTACGATACAAGACAAATTAATAACGTATGACGATTTAAAAAAAAACAACGCAACATATTCCATTGGGTTTGTTGCTGACTAACAATGTACAAAATAATATTAAAGTATTATACATATTTAGATAAATCTTATGATGGAAAGATTCAATACTGTTAGCTGAAAGATTCATACAAATAACCTTACTAATCCGGAGTTTTCACGATGTCTTACAGCTACACAATAGCGTCATGGTCCGGCACCCTGCCATATTATACAAACAAGCTAAATAAGGTCTGTTAATAGCACTTTAAAGATACAACAGTGCGTAAGTAATAGGCAGGGATTAGCGGGGCCAGTGCCCACACTACTGACCCACTTCCTACACATTGTTCAGTAGGTATAGCACAGGCCTGCGGATCATGACAGGATTTGGGTGCACTCCAACCGTGCACAGACGCCAGCACATCAACCTTCCTCAATCTGTCTTTCTTTAATAGTTTTTCAACCTTATCACAATACTGGAAGGTTAATGTTCGATTGGTAAAATTTGACAGATTCTGGTAGGTTGACCTGCTGGCGTCTGTACTACATACAACACACTTATAGTTGCAATCAAAAGAATTTAAAAGAAAATCCCTATTCATTTCTTTAATGTTGATTGTTGATTCAAATTGCAGTATTTGAATCAACATGAAAAAATTAATGAATGATTAAAATAACAGGCGTTGCGATCAACAATAGGTATTACGTTGCGCATTTACTCTCGCTGATGTACATAATCTCGGAACAAAAGCTAAAAATAGCCAAAGAAGTCGTGGCAAACATCTATTTACGTAAGTACGTACAACGGATCAAGGAGCATTATAAGTAAAGATCTTATTACGTTCGGCTCAACATGACATTGCAAAAACTTAGCTAAAAATAAATGAGGAGCTCAAAGCTCGTCATCGAATAAAACTAGATAAAGTCTATTTTTAACTCATAATGACATCTTTTCTATGAAGGTATAACCATTTATTAAAATCTGAATATCGAACAGTGAAAGTATATTTTTATTAGCGGCCTTCAAATAACTGTTGACTGAATTGTGGTCCAAGTAACACTTTAGATACGCGATAGACACGCTAGATACGATACACGAACAAAGATACATTTTATTGTCAAAATCGTGGTAAATAGTAAGTTGTTTGATTTTTTTTCATCGACATCCGTGAAGTGAAATATAAACTTAAAAAAATAATAATTAAAAAGTTACATTGGTTTTTTCCCGGGGTAACTCCATAACCTCACCCATAACAAACATGGTGTTAACTCAGAGCCAGCCATCACGTTTTCGTCATTGTGCAATTAGATTGCAGAGTTGTGGGGACCAGCTTGCTAAAGTCATTATCATTTCTTTCCTAAATTTCTTGTATAAACTCGAGAAGTTGCACCGTTTTCCCACAAGCTGCAGTAATTTTATTGCATAAGCCTTGAGCCGAAGTATTCAAAGAAAGCCGCCACGAGGGTCGCTAACGCGGTCATAACACTAACCACTGTGTAACAGGCCTTTCCGACCAATAACAGAGCGTCTGCCGTACTAATAAAGGTATAACGTCCGATAGAATCAGCGGTGGACTATGAGACAAGCGATCGCGAGCGACCAATTACAATGTTTTGGAGAAATATTTAATTACATTGAATAATATCCATTATTTTTTGGAAATTGTTTGTCTGTGTATGTGCGTATTTTACTTGTAGTCCATTCGCTTATTCAGTTCATGTTCGAAGGTGTTTTTTTACTAGAACAATTTGAATAATTTTAAATTTCACTACGTAACGATTTGGAAGGCGGGTAACGGAAACATTGCTTAACAATAAAAGTTGATTCACAACTTCACTTTTCTTTATGTCTTTACGAAAGAATTGATTGAGGCTTAAAAGTTGAAACACGAACTTTTACTAATAAATCGTCATAATGATTGAGATCATTTATCGCTCTCGTCAGCCTCATGTCCCCCACAACCCCTGTATACGGCACGTAGTGATAGAAATTGAGTAGTGTTTCGTAATTGGTGCTCACTGTAATTACAACCGCGGGGTACGGTCAAAGGCTGTAGCTAAATATTATGCGTTTAACCCTGCTGTTTAAGCCTTTTGTGGCTTAATGTTAACAGCGCCCTTTACTTTTCCAATTCTCGCGAGAGCTGGCCGGTAAGATATTAATAGCCGATTTATTGGTAAGGTGTGCGAGCGTTTAAGGGTTCAGTGTGGCTGATATTGCTTTTTAGATTTATTCAATGGTAGAATATTCCTGGCCTCCAGTGTTCATGAATGTTGTACATAACAAAGCTGATGCTTGGAGAAAACTATTAAAAAATGAAAATCAAATTCTTTAAGAAGCTGTTTTATCCTTCTACAAAGTTGACAACTCAACATTAAAACAACACAAAGTTTAGCACAGTTGGAAAGTTTGTAAACTTAAATCCGCTTTCATGTGCTTTTATATCAAATAATGCGCAGTCTCTTTCAACTGACTGCATTACATTTTCCGAGAACAAATCGACTATTTTGTATAAATTAAATAGCTTCCTTTGACATTTGTATGGAACCGGCAAGAGCATCTGTTTGAGTCGTAATCTCTTTGCGTCTCCCAGCCACACAATATGGAGCCACATCAAAAATCCAATTATTTCTTAATAATTCTATGGAGGATTTCCAAGCGTTCAGCATTTCCAATCATTGTTGTCAACTTCGGGGGATCGTGATTAAATTAAATTCTTTCAAAATGCAGCATTTTTAGGTGTTTTAATAATGACATTATTACCAGTGGACAGAAAACTGTTAAGTTATATACACGAAGAAGAACGACGTGTTTTGTGATAAGAAGCACTTGCTCATTAAAAAGGTTTCATTGAAATGGTTTGTAGATGTAAAATTTTGTGGCACACTTGATTTCGACTTAACTTAACATAAAAATAACCTTTGTATTATAGGTATTTAAATATGAGAAACATTATGAAGGTCAATTCAAATCACTACCGATTCATCATCAACTCTTCCTAATTGAAACAGCAACAGCACACACAATGTCCCAGCGGTGGAAAATTCACAGGTCGATTATTATTATGGGTGCTAATGCTTAGAGGGTTCGCATCAATTTTATTTTCGATTAAAATTTCGTTAAGAAATCAGCAACGATACGACTTTCCTATCGATAACGATCCGGTCGTTTATTGTAGATAAACATCAGCCGCAACGGAAATCACTCATTTATTTAGTCGACAGTCTGCCAGATGAGACCTTGTTCCTCAGACATTTAACAATTTCCAATTTCAACACAGAATGTTCATCAGTATCTATTTTCGGATACAAATAATAATAATAATATATAGAATAATGGATTTAATTTCTTGCTCGTATTCTAATTTTGTTCAAAGCAAAAAGCCAAGTTCTCCATTCTTTGAAAGTTCTGTTCTTTTTAGTCCCCATCTCAAAGTCAAACTGTTTCTAGCTATCAACTTTGACCCAGGCAGTCGCGTCTCTAGCAGAAAAAATAAATGCTTATAAAATTAGCCAAATCCATCCGTCATAAATTACTTGATCGTCTCTAAGACTATCCCAGTCTTAATGAATCAACTAATAAATACACTTCAGGACCAGCAATCAAACAGTGTTATCACATAATTAACACTAACTCGTCCCAGTCAAGCGCTGGATCAAGATAGACGGCGTTACGATGACGTCACAAGTTGCCGCGCCGACTCGCCGAGCCCAGGGAACTTCCCAAACTAATTAAAATTATAAACACGGTCGTGTAATCTCGCCGCCGTGATTTGATTACGTCATAATTCCGCTAAGAAGGGGGTGGATGAATGTAGCACAGTACAAGTTTGGACGGGTCGAGTTCACTGTATCAGGCTGTGAGTTGATCTGCTGTACCAAGTGTTTTTATTATGTATTTTCGTGTTGTGTTTTTAATGATATCATTTTCGAAAAAAGTTTTTTGAAGAAACGGACAGTGACTAACGCGGACAGTATGTGGACGAATAAAAGGCAATGTGCAAATGTACAATGCTGCATAAAATGTTCGTCCTAATTAACATTTGTTGTTGTTGTCACACAACAACAACAAATCTCACAATGGATCGGAATCCTCCAAACAGAATTTTTTTTTTTCACATTCACTCTTATATATCCATATCATTAAAGTAGAAAATTCTGGAGCAGCTACTTTTAGTGTACATTATTCTCTAGCGTAGCAGGGTATGTTCCCAAATGCCCGGGTTGCGCCATCACGTCAGCTTGGCTTAAATATTTCCGAATTGGTTTGAATTTTTAAGTTCAAATTAAACGGATGAATTTTATTTTTAGTGTAATGCTGTCGAACTATATAAACTTAAACTTTTTTAAATTGAGGAATATTGAAATTCATTTAATAAAACGATAATTCTTAAAATTTGGAATGTTTAATTGATATTTAGTTTTGGAATGTTTAATTAGGTGCCGTTGACCTTTGTTCCATTTACCACTGATATTTTTATTCTTATTTATCTTTTTTTTTCACTTGAATTTGTGTCTGTTTTTGTATTTCAATCTAATACTGCCTACCTATAGTGTAACTCTTTACAGGTTAAGTTGAATCGATATTGTCTTGTATCAGCTAGCTATTTTGTGGACAACATCGGTCGTGAGTAGTGTATATGCTACTCCTTCTATTTTCAGAATACACTTTACATAACATTACACGCTTTTTCTAACATAAGTTAAAAAAAAAATCATAACTGGTTCACCTCCTTAAGCGCATCACACACGGCTAAGATACTATAATATTTTATCTTAAGATGCTTACGATATATTTTATATCTTAAGATGTTATCTTACGATGATTATATTTTGTATCTTAAGATGTCATCTATAGTAAAACAAAGCAGAATATTCGCAGTCGGTCATCGCATCGATACAGCGCGGTGTCGTCGCCGGCGCCGCTCCCTAGTCGTCACTGTCACAGCGTCCATTACTCTTCGTCACGATGGACTGCCGCCACTGCCGGGACACAGGACCCCTTGTAAATCCTTATTATAACGACACCGGAAGTATCAATTAACGTAAGGGACATTTTGACGAAAATGAGTTATATATATCATTGGATTCAGAATTTCGCGCTCTATCGATTGGTATTATTAAAAAAATTCTATCTTTAAAAAAATGTCCCTTACAGTACAAAAATTTTGACCGCGAAAAACGATTTCTGAAAAAAAATGTGATGTAACAGTCATTAATATTTTTTCTTCTCAAAAAATTGAAGTAAGTCACCGTACTAAATAATTTACACCCTTACCTTATTCAAAAATAAGTCGATTTAAATGACAATGTCCCTTACTTTAAATAAAATGCCCCTAACTTTAAAAACCATGTCCCTTACTGTAAATAAAATGTCTCTCACTGTAAACAATATGTCCCTTACTTTAAAAAATTGTTTGACGAAATCTGAAGTTTATATAAAATGTTAAGAATCGTGACACTTACGACATAAAAAATCCAAAAAATTACCTCGAAAAAATTTAAATGCAACAGAAAAGGATGAAGAGATTTGGAAAATTACGGCTATTAGACATAAAAACACATAAACTATAGACAACACAAATCAATCTGCAGGTGAAATTCATCACCATTATCATTTCTAAATATTAAAGACCACTTTTGCACATAGGCTTCCTTCACACAAGGAACACCACAGCGCACGATCTCCATTCTAAGTCGAAATGAGCTGAAATTACTGCAGATGAAATACGTCAAACAGATATTTATTGCTTCATCTTTCACACAACCCATGCACCTTTTATTCTATCTTTTCCCCTTACGTCCTCTCTACTCGTCACTTCTACTTTATCATACTAATATCATGTTTCGCACAATTCCTATGCCTTAATTCATCGACCTTTCGTTTCCATTACATTCATTCATTCATCGGCTCTGAAGAAGATAGGTATCCTCTTCAGAGCCGCTACCTACACATCATCACTTCTTGCCAGGTGGAGAAAAAGTGGTAGGTAGCAATAAATTCCAAGAAAACTTAAATTGTTAATATAATCAAATTATAAAGCCAATTAAAGCCGCGTTGACACGGTCAGAGTGTGCTCAGACCGAGTGGGCTCGAACGAGTAAGTTGCATACAGAGTGTACTCGGATAGTGGTTAATTCTGTTAAATATTTTATAGTCAACAAAGAAAAAAACGGATTTTGTATTAAATAGTATCTGAATTGTCAGAGACATGTTAATCGAAGAGTTAAGACGGAAAAAAACATAAGTCTTTTATAGCAAAAGGATAGTAATCTGTGAAAAGGAGAAGAATTTGGACTTTGGACATTCCTTTGATTCAGCGATCACGAAGAACATCGCACATCTAGCAATTTTCTCCGAGAAAGTGAACAGGTCAATCCTGCTTCATTCTGAGCCTAGTAACCGAGCTAGCTCGGAGCAGTAGGACGTGGTGCTACTCAAATCAGACTTAAATCTGCTATAGCTAGCAGTAAAACCTGAAACTGAACTCATTTACTCTTTAATCTCATTTCTATAGTGCTAAAATAGTATAAATTTTAGTAGATAATCTATTGTTACATTAAATTGCAACACTGATAAAGTCCTTTACAATAATATTTCGTATAATTTTATATTTCTCTTGCTGCTTACACTACGCTCGACGGAATATCTATAAAATTTCAGTAACGTAACGGTCAACTAAACATTTTTTTTTAATGTAAAGGACATGCTATTTTTGAAACTACTGGGTATTCCTAAACCTTTCGTATAAAACAAGAAAGAAGGGGAAAATCTAAGAAACTTTGCTCTGAACACCATAAAAATTGGACCAGACAGTAAAAAGTTATAGACAAAATAAAAAAATAAAAATCGTTTTTTGGCTCTCCTGAAAAGTCGTATTTTGTCCCTTACGTTAATTGATACTTCCGGTGTCGATAATTTAGATTTCGTCCGACGTTATAAATGGAAGTTTATAAGTCGGGAATTCCACGTGTCATGTGGCTTATCCTTGCTTTATTAATGTTATAAAATATGAAAAGGAAACTCTGCTTGTTATCTTGCATCGAAACGACTGGACCTGACTGACTGACTGTTATAAAATACGGCAGGTAGCCTGGAACCTTGATGAGGACATCAAATACTTCTCATCCCCGGTTACGATGCATTCGCGGGAAACACTTTGTTTTTTAAATACTATGACAAAACATAAACATGTATTTTTAATATCTACTAAATAGTATAACTTTGTTTGTAAATATACACGCACATAGAAGATGTTTGGGAAAATATACGGACGATGGCTACGGAAACTAACGACTCTTGAAATGTGTGAGTTTAAAAAAATCAACGTTTTAACCTTCCGAGAATTGGATATGATCTCAAAATTCCCGAGCTCATTGTGAGATTGTCTTACTTTGCTACACATAGCAGGTATAAGGTATCTTCATCAAAGTGATGATAATAAAAATGCTGTAACGCGATGCCGTCGTGATATAAAACGACTCTCCGAACAACAATCAAGTCTGAAACGTGAAAATTATTCACGAACGATGTTCTACAATTCAAAACTACATTACAAATGGGAGTAAAGTAATTAATGGAAACTAACTGGAGGAATTTAATTAATTTGAAATAATTTAATGTTGACAGAGGCCTTCCATTGATAAAGGTCGCGGGTAGAACACAACACAGCTGAAATAATTGGTAGGGATTAATTGAATGGCGGTACCTAATTAACGTCCCTCAGTCATGAGTAAATACACGTGTGTGATGTCCGTGCCTGAGGAAATGATTAAACTTTTTATGGAACCTTCATTTTCCAATTTATAAAATGACATATCTATTACCTAACCGACTTTGAATATTCCAAACGAGATGATGAAATAAAAAGAGTCACATCATACAGTCATATTTTAAATTTACTTTTACAAAGTTTATGCGATCTAATAAACATAAATACTGAACGGATGTTGAAGCCTCTTAATATTTCATATCAAATTATATCACCTGCGCAACCAAGGAAAACCTCAAGCACATCAATATTCGAAATTATCTATTTCAATTCACACATATTCCCGAGGGCGCAACCCTTTTAAAGAAACGTATCAAAACATTCGCATTCACATGTTAAATATTCAAAAGCCAACGGAAATCTCTCGTCGAAACGTGGAAAAATGAAAGATATTAAGAATATACCGTCAAATCTCCTGCATACCTACTTGCCTGTCCAATACCGACCGCATTGCCGTCTAGACCTATCATTCCGTTCCGTCCGAAATTCCACTTTAAATCCTAATATATCGCACAATGGCCGTCTAGGATTCCACGAAAACAATTTAAAGTTAAACAGAGCAGTAATATTATATGAGGTCGGGGCCGAGTGACGGCTGCGGCACTGGCTGCGCGGGGCTCTTCTCAACACCTTATTTCAATTTAAGGGGCAGTAATTACTTAAAACATTGCGTTTTTGTTTGTTAATTACAGTAATAAGAAAATTACTTGTTTATTAACAAAGTATCCTAAAAGCTTAATTGATAATAATTATTATTTAAATGGAAAACTAGCAAATATTGTAATGTAGGTTGTAAAAAATACTATGCTCATGGTCTAGTGCATAATCACGCTTGACTGGCTGTTTTCAGTATAATTTCATTCGAAACATAATACCTACACTCACTTAGCTGAATTGGTTCTCACTCAATGTTCAACACTTAATTTGATGCAGCCAGCTAAGCATAAAACTTTCACTTTATCAGAAATACGCCTGGCTACAAAACCACACACTGAAATATAGAGGATAGAAATACAATCCGACATTGAGCGCAAAACATCGGCGTCGGTCAATCTGGGGTTACTGCAGGCGATTGATCGTGCCGAAACGATGGCTTACCAAACAAAACAATGTTTGCCAAATAGATTGTTAGAAATATATAAAACTACATTTCACGCTTGCAGTGAAGCTTATGCGGGAGGTAGGCAGGAATGCGGTCCGCCAGCGTTTCACTAACGTTAGCCCAATCTGTGGGTGCAATGCGCGTGATTAATGACATACAACTATTTGTGTACAAACTTTTGTGTCCCCAATGAATTCACGACACAATATTTGCAAGGGGCTATAAATACTGACCAACTTATTTCATTGCACAAAGAAATGACCACTCTGAAAAACCCTGAAGCACAATACTATTTAAACTTAATTAAAATTTTAGACGAGCTAGCTTTTAGCGAGCTGCTTTTTAAAATTCTGGCCTCAAAACTTTTGATAAAAGAAAGGTTCTTTTATCTAGCTGAAAGTAGGTGTTCACTAATTCAGAGATAACGACAATTTAGTGTTTGAACGTTAGCCAAGCAGCACCATGTGTTCACAGTTGAATGGCAAAACACCGTAGTAGCCCATTGTTCACACCAGCATTTACTTCTTATAATATATTCATAAACTATTGCTCTTTTGTAATATATATCCAAAGGATAGTCTTTAAAATCAGTCTCACAAGAGGTGATCACTATAATAAAAAACGTTAACATTATTCAACTTCTCAAACTGCCATTAGTATCGTGATTCGCGTCTAATGTAGCGTCTGCGGGACTTTCAATAGCTCTTGCCATCATTCTGGCAGTGATAGCGTGCCCTACTATACACAATAATAGTAAATAAGATTGTGCTACAAGTGTAGTGTATAATTTAAAATCTTTACTGCTGCGCCTTCATTCATTCATATTATTAACCCAAATGAAACTTTTAATACCCACTCTTTTTTTTTCATCGTAATGCAGGTTTTTTTTTTATGTTGGTAAAATCATCAAAAATAAGTCATCCCGTCCAGGATGGAGAGGAAGGTGTCTGTCACACTCGTATTTACGAAAATCGACGAAACTACGGACTCAGGCTGCAACCTAAAGAGCTTCTCCTTCAATAGCTCTTTAGGTTCCAGTGATTCTGGAACGTAAAGAGCTATTGAAGGAACACCTCTACCAGTTTAGACAGTCCAGTGACCAGCTTAGCTTGCACCAATTCTATGATGATTCTAGTGGCAAAATTACACCTTTTGTTGAAGTCTCTTGATTTGCAGGTGTTACCCTCTGCTCTGTATTTATACACGCTTGTTTACAAATGACATTAATTTTACTCAATGGTTATGCCAACACTTTCTAAGTAAGCTAGGTCATTTATTATGATGAGAATTATCGTCTGCTGGCTGGCCAAAATAATTAGATGTGCATGACTTTACGCCGTTCAGGCTTTAGGCTGTCTAGCAGCATCAACCGAAACGATCCACTGTCAGTGTATTCATTGAATGACACGGTACGCCTGCACGCTGCGTCGCCGTCGTGCCGGCAGCGGAGCGCGGCCCGGCACAGATCGCTCTGAGCACAATGCCACTCACGTGAGACGCGGAGTGATGCGCCGCGCGTGACGAACGAAACAATACCCTGTGCATCTGGATTTCAAAATATTCCAATTTGGCTGCTTTACTTCTTTAAATTAAATGATATATAATTTCACAGAGATGTGTTAATTTGACCGACGACATCGAATTATTGTCCTTCGGCCTGGCGTCTTAAGAGGGAGGTCTATTTAGTCGAGGTTTGTTTACTTCCGACTAATGATGATAAAGACAAATTACCGTCGCTGAAATCGTAATGTATAGCAGTAGACGAGATGAAACTTTTTGTAGTTACGTTTGTAAAGATCATTGTTTTCAGATACATGGAGTGACAATAAAACATGTATGCCAACAAAGTCAATATAAACGCAGAACATTGCCGGGTCGTGTGCCAAGTTACATCAAATGTATTTTATGAGCTGCAATAATTCGTCTCTTTAGCAAAATAACCATTTGGTATGTGCAGTTATTTGTAAGCATTTTAATTCTTCAGATATCCTTCAAGCTTCAGGTATTTCAGTTAGAAAACACCTGAACAAGGAATAAAACAACCCATCATGTCGCACAAAGCGTACATCAACATAATAGCAAGGAAAAACGTTTTCCAAAACAACATTTGTAACAGGGGTGTTCCACGGCGACAATGCTACAATAGCTTGTAATCTGGCACCCAGTTACACAGTGCCGTATTGTGTTTGCACATCGGAACGGTTCGTCGTTCGCACTGAATTTAATAAAGGAGTAAATCCGACAGACATCGTTAATGTTGGAATGGGAATCTTGAAAGAGGATTAGAGGTCCATTCACTGCTCTAATTTGACTCCTTGTTATAGGCGATTGAAGTGGGACCTGGGATTGGCTCGTCGGCTAAAATTATCTAAGTCCGTGAAGCGTTGTATCCCGCGTTTGGCAAAATATTTTCCTTTGAAGAGATAGTACGAGTATATTTAATTTTTCCGTTAAAAATGTTAAACACTTTAGTGGTCTGGATAAAACTTTAGCCAGAAACATAATCTTATCGTTATTTTAAATTGTCACATATTTAGGCCTTTGTCAAACAGACAGGCGATAGCGAACCGAACCGAATCATGTCATATAAAAATGCGAAAGCGATCCGATACTCTATGTGACAGGCTTCAAACAGTTCCATACATTACAAACAAAAACGCTACGCCACGCATTCGGTTCGTCTGTCAGTTTGACAATAGCTTTAGTGTACACATCTCAAGTACACTTTGTTAACAGATAAAACTGAAAAAAAAATACATTTTCGCACTCTCGGGATTTCTTTTGACATACGGCTCTTGACCTATTTCGCACAAGGTACTCGTAAACGAAATCAATTTTACTAGAAGGTGTACTCTCGTAAAGCTCTTTGAATTTCCTTATTATTACGTTTGCTACTCACGTGTGTACGAGATTCTTGTGAGCATCAAAATTCGACGAGGCGATTATTGGAAACCTCGGCAGGATTCTTATGTACTCGACCAGGACTGGTTTTCGTTACATTTTTAATTTGAAACCCTTTTACGCTATTCAATGGCCACCCAGGCACGGTATTCATTGTGAATTTTTCAAAGGATTATTTTGGGTGTCAAAGTATTCGATACCTGTTATAAAACAGAAAGAAACCAGTCGGTCCTAGTTTTAGTACAACAATCGCATGTTGGTGATAATATATACTTGTGCTGATTTGAATACAAAATAAGAGGCTGACTTCTATTTCGATTTTCAAGAACGATAAAATTGCGTGGTGTACGAAACACCCGCAACCAATTTTAATTACATTTATCTGAGAGCATTTCCTCAACAGTGCACGCAGTTCCATAACAAAGCTCCGAGCATCCGGGAACTCTTACCTATCTGGTATTAATGAAGCCCTATCTATCTGCGGGTAATAAAGTAAGATTACAGTCATTGTAAAGCCGCTTTGCTCGGATCTGTACTCAGTTAATATCGAGTCCCTCGAGGCCTACATGAGCATCGGAAATCGATGTAATTTGATAGAACGTATTATTATATTCATGAACTTTTATGGGCTCGTAATCTTGGTAAAATACATTTGGAAAATATTTACCTGGACCTAAATTTTTCCCGTTAAATAGTTTAAGGCTGTGAGGAGATTCAGTTTTTACCCACCCTCAGGTGCTCTTTTCCTCTTTTTCAGGTCGTTTTATTTGTAAAAACTTTGGGTTGATTTAAAACCGACATCTTATTAATTAATAGATGGAAAACAATATTTGGGCCTAACAGGAATTCGGATCGCGCTCAAAAGCGAAGAAGGAATAAAATGTTCATTAAAATCCTACTCATAATGTGCTTCTAGTATGTTCATTCTTTAGACTATAATTAAAATGTGAATATGCGAAAAACATTTACGAAAGAAAGTTACTTAAAGTAAATGTAAAGTGAAAAAAAAAAGTAAATGTAATGTGTGAAATATTTAATGAAATTCGGCGCATCAGGTTTGATATTCGAATGAAAAATACCGGCCATTTTTTCTGGTGACTACGCCAATGTGTGACAAGGACGGCGTACTGACACTAAACAGGTAAACCCAAAGTACTTTACAATTCCAGTAGACTAACTGAAAAAATTAAATGAACAGAGGTTCTAGCACGAGATTTCGCTTTTTTGTAAAGTAAATGAAAAGGCAAGGCTCCGTAAATACTTCAAATATGAAAATCTTGTGCTAAGCTACGGCATTTATCCTCCATTATTAATGTGAAGCTGAAAATGTTGACCAATACGCCCTACACCACTGCAGAAACTGGGCAATATGGTCAGACCCAGCTTTGCGATCTTATGACGTAGTTTGGCTAAATTCCGTGTTGTTACTAAAAAAATACTATAAAGCACTTTTCTAATGTATTTTCTGAGTAGTGTATCTTCTGTTATTTTTCGCACGCTGCTAGTATCGTAGTGTCGTCGTACCATTCGCTGTCGGCCGCTGGCTCGGCGCCAAATCGCACGTTGGCCCATATAGGCCATTACCTACGTACCATTGTCACTAATTGCCTTTATAGCTCGCTGTGACATCCAGCGTACACATAGCTTAACATTTTCAAGCCAACAATAATTTTATTTTGATATTTAATTTTACTCGATGGTTTAGTAAATTGTTCATCGGTGTTTACTATAGTGGTGTTATTATTTATCGTTTAACTCAGTTTTTAAAAGTAGACTGTACACTCTTGACCCCTTTACATTGAATGTTGAATAGTAAACCGCCGCCGCGCTAGCATTATGCTTAAGCAGTTGCTGAACTCAACAGATTCCATTTGTCGTTTGTAACGATGTCCCAGATTTGGCACCGAGCACGACTAGGAACGTAGCTTGAATGCCTATTTCACTTTTAATATCATTAATGTTCACTGTCAGAACTTTGTCTGTGTCACTGTTAAAGTGTGTAAATAAGAATTTAAACTGACATGTTGGATTTATGTTGTGGCTGCGAACACGGAACGTAGATTTTGGTAATCAGAGTAGAGTCCCTTGGAGAAGCAAGTGCGCATTTAGCGTGCTATGTAAATTAACAAAATACATACACAATTGCACTTCGCATAAACCAATGAAACAGTAACCAATCAAATTACCGACATTCAGAATCGATAAACTTTAGAAAAAGGACACAGGTTTGAGATTCTAAAAGTTTCAACAGTGCTTTCAAACAGGTGCTCCTTAGGCCGCAAGTTGTGAGAGTCAGTCGAAGGCGGCGAGCTGGTGACTAGTGGCTTGGAGGCGCGCCAACACAGTTTAATGCCAGTACTCGCGACAGTGAACTGGCTCGTAAGAAAGCACGTGAAGAGGGCATGGCATGTGATCGACGCATGGATGGTGTGGCCGGCATTTTTACTGACGCTTTTGAACCATGTGAGCGTTCAATATTCAATGTAAAGATAGTTTGCATTTTAAATGAATAAACTCAAAAACGTTAAATGATTATTCATGTGAATGTAACAACACTATTTTTATTAATTATACTTTTTTGTGTGGATTTTTTTGTTACTGTGGCTTAATGGAAAAGCGCGATTGTAGAAACCCTGTCTCGTCATAAAGTATAAAATAATTATATGCTTTCTGTTAATTTACTAGTATTCAGGATTTGCTTACATTTTTAACCGACTTCGAAAAAAGGACGAGGTTTTCTCGATGTCGCCTAGATCGATTTGGAAATTTTGTTGTATTACCATACTGTGACACTAAAAAGTTTGCTGGTACTTATAGCACAGGATTTCTTTTTTTATGTACCAGCACTGCATTTTATCGGTTCTCCTTCTGTATTCTTTCATCTAAGTCAATTTTGTAACTGTGTAACCTTTGTGATACAATAAATTATACATCTATGCATTCTTTATGCACCCACTAAAATATTATACTAAAAACTAAAACTAAAAAGGGTAAAATAAAAAACTTAAAAAAATAAATAAACCGACTCCTAAAAAACACACAAAAGTGTAAAATGACTTTTGAATGAAAAGTTTTATTAAAATTCAGTGGCAAAAGTCAAGGAAATAAGAAACAAGTCACCGACTCCCAACAATAACTTTTCATTCAAAAGTTATTTTACACATTTTTGTCGCTTTTGTCTTCTATCTTTGTGAACTTTTCAAACTTCCATGTCTACCGGTCTGTGCTGATCAATCCTTCTTATTTTCAGTTTTGATGTCTGAGTGAGTGTGCTTTATAACTAAAATCTGGCCACAACATATTATTCTCGCAAGAGTCATGCTATCGTTTAGACTTGTAAGGAAATATCAACAACAGGAACATAGGTTAATAGGTATTACTCGCTCTAATATTATAAAGCTGAAAAGTTTGTTTGTTTGGTTGGTTGAACTCGCTTTCTGAAAAACTACTGTTTCTAATTGAAAAAATATTTTTGTTGAGTAGTCAATTTATTGAGGAAGGTTATAAGCTATATAAAATCACGCTCCGACCCTTAGGCTAAACCGCGTGGAAAAGCTAGTCGTTCATAATCTAGGTTTTACGAGTATTATTAACAGCACCAACTGGGGCAGTGAAATTAATCCCTAATTCCCTATTATGATGTTTTGTTCAGGTTATCTAATTTGTGGTTATAAACCTGTTATTGTCCCACGCAAACAATAAAAAAACAGCTTCGTTTCAAACACAGTTAAACCCATTGACAATTAGGATCGCTCGTGCACAAAAACAAATTAATTTTCTTTATTTGCACAATCAATTCGGGGCGTGTTTCAAATAAGTTAAATCAACATTTCGGCGTGCTCCCTCCTCCCCCCTCAGGTCGCAGGAGGTGTGCGTGCACGGAGCATCCCAATGAACCGACACGTCCCCGTTTCATTAACTGGAAACTGTGTTTTTCATACGACACGCCAGGGATTTATTGCTGAAACAAATTAAAACTTCCAATATTTCGATTGATGCCTTCCTGTGCAGAACATTGTTAAATCGAGTTCCCGGAAACGAATTACTGCTACTGTCGTAAATTTTGTGTAACGGTAATTAAGCGTACAACTCCGATAATTACAGCTTCATGTTAACATGCGGCTATCGAAATATATTACAGTGCTAGCAAATATTTTACATAAGACCATACCAAACATTCATTCTGTTCATATTTGTACAGCAATGACATAAACTCAAACTAGGGCAAACGTTTATAAAAACACGAAAATAGGTTAACCGAATCACCGGACAATACGCGAATACGCAAAGCTGGAGTGCAGTGAAGTGCGCTCGTAAAGCGGAATGGTACGACACTACGACACTGCTACTGAGGGAGGGCAGTCTCAGAAGACCCACTGTGCATGGTGTGGATGAGGTTGGCATAGTTTTAGAAGTTAACTGGCCCCTGAGAAGTCACGTGGGGTTTGTGGCTAAATAATATCAGCTGCATCGGTTGATCTACACAGTCAGGCCGCGCCTGCCTTGGTCCATTTTTGACAGTCTTTACAGAAAGAGGCCCGCAAGTCTGACAACCAGCTTTACATAGGAGTAACGTATTACCTGGTGCTTATTAAATTCTGGGGTCAGTCGTTTCATGTTAAAATAATAACAATCTGTAGCAGTGGTAAGGGATCATCAACTACCGAGCAAGCTGGCATACGGATTCCCTAATATCATTATAAAGATAGTGTTCATTTTTAAGCTATTGCACAGCTTTTATCGCGGGCCATAAACGCGGCTTTACCGCGGCAGTTCCCGAATGCCACACGTATTTTTCACGCCGATAAATATTGAATGATTTTATTTCGGGTTTTATTTTTAGAGTTCCGCACCCAATATGGTTAAAAGGGGCTATATTACTTAGACCTCGCTGTCTGTACGTCTGTCACCAGGTAGTCACTAAGTTGTATCTCAAGAACCTTGATAATTATACAGTTGAAATTTTCACAGATGATATATTTCTATTTCCGCTATAACGACTAATCAAAACTCTAAAACAACAAACGTGATTTTTGATTGAAAACCGTGCTAGAGTATGATTTGCACTTGGCTGGTTTTTTTCATATCTTTGTTGTAAGATTAATATTATATCGTTAGTAAGATTCAACTTTCTTGTAAATTGAACTTCTGCTAATATCGTGTGGTGAGCGTCCGGTGGCATTGGGTGGCATCAAAGGGTTTATGCGCGGTCCGGTCGGACGGCGTTATTGCCCGCTGGTCGGTTTATGACGTCAGAGCCGTACCGAACGTTGGCTCGTTTATCTTTGATACTTGAGGGTCCTCATAAACTGTGACGTCGTTATTAGCGATGCACTGCACGCGTGCAATGTACCGCCTGCCTCGGTGGTGCAGTGCGAGCGCCATGTTCAGCGAGGGCCGCGCGCCGGGCTTGCCGGCGCTGCTGAGGAGCCGCACGGCTGCCGCACACTCCGCCATACATCGTTACGCTAACTCCTCGGTAGCGGCGGTGCGAGACTGGGATCACAGCCCCTTACATTATAGGTGGCAAACCTACCATGCGCGCATAACTTAATTTGCGGCGTCATGATGTCTTGGTTAAATTATTGTTTTTTATTTCAATTGTGTATTATTTAATAATTCAATATGTATAGTTATATATAATTTATAATTATGTGATGATGCAAATCTGGCAAATAAACAATTTCATTTCATTTGTTTTAGCCAAGAGTAAAAACCACTAATAATTGTACCTCCACGTTTTACATGACGCTTGAGCCCCATGTTAAAAATTTTAACAGACTTGCAAACTTTTTGGTAATATAATAATAATATGATTCCCAATAATATTTTGACTGCCTTAGGAATTGAACCCACATGCTCAACAGAAAGATTACAACCACGGACGACGGCATGGATGGCGCAGTGGCTGAGCGATCGACTCCTGCGCAGCGTGTCGCGTGCTCGATCCTCGCACAAAACAAATATTTGCATATCCTAAACTTCTAGTGTAGGGCAACGTTTTTTAAAAAGGCACAAAAATAAATCAGTAGATATTTATGTTAAGAACAATAATTATTTCTCTGCTTAACTATTAGGGGTTTCTCAACTTTCTTAGCAAAATGTTACATCAAGACAAAATGTTACATCAAGACAAAGTTCGATCTCGTTTTCTAAGAATTTTACGAGTCTCGGGATTGCATCAACACAGCAGGTACCGAGTAAACGATTTGTAAACAATCTGTGTCTCCCAGAGCTCAGAGGGCGGAGGTGAGAATGTCTCGATAGATAACAGCAAGGCGGGCGGCGCACAGTGGGCTGAAAATCGATCTTCATAGACTTAGGAATCAACTTCGCAAATCTGTATTTTTTTTGGCAGAAATGGGTTTAGGTATAGTATATTGATCAATATAATGCTATCTCGGCTTTTGAATAAACGTTTTTCCTTACTTTATAGCACTTGGTTGAAAAAAATGTATGAAGAAATATGTTAAAAAGGGTCTATTTCAATTTTGGCACTAGTGCCCCTAATTCCCTTTGGCACGATTATACCCCTTATTTTTCTGCATTTTTTGACATATCGCACTATGCGCGCACTGGTGAGAGTTTGGGCGAAAAAATAAAATGTGTTTTTAAGATTAAAAAAGGTTTTCAATCTGTTTAAAATTGACTCTGGATACTTAATGATTATAAATTAATTAATTTATGAACAAAAAATTAATATTATACCGATTTAGAATTACAAATTTCATGGAAATTAATGTTTTTTTGTAATTTAAAACGATGATAGTTTAATAGTGAGATTTTATTATCCATTGGCTATCATCTATCATAATGAGACCCAATGTCCTATTACAGAGATAATGACATGTGATCTCATTAACTAATTACATGTGATCTCACTAAGCCGTGCTCTACACTGCAGGATTGCGAAAAGAAGTGTCATTTGATATGATCAAGTTTGGTTTGTCACCTGTCACATTAATAGCCTGGAGTGTCTCTTGCACATAGCGTACAAACAATACTTGAAAACTTGGTTTGTCAAAGAAAAAGACAACTAATCTTTGCTGCTGCAGAGAAAAAAACAGAGAGATTTCAAGAAGAGTTAGGGCTTCTGATAGGTATTGTGAAGCAGGGATTAGAGACAACAAATGACGGAACGTTTTAGTAGTAGTTTAGTAGATATATTTTAGCAGTATTTGTTTGTATATACAGTAAGCAATATTAGTTTCTATGCTATGTACAAAAGACACTCCATGCTATTAATTTGTGCATGCAAAGGTCACAAACCAAACATGATCATAGGTATCGGATGATACTTCTTTTCGTAATACTGCATCGAGATAGTTCATCTGTGATGGTTTCGCCAAACACAAGTAACAGACAGCACTGGAGCGAGCTTCTGATAGATAAGTGCACACTTTTCCATCGATCATCGTCATGACAACATTGTGTTCAACCTCAATGCAATCAACACATTTGGTTGGGCATCAAGTTTTTCTTTCTGCTTCCATTTTAGTCATTTCATGTTCTACTACCAACTCACTTTTTTGGACAAATTCAAATTGGCAGTATAGCGTAGAGCACGGCTTAGTGAGATCACATGTAATTAGTTAATGAGATCACATGTCATTATCTCTGTAATAGGACATTGGGTCTCATTATGATAGATGATAGCCAATGGATAATAAAATCTCACTATTAAACTATCATCGTTTTAAATTACAAAAAAACATTAATTTCCATGAAATTTGTAATTCTAAATCGGTATAATATTAATTTTTTGTTCATAAATTAATTAATTTATAATCATTAAGTATCCAGAGTCAATTTTAAACAGATTGAAAACCTTTTTTAATCTTAAAAACACATTTTATTTTTTTCGCCCAAACTCTCACCAGTGCGCGCATAGTGCGATATGTCAAAAAATGCAGAAAAATAAGGGGTATAATCGTGCCAAAGGGAATTAGGGGCACTAGTGCCAAAATTGAAATAGACCCTTTTTAACATATTTCTCCATACATTTTTTTCAACCAAGTGCTATAAAGTAAGGAAAAACGTTTATTCAAAAGCCGAGATAGCATTATATTGATCAATATACTATACCTAAACCCATTTCTGCCAAAAAAAATGCAGATTTGCGAAGTTGATTCCTAAGTCTATGAAGATCGATTTTCAGCCCACTGTGCGGCGCGGCGGCGTAGCACCTCGGACCAGGCGCTTGGATTCACGCCCACAGTGTACACGATACCAACAATATCTCTTGCTAAAAAATAAAAGTTACCAAGGACAATCCCTTGTTACCTTGTCATAAACTAAAAAAATCAACCCAGACAATTGAATTAGTTTCTTAAAAGTGCTAGTTCTTATTGTTCGAAGAAAAGCATTATGTTATCATGCAAACAAAGAGCCTGACTTGATTAAATAATTGAATATCTTGTTACCGAAAGTTATCAATATTCAACCCTTTTTTTCGATGCATGAATCAAAATTCAGGTAGGAATGGTAGGATTAATATTTCTGTCTCATCTTTGTAACTGTACGCCCATATCTAAGCAGCTCAGTATAAACAAAACGAGTGATCGATCAGTAGTCACAATCCCCATTAATGAGGACACAACTTAAAGGATTAACCGTCGCGTCGCCGCCGTTGCCCTGTATTTCTTGCCACGCTCTGCTAGCTCGCCGATTGCATCGTCCAAACAATCTGTAAACAATCTCCCAGGGCGCGCGGAGCATAGAGGTGTGATCCTAGCGATACCATCTTACGGCGAGAGATCACCTCTAGCGATTTTGTAGTGTAGTAGTCTTGAGATTTGTACAGAGGTTTAAGAGCGGGTATAATGCCAGGAAAAATTCAGATTTCACCCTCGCGTCTCACATGCCTCTGCTCTAGTACCAATAACAACCACGGGCGCTGTGACGACGCGCTCTGCAAAACTTCTTTGAAAAAACAAAACAACTGCAGTGCCACAGTGCACCTAATATGTATTATTACAGTATGTCAAGTATGTGACTCGGCCTCTGTTCTTGAAATAAGTGTGTACCGCCGCCGCACGGTACCATCGCACGCAGACTTAGTTCTGCATTTTTCATTTCATTAATTTAATTGATTTTCATTGTAGTTTCGTGATTGCGATTGTTATGTTTTTTGTTTTAAAAATGTTTCATTTGTTGTGAATCAAAATCAAAATCAAAATCAAAGTATTTATTTCAAGTAGGCCAGTTACAGGCACTTTTGAATTGTCATAGACAATCAAAGGAATATTATTAAACACTACAAAAGTTATGGTGCTACAGTCCCAGTCACAAGACATAAAAACTGTGAAAGTACCGTAGATGCCCGTTCCAAGAAGTAGATCTCTATGGAGAAGAACGTGCAAGAAACTCCATAGACACTCTTTTTAGATCGCCAGAATAATTACAGAACCTTTGTTACATCATTCATTTGAGGTGGTACATTATGTGAGAACGATGTAGCAAGTTTTTGATTAAAAGTGTCCAGAGTAACAATTAAAACAAAGACAATTCAAAAACAAAATGATCAATAATTATTAAAATAAACCGTGGCAGCTAAGAGATGACCAGTCTCAACTGACAGCGCCCGTTCACGAACATGACACATGCATCAGCACCATTCAGCTCAACTATTTTGGAGGGAGCTAAACGATCCGACACACGCGCCACCATCAGCGAGACATTTGAGTGAGCATGACACACTCTCAGCCGCCAGGGTCATTCAAGTCAACAAGAGACGTAGGTACTCAGTGAATTACAGCTCTGAAGTACATAGTACTCACACAATGCCGGCTATGAAACTATATAATACAAGGAAGATTGAATCTATACAATGCAAATACAGTTGTACAGTCTTCAGCAGCTCCAACAATGGTATTAAGTATACCTCCACTATCAATTTATTTATACATTCACTGTCTCATGGAGCAGGACCAGTATGGAGCCAAGCATTTTCATCAGCGATATAGTCGCTCAGTTTATAATAATTATGCCTGCTTACACAGTGTGCGTTTAATGCATGTTTTGAATTTCGTTTCATTCAGTTCAAGAACGTTTTGTGGTAGCTTATTATAGCATTTTAAACAGTACCCCATGAAAGAAGAATCTACTTTGGCGAGTCTGAAGCCCGGCTTAACTAATTGGTTCCTACTTCTAGTATAATAATTATGTCTGTCACCTCTTTTAGAGAAAAGATGCAGATTTTTTCTAACGTACATTATATTTTCATAGATATATTGACAAGGTACCGTCAGGATGTTAATTTCCTTAAACAGTTCTCTTAGAGAATCGCGCCTACGGAGATTATATATGGCTCGAATAGCTCTCTTTTGGAGAATAAAGATAGACTCGATGTCAGCCGCCCTTCCCCACAATAAAATGCCATACGACATTATACTGTGGAAGTAACTAAAATAGACAATTCTCGCAGTATCAACGTCTGTGAATTAACGAATCTTCCAAACAGCATATGCTGCTGAACTTAATCGCCCCGCAAGAGTTGCAATATGAGGGCCCCATTGTAGCCTTTTTTTTTTTTTTTAATCATTTATTTAGAGGCTTGCAGTACATTTGTACGAGGTCAGCCTCGTAAGGTAACGCTAATACATTTAAAAAATAAACTAAACTACTATCTATAAACTAAAAATATTTAAAACACCACCACTACCTAATTTACATAATTACCTATATAAAAAATCACCTCTCGCCAAAATGCCGGGCACCCATCAACCCAATGACAGAGCCTACCGACATAATCGATGGCGACATGCACAATGGCAGAACCCACGCCATACCCAGGAAACAGCCCGGAACAGAGTGTCGAAAACATTAAAAGAAAACACAAAAACTTATAAGATATAAACTAAAAAGTATCTCTCCTCGAAAAAACAGCCTTAATAAATTTATAAATAGCCACACTCTGCTCCGAAAGAGGTTTCCCAAGCATAACATTAATTCCACCACTATACACATCGCCACCGACCATCGTACACAACTGTGGCCTCAAGTCACCATATGCACAACATTCTAACAAGATGTGGTACAAGTCCTCAACTTTATCTATGCAGGTATCACATAAAGGAGATGGCTTTACACGCATCAGGTGTAGGAAACTATTAACAGGCACATGGCCTGACCTTACCCTAAATGCTAAAACCAATAGTTCTCTTGGCATGTAAGACTCGTCAAACCAAGGAGCTCGAGGCAGTTCGTGCTGTATAGTTCTGTACCACAGACCTTTTGTTACTGTTACAGTATTGAAGTGGTCCTCCCACAACTTAAGACAAAACTTTTTCATGTCAGGAATAAGCTCAGTAAAATAAGGTTTCCCGGAAATAGCAATGCCGTCTTCAATAGCCTCTAAGGCCAGCTTGTCAGCAATTTCATTTCCCGGGATACCTACGTGGGAAGTTACCCACTGAAGTTTAATATTTACAAGTTTTTGTTGCAAGATGCGAATAATTTTCAACGCTTCATACGCTATCGGCATACCTCGACCTCCCGATACACAGCGAATCAAGTGCTGAAGAGCACTTTTGGAGTCAGACAATATCACAACATTTTTGTGCGGCAGAGACTGAACGTAAGACAAGGCCTCAACAATAGCCGTCAGTTCAGCTCTCATGATACAAGCATCATAACATAATTTAAATTTAATACCAACATTTGTCTGAATATCAAAAAATGCTGCGCCAACACCGTGAGCATCTTTCGAGCCATCAGTGAATACAAAATAATAATTATCATACCTACAATCAAACATCTTCGAAATCAACATCCTCAAATTAGCCGCGCTTGTTGAACGTTTTGGTACATTTAATTCATCAACATTGCAAATAACACAATCTCTAATATTAATATTCGATATCCAAGTATCCATACTATACATATCCAACATAGGCGACTTATGAACAACAATGTTTTGAAACTCTTTGTAAATATCGATTAAAATGGGTTTTTTCTTGTTTCGCCAATAGGCATTCGTGCATAAAGTAGATAATTCTTCTAATAGAGATACAGTTATATTATGACTAAAGGAGTTCACTCTTAACCAATATCTACAAGCTAACCAATGTCTCCTCACAAATAGTGGTGATACACAGAGCTCACTTTCCATAACGCAAATAGGTGTTGTACGGATGAAACCACCACAGATTCGTAATCCTCGATTTTGCAAGACATCTAATTTATTCAAATGCGTTCTTGCACTATTTCCATATAAAAAACTAGCATAATCAATTCGACTTCTGACAAGAGAAATGTACAATCTTCGTAAATGTTTGGGATGAACGCCCCAAGACTTTCCTGCTAAAGTTTTAAGAATATTTAAATATTTGTAAGCTTTTTCACATGTTTCGTTTATGTGTACACCCCACCGTAGAGATGAGTCAAGCCACAAACCAAGATATTTAATTTTATCAACAACCCTGAGCTCTTTGTTAATTACACTGATGTGAACATTGGTTAAACATCTAGACCTACTAAATACACAAACATTGGATTTTGATTCAGACAAAAATAATCCCATCTCAGCTAAATTTTCAACAAGAACATCTAGGGCTGTATGCAAGTGATTAATGGCTGCATCAAAATTATGTTTACTTGAAGATACATAAAGAACAAAATCATCTGCGTATTGTGAAACTTTACAGCTAGTAATTTGTTTACAAATATTCATAGTTGCAAGATTAAAAAGGAGTGGAGATAATGGGTCACCTTGCGCTAACCCTACACTTGCCTGTCTTACTATAATACCATCCATACTCGTATCAATTTGTAGATACCTTTGACTCAAATAATTAAAGATATACCTACAAAACATCCCCCCAACCCCTATCCTTTCCAACACGGAAATCATCTGATTAATATTTACATTATTATACGCGTTATTTATATCAACGAAACATGCAATGGTGGCCAGATTTTTAGAAAACCCTATCTGAATGGATGTTATTAACCTTGCTAGATTATCCAGGCATGAATGTGATCTGCGAAAACCAATAGTGGAAGGAGAAAAAAGGCTAGAGTTCTCAACAAACCATTCAAGACGTTTTAGTAAAACTCCATGAAATATCTTGCATGGACAAGACATTAAAGATATTGGACGTAAAGAATTTGAACTACTGGGATCTCTACCGGGTTTAGGAATTGGAACTACCTTTATGCTTCTCCACTGGCTTGGTATAACACCAGTATACAGTATCAAATTATATATATGTAACAAAAACTTTTTACCAGAAGGAGATAAATTAAAAATCATAGAGTAGGATATATTATCTATGCCTGGCGACGTATCTTTGCGTTTTAAACAGTTTACCAATTCAAACAATGTTATTTCTCCTTCTATAGAACTTGAACCCTCCTTAAATGAAGGAGGTTCCTCGCAAGCCAAATCAGGTGTCAAAGATTGTAATAGCTCTTTACATTGTTGAGAATCAACACAACGGTTACTATACCTCCCACCTTTTACCCATTTCATTTTTCTCCACATCTCTGACGCCGATGTTTCCGAATCAATACTCGTGCAGAATTCTTTCCATCCCTTCGAACGAGCTTTGCCAACCAGCTTGCGAGCTGCATTTACTTTAGTAACATAAAAATTATAATTGTCTGGAGTAGGATTACGTCTCAATTTTGCCAATGCTAGACGTCTTTCAGCCACGGCCTTCGATAAATCTGGTGTCCAATATGGCTTAGATACAAATTTTGCAGTAGGATCTTGGCAAATTTTAATCCATGGAATAGTCTCTTCAGCCAGTTGATCAATTTTGGAAACAAATAAGTTATAAGATTCTTGAACATTCATCGTAAGATCTAAATTAGAGAACATCTCATCCGATTTTTCACGGTATTCACTCCAGCGAGCTTCTTTGAAGTTACGTCGCTTTATGAAATTGTAGGTAGGTTTATAACCGTACTTCATTTTGATAACTATGTGATCACTGCCTAACGACTCACTTGTAGTATCCCAAGATATTTTTGTTGCTAAATCTGTGGAAACAAATGATACATCTGGAGAAGACTGCTGTAAGAGTCCATTAACAAATTTAATTCTTGTGGCATTTCCATTATTCAAACACACATAATCTTTATCAAAATAAGAGTCGTATACCATTTCTCCTCGTCGATCAGTCTTATTTGACCAGGTAATATGATGCGCATTGAAATCACCAACAATCAACGTTTCTTTATCAAATCTGTCAAAAATATTATGCCAGTCGGACTGACTAGTAATTGATGAAGGCGGACAATAAATTGAAATTATATTCTTTATTCCAGGCACATTAAAAATCTCCAGAGTAATCATCTCAATACTAGAATTTGGATGTGCATAATCTCTCTGTAGGGCTTTAATTGACTTATGAGTTATAACGCATACACCACCATAAGAATCTAATCTATCCTTTCTGATTATATTATAATTGCTTATATTCAAGAATTTATCAATGGCCCCATTGTAGCCTTGAATCAAGTGTTATACCCAGGAAAACCGTTTTATCGACGAATTCTAGTATCTCATCATCCAACACTATGTCATAATTACTATTTTTAACATTTGGTAAGGCAAACCTAATGCATTTAGTCTTGTTTCCATTTAATACTAAATTGTTTGCTGTGAACCAATTATGGATCTGACGCAGGGTATTATTGACGTCGTCTAGATTCTGGGCTCGCCTACTTATTTTAAAAATTAGGGAAGTGTCATCAGCAAATAACACCATATTGTGTAGTTAATTTTTAAGTAAATAGGGTAGATTGTTTATATATACAAGAAAGAGGAAAGGACCCAATATTGAGCCTTGTGGAACTCCCATTTTAACTGTTAAACCCTGTGAATTTACACCATTTAATAATTGAATGATGTAGGAAGTATTCAATAAAAACACATATTGCATGTTTTTCTCTACCTTTGTACTCTGCAAACGGCATTAGAATCAAACAATATATTATCGCGTGTGCGCTATGTATAGGAACCAAAACTACCTAATATCGAATCTTACTTACAAAGTAAAAGAGAATGGCAGGCATCTGTGGAGTCTGGGTACCACGGTTAGAGCTCGCCTTCACATATGAAAATATCCTCAATAGATAGCTCTCGGCGAAATTAAGAAATAAGTTAATCATAGCATTTTTTTCTACCTAGTTTCACCAGGAAAGGGCTCTAACACATAAACACGTTACGACGACGCAACTTGGCGCTGCACGTTGCGTCGTTGTAACGAGCCGTAACGTGGAAATCGACGTCGAGCAACGTAAATAATCACGTCACGACGATGCAACGTGCCACGTTGAACGACGTCATATTGACGGTGTTGGATTTTTAGAATTACCCCAGTTAGTTTCGAGAAATGGACCACATTAGATGTGTTCTCCTACTGCTAATATTATGAAGACGGATAAAGCAGAAACAGATACAAAGAAAATCCGTGATCATCGTGCCACGTTACGATGACGGCGACGCAACGTGCAGTGCCACGTTGCGTCGTCGTAACGTGTTTATGTGTAACAGCCCAAACACTGTTGAAAGAGCAGATTTAGGGTCGCAACACACTTATCAAAACGGAAAGGGATCGTCACCGTATCAACAAAAGCCGTTCAGTATTATTTGTATGAAACTCCTTACTGCAACGCACACTAATCGGAATCGTAACGTAATCGCATCGCCTCGGACAAGCTCACGAACCGCGGTGCAGTGCGTTGTCGACTAGTGGTCGGCTTTCCGTACCCTCGCTTACGGCTCTCCGTACGCTAACTTACGTATCTTCGTCCACTCTCCACCCACGGTCTGCGTTGCCGCACGTGCTGTACGATTCACGAGAGAGGTGATCGTGAAGTTAGCCTTTGCGAACGTTCGCGCATGTACACTCGTAAAAAAAAAGTGTTATTCATTTTATTTTAAACCAAAATACGATTAAAAACTTGAAAGGTGTCAAGGGACAACGATAGCAAGTTAAAAAAAAGATTCAAGCGATTTTCGACCTTATTGACATTTGAGCAAACACCTGATTTTAATGAAGGAGCAATGTCAGCTAACGAGAATGTGAGAAAAACAAACTAAATTTTAAATGTCGATAAGGTCGAAAATCGCTTGCACCTGTTTTTTTAACTTGCTATCGTTAAGCAAATGTTTTCCGACCTTCAAGCGATTTTCGACCTTATTGACATTTATGCAAACACCGGATTTTAATGAAGGAGCAATGTCAGCTAACGAGAATGTGAGAAAAACAAAATAAATTTTAAATGTCAATAAGGTCGAAAATCTGTTTTCGGTTTTTTAAACATGCTTGACGATAGCTAGGTAAAAAAAGGTTCAAGCTATTTACGACCTTATTGAAATATCTAGGAGTGTATTTCGTACATACATTATTTGTGGTAATAATATCAAAATGTGATAAATTAAATTTTTATTTTATTTTCCATTTTTTATCAAATAGTAATCTGTTCCTCACTATGTTTTTTTTTATAAGTATGTAAAATGAAGAGATCTATAAAAAAATAATAATCTAAAACAAGCGGACCTCGTGCTGAAAAATACTCGACCAGCAGTACAATTGACTAACTGTTTATTTTGCGCGCATGTGGCAAAAGAAATTTCAAAAAAATGGTATTCCGCTATTTGAAATTATTTCAGTCATTAAATATTTTAGTTCTCGTGTTTTTGTTGTATTATGTGTTGTTTCTCTGATTATATCAACAAAAATATTATTATTTTAATAGCCGCCGGGCGCGGAGTAAACTGTCATAGTCCTCCCGTCTCAATAGAGCGGCGCCGACTGGCAGGTGAAACAAAATGATGCCTGAAACTAGAACCCGAGCCGCGACTGAAGTCGTTTTGACGCGGCGCTAGTGTCTATGTCATTACATCAAATTGCATTAAAAAAATTTAGTACCACGAGATTCCGCAGACCTTCACTCGTGACGCAGATTCTAGTGTGACACGAAATGGAAAATAGCATTCTACACGGTTTAAAAACGTCGTAAGCGCCGAGTGCTAAGAACAATGATAACTTTTATTATAAACAATATTTCAAAAAAGTGCCATACACGTCCCTCGGCTACGTAATTGTGTTCATATTGATCTAATTTATATTTCTGTAGGACGAACCAAAATAGAATGAAATCAAAAAAACGTGAAAATTAGAGGTAACTTTGTGATCGTTTTCTATCGAGAAAATTTTGTCTTTTTATGTTTTCTGTTTGACTCTGCCCTCGCAAATATAATGAAGTTTCCCAACCTATACTTTTTTTCCGAATGAAACACGATTTAGTACTCTAAAAATCCAATCCAAAATTGAAGATTTCGCTTGTAGCGCATTCTTAAAAGGAATTCCATGCAGTCTTTATTTAGAACATTTTTTTTTTCTAACGTGGAACGACAACATAATTTTCTTTGCAATACTTAATATCCCTCGTTTTCACCAAAGTATAATACATGTATTTTACAAAATAATGTATCTTTGCAATGTTTTCGTTACTTCAATACTTGTTTAAAACATGTTGTACACGAAACTTCTAGAATACATGTTTTATACCTTGATGAAAGCGAGGAGTTGAATGTTTGAAACAGTCTCAGTACATGTTTAAAACAAATAATTTTATCTCGACAAATGTTTCAATGTTTTTTGTTTTCAAACTAGTATCTACCATGCATCTTGGTGAAAATGAGGGGTGATGTTTCTTTAATGATACGTTCATACTGATTTCAATAACCCAGTGTTTTCCACAGAATGAGATTGAAGTCTCTGAAATAATAAAATACCAGAAGTGTATCAGAGATTTGGAAATCTTCCACCGGCACAGGTACCTAACTTATCAAACAAAATATTCGGTGACATTTTCCCCTTGTGAGAAAACTGTGACATTGACAAATGTAAGTTTCACGACACGTGTTAACATCAAACCATATCATCTTTGATTTCCTTTTAAAGAAATAGCTTCTACATCGCTTAAACAATTTTTAAAAAATCCGTTCTCGGGCGCCATCGGCTAGAGGTGCGATCGTGTCGATGGTCTATACATCGATAGGTAATAACGTGTTGATCCGCCTCGCCGCCTCGCCGCGCGCCTCGTAATGCCCATCTTTGTTGAGGTTAACATTACCGCCTCGCGCCTGCACAGGACGGCTCGGAAAATACCTGGCTTTTTATCCAACACATGGTTTACGTGAAGTGATTGTCATCTGACAGGAATCTAATGAAATTCCAGCTGCCGCGTTACGACGTTTTCCATTATCCAGGTGACGAACATCTTATTTAATTTACTCAAATACACACGTCTTTTTTGAATACGTGTTTGACTATCTCATTGGTGTAGTGGAGATTGTGATCATCACAAGGTTTTAGCTCGATTCCCAGGTCGGCTTTGTAGATATACAGGGCGGGGTGTCTATGGCCGAGTTCACCAGGCAAGAGCCTCCGGTGAGCCTTAGATAAGACAAAAATGTTACTGGCAAAATAACAGTGTAAGGGCTCGTATTGTTTTTTTGCAGTTCCTCGCGACTGGTGGTGATCTTCACACCGTATTAATTATAGTACCGTTTTTCACGCTCCTGTTGGAAAAGTAAATTAAAACGGATCTGTTATGTGTGTGAACGCGGTCACACATTTACATACGCTATCGCCAAGTAAAAACGATTATGATAAAGCAGACCTCTGTGTGAACGAGCAAAGAAAGCTCCACGTAACCCTTGAGTGATTTATATAACTGTCTGTCACTGACTGTCATGAGCTGAGTGAGAGGAAAGAAAATAAACGCTGTAACAACCGCTTTGTAATTACATCATCTGAGTTGGAAAGTGCTAATGTAAAGACTGAAAAAAACTACGTAGTAACTAATTCTACTTAATATTAATAGCGTGACTATTATTATTATTATTTATTTATTTCGGACAGAATCCATATAAGTGTTAGTAAAACAATTTGCTTAAAAATTATGTTAGTAAGTATGTATTATGTATATTATGTAACCTATGAATGTCAGACATAGCATTCCAAGGTAGGTGAAATGTCATTGAATTTTCCGTCGTTTTTTTTTGTCACTAATAAGTTATTATTTAATGTAGACATGAGCACCAGAATTTCAGAAATCTATCTTTTTAGTAAATGTAGTGTAAGAACAGTTTTATAGTCTGACATACCAAGCTTAATCCTATTAATCCTAATGTAATTTGATAGTGAATTTCCAGTAAATCTTCGTAGAGACTGTAACCCTGTCAGCGCCGGGAAACGGTTTGAATGACATTAACTGGCGAGGCGTCGTCGGACAGGTAATAATGGGCGCCTTGAGCCCGGTCCGGCGACCTGCCTGCATGTCGCACTTCGCCGTCCGCGGGGTTGCCAGTTGACTGTAAATTGTAACTTCGTTCAATCTGACTGACGGACACCTCCTTACAAATGTTAGGTGTCGAATACCAAAGAACGATGACTTTGATAAACATACTTTTAGTCGTACACGTTTATTATTTTTCGGTAGCTTTTTTATAAGGTAGGTTCCTGTTGAACTGGTGTGTATACTCGTATAATGAGACCGAGCCGTCGTGCTGTTTTTTTAACACTCGTACAAGTAAAGTCGACTTTAGACCTAGAATACGATACTAATAACGAACAGTCAGAGAAAAATTAACCAGAGTATACGCAATAATAAATTAGGTACATTTTATAATGAAATATCAAAAAACGAACAAAGATTTCGTATTCTTTCGTGTGATCTTAAGCACACATAATATTTTAAATTAATGAATGAACGCGAGAAACATAAGTAATGGCTATTATAAACAATAGATACTAACATAATTATTATATTACTACACATGAGATAATTTCTCCTGTAATCAATCCAAGTCATAGCAAGGAATACAGATTCTGCCATCAAAATTTAAAAAAATCTATTCGTTTTTCTAATCCTTGGAATCTAATTCGTCTCATTGATCTCAATCCGGTTTTATTTGGCGCCTCACCTCGCCGCTCGGCACGGCTGCCGGGAATGGTCCGGAACAAACAATTGCTAAAATCCAATCAACAGACAAAGGGACACTTTTTCTCGGCACAATTGTATCCGGTGGCATCCGTAGGGTTGCCAAGAGATCGCCTTTATATTCATCGTTTACTATTTTCAACCGTCGTACAACAACTTAGATGGTTTCAAACAGAGATAGCGACAACCTTTGGGTCCATAAGCTAAGAGTGAAACATATACTTCTAGGCAAGACTGGTGGTCGACGGCGCCTTGTGTCCCACGCGCTCCTCAAAGAGCGTCAGCATATCGACGGGGCCCCCTCTCAGAGGGCCAAAGCCTGCCGGGGTCGCGGGACTTATTCCATCACCGTGACCCCGAAACAGAAAGGGCTATTGAAGGACACCGTGGATTTTAGTCAGTACAAGTCTGACAGTCCCTCCCGCCCTGCACGGGGTGGGAGGACGCATTTGATGATTTTACCACGTTAAAAAAAAAGAAAAAAAGGCAAGAGTGGTGCACCCTCGACCACACCTTCGCTTACCATCAGGCGAAATGGTAGTCAAAAGCGAGAGTTCGAGTAATAATCTAACATCCTATTTTTTTCAGTATTATCTCCCACCAAGAGCATTTGCAAGTACCTACGTACGTAAAATGTATTGCACTAACACGTTTGTCTCCATATTCAAAATTAGTTAATTAGTGTCTTCTATTTATTATTATAATAATAAAAAAGTGTTACTTTTTAACTTGCTAGCCCTAAAATCTGAATGGAGATAACGTCGCAGTGGCAACTCGTCAAAGGCCGTGGAGCGCCGCGTCAGCGAGGCCATTTGAATTGCAGCAGGCGACGAGCACCGCCTCAAGATATTGATACACTTGACTCACGACTATCCTTATAACGTCGTATCGTTTACAGACGTGAGATTGGCTTAGATGTTGTAGGATTCCTTGAGTATTGTTGGTGATATGCAACTCTTGTATGTGACAACGCTTTGAATAAATATGATTGTTGGTTCAGCTCCAATTTCAGTGCGGTCATAAAAATTAGAATTATTTAATTGTTCTGTTAAAACTTGAAATTATACATTTTGTTTCTTAAATTAATTTACCAAAGAAAGAAGCCGATTTATATATTGCATGATACAGTTTATTATCAGTGTTGTACACTGATAATAATAAGTAAAAAAATATAGCATCTATTTTCATGTGAATCACCTCAACCAACGACTAGTCGACGCTCGACTAGTCGGCACTTCTCACTTTGTTAATTCTTGTGTTGCGTGCGTTGTGATGCGACATCTATGAAGAACTGCTGGTATACGTAACTTAGCCAATTTCGCATAAAACTTAAAGTTACTATCGACGAAGAACAGTGTAAACTGTCTATAAGCCGCGCGCATTACATTCAATACTCTCCGAGCCCATTGTCTGCAACTTTGCAACTCAACAATTTGCAAGCCAGCACAAGTCGCGCTTTAAATGTTGGATGCCGAACACGTAGGAGGACCAGCGGCCGTGCTCCTGAGAGTCGCATTCAAACGACTCACAATACGCGCACTATCTATTGTGCGCCACCTCAGTGTGCAGTCAAATTGCGGACGTCCTGACTGCGTGCTTCTTGTTGCCGCTTTGTGAACATTTAATATCGTTTAGGTGTCAATGCGAGATTTGAAAATGCTTTGAACGGGTTCTAGTTTCCACATGCCAATGTATTTTTCATGAAAATTTTATTTTAAATTCTATTCTAAATCTTTTGAATCATTATTAATTTAATAACTGAATAGCTGCTTTCTGATTCCTATAATGCACAATTGTTCTCAATAAAATTCACTTTTTATGAGGTTTTGTCCTTCAAAAGTTATAAACCATGTATTCTGCAATTACTTGTGGTACTATTAGCCTATCACACAAATGTTACTTAGGCACTCCATTTGCACATCGATCCACACAAAGCACAGCCACATTGCAGATACAATATGAATATATGGTTCTGGTCAGTCCGCAATAATTCCATACTTTGTATAGATATACGAGCAGGCATGGTATTAAACACAGCACTCGTGTTCGGTTCGAGTGGGCTTATTGATTTTAGATTAATTACCAAGCTCTCCCGCCGACCGAGCTTTGAGCCATCCGTGGTCCTTTAAATTTATACGATATTTTGATTGAATCTAACCCGGTATGTAATTGTAGGGGATTTTCGTGTTATTCCAACGTATGTGGGTCATGACGTGCTTAGCCGTCTGTCAGGTGCGGTTAATGCTTGACCGTCTGTGTGTCTGTGTGTTAATACAACGTGACGGCTGGTTACATAGCAGTCCTTGTCTTTCGGGGTACCTACTACAGTAATACGTACGTTTCACGACGTCATAGAATAATAATACTTTCATCTTAAGTATATATATCTCAAAGGTGACTGACTGAAATAGTGATCTATCAACGCACAGCCCAAACCACTGGATGGATCGGGCTGAAATTTGGCATGCAGGTAGATGTTATGACGTAGGCATCCGCTAAGAAAGGATTTTGAACAATCCTACCCCCAAAGGGATAAAATAGGGGATGAAAGTTTGTATTAAACTTTGCAAATTTTATAAAAAATATATTGTTAAGTTCCGACATCCACGCGAACGAAGTCGCGGGCACAGCTAGTTGTCATATATAATATAACAGAAAAAAAATGAGTTAAGAGTCTTCATGTACGCGTATACCTACTAACACTTTCAATACTTTCCTCATGAAGTTCTCCTTATTCACATGTCCTGTCATGTGATATAGACACACGTAATATCATCATCATAGAACATCATTGACTTAATGTCCTCGCATTTAAAAAAAAGTTCATATTTTCGATATTTCTCGTGCCAGAAGTATCCCAGCTTAATGCATTATTATTTTTTACTTATAACAATTTGTATTTTGATTGTGTTTCGTTAGAAACCCTTCCTTTCAGAAACACAAGACCCGCGATAATTACAACCTGTCTATTGCAGACATATTACAATACATAATAATATAATTGAACACACAGTTATTTGCCACAAACGTAATACAAGCTGATACCTCGTTTAATTTCGTTATGAAATAATTTATATGCGGGCTGCCGCAAACCATATATCGCTACGAATGAATTTATCTGTATAATTGTTAATCCGAGCTCAATACAAAATATTGGATGAGTTACGTGCATTTACCTACCTACCTGACAAAGAACAATTAATTTTACCCCTAACTAAATGCACTAGAAGGTTTTCCTAAGATCAAACATTTTTGCTTTCGTACCGAATACATCGAAACTACTCGTATCGTTCTGACATAAGTTTTACTAGTTTCACTATCAGGTGATGATATCATCGTTATATTATTTCAGCAAAATGGTCAGTTCCATGTAGGTACAATTATATTTCAGCTACACGGTTCTCACGGTTTACATAATTTCGCAGATCTACACGAAATTAACTCCGCATGACTATATATAATGTATAGTTAGGATAGATTCAAATATTACTTATTTTTTGCCATGTTGTTCGTGGATACCTACACATTTTTCTGTTTGCAAAACTACATAGTTGGTTTGTAATCCACGTGGTTAATTAATGTATACAGCTCCTCTTAATTTACCGCGGCTTACCACTTGAAACTTATTTCCAGAGGGAGAATGTTGGAAAACATGTACTTTACAGTCTGTATATTGTATTGTTCTGACTTTTAATTTAAAACTAGTTCACTCAGAGCGTATGTCATCATTATTTTTATTTTCAACTTTAGCGTACACTATCAACAAAATCTCTGTTTGTCGTAAAAAAGGTATCTATTTGTTTGTAATTGTTGTGTTGAGACGGTGGATTTATTCCACGTGGACATGATCGACATTGATAGTGTGTGGCGAACAAAAGTAGTTGATGCTATGTTTGGGACACGTTATTAATATCACTGTTTCTAAAAAGGCTTTTCAGAAGTTTTAACTTAAACTTTTGTTTTCAAAGGATGGACTTATTATTCAAACAAGTGAGTAGGTAAAAAGAAGGTGGCCATTTCAATGAAAATAATAACCTTGCTTAATTTAAGACTAGTTGGATGGTAGACAACCGTATACAATAAAATAAAATAATAAAATAAAATGATACCTAAATCAATTTTAAGCAAATTGACAGTTTATAGTACATTAAATCATTATACAATATTAACTGTAGAATATAATTATTATAATCCTACAGAACAGAATGGGATAATTAAAATATACTAATTACCCAAAAAGTTTAATAGGTAAATAACGTAATTTTCATGCAATCTGCGTGCAATCTGCGTGCGTGTATGACCAGATATACGAATATGGATGAGGCGCTAGGATCCTAGCAGGTGGCGGTCTATAGTTCCTGCCTACCCACATGGAAAGAAGGCGTGGGTTTATGTATGTAAGTTTAAAACTGACTTCAAGGAACAAGTGTAATTATTTTCCTTTAAATTAGAATTGTATCAAACCCACGAACACACATTTACGTTCGCAATGGGCGTTTTTCCATTAGACGGCACGGCACCGGCACGGCACCGGCACGGCACCGGCCTGGCCGTGCACCGGCACCGGCGCCGGGGCTTCGTTTTTCCACTGCACCGGTTCCTAACCGGCCCGGCAACGGCACGGCGCCGGCATGGCCGCGCATCCAGAATCAACGACTATATATTACTAGACTACGCATTGCACGATCTAAAGAACACAAACTATTCTGCCAAGTTGCTAAGGTACTACGTAAGCGAGAGGGACGGGGTACTGCGTTGTGATTGGCTAACTCAAGGTCTGTGCTGTCTCAACGTATGTTTACGGCTCACAGGATTGGTCGAAATGAGACGAATATATGACTTTTTTGCCTAATGTGTTGGCAGACATCGGTCGCCTGTTATTAGGAGTCTAGTATTATATCGTCGTTGCCATAGAGGTTCGAACACAAGCACGCGTCAGTGAATACCAAAATCGTAAGGTATCGGAGAATTGCGTCGCCTAGTGTACGAAGGGGCTTACTCGAACGCGTGCGCGTTGCGGACTGCGGGAGGGGCGGCTTCTAGCCGCTAGTCTGTATCACGAAGCTACTCAGGCACACAGCGGCGGTAGTTACGAATTTGAATATTGACGATTCTTTAAAGTGATGGGTCTATCAGACCCACCAGGCACCCCAAGGGTTAAAAACAAAGTAACATGACATAAGACTTTCAAAAGTAAAGAGGTCGCACATTGTCAGGCCTGTTGGTCTAGTGGTTAGTGACCTTGTCTGCTATGCTGGAGGTCGTGGGTTCGATTCCCACCCAGGACAAATGTTTGCGTGATGAGCACGATCATTTGTTCTGTGTCTGGGTGTAATTTATCTATAATATGTATGTATGTAGAAATATATAAGTATGTTTATCAGTTGTCTAGTACCCATAACACAAGCTCTGCTTAGCTTGAGACTAGATGGCGTTGTGTGATAGTTGTGGAATATTATATTATATTATATTATATTATATTGCTAAATTAACCTTATTACGAGCCATAAACCGAGTCTCACGCCCTCAGCCCCGCGTCCTCCTACACGCCTGCGCACTCACACATGCACACGGCTACAATTCATACACATGCAATTATATTATGCACATTTGCCGGCCGGCACCGACTGGGAAGCTTGCTACCCCGGCGACGGCGACGGCGCCGGCAGGACTCAACGCCGGGCCGACGCCGGCGCGCGCCGGTAAGTGGAAAAGCGAGCCATACATTTTCATATATTCTTGCTTCCCCGGCACCGGCGCCGGTGCCGGCGCCGGCTAATTGAAAAACGCCAGGCCAGCACCGACTAGGAAGCTTATTACCCCGGCGCCGGCGACGGCGCCGGCAGGACTCATCGCCGGGCCGGCGCCGGGCCGGCGCCGGCGCCGGTAAGTGGAAAAGCGAGCCATACATTTTCATATATTCTTGCTTCCCCGGCACCGGCACGGCGCCGGCGCCGTCGCCGGTGCCGGTGCCGGGCCGGCTAATGGAAAAACGCCCATTGTGCGCTGAAAATGGTACCGTGTATAGAGCCGGTACACTTCGGCTAAGGCATTGTATACACGAGCGAGTGCGCGCTGCGAGCTGTCATTGTTGCCGCGCACCATTGTCCTTGCCTGCGTGGTTATTTTGGGCAAGGTCTGCACTCCGCCTGTAAGTCTAAAAAACATAAAACTTGGCTTATATGGCGATGAAAAAGAGAGGGAGACGGCTAAGCTTATTTGATCAGTTAATGAATACTGGAATTTCTCCGTAAGATGCTTCTTAATATATGAGATAGGTACCTACATAAATTCGCTTTTTCCTTTGGGGAGGACCTCGTGGGGTTTTCCCATCAGAAATTGCTGAGTAGCAGCGTAGTCTGCATACATTCTGTCCCTTTGGGTTGACAAGAAAAGGCTCGCATTTTACATGGGACTTAAACATAAGTAGTGGAATATTTGTTCAGTATATATTATATATACATATTATATATACCCCAGCCCACCTTTTTGGTAAAAACCAACGTGATGTAATTGTAGAATAAAATATATTCTTGGATCAAAGGAAATAAACTATACGAAATTTAAATAAATGCAAAACTAATAAATTATTATTATTATAAATGCAGAAGTTCCTGTGGACGGGTGGATATTTGTTACCATTTCATGCAAAAATCGCTGAACGAATTTGGATGAAACTTGCCCGACAGTTTATAACCTGGGTCACATATGCTTTGGGCCCCGTGGTACGAACACCGAACTCCATGTGAGAGAAACCACTGCAATAAGCTAGCTAGCCCTATAATAAATGTAGATGTTCGTAAGTGCAGTCACAATGAAAGTTGGATGTAACAAGAGGGAGCACTTTTGTCAGCGGTCGGTAATCCGCGTTTGATTGCGGCAGATCGCTCCACTCCTCATTAATATCTTCAGGCCAGCGGTTTTTATTGCGGCCTTCCGTCAATATGGAGGGAGCAGGAATGAGGAGGCTAGCTTATGGACTGAAGAGGGGCACAGTCAGATGTAAAGTTTAGAGTTTTTGGTTCTAGTATAATCACTCGAGGAAGTAGTACTTTGGGCAACGAGTACATACCTAATTGTAGCAGAGACCGTTTATTAGATACCGAATAAAATACTCGACACAATGGAAAATCATATTTTAGAGAGAAAAGTGATAATGACGAACATAATTAACCGACTATAAAAAAAAGGATGAGGTTCTCAATTCGTCGGAATCTTTTTTTTTTTTTTTTTTATGTTTGTTCCCCGATTTCTCGAAGACGCCTGGACCGATTTGGAAAATTTTTCTTTTGTTTAAAAGGGTATACTTTCCCATTGGTCCCATGATCATCAGATCAGGATCTGATGATGGGATCCCAGGGAAATCGAGGGCAACCTTCAAATTTTATAGGCACATAGTACCATTTTCATATATTTTCTAAAGCTGTTCAAGTATTTGCATCTGATAATCATCATCTCAGGTGGATGAGGTGATGATGGAAGGTACAACTCCTCTAGTAAGGAGTCGGCATCGACTGATTTAGTAAATTAAGGTTGTGTTCGCATATCTCTGGAATTACAAGTCCGATTAAAGTAATTATTTTTATGTTGTACTAGGTTTTGTTCAACTTGAGGAATACTGCAAGTTTCATCAAAATCGGTTTAGTAGTTTTTGAGATAAGGAAGGAATGAAAGAGATGTTAAAGATGTTATTACCGGTGCTTCGGATTTCATACACAATATATTATTATGTAAGAAAATGATGTATTTGACAAGAATTTTGGTTGAATATTTATACTAAAAAGAGTAAAATAAAAACTTTTTTTTTTAATGTAACCGCCTTCAAAAACAACCACAAAAAAGGGTAAAATAACCTACAAAACTTTTCTTTCGGAAGTCGGTGGCAAAAAAACAATGAAATTAATAAAAAAACCACCGACTTCCCAAAGAAAAGTTATGTATGTTATTTTACCCTTTTTTGTGGTTGTTTTTGAAGGCGGTTACATTTAAAAAAAAAAAGTTTTTTAAATTATTAGAATTTCATAGGTTTTGCCTCCGGGTTTTATAATGTACATACGAATATGGTACCTACCAAAATGATGAAACTATGTCCACAGTTTTACGATCTGGAAGGAATAAGTCGAATTGATGAAAGTTTTTAAGTTTCGCAATTTGTAGTCACCTCCGTGATACTGTCACCGTAGGTGTGTTTCAACCGCAACAAAATGTATTAAACTTTTACTTAGTTTTCACATTTGTGAAAATATATACCCACAGACTGTTGTTCAAATAAATTATCTTAATATTAGCAGATGTTACCAATTAATAGAGCAGCGAATAGGTTGAGCGGAAATTGTTTGCCTAAACATACAAGTCGTCTCTATAGTAGCAATAATGAACGTCGGCAATGTTGCCAGCCGCACAACAACTCATAGTATAAACACTAGTTGTTGGTACGACGGCGCCATAGGCTCTGTTTTCTCACACAACAATTATACAACAACACAATTTACATACATCCACACACACGAACAAACTCGTTGTAGTAAAATAACATTCATTATGTACATATAAACGGACCGCCTCGTGGGTCTAGTGGTTGGAAGTGCGACTGGTGAGCATAAGGTGCTGGGTTCGATTCACAGATCATTATGTTTGTTTTACCTACAATGGTGAGAACAACAGCCTACCAAAGGTATCAAGATAAACATGATCATTATTATGACTTAAAAACATACAAGACTATGTACTCATAGACCGCCATGTCCAAATACAATCTGTACCTATAAGTGATGTTATAGTGTGAGTCGATACGTCTGAAAACGTAAACCAAACAGTCAAAACCTATCTCTCTCTACATAACTTTCCATTGATTACTCAGCTCTTAATTACTGACGTCACAACTTCAGCCCTAACGCGCTATCTACGCCATAACCTGTAAGTGCAAACTTCGCGCCATACTCGGTAACCTGTGAGTTGCGCAACTTCGCCCACCTCCCAATAAGACAACTATCTCGGCTCGAAGAGGTACTAATGCACAGATCGCTCCGTGGATCGCTCCGTACGGCACTCCCGAGGCCAGATATTGTAAAGTTCCCATCAAACTGTTCTTGGTATCAGCAAGTCAAATATAAGGGAGGGTCCACAGTGCACGGGCGGGGCGGCCTGCTTTACATAAAGTTAATGTTCTTTGTGCTCTGGGATTTGTATGCGAATTTATTTACAGTTACGATGTGTGTTTGAGTTTAGGCGCATGAATGAAATTGGTATGGAGTGTGGTCTAACTGTGAACTATTTTTAAATTGGATTAGCTCTAAACTATCTAATTTAATTAGCCATCTCAGCAAAGCGTTAAGTTTATTTAAGTGAAACTTTAGCTATCTTGACTATATGGACTAGTAGGTATGTAGAAACAATTAAAAAATTGTGCTAAAACTTGTTAATGGTTGAAGATACATAATTATCTCCAAATAAATAAGTATCATCCGTGGATTTTTGGTCCACCATGAAGTCGGCGCAATACGTATGTCTCTTGTGTTCTTTGATGAAAATTCACGTCTTTCTAAATCGCTCCGCTCTCACTTCTCAGCGTGCCCCAGAGCGTTATCACGGGTGGTCCTCAGGGACGCATCATCGTTACACTTGCCGGAATAATTTCCATTGTAAAAGCAAACAGAGAGCGGCGGGAATTCGCCCGCCTGCCTGCCCACCCGCCTGCCTGCCTCGGCCGCTTAGCTGAGAATACCTAATGTAAGCGTGTACGTAACACTGACTGATGGCTTTTTAGATGATTTATTTTGTAAGGAATTGTAAGGTATCGGTTCTGATTAGCTTGAATCGCATTGTTAGAGTGTAGAATTATATTATTATGTCAGGTGAGATTTTTTTGTAGCTAGAAAGCTTAATAAATACGTAACCAGACCCAAAACTGGAACATCTACGTTTGAGTAGATATCGATTTTAAGACAATGCACTCCTCGGCAACGTTAAATAGTTCATTAGATAGAGCTCACATCGATTCCTGCGAGTGGGAGTACAATCTCAGATTTAGCACGTTAAACTTTGTAGCAACGGTAGACTGGGGAGCAACTCTAACATAAGCCTCTTAACTGAGATTCTTAGTTCGAATCATGTTCAAATAGTGCTTATAGCTCACCTGAACCATGTCCAAGAGCTATCAGTGGCAGTAATGATATTGACTGATCATGAACGTGACTAATGTCTTACCACAAAAAGATAAACATCTGTTATGGTAAGCGTCCACAGGTCCGCATCGCACGTATCGGACGTATCGTACGTAAAGGATTTTAATTTGCCTTGTATTAAAACTCATACAACTGCGTCCACTGATCCGCATCGTACGGGCGGCTCATCGGCAATGCCTACATGCGATGCGTACCGATGACGTCATACGGAATGCCGATCAGTGGACGCGATGAAGGTGGCATCGGCAATCCGATTGGTGATACTCGCGTCGGCAATCCGATCGCTGCCGATACAGAAATCCGTTTGATGCGATGCTTCCGATACGTACGAATCCGACCTGTGGACGCTTACCTTTGAACGCTTATCTAAGAAAAGTGTAATGGGGATTGTCTTAATTTTTCAAACATTCGATTTTATTTTATTTTCTGCAAATTTAGAGCATTTTGAGAAACTAATTTGAATATTTTTATGATTGGCTCAATAGTTTTTTTATTTTTAATATTTTAATTTTTGAGGTAGCTGACGTCACCATTGACCAAAAAGTTGTGCCGTTGCCTCACCAGTGAATAATTTAAAAAACTGCCTGACAACACAACGTCACTTTCTCCTGATAGTAGACGTCAGTTAACATCCTTAGTCGGGGAGCCCAGGGAGGGAATTTTAATGTGACTCCAGCGCATCAGATTATCATAAAGGAGAAATCTTGCACCCTTTAATGTACCTGTACCAAGTATCAACCCTTCATATGGTCCCCACCATTGGTTGTGTGGGAGAACCCGCCAGATTAGTAAAAAAAAATCGATCCACAGAAATACTTGAGCGAGTCAGATTACGAAAAGGTAGATTAATTACGTTCAAAAAATTGTGTATGATTATGTACATTGAAGTTGGCGGACATTAAATCACGACCGATACTTGCGAACTAACAGGTAGTTCACCTTTTCTCCGCGAGTCTACCGACATCGCCCCATGGAAAACGTCAGATTATTAGTGAGTATGATTTTTACAGTGTTAGTTTCAATTAAAAAAAAATGGAACGCGCTCGAGTATTTCAAGATTACGTTTTTTTTACCAATAGAAATATGAATTATTACTTTGTGCCACATCCAAATCGTCAGACATTTTAATACGACACTTTTTAAGGTCTACTTTACATACACTTTGAATATCTGACGCGCTTGATTAACTTTTTTTTTGGATTTTCAACCGCTTGCCACGGACAGCCCCCTCGAGTTAATCGTCCGATTAATATGTATTGGTTATCAGAAATAGAAAAGCGCGTTTACACTGTAAATAGCTGACGCGCTCGAGTACTTCTGTACAACTGTTTTTTTTACAGTTTTTTTTTTTTTTATCTAGATTTTGTTTAGGGGCTTTTATCAAAGATATGTCAGCCCCATCTTACCTTTTTACATTAATTGTCTAACATAAATAGAATTAGTTTATACAACGTATAATTACATAAAGCAGCTAATGAATAGGAGTTATTCGTTCAGGACAATAATTAAATGGCACAGCTTTTTAATAATATCCGAAGATGGTACAGATAAGATGGATTGGATTATGCCTACATCTAATTTATTAATTTTATTATCATTCACGAATATCTCTCGTTCTACTCCGTTCCGAGCGCACTCCATTTTTTACAGTATATAAAACTGTTTACACGCGCTACCCCCCACTAAAATAGAAAACTTGTCAGAAACTTTTTTCTTTTTAGAACATATTCTTTCAAATCCAATAGGTCGCCATGATGCTCGAGTAACTGCAAATTAGAATCCTCGCCTCCCCTACTATAAAAATACAATAAATTTTTGAAATCGGTTTTTATTTTTGTTTTTTAAAACGGAAAGTCGTCGACGAGGTGACATTATTGTTCGTTTTCCTGAGCAATACTTTAGCATTAACTTAATGAATATACAAAGGTATCTAAAGCTTTGATATCTTACTTACATCAAAATGATCTTCGCAACAGTAGGTACATTTTATAAACCTTGCAATATTACACGCCTACATCACGGCATCACTTTTCTCGCAAATCTTATAAAGAGATTATGAGGCATGTTGCAGAAATAATCATAAAATATATAAAAAACTAAACATTATTATTTGTTTACATTTTTGACATTTTTAATTTGACACTTGACAGATTGTTGAAAATACTTGCCACTTACTTTTTATTGTCTGAGGCAACGATACAAAACGGTACAGCCAATAATAACGTCACTTGAAGGGCAAGGAAGGTCAAGCGTATTTTATCAAAAATATCAATCAAATATGAACATTTTTCATTTTTGATTGGTTACTAATGATTAGTAACGCTATTCCTAGAAATGGTTTTTCAATTACAACATATTGAAAAAAATGAACAATGCCCAATGTTTATCATTTTTGTTGTAAGAAGGCTAATGCTTAGGTATCCTCCTACATCTTATGATACAAAACCTCTGCCAGCACCGAGGGAAGCTGAATCTCGGCGACGGCTAATCGAAATTAATAACATTATCAAACAGCAGAAGTGCGTCGCCGTCAACGTGATAAGCCGGGGGTGGTCTCCGGTCCCCCGGGCGCAGGGTGTCAGCCGGTCCGGCTGCCGGCGCCGGCACAAAGCCGGCTGCGAGCAGTCCCGGCACGTGGCTAGCTGAATTTCTAATTAATCCAATGATACTAAGGATTCCGCTTGTTTATTGTTTATCTTTGAGTGCTGGTGTAAGATTGTGGACTTACGGTTTTTTAGATTTTGACCTAAATATCTTAGTTGTTGAGAGGTTCTTTTTTTTGCGTGGTAAAATCATCAAATGAGTCCTCCCACCCCGGGCAGGGCGGGAGGCACTGTCAGACTCGTACTGACTAAAATCCACAGTGTCCTTCAATAGCCCTTTATGTTCCGGGGTCACGGTAATGAGATAAGTCCCGCGACCCCGGCAGGCTTTGGCCCTCTAGAGGCCCCGTCATTATGCTGACGCTCTTTGAGGCGCGCGTGGAACACAACGCGCCGTCGCCGTCGACCCGGGCATGATCCATGGTCGGACAGCGAGTTGCTTTTTACTCGCCGCCCGCATGCCCGCCTACGGTGGCCGGAGATCGTCTTGCGATTTCCGTCGCCGTGGGCGTCCACCACTGCGGCTGGGGCGGAGGGAGGACTACGTCCTCTCCCTCACGTGGCTCGCCTCCTCCTTCGGGAGCATGACTGTTGAGAGGTTTAAAAACGAAAAACAAATGTTATGTTCTAATTCTAAAGTGTTTTGTATTTTAAGAAATAGGTGCATTAGCCTTTGACGTTTTGCATATTGCATGTCAAAATTGATTTTCAGACTATGGAGTTTCTTGAAGTTCCTTCTCCAAGGAAACGATTAAGTCGGATCATTCCGAATACCAGCTGTTTGTCGATGTTTTAGAAGTGCTCTCACTATGTGAAATAAAATGTTTGATTTTGATTTAAAATAAGTTCGTAGGAAGTTTTCCAAAATCATAAAATTATTTATCTTCTTTTGTAATAAATATAAACATAGGTTCGCGTTTCACCATTATCTCGCGTAAGCGAAGATGTGGTTGACGGTGAAGCACGCTTGCCTAGAAGTAACCTGTTCACTCTTGATTTGAAGACCCCAAGGTTATAGCTATCGGGAAATACAGAGAATTCCACTCCTTAGCTGTGCGTACATATTTTAGCCTTTTTTGAAGTTCCGAAGACTTATGCCTATGGCACAGAGACGTCTTGACATGTCGTCCGTCCTATCGATCACTGCGTGTAAACACGAGAGACTGCACAATATCGCTCAAAGTAATAGCTGGGCCGTTCAAGCATTAAACATAACTAACGTATTAAATCTGACTTTATTATTATAATAATTAATTTAACTCGCTCCTACAAACTCTATCTAATAGTGACTTTGTGATGAGCTGACATGACAGACAGTATGCTAAACCGCGCCTGCTAAGGTAAGTCTGTGGATGGATCAAAACGTTACTATACCTACTTAAATCTTTAACAGTCTCAACAACTAGTGTCCCGAACGTCCGACAGTCAGTTAAACTAAAGTGTAACACCATGTTACCTACGTATTGGGTTATGGAGGTGAGATAGGCCGTTGTTTCATGTAAACTACTGGTAGATATCCAGTTACTTAAAGTTAGTCTACAAACCTATTCCAATATACTAGGTACAAGGCTAGGCAGGTGCAGATGAGTCATGATAGTGACAGCGTGTCAATGTGTCTGCCAGTCGAGGGCTCATTATTTTATCATCTATTACAGTTAATATAATTACGTTACTTTTTCCAATATCTCCTAACCTTACGTCCAACTACTGGTGTGTACGTGTGTCGGTGTCATCGATCACTGTAGCCATCAGCGGTACAATGTCGCCGCGACTAGAACCGTCACTTGTGCGGCTATTCATCATTAACGGTTGGTTTGACGCACTGGTGATATGTCTCGCTCTCTTTATATCTTTGAAACTTGTAATATTATGTAAGGCTTTATTTTTATTCGGTAAAATGCTTATTTTAGTTCGATTAACGCTTTGGTGGCCATCGTGTATTCTTTTAAGTCATTATCGCTACACGCTCATCGCTGGAGTATGTAACTCGTGGCGTGGTCGACGGATAGCGTAGTGGCAACAGAATCGAATCTCGTGTGATATCTAACATCGTTGCAGAAATGAGGTCCAGAGAAAATAGCACCGACAAACAGTTCGTTAAGTCCATCACGTAAGACACGTTATATCGTATCGATTTAAGAGGATGGGACAATGCATGCTTCATGAAACCATTGTCCAATAGCGGAAACTACGAGTACATAGTTTGTTGATTACAACTGAAATTCAATATCATTTTTAAGCACGATCAAATTTAGACATTCATCAAGATTGCAAAGAAAAGAATTATTGTCAAACGGCGTTATAAAGGATACTCCTTAATATTAATTCAGTTTATGTAATGTCTGTGTGCCGTACATCCGTAACAATCAAGAAATTGTGTTTGAAAGAGTAACAAACATTTTATTTATTCATGTCCAAACAAAGTTTCGCATTTTAAATAGTTTAAGATGATTTAAACGCAGACTATTTTTAACTTTGTTTTATATCGCATACTCGTACATCCCAAAATTTTCACATATCGGATACTTTTTTACCTCTTATAGACTAATAGCGATGTAAAAAATGAGAGGTAGACTAAGAAGTAAAAAAAGTAAAACGCCGAAAGTTCCTCAACATGTAGACTACTCTAATATCAATCACGCTATGTCAGTAGACACTGCCGTGACTCGTGGGATCCTTCACGCCGTTGACTCTGATAATATTTGTTCAGTTTTCAAAATAACTAGCCTGTCTCACATCCAATATTATATGAAAAAGGGCTCTGAGTGTTTGTTAGGTTTATTGTATAATGGATTTTATTATGATTATGTTTATACTATGTTTTTAACTTTTGAATGAAAATGCCAACATTGCGGTCATGACATCAATCACGGCGAGTCAGCGGTCGTGTCACGATGCTGGACGCTGATCCATCAAACCGTGACCCTCCGAATATTTGCTCCCATTGATTGAATATGACGAGCCAGTCGATTATATTGGAGATTAGGCGAGCGTACAAACTGGACACTGACAGTTCCGGCCTTTGTAACTGTGACGGAATGAGTCGGCGGGATTAATCTTTTAATATGGCAACGGATGAATTGTACTCTTATCTGAAATGCTAACAATTGTGTATAAGATGAAAATCCTCTGGAACTTTTACCCAAAGGAAGAGAACAAAGGAGAGCGTCGTATCATTTTGGAACTGTTAATTTCAATCCTTCCTAATGAACCTATAATTACAAATAGGTCTGTAACTTCAAGATAGGTACTTCCTTGCAAGGTTGTAGTTGTATTAATGATTCCTTGTACCTACTACAACATACGTTCAGACCTAATAACATCGATCAGTCCACGCCAGCAGCGGGAGTCGTCACTCTTGCCACAGTGCTCGCTGATCTGTCACACTGACCCGAACTAATAGTTTGCACACACTTTTTAAATCAGACAGGTCGAGGAATTACATTGGACAATCTTCTAAGGAACATGATGACACTATTACTTGTTTCTGTGTTGTGAAATGAAGAATAAAAACTTTTTCAAAAAAAAATGTAACCGCCTTTAAAAACAACCACAAAAAAGGGTAAAAAGTTTTTATTTTACTCTTTTTACTTTAAATATTTAACCACAATTCTTGTCAAATACGAGTACTTACATCATTTTCTTAGATGAGCGCTAGAATTTTGTAATCCGTAACACCGGTAATAACATCGTTAAAATCTCTTACATTCATTCCCTATCTCCAAAACTACTGAACCGATTTTGATGAAACTTGCAGTATTCCCTAAGTTGAACGATACCCAGTACAACAAAAAAAGAAGTACTTAAATCGGACTTGTAGTTCCGGAGATATGCGAACACAAACATAATTTACTAAATAAGTCGATGCCAAGTCCTTACTAGAGGAGTTGTACCTTCCATCATCAGCTCAGCTACATGAGATGATGATTACCATACGCAAATACTTAAATTACTTCATAAAATTTGCGAAAAACTATGTGTAGGCCTATAATGACAATGGGACCACTGCTGAAGTATCTCCTCTCGAACATAAAAAGAATTTTGAAAATCGGCCCACAATTCGGCGGAGTAATCGGGTAACAAAGACAAAAAAAAAACATACCGTCGAATTGATAACCTCCTTCTCTTTGAAGTCGGTTAAAAAGTAGTGATTTTTCGTTTAAAATTTTATTGTTTCATGAATTCAAAAGTTGTATTAAGGATTAACATATAAAAATGCTTTTATCTAGTTGTACTTTTATCTCACGTATATCTTTAGTGTCGGAATGTTTTACCTATTCCAACATAGTTGAAACAGGTGGAATTCTCAAACACGACGTTTGGTAATTTCAGGAATTTTCTTTGTTTCGTCCAGTTTGAATGTTATTTATTATATTATTTATACTACACACGTTTGTTATGTTGGAATTATGAGCATACTTTTTGCTTGGTCGTGTGAAATGGATCACGTTGTGGTAATATCAGAGCGTTAGCAGGACGCGTAAACCTTATGTTCAATCATTTTGTAGCATATTATTATGAAGCTACTTTATCATCACAAAAACATATGGCAATTTATATCCTAAAACCATTTCCATGTATTATGGCGCAGGTAGATCTATATGCAAATGTAAATGGAGAAGGATATCTACTCGTGATTCTCAAATTAAAGCACCTAGCTTTACTTTAAACTTAAAAGCATATCGTTATCATTAACGAGTTTCAGAAAACAAACAACACTTACTTGTACTATTGTTGTTATTGGATGTCGTTCATTCAATAATAAAGACACCACGGAATTTTCTAAAAATCTGTGTTTCGATTTGAAACCTCATCCCATTGTATTTGTGTTAAGTGCCAATATGGCGTCCAGATATTTGGCGCAAACGGCGGCCATGATGGCGTCCATGCGAGCGGTTAATTTAAACTGACAGCGCAGGCACGAGAGCGACTACGTCACCGTATCACCCGGGTAACGTTATGTATTAACGTTATTTTGGCATATATCTAACTGCCACAAATGTTTGTAAAAGTAAATAAATGAACCAAAATAAATAAAAGGGTTAGGCTTATAAGATTTTTATTCAAATTAAATAAAAAAATACTATTTAAAATATTTTAAAAATACCAGTCCACTATTATATGGAACAGAGTCCAGCTGGCCATGCCGGTGGTCAGGCCTCTTGAGAGAGGGAACTTCTAACAAAACGCGCGTGTCCTGAAGTACTACTTTCTGAATCAAGCGCTTGATCAAGCGAGAGGCTAAGGTTATTTTTATCACCCACACGAAGGCAAGTATTAGCTTAGTTAGTTAGGGGTAGTTAACGGTTTAGGTATTGCTATAAATGTCGTCCGTAGTACCTATCATATAATATTTCATAAGCTGGGTAATTTTGGTAAGTCGAAATTCAAGTTTTCATCAGAATGCATTATTTGAACTTTTTGAGAATTATTTTTAAATAGCCAAAAGGCAACTATTAATTCATTAAAACTTTGAAATTTAATTCACTTGTTCAGAGTTCATAAATTGATTCCTTTAAGTAAAAATCCAACAATGAAAATTAGAATTTATTTAACAGAAAATTAAAGTATCTTACATTGTAAACGTATTCCAAACCAAACAAAGAAATGAACACAATGTTTAAAGTATAAACCTCGAAATCCTTTTTAAAATTGCACTCGAGTGGTATGATGCATGTAATTAAAAAGTGGGGCAATGTTACATAGTATGTAGACCATTGGTGTGAGGACTCTCGATGTGGTCATATATGACGAGTAGAGGGTTCTGCCTACATCGGTTATGTGGTAGTGGGGGTGCAGGGTGGTAGAGTTTCCGTCGATGAAACCGCGAAGCTTTGATATTCGCGCCGCGCGCCGGCTGCCCGTGATAGATATGTTGACGCACGGATGGAATGTTGGAATTAAAATTTATATTTAAAAAATCTCGTGCATTTTTTCAATGAGGGAAAAATCATTAGTGGTTCTCTTTTTAACTATTCGTCCGGTGATTGGTATAACGTAGAATTTACTGGAAGGTACGTACTTATGCGCAGTATGTGGTGATTGCATGAGACTGGTATATGTACGAGTAGCTGAATAAAGTGACGCATGATTGCGCACTGAGTTTCAAGAGAAGGCTTTGGTGATTTTCACATAAATATTATATCAAGTAGTGTAAGTGCGTGTTCACTATAAATACTATAGTTAAAATTTGTCTTATTGCGGAGTTTATTTTCAGCCGTGGAGCTTTCAGTAGGTATATTTATTTATGCCTCAATAAAATTTTTGAAAATAGCGCCAGTGATTTATTTATTTATTTATTTTATATTCATTAATTCAGATAACATTGATCCATAATGGTTAGTAACAATAGGAGCTTAAAATCTATGTTAGGTACATAATTAAAATATAAATAACAATAAAATTACAAAAACCATACAATAAAAATACAATTCAAATATTAAAATAAAATATTAATTAAAATCAGAATTAGAATTGGAATAAAAATCAATTATTATTTATATTTTAAAACAGAACATAATTCCATATCAAATTACTACTTTTAAATTATTACTACATGTTCATTTTACATTAAAAAGGACACCACCTGAACCGTGTACCTTATTCCAGTGCCTCACAATAGGACACTCAAGTCTATCTGTAATGGTGTTCAGAAGGCCACTAGAGCTGCCCCGCACACGACGCATCAGGGAGGCCACTCTTTTACGCACTATTGCCCTAAAGCAGTCGGTGTTGGCTTCCGCAAACATCCCTGACGCGCTACAGTAACGAGGCAACCCCATCAGCATCCTAAACCCATTATTATAGAGGACTCGCAGGGCACTGAAAGCTTTCTGCGTATAGCGAACCCACAGGCTGCAGGTGTACATTGACTGACAGTACGCCTTAAACAAAGTCATTTTAACATTTTTTGTGCACCGCGCAAACCTGCGCGCCAGCATATTGCATCTCACTGACAATGCCCTACGTTCCCTCTCAATATCCAAGTCATCGGAGAGGTCCTCAGTGACCCAGTGCCCCAGGTACTTGAATTTGGTGACTCTACTTATAGGACTCCCTGCCAGTCTTACCGGGGGAATATTATTGAGAGTTTTATTGCCCGCCTTGAAGACAAGTAGTTCACTCTTTTTGGCATTGTACCTGAGGCCATGTGACACTGCGTACCCCTCACATATGCCTAAGAGCTTGTTAAGGGCTTTAACAGAAGGGCTCAACAGTGCCATATCGTCGGCGTAGCTTACGTTGTTCATACAGGTGCCATCTATCGAGCAACCAACCCCGGCCCTGCTGAGCTCCTCTATCAGTCCATTAACGTACAGGTTAAAGAGCCGCGGTGATGTCAGGCCTCCCTGTCTCACACCACACTCCAACCTGTACTCAGTGGAATATGAACTCGCCCACTTAACATTATTGGTTTGGTTACCGTACCAATATCTCAATATATTGATCATGTCCCTAGGTGTGCTGGTTTCTTCCCGGAGCTTATCCCACAGCACGTTATAAGACACAAGGTCAAATGCCTTCGACAGGTCCAAAAAACAGCCGTAAATAGGCGTTTTCCTCGTCACATAGTACTGGATAGTATGCTTGAGCCGCAGTATAGCAGCTTCTGTTGAAAGCCCAGCTCTAAATCCGAACTGAGCATCATTCAGATGTATATGTTCACTAAGATGACGGTCAAGCAAACCATCCAGCACCTTGGCAATCACTGTAGCCAATGAGATGGGCCTGTAGTTGTTCCCGTCGGAGGCATCACCCGTCTTATTCTTAATAATAGGAATGACAGTGGTCTTCATAAGCTCCTGGGGTAAATACGAATGTCCTAAGCACAAATTGTAGAACATGACCAACACTCTAGGCAAATGACTACCCGCATGCTGCAGGTGCTCGATGCTTAGGTCGTCGTGCCCTGGAGACTTACCTCGAGTCATACTCTTAATAACTTGAACGACTTCTCTTATTTTAAATCTGAACCTCACACCTTCATCGACTTCAGCATCAAGCACCTGCCGCACACTTGTTAAGGGCGACTCGACCTTAAAACGTGCCCTAAACAGCTCAGCAATTTCCTGGGGCTCATTCCTACCCTCAACACACGCAGGCACACGCAAGCCAGATTCCAGTTTCCTGGTATGCTTCCAAAAGCGCTTGAAGTCCTTATCCTTGTGGTGAGTGGCTAAGATGTCCATTTTAATACGCTCAACGTTGTCTTGACACCACTTAAGCTTAGACTTAAAGCGCCTTCTGGTTTCACACATGGTATCATAAATATTACAAATACTGCGAAGTTTTTCCAATTTCTATAAATATATTTCACTGCTTCGTAATAATGAATTTTATTACAAAGGCGTTCAACCGTAACTGTAAAATATATGTAGGAAACAAGTTGACTGGGTAGCAGTTATTAATATGTGTTCAACGTTGTAATTCCAGGAACCATTCTCTTTGAACAATCAGGTTGTACGCTCGTTTAAATAATACGTGGAAGAAAAATTAGGTGTGTCTTATTTTCAGTGGAACTTCATAATTATCTTTCTCATGTGAAAATGAAATTACAGCTAGTAGCAGGTATGTAGGTAAAGCCTCGTTCACATAGAGATAAAAACGGATACGAAAAAATGGACCTGTAAATAGATCTCTGTGTGAACGTGCACTAAGTAGAGGCTCTGTTCCGTGTAGAAAATGAGGCGCGTTCTTTAAAGATATGTATACCGATTCTGATCCACAATTAATTGACGCAAATGTATACAAAACGTATTCGAGGATAACCGATATAAGCACCATAACGTTAAAGTTAGCTTAGATAATGTACGGAACTCTAAAACCACAACGTGGTGAAGAATTTGTCGAAAACACAAGACCTGAGCCAAAAGATATGTAACGTAACTTGTAACGTTATATCCGTCAATTAAATTTCACTCTGAAGCTTTATAATCCTCACAGTGAATCCATTATTTTGGATTTGAAACAAAACAGCGCACCCGGGCTTGAGTAACAAGCGTACGTAACTCCCGTGATTTAACAAACGCTTTAAACTTAAATACGAACGGTACTTGTTAAAAACAAAATATTTAGAAGTATAACTCTTTACAATTTTGCGTTAATGAAAGTAGTTTCATAGAAACTAGAGCTTTTTATAATTATCTTTAACTGTAGGGAGTTGATGAAAAGCTACCACAAAAAAAAACAGTATATATCTATTCTAATATTTTATTAACCCCCGACGGAAAAAGAGGGGTGTTATAAGTTTGACGTGTCTGTCTATTTGTCTGTCAGTCTGTGGCCCCATAGAGCCCGGACGGATGAAGCGATTTCAATTTAGTTAGCTAAAGAGTTTGATTGAAAGCTAATCTCAGGAACTATTAGTTCGATTTAAAAAAAATGTGTTGGATAATCCGCCTATTACCCAGAAAGGTTGCGCGGGCATCAAAGGACATAACTGTAACTAACAAAATTGCAACACCAATGACAAGAATGTATTGGATTAACATCAGCTACAGATCTACCAAGTTATCTTCTGTTTCGATGACGGCGTCGCTATTAAGATTATACAAAACGCTTTATAAGCGATCGCAGCTTGAAGCTTTGAGGTTGCAACCGACGGTAGTTATTATTTTAATTCAAAATCGTTTAGGCATTTTTTAATACAACCATTATTATCGTGACGCCGCGCAGAGGAAATGCGTGATTTCGACGACCTTTTGGGATGTGTGGGTACTATACAAATACGAGACAAATATTTGTAGAGGCCTATTTGTTCTGATTCTAGATGTTTGCACGAGTGTGTTTTAGTTCCTTTGCACGAATATAAATTTAATATAACACTGTTTAGAGTCGACCCCTATTTACTACTTCTAGTGGTTATAATTTCGAGGGCTATTTCATTTCAGGTTCAAATTCCAGAATGTGAAAGTATTTTCTTTGAATGCCTTAATAGACTAAAGTTCCTGCAATTGTGTGATAACTTTGATTGTATGGGACTAACATATTTTGTGATTATCATAATACATTATTTTAAGGCGTTATTTTAAACTTGTACTTTCTTTGTATGCGCCGTTCTATGGTCCTTCTGCACAAACCCACATATTGAATGCATGCAGAGCATTCCGTTCACTGGAGAACAATCGTCCTCCTCCGAGGCGGATATAAGCCTTTAATATTAAAACCAATCTGTCTGCGACACGTTCAAACTACACGATTGTAACATGGGTTTACAAGTATTCTTGGATACTATGAGCGCTAAGCGGTTACTGCATGAAACTTCAAAGTACTATTTATTAATTTGATATAAAAGGCAGATCGTACAGTGTGTGATCTCTCGATCTTTAAAATGATTACGATTCTCAAATTCATACAAATTGTATCAACATTTTTAAAGCATGGGACTTTTGGAATTTATCTTGTGTCGTGTGTGCGTTTACTAGCATAATTATAAACTTACATACATCAATACCCAGACCCGAAACAAATACTAATTGTAGGTCATACAAATATTTGCCCCGTGTAGGAATGGAACCCGCGACAGGCAGCGTACCTAGTAGTCCAATCGCTCAGCCACTACGATAACTGTGCCGTCAATATACTTTTTCACTTCTTTTTTGGTTCGTGGCCTTGTAAGTTTAAAAGATGAGCGTTAGTCACAAAGATTTACAGTAATTTTCATATTATCAACCAATTACTTCTTGTAAAATCATAATCTGGGCCCACTTAAAACAACTCTAAATAGTTAACCTACTCGTATTTTATTAGTTCCCGCTCTCGCTCCCGCGCACACTTGAGGCCGACCGCACACTATCACGCGCGCGACATCGCTCGCCACCGACACCTACTCTATATACTAATGCACATGCAGATTGTCCCGCGGCTTGTAATGCCAATATTTATGCCACCACATCTTTTATTCACATGTCCGTGTTACTGCACATCTCTTTCATGTGCACGGAATTATGTATATCCAATGTCGATTTGCTCTACGACTTTCGAACTAATTTTATTTAGTCATTTTTTTTATATTTAACCTTTGTTTCATTTTGGTTGACTACAATTATGAAAACATAGAAACAGTATTTTTCAAATATGCTGAGGTATTCCAGACTGGATGCTTCTGTATATCGATATTTTGAATGGACCAACCGCTAATCCAACCTTCGCAAACCAGTTTTGAGTACTTCTTCATCTTATTTTGGAAAGACTCACTGTCAGTCTTCTCAACGCCCTTAAAAACTACCAAAATCTACGAATATCAGCTGACACTAATTGTGTAACGTGGTTTTCGATGGCGAGAGTGGTTTCATTATGTCAACGTGGCCACACTGTGCTGGTCACCCTCGACCTCAGTGCGCGTTGCTATCGACCCGTATGACTGTAATTAATTAGCCGTTACAGATATTATGTATTATCTAAGACTCATTTACTCGTATGTTTAGATAGGCGCTGCGATACCTATACTCAAATAGATTTAATGTTTTGGCATTCTTTATGTTAATGCAGATAATATCTGTAATAAATACTGAGTATTTTTTAGGACTTAATAGCTAACTGAAAAAGTTCCGAGAATTGGTATGGGTTGTGTGGTTGTTGTTTTGCACAAAAAAATGGTATTTTGATAAGCCGCAGTGTTAAACAGACCAAACGTTAAACAGATCTTGGCATAAAGCCCTAACAATACTAGTCTAAGCACTCTTATCTTTAAGTATTCAAGTTATAATGGTGTCGTTACAAATCTCATAGAAGCAGCACTCAAACTTGAACATCCAGTGTAATGTAAATTGGATGACCAGATCATTGTGATAGCGATTACAAAAGGTTATGTAAATCGCTTCGTTGACAATATTCCGCCTAACACCGCGTCCATTACTAACTGAATTATCAAAAACATTTCCAAGTTATTACAATATGAATACGCTGCTTTAATAGCCGCAATAGTACCCCAACACTGCAAATCGAACCATATCAACATCCTCTTAAAGCTCTTATTTCAATGCCGTTAATAAAGCAAACTCTTTTCATGCCATGGCATTCGTTTTTATTGCTTGACATTAAGGTTGATTACCGTTTGTGGCAGCTTTGTGGAAGTTTGTTTAGTAAAACGTGTCCAACTACAAATCAGGATTGATGAATGAATTCGTTGGATGCAGCGGAACTGTGATGTTATGTGTTTGTGACCTCTTCAGAAGAACTGGAGAGTGGAGCTGAGAGGTTCATAGCGACATGTTACGTAAATCGTTAATTGAAGTCAAAAAGATTGTTCTTTGGTGTGTCATGAAAAATCTATAATTATGTTAATATTGTTCGAGTGGCAGTTTCTTTGTTTTGTGTTGTAGCCTTTTCATGTTTG